>OU612010.1:1082836-2400336 GCA_914767915.1 Agriopis aurantiaria | reverse complement strand
CTATAGGTTTTGATTTCCCTGTGAAATCGCAAAATATGCGACACAAACGTTCATCTTTTGATTGCGTTGAGTTACAACTTTTATTTTTTTACAGCCAAAAGAAACCGTAGACTCATGTATTTAGTATAAATTTCAACTTGATACCTTTACGCGTTCTTGAGAAAAAGGGCCTTGACAGACGGACAACGAAGTGATCCTTTAAGGGTTCCGTTTTTTCCCTTTGAGGTACGGAATCCTAAAAAACTGCATTACTCGGTTTCACTGTACCTTCTTGAAGCAACTTCATTGGTAGCGACAGCGACCTCCTATCTATATGTATTTATCTATTATATTATTCCCCTTCCTATGCTACCTACGCTGCGTCTTCCGGTTCGTGGTCTCCACTCCAGAACCTTTCTTCCCCATCGGTTATCGGTTCTTCTAGCGATGTGGCCTGCCCATTGCCACTTCAACTTGCAAGTTTTAACAGCTATGTCGGTGACTCTGGTTCTTTGGCGAATAATATCGGCCGCGAATGCCACGATGCACGTAAGTTATAACATTCGGAAAACACGAAACGTCATTTTTTAGGGTTCCGTAACCAAAGGGTAAAAACGGGACGCTATTACTAGGCCTACGGCGTCTGTATGTATGTATGTATGTCCTATATATCTATTAACGGCTGTATCTTTCGAATCGTAATAGATAGCCAGTTGAAATTTTAACAGAATATGCAATGTTACGTCAGATTAACTAAGAAACTTAGAATAACTACTCAGAGAAGGTAGGTTTCCAAACAACGCCTTCTCAAAACGTAAGCTATAAATTCGCTTTGTAGCTTACGTTTCGATTGGTATTTTAAACGATTTAAGCAAGAAAATTCATGGATTACCTGTGGAATGTCACACCATAACTCTTATGCTGCTTTTCTGATTTGTTGTGGTACGATTTCACCGCGCAAATTGTCATGGTATTTTTTTTTTTTCGAGCCATATATGACACCATTTGAATGGCTTAAATTTTGCTAATGTACTTGGTTTCTTTGTGTAGTTATTCTAAGCTAAGAAATAAAAAAGTAATAAAGTAAAAAAGAACGAATCCCTTTCTTTTTTACTTTCTGACTTTTTTATTGGCAGTTTTTTCTGTTTAATTTTATTTTTGGGACAACAAACAACAGACGTACTTTCTAACGTTTTTTTGTATTAGCTCTAATGTTAAAACGGTAATACGTACAAGCGTCAAACTTGGCATGATTATAGTACACACTCTAAAGTATAACAACAAATAATAAATAATGTCCAAATGCGAGTCGGTGACAAATTTCTGTTCACCACCGTTTCTAGTACGATCACCGAATTGAAGCAACGTCGGGCGCGGTCGGTACTTGGATGGCTGGGCCTGGGCGTTGATGGGACGTTGTCTTTTTGCACTATTTTTTTTTTACTTTAGTAGCTAACAAGTTATGTTGTGGTACGGAACCCTCAGTGCGCGAGCCCGACTCGCTCTTGGCTGGTTTTATTTTACATTTTGTCGCCAAAAAACTAGTTTAATTTAATTAGTTTAGCCGCTAAAATCTCTAGACAACCCTAAGCTCATGTCGGTCTCGCCAATAACACGACGCAGATGTGGTAAATTATCTGTTTTGTTAATTTAGAGAACATTTGTGTGGTGTGCTCGATTACACATACATATGGCTTTTAACGAGATGGTAAGTGTCACTTGTGCAACACCCTGTTTTTTTTTTTTTAATCGCTTGTATTATATTTGTTACTGAGACGTGGTCCCTGTTGGCCTTTTGCAAAAACTCAGAGTCACACAGCGGGCAATGGAGAGAGCTATGCTCGGAGTTTCTTTGCGCGATAGAATCCGGAACGTGGATATTCGCCAAAGAACCAGCCGACATATCTGTTAAAATTTGCAATTTGAAGTGCATTGCCACTTCCCGCTGTGTGACTCTAGTGGGAGGCCTACCTACGCTGCATCTTCCGGTTCGTGGTCTCCACTCCAGAACCTTTCTTCCCCATCGGTTATCGGTTCTTCGAGCGATGTGGCCTGCCCATTGCCACTTCAACTTGCAAATTTTAACAGCTAAGTATGTCGGTGACTTTGGTTCTTTGGCGAATATCCACGTTCCGGATTCTATCGCGCAAAGAAATTCCGAGCATAGCTCTCTCCATTGCCCGCTGTGTGACTGAGTTTTTCCAAAAGGCCAACAGTTAAGGACCACGTCTCAGTACCATATATACGACATAGACGTAAAACTATATTTAACACATAGATCTAAGAAAATAAATAAATATGTGGAATACAAAGCTTGACTTGTGACACTTACATATAACGTCCTAAAAACTAATATCTAAATAGAACAAGGGTTCCTGACATGAGATACGTGTGCCAGATATACCACAATTAGTTTATCACTCAGGGCCCCGATTCTACTAAACCAATTGCTTTTAAATAGTTATTAATATTATTAATTTTGAATTGCCTCAAAATTGGCAGTTTTTTTTAAATCCTTTAAGCTTAGAATAACTACTCAGTGAAGGTAAGTTTCCAAACAACGCCTCCTAAAAACGTAAGCTACAAATTCGCTTTGTAGCTTACGTTTCGATTGGTATTTTAAACGATTTAAGCAAGAAAATTAATGGATTACCTGTGGAATGTCACACCATAAATCTTATGCTGCTTTTCTGATTTGTTCTGGTACGATTTCAACGCGCAAATTGTCATAGTAATTTTTTTTATATATTTTTTGGAGCCATATATGACACCATTTGAACGACTTAAATTTTGCGAATGTACTTGGTTTCTTTGTGTAGTTATTCTAAGCCTTTAAGTGTCATAAGTGACATTTTTGGGGCAATTACCCAAAATTGACACTTATAGTAATTTTTTTTACTAAAAACTGCCAATTATTCCATTTCCATTCATCCATTAATTTTATCTTGGCCGAAGCCTATTTCGACGTTTTAGGGAGTTTGTCGCTAGTTTACACTGTAATTGTAATAAAGCATATCTCAATAGTTTATCTGATCTGAGGTCACAGGCATTCCTTAACGACTCAATGCTTGAGCTACACATTATCCGTAATCTATAATCATAAATCACAGAAGTAATCCCCCAAGAACCAACAAAAACAGCGTCGTCAAAAGCCGCCATTTGGCCATCCGAGAACAGGAAACGACGCACTTGTTGCCTCTAAGGATATTTTTTCTTAGTTTTTGGAACTAGCCTTTTGAGAGTGAGAGGTAAGATAGGTGAAGGAATAGTAATATTGAACAAGGCTCCGGCAAACGCTATCTCTTTCGCACGTTTTAAATGACAAAAACCGTATGGCGTTTGTTATTGGAGACTCAAAAGTCATTCATTCAATGCGCGCCTAGAATTGGGCCCGCTCGAAAAATATTATGCAGTTTTTTTTTTATGCCATAGGTGGCAAACAAGCAGACGGGCTGCCTGATGGTAAGCAGTCACCGTCGCCTATGGATACTTGTAACACCAGAGGCATCACAAATACGTTGCCGACCCTTTAGATATGTTTGCTGATAGATTGCTGATAAATACATTATGTCTTACAGCGGGGTAAAGGATGAGCAGTCAAGGGTTATTTTGTCATTGGATACTACAGAAAGACACACTTTAAACTTATAACACCCCTCCTTTTGCGTCGGAGGTAAAAATCCTACTAATATTATAAACGCGAAAGTTTGTATGTATGGATGTTTGTTCCTCTTTCACGCTGCAACGGAACGACCTGATTTTTTGCATGGGTATAGTTCAAGAGCCAGAGAGTGACATAGGCTACTTTTCATCTTCATCGTCATCATCATTTTTCATCACTACGCGGGTGAAACCGCGGGGCGCAGCTAGTGACAAATATATCGGCTGGGTGGGTGACCCCGATAACTTAATTGAAACGTCCGTTACAGCATCCTTGGCCTTATTACAAAATTGGCCTCGACTCTGAACGGGATTCAAATACAGTTGTTTTATTTACTGATTAAACAATAATCTATGTTGACACAGTTTTCGGACGATGCTTTTTTTATCATACACAAAAAATACAAATGACGTCATCGCGGTCGTGATCATAATTTCAGCCAGTAAACAGAATTTAAAAAAAAAAAAAAAAAAAAAAAAGTCAAGTGCTAGTCGGGCTCGCGCACTGAGGGTTCCGTACCACCACAAAATGCAATAAGGTCGTCCAAGTAACCGAATTACCAGCTATTGTTCAGGCTGAACGCCTTCTAAAATAGTCGAAGCAATTGCTTATTAGCAGAAATGGCATTTCGGTTCGGTGAAATGATAAGGTAGTCTAAATAACAAAATTACCAGTTATAACTTGGTAATTAACAGATATTTGTCACCGACTCGCACTTTGCCGTTATTTATTATTTGTTGTTATACTTTAGAGTGTGTACTATAATCATGCCAAGTTTGACGCTTGTACGTATTACCGTTTTTACATTAGAGCTAATACAAAAATACGTAAAAAAAATACTTTAGTTGTATGGGGACCCCCCCTTTCGTTTTTATCTTTTGACTTTTTTTATTTTTTCTTTGTTAATCAGCCGTAAGTTTAAAAATTAAAACTAAACGGGGGTCCCCCGACAAACGTTAACTTAACTAAACGTTAACTAAACGTTTTTTTGTATTAGCTCTATTGTAAAAACGGTAATACGTACAATCGTCAAACTTGCCATGATTATAGTACACACTCTAAAGTATAACAACAAATAATAAATACTGTACTTTTTTGTACTTTAGTAACTAAAAATTTATATATAACAATTACAATTTAGGGTTCTGTATACCACATAGAACCCTCGCACTTGGGCGGTTTATTTAGGTTTAACCGTTATGCTACAATAAACATACTAAAAGTAGCATAGACCTCCTCCGACGCCCTCCCGCGTAGCGGCCATATGGCTGCCATGGCATATTGTTTTACTTATAATTGGTCAATGAATACTTAATTCAGATGTTCCATATGCCGCACAGGCACGAAGAGGTTAAAATTACTTAAAATTATAAAACATTAGCGACCCGCCCCGGCTTCGCACGTAAATTACATCCCGTGCGAATTGGCGGGCGGGTCGCTAGTTATATATATAAACCTTCCGTGATAATGTATCTAACTGATGTGGAAACCGCATCAAAATCCGTTGCGTGGTTTAGGAGGAGCTAGCGGCCATACAGACAAATGCGGAAAGCGACTAAAATTTATACTTTGTAGAGAAAATAGAGAAGAAATGCGGATTAACCAAATCCTTATCAAAACCTTAACAATGCGTCTAAGCCGATCCCCCCGCAATCAAACCCCATTCAAATATCACTCATCGCAATCAAAACTTCATAAAAAACGCCCCCTACAATGCACCAAGTATCGTACACAACCGACAAACTTATTTAGTAGATGTGGCCAAATGCCTATACAAACATTTTCGACAGGAGTCAGTCAGTTTTATACAGAAAATTCGATGGTGACGCCCCACGGAACTGTACAGATAAGTTGGCCGCTTTGTAGGTATCGTATCGATCGGTAACGGTCTGGATGTATGGTGTTACCGTCAAACGCCGGCCGTTAGAAAAATATCGACCGTTCTTGTTGTCTATGGTCGTAGGGAGGGCGAATTTTAACCACAACCATCGCACTTTTTTGATACTATTTTAACACGTTTTTAATAGCCATTTTTAATAAAAAGTCCGTTCACCTTAACTATGTAAATAATCTTGGACTACGATTGAAACCAGGGTTGCCAACTTTTTGCCCAAGAAATAAAATATGTATATTAAAAAGCAGAAATTAAATGAAGTGTTTTGGAAAAATAAAAAGTTTTTTTTTTACAATTCGCTCCATTCCAAAAAAATTTTTGAATCACGCGCGCGCGCATCGTTTTTTTTTTGAAATGATGAAACAATTTGTATTTTGCATACTACTGCATTTTACTATCTGTATGTCTACAAACAGTATTTACGACATTTTTTCCAACAAAAAAACTTTAGATATTTATTAGAATAAAAGTTGACGTATTTATTAACCGGCTTCGAAAAAAGAGGAAGGTTCTCAATTCGGGCCGTATTCATTTTAATATTTTTTTATGTATGTACACCAATTCGCGTGTTTCTTTTTTGATCAACTTTTATTTGAAACTTTGCAAGTACTTAAATGAAATTCGGACTAATATTATAATTATATTGGCAACAAAATGGATTCGCCAGCAAGCGTTCGAAACTTAGCTTTGCATAAAACACTGTTTTAAACTATCACGGTTGTTCACTAAATTTATATGTTTTTTTTTTTTTTTTTTTTTTTTTTTTTTTTTTTTATATATATATTTTTTTTTTTTGTGCATGTAACTGCGCCGAAATATCGGGAGCTCATTCCACAACCTTACCACGGTAAATTTAGCTTTGCATGTTAAGAGAACATTTCGATCACACGTATTGTGTATCATTAGACTGACCACATCCTCTGACACTTCAGAGGAAACTTAACCGCGAAAGGAAAGATTCTTCACCTGCACAATATCCTTACAAATACAAACCAGCATAACTTGAGCTCTTAGAAATAATAAAAAAAAGATAATGGGAAAAAAACAATGGAAGTTGAAGTAAGTAAACATAAATTTATGAGAGTTAAAAGTATTTTGCATGAAACAAATCAAATCAAAATCAATATATTTGTGAGAATATTGTCTCAGATGATGGTATACAATAATGTGTGTTACAAATATTCTACCTCATTAAAGTGTAATTTTTTTTTTGTTGTCAGTCATAGTCTCTAAATTAAATAAACTAAATTATACTCTAAATTATATAACATGTTTCAGCCTGTCTTTAAAAAATATTAACTTCATAATAACACTTGTCAATTAAAAACAATTTACATCTCATAGCATTATAATTCAATTCCTTAAAACTATCTGGTAATCTCTACATCTCTACATAGTTTTTTCTACATCTCTACTTTCCGCGTCTGTCTGTCTGTCTGTCTGTCTGTCTGTCTGTCTGTCTGTCTGTCTGTCTGTATGGCCGCTAACTCCTCCTAAACCACGCAACGGATTTTGATGCGGTTTTCACCATCAGTTAGATACATTTTCACGGAAGGGTTATATATATACTAGCAGACCTGACAGACGTTGTCCTGTCTTAGAACTGTCAAACACGCAAAGTCAATTTTTTTTTTTTTTTTTTTGAGGGGTTCTTTTGTTTTTTTTAGGGATATTAAAAAAAAAAAATAGCCTATGTTAACCGGGGATAGTGTAGCTTCCCAACAGTGAAAGAATTTTTCAAATCGGTTCAGTAGTTTCGGAGCCTATTCAATGCAAACAAACAATCAAATCTTTCCTCTTTATAATATTACTAACGATCCGCCCCGGCTCTGCACGTAAACCCGTGCGAAGTCGGGCGGGCGGGTCGCTAGTTTATTATAAATGGTGATAGCCATATAGTATACATTATTACTATATACACACAACTATAATATACAACTAGTATTTTGTATCGGACAACTGTTTTTATTAACTAAATAAGTAAAATATAAACTAAAGACCCAAACTATTAGTCTATTATATATTAAAAAAATATATTTTAAGCCTACTTAAAATAAAATTTAATCATTCACGACAATTTCGAAAAATATCTCATAGCTTTGAAACGGCTGGACAGATTTTAATCAAACTGACCTGAACCACCACATTAAAACGCTCTTTCGATACTAGTAGACAATCACAGATAATAGGTGGACAATCAATACTACAAGATGGAAGGGACCAACTGGAAAAAGAAGAGTAGGGAGGCCAAAAAGAAGGTGGGCTGACGATATATCAGAAATAGCAGGAAATGACTGGCAAGCTATTGGCAAAGACAGAGACGAGTGGAAAAAACTGGAGGAGGCCTTCACCCGAGGAGGGGTCCATACCTAATAATATAACTAACCTGTACTAACATCTAGATATAAAGCACATTATTACTAACAATCAACAGTTACTAACAACATTTGAAATGTAAATTAAGGTTTGGAAATAAAGGGCTATTTTATTTTATTTTATTTTATTATATACACACAACTATAATATACAACTAGTATTTTGTATCGGACAACTGTTTTTATTAACTAAATAAGTAAAATATAAACTAAAGACCCAAACTATTAGTCTATTATATATTAAAAAAATATATTTTAAGCCTACTTAAAATAAAATTTAATCATTCACGACAATTTCGAAAAATATCTCATAGCTTTGAAACGGCTGGACAGATTTTAATCAAACTGACCTGAACCACCACATTAAAACGCTCTTTCGAATAAATAAATTTGACAAGTCGTCCTCTGTTCCGTCGTGCGTAAAAACTACTTTCTGAATAGTAAGCGTTTAGATAATAAAATAATCGAAAACCCTAGTGCACAAGGCAGTCTCAGTGATGCCAGCATGCAATGAATCATTGCCAATGACACACATGGCTATGGAATAAGGTGTTATGTACATGGAACTCCTTTTTTAAATATTAAAAAATGTAATGAAAAAAAAAGTTAAAAAGGCAGGGCGTTATGTTAAGCGAACTCCTTTTAAAAAGTAAAAAAAAAAAAATGGAAAAAAAAGTTAAAAACAAAAAAATTCTCTATGAAATTTATTCAGAGATTTTTGTCGTTCAAAATGTCGCAAGAAAAAGATAAGTGTGACTACTCGACCCTCCAAAGGTCTGAAGCGATGCTTGAATCCGGCCGGTGGTCACTGCCCACTCCTTCCGGTGGCGCGAGGACATCAATGGATGCACTTCATTCATAAAACGGCGTAATAAATAGCTTTATGTAGTACTAGCAGAATCCCGCGGTGCTACCCGCAATTTTCCAGATTTTCCTGCCAAATTTCGTTAAGATCGGCCTAACCGTGAAAAGCGAACAAACAGACAGAGAGTCATAAATGTAGTTACAACTTTCTCTTTTATACAAGTCGGATGGCCTTTTAGTAATTTTTTTTATGGATATAACCCTCAAATTTATTTATTTTTTCAGAGCTATGAATAACCGACAATATCGCGAAGCAAAAAAAAACGACAGATAACTGTCAAATCTTATTTCTTGCTGTCATAGGGTAGAATAAATTTCTTCATATCACAGGGTACTGTTTCCTGTACAACACCACAGCTTAAATATTAGTTTCTAGGCAAACAATACGGCAACGGTAGTTCCGTTAACAACAGCATCTCGGGTCAAAGGTGAAGTTTTTTTCTTGGCAACTGCAAGTTTGTATATAAATCCCGGCGCGTGCGGGGGAGTAACATCTGCTGGCAACAATAAGAAATTGTAGCAAGTGCAATCTTGACAGCTGCCACAGCTGCGAACGTAATTAGGTCGGTTATGTTGGTACCGAACCATAGACAACTTTTTCTTTTTATGCCACCTTGAGGCAGTGGTGCTAGCGTTTACTCAGCCAATTTTTTTCGTATGTTGACCTTAAGGGGGAGTTAAAAGCAGATGTGTTGAGGTAAGATAAGATTAAGGAATGATTTGTAGCTTAGCTATTAGATCAGCGAGAATTGTATCGATTTTTTTTGGAGCGATCGATTGTTTTAATGCCTAAGGAAAATAATGGCTTTTGATTATACCAACTAGGGGAATGTTTATTAAAGTGGTTTTATCTGTTACTATATCTTATATTTTATAATTTATCATTATTTACTGTTCTATTATTAAACAATGTGAACATATTTTTATGGGTTTTTTGGTAATTTGTATACGTATTAAAAAGGCTTATTTCTAAACGCGCGAAGCCAAAATCCTCAATAGGGAAGGGACAAAAAGAAAAAAAATTGGCAAATTTCCAAAGAACACGTCGAAATGTCAATTTTTTCTTCTTCAATGAGTTTATTCACTTATTAGTTAGGAAAGTCGTAAACTAAACCAGCCTCTTCAACAGACAACCAACAAAATCAGCAACGTCGATAAAACTAATTTTTTAACTGACTTCAAAAAGAAGGAGGTTATCAATTCAACTGTATGTTTTTTTTTTTTTTTTTTTTTTTTTAACTGACTTCAGGAGAAGGTTATCAATTTGAATGTGTTTTTTTTTTATGTTTGTTACGCGATTACTCCCTCAATATAGAATTGTTTATGATGATTCCCTTTATATTAGGTAGGCCATAAATCATAGGTGGTCCCATATTCATATTAAAATTGTTTTGATAACTTTCCTCTCCCTGTATCGTTAATAACTAAAGTAAATTCGTTTAAGAAAATTGTTGTTAAGTATTACCAAAGTATAACTAAAGTCACGCAACCAAGTGTCAATGGAATTGCATTTAAAATTAAAAAATATAAATTGTATTACAACAAACTTGATATGTCAAATCTTTTTTTTTCAATCAGTAAGACAAGTGCTAAAAAAGTCAGCATACTCGATCAAAAAAAATCTGGAACTGATAGAACGGCATTCTATTTTTTAATTCAAACGACATGAACACATGCTCAATGAATCCCACGATGAAAATGAAGACCATCTTTTCGAAGCGCACGTGAGCTTCCGGTTCCGGTGGGCGTCAAGGAGCGTCTTTATTTGCGGTACTTTTGTAAATAAATACTGGTATTCAATGTCTCGATCACCTGATTGAAAGTGATTGTAGGCTAAAACCTCACAAAAAAACAAGTGAAAGCGTTATACGTACAGTTTACCTTTTAGCACTTGCACCCCATTGGTCGTCAACTTAGTATAACTACTCAGAGAAGGTAGGTTTCCAAACAACGCCTTCTCAAAACGTAAGCTACAAATTCGCTTTGTAGCTTACGTTTCGATTGGTATTTTAAACGATTTAAGCAAGAAAATTAATGGATTACCTGTGGAATGTCACACCATAACTCTTATGCTGCTTTTCTGATTTGTTGTGGTACGATTTCACCGCGCAAATTGTCATAGTAAAATTTTTATATTTTTTTTGGAGCCATATATGACTCCATTTGAATGGCTTAAATTTTGCGAATGTACTTGATTTCTGTGTGTAGTTATTCTAAGGTCGACAATTTGATTATCTCGTTTGCAGTTGTGTGCGTTTGTAGAACTATTAAGAATATGTCAGTGTGTGCAATACGTGTTTACGTCGCCCCCTTCAGTTTTTGGCAGACTCTTTTCGGTACAGTTAGTTTTTTTTTGGACTCTCGCTCTGAGGTGTTCCGTCAAACGGAACCCTCAAAGCACGAGTCCTACTCGTATACTTGTCCGGTTTTTTTTTAATGTTTTGCTCCAGCCCTCTATCTTTTTAGCCAATAAATAGCCAGTGATTTTTCAAGTATACTTGTTAATTGTAAAAAAAAAGTCCAAAAAAAACGAACTGAAGTAGAAATATTGAAAGACAAACTTGACTTTGTAGTTGACAATAACGTTCTTCCATACATAACTACTACAAAATGTAAGTTTGTATTAGTAAAACAATATTTTTTATATGATATAACTTCAAATTAACAACTTTCAGATTTATTCCTTTATATGTGCTGTAAGATCTTGCCTCTAGCCAAAATTAATGATTCTAGGTCAACGGGAAGTACCGTATAGGTTTTGATTCCCCTGTGAAACCGCAAAATATGCGACATAAACGTTCATATCTTTTGATTGCGTTGACTTACAACTTTTATTTTTTTACAGCCGAAAGAAACCGTAGACCCAAGTATTTAGTATAAATTTCAACTTGATACCTTTACGCGTTCTTGAGAAAAAGGGTCTTGACAGACGGACAACGAAGTGATCCTATAAGGGTTCCGTTTTTTTCCTTTTGAGGTACGGAACCCTAAAAACAATGTAGTGGTGAGGTAAACAACAATTTGTGAAATTCAGTTATTTTTAATACCTACTTCTATTCTAAAGCTTCAAATGACACTGACAGTTATAATTAAAATCTTCGTCGAAAAAAGCAAGTCTTGGCTGTCGGGTAAAAAGTGCAGTGTCGCTTGAACGCATAACGGTTGCAATTATAATAAAGTTAGACGTTACAGATACGGCGCGACATGACTTTGAATGAACGGACGAGGATACTGTTACTTGTCTCTCTTTAAACTGAAGATACAAGTTTAATTCTTTGAATAGATTAAAACCCTAGTGATATTGGCGGATTATATTTCGCTAACGGTACAACCCGGACAAAAAAAAAACTTAAGACGAAATATGCTTCTAATTTGACGAATCGCCCTCACGAATATTCAAAAGTAGACCTTTTTAAAACTATATATTGACATAATTTTTTTATATGCAATTAAAGTTCACAAAATGCTTTATACGGATATGGTTGCCGATACACGATTAAAGAAATTTGACTCGATAGAAAAAACCGGAAACTATCCCAAAAAAAAACCCCTCATGATAATGAGGGGATTCCAAACTAGTCCAAACTAAAACCAGTCTGCTCAATTGGTGCAATACTGCAGTGCAAGTATCGTTCTTTATCGATCGTCAAATTCGCTAAAATTACATAGAATCGATCACAGCGAGTACTGAAAAAATGGCATATTATCGAATTTGACGACCTCAACTGTCAATTTGACGATCGATAAAAGAACGGTACTTGCACCCCTGGGTTGTAAGAATACCACAAATAGAGTTGGTCGACAGAATAAAGATATTTTTTTACACAGGTAAGTACTTTTAGGTACGAAATTTTTTACATGCATAGTTTTCATCCTGTTTGGATCGCTTGTGTAGTCTACTTAGATATAGGTCTGTGGCTACAACAGTTGCCATGTTATTTACTCGGCATTTACTGTAGTTCCACTTTTGACCACCTCCATTATAAACTGTGTCGCCCTGTACTTACAGCTATATCTCAACGGTAGGGTAGGTCAGGGCGTGAACTGTAACGCAATCTGTGGTCCCCGCGGTCGTTACTGATCGATATTTGTTTCGTTTTGATTTTGATACAGATGTTAGCTTTTTTGGACTGTTGATTTTTCTGTAATTAATTTGAAAGGTTGCTTTATCAGGGGGATCAGACAAGATCCACTTTCTGTTAGCGTTAACGCCTGCGGAAAGATGAAATTGTATGAAAATGACATTGACAGTGACATAAGCTGGAGAGATTCGCACCAAGCGTTTTGACTCCCTTTTTTTTTCTCTTCCCCATGTTGGGGCTTTTGGCTCCGCATGGTTGACGCAGTAACTCCTCATGGAACGCCTTGCCCTTGTCTGTGTTTCCGCAGCATTACAATCTTGGAGTGTTCAAGTCTAGGGTTAATAGGTTATTACTGGGTAAACGTGCTCCATCTTCGACCACATAATCGCTTTCCATCAGGCGAGATCGTAGTCAAACGTTAGCCTAGTCCGATGTAAAAAAAAAACTTAAGCTAATGTCATTTCAATACAATTTCATCTTTCTGCAGAAGTGGGTCTTGTCTAACCCCACTGTTTTCTGGTTTTTGGGAATCGAACCCACCGTAATAATTATGTATGAGTTATTTTAATGTTTGATTTCCTCGTCGGAAAGGAACAGGATGCCACGGCACATTGGAGCTGATATCCTGAACGACCTTCGGCTAAATATAGAGGGCAGCTGTGGCTGATACAGTTCAATCGCTGTACCTACAGTGCGCGGAAATCTTGTTAGTTATGAAAACTGCGCTCATATAGAGATGTCTTTCGCACATTTAAGAAAATAAAAATTCGCTAAGTTAAAATAAAATAAACTGACCAAGTGCGAGTCAGGCTTGCGCACTAAGGGTTCCGTACCACCACCAAATACAATAATTAACAATTTAAATAGGACATATGGACGGACGGACGGACAGACAGACATCGTAGGCTTAGTAATCGGGTCCCGTTTATACCCTTTGGGTACGGTACCCTAAAAACCGACTTAAAATTTATTTAAATATGGAATTTCGATTCCATGAAAGATGTAATAAGGTCGTCCAAGTAACTGAATTTCCAGTTATAACTTAGTAATGAAATGCCTGTCTATTACGGTTCGAAAGAAGGTAGTATGGACGGACAGACGTACAGACAGACAGCGTAGGCTTAGCAATAATAAATTTGTTATATATTTTTTGTTTTTTGTATATAATTTTTTATATACCAAGTTCAATATATATTACTAGCTGACCTGACAGACGTTGTCCTGTCTTAGAACAGGGTATTTGACTACTTTTGGGAAACTATTGCACATTATTGTCTGATATAAAATAATGTATACTGCATTTATATTTTCTGGATATCAGTCGTATTTGCGATATAAATCGATGTTAAAGTTTGAATAAAAAAAGATCGCGCCAAAACGCAGACCTGCGTCATAGCTCCGATCACGTGACTAATTGACGTCACACAAAACAAAACAACTGCAGCCAGGCTGCAAAAGTTTGATGATTAATTAATTTCTAATAGAAGTAATGGTTTATAAATATTGTGTAGTGCCAAAATGTACAAATACTTCCATAAAGACACCCGAAAAAATATTTGTTCCTGTTCCAATGGACCCAAAACTCCCCATAACTCGAAAAAAGTGGTTGGAACCAATCTAAGGTTGAAACTAAGTAGCTCGTAGAGAACCCAAAAGTATTGGAGCTAATTCAAGTGTTTCTATGTGCGAAGATCATTTTGAGGTACATATTTGAGTCTATATATTTCTATTATAATTTGTGTTTTTATTGCATCACAATTTTATGTACTGTTACTTTCTTTTTAAACATTGTAAAGCTCGACATAACCTAACAAAATAGTGATATCCACCTACTACAACATACTTTTTGTACAACTTGATTGAATGTTTTGCTTGGAGAACAATTAAAAATTAATACTGACATTGTAGTTTTTACGTTTTGAGTTCTGCAGCGTAGAAACAATGACGTGGATTATTATTAAAGAAATATGCAACCATAAAAACATTAAATTTGGGTAAGTTACTGCTGTCTGCTTGCACAAAATGTTTCTCCATTCTTCTCACATTTAACCTCCGGAATGTTTTTGGTGAAAATTTCTGGATAAATCGCTCTCAAAATAGCTTTACAACATTAAATTCGCAAATATCAATACAAAATCTGTTTGTTTAGATTTGTGTGACGTCACTAGGGATGAAGCCAGTTACAGGCCGTTTTCGATCACGTGATCAAATGTCGAAAATACAGTTATTTTATTCGCGTTTTTTATAAAAAATAAGCATATTTTTATCAAAAAATCAATGAAATATGCTTTTTCATTATGTCATGTTTATGGATGGCGTCAATTGGCATAATATTTTTAATACAGTCAAGTACCCTACTGTCAAACACACAAAGTCAAAATTGTAAATCTTATTTTTTTACACCTTGGGTTACATTATTGGAGTTTTAGTAAGGATCCCTATTTAAAAAAAATATATAATGTAGCCTATGTTAACCGGGGATAGCGTAGCTTCCCAACAGTGAAGGAATTTTTCAAATCGGTTCAGTAGTTTCGGAGCCTATTCAATGCAAACAAACAAACAATCAAATCTTACCTCTTTATAATATTAGTATAGATTAATTGACTTGTAACTTTAAATTTACGAATTATGTATGATTTTAACTTTGACGAGGGTCCCAACTTTACCCTTTGGGTACGGAACCCTAAAAACTTACCGAAATGAGAACCTCCTTGCAGTCAGTAATAAAGGTACACACTACACATTTCTGTTAAGTTTGTATATTTTTAGTACAGTTTTCAAAAGTGTCACCGGGTTTAGCGCGTGAACTGTGTTATTTTTTTCTGGCCGCAATGTGGTTTTGATTGGTTATGGTTTCTGTCTCGGGAGTGTTAGTGTGTCGCTGGAGGAAATATCGTTAGAGAAATGGAATAAGTATGCCACGAATTATTATTTACCTACCTCCTTTTTAAGGTTCCTCACCCAAAGGGTAAAACGGGACCCTATTACTAAGCCTACGATGTCTGTCTGTTTCACAGAATATGAAACGTTAATAATAAAAAACTCAAAAAGTATAAACGAAAGGGGGTCCCCCTTAGAATAACTACACATAGAAACCAAGTACATTCGCAAAATTTAAGCCATTCAAATGTAGGCATATATGGCTCAAAAAATAATAATTTTACTATGACAATTTGCGCGGTGAAATCGTACCACAACAAATCAGAAAAGCAGCATAAGAGTTATGGTGTGACATTCCACAGGTAATCCATTAATTTTCTTGCTTAAATCGTTTAAAATACCAATCGAAACGTAAGCTACAAAGCGAATTTGTAGCTTACGTTTTGAGAAGGCGTTGTTTGGAAACCTACCTTCTCTGAGTAGTTATTCTAAGTTATTCTATCCCCATACAAAAAACGTATTTTTGTATTAGCTCTAATGTAAAAACGGTAATACGTACAAGCGCCAAACTTAGCATTATTATAGTACACACTCTAAAGTATAACAACAAATAATAAATAATGGCCAAGTGCGAGTCGGTGACAAGTTTCTGTTCATTACAAAGTTATAATTGGTAATTTCGTTATTGAATTTTGTGATAATTGTGATGTACGGTACTCTCAGTGCGCGAGCCCGACTCGCCATTGGTCGGTTTATTACCCTTTGGTTACGGAACCCTAAAAACCGTCCGTGGATAGATACTAAACCTAAACTATCCACGTTAAAATGAGTTTTAATTTAGGTTAGGATTGAAATCAGCATGAAAAATAGCAATTCGTTCGAAATTTTGGCTTTGAAAACTTTTACCCCCTTATTAATAAACGTGGAGTAGGCTTGGAATAGTTACTCCGTCTTTTGTCTTTTTCGATCGAGTTCAAAATGTGAAAGAGAGAAGAAGACAAAACACGGCGTAACTATTCTAAGACTACTCCACGTTTATTAATAAGGGGGTAAAGCTCTATTCTGAAATTTGTACGGTTTACATTTGCATGGAGTTTAAAAGACTTCGACTGCGCAATGTTTTTAACTCTATTCTTAACAATTAAAGCAGATAATTGCTTGGCAAACGATTAAAGGTACGTTATCGTTCGTTGAAATGGTGCATCCTTTATTGCATTGTTAGTGCTGCATTGACGTGAGCAAGTTATAACGTTTATTAACGAATTTTTTTATCATAAAGGGATTGAAAAATTCTGGTTCTTTTGGGAATTCTTAAACTGACAAAGTTGACAAAGCAGGTTCGTTTTGTAAACATTGTACCTATATGGTTGGTATCCAGAGGGGTTAGTCCCAGATTTGATAGTTTTCGAAAACTTTTTTCGTTTACGTATTGTTCTATACATTGTAGTAAAGCGCCTCCAGCGGAAACGCGGAGGAACTAAAATCGGCGGTATAGATTGCTTCACTCTAATACGAAAAAAGTTTTCGAATACCTTTCAGCCCAGCAATGTATGGAACAATACGCAAACGAAAAAAGTTTTCGAAAACTATCAAATCTGGGTCTAAGCCCTCTGTTCGGATATGTTCTAGCGCAAAAGGACAAAACTGCAAAAACTGCTATTTTTAGACGTTCTTATTAGCTTTCTTGGAACTATGTAAACAAATATTGGAAGTAAATTTTAACTCATTGATTTCAAAGTTATTAAGGCATTTTTAACCAATCAGAAAATGTGAAGGTTAATCTGTTTTTTTTTTCCTTCTGAGTTCTGACGTCGCACGTGTTGTGCATTTGCCAACCACTTACCAGCGTCAGTATTTAATTTTTATCTAGTTTCAAAAAAAAACTGTATTTTTTGTTGAATGTGCTTTTGGCGCGATTATATTGTGGTATACGAATTACGATGGAGCACGCTTGCCTAGAAGAAACCCATTCGCGATATGACGACACCCATATTGTATTAACTAGCGGGTAACACTATTCAGGCTAAGTATTCAGGTCTACTTCATACAAGTCAAAAATAGAATGCAGAAAACCTACCCCGGTTTATCGTTTCTTCCGCAAATAAAACGTCTGGACGTGACAAACTATTGTGCTGTGCAGTGTGCTGCATGCCGTTAAAAATCCCCCCTGTCAGCGTATATTGCACTGCACAGGGGTGGTTGTAACGGTAAACGTAAGAAAGGGACGACTTCTCAATAAATTCGGTTATGGAACGGTCTAAAACTCACAAAAGTATAAAAGTGTGGCCAACTTCTTTTTTCCATTTAGGACCTAAATTTTACCCGCCAAAACATGAAAAACCTTATTTTGTTTAATATTTTTTTATAATAAATGCAATTAAAATAATTTGTCAATTCAACGCGGGAATGCAGCCAGCGTTCTTAGTTGGTACCTACTTAACTGTCGTAAAGTTTTTATTTTATTTATAATTTTTATTCTTAAATTTATCTATGAAATTAAAATATGTATGATATTAGAGCAAAATAATAATAGTTTAAAATTTTGGAGATATTTTTTTCTTCAAGCTTTTTTTCCCCGCACTTTTCAGTCCTTTTTCTGTCTGGGTGTACTAAGGGCCTCCAACCACCCGTAACATGATATATTATACCTATATAGGGCACTCTCGATAAGTTTCTTTTCGGTTATTAAAATGCTAATGTAAACAATACGTTATTTTTATACGTTAAAAATCACAACCGTTACCCAATTACCATTCATGCTAATCGCGATTGAAATGGACGCCCCATCTCTAAATTTGAATTATTGATCTTCCCTACTTTATTTACATATTTAAATACTTGTTACTGGCAAATGCATAAGACATGCGAAGCCAAAATTCATATTAGAACGAAAAAAATCTATTGTTTGATATCCAAACGCCTTGCCCGCTCGTCGTCTACTGAATCTAAAATTAGAAGGCGCCAGAAAAGGCTTTACCTTCACTGATTCTAATCTAATACGTAGTACTTAACCTACGTATCATTATAAAACGTACCAATATCTATAACGTATCAATAGATTTGGTAGTCTAGTCTTGAGCCTGTCCTTATTATATTTTTATGGACCAGGGGCCTTACGGACAACTGCTATTACAGACACCTAATCCGCTCAGTTGGAAAATCACGCGACCGCAAACCGTATCTGGGCGCGATAAGGTTTGCGGTCGCGTGATTTTCCAACTGAGCGGATTAGGTGCCTGTAATAGCAGTTGTCCGTAAGGCCCCTGCCCTGAATAGTAAATCAATAGAGCCACCTACTCCGAAATGCCCAAAACTTTTTTTTCTTCTAGTTTTTGTCAAATTCCACAAAAGGGCGGTCGAATGCGCGTGATTCTTTTCTACGGTCAAGCTTAGCTGTTCAAGCTTCAAGTGAGTGTGACCGTGCCTTTAGCTAATCTCGATTTTATTGGAGATCTACAGTATTTGTCTTCCTATTTACAGATAGCTATGTTCTGCAACGCGATTACAATCACATGGTTTTATCTTGATATTTGTTCCAATCAGACCTTTAAATGAATGCAACTAATATTTATAGCAGCTGTTATAAATTAATGCACGAAATAATTAAATCAAGTAAATCACGTTTATTTTAAACTTACGTACGTTAGACTACTTGAAAATGTAAAATAACCGTGACTTGATAAAAATATCTACATAATAATATACCTATTACAGTTAAACATAGCACAGGGAAGTAAGTCATGTAATTGTCAAATCCCCATGAATCCTTCCCTCTTCTACTTTTTTCCGTGGTTATGTGGTGATTATGGTCCCATTCCCATTAATGTAAAATAATTATGTACAACACCGTTCATTCATTATCACAATCGAAAATGTTACATCCAGCTTAACACAATAAATTCATGTTTGTTTGTGCATTTTTCGTCTAAAATGCAAATTCTTCCTATATCTTGCGTTTATATTTTTATTAGGCTCCGGTATGCTAAGTCCCAGATTTGAGTTTTCTAAAACTTTTTTCATTTAGGTATTGTTCCATACATTTTAGTAAAGCGCCTCCAGCGGAAACGCGGAGGAACTAAAATCGGTAGTATTCGGCGGTATAGATTGCTTCACTCTAATACGAAAAAAGTTTTCGAATACCTTCCAACCCAGCATTGTATGAAACAATACGTAAACGAAAAAAGTTTTCGAATACTATCAAAACTTGTACTAGGGTACAGTTCTACCAATTTTTTTTTTAGTTTGGTAACACTGAGTCAGCTGACGGCCGGACTTTGGCAGATTGCGTTTTGTTTTCTTGTTGACAATTGACAGTCCGTCTCCCGCGAAAACTTGACTTGACAGCTGACTTTGCTAACCTCAATAACGCGTCGGACGTGTCGCTAAATTAATGTGATTTACACCGCGTTTCATTATAAAATAACAAGAAAATGAGTGCAAAATGCTAACAAAACGTGTTACAACAACCTGTCAAAGTGAATTCTAGTGTTCGCATGGGAAATTACCGATTTGAACACAGAAAAGTTTCGCCGTATTCCCACAGTCAGTGTCTTTGTTATTTTTTACGTTGGAAAAAGGTCAAAATGTATACCAAAGGCCCCTGTCAAGGGCACCAAGGTAGGTAAAACCAGTTACTTCGATTTATTTACGAGAGTGATAGGTTATATCGGTTCCCTGAAGGGTTGATTAAAAAACGCGCATTGTCATTTGTACCCCTTTGTAAAGGGGTGGTGTATTGTCATATTATCAAAAATACTATGTAACAGTATTGTAGTTTCTATAATCTACTTGATATGGTTGAAGTTTCAAAGTAAAGTAATATTAGGGTGTGATAAATAAAACTAATGAATAACAGAAGTAAAAAATTAAAACAAAACACCTTCATCTAATAGTTCTGTTATAATTAGAAAGTATCTAGCAATTGTTTAAGTCTGTATTTATTCAAATTATAGGCGCTACGTCTGGAAAATTCACAATGGATCTATAATCACCGTCCAAATTCGTGCTCACCGGACAATCTCCTTCATTTGTTAGTTTATCCCAATACATAGCATTGGCGAAATTGTGGTGGCTCCACTCCAGAAAAGAAGCCATTAAATAAAGTTTAAGTTGAGTTAGATTTAGCTTTCACAGAATGTACAATGGTATTTTTTTACCGTATGTTATTTTTTGGCACCTGTAGGGAAAGTAAATACTGTTGATAGAAAATTTAACTCGAAGGAATCATTTGTTTATTTGTTTAAAGAAACCAATCTGCGTTCAAAGATTTTCGAAAACTTCGCTTGCCACATTCTGTACTAGTAATAAAAGTACAGGTGTAATTTTTTCGGATTTTATCCAGTTCAATTACCGAATACACGTGTAACAAGCCAAAGCAAGCGAGCGTTCAAAAAATTTTGCATGCAGTTTTGTTCTTTTAAAAAAATAAAGAAATGGTTTCTTTGAGTATAATTTGCTATTTGGAATTAGTAGAGTACTGTCCCTCCGAGTGTGGTAAAAAATCCAACCTTTTATCATTAATGGTCTCATCACATGAAAAATATTAATATGATACTATCCACAAATTTCATCATGACCAGTTTTGAGAATGAAGTCTCGAGTAACTTTGAGTATCGAGCTTTTTAATATTTATTCGTCTATGGTCACTCATATGAGACATCAAAACAAGATAGAGCACACCCAGCCCTTACTTGTGTAGCGAGCATTTTCCGCAACTAGGCCACTCATTGGCCCATTTTGCGTCATTACACCCAGCCCTTCTAGATATTTAAAATATTGCAAAAGCACGAAGATATGCATCATAAGAAGCAAAATATGCACAAAGATAATTATGGTGACCGAGCGGTAGCATGTGCACTTTACAATCTGACGGCACCCGGTTTGATCCTCGGCCCTATCAATCACTTCTAAACTTAAATAAATTATGTGAAGTTTTCAATGCAGTCACTCAAAATCGGTGAAGGAAAACATCGTGAGGAAACCGGTACGTCCAATAACCTCACAAGTTCAAAGACATTCACCAACATGTACTGGACCAGTATGGTGGATTTGGGCCCATCCTCTCTGAGAGAAGGCCTCTGTCCCAGCAGTGGAAACATGATAGGCTGATAATGATGATGATGCTACTAGTTTTTAGTTAAAATATGCAATAACCAATGAAAAAGTCACAACAAACAACATAAAAATGCATGTAATCCAGTCTCTACACAAACAATCAAGGCCTTGTTTAATCCTTAACCCGACCCGACCTTCCTTCCTTCCTTCGTTGGACCCGGGTATGTCCTAAAACTGCGACCAGAACCACTGGAGTATGGGCAGCAGCATCCTATTAGTACACGGTGAACGCACTGCGATCCCCAAGCCGCCTGTCAAGCGTTGGGATTATTGGCAACACCCCTCTCTACGAGGGATGCCTTGTTCAGCAGTGGACATTTAATGGCTGATGATGTGTATGTGTGATGTGTGTAATCCTTAGAAATATGGAACTTTGAACAAAATCACTAACTTCCACTTTCTTTTGTTACAGATTAATAACAGAAAACTTCAAAATCAACTCCGGCAACAGCGCAACGAAAAGAAAACAGGAGACAGCCCTCTCCTACAACTACAAGTCACAAATGAGCCCCCACACGTTAGAGTTCACCACGCCCACCCACTCACCCATCCAACCCAAGCGACGGATTCTCGGAGAACTCCAAAACTACAAGCCAAACTCCCCTACCATTGAAAGACTGAAAAACTCTCCACTAGAACAAAAACCTGTTCACAAGTCTCCTTTAAAAATAATGAATAACGTCAAATCACCAACTGTATTCAAATCTCCATTACACAACATAATATCTCCATTAAACAATATAAAGTCCCCATTAAACAACATAAAATCTCCATTAAACAACATAAAATCTCCATTAAACAATATGAAATCCCCATTAAACCACATAAAATCTCCAATAAACAACATAAAATCCCCATTAACCAACATAAAATCCCCATTTAACAACATAAAATCTCTACAAGTGCAATCCCCGAAATACGGCTTGAACTCTCCTATAATAGCATCACACTCACCATTGACAAGTCGATTGAAGCAACGGACCAAGATTTCTCGGATATTTGAAGACCGGACGAGGTTTAAGATGTCCCATTCTAATAAAGAGAATATGGGTAGTCTGGGGAATCTGTCTCTGGCTAGTGAAACATACATGAAATTAGATTTGGAGGAAGAAACAAGGGATTGCAGTTTTAGTAGCAGATTTCAAGCGAATAGAGAGAGAGTGGAACAATGGTCCAATGCAAATGTGAGTACTTTTTACCCTATTACAACCAGTATCCTTAGTACAACTTTAGTAGTATTCGAAAACTTTTTTCGTTTACGTATTGTTCCATACATTTTTAGTAAAGCGCCTCCAGCGGTAACGCGGGGGAACTAAAATCGGTAGTAATCGGCGGTATAGATTGCTTCATGTCTTCATTTGGCCCACTTCCCGGGGTTCATTTGAGTTGAGTACACCTATGTAGCTTGGATGACAATGCAAGGTACCATGAAGCTTTTCTGATGATGGAGTCTGAAGGTGGTCATAGGAACTAATGAACGCAACAAGGTAACCCCATCGTGTTTGGGCACTTTGAAATGGTCTTGATGAGAATTTTTTATAAGATCGTGAAAAATAAATAATATAGTATTTCCTCTCTGGTTTCAGCTGGATTTCACTGATGCCCTACCCTCTAAACCTTTCGATGACACTCAAGACGTTTTAGTCCCAGAGAAGGAACAAGACATGGACGACTTAGAATCACTCCAAGACCTGGAAGCCGAATTCGAAAACGAGAACTTTGAACAGTGCAATTATGAGATCATTTCCACCGATAGCCCTGATATAATATCACAAGGGCGACCTTCTACGTCACGTAAAATCAGCGTTAGGAACTTCGACTTCGGAGCTCCTATTGCTGCCAATGAACAGTCCACATCCTTCAACCGGCACGCAACCAGGATGCTAAATTTCGATGACGATGACTTCGAATTCACATCACCAGCTGTAAAAAAGACGTTATCAGTGAAGAAGTCCTTAAAATTTGATGTTACACCAACAAAGAACTTCTTAAGGCATGAAAAGAGTGATTCCAGCATCGGATCCATGTCTCTATCACCTTCGTCGTCTACGACGCGTTTGAACAGAAATTTCACGTCAGAATCAACATCCATGGAAAGTGGCTTCATTTCTGAACTAGAAGAGCCATTCTTAGAAATTGAAGAGTCAAATTCGCCTAAAATAGCCAATTTCAGTGAGCTACTCTCCGGACCAATCAAAGAAAAACCTATCACCGAACAAAGCTTTTTAAAACGGCCAACTCTGGGACGTAGCTTAAGTCTACATCCCGAACCGAGTAAAGCAAGAGTTTCTCTATTATCTATACTGGAAAGTCCAGAAAAGAGAAGTCAGAAGAGGACAGAGCGACCAGAGGAAGAAGAGAACAGCACGAAGAGAAGAAGACGGTCAAACTGTGAGAGTCCATTTGAACCAAAAAGGCCAGTGTTACAACGAGCGTATTCGGAAAACAACGCATCTATAATGTCTGCTTTAGCTAGATGTAAGTATTTGTACTTCTCTAGCTATTGGCATTTTTTGTTACACGTAAGCATTTTTTTCTTTTATGTGTCCCATATCATCAACCGACAGAACAGACCTTACGAATGTAATGTAAACTCATTAATTTCAGATAAAATTAAAGTCTAATTCTAATTCAAAGTGGGGGTGATAAGACCAGCACTGACATCCCGCTTGGGGTGTATTGTGCATTTGCCCGCCAGCCAACACAAACCAGCCGAGCTCCCTAAAGTAACGGAGCACTGCTTTGGGTCGCAGACTAAACTGCTCTATCCTTATTTCGTCAGGTGTAATATTGGAAACTTGTTGAGTTTCTTCAGGGAGTCCCGACTTAATTCGTATGCTGTGCATGTTGGTGACTGTCATGTCTTTGAACTGTTGAGATTCTTGGACATACCGGTTTCCTCACGTCATTTTCCTTCACTGTTTTTGAGGGATGGCATCGAAACTGCACATAAAGTACTAAATAAGTGATTGATGCCGTACCAAGACCCAAACTGGGTGCCGTCAGATTGTTAACAGCACATGCCACCATCACTCTAGTAAGTCTAGTAGTAGTAAAGTAGGACAGTAAAGGCTGAAAAAAAAAAAAAAAAACATTCGAATTGATAACCTCCTCCTTTTTAAGTCGGTTAAAATAAAAAAAGCTAATTCAAACACAAAACTATGATTAAAAGTCTGTTAGGCTTTACTCGAGATTAATAAAAAAATCCTGTGACATTTCCTATTCTCATGTCACCAATATTTTGTCTCCAGCGTCAATAGAGCCGGATCTGATAGGCGACTTCAGTCAGCCGTTCTCTCTGCCACTAATAAGCGGGGACCACTCGGACCTCAAGAGCATATCCTGTGATACGCTAGCTGGTCTGCTGCGAGGGGACTTCCAGGACTCCGTGGCTGATTTCCAGGTGAATACAAATACAAAAATATTTATTTGTCTTTTAATAATAACGCCCATTTGGGAGACCGCTAGACTTGAAAGCGTGAGGTCGCGGGTTCAAACCCCGGGCCCGTACCAATGAGCTCTTTGGAGCTTATGTACGGATTTTCATACCACTGGCTTTTCTGTGAAGGAAAACATCGTGAAGAAACCTCCATACGTACGGAGAAGGAATTCAATGACGTAAGTGAATCCAACCCGCACTGGGCCAGCGTGGTGGCTATGGCCCAATCACCCTTCCGGGTGTAGGCTAAAAGTCCAGCAGTCCAAAAGTCCGTCCGAAGAATTTTTTTACTGATTCGATGCACTGAAGTTGGTGAAACGCTTTATGCATAAAGTAAAATCTATTTCATTGTGTAAACAACCTAAAATCTAGATAGCAGACCGTCTAAATAATCTAGAATCTAGATAGCACATCCTCTAAACAACCTAAAATCTAAATCGCACATCCTCTAAACAACCTAAAATCTAGATAGCACATCCACTAAACAACCTAAAATCTAGATAGCACATCCACTAAACAACCTAAAATCTAGATCGCACACCCTCTAAATAACCTAAAATCTATATAGCACATCCTCTAAACAGCCTAAAACCTGGATCGCACACCATAAATTCCCCACAATACAACCTAAAATCCGAATCATTTGTTCAGGTTATCGACTGCCGCTACCCATATGAGTTCGAAGGTGGACACATCTCCGGCGCGGTGAATATATACACCGGTGCGCAAGTAGTGGACGAGCTCGGAAACGGCAACCGTCGGGTCCTGGTGTTCCACTGCGAGTTCTCGCTACAAAGGGGGCCTAAACTGTAAGTAGCTTTACATAGATCTATATACAGTAGAATCCGTTTATTATGACATCGAAAGGAATTGACAAACACGTCATAATAAGCGGAAGTCATACAAAGCGGTTTGTGAAGAAAAAAAAACTTTTATAAGATTGTCATTTGCGATTTTCGAAGCCTCTTCGGTTTCAAAACATTTGAATTGAACGATTGCTTAATGCTGTTCTTGTTTTTAAAAATCATTGAGATTGTCGAATGACCCACGGCAATTTCCTTTGCGAGAGATGAGTTTGATTCTCCATTTTCTAAACTGCATATTATTGCACCTTTCTCCTCAATCGCAAATGCTTTACGGCGTTTAGATGTGTTTACATACGATCAAAAACACAAACGACAAACGAAAAACAATACGTGACGTTCAAGTGTCAATTACTCACTGAGATTCAAAACTCGTTCCGAACGTCGTCGGGAATCAACGAACATTACCTTCGGTAATGTACATGTCGGTCATTATAACCGGACATGATTTATTAAAAATGGGTCATAATAAGCGACATGGGAAGTCAGGGAGTCATTATATCCGAATTTTTATAAAGAATTTATATGAAATCAAACTTCGTACTGTAATTACGTCATAATAATCGGTTGGTCAATATAGGCGGAGTCATCATAAACGGATTCTACTGTATATAGTTTAGTCCAGATACAAAAAAAAATATCATCCCAAAATCCTTATTGTACTCAAATGGACGTAGAAGCGGAATTACACTAGGAATCCGTCGTATACAAAAAGTCTAGATAGAGTTAACAGTACAACTAGGCAGGTCCTTCAAGAAAGAGGTCAATCGGTGAATCCAACTCGGCTGGGCAGCGTTCGGTAAACTACGCAACGTCTTCTCATCCAAAATACCAGAGTCTTCGACCAGTGTAAACGTGGTCTCGTGGTGTTTTTTTTTTTGTAATAAATTGTCTAAATAAATAGAAATGTAATGCTGTTCGTTAGAAAATGCATCCCTTGAGAAAGTCTGGACTGATTTGGCTATTTTTTGTTCTGAAATGTTCGTAATAGTCCAAATTAGGTTTTAATAGAAAGAAAAATTGGAAAAGTTTCCCGGTACATTTTCAATTTCGGGAAAAACAAAAAAAAAATCTGGAAAAAAATCTGAGTAACTTCAATATGGGTTCCATGCCTGAAATAAAAATAATTTATTTTTATATATAAAAACTGAATGTCCATTTTTCTATGAACTCTACACCATTCTGTCGGGTCAGCTATTACAAAAATTTAAATAGCATTTCAACCATTTCAGATCCCGCTGTCTCCGCTCAGCAGACCGCGAGAAGAACAAAGAGAACTACCCCTTCCTGGACTACCCTGAGGTCTACCTTCTCCACGAGGGTTATCGTGCATTCTACCAACGGTACCCTGAGCTTTGCACCCCCAGGGGCTATACTGCCATGTTGGACCCCAAACACAGGCATTTACTGAGGAAACATAGAAGTTTTAGTGAACCCGGGAAAAGTGTGAGAAGAAATAGACTGCTGTTATAGTTTTGTAGTGTTTCGATCAGGAAGAAGTGTTTGAATTGGGTTGTTTCGATTGGAGTGTAGTGTTTGAATTGACATGTTCTTATCGGATGATTGCCCAGTGTTTGAATTAGGGTGTTTCGATTGGAGACTAAGGTTTGAATTGGGATGTTTGAATTGTGGCATTTACACTCGGTTTTGCACCGTTTTTAACGGTGAATATATATTTTTATCAGCGCTACCTCAAACTTTGTAACCTTTAGAGAAACATTGCCATGCTAGAACCTAAACATCATTGCTTTGTTTCGATCAGGGTAGTGTTTTAATAGGTTACGACTTATAAGTCTAATCAGGGTGTTTGGATTGGAGTGAAGAGTTTAGATTTGAGTGAAGTGTTTGGATTGGAGTGAAGTGTTTAAATTGGAGTGAAGTGTTTAGATTGGAGTGAAGTGTTTAGATTGGAGTGTAGTGTTTGGATTGGAGTGTAGTGTTCGGATTATGTTGTAATGTTTGGATTTGATTTTTTCGAATGGCTTGAAAGTTGTAAAGAAATCTCCCAAGCTTTTATATGATGAAATTGTTATATTTTAGGCATATTTTTACACGAATTGAAAAAGATTTTATTATAATTTAGATTTTAAGTGTACATACAATATTGCCATATTATTTTTAAAGTTAGTTATATTGTTAAGTATAATTATTCTAAGCTAAGCTTATTAAGTACAAAGTTATTCTGAGTATATCCCACCTCGTAAGTTAAGTTCGCCATTTTTTTTTTTTTTTTTATAATTTCGACTTGCAATAATTATTTTTAAGTTTTATTGCGTAACTTAGTTTGATAACGGATGATTTGACTAATTAAGACTATGAACTTAACTAAGTAATTTTTTATTGTCAAAAAGTGTAAACAAAAATGGCTGATTGTCAATTATTCAAAATCAATAGCAACGAACTCCATATAAATTATAATTTTAAAATTACAGTTTTAAATAGTTAATTGTTAGTGCTCAAACAGTGTAAACAAAAATGGCGGATTGTCAACCAATAGCGACGTATCTAGATGAATTTGAATTTTGAAAATCAAATTTTAAACTTCAGTTTTTTTTAGCATATAAACAAAAATTATTACTTTTGACGCGAAAAACGTGCATCTTTTAGTCTTATATCCAAAACGTCGAGAGTGGAAACGGCATTAAAACAACTTGTATTCATCTAGCGACGTGAATTACACCCGTGCGAAGCCGGGGCGGGTCGCTAGTTATATGTGTAAACCTTCCGTGAAAATGTATCTAACTGATGGTGGAAACCGCATCAAAATCCGTTGCGTCGTTTAGGAGTTAGCGGATATACAGACAGACAGACAGACAGACGCGGAAATCGACTTCAATTAATATTATATAGAAAATAGAAACAAAATCTTAATCTAAGACTAAAAAAAGCAAGCCTAAAACCATCGAGATGTAATACATATAGAGTCACAATCGTGCCAAAAATATGTCCGAATCAAAACTCGGCGTAAGCTACGAATTGCGCAGACTTTTTGGTTAGTTACAAGGTAACCGCGATCCGAGTACAACGCCGCGCGATGCCAGAGCTACGATGACATAGCCGACAACCAACGTTGAACACTATGCAAGCGACATAACGTCTACATTGGAGTAAATATGGCATTGTGAAGTATATAATTGATACAATGTATGTACAATGACGCTCGGACGTTTGTTGACTGTTTTCACTGAGAGATTGTGACTCTGTAGTAATTGTATCTCGATGCCTTTAACTGAATAATCTATAAAAGTAGATTTTTATTTATACATTTCGACAGATTTTAGATTATCTTTTTAGCCATTTTAATAATGAGTTTTTATTATTATTATAAAAAGTAACAAGCGAAAATAGAAAACATAACCCTCCTTGCGCAGTCGGGTAATCAACCATAATCAGCCTTTTAACAGTCCACTGCTGGACTGTTAGCCTAAACCCGAAAGGGTGATTGGGCCATATCCACCACGCTGGCCCAGTGCGGGTTGGTGGATTCACATACGCCATTGAATTCCTTCTCCGTACGTATGCAGGTTTCCTCACGATGTTTTCCTTCACCGAAAAGCCAGTGGTATGAAAATCCGTACATAAACTCCAAAGAGCTCATTGGTACGGGCCCGGGGTTTGAACCCGCGACCTCACGCTTTCAAGTCGCTGTCGGGTAAAAAGAGATTGAAATTGGTTGCACAATTTTTTGCGTAAAAACAATTATTTAACAATTCTTAAGGTCCAACAGCTTTAAACATAGAATAAGAGTGCCGTAGTTATCCCAAAAATAGACTAATTAATGTACATATTAGACTAAAAATGTCGATTTGAAGGTTTTGGGGGACTAGCAAATGTAACTTAAACTTTCGTGATTTAAACACATGTTTTTATGCCCTAATTTCAATAATTGGTTTCATACAAAAGTCGTAGAAAAACTGGCCAAGTGCGAGTCGGGGACTGAGGGTTCCGTCATCATCATCATTTCAGCCGTAGGACGTCCACTGCTGGACATAGGCCTCCCCCATCGATCTCCAAAAGGGCCGGTTGGAAGCGGCCTGCATCCAGCGTTTCCCTGCGGTCTCTTTTAGGTCGTTTGTCCATCTTGTGGGTGGACGTCCTACGCTGCGCTTACCGGTCCGTGGTCTCCATTCCAGAACCTACCAGAGTTCCGTACCACCACATAACTTGTTAGCTTCTAAAGAACAAAAAAATAGTGCAAAAAGACAACGCCCAGGCGGTCACCCATCCAAGTACCGACCGCGCCCGACGTTGCTTCACTTCGGTGATAAGAAATTTGTCACCGACTCGCACTTGGACATTATTTATTATTCATTGTTATACTTTAGAGTGTGTACTATAATCATGTCAAGTTTGACGCTTGTACGTATTACCGTTTTTACATTAGAGCTAATACAAAAATACGTTAAAACAATACGTTTGTTGTATGGGACCCCCCCCCCCCCCCCTTTTGTTTTTACTTTTTGACTTTATTAATATTTCTTAGTTAATCCGGCGTAACATCTTTTAGTCAGTTTAAACAATAATTATTCTTTCATCTAAAACCTTTTAAATCGACTCCATTGTACATAATTGTTAGCCTAATAGTAGCCTCAGAAGTAATTTTAGATATTAAAAAAATATATTAAATTAATATTATTGAACAACATTCTACAGAAACGCAATTTTTGTTCGTCACCGCAAAACTCGCACTGAATTTCAGTTACATTTGTTGCATGTAAAACCTTAGAATAACCTTCTGACCAATAAATGGCTTTGCATTTGATGTACTTGAATAGGGTATTTGACTACTTTTGGGAAACTATTGCACATTATTGTCTGATATAAAATAATGTATACTGCATTTATATTTTCTGGATATCAGTCGTATTTGCGATATAAATCGATGTTAAAGTTTGAATAAAAAAATATCGCGCCAAAACGCAGACCTGCGTCATAGCTCCGATCACATGACTAATTGACGTCACACAAAACAAAACAACTGCAGCCAGGCTGCAAAAGTTTGATGATTAATTAATTTCTAATAGAAGTAATGGTTTATAAATATTGTGTAGTGCCAAAATGTACAAATACTTCCATAAAGACACCGGATAAAATATTTGTTCCTGTTCCAATGCACCCAAAACTCCCCAAAACTCGGAAAAAGTGGTTGGAACCAATCTAAGGTTGGAACTAAGTAGCTCGTAGAGAACCCAAAAGTATTGGAGCTAATTCAAGTGTTTCTATGTGCGAAGATCATTTTGAGGTACATATTTGAGTCTATATATTTCTATTATTATTTGTGTTTTTATGGCATTACTATTTTATGCACTGTTACTTTCTTTTTAAACATTGTAAAGCTCGACATAACCTAACAAAATAGTTATATCCACTTACTACAAGTACTACAACATACTTTTTGTACAACTTGATTGAATGTTTTGCTTGGAGAACAATTAAAAATTAATACTGACATTGTAGTTTTTACGTTTTGAGTTCTGCAGCGTAGAAACAATGACGTGGATTATTATTAAAGAAATATGCAACCATAAAAACATTAATTTTGGGTAAGTTACTGCTGTCTGCTTGCACAAAATGTTTCTCCATTCTTCTCACATTTAACCTCCGGAATGTTTTTGGTGAAAATTTCTGGATAAATCGCTCTCAAAATAGCTTTACAACATTAAATTCGCAAATATCAATACAAAATCTGTTTGTTTAGATTTGTGTGACGTCACTAGGGATGAAGCCAGTTACAGACCGTTTTCGATCACGTGATCAAATGTCGAAAATACAGTTATTTTATTCGCGTTTTTTACAAAAAATAAGCATATTTTTATCAAAAAATCAATGAAATATGCTTTTTCATTATGTCATGTTTATGGATGGCCTCAATTGGCATAATATTTTTAATACAGTCAAGTACCCTATTGTCATAGTTAGGTACAATGAATTCCAAGGCACGATACCTCATCATCATCATCTCAGCCGTAGGACGTCCACTGCTGGACATAGGCCTCCCCCATCGATCTCCAAAAGGGCCGGTTGGAAGCGGCCTGCATCCAGCGTTTCCCTGCGGTCTCTTTTAGGTCGTCTGTCCAACTTGTGGGTGGACGTCCTACGCTGCGCTTACCGGCCCGTGGTCTCCATTCCAGAACCTTTCGGCCCCATCGGCCATCTGTTCTGCGTGATATGTGCCCTGCCCACTGCCACTTCAACTTGCTAATCCGGTGGGCTATGTTGGTGACTTTCGTTCGTCTACGGATCTCCTCATTTCGCGATACGCGGCACGACACCTATTTGTTATAAATTCCATAAATAGACTGAAAGTGGCAAGGTATCTGAAGTCACGTCCATTGTTACATTGAGTTCCCACTGCTTTCGAGATTCGAGATCCAATTTTAGCGAAAGCAGATGTATTACAATGATATCCCATGTAGAAACATAGCCAAGTTATTTTTTTTTTTTTTTGATGTAGTAATTGATTGACGCATTTAAACAATATTATTCCGTTATTTTCCAAACGGAGCGACAGTTAAAATTGCATCCCTTTTTATTTTAGTATGTGGGAACAATATTAAGCGACTTGCACGCGCAAGTAACTCAACTTGAATAAATACGCGTGAATTTATACAATACGTGCATTCTCTACTTGCGCTACTTAGATGCGCGTGCAATTCTCTTGCTGTCTAAACAATTTATAACATCGAAACACCGATCTAATATTTACTTTCGGAGACAAAAGGTTATGATTAATAATTATCAAGATACAATACATATAGAGTCACAATCATGCCAAAAAAAAACGAACCAAAACTCGGCGCACGCTACGAATTGCGCAGACTTTGGTTAGTGACAAGGTAACCGCGATCCGAGTACAACGCCGCGCGATGCCAGAGCTACGATGACATAGCGGACAACTAACGTTGAACACTATGCAAGCGACATAACGTCTACATTGGAGTAAATGTGACATATAATTGATACAATGACGCTCGGACGTGTTTTGACTGTTTTCACTGAGAGATTGTGACTCTAGGAATTGTATCTCGATGGTAATAATTTATGTAAACTTAGAATAACTACTCAGAGAAGGTAGGTTTCCAAACAACGCCTTCTCAAAACGTAAGCTACAAATTCGCTTTGTAGCTTACGTTTCGATTGGTATTTTAAACGATTTAAGCAAGAAAATTAATGGATTACCTGTGGAATGTCACACCATAACTCTTATGCTGCTTTTCTGATTTGTTGTGGTACGATTTTACCGCGGAAATTGTCATAGTAAATTTTTTTTTTTTTTTTGGAGCCATATATGACACCATTTGAATTGCTTAAATTTTGCTAATGTACTTGATTTCTATGTGTAGTTATTCTAAGGTCAGTACATATTTTGTATTTTTGTGGTTTATAAGTGGTACAGAATTGATCATTGCACATTTGCTAAGCGATAAGTAAAAAGGGGTCATCGTGCATTGAATTCTATTGACGGACCATTTCGTCTAATATTCGGTTAACAAGCTTCATAATTATGAGAAGAGTAATTTGAAATTGTTATTGTTATTTATTTTATTTGTTTAATTACGGAAAACAAACAGCTTTAACAACATAAGACATAGTAATAAAAATAAGAATAAACAAGCCTTAAAAGTTAACTAAACTAAATAAAACAGAGATACAATCCTGCAGTGCATTTACCGTTCTTTATCGATTGGCAAATTTGACAGTTGAGGTCGTCAAATTCGATAAAATTCCATTTGATCAATACTAGCTGTGATCGATTCTATGGCATTTTATCGAATGTGACGATCGATAAAGAACGGTACTTGCACTGCAGTTCTGTGAAAAACAAATATCAAAAAGTGTAAATGTTTTTTTTTTTTTTTTAAATAAATAACTTATATATACTTATACGATTTTTAATCAGGTTAGTATATTTTTTTTTTTTTTTTTTTTTTTTTTTTTTATATATATATCATAGTCGACAAACAAGCGACGGGCCACCTGATGGTAAGTGGTCACCGTCGCCTATGGACACCTACAATACCCGGGGCATTGGCGGTGCGTTGCCTACCTTTGAGGACTCGTAGCTGTTTATTCTTGTTATTAACTCGCCCCCACTTTCGCTTTACACGGGAAGCGGGTAAATATTTGAATAGTCCATTCCACTTTCTTATAAATAGATTCTCATATTTGTAACCGTTGTTTGATTTTCTTATAATTTTTCTCATAATTTTAAAGCATCCAAATTTATGGAGCAATATTCTTTACGCTTTTATTCATAGAGTTATTTAAAATATAGTTTTTAGATTATGTATTCTAATAATATAGTTTATTTAGATTTTCTTATTTAAAGTTTGAATACATAGTTATTTTAATTCGAAAGTAACGGCCTTACTTATAAACGTTACTTAAGTTAAGCAAAGCTTAAAATTGATCTGTCATGTTTTCGTGACAATTGCCGTCAACGAGAAATTGACAGCAGTTTTAAGCATTGCTCAACTTTTATAAGTGAGGCCGTAACTCTTTAGTGTGTTCGAACTTTTTCTAAAATAATTCCTAGTTTTGACTTTAATATAGCAAATATTAAGTTAATTGTGGTATGTATAAGATATTTGAGTTATTTCAAACTCTTCATACGCTTATTAGCATTTTGTAAGTTTTTAATATTTAACATTTTAATTAGGACGTGATTTTGCATTTTTAGAATTTTAAGTACGAGATTTTACTACTACAAGTTTTTTTTTTTTTTTTTTGTGAACAGTCAAAATTATGGCAATTGAAAAATATGGGCAATTCAGATTACCCTGAGTTTTGATATTTTGAGCTGAAATTAACTTATTGTATTTATGGCTGGTTTAAGAATGACCTCTCTTATGGGACAGCCGATTTGATTTTATAGTGGTGCCATTATAAAAGTTTTCATAATTATGAATATAATTTTATGAATACGTTTAGCGTACCTTTTCCAAATAGCCCGGTACAATCATATGCCAATAGAAGTATTAAAAGTGGAATTTTTCAAATCTTTAGAGGCGTCAAAAAGAGGGAACTAACATTTTTGAAGATTGACTAAGTTTTACTACGAAAGTTCGATAGTGGCTCCACTCGTTATACTACAGATTCATTAAACTACAGATAAAATTAGTTAAGGTGGCACGTTTCACCTTTGGCGGGAAATTCAAATTTCAAACAGTTTTCTTGTCCTTGTAGCTAGGTCGGGTAATTATTGTAAACGATCATGATGTTTGCGCAAATCGTTGGTTGTTCTTTACATTTTCACGTACAGCTATTTAACAGTAACGCGCCATATTACTTACATTTGTCAATAAACCGTTTGAAACAGCAAAAGTTAGTTTATTGACAAATGTAAGTAATAATGTGCATTAGAGATAAATAATTTTACATGAGTTTGTAAAGAATATTAATCAATTTGCGCAAACATCATGATCGTTTACAATAATTACCCGGCCTAGCTACAAGGACAAGAAAACTGTTTGATATTTGAATTTCCCGCCATAGGTGAAACTTACCACCTTAAACTTTTATTTTTTTATTGCCATATTTTAGACTAGATATAAAAAAAAAAAAACTTTTTAGTTATAGTTGAGCAAAAATAAATTTATTTTTAAGTTTTTCGGTCGATTCGCGAAATTTCTATTCGTCTGGTAATTATTCGGAAATTTACTAATATATTATGTATAGTTATAGAGTATAAATTGTGGTATTTAGAGATTTAAGAAATAAATTATGGAAAAATATTTATATGGTATCATTTTGAATTCCTAAACCCCAAACTTGTATTTTAAAAAAATCCTGTAAAAATAAGCTACAAATTCGCTTTGTAGCTTACGTTTCGATTGGTATTTTAAACGATTTAAGCAAGAAAATTAATGGATTACCTGTGGAATGTCACACCATAACTCTTATGCTGCTTTTCTGATTTGTTGTGGTACGATTTCACCGCGCAAATTGTCATAGAATTTATTTTTATTTTTTTTGGAGCCATTTATGACACCATTTGAATGGCTTAAATTTTGCGAATGTACTTGGTTTCTTTGTGTAGTTATACTAAGCTTTTACCGCTCATTTTTTAGAAAAAAAATCATTTTTTCTGAGATTTAGGATTATAAAGGACAGAAATAAAATAACGGTTAATAGGTATATAATTATATTTAGTATTTTTTATTTAATTAAACACAGCAGGTACATTCTAGTCTTGTTAAATATTTAATACTGGTTTTAGGTAGAGATTATGTAAGATGGGAGAGAAAAACCAACCGGAGTCGGAAATAGGAACTAAATAGTTCCTAATTTAGTCGTTGCGGCGCCACTTGGAGTTTGTCCAACTAACTGACTAGAACTAATCTAGTATTATAATCTTTGCTAGAACCACAGAAGACATAATAGACACTAGAACTCTGGATTTGGATCAACAATCACCGTTAGTGATTTTGGCAAGAAGTGTGCATTATAAGAACAAGTATAAGCTATTTATTATCCCGGAAAACAGGGAAATCGCCGATAAAACTGCAGTTTTTACATGACACATCGTTAGAGGGCTGAATTTTGTTATTTTTTATCTTTAACATCAAAAACATCGTCATCTTCATCTGCCTCATCGATAGAACTCTTTGAAAGTTGTTTTAAAATTCGCTCGAAAATTATTGGCGCGCTTTTCGTATTCGGCAGCGAAATGTCAGTTTGCGTCGTCACTGTCTCACTTCTCTTTTCCTCAACAACTTGAACGGGTATCGCCGTCTCTTTCAGATCTAACGTCAAGTTTTTCTTTTTTAAATCTACTTCCGTTTCTTTTTCTGCGATGTCGCCAGTGTTTATTTCCTCGATTTTTGTGTTTTCATTTTCGCGGGAGCGTCTTTCTATGGCTTTTGAGAGAACGTTACCCAGAATATGTGCGCATTTGATAATATTTTGAGTCTCTCTCGGCGTTAACTGTAGACCTTCGTTACGGATTATGTTGTTTATGTTCTTTACGTTGTCCGGGGAACGTTTTCTAGAACCGTCGATGGAGAAATCTGGAAATATTGTAAAGTAAAAATTAGCGCCTGATGGAAATGTCATACAACTTTGATATGCAGATCTTTGTATTGCTTTTTTGAATCTGAGAAACTTATGGCGCCAACGGTGGATTATTATATAAAGTGTGGGCAAGTGATATAACAAACATGGGTCGTAGACCCCCAGGATCTGTTAGAAGATCGGTTAGATTCTCTCCAAATAATCAATCAGTTCAACAAACCGCTAGAGCTCCAGGGCACACCCCTTCTGGGGTGCCTGGGCAAGTCTGATTCTCACTCCCGGCGACGGCCCAAGCCGAGGTTCGTACCTTCGAGGTGCCCTTGTGCTAGTCGCCCCAAAACTTAAACCACAAAGTTATGCCGAACGCAGTCTGCGTTCGCTAACTACTTAGTCCGGTCAAGCTGTAGAGGCCAAAAGGCCAACAGTACAAGTCAATATCAAAAAAATTATATAACAAACATGTTTTTTTCGTGTTGTTTCCATAACTCCGTAAAAGTCTATAATAAAGTCACCACCACTAAGGCATGATTTTGACTTGACCGTGACTTAGTTTGCTTTACTCTGACTTATTTGACTACATTTCATGAAAACTGAGTGTAATTTAAAACTTGACGCTGGCAAATGCACAGGAGTGCGACGCCAAACCAAACTCCTCACAGAGGAAAGATATATAAATATTTAAAAAAAAGTTGTATCTTACCAAAATCGTTCAAGTCTATGTTTTCAGTACGGTATGGTGTGGGGCATTGGTCGTAATAACTCTTCATGGGGACCTAAAAATAATAATTGAGTAAAAAAAAAACATTATATATTTTATTTTTTTAATATTTAAAATGCAACTCCACGGACTCCAGGGTCCGTGACTTTTATTACACTTGACTACAATTTTGTTAACTTAAACGAATTTACTTAGTTATTCACAATACAGGGAGAGGAAAGTTAGTTATACCTATCTTAATCTAAGGTTAAAACAATTCGGTACTAGTGTTGTGTATATACCGCGAGCAGGCCAGCGAGTGGCAAGCAGCACCCGATCACGAGTACGACACATGTGCCAGCCATCGGTACTAGTGTTGTGTATATACCGCGAGCAGGCCAGCGAGTGGCAAGCAGCACCCGATCACGAGTACGACACATGTGCCAGCCATCGGTACTAGTGTTGTGTATATACCGCGAGCAGGCCAGCGAGTGGCAAGCAGCACCCGATCACGAGTATGACACATGTGCCAGCCATCGGTACTAGTGTTGTGTATATACCGCGAGCAGACCAGCGACCCACAAGCAGCATCCGATCACGAGTATGACACATGTGCCAGCCATCGTTACTAGTGTTGTGTATATACCGCGAGCAGGCCAGCGAGTGGCAAGCAGCACCCGATCACGAGTATGACACATGTGCCAGCCATCGATACTAGTGTTGTGTATATACCGCGAGCAGACCAGCGACCCACAAGCAGCAACCGATCACGAGTATGCCACATGTGCCAGCCATCGCCCTCCTCAACCATATCTGAGGGAAGAGAGCGACCCGACACTCGACGCCGCCGCAAGAAGGTGCCGCAAGATGGTGAGCATGAATGCTCGAGGCATACACACAACTCTTAAACCTTAAACCGCATAAATAACTTATACAATCTTCGACCCAAATAAATTGAATTGACGGGCCCTGAAGCAGCTGAGAGTTCCGTACCAATACCAATACGTACAAGCGTCAAACTTGGCCAGATTATAGTACGCACTCCATTGGCGGATCCAGGGGGGGCATGCCCCCTCCCCCCCCCAAAACACCTAGCAATTCCATACATTCGACTAAATTTTTCGATTTGATTCCTTCGAACCTTGGCAGAATGGCCCCCCCAAAATGAAATCCAGAATGGCTCCCCCCCCCAAATGAAATCCTGGATCCGCCCCTGACGCACTCTAAAGTATAACAACAAATAAGAATAAATAGCAAAGTGCAAGTCGGTGACAAATGTTTGTTCACTAGTTTCACCACCATTTCTCGTACGATCACCGAAGTGAAGCAACGCCGGGCGCGGTCGGTACTTGGATGGGTGACCGCCTGGGCGTTGATGGGATGTTGTCTTTTTGCACATTTTTTTTGTACTTTAGTAGCTAACAAGTTATGTGGTGGTACGGAACCCTCAGTACGCGACTCGCACTTGGCTGGTTTTATTACATTAGAGCTAATACAAAAATACGTTGAAAAATACGTTTGTTGTATGAGGACCACCCTTACGTTTTAACTTTTTTTTTTTTTTATATTTCTTAGTTAATCCGCTGTAACCAGTGAGGTCTTATAAGATACAGCCGTTAATAGGTAGGACAGACGGACGGACAGATAGACAGACACATCGTAGGCTTAGTAATAGGGGAACCCTAAAAGGTAGAACAGGGGCCTTACGGACAACTGCTATTACAGGCACCTAATCCGCTCAGTTGAAAATCACGCGACCGCAAACCGCATCTGGGCGCGATAAGGTTTGCGGTCGCGTGAGCGGATTAGGTGCCTGTAATAGCAGTTGTCCGTAAGGCCTCAGCTTTGATGTACCTTAGATAGGGAGTTGTTATAATTGGCCCAGAAGTCGTTCCACTCTCCATCAGGTCTGTACGCTTCCACCTTGGTGGGCTCCCCTTCACTGCCTTCCTGCCACGAGCTGACGCAGCAACTGGAACGTTACAACGTACCTTAGTACAAGCAAGTACAAGTCAGCGAGTACACGAGCGGTTACTACTGGAAATATTTCAACGGGCCTTCGAAATCAGCTTTTTTTATTGCCATAGGTAGCAAACAAAGATAATACAAATTGTCATTGGTGGCAAACAAGCAGGCGGGCTGCCTGATGGTAAGCCGTCACCGTCGCCTATGTATACGCCACACACACACACACACACGCAATAATTACACATACACAACACACACGCTGAATCTACACATACATCGAATTTTTGTTTGTTTAAAAAAACTCTCATTGGAACTATGAATTTTGTAGTTTCGAAGGTGGGCGTTGTTGCCTGCGACACAGTTCTCGAACTATCGTAGGTCCCATCAAACCGAGTTTGATGGTTAGCGCAGTTATTGTTACTGGAAAGTACTATAACGAAAATAATTATTTGTTTGTTCAGTTTGTTTGTTTTGTTTGTTCTTATTGTTGATAAAACCATTGTTTTTTTTTCCAAATAAACATCTTGTTTAGGTATTTCATCATCATCATCATCATCAGCCTGTAAACGTTCACTGCTGAACAAAGGCCTCCCTCGTAGAGAGGGGTGTTGCCATAATCCCCACGCTTGGCAGGCGGCTTGGGGATCGCAGTACGTTCACCGTGTACTAATAGGACGCTGCTGCCCATCCTCCGGTGGTTCTGGTCGCAGTTTTAGGACATACCCGGGTCCGGGAATTTAGGTATTTATTTATTTGTAAAACCAAACCACACCAAACAGAGGCATCATAAACCCGACCCGACTCTAGAACCCCATGTTGTAGCTTCCCGGAAACACCGCGGAAGGTAGCTCGTTCCACATTTTGCATGTGTGAGGCAAGAGAGCTCAAGTGAATGGTACACGACTACGCTATTTCCAATTCGCCATAACAAGTTGTTTAAAATTAAAAAAAAAAAAAAACGCTTAATTTTCACCACATTTTCCGTGATTTTCAGTAATCATTTACGCCTGAAATTAATGTCATAGCTAATTACTTACATTATTTTTGCTAACTTTTTTAACGAAGGATTTCTTTTTCGACTGTCAAATGATAAGCTTTTACAACTACCACAACCCTTCGACCAAAATAAACGAATGGACAGGCCCAGTAGAAGCGCATTTTTGAAGATAACAAAAGGAGCGCTGTCTCTCATTTCGTTTCAGTCGGTCTCTAGCCGTAGGAAGCGCAACACGTGTCTATTGTTACGTGATAACGAAACACCTGACAAAATTATATTCATATGCTTTACCGAAGTGTAAATACACAAATAAAACCGGGATCTATTTTTTGTAACGAATATACTGTACATTTGTATAATTAGGTGTTGAAGTATATGTCCGACGGTTTTGACTTGTTTTTACTGAGCAATTTCAATGGTTAGGTTAGGGCCCGTCCATTCAATTTTATTTTAGTCGAAGCCACAACCTATGTAAATGCCATAAACTATTACAATATAGGTATGTTGAATTTAATTTACAACGAGAAGAGACGAATATTAATGCATAAAACCAGAATATAGTTGTTTTTTTTAAATAGCACTATACCTTGACATATTGTGGCTACGTGGAGATACAGCGAGATCGGTGGTGGTCGCCCTTGGAGACAAGTCGACTGAAGACTGACCTGAGTACTCAGGGGAAACGGAGGAGTAGTCCAGCTCTGTACCGTATCTGGAACGAAAAAACACAATTTCTAAATGTTTAGCGAACATTGAGAGCCTTTGCAAAAGGCTAAGCCTCTAACATAATAATTATTATACATAGTGAGATTATTTATACTCCTTTTAATAGTATTTTTATGAAAGCGCCATCTAGCGTAATCAGCTATTAATATGGTTTCAGAGCATGAAAAATTATTCGAAACCTCTGAGTGCAGTTAGTGATAATAAATTACGATAGATGGCAATTTTATGTGATGAAATAGATATAAAATTAATTTGTATGTGTATTAAAATTAGTCCAAATTTACGCTATTAGGTTTATTTGCTGATATCCCAGAGCCCTTAAGTACTGGAAAATACTGGGGCTTTACGGCTAACTGTTTTAAGCGATTCTGTTTCAGTGATGAGAAAAGTTGCGCGACCGCAAACCGTATCTCGTTGGGTTAAGGTTCACGCTGGTGTGATTTTCCGAGCTGCGCTGTTCTAGCGCTAATTCGAACCCGCGTTAAGGCAGTGAAATCATGTCTTCTGTGCCTGAACATTATTTTCTGGTAAACCACTTTTAGAAGTACCTAGACCTACCTTAGCACAAACAAGAACGAACAAAATAGATTCTTGGCACAACTAAAGCGATTTCAGTATTTTATTTGTTGAATAATTTGACTAACTAGTACTAAAGTAGTATCCTAGGTGGCGCGATTTACAACTCACCTATATGGACTTGCAGACGAAGACGTAGTTTTATATAGACTGTCTCTGCTGTAAGAGAGAGTGCTATCTCTACTTTTCCCTCCATCTAAGCTCATCTGCGTCCTTTTAGTTCCTCTTTGTATGTGGCTGGTGTGGCTCTGGAGGGACGCGCTGCGGGGCTTCGGGCCGGGACGGGGCTTCGGTGTAGATGTCGCTAGCGGCGTCGGCTTGTGCTTTATGCCGTATTTTGAGATTGTGTCTTCGAAGTCTGAGACCTGAAAAAATATTTTTTTAAGATACTATATACTACATGCGCCCCGCGGTTTCATCCGCGTAGTGATGAAAAATGGCGATGATGATGATGACGAAAAGTAGCCTATGTCACTCTCCAGCCCTTGAACTATACTCATGCAAAAAAATCAGGTTGATCCGTTGCTCTGTTGCTGCGTAAAAGAAGAACAAACAAACCGACAAACTTTTCACATTTTTAATATTAATAAGTATGATTGTACATTTGTACCTACTTATAGAAAGTTTAATTGTAATAAACCGGCCAAGTGCGAGTCGGGCTCGCGCACTGAGGGTTCCGTACCACCACAAAATACAATAAGGTTGTCCAAGTAACCGAATTACCAGTTATTATAATGCCTTCCAAAATAATCGAAGCAAGCCACAGTTAATTATTTTGCTACAGGCGCTCGAGTATAACACAATTATAACTTGGTAATGAACAGAATTTGTCACCAACCCGCACTTGGACATTGTTTATTATTTGTTGTTATACTTTAGAGTGTGTACTATAATCATGCCAAGTTTGACGCTTGTACGTATTACTGTTTTTACATTAGAGCTAATACAAAAATGCTTTAAAAAAATACGTTTGTTGTATGGGGACCCCCTTTCGTTTTTACTTTTTTACTTTTATTATTTAGTTAGTCAGTTAATCCACCGTAACATTACACATTCTGTAAAACTTTCAACTGGCTATCTATTACGGTTTGAAAGATACAGTTGGACGGACAGACAGAAAGACATCGTAGGCTTAGTAATAGGGTCCCGTTTATACCCTTTAGTTACGGAACCTAAAAATAAACGTACAGATGAATTGATAACCTCCTCGATCCTTTCGTCCGTTAAAAATATCCAACATTATTTCTATCACCGTAAATAAACACTTACGAAACTACTATATTCCCACCTGTGACAGATCCAAAGACATGTCATCCTCGAGCGAGGTTTCCTGGCTCCTGGATGATGAGGTGGTGACGCGCTTGGAGTCCACCTTCCGCGCGCGAGGGTTGGAGATATCAGTGGACGTAGAGGGGCGGCGGTGGTATCCACCGGGGAGAGAGTTGGCGCGGTCGCATCTAGGTCAGATACAAGGATTATAAGACAATCTATCATGCAGCCAGAAGACGTCCACTGCTGAACATAAGCCTCCCCCTTACACCTCCACACTGAACGACAGCCTGCCATCTGCATCCACTGCTGTTCCATACATTTTGTCAAGTGTCAATGACCGTTTTCTATGGAACAGCTGATAATACTTACTTCGTGAAAAAAATATTGAAATATTATGTCATCCAAATCCAAATGGTATAATAATATACTCCGCCAGGTATAGCGCTCCGAGAAATAATGTGACGTGGGCGTCCCGCAATGATGTCATCAATGTCATGGATACACGTACACGTGCATAAGCAAGAGCAGAATAAGTAATTTGCAACAAGTTCGAGAGAGATGACGATACAGGAAACAATGGCGGACTCTCTATGGTAGTGTGAAATTATAACTCCACAATATCCGTATATTACCTGTGGGAATCCAATAAATCAATGTGGTTTTGATAAAATACAAGCTAAAACTAACACTACAAATACAGTTAGACTGCCCATAGACCGTTAAAATTGAGTTTGATAAAATTGTGTTTAATATATTCAATTCATGCTTAACTTGCTTGAGCGGACAAACCAAATGACAATTGAAATGCTTTTTATATTTTATTTAATAGATTATTTACAAAATTACTTCCCAGTATCTGTGTTTGTTACAATAAAGTGGCAACTGGACAGTGACGTCATTGCGGTACATCTCCTAGAGCGTTAGACCTTGTTTTCTTGGATCATGATCCAAGTAAACGAAATTGCATATTACCAATTTTAAAAGTACATTTTTTATATGTATAATTTTCAACTAACCTCTTCGTAATCTGCTTGCCAGTGACAATGAAGTCCAGTCCACTACCACCAGGTTTTTGGGTCCTCTTAGGCGTGGAGACAGCTGAGTGAGGAGTACGCTCCTCCAAGGAGGCCTCCTTCTTGAGGCTGTTCCGTCTGCTGTTCCGCCGCGACGCTGGCCGGCTGCGGACTTCCTCTGGAGATGTTTGCATGGCTGGTGAAAAAAAAAGAGAAAGATATTTCATCATCATTAGCCAGAAGACGTCCACTGCTGAACATAGGCCTCCCCCTTCAACCTCCACACTGAACGACAGCCTGCCTTTTGCATCCACTGGATGCCCGCGACTCTCACAATGTCGTCGGTTCATCTAGTGGGAAGCCTACCTACGCTGCGTCTTCCGGTTCGTGGTCTCCACTCAAGAGCATTTCTTCCCCATCGGTTATCGGTTCTTCCAAAAAAGATTTCCAGTGACTTTATTTTCAAGTGTATGCAGATGGCAGAGTTCAGTGTGGAGGTCAAAGGGAGGCCTATGTTCAGCAGTGGACGTCTTCAGGCACATGAAAAAAAAAACAATGAGAAAGTAGAGGTGGATTTATTTAGGTCCCTAGCTATTATGACCAATTATTTACAAAAAAATTATGAAAAATAAACCAGCCAAGTGCGTGTCAGGCTTACGTTCTGAGGGTTCCGTACCACCAGGAAATACAAAAAGTTGTGTAAAAAGACAACACGCCTACCATATCACCTATCACACGCCCAACCATCAACGTTGCTAGATAATCTATACTCTATACTAATATTATTTTTTGGCCTTATCTTTAATTACTATTGTTGAATATTGTATAGAATAAATAACGCTGTTGATTACAAGAAATAAATATAAAAAAAGAGGAAAGATTTGATTGTTTGCATTGAATAGGCTCCGAAACTACTGAACCGATTTGAAAAATTCCTTCACTGTTAGGAAGCTACACTATCCCCGGGTGACATATATAGGCTATAATCTATCTATACCCGTGCGAAGCCGGGGCGGACCGCTAGTGTATTATAAATAGGGCAAGTGCCTTTATTAACTAACCAAATACAATCTAATACTAACACTACAAATGCAGTCAGACTGCCCATACACCGTTGAAAGTCTAAAGACAACGTTGAACAGAAATTTGTCCCCGACTCGCACTTGGCCATTATATATTATTAGATCTTATACTTTAGAGTGTGTACTATAGTTCTAGTATATACTAGAATTCAAGATACTGGAAATAGCACAATTCAAGCGCAAGTTAAAAGCCTGGTTAATATTAAAAGTGTTCTATACAGTGAAAGAATATTTTAATGATTAATTGTAATATAATAATGTAAATAAATGTAGTTGTAGATGCCTAATGTTCATAATTATTATATAACTAGCTGAATCCCGCTACTTCGTACGCGTAGAGCTCGGCCTTCGGCCTCGCTACTAAACCTATATGCTATATACCTCACGGAGCCCGAGACCTTTCCAACGAATGCAAAACCGTGGAAATCAGTTTGTGCGTTCTGGAGTTATAGCGTCAGGAAGGAAAACCCGACTTATTTTTATATAGTAGATTTCTCAATTATACCTATTCTAAGCCCCATACCTTCTGTATTATAATCTTTTCTTTTTTATGTTGTAATGGAAACAATATAAATATAAATCTAGGCTAAGAAAATATTGTACGCCCGAAGAGGGTAGAACTGTGATACTCAATGATGTATTTGTAACAACTCATGTACCAGTTTTAAACAATAAAATTTATTCTATTCTATTCTATTCTATTCTATTCTATTCTATACGTTAATAATATGTTTGATGTATGGGGTTTCCTTTTCGTTTTTACTTTTTGACTTTATTATTATTTGTTAGTTAATGTGCCGTAACATTATATATTCTGCGAAAATTTCAACTGGCTATATTACGTTTCTGACTATTATCTAATTATTTCTAAATATTACGGTTCTGTCGAACAGACAGACAGCGTAGGCTCAGTAATAGGGTCCCCTTTTTACCCTTTGGGTACGGAACCCTAAAAAAGGGATGGATAGACAGTCGGACGGACAGACAGACAGAGTAGGCAGTGTTGTGTGTCGTAGTGACAACCCTGCCATTTTTCAAGATCAAGTGAGGGTAGGAGAACAAAACACCCGCTCTTCTCGCCGGACTCACCCGCAGTGTTCAGTCAGCTCGTGACCACGGCCATTGTAACATGGTCGAAACGTCAAGCGAAAGGTACATATTTTTTACCTAAATTAAATAATACGTGATAAGTCCCGATAAACGTTTAAAACAAGAGTAGGCTTAGTAATATGGTCCCGTTTTTACTCTTTAGGTATTTATTTTTTCACGCTATCGCCAAAACTCCGTTTTATTATGTTTTGTATAGAACACTTATTGTCAGTTCGTTGCGTTAGGTGCTTGAATGTCTAAAATTATACCGTTTGATCGTCCGACCGGACCACTGAGGTGGAAACTTTAGTTAAAACAAGCTCTACCTTTAAGCCAAAGGTATTGTGATAGTAAACGTATAGCCCGTTGGTCCAGTTGGTAGTGAACTTGCCTTCTGAGCTTGGGCCGTGGGTTGGATTCCCACCTATATAGGACAAACATTTGTGTGATGAACATTTGTGTTTGTTCTATATCTGGTTGTTAATATCTATTTAAGCTCTGGCAGCCATATCACAAGCTTTGCTTAGTTTGGGGTCAGATGACCGGGTGTGAAAAAATGTCCCGAATATTTATTTATTATTTATTTATTCTTACATTTACTATGAAAACTTTTCACACTAGAACTTTCCACCTTTATTTTTAACTTGTAACTAATAAACTGGTCTTTGACCAGTGTGTGTTGCCAGTGATGACATATGGTACTGAGACATGGTCCCTTAACTGTTGGCCTTTTGGAAAAACTCAGTCACACAGCGGGCAATGGAGAGAGCTATGCTCGGAGTTTCTTTGCGCGATAGAATCCAGAACGTGGATGTTCGCCAAAGAAACAGAGTCGCCGACATAGCTGTTAAAATTTGCAAGTTGAAGTGGCAATGGGCAGGCCACATCGCTCGAAGAACCGATAGCCGATGGGGAAGAAAAGTTCTTGAGTGGAGACCACGAACCGGAAGACGCAGCGTAGGCAGGCCTCCCACTAGATGGACCGACGACATAGTGAGAATCGCTGGCATCCAGTGGATGCAGACAGGCTGTCGTTCAGTGTGGAGGTTGAAGGGGGAGGCCTATGTTCAGCAAAGGACGTCTTCTGGCTGATGATGATGATGAACGAATAAACTATTTAAACAAATCACCTCTTTTATTTAGACCTTCTAATTTTCGTATTGATTTGAAAGTTTGCAAGAATTTTGAGTTATTCCACTAAATTCTAGACCTACAGAATTTAGTGGGCCTCCCACTAAATTCTGTAGGTCTACCTACGCTGCGTCTTCCGGTTCGTGGTCTCCACTCAAGAACCTTTCTGCCCCATCGGTTATCGTCGAACAAATATATAAACTCACAAACATACTACAAGCGGTGATATTATGTTCGATATAGTGTGTTCCAAAAACCAGCCAAGTGCGAGTCGGGCTCGCGCACTTAGGGTTCCACCACAAAATACAATAAGGTTGTCCAAGTAACCGAATTACCAGTTATAATAATTCCTTGCAAAATTGTCGAATTAATTTGCTACGCAGTTTGCTACAGGCGCTCGAGTATAATAACTTAGTAATGAACAGAAATTTGTCACCGACTCGCACTTGGCCATTATTTATTATTTGTTGTTATACTTTAGAGTGTGTACTATAATCATGCCAAGTTTGACGCTTGTAACTATTACCGTTTTTACATTAGAGCTAATACAAAAATACGTTTGTTGTATGGGCCCTTCTTTTGTTTTGACTTTTTTATTATTTGTTGGTAAATCCGCCATAACATTACATATTCTGGGAAAATTTCAACTGGCTATCTATTAGCGGTATTATTTATCTTGGACGGATAGACAGACAGACAGACGGACAAACAGAAATCGTAGGCTTAATAGGATCCCGTTTTTACCCTTTGGGTACGGAATTCTAATAAGGAAGTATCAAAAACATGTCTACCAAACCTCTAAAATAGTTCTTACTCACCTATGAAAAGTTGTCCATAATCTCAAATCACTAAAAACACAATTTTGATACTTATTAAATTACTTTGATTAAGTTTTCGGGTCGGAACACGGTGGCAAACTGAGCATATAGCACGGCCATCCTGTGATACGCATGGATAGAGCGGGGAGCGACCTGCGTCATAAGCGGGGCGGGTAGCGTGGCGGGCAGCGGAGTAGAGAACAACCTTGTGAGATGCAACCTCTACATCGCTGCCAGTTGTGCCAGAAAAAAAACAAGCAGACGCAAAAAACAGCTAGTTGCTTGTTGCCATTTCTGAGAAATTTTGATCAGAAAACTTTCTAATCTTTTTATTTTTTCTATCTCTATCTTCTCTACATAGTAGGAATTAAAGTCGCTTTCCGCGTCTGTCTGTCTGTATGTCTGTATGACCGCTAACTCCTCCTAAACCACGCAACGGATTTTGATGCGATTTCCACCATCGGTTAGATAATTTTTCACGGAAGGTTTATATATAGGTATAACAAGCAACCCGCCCCGGCTTTGCACGTAAATTACACCCGTGCGAAGCCGGGGCGGGTGGGTCGCTATGCTAGTATGTTATAATAATAACTAATTACTTAATAATTGATCAATAATTAATTGGTAACATCACACACAATAAAAAAATTAATTTATTACGCAAACATTGATTATTTAATAATTAATTAATTGCGTGCTACTTCATTAATAAAAATAGAAAAAATCGCTTTAGGCGATAAGGCCGCCCATTATACTCCCGTATATTAATTTTTGATGTTAGTTTAAGTTTCATTTGTATTTTCGGTGTGTAATAAATATATATTGTATTGTATTGTTAATAACGAATCTACAATAGCTCAGCTAGGCTTGTTGCCACGAATCTTAGTGGTGGTTACAATTCAATTCAATTCAATTCTTTATTTGCTAGTATAAGGGTAACATTGATCTTATATTAGGATTGTACAGCCAAAACAACCTTAAATCAGGCATGCAAATTAATAATTAATTACGCTCGCTAGTCGTTCTGCTAATCGCTCCGCTCATGGCTAACTCGAAGCTTTAATTAAGGGTGGTTGGGGGTGAGCACCGGCGCATACAACAAGTCGTTTAGAAACCCGTGGAGTCGCTGTTCATGTGATACTTCTACTAATATTATAAAGCCTGGCCCGCCCCGGCTTCGCACGGGTGTAATTTACGTGCGAAGCCGGGGCGGGTCGGTAGTTATATGTATAAACCTTTCGTGAAAAATTATCTAACTGATGGTGAAAACCGCATCAAAATCCGTAGTGTGGTAGTAGGAATTAGCGGTTATACAGGCAGACAGACGCGGAAATGCTAGGAGTTTCTTAAAATATCTCATAACTTAAAATTTGCAAGTTGAACTGGCAATGGGCAGGCCACATCGCTCGAAAAACCGATAACCGATGGGGAAGAAAGGTTCTTGAGTGGAGACCACGAACCGGAAGACGTAGCGTAGGTAGGCCTCCCACTAGATGGACCGACGACATTGTGAGAGTCGCGGGCATCCAGTGGATGCAAAAGGCAGGCTGTCGTTCAGTGTGGAGGTTAAAGGGGGAGGCCTATGTTCAGCAGTGGACGTGTTCTGGCTGATGAGGATGATAAAGTGCATACTGTATATATAATATGTACCCAGAAAAAAAATTCACGTAAAAAATATCATCTGGAAAACGGTCATTGACATTCGACATAATAAAAAAGTAAAAAGGAAAAACGACAATACAACAAACGTATTTTTGTATTAGCTCTAATGTAAAAACGGTAATACGTACAAGCGTCAAACTTGGCATGATTATAGTACACACTCTAAAGTATAACAACAAATAATAAATAATGACCAAGTGCGGGTCGGTATCAAAATTCTGTTCACCACCGGTTCTCGTACGATCACCGAAGTGAAGCAACGTCGGGCGCGGCCGGCGTACTTGGATGGGTGACCGCCTGTGGGCTTTGATGGGATGTTGTCTTTTAACAGTATTTTTTGTACTTTAGTAGCTAACAAGTTCTGTAGTAGTACGGAACCCTCAGTGCGCGAGACCGACTCGTACTTGGCCGGTTTTATTTTGCGATTTCAGGGTTGGTCCTATATAGCACAAATAAATATTTTGAATATTGAATTTGTGAAAGTTGTTCCTTTTTTTTTCACGCTGATAAGTCCGCGTTTGACCACCAACTCGCCTGTTGGTAAGCGACGATGTGGTCGAAGATGAAGTACGCAGACTTAGAAGATACCTATTCACTCTGGCCTTGAAAAGGCCCAGGTTATATCTCAGGAAACAAGGAAGCTGGCAGGTTGTTCCAAACTTTGGCCGTACGGATTAGAAACGTAGAATCGAAACGATTGGTACGTATCCAAGGAAAATCCACAATGTATGCGTGGTAGTGGGCCGTTTTCCTACTTGTCCAGGGGCCTTACGTACAACAGCTAATTGCGGCACCTAATCCGCTCAGTTGGAAAATCACGCGAACGTGAACCTTATCGCGCTCAGATACGGTTTGCGGTCGCGTGATTTTCCAACTGAACGAATTAGGTGCCGCAATTAGCTGTTGTCCGTAAGGCCCCTGTAGTAGAAAGGTCATAATGATGAGTAAAATGACCTCCTTTCGGCTTTGCATACCCTGTCCTTATAGCCTTGTATAGTAGTTCTTTTCGGGGTCCACGGACTTAGAGAATTTCACATCCTTGCTTCTCTAAGCACTGCTGTTCTATCTACGTCGATGTTTCACCCAATTGATCACGTGACCCGCTTCCAGGGGCATTTACCTATACAGAATGACATATATAAAAATAAAAATAAACTATCTATACTAATAATAGAAAGAGGAAAGATTTGATTGTTTGTATGTTTGTTTGCATTGAATAGGCTCCGAAACTACTAAACCGATTTGAAAAATTCTTTCTCTGTTGGGAAGCTACACTATCCCCGGGTGACATAGGCTTATATATCTACCTACCCGTGCAAAGCCGGGGCTAACCGCTAGTTATTATAAAAGCAGTTATGGACAATAATTCTAACAGAGGATTTCGAGATTTCGAAACTGGGACCAAGGACGAACTTTCACAATCATCATCATCATCATCAGCCAGAAGACGTCCACTGCTGAACATAGGCCTCCCCCTTTAACCTTCACACTGAACGACAGCCTGCCTTTTGCATCCACTGGATGCCCGCGACTCTCACAATGTCGTCGGTCCATCTAGTGGGAGGCCTTGAGGTTTCACTTTCACAATAATACCACATAATAGGTAAATTTCTAAGTACAATGTCCTTAGTCCTTTCAGGTTAGTTTATTTTTAAATAAACCGGGCAAGTGCGAGTCGGGATCGCGCACTGAGGCTTCCGTATCACCACAAAACACAATAATTATCAGTTTAAAAAACCAACTTCAAAATTAGTATAAAATATGGTATTACGATTCGGTGAAAGAAAACGAGGTCATTCAAATAACCCAATTACCAGTTATAACTTGGTAATGAACAGAAATTTGTGGTGGTACGGAACCCTCAGTGCAAGAGCCCGACTTGCACTTGGCCGGTTTATTTAAATATAAAAATGACTAAGTACATACTAACTAAACTAACCCTCTACTAACCCTGACTAACTCTCCAAAAAATTAATATTAATAAATAAATAAATATTCGGGACATTTTTGCACACACGGTCATCTGACCCCAAACTAAGCAAAGCTTGTGATATGGCTGCTAGAGACTGATATACATACATATATATTTTGATCTACATACATATATAGTAAAAGTGTTGTTAATCCTGAAAACAAAACTTTTTTGGAGAGTCGTGTAAAAAGTAAAAGTCACCTCTATTACTTTTGCAGACGAAATTATGAGAAATAGCTAGTATAAGGGTCAACGCTGACTGCGGTGTGAAGGTGACGCGGCGTCCGTCGCGACGCGACCATTGAGTAGTACTTATATAGGGCAGTCGCGATGTTCACCGACCGTGGCACACCGTGGTGCAGTCTACTCTTTTCTGTTTATGCAAGGTTAAACATATTAAAGTGAGTGATGTATATTACCTTACCTTAAAACAGTTATCCCCAACCTATTGAGCTGAAACTTTGCATACGAAATTCAAAAGAAATGTGTCCGTGCGATGTATGGTATGAAGTGGGATGACTCATGCAAACCAGTTTTCAAATCCAATAACCTGTTAACAGTTCCTGGCTTGTATATATATGAAATGGCTAAGTTTGTAAGAAATAACCCAACATTATTTGATCTTTACGACAATATTAATAAAATCTCAAATTCGTCTCAAATTACCTCAGCCAAGGCTCGAGCTGTTCAGAAATAACTGTGTTCACATGGCTGCTTTAATTTTTAATTCTCTTCCAGGAGAAGTGGTAGATCTCCCATATAGGCGTTTTTGTACACAGTTGAAAAAGTGGTTGTTAAAGGAGTGCTTCTATGAAATGGAGGAGTTCCTAAAGAAAATGTCATTTCGTTTTTATGCTTACGATTTGGCTTGTTGATGGATTTATAGTGTTTGAATGGTGTTTAATTAATTATTGGTGTAAGTTCTTTGACATAATTTGTAAATTAATGCAATTTTGCACGCCCTTGCCCTTGGGGCTGTTAATGGATGTACGTGTAATATTTTAAGACCTTTTATACCCATTGGCAAGCAAATAAAAACTTTGACTTTGACTTTACACGTTTAGTTTGAAATGCATGGTCAGCTAAGTGACGTCATTCTAAATCCAATATGACGGACCAGTTATTTTTTATGCACCCCGTGCTGTTTAATAACATAGCTAAGAACAAATTCGATCAAATCACCTTTCAAACAAAATAAAATAAATCAAAATTGGTTCAGCCGTTTGGGAGCCGTGATGCCACAGACGATACACAGATTTTTTTATCGAAGTACACAGATCTACGTTACCACCACAGTTTTTTAAATATTTATTTATTTAATTGGTATACCAACATAATAGTTCGGGTATCGATAAACGAAGATGTTTGTATCGATACTTAGCTTCACTACACGCACTGACACAATAGCATAAATTTCAAGTTTATAAATTAAACTACCTAACTTTTACAATTAAGTAAGTACCAGTACGCTTAGTCCCAGATTTGATAGTTTTCGAAAACTTTTTTCGTTTTCGTATTGTTCCATACATTTTAGTAAAGCGCCTCTAGCGGAAACGCGGAGGAACTAAAATCGGTAGTATTCGGCGGTATAGATTGCTTCACTCTAATACGAAAAAAGTTTTCGTATACCATCAAAACTTGTACTAAGGATAATGTATTACAATTTATAATTTCACGATTTTTTTTTTCTGTTCATGTCGGTAAAATCATTTATTTAAATCTGTAATAAGCTACCTATAACGCACCTTCTCTACGCTCTTCTCTAAAGTCGCTTTCCGCGTCTGTCTGTCTGTATGGCCGCTAACTCCTCCTAAACCACGCAACGGATTTTGATGCGGTTTTCACCATCAGCTAGATACATTTTCACGAAAGTTTAGACCGACCCACTGCTCAGGTCACCCTAGTGTGGGTTTCAGTGCACACCGATGAAACACTGTTAGTAGTAAGGGTTAATTTTGTTACCTTCTTCAGCATCCTCTGTTAATTCGGTGTATGTATTTAGTCACTAAGTTATATCAAAGATAATTTACTAGAAGGTTTACTGGAAGTTTACTAGGTTATATTGAACTAATAAACTTTTTTTTTTGTACGAATTTATGACGTGGAGTGCTAAACAATGCAACGACCGCGTCGCGCGGCGTGTGGGTCGCGGTCGCCGGTCACATCGCCAAGATACGTTTACGCCGCCTCGATGTCAGCGTTGGCCCTAAATCTAATTTCGATGGAGCGTCATTAGCATAGATCCAATATCAGATATCACTTTCGGTGCGATTTTCCATATTGTCCACTTTCTTAGAAAGTAAACCTGTTTATCTAAAAATACGTAAGAAAGTCCAAGATTGAACATCTGCAAATATTATTATGACGATTCAAAGCTCAGGCGATGATGGAGCTACAAAATGCTCATACCATTTTTATAAATCCTGTATAATTGCGTTTGACCGCCAAGTTTTGCTTGCTTGCGTTTTGCTTGCGTTTCACTCATGGTTACAATCTGGGTGTCTTCAAATCACGAGAGAATCGGTTTCTTCTAGGCAAGCGTGCTCCAATGTAGACCGCATCATCGCTTAACATCAGGCAAGGTGGTGGTCAAACGCAAGCCTATTATAATTTTTTTAAACTCGCCTGATGGCGGTCTGCTATGGAGCAGCACTCGCCTAGAAGAAACCGATTCACTCGTGATTTGAAGACACCCAGATTGTAACTACCGGGGAAACCCATTCAGGCAGCGCATTCCACAGACTATATAGCAGTCCGCACAATAAAAGCGGAATCAAAGCGCTTCGTACGGGTTTTCGGACCACTCCACTCCAGTCCACGGATAGTACGTACTCTAAAATATAACAACAAATAATAAATATTGGCCAAGTGCTAGTCGGTGACAAAATTCGTGAACGAGCCCGACTCGCACTTGGCCGGTTTTATTACATTTTTTATTATATTATTATTTGTTAGTTAATCCGCCGTAACATTACATATTCTGTGAAAATTTCAACTGACTATCTATTACGGTTCGAAAGATACAGCCGGTAATAAGTAGGACAGACAGACAGACAGACAGACATCGTAGGCTTAGTAATAGGGTCCCGTTTTTACCCTTTGAGTATGGAACCCTAAAAACAGTAGTCAACATATTAGACCCCCACGCCACTGTGATTAGAATATTATACCATATTCTGGGCCTTAAAAGAGAGCGCTACCGTGCTTAGGGCGCACCTCGCAGGTGGTACGTCATTCAGGATCCTCGTGGATGATACACCGGCTTACGACAGTGACCATGCCTCGCTTACGTAACGCAGATATTTCTGGGGGTGACCACGCGTTCGGAGATCATGGGACACGCGTACGTGTTTATGACATTAGGTCGGTTGGTCAAAAATAACAGGCTTAGTGAAGAATATTAATTAATTGGCGCTTACTTTGGGCAAAAAATTAGCATTGCCGTCCAGCGTGGCAATGCTGCCGCTTGGCCACATTTCCCTTCCACCTTTTTTGGCTTAGCAGAAGTCTTTTTTTTTCAAAAATAGGAGGAGGTTCTCTTTGCGGTTATTTTTCGGACTCCGTACTCAAAGGCCGCCGTACTAAGCCTACGATGTCTGTTTGCCTGTCTGTCTGTGCAGCCGTTTAACTTTTTTATTATTTCTTTGTTAATCCGCCGTAACTATTACGGTTCGAATGATACATCTGTTTAAAGGTAGGACGGACGGACAGAAAGACAGTCAGACAGTCAGGCAGACAGACATCGTAGGCTTAGTAGTAGGGTCCCGTTTTTACCCTTTGGGTACAGAACATTAAAAACTAAAAGCCCTTACAACAAACGTATTTTTGTATGAGCTCTAATGTAAAAACGATAATACGTACAAGCGTCAAACTTGGCATGATTATAGTACACACTCTAAAGTATAACAACTAATAACAAATAATGGCCAATTGCAAGTCGGTGACAAATTTCTGTTCATTACCAAGTTAAGCAACGTAATCGGTTATTTGGACGACCTTATCATTTCTTTCACCGAATCCCTTTTTCCGAATCCCGAATTTTGAATTCGGTTTTTAAATTCTTACTATTGTATTTTGTGGTGGTACGGAACCCTCAGTGCGCATGACCGACCCGCACTTGGCCGTTTAAAAAAGAAAAATAATACGCTGCTTGCCTCGAGTCGGGGTTTAAAACCGCTGTCCCACGTGCCGTGGACTGTCCCACAGCTTCCCTAGTGGTGGTCACCGTACCAGTTTCTCGCATACGCTAAGTGAAAGTTCCGACCTGCCGCGCCCTGCGGCCTTGCAGAGAAAGTTTCTTATGTGACTGTAAATATTTATCGATAAATATTCATAATGGATGGATTTTGATGGCGGAAACATGCTCTGACAATGTATGGCTTGCATAATAGGCATAATTATGTCCTAATATAATTTTTAAGCTATAGGTCACAAAAAAGAAAACAGTCGTTTATTCTGAAAACCAGCACGAAGCGCTTTGATTCCACTTTTATTATGCGTATCTACTGCTGATGCGTATGCTTTTCTGTGGAATGCGCTGCCTGAGCAGGTGTTCCCCGGTAGTTATACAATCTTTTTGCATACTACTTTTTAGTACTTTTGAAGTTAACAATTTATGTGGTGGTACGGAACTCTCAGTGCGCGAGCCCGACTCACACTTGGCTGGTTAATTTAATGTTCGAGTCATTTTTTAAATCTGCATGATCTAATTCTCTCCTGCCCATTTTTCTATCGGACTGCCAGAGCGGGCACAAAAAATCGACACCGCTTTATGGTTGATATTCCGAAAACCCGTACGAAGCGCTTTGATTTTACTTTTATTATGCGTACTGCTAGTCTGTGGAATGCGCTGCCTGAATGGGTGTTCCCCGATAGTTACAATCTGGGTGTCTTCAAATCACGAGTGAATCGTTTTCTTCTAGACAAGCGTGCTCCACTGTAGACCGCATCGTCGCGTTACATCAGGCGAGTTGGCGGTCAAACGCAATCCAATTATAAAAAAAAAACAGACAGGCTGCCTGATGGTAAGCAGCCACCGTCGTCTATGGATAATTGTAACACCAGAGGCATCACAACTACGTTGCCGGCCTTTTAAGAATCTATTAACTCGCCTTTGAAGAACCCCATGTTGTAGCTTTCATTTTGAATTTTGTCCGCCATCTTGATGCGTCCGCCATATTGAATTTAGTGTGCCATTATTTCTATTTTCGAAGCAAACCCTTTAATTTGATACCCATAGTATGGGGGTGCATAAAAAATAACTGGTGCGTAATTTTTGGGAGTCCGCCATATTTGATTTAGAATAACGTCTTTACAGCTGCATTGGCATCGATTCTGATGTTCTCTAAACTAAACTAAATTTGACAGCTCTAAAATTGTTGCCATCCTTCTCTCACATATTAATATATAATTATTAATTTTATAATCTATTGTAAAATTGTAATATTATATACCTAATAAGATAGCATAAGTTGCATATTATGATAACCAAATGAATAAATTTATTTAATATTATTATTTATTAAAATTAAAAGAGAGGCAGATAGTTTTAGTCCTGTCAGATTGGTTTAGTTTAGTGAGTGATGGTATGACAGAATCGACGCCAGTCAACCAAACTAAACGTGTATCCAAAATGTCAGCTCAATCGGTTGGGGATTAGGGATAACTGTTTTAAAATTCAGTTGCAATGCAATATTTGAGTTTAACTAAGCCAATCAACACTATAGGTATTATAATCAAAGGATTTTTCGTAAATACCTAACATACTTCGCAAGTAAGTCCCCTTTAACCTTCGCGTTGACTCGAAACAATACGTAATTTTATATGAACTTTAGCGAGTTAAATTGTTTTTATGGGCCAAGTTGTTTCTGCATAAAGGTTAATAACAACTTTCGTCAAACGGACCGGTTAAGAAACTGCGGCCAGTTCCGTCAGTTGCGTAACGCATCGTTTGGTTTAAAGGAATCTTAATTCTACATTTTTAAGCGTATTACCATTTCTAGTTATGCGATCCTTTCATTTCATCGGCTAAGGCGTAAGACACACTTACGCGTGCGACGCCGGACGCCAGGGGCCTTACGGACAACTGCTATTACAGGCACCTAATCCGCTCAGTTGGAAAATCACGCGACCGCAAACCTTATCGCGCCCAGATAGGGTTATAGGAGATTCGCTAGCGCGTGCGTAGTTTGGTGTCCGAAAGTTAGTAAAAAACCCTAGTATTCGTTAATCCTGGGAAAGTAAAGTGAAATTACCGGACACTGGACTAAAAACCTCATTCCGGGACTATTCCGGATTTCCCGGGTGTCTGGCAACCCTTTGTCAACCGTTGTCTATGATTTTCATCCTACCTTACTGAACGGTACGCAGCGACTCCGGTTCCGGTTGAATTCTCACAGATTAGAAAAAAAATCTAAGTATGTATATAAGATAAATCAATTTTGTTTTAGTGTACTTATAAGAACTCCGTATGGCAAATTCACGTTGGAATTATAATCACCGTTGTGCGTATAAATACGTAACATTGGCGAATGGGCGAAATCATGGTGGTTCTCCATAAAAGCCAAAAATTAAGAGTTGAAGTTGAAGTTATGATCAAACTGACAGCGGTGTATGAAAAATACGCTTAAAAAACCTTTGTTGTATGGCACAGATCTACTACCATATCTGTCACAGATCTACTACCTAGATATCTGTGTTGTATGGAGAACTCGCTATAGTTTTTACTTTTTTTTATCCGCTGTAACATTAGGTGCATATTCTGTGAAAATTTCCACTGGATATCTGTTACGGTTCGAAAGAAGTACGGGCGGACAGACAGACAACGTAGGCTTAGTAATAGGGTCCGATTTACACGCTTTGGGCACAGAAGACATAATAGACACCCCAGTAGGGCAGAAAAACTTGCAATAGAAAATAGCATTAGCCCACGGAACACAACCGATAGTTGATAGATAATCAGACACAGAAGGTTCACTTCGCGAAGAAATTTAAATAAATAAGGACTCTATCTACGTGGCAATAAAGTAGCAATTCAACTCGTACAGCGCTGGATACCGCTCGCTATATTCACCTAGAGAGCCGCTCTCTTTCTATCACGTAGCTCTATCGCGCACGCGGCACGTGTAACATTAGGGTTGTCTTCTTGATATTTACACAGAATCATCATCATCATCAGCCAGTAAACGTCCACTGCTGAACACATGCCTCCCTCTTCGAGAGGGGTGTTACACAGAATACTTATAAGTATTTACTTACCAGCTATGTATCCTATGTAATACCTACCTATTACTTATATTCTACTTTAATTGGAACGACATTTAATCTGCACAAAAAAACTAGCGCTTATTCTGAATTTGGTCCAATACCAATCATGCAAAAGTATAAGTTTAAGAAGCCTATTACAAGATCATCATCCCGATGCATATTTAGGTAAAAACTACATGAAACATGGAGACCTCATTTGGGAGCCCTAATTTGCTGATTCTGTTAAAAATAATTGGCACGGCGTGGCTAGCGTAGCGTGCGGGCCAGGCGCGAGCCGAGCGGCCACTGATTGCCCTGCTATGACCCTCTCGGGAAGGGACACCAGCCGAACATACCTAAAGTCCGGAGTGCGCCATGCCTGCTTTGGGTACGGAACCCTAAAAATTACGAAATAGGTACATACAGGAAGTAACTTTGCATGTAGTGAGTAATTGCTTACAAGTTATAGATATTTATGAAATGATATAAAACGTTTAACTATCAGAGATAGAGCAGCTTTCTCTATAATCGAATGATGATTTATGGAGTTATTCGATAATTGCACATCGTATCTATCGATTGCTTCAATTCGGGTTTTGTTTTGATTATCTATCAACTATCGGTTGTGTTCCGTGGGCTAATGCTATTTTCTATTGCAAGTTTTTCTGCCCTACTGGGGTTTCTGGCTTCGCGTGAGACGCATTTGCCATGTTTACTAAAATAACATAATAGTACATTGTTATCCTAGGGGTGGAAGTAACTTGTTTAGTCCCGAGACGGGGTTTGGCTAATAGTTCGTGGGACTAAATAAGTCTTTAACCCCGAGGTAAACACTGTGCTTTTCATTACGAATACATGGAAACTAAAAATAAAAACATGAACTAAATAAAATATGAGTGAATTGATTTTAAGTAAGTATCTTTCTTTTAATTTAGGTATTAAAAGGTTTCCAATACTGCTTTAGCCTCTAATTATGAAAGCAGGCGTTAAATCCATATCGGAATCAGATGAACTACAAATCTGCTTTATGGAAGTATAAACAAAACTCTACAATGAAGATCGGATTCCCGCCAATTTTTTTTACCATCCTTGCCCTGGCACGAGAAGTGCGGGAACATAATCCCCTGAGGAGAAAAAAATATAAAAAGGATTGGAATATGGTTCAATACAAATGTGAAAATAGAACTAGTTTTTTTTAATAATTTGAGTGCCTGTCAGTTGTCAACTATCACTGTCAGTTGAAAGTTATTTTCCCTAGGGCTGAAATGTATTACTTACAACCCGCTCCTCAGGCAACTTCAGACCTACTTTCCAAGTATTAATGAAAAATAATTTAATCATGCCTGTGTGAGGATTTTGACGTCGCTTTTTGTTAAAATTTTCATGACTTTGGATTCAATGTCCTTTAGTCGTAATATTAAACAGTTTACATAGTCTTAATAGCGTCAAACAAGTCATAGTCACAGTCAGAGTCAAGCTAAGTAAGTCACGGTCAAGTCAAACTCATGCCCCTGTAAAGTGGTGGAGACTTTACAAGAGGCTCCTATGGATTCTTGGAAACAACACGAAAAGACATGTTTCACCTCGTTATATCACTTGTCCACACTCGAGCACGTTTACGAGCACTTAATGAATAATAATTCACCATTTAGTACACATTAACACTCGAAAATACACAAGTTTAGGAAAATAATATATAAATAATAATAGGTATGTACTCGTACGATGAGACAACATGTTTTTCTCGTTGGCGCTAAAACTCGAAATAGGTCTTAGTGTTATGTCCTAAAAAGTGTGAAAAGTTAAATTTCAATGCCATGTTTTTTTTGGTACCTACTACACGAAAGTTTTTGACTTTACACGGTTTGTGCATTTAGTCCAAAAGCCACTACCGTTTGTGCAATGTTGCCAAAAACACCTCAGTTCCGGATGAGCTACTTAGTATACGTACCTACTCACAAACATTACGCACGCAATTTTGTAGGTCATCCAATCATCTCCCATACATACTGCCAACTTATCGGTAAAAGAGCTACCAGGGTAATTTCTGAGTAAATATGACAATCAACCTTAAAAAAATTTTTTTACTTATTTCGCCAATGTGTACGGATAAGTTGGGCGCCCTGTAGAAAGCAATCCCATAATGACGTAACACTGACATAACCTCAAATTCCACACATCTGTCAAACTTATGTCAAACAAACACGGCGCGGAGAAATCTGCCGGTTTCTATTGTTTTTGTTACGTGCTTTGTGTAAATAACCTGAATTTGACACGCGCCATTCTGTGCCAGAAGTGAGTACTTAGTTTGAAGCTACAGAGATGTGGCTGAAATTTTTAACTGAAGGTGTCCATAAAAAGCTGCATAGAATTTAACGATTGCATTTCAGACAGGGTTGCCACCTGTCCCGTATCTGCCGGAACAATCCCGATTTTGATGATATTGTCCCGCGTCCCGATAACCTATAATTTTGTCCCGATTTGTTAAAACATGCAACGATTGTTCAATTTATCCTAACTCACAGCACAATAACGTGTCGAAAAATACGTGTCGGCTAGAGGTAGGATTACCAGATGGAAAATTTAAAAGTCCGGAGAAAAAGCCTGGTTTTTATTAAAAAATCCTGAGATTTTGTCACAATTAGCGAATTTTGTCGCAAACGTAATTTATGACTGTAGAAAAAACGCAAATTAGTATTGGTTTTGTGCACTGGGGGCCTGGGGGTGAGCGCGATTTTATTTGTAAAAAATTACAAATAAAATCCATAAATTGGCCACCAATATAACTAGGTTCAGAGAACTTTTTTGTTTTAGTAATTTAGCCGTAAAAATGACCTGAAGATCTACTCAATTTCATTGAAAATTCTAAAAATCCTAAGATATCCTGAGATTTCCAAAATCCTGAAAAGAGCCTAAACAATCCTGAAATCTCAGGACAACTCCTGAGATATGGTAACCCTAACTAGGGGGCAGTAGGGGGCCATTTATTAATTACGTAAGGACATTTTTGGCAATTTTAACCCCCCTTCACCCCTACTCCCGTCGTCAACGATGACAGACCCCGTTTCTGCCGACTTTTTTTTTTTCAAATAGATGGTAGCCCTGATTACAGAGGCTGTTCTTTTTAAGGTGACAAAAAAGGAGTAGGTTAAAATCGACGCATATACTGAATTACGTGGAAAGGGTGTAGTGTGCACCAAAACTGGTGCACAGTGGGTACAATGCACTCCTTTTGATGTTTCTTATGATATACCTATACAATTATAAATATCTTTTACTATAACTGAAATCGTGAATAAAAAACAGCTGTACCTTAAAAAATTCAAATTCAAATTCAAATTATTTATTTGTCAGAACATGGTAGGTACACATACATATAAAGTAGCATACATGGTCGTAAGAATGGAGACGTATCTCATGCCCTTGCCTGTTACAGCGTACAAATGTTAGTTTTTTATTAATATTTTTATTAGTTTTTGTTAAAGTTAAAAAGGAAAAAAAATAAACAAAATTATGTCTATGTTAGAATATTGTTAGAATCATATTTTGGTTTAATTGTATTTTATACCTTAATTAGATGTTTATTACTACCTATCTAAGCTATTATTATTATTATTTTATTTGTTATTGTCTACATTACATATCAAAACATTTTTATCATTAAGGAAGATCATTAAGGAAAGCGGTCACACATTCGACAAAATGTATGAATCCCCCGATAAATGAGCTGATAATCTTCAAACGGCTGAACAGAATTTCATAAATCATAGTTAAAAACACACTTGATCAAGTCACCTTTCAAACAAAACAAACTAAATCAAAAACGGTTCACCCGTTTGGGAGCTACGATGCCACAAACAAACACACATATACCTAGATACTTATAACACCAGCACACCGCTTTACGCAGCAGGGGTTAAAAATCGGCAGTTGCTTGAATACGTGACCCAAACTTACGTAACAGTATTTAGCACAAGGACGTTAAACTGAGTCAGACTCATACAAGCCATACAAATACATTCATTCAAATACAACTGAAATAAGGTTAAATGATATTACTATTGGAAAGTGACGCACGGATGTCGCTGTCAAAGCTTTCTATAATATTAAAAAATATTCGGCGAAATGACATCACCGCTTTTGTTTCGAAAAAAAAAAAACTTTTTGAGTGCCAGACTAAGGATTCTTTACCCGACTGCCCAACGAATTTTTGACTGTGTAGTGCATTTTTGCAGTGCTGTAATTTGCATTTTAACTGACTTCAAAAAAAAAAAAGTTTTTTTTTTTAAATGTTTGTTATACCTTACAACTCCGTCATTTCATCTCGAAAATCGATAGTTCGGTTTTTAATTAAATTAATTGGAAAAATATGTCATTCATCCAAGTAAACGAAATTGCGTATTTACTAATTTTGAGGTCGGTTTTTTAAATTGATAATTATTTTAATGTTTATATAATTATTATTTCCTATAGTCTAAACGGCTTGTCCGATTTTGATGTGTGAGACGTCCTTATGTCTGAGTGTCACTATATTTTATGGTAATAATAATAATAATTTAAAAAAAAACGGGAAATTTTTGCACACACGGTCATCAGCTGACCCCAAACGTGCCCTAAACTAAGTAAAGCTTGTAATATGGCTGCCAGAGACTGATATACATACATACATAGTTTTAAATACATACTTAAATAGATATTAACAACCAGATATAGAACAAACACAAATGTTCATCACATAAATGTTTGTCCTATATAGGTGGCAATCGAACCCACGCGTGGGTTATCACGCCCCCAAGCTCAGAAGGCAAGTAATAATGTAAGTAGATTAAAATATACGAGCTTCAAATATCTGCAAAGCTTTTCTTTGACTGAACCTTTGCCACAGAATACAATAGTACAAGTTAATGTAGGTAGTTGGGTATTAAAGTAATTAAAAATAATAAATTAAATAGAGGCGAAACTTTTTGTATTAAGTAGGTACACCCAATTAAAACAAAAACTGCTGCCTTTTTTTTTCTTCTCCCGACTGAGGCTATGTTCCGCGCTATTGGCACATTTGCAAACATCAGTTTTAGTGGGTTGGTTTTTACACTTGACTATCTACTGAAAAATGTAAACTGAGTAATTTGATGTAATAAAAATAAGTCGGGTTTTCCTTCCTGACGTTATAACTCCAGAACGCACGAACCGATTTCCACGGTTTTGCATTCGTTGGAAAGGTCTTGGGCTCCGTGAGGTTTATAGCATATAGGTTTATAGTAGCGAGGCCGAAGGCCGAGCTCTACGCGTACGAAGTAGCGGGATTCAGCTAGTTTGATATAATATTATGTAATTTTATAATATTTGTTGTGTATATATTTTGTCCCAGTTACCAGTTCACCTCTGTTTAATTTCGTTTCGTAACTTTATGCTGATCTTTAAAAGAAAGTCCCAGTTGGGTAATTTCCGACCTAAAACAGCAACACTGATTTTCCAAAATGGCGTCATTTCGCGCTAAAAGGATGTCGTCAATTTTGTAACGTATTACGGAAACAAAAGAACTTAACTTATTCTGTAAGGAAATGAGAGCACAAGAAGTAAAAGATATTTAACGTTTCATTGCCAATACTTTCTTGTTCATGCCAGATATTTTCCAGGTTAGGTATAGATATTTTTTTTAAAACATGACCTCTTTTACCTACGTCATCATCATTATCATCATTTCAGCCTTAGGACGTCCACTGCTGGACATAGGCCTCCCCCATCGATCTCCAAAAGGGCCGGTTGGAAGCGGCCTGCATCCAGCGTTTCCCTGCGGTCTCTTTTAGGTCGTCTGTCCATCTCGTGGGTGGACGTCCTACGCTGCGCTTACCGGTCCGTGGTCTTCGTTCCAGAACCTTTCAGCCCCATCGGCCATCTGCTCTGCGTGATATGTGCCCTGCCCACTGCCACTTATTTACGTACGTTATTAGTAATTATATTTTTAACGCAAACATAAAAACTGTGGGATTTTTATCACCATAAAAAAATCATCGAAATCGGACTTCTTAGTAAAAATACATTCGCCATACATTAAAAAAATACGCGTCAACTATAGCCTCCTTTTTTTCGACGGTTAAAAAGGCGAACATTTTCATCAAACTAAATGGAAATTCTTCAAGATAATATAGCCTATTAAAAAAATATTTTACAATCTGCAATGATATCGAATAATTGTTATTTATATAATTATATATATTTTTTGTGCCTTTATTAACTTAACAAAATACAAGCTAAAACTAACACTAAAAATACAGTTACACTACCCATAGATAATTAATATACAATACAATACAATACAAATTTAAAACAAAATTATACAAAATTTAATTATATTAATTTCATAATTTATTAATTTATTATATTAATTTAATATTTCGGTATGTAAAGTTTTTTTTTAGTATTTTTTTTTTATTTTTATACCGTAGATAAGGCTATTTTAAGAAACTAATTTCAATATTTTTGTTTTCTATTGAGTAGTTATGTTACAATATTTTTTTGAAAATTGAAATTATGTGACGTCACCATATAGCACAAAATTTCGTTGCGTTGAGAAGCCTAAAAAAGCACCCCATATTGGCAGCCCTGAAAAAAACCAGACAGTCAAACCACAGAAATGAAAAAATATTCTATTCTGTGTGACGAACAGTGTGTCAAATGTATAATATTTTTATTCTTAAAAAGCACAGAAAATAAAATGCTACAATGTGACGTCATTTAGAGGACAATGAAAGTCGAATGATTTCTTAGTTTTATGTTAAAATAAATGGCATCTTATCGTTTTAAAAGGTCGGAGTAGAAAAATAAAGGTTGGTAAGATAAAATCTCGAAATGGTTTTGGAATTGGCATAGGTTAATTTTTTTTAGCATACCGAATTAGATAAAAATTAATACCTATTTACCTTGGTCACCCCATAACTTGAGAACGACTTTACCGATTTCATTCATCTTTGATTTTTAAGTTTCCTAATACTTTTTAGAAGTTTCTTACGGAGAGAAAAATTAAGAAAATTGCGCAGAATATTGTTAAATTTCAGAAAACTTTAACGACGTCTTTAACTTTGCGCATTTGACAGTTCTAAGACAGGACGTCTGTCAGGTCAGTTATTACCACAGAAGAGAAAAATTTTGGCTAGTACAATATACAAATAAAATTAAACAAACAATTGAGAACTTTTTTTTGAAGTCGATCTAAAAACACTAAACTAAGCAAATACTAACTAAAAAACCAAGACGGAAAACCAGCGCCGGTTGACACAAACGGCATTATGCTGAGCTGGGGCCGGTTTGTGGCAAAAGTCCAACGTTTTTTAACTTTAAATCTGTGTGTAGCTCTAATTGTGTATGGATTTTTGTTACAAATAAAATATTGTCTAGCATGTCCATAAAAAAAAAAAATTTTTTTTTGGAAATTATTATTTTCATTCAACATTCGGTCCAAATTGATTTTTTAAGTCCTACAAAGTGCATTATTATAATCTGTGACCAAGATTTACAGGCAGAATATCTGAGAGTTGTTCGCCACACCTTGACAGACAAATAAAAGAGAAAATTAGTAAAAATCCTGTTTTACTGCGCCGTCAATGCAACTTTATTTCTATTTTGAAGTTGCAAAAGTCCATTATCGAATGATTGAAGTTTTGTCACACTGATTGCACCATAAGTCATGTGGTAAGTAAGGATGCCAGTTTGTCTGCACTGTTTTTGACATGAAAATAGTTCGCGTTGTGGGTTCGATTCCCACCTAGGACAAACATGTGATGAACATTTTGTGTTTGTTGTATACGTATCTGGGTGTTAATTTAAGTATGTATTTAAAACTATATATGTATGTATATCAGTCTCTGGCAGCCATATCACAAGCTTTGCTTAGTTTGGGGTCAGAGTGTGCCAAAATGTCGCTAATATATATTTTTTTTTATTTTTTTTTCTTCGACCAAAATAAAATTAATTTGGTCAAAGTGTCTACTTAAGTAAAAACCCAGGCTCCAAATTTCTAGTTCTTTTTTGGTTTCTTACCTATATAGGATATAACTGCAGCTTTTAACCTACTTAAAAAAAAAAAAAAAATCATCAATTTTTTGTCTATTATTTGTATGAAGTTTTTAATGCCTGAAAAAGTAACTCCTGTAATACAATTTTACCGGGAAGACGTCCCGGGTTATTCCATATTTTATTAAAATCAATCGCGTTGTAGAAAGCAAACTGAAAGATATTTAATCCACCACTATTCCATTCTCAATACATCGTCAAATTATGTGAGAAACGGATATGACATTAACTTAATTCCGACCAATAGAAAATACATTAATTATGGAGTTCCTACCTTCCTCCGTGTCAATGAAAACAAACTAACAAAACACCACACAAAATGTCACCTTAACTCAAAGAATTTAAGCATAAAATCGTCTGGTTAAAGGAGATAGGCTTTAAAAACAAACGAAGAATATTTAATACAAAACTCAACCGTAAATCGTAAGTGATAAAGCGTAAAATAGTTCGTTATATCGAGAGAAGGTACTGGTTTCTCAATACTACGCTCGTGTATGGGAAATAGCACCCCACTTTCTTTCGACCACATCTCCACCAGCCAGTCTCGATTCACATCTCCTCGTCTACGGACGAAAGAAAAAAAGAAAAAAGAAAAAAAATGAACTGTCATCGTGACAGTTCCTAAGTTTTTGTTTCGTGCCAATTATCGCGAAGTGACAGTGAGAGTGCTTTTTTAACTTTGGAGGTTTGACACTGGGTGTTGTGGACTTTTTGGTGATTGGATATTTTTTTTCGTCTCCAGAAAAAATGGTAAGCATTGAAATTAATTATATTTGAGAGCAAAATTAAAACACCTGATTTACATAATTATTTTTAAATTAATATTAAGAATATTTATTGTATAATTTTACGAAAACCAAATTTCGAAGAAATAATTTTACCGTTTCATATTTTTGCCCAAAAAAAACTGCTATTATTTATAGCCCCTAAAACTAGATGACCTACTTAGAAATAGGAAATAAATACATCTAGGTAAAACAGATTATCGTCCAATAATACAATTAAAAAAACACTTTTAATCTGCGGTTGTTCACTAAAGTTATATGATTATTAACGGGATATAAAAAAAAAAAAACAATTTATTAATCATAAAATTCATGCTGGTGTAATCCTAGAAAGTTATTATATTAAAAAAATATGTAATTACTAAAAACTAAATAATTAAGTACCGATTGTCAGAAAAAAACTTAATGAAAATATGATTTTCATTGATCACGTGACTCGACTGCAAACACTATGTAGGTCGAATGTCCTTATGACGTCACACATAAGTAAATAAAGTAATCCAGCCCTATAAAATCTCGCATGTCACGAAGATTCAAAGGTCAAAGTGAACCATTGGGTATACAAATTGTGTTACACCAGTTTTTTTTTTAAACCTTTAATGTCTTACTGCTGGGGCAAAGGTCTCCCCCATTTCCCTCCATAAATCTTGGTCCTCCGCCACCCTCTCCGGAATGAACGACAAATTAATTATTCAACGAGTATTTTGATTTAAGTTAGATTCATAATGTGCACTTCGCAAAATACGCATCTTTCCAAAACGTGCATTTCTCTTAAAAAGCCCTTCCAATAACGGGCACTTTTCATAATGTGCACTTCGCAAAATACGCATCTTTCCAAAACGTGCCAATAACGGGCACTTTTCAAAATGTGCACTTCGCAAAATACGCATCTTTCCAAAACGTGCATTTCTCTTAAAAAGCCCTTCCAATAACGGGCACTTTTCATAATGAGCACTTCGCAAAATACGCATCTTTCCAAAACGTGCATTTCTCTTAAAAAGCCCTTCCAATAACGGGCACTTTTCATAATGAGCACTTCGCAAAATACGCATCTTTCCAAAACGTGCATTTCTCTTAAAAAGCCCTTCCCAGGTGATATCACCCAGGTGATTAAAGTGGAATTGACCTCCAATAACGGGCACTTTTCAAAATGTGCACTTCGCAAAATACCCATCTTTCCAAAACGTGCATTTCTCTTAAAAAGCCCTTCCCAGGTGATATCACCCAGGTGATTAAAGTGGAATAGACCTCCAATAACGGGCACTTTTCAAAATGTGCACTTCACTAAATACCCATCTTTCCAAAACGTGCATTTCTCTTAAAAAGCCTTTCCCAGGTGATTAAAGTGGAATAGACCTCCAATAACGGGCACTTTTCAAAATGTCCACTTCGCAAAATACCCATCTTTTCAAAACGTGCATTTCTCTTCTAAAAAGCCCTTCTCAGGTGATTAAAGTGGAATAGACCTCCAATAACGGGCACTTTTCAAAATGTGCACTTCGCAAAATACCCATCTTTCCAAAACGTGCATTTCTCTTAAAAAGCCCTTCCCAGGTGATATCACCCAGATGATTAAAGTGGAATAGACCTCCAATAACGGGCACTTTTCAAAATGTGCACTTCGCAAAATACCCATCTTTCCAAAACGTGCATTTCTCTTAAAAAGCCCTTCCCAGGTGATATCACCCAGGTGATTAAAGTGGAATTGACCTCCAATAACGGGCACTTTTCAAAATGTGCACTTCGCAAAATACCCATCTTTCCAAAACGTGCATTTCTCTTAAAAAGCCCTTCCCAGGTGATATCACCCAGGTGATTAAAGTGGAATAGACCTCCAATAACGGGCACTTTTCAAAATGTGCACTTCACTAAATACCCATCTTTCCAAAACGTGCATTTCTCTTAAAAAGCCTTTCCCAGGTGATTAAAGTGGAATAGACCTCCAATAACGGGCACTTTTCAAAATGTCCACTTCGCAAAATACCCATCTTTTCAAAACGTGCATTTCTCTTCTAAAAAGCCCTTCTCAGGTGATTAAAGTGGAATAGACCTCCAATAACGGGCACTTTTCAAAATGTGCATTTCGCAAAATACTCGTCTTTCCAAAGCGTGCATTTCTCTTAAAAAGCCCTTCCCAGGTGATATCACCCAGGTGATTAAAGTGGAATAGACCTCCAATAACGGGCACTTTTCAAAATGTGCACTTCGCAAAATACGCATCTTTCCAAAACGTGCATTTCTCTTAAAAAGCCCTTCCAATAACGGCACTTTCCAAAAGGTGCACTTCGCAAAATGAGCAGCAGAGCATGACATGTACTGAAACGAAATGGTCACTTTCAACCAAAATCATCGTTCTTATCAGTCAGAAGACGTCCACTGCTGAACATAGGCCATTCCCTTTAGACCTCCACACAGAACGACAGCCTGCCATCTGCATCCACTGGATGCCAGCGACTTTCATGATGTCTAGTCCATCTAGTGGGACCTACCTACGCTGCGTTTTCCGGTTCGTGGTCTCCACTCAAGAACTTTTCTCATCCACCGGCGGTTCTTCGACCGATGTGGCCTGCCCATTGCCACTTCAACTTGCAAATTTTAACAGCTGTCGGTGACTCTTCATCACACCAGTCACCACCGCCTGAAAGCTCATCCACATAATACGAGATCGGTGGAAATCGCAGTCTTGACAGACGGACAGACGGACAACAAAGTGATCCTATAAAGGGATCACTTTTTTCCTTTTGAGGTACGGAACCATAAAAATACAATCGAATTGAGAACTCCTTTTTTTGATGTCCGTTAAAACTAAAGTCAAATAGAGAACCGCCCCCCCCCCCCCCCCTATTGAAAAGAAAGACGTTTCTAAGTAGGAATCTGCCTATTACCATAGTGAAATTGACCTCTCAGCCCATTTGGATAAAACATCGTAGTTAAGCATAATCAAGTCTAACATGTTTCTAGCTGATTTAAAAGCTCTACAGTCCGGCCGCTGAAGAATGCGTCTGACAGCTGCAATGGCATTGTTAAAATTTGAATGAAAACATTGTCTCATATTTTACGTACTGTAATATTTTGACTACAATCTAATAGGACAATTATTAATTTAATTTAAATACAACGATATATCAAACGAAGCAAACAAACAAAAAACAAATCAAAATCAAGAAATTGTGCTTATGGAAAAGTAACAAGAACGCTGGCTGCATCCCGCGTAATCGAATAAGTACAGCCGCCGTCCAACCAACGGGAGAGAAAGAGTGAGAATATCATATTTCCCTCTCTTTCTCTCCCGTTGGTTGGACGGCGGTCCGTCAGCCGCGTTCGTGCGTCTGTTAGCACTATAAGGTAGGACGGACAGACAGATAGACAGGTGGCGTAGAGACCCATTTACACCCTTTGGGTACGGAGCCCTAAAAGGACCAGCGAGGTGTCTGCGTGTACAAAGGTTTCACGCAAACCTTTGTGCACGCACGTCAAAGGTTATCAACTATTTACATATTGAGTAATAATACCTTGGCAATACGACCGAGGTATAACCACATTACAAAATCGTATAAATTTAAACAACTGAATTGCCATGGAATTCCAACAAGTATGAAATACAACCAATACAACAAACGTATTTTTTTAACGTATTTTTGTATTAGCTCTAATGTAAAAACGGAAATACATACAAGTGTCAAACTTGGCATGATTATAGTATACACTCTAAATTATAACAACAAATAAATAATGGCCAAGTGCGAGTCGGTGATAAGTTTTTATTCGGTACCAAGTTATAACTGGTAATTTCGTTAACGAATTTTGTGGTGGTACGTAACCCTCAGTGCGCGAGCCCGACTCGCACTTGGCCGGTTTATTCCACGTTGGCGACAAAACTCCGCAAGACTTCCTGTGTGAAGTTATTGCCAGTTTATTTCAAACTCCATCTAGTAGAGTTATATGATTATTTACGGGATATTTACCGTGGTAAGGTTGTGGATTCCCGCATTCTTCAGTCTTCCCGTGAACATGGTGCATGTAACTGCGCCGAAATATCGGGAGCTCATTCCACAACCTTACCACGGTAAATATCCCGTAAATAATCATATAACTTTAGTGAACAACCGTGATAGTTTAAAACAGTGTTCCACCTAGTAGACTGCGTATTTAGTTACAAAGGTGATTGCAAAAACCGTGCGAAGTCGCAAACAAAAAAAACCATAGTGCTATAGACCTCAAACAAGATAGAAAGGTAACCTCCGGTCGCGATGGGAAAATTGCGCGTCCGTTCCATTCTGAACCGTGGGACGGAGGAATTGGACGATTTTATTCATTCTTTTCATTCCATTTCCATGGCCATCGTTTCAATGCCGGATGTTGCGTCATTACAAAGAAGATTTGGCGCCAACGTGAAAAAATAAACCGCTCAAGTGCGAGTCGGGCTCGCGCACTGAGGGTTCCGTACAAACACAAAATACTATAATTTCAATTTAAAAACCGACTGGAAAATAAGAAAAATATGGTATTTCTATTCGGTGAAATGTTAAGGCCAAGGTTCGAATGATAAGGTCGTTTAAGTAACCGAATACGTTGCTTAACTTGGTAATGAACAGAAATTTGTCACCGACTCGCACTTGGCCATTATTTATTATTTGTTGTTATACTTTAGAGTGTGTACTATACTCATACCAAGTTTGACGCTTGTACGTATTACCGTTTTTACATTAGAGCTAATACAAAAATACGTTGGAAATACGTTTGTTGTAAGATCTATGTTTATTATGTAAAATGTACCTACCTATGCGGTTTCCTTTCATAATTATGCTGTATATTAAGATATCGCAGACATAATTTAATGAATAGATATTTGAATGAATCCAAAAAAACAGCGAGAAAAGTGCAAATTAGCGTTACTTTTTCAAAAAAATCTACCGAGCTAAATGTCCTCCTGTTTTTGGGGGTTCCTAGATAAAACATTCAATTTTAATAATGACACCGTTTTTATAATTTCCACGTAGATGAAACTAGCACAGTGGTGCGTTCAATGTCACCTCTTATTCGAGCCCGCCGCCACTTCAATGCACTCCTTGCCGCCAACTCTGATTTTGACATTTTTTGTGACAACTGGAGAATTGTAATGACATCTATTTTGACATATTCGGAGAACCAAATCGACCAATGGGATAGGGGTAAACACAGATCTACTACCTATAGATTTTCAATGAGCGTGGCTAGCTCAGTGCCTCTCGCTTCAACAAGGTGTGTTGCCACATTAAAATGATTTGCTATAAGTTAGGGTAATTTACCTACTATGATGGGTAGTGAATCTTCAATGAGTACTTTGGAAACAATACTACCTTTTAAATATTTATATTTTATACACTATCTGCTGCAACCCGCGGAGCTACCTGCAATGTTATACACTATCTGCTGCAACCCGCGGAGCTACCTGCAATTTTCTGGGAAGAAAAGTACGTTGTCTGTCCCCATGACACACCCCTATCGTCCTGACAAAATTTGACTTAGCCCATGATCTAAGAAAACAAGGTCTAGCAATTTGAGAGTGGTCCCGCAATGAAGTCACTGTCCAGTTGCCACTTTATTCAATCAGCTGTTACGTGGTGTATCGTCATCTCTCTCAAACCTGTTGTAAATTGACATCATGACATCATTGCGGGACGCCCACGTAAACATTTTTTCTCGGATTGCTATACCTGGCGGAGTATATTATTATACCATGACTTAGCCATTTCCTCGTAAAAACAGACAGAAAGTTACTTGCGTTTTTATTATAATTATTTGTTAGGATTAGAATATAGTACTAGAAAAAAGGCTGAAAAGTAACCATAGCATGATTTTTTATAATTAATAAAATATAATAAAAAAGTCACCGACATAGCCCACCGGATTAGTAAGTTGAAATGGCAGTGGGCAGGGCACATATCACGCAGAACAGATGGCCGATGGGGCCGAAAGGTTCTGGAATGGAGACCACGGACTGGCAAGCGCAGCGTAGGACGTCCACCCACAAGATGGACAGACGACCTAAAAGAGACCGCAGGGAAACGCTGGATGCAGGCCGCTTCCAACCGGCCCTTTTGGAGATCGATGGGGGAGGCCTATGTCCAGCAGTGGACGTCCTACGGCTGAAATGATGATGATGATGATGAATAAAAAAGTCAGAGTTAAAACGGAACGGGGGTCCCTCATGCAACAAACGTTAAACGTATTTTTGGATTTGTTCTAGTGTAAAAACAGTAATCCGTACAAGCGTCAAATTTAGCGGATTATAGTGAACATAAGTAAAACAACAAATAATAAACACTGGCCAAGTGCGAGTCAGTGACAAATTTCTGTTTACCACTAAGCTAAGCAACGTCGGGCGCGGTCGGTACTTGGATGGGTGACAGCCTGGGCGTGATGTTGTCTTTTTGCACAACTTTTTGTATTTTGTGATTGTAAAGAACTCTCAGCGCGCGAGCCCGACTCGCGCTTGGTCAGTTTAGTTTTTTCATGAATGGAATTATGTATAACATTCCAAATAATTAGATAAATAGACTCTTTAATGTTTACAGTACAAATTTCACGAACAGCGCGTAGCTTTTTGAATCGGTTCGCCGATATCGCCTTTTGCTTTTCCAGCTTCATAACTATGGCCTCATTAATATATATTTAATATTAACAGTCACCATATTCATATGGGCATAAAAGGGTCGGTATTTTGCACTTCTTGCAATGTGCCAGCTTTTTTCAGCAATGTGACAGGATCAGTTGGAAACCTGCAGAACGAATAATTTATGTTAGTTGCGGTGGGTAATTTCTTTCATAAACTGGCAACATTCATAATTTATTTTCTAAGTGAATAATTTGATAAAATTCATAGAATTAGACCACAAATCGACCTAAAAACTGACTAATTATGAATAAAATATTTGCGAATTGATATCCTGAATTTATTTAGGTGATCGTTACAAGCTTTATATGTTTACTTACGTGTGAAATGATATTTCATCGTATTTTCGCTCACTGCGCTTCTTGCAGCCCAAAATGCTACAACCAACCATTGTAAAATATCTTTTACAATTATTTTTCAGAGGAAACACGCATTTATCACATTAAATCACCAAAAAAGGCAATAAATATAATTCAGACCCGTTTTGTTTGTCACTGATTATTACAGATTTTGACACTTGAGGTACCAAAAAGAGGTCACGTCGATAAGGACAACAAAATCTATTTATATCCTTTTCGTACTTGTGCTGAGCCATATCAAGTTGTCTCTTTCACTAAAAGATATTGCCGATCTGGTTGTGTATATCTGTGGGGGTAAAAACCCGATAATGATTTGGACTTTTAGAAAATAATTGTACCTACCTGCTTAATCTTATTTATATTTGACATATCGGATAATATTTTATTTGACATTTTGAAAATTGTAATGGATATTCACAATCTGTGTGGATATTATTTTATTTGATGTTTAGATTAGCCTGACATTGTTTACTTTTACTTTTATGGAATTATAGTTTTTGAAATTATTATTATTGTTTCTAATTATTATTTTTCTGTGTTACTTTGTGAGGTAAATGTAATTGATCAGATCGTTTTTATCTCAATAAACAAATTTAATTTAAAAATTTAATTTTATTTAATAATTTTATGCTAACCGTGGTAGTAGAAAAGATAGAGAGAGAAAAAGAAAGTAATACCCCGACTTACGCTACCCCGTTTTACGCGAATTCGGAGATACGCGGATTTTCATATTTTTTTTTCATTTTTATTTATTTATTTATTATTTAAAAAAGAAAAGTATACAAATAGGATATAACAGCATTTAAAAACCACTAAGAATTATTAGTAATGCCATGATTATGGAGTTTTTTATTTGATGCTACTAATTGACAATGCACCATCATCCTCCCAAACTCTCACGAGTGGAAGTCGTATTTTTGCCACCAAACTACCAGCTTGCTTCAACCAATGGACCAGGGAGTCATTTAAACATTTAACTTTATATGTATTTTTATGCAAAGTTGAACCCCGACTTACGCGAATTCGACTTACACGGCAATCGCTCGGACCTATCTATCGCGCAAGCCCGGTATTACTGTATATGTATACAAATATATTTAATCAAACAAATATAATTTAAAAAAATATTGACTCATTAGTATTTAAGTTTAATTTAAGTCTTGTAATTAATTAATTTTAATTTCGCCACATTTAATCGAAGCCGCTGGTGATAGGAGAGCTGGCTCATTCCTCGCGCAGAGAATTTCTTTAGCAATTTAACGCGGGAATGCAGCCAGCGTTCTTGGCACTCTACCACACGGACAACATCTTGTTTTTGATTATATTAGTGATAATTAGTATATAATAATTAGTATTAGTGATAATAATTAAGGCTTTTTTATTTTCTTTGTTTGATATACCTTTTTACTTAAATTAAATTAGATAGTCTTGTAATATTACGTCAAAGAGTTATGTTGTCATGGACGATTTGTCCATGGAAAAAAAAAATACAAAAAAAAAAAAAAAAAAATATATGTTTTTTTTTTTTTTTTTTTTTTGTTTTTTTTATAATAATAAAATTGGTATAGTCTGAAAAGAAGGCTTTAGTTAGGAGAACATAACACTTTCTAATATTTACATTCATTTGCATAATAATATAGTTGAACGTAGTAACAAATGTATGACGACGTTACCTAGCTATTTCAATGATAATTATATATCTAAAGGTAAAATAACTAAACAAAATACAAGCTAACACTAACGCAACAGACTGCCGAACGTTGCAGGTCTATATAAAGACAATCCAAATGCTCAAGCCCACTACTAGTTGGCAGCGTACCCAGCATGCTGGCGGCATTACCACGCTGAATGGCAATGCTTATGCGTTGAGCCAGAAACACGCCAGCATTTTGGTCACGCGTCGCATTAACCAGGCGCTCTGAAAGATTTTTGAAAATGAGGTGAGCTCCCGGTCCCCAAGGGCCCAATGTCTCGACCCCAAACGCCTCAAATATGTAACCACTGCCGAGGTTAGCATATTTGCGTCGCTTGTGCTGCTCTGCCAAATTGGCAGCCGCGCCAGCCCTACCTCGAGTCTCAGGAAGATGTGACGGCGCCAAAGTATCGACACAAGTTGCGTCCCATACAAGGGGCCGCCCCAACCTCCAGGGCACAAGTGTCATACCGTCAGGCCAGTTAATTAGTTACAAATACAACAAATATAAAGCCTGCAAAAAGCCTCGAACTTGACCGTCGGATATCCGAACATCTTGTATAGTAGTTTAATAGTAAAATAAATATTCGGGACATTTTTGCACACACGGTCATCTGACCCCAAACTAAGCAAAGCTTGTGATATGGCTGCCAGAGACTGATATACATACATATATAGTTTTAAATACATACATAAATAAATATTAACAACCAGATATAGAACAAACACAAATGTTTATCACATAAATGTTTGTCCTAGTTGGGAATCGAACCCACGCCCTCAAACTCAGAAGGTAGGTTCACTACCAACGGGACCAACGGGCTATCTAATCGGGCTAATCTGGATAAATCAACTTACTAGACACAAAAGCTCAATTCGAATATCCTGTGAAAATGTCTACGGAACCCACCATTTGTATCTCGCCATGGTCTTGACCGTTCATTAATATTTACTCTTACATAATCATTGTATAATTTTACTTTAAATATTTTCCATAATAATAATATAAAAGTTAAGAAGTCATTCGACCATAATAATACAGGATGTACCAAAAGACCGCAAGGGCAATATTCGGTATCTATACCTATCGACGTGTGCATCATCATCATCATCAGCCAGAAGACGTTCACTGCTGAACATAGGCCTCCCCCGTTAACCTCCACGCTGAACGACAGCCTGTCATCTGCATCCACTGGATGCCCGCGACTCTCACGATGTCGTCGGTCCACCTAGTGGGAGGCCTACATACGCTGCGTCGTCCGGTTCGTGGTCTCCACTCAAGAACCTTTCTTCCCCATCGGTTATCGATTCTTCGAGCGATGTGGCCCGCCCATTGCCACATCCACTTGCAAATTTTAACAGCTATGTCGGACGTGTGCATAATATATTTAAATTATCCTTCCTTTATCAGGGTTCCGTACCCGAAGGGTAAAAACGGGACCCTATTACTAAGCCTACGATGTCTGTCTGTCCGTCTGTCCTACCTATTGGCAGATTTCTAACCGTAATAGATAGCCAATTGAAATTTTCACAATATATGTTATGTTACGGCGGATTAACTAACAAATAATAAAAAAGTCAAAAAGTCAAAACGAAAGGGGGGTCCCCATACAACAAACGTATTTTTGTATTAGCTCTAATGTAAAAACGGTAATACGTACAAGCGTCAAACTTGGCATGATAATAGTACACACTCTAAAGTATAACAACAAATAATGAATAATAGCCAAGTGCGAGTCGGTGACAAATTTCTGTTCATTACCATGTTATAATTGTGTTAAACTCGAGCGCCTGTAGCAAACTGCGTATCAATTGCTCCGACAATTTTGGAAGGCGTTATAATAACTGGTAATTCGGTTACTTAAACAACCTTTTTGTATTTTGTGGTGGTACGGAACCCTCAGCGTGCGAGCCCGACACGCACTTAGCCGGTTTATTTTTTAAAGTTTTATCTTATAATATCTTCATGTCCCAAGAGTTTTAAAACACTGTTTTAAACTATCACGGTTGCTCACTAAAGTGATATGATTATTTATTTACCACAGTAAATATCCCGTAAATAATCATATAATCCAAGGGTTTTAGTTACACACTGTATGAGCCGCCAAAGAGTACGCGTACAGATGGTCTAAAATTATTTTTATGACCTACGCTCGAAAGTGGGAACCAGTTGGTATATTCGAAAGCTTGCCTTTTGCGCAAGAGATGACAACCTGAGCAGGTTTTTCGATGATTTCATACTGGTGATGTAATTTTTTTGTTGTTGGAAGTTTCTTTTGCGGCTGTTAAGGAAATTGTTTTTCATGTTGACCGCCAGTTATCTGGATAAATCTAACATAGGTTTTAAGACAACTTACTCACTCGAAATTTAACGTACATGTTTTTTTTTTTTTTTTTTATAAATAATAATAATCTAGCTGCCTCCCGCGGTGCCGCCCGCGTGGATTATTCCGTATGTCATCAGCTATCTGCCAGTGAAAGTCCCGTTATATAGCCCCATCCGTTTTGGAGTCCATTATCCGGAACATGCATACATACTTCAAATAAACCAGCCAAGTGCGAGTCGGGTTCGCGCTCTGAGGGTTCCGTACTACCACAAAATACAAAAAAAATTTACGAAAGACAACATCAGCATCACGCCCATGCGGTCACCCATTCAAGTATACCGACCGCGCCCGACGTTGCTTAACTTCGGTGAACAGAAATTTGCCACCGACTCGCACTTGGCCATTATTTGTTATTTGTTGTTATACTTTAGAGTGTGTACTATAATCATGCCAAGTTTGACGCTTGTACGTATTACCGTTTTTACATTAGAGCTAATACAAAAATACGTTAAAAACCGTTTGTTACATGGGGAAAATTAGTTAATACTTTTTATTTATTTTTTCGCCGTAACATTTCTATTTACGGTTCGAAAGATACATCCAATAGGTAGGAAAGACGGACAGACGGACACCGTAGGCTTAGTAATATTTGGTAATATAGAGTCCTGATTTTACACTTTGGGTACGGAAACTTAAAAATAAAGTGGAATTAACCTGCAGGCAGCTCTTTTTTGATGGCTAAATATTTCTTCCTCTAGGAACTTAAAAAATATGCACTTACAAAGCGTCAGTATGCGACATTTACATTGTCAGCGTTATTCCCACGCTCAAAGCCAAGACAAGTGGCGGGAAAGAAACTGGTATGCTGCTTCCAGTGTTGAAATATCACCGTTTTTTTTTTTTTTTTTTTTTCTTCTTCCCCGAGTTGGGGCTTTTGGCTCCGCATGATTGATGCAGTTGCCATATTCAAGTCGTATGAGTTTAGTTTTAGAATTTAAAGGTAGGGAAACGATACGCGAAAATTAGGATATAGGAAGGATTAGGATGGACGGAACTCATGCCCCTGTAAAGTGGTGGAGACTTTACAAGAGGCTCCTATGGAGTTTTGGAAACAACACGAAAAGACACGTTTCACCTCGTTATATCACTTCCCCACACTCGAGCACGTTTACGAGCACTTAATGAATAATAATTCACCATTTAGTACACATTAACACTCGAAAATACACAAGTTTAGGAAAATAATCCAACGAGCCGACATGTTTTTTCCGCGTTGGCGCCAAAACTCAATATCACCGTTCCTCATGCCATTATCGAACTGTCATCTGCCTACGCTTTCTGTTGACAATGACATAGTGAATGAATAGTTGTTTTTGTTTCTCATTTTTTTTTTTCGAAAGAATGTTGGCGTCGCTCATATTATGCATTTGCCGGGTATTAAAAAAACAAGTTTTATAAAATATCGTCAAACAAGTCAGTCAGAGTCAGAGTCTAGAAAAGTAGCGGTCAAGCCAATGTCTTGCCGTAAAGCGGTGGAGACTTTGGATACAACTCCAAAATATTTGTTTCACCGCGTAATATCACTTACCACACTCGAGCCCGTCCACGAATTTAGGAAATAATAAAATGAGACGTAATTTTTCATGTTGGCGCCAAAACTCCGAGAATGCAGCTTGTAGCCAGTTGCACCCATATAAACGAAACGTCAGTCATTCGAAATCAGTTAGCAACTGTGATGCGGACAAAGAACTTTGAGACCTAACACAAAAAGGCAAGGTCCAAGTTCTTTGGATGCGGAGTTGACGCGTTGACATAAATAAGAATGTTCAATCAAGGTTCTGTCAAAATGCCTGGTATGCTGGTAATAGATTTTCCTTCTCATTTCCGTTCTATTTACTTCTCTTTTCTGTGTCTGAGATAATAGGCAAACGAGCGACGGCCACAAGCGACTTGGCGTTATTTCGAAATCAATATTTTTTTATTATCATCAAGAGATTAATAAAAACTGTAGATTTCCCCTTTCTCTGTAACAGTGCGTTATTTCTCACTGCAATTAATATGACTTTCGTTGTAATTCGGCACGGTCTGTGAACTCGAGCGCATTCGATACAATACATAAAAACATGTAAAAATATTTTACCTCAAACATGGTATTTTGATGTCCATCATTTCGGATACATTTCGGAGAGTGTGCATCGGATCTGCATGATTTAATTCCCTCCTGCACATTTTTCTATCGGACTGCCAGAGCGGGCACGAAAAATCGACACCGCTTTATGGTTGTATTCCGAAAACCCGTACGTAGGTGCTTTTCATGTTTGAAGTCCCCCAGACGCGGCGCCGTCATCGCGTATCAATCACTATCAGTATCATTTCTCGAGTAGAACTTTAACAACTTTTGGCATCGTACACGACTCTTTAACGATGGAAAATTAATAAAAATCTCACTAGCGTCCAAACACAGTAACAACACCTGACAACTACAACATGGAAATTTAGTTCCGCTGTTTGCCGTGGGACTTCAAACATGAAAAGGACTTTAGCCGTTTGATTCCACATTTATTGTACGAACTGCTAGTCTGTGGAATGCGCTGCCTGAATGGGTGGGTGTTCCCCGATGGTTACAATCTGGGTGTCTTCAAGTTGAGAGTGAATCGGTTTCTTCTAAATATTCCCTCCCTTTCTTTTCTTTCATTTCACAGCGCCAGGCCTCTTTGCATAATGCTTTTAGCTAAGCATTGACCTCTCCACCACATCCGTGTAGGTCGGTGGTTCTTATGCAATGCAAATATTAAAACTTTCGATCGATTTCTATTCCACATTTTGACAGGTCTCAATTAGGGTTGCCAACCATTATGTAGAATAAAATTTTTAGTTACTGTTCAACAAATATTTATCAATTTAAAAAATATTGTGTCATCCAAGCTAACATAATTAAAATAATAATATTCAGTAAGAATTACAAGTAAAATAAAAACTATCTTACATTTAAATGTATAACTAAAATTAATCTAAAACTAATCTAACAATCCGCAATTTATTAATTAGTATTTTTTTTATTATTTAACAATTTATCCAAGCTTCCCATTATTTTGATTTATAAGCCAAACTACTGACCCATTAGTACAAATCTGAAAGTAGGTACTTTGCATCCTTTCAAATAAAAAAAAGGTTTAAGTTAAAAAAAATTACGGGATATTCCACAACCTTACCACGGTAAATATCCCGTAAATAATCATATAACTTTAGTGAACAACCGTGATAGTTTAAAACAGTGTTTAAAAAAAATATTGTTAAGTAGGTATATAACAGATGTCGAGAACCCCAGTCTGTGGTGTTGCATATTTAAAAAAAAACGATTTTTGAATGACGTAGTTTTGAGGTAAGAAACATTAAAAAACTACAACCGAATTGAGAACTTTCTCCTGTTTTGAAGTTGGTTAAAAATAACTTTCGCGCTGGAATTAATGTTTTTTCGGGCTTCTAAAACAAAGTATAGTGGTTTAAAAAATAGAATAAATACTGTTAATTTATTTTTCCTATCATAACATACTTTATCTATACTTCTATACTAATATTATAAAGAGGAAACATTTGATTGTTTGTTTGTTTGCATTGAAACTACAGAACCGATTTGAAAAATTCTTTCACTGTTGGGAAGCTACACTATCCCCGGGTGACATAGGCTATAATCTATACCCGTGCGAAGCTGGGGCGGACCGCTAGTTTTTTATGAAAAACGTTGGCAACCCTCGTCTCGGTCCAAGAGATTCAAAGATATTTTGACCATGATTAAATCACGGTCATAATATCTATTGGGATCTGAGTGAGCCGGAGGTGAGAGTTTGATAAGAGTGGGCGGTATTGTAAAGAGCCGGAAGCGGCATGGAAGGATGACGGAAGTTCAAATAAACCAAACTAAAAGTATGCAAATCTCAGCTCAATCGGTTGGGGATAAAAACTGTTAAAATTCAGTTGCAAAATTTGACCCAAACTAACAAAATCATAGTTAATAAAAGCTTTTAAAAATCATCATCTTAGCCATAGGACGTCCACTGCTGGACATACCCCCCTCCCCCTCCCCCCCCCCCTCCCCTCCATCAATCTCCAAAAGGGCCGGTTGGAAGCGGCCTGCATCCAATGTTTCCCTGTGGTCTATTTTAGGTCGTCTGTCCATCTTGTGGGTGGACGTCCTACGCTGCGCTTACCGGTCCGTGGTCTCCATTCCAGAACCTTTCAGCCCCGTCGGCCATCTGTTCTGTGTGCTATGTGCCCTGCCCACTGCCACTTCAACTTGTTAATCCGGTGGGATATGTCGTAAACTTTCGTTCGTCTACGGATCTCCTCATTTCTTTACACCCGCCAAGTGAAAACTGCATCAAGGTCGTAGAGAGAGATTAGCCTATGATCAAGGTTGACTATATCTCTCACGCTTCCTTAATCGACTCGAGCCGACTTTACCCGAACGAGTATCTGAGCATGACGGTCACGCAAGTTCAATGCTTTTTCCCCATCCCAAAAGTGCCCAACGTGCCCAACGTGCCTAAAGAAGTTTTCACTGCAATAAATAATAAATAATAATAATAAATATTCGGGACATTATTCACACACGGTCAATGACGGAGACCAGGTGACATCGTGCATTGAATGCTGAATACGGTAAGCAAGGTACACGTATCGCAATGCCAATCACGATTGTATGCGGTCCGCATAACTATTGCACTGCAACGGCCTTGACTTTGAACTTATCTTCCATCTGACCCAGTTCTTGGTAGTGTGCAAATCTACATACCACAACAAACCTTTCGATTGTGAGGTTTCCTTGGGATTATGAGATGTTTTACAAGCTAGTGATAGCCCGTTGGTCCAGTTGGTAGTGAACCTGCCTTCTGAGCTTGGGGCGTGGGTTGGATTCCCTAGGACAAACATTAATGTGATGAACATTTGTGTTTGTTCTATATCTGGTTGTTTATATCTATTTAAGTATGTATTTAAAACTATATATGTATGTATATCAGTCTCTGGCAGCCATATCACAAGCTTTGCTTAGTTTGGGGTCAGATGACCGTGTGTGCAAAAATGTCCCGAATATTTATTTATTTTATTAGTTTATATTTAAGCGTGAGGTCGCGGGTTCAAACCCCGGGCCCGTACCAATGAGCTCTTTGGAGCTTATGTACGGATTTTCATACCACTGGCTTCTCGGTGAAGGAAAACATCGTGAGGAAACCTGCATACGTACGGAGAAGGAATTCAATGGCGTATGTGAATCCACCAACCCGCACTGGGCCAGCGTGGTGGATATGACCCAATCACCCTTTCGGGGGTAGGCTAAAAGTCCAGCAGTGAAAAAAAAACTTGATTACGTCATGAATTATATTTTCAATACAATGAAGTATGACTTGTGAAGTGTGGATGATTTCCTTTTATTCTGACGTTAACGTTTATAAATGGCGTAAAATTAAGATATTAAGCTGAGGACGCCACAGGTGGTCAGGTGTTTACTATTGCATAACCAAATTTCACACTCAAATAAAAAACATAACCCTGTCACAGTAAAAAGAAGTCAGACAATTCCAAACATACGTGAAACAACTGTCCTTTCTATCGCGACAAGGTCCTAACTAAAATGTGTGAACCTTTCAACCTATGCAAATTAACGGTTCGATCCTTTGTCGCAGATATAAATATTTAAGTTTACTTACAATAATGAAGGAATGTGTAAGAATTTTAATGCGATATGGTCCTAGAGAGATTGTCCGAAAGAGATGTGAGAGCATTAGAAACGTAGGTGAAAGTCAGGCGGATGACCCTGCCATAGAATAACTGGTTTTGTCTGGTTCAACAGATGGGACTAATGTTTGAATACTTATGAAAGTGGCGAAAATGTTGATTAAATAGCATTAACTAGTAGTTAGCCCCGAACTGAGACCTCATGATGCTTCAAAATTTTACTTCACCTACACTAAGGTAAATCCGCTCCATAATTTTTCTACCTACCATGATCTTGATTGAATAAATCGGCCAAGTGCGAGTCGGGCTCGCGCACTGAGGGTTCCGTACCCCACAAAATACAATAAGGTTGTCCAAGTAACCGAATTACCAGTAATTATAATGCCTTCCAAAATAGTCGAAGCAATTGCTACGCAGCCACAGTTAATTATTTTGCTACAGGCGCTCGAGTATAACACAATAGGGTATTTGACTACTTTTGGGAAACTATTGCACATTATTGCCTGATATAATTTAATGTATACTGCATTTATATTTTCTGGATATCAGTCGTATTTGCGATATAAATCGATGTTAAAGTTTGAATAAAAAAATATCGCGCCAAAACGCAGACCTGCGTCATAGCTCCGGTCGAGCGACGATTGACGTCACACAAAACAAAACAGCTGCAGCCAGGCAGCAAAAGTTTGATAATCACTAATTTTCTAATAGAAGTAATGGTTTATAAATGTTGTGTAGTGCCACAATGTACAAATACTTCCATAAAACACCGGAAAAACTATTCATTTCTGTTCCAATGGACCCCAAAACTCGCAAAAAGTGGTTGGAACTAAGTAGCTCGTAGAGAACCCAAAAGTATTGGAGCTAATTCAAGTGTTTCTATGTGCGAAGATCATTTTGAGGTACATATTTGAGTCTATATATTTCTATTACAATTTGTGTTTTTATTGCATTACTATTTTATGTACTGTTACTTTCTTTTTAAACATTGTAAAGCTTGACATAACCTAACAAAATAGTGATATCCACCTACTACAACATACTTTTTGTACAACTTGATTGAATGTTTTGCTTGGAGAACAATTAAAAATTAATACTTACATTGTAGTTTTTACGTTTTGAGTTCTGCAGCGTAGAAACAATGACGTAGATTATTATTGAAGAAATATGCAACCATAAATACATTAATTTTGGGTAAGTTACTGCTGTCTGCTTGCACAAAATGTTTCTCCATTCTTCTCACATTTAACCTCTGGACTGTTTTTGGTGATAATTTCTGGATAAATCGCTCTCAAAATAGCTTTACAACATTAAATTCGCAAATATCAATACAAAATCTGTATGTTTAGATTTGTGTGACGTCACTAGGGATGAAGCCAATTACAGACCGTTTTCGATCACGTGATCAAATGTCGAAAATACAGTTATTTTATTCGCGTTTTTTACAAAAAATAAGCATATTTTTATAAAAAAATCAATGAAATATGCATTTTCATTATGCCATGTTTATGGATGATGTCAATTGGCATAATATTTTCAATACAGTCAAACACCCTATTATAACTTGGTAATGCACATAATGTCGCCGACTAGCACTTGGCCATTATTTATTATTTGTTGTTATACTTGAGAGTGTGTACTACAATCATGCCAAGTTTGACGCTTGTACGTATTACCGTTTTTACATTAGAACTAATACAAAAACACGCATTAAAAAATGTATGGTGAGGACCCTTTCGTTTTTACTTATTGACTTTTTTTTATAAAAAAATTAATCCGCCGTAACATTACATATTCTGTAAAAATTTCAACTGGCTATCTATTACGGTTCGAAAGATACAGCCGTTATAGGTAGGACACACGGACAGACGGACAGACAGACAGGCGATGTCTAGGCTTAGTAATTGGGTCCCGTTTTTTACCATTAGAGTACGGAACCCTAAAAACGAGTGAGATAGCTTTTAATTGCCCCTAAACTTGTGTTATGATAGACAGTCAAAATATAAGTATAATACTTAATTAAGATGAATCAGTAAAAGTACTTAAGGCGCGGTCTGATCACGATTTCAAATTGGTTTTTCACCTGCTCACGCCATTATCTATTTGCTATCTAAAGCGGCTTTGTTTAATGTCGAAAATCGTATATCATCATATTTGATGATGATGATGACTTTGTGCTTGTGTTTATATTATTTTGAGGGTTTTTATTTAATTTATCGCAATATCAAAATTTACTTTAAAAATTAACTGGTTAAAGTTTTAAAAAAAACTAGTCTGGCTACCCAATCATACGAAAAAATATGTTGTTGTCGCTGAAAATTAAGAGTACTTCAATTCAGAAGCTATTTTAGTTGCACAATTTGTGATATGTTTTTTTGTGAATCCAGATAATTTATCAAAATTTTATTCGGTTGAGATTATTAACAGGTGTTTTTTCTAAGTGTAGTATTTATTTGAATTTGATCAGTTAATTTCATCACATCGCACTAAGCGTTTATAAACACTTCTTTTGGTTAATTTCGCGATTGTACCGCGCCTTAACTGAACGCACAGCGCGTGTAATTCAGACTGATGGTCGGCAGAGCGTAAAAATCGTGACGCTGCTGCTTATTTAATAAACTTAAATTTGTTTTAATAAATAACATAACTTAAGTAATTATTACGTGATTGTGATTTTAATTAATTTTAGTTTATAAGTATGTTAAGAATTAGGCAAGCGTGCTCCAATGTAGATCGCATCGTCACTTAACATCAGGCGAGATGGTGGTCAAACGCAAGCCTATTTTTTTTTTTTTTTTAAAGTAATATAATTTATCTTTAATAAAATGTATCTTTTGTTCACACTTTTTATATTTGTCGCATTTAAGGGTAATAAAAAAAAATAAAAAAAAACTTTTTTTTTTTCTTTAGGCGTCTTCCATACTGAACTGTAATGGCGAGCTTATTAGCCAAGAACGCCCTGTATAATAGTAGTCACCGCTTTATGGTTGATATTCCGAAAACCCGTACGAAGCGCTTTGATTCCACATTTATTGTGCGAACTGCTTGTCTGTGGAATACGCTGCCTGAATGCGTTCCCCGATGGTTACAATCTGGGTGTCTTCAAATCACGAGTGCCTAGAAGAAACCGATTTTTCTTCTAAGCAAGCGTGCGCCAACGTAGACCGCTCATCGCTTAACATCAAGCGAGATGGTAGTCAAACGCAAGCCTATTATTTATTAAAAAAAATATTCTAGATTAGAGTTCGTTCGTAACACGATAATTTAAAAAAATATTTTTTTTAAGCGGCATCGCGGTTTTACCATCGCACTAGCCGCCACCGCCTGAAGGCTCATCCACACATCATAGATCAGTGGAAATCGCACACTGTGCGATTCACACGATCCTTCTTGCCTCACTCCTGCAATATGTGGAATGAGCTACCTTCTACGGTGTTTCCGAGAAGTTACAACATGGGGTTCTTCAAAAGGCGAGTTCATAGAGTTCTAAAGGGTCGGCAACGTATTTGTGATGCCTCTGGTGTTACAAGTATCCATAGGCGACGGTGACTGCTTACCATCAGGCAGCCCGTCTGCTTGTTTGCCACCTATGGCATAAAAAAAAAAAAAAAAAAAAAATTGTCACTAGAAATACAAACTAAGTACTTAGAAAGAGAACGTAAACCACTTCCGTCTCGCTTCAGTGAACTGTCACTTCTGCACGTAAGTTCTTTGACCTGTTAGCGAGTAAGTATCGTTTATTCTGTGTCCACACTCTCATCTTCGTTCGAAAGCTAGTCTAGTCAATCATGTTTTATGGCCACTTCAGACTATGCTATAATTAAAAAAAACGGACAAGTCCGAGTAGGACTCGTGCTCTGAGGGTTCCGTCCAAGGGAACACTCAAAAGGCGAGTCCAAAAAAAACTGAAGTTGAAATATTGAAAGACAAACTTAACTTTGTAGTTGACTATAAGGTTCTTCGATACATTATAACTACAAAATGTAAGTTTGTAATAGCAAAATAATTATTTTTAAATGATATAACTTCAAATTAGTCACTTTCGGATTTATTCCTATATATGTGCTATGAGACCTTGCTTTTTGCTAAATTTCATGATTCTAGGTCAACGGGAAGTACCCTATAGGGTTTGATTCCCCTGTGAAATCGCAAAATATGCGACATAAGCGTTCATATCTTTTGATTGCATTGACTTACAACTTTTATTTTTTTACAGCCAAAAGAAACCGTAGACCCAAGTATTTAATATAAATTTCAACTTGATACCTTTACGCGTTCTTGAGAAAAAGGGTCTTGACAGACGGACAGACAGACGGACAACGAAGTGATCCTATAAGGGTTCCGTTTTTTCCTTTTGGTACACAGAACCCTAAAAACGGGTCATTTTTGTATACACGGTTACTGACCCCAAACGTGCCCAAACTAAGCAAAGCTTGTAGGTACTATGGCTACCAGACAATGATATACATATTATATTTTTTAAATACATACTCTAATTTTATAAAATAAAGGCCAGAATTTTGGTCACGAGTTGCTTCAAACAGACATGACCGTGATAGTTCTTTAAATTTAAATTCTATAGGCTCCAGGGGCCTTACGGACAACTGCTATTACAGGCACCTAATCCGCTCAGTTGGAAAATCACGCGACCGCAAACCTTATCGCGCCCAGATACGGTTTGCGGTCGCGTGATTTTCCAACTGAGCGGATTAGGTGCCTGTAATAGCAGTTGTCCGTAAGGCCCCTGGTCCCCACGGTCCAAGCGTCTCAACCCCAAAAGGCTCAAATATATACCTGCTATCGAGGGTACTATAAAAATACTAAAAGACAGCATTACCATACAACGTGGCAATATAGCCAGCATTTTGAGAACGCTGCCCACTGGTAGCGGCTTATTGATATTAGTTTTAGATCAGTTTTAGTTATAAATTTAAATTTAAGTTTTTATTAGTTCTAATTTTTATCGAATAAAAACAAATTTTATATCTATACTAATATTTTAAAGAGGAAAGATTTGATTGTTTGTTTGTTTGTTTGCATTGAATAGGCTCCGAAACTACTGAACCGATTTGAAAAATTATTTCACTGTTGGGAAGCTACACTGTCCCCGGGTGACATAGGCTATAATCTATACCCGTGCGAAGCTGGGGCAGACCGCTAGTAATATTATAAAGAGGAAAGATTTGTATGTAAGTATGTTTGTAACGAATTGGCTCAAAAACTACTAGACCGATTTTAAAAATTCTTTCACCATTTGAATGCTACCTATATATCTATACCCGTGCGAAGCCGGGGCGGGCCGCAAGTAATATATAATTTAAAAAAAAAAATAGAATATTATTAGTGTAGAAAAGCAATGTCGCAGTGTGAAGGAGCTGTATTAGAAGCTCTACTGAATCTAGATTGAATGAGAGCTTGACTCAAAGATCGTTTAGAAACCCATCAGCATGGTTATCAGGGGCCTTACGGACAACAGCTAATTGCGGCACCTAATCCGCTCAGTTGGAAAACCACGCGAACGTGAACTTTATCGCGCCCAGATACGGTTTGCGGTCGCGTGATTTTCCAACTGAGCGGATTAGGTGCCGCAATTAGCTGTTGTCCGTAAGGCCCCTGGCCGATAAAGTTTACGGACGGCCTTGTTGTTGCGCAAGACCAATTTTAATTGACTTTGAAAGGAAATACTCAAAGGTCCTTTTGCTCACCATAGACAAAAGGAATATTGGATCCTAGGTTTCACATATGGCGGACAATTCAAATATCAAACAGTTTTCTTGTCCTTGTAGCTAGGCCGGGTAATTATTGTAAACGATCATGATGTTTGCGCAAATTGATTATTATTCTTTACAAAATCATGTAAAGTTATTTATCTGTAATGCACATTGCTACTCACATTTGTCAATAAGCAAATTTTTGCTGTTTCAAACGGTTTATTGACAAATATAAGTAATGTGGTGCGTTACTGATAAATATAGATGTACCAATGATTTGTGCAAACACTGTGTGTTAACTATTAAATGAGTGTGAGTTTATTTAAGCTACATTCGCTCGTATTTAATTAACTCGTATTTAATTAACATATTTGAGGCGTTTGGGGTCGAGACATTGGGCCCTTGGGGACCGGGAGCTCACCTCATTTTCAAAAATCTTTCGGAGCGCCTGGTTAATGCGACGCGTGACCAAAATGCTGGCGTGTTTCTGGCTCAACGCATTAGCATTGCCATTCAACGTGGTAATGCCGCCAGCATGTTGGGTACGCTGCCAACTGGTAGTGGGCTTGAGCATTTGGATTGTCTTTAGACCTTCAACGGTCTATGGGCAGTCTAACTGTATTTGTAGTGTTAGTTTTAGCTTGTATTTTGTTTAGTTATTAAAGGCACTTGCCCGAAAAAAAAAAAAAAATTAACTCGTATTTTAAGTAACCAAAACCAAGCCAATAACCACAATCCAAACATAAAAACATGGACAAGCTAACAACCACCCTTTTAAACACCACGGCCTTGCCCTTCGGCCCAAAAGTCGCCTCCATCGTATGTGCTTCTTCTTTTTTTCCTTGATTCCATAGACACATACATTTTTTTTGCAAACCGCTCGGTGTACCGTAGACTGCAGTTCTTCTAGGTGTTGCTAACATGTGTCATTTTAAAATAATTACAATACAATACAAAACTCTTTATTAAAATACCACAAAACAAGGATAACATAAAAATTACAACAAAAATATTATCTAAGCTTTTAACAGGCGGCCTTATCGCTTAAAGCGATCTCTTCCAGGCAACCGTGGTAATTACCAGGCCTAGCAAAAAAAAAAAACTTTAAAATTTTAATTTCCCGCCACAGACGTTTACCGTGTACTAATTTATTTATTTTATTTCCAACTTAGAACTATCATTACAGGTTATAACCTAATGCGATAGTGTAGCAAATTTACATATTAAAAAAAAAAAAAAAAAAAAAAAAATAGGACGCTGCTGCACATCCTCCGGTGGTTCTGGGGCCTTATGGACAACAGCTATTACAGGCGCCTAATCCGCTCAGTTGGAAAATCACGCGACCGCAAACCGTATCTGGGCGCGATGTTTGCGGTCGCGTGATTTTCCAACTGAGCGGATTAGGTGCCTGTAATAGCAGTTGTCCGTAAGGCCCCTGGGCGCAGTTTTAGGGCATACCCGGGTCAGGCCAACTTTGCCCAAAGATGCTTTTCAAAATAAAGACATTACGAGCAATGTTTACCGACTTCAAAAAAAAGAGGTTATTAATTCGACTGTATGTTTTTTTTTTTTGAGTAAAAAGATTTATAACGTTAAAGAAACCTTAAAAAGGCAATAAAAACATGCAGAGTCGGTAAAAGCTTTATTTAAACCTCTGCTATACTCCGTTTTATAATCATAGATATTTTATGTAAACAAAGGAGTTACCAGTGAAAAAAATATCTTTTGTAATGGTAGTTTACAGTATTTAACCAAAATTATAATTTATTAAGTTTTTCTAGTCGTAATATGATCAATCATTAAATAACAATCGTTTTGTACTATTTATTTTAGCGTAATATCTGTTCCATACAATGTCATGATAAAAAAAAAAATGATAGAAAATATTTTATTAGACTGGCAGGACAGTAGTGGTTCTAAACATTTCTGGCCACCGTTTGATTTGACCTCTATTTCCTCTAACATAATAATCAACGCTATCTATTACAATCTTTTAATAATGTTTTTTATAAAAAAAAATAACTATTAGAATATCCCCCATTGTCCCGCGCGAGAGCAAAGCTGAAGAAAATAGAAAGTAAAATATTGATCATAAGAGAAAAATGTTTTGAGCAACTGGCATTTCACTTTGACAGTGACTTTTCGTGACATTTCTTTGTTTACATAAAATATCTAAGATTAAAAAACGGAGTATATTTTCTGTATTCTGAGTTACATATACATAATACCAAATCAAACATTCTCCACCAGTCAAACAAAGGCTAACCTACACTTCGACTAAAATAAAATGAATGGACGGGCCCTAACCATTGAAATTGCTCAGTAAAAACGAGTCAAACCGTTGGACATATACTTCAACACCTAATTATAAAAATGTACAGTATATTTGTTACAAAAAATAGATCCCGGTTTTATTTGTGTATTTACATTTCGGGAAAGCATATGAATGCATAATTTTGTCAGATGTTTCGTTATCACGTAGCAGTAGACACGTGTTGAACTTCCTACGGCTAGAGACTGACTGAAACGAAATGTGAGCCGGAGCTCATATTGTTACCTTCAAAAATGCGCTTCTACTGGGCCTGTCCATTCATTTTATTTTGGTCGAAGAACCTACAGCAGGTCCTAAAATGGTTGCCCAACGTTAAACTCTGGCGGAGGCCCATCCGGTGGCCAATTCATATTTTGAGATCCAAACTCGTTTTTATTCTGCAATAGAAGTAAATAATCAGATCAGTAGTTTCAATTTTAGGGTTCCGTACCCAAAGGGTAATAATGGGACCCTATTATTAAGCCTACGATGTCTGTCTGTCTGTCATACCTTTTATACGGGTGTAACCGTAATAGATAGCCAGTTAAAATTTTCACAGAATGTGTAAAATAATTATAAAGTCCAAAAGAGAAAACGAAAAGGCAATTTTGTCTTCTAATTTAGGCAATTTTGACTTTGCTTAAGCGTTTTCTAATTAGGTATGGAGTCTGTACGCTTAGTCCCAGATTTGATAGTTTTCGAAACTTTTTTCGTTTACGTATTGTTCCATACATTTTAGTAAAGCGCCTCCAGCGGAAACGCGGAGGAACTAAAATCGGTGGTAATCGGTGGTATAGATTCTTCTCATCTCTCATCTTCATCAGCTGGAAGACGTCCACTGCTGAACATAAGCCTCCCCCTATGATACAAAGTGACAAATATTTTAAACCACCTATTGTGCATGCGTTTTAAATGTGTGTTTGATTTACTCGTGTTTTGTGCAAATAAATAATCTTTATCCCTTTAACCTCCACACTGAACGACAGCCTGCCTTTTGCATCCACTGGATGCCCGCGACTCTCACAATGTCGTCGGTCCATCTACTGGGAGGCCTCCCTACGCTGCAGCATAGAGCTGCTACGCTGCTACGCTGCGCTGCGGTATAGATTGCTTCACTCTAATACGAAAAAAGTTTTCGAATACCTTTCAGCCCAGCAATGTATGGAAAAAACGTAAACAAAAAAAGTTTTCAAAAACTATCAAATCCGGGACTAAGCAAAAAAAAAAAAAAAAGTCTAAGTTTGTCTGTTTAAAAAATAGAATACGGGCTACGTTTGGCCCCCAACTCGCTTGATGGATAGCGATGTTATGGCCGAAGATGGAGCACTTTCCGTATTTAATATGTACTTACTTTGGGAGCGTCATCATAATCGTAAGGTTCCGCTATCTTGAAAATATCTTTTATCAACCATGTTGTGTCTCTTACATCCATGTCCATTCTTATTACCTGTCGAACAGTTTTTTATTCCTCACCTTTATTAGGGTTTCGTACCCAAATGGTAAAAACGGAACCCTATTACTAAGCCTACTCTGTCAGTCCATCCGTCCTACCTTTAAATGGCTGTACCTTTCGAAACGTAATAAAAAAAAAACAAATAAAAACAATATAAAACACTTTTAAACTATCACGGTTGTTCACTAAAGTTATATCATTATTTATAAACAAAAAAAAAAAAAAAAAATATATAAATGTTATTTAATAAAAGTTCGCGTTCAAAATGTGTTTAAAATACTATACGCAGTGATACAGTGAGTGTGTTTTGTCGGGACTTAGGTTCGAGTTCGAGTTCCAGTTATATCCGTAGCAAAAGACTAAGAAAGAGGGTAGATCGTTATGTCTGCACCTAACTTTTTAACTGTTCTCCAACCACCCGCATTCTTCAGTCTTCCCGTGAACATGGTGCATGTAACTGCGCCGAAATATCGGGAGCTCATTCCACAACCTTACCACGGTAAATATCACGTAAATAATCATATAACTTTAAAAACAATATAATATAATATAAATTATATAATAATGCGATTATAATTTGGTGGTTGAAATTTCCACAGAATATTAATGTTACGGCGGTAAAAAAAAAAAAAAAAAGTAAAAACACCAAAAAATAACGTATTTTTGTATTTGCTCTAGTGTAATAAAAACCAGCCAAGTACGAGTCGGGCTCGTGCACTGAGGGTTCCGTACCCCACAAAATACAATAAGGTCGTCCAAGTAACCGAATTACCAGGTATTATAACGCCTTCCAAAATAGTCGAAGCAAGCCACAGTTAATTATTTTGCTACAGGCGCTCCAGTATAACACAATTATAACTTGGTAATGAACAGAAATTTGTCGCCGACTCGCACTTGGCCATTATTAATTATTTGTTTTTATACTTTAGAGTGTGTACTATAATCATGCCAAGTTTGACGCTTGTATGTATTACCGTTTTAACATAAGAGCAAATACAAAAATACGTTTGTTTTGATGATGAATTGAGCGATCGTCTATAATAAATCATGTTATGACGCATCTATATCATCAAAATCGGATCTGTCCCGGCAGAATCGGCAGGTGGCAACCCTGAGACAGACGTACATACAGACAGTGTAGGCTTAGTAATGCACACGGCCTGTTTTCACACGATCATGCGGTCGCGGGCCGCGTCCTTGGTGCGCAGAGTTAGGGCCAGCTCTAACACCGTCCTCAAAATGATTGCGGCCAGGTTGGACTGTACTTTCCTCCGGCATTGTTGTAAGAGACATGTACCGGTACCAATGCCGGAGAGAAAGTACTAGTGATTGTACCTGACATTATTGTTGAAACCGTGTGTATGTCTTTAAATTTATTTTGTTTAATTTAATTTGACGTTTACCTAATTGATTGTTTTGACATTATTTTAAATTTTATTTGTGTGTGTGATTTTATTATTGTTAAATTATTTAATTATGTTATGGGTTTTATAATAGCCTGAAATAAATGAATTTGAATTTGAATTTGAATTTGAATGGTCCCGTTTTCACCCATTGGATAGGGAACCCTAAAAAAACGATAGAGCTGTTTGCTCCTCTCAGCTTCCTACCTCTTCGTATAGACGCAAAGCAACCATAATTCTTTTAGTCCACCAAACCGCATTTGCCTCCTGTGCGATTCTTACCACCTGAAAACACACATAATGATAATTCGTCCTACAAATTCATGAAAAACACGCACACTATTCATCGAGATACATTTTGGAGTCGGTTTTTAGGGTTCCCTACCTCAAAAGGAAAAAACGGAACCCATATAGGATCACTTTGTTCTCCGTCTGTCTATCTGTCAAGACCCTTTTTCTCAAGAACGCGTCAAGATATCAAGTTGAAATTTATACCAAATACTCAAATACACGGTTTCTTGCAGGTGTGAAAAAAATCAAACTTGTAAGTTTATAAGTGCTAAAGGGGAAACTGTAGGTATAACACTGTAATAAAAAAAACTGAGGAATTCAAATCCAAATTGTTTATTTCAAGTAACCATGGACTCAGCTTGACTCAGACTCAGAATATTCGGACAAAGAATTAGGTAAAAATAATTGTAAAAATGTCAAATAAAAATAACAAAAAAAAAATACCCTAGATCCACAGATCTACTACCACCATCACACACCATCCATCCATCCAGGGGCGGATCCAGGATTTCATTTTGGGGGGGCGGGGGCATTCTGGGTTCGAAGGAATCAAATCGAAAAATTGAGTCGAATGTATGAATAAAATACATAAGCAAATAATTACCTTGAGCATCTCCGTCTTTATTCGCCTCAGCCTGTTGAAGAGGTACCCCATTTTGTATCTCTTATCACCGCGTATCAATTTACGCTGCTTCATAGCACCGTCCATTAAATATCTGCATCAAAAACATTTTAATTAGGTAATTGTGGCCTCGTACGTATCGTTTTTTATGTTAGTTTAAGTTTCATTTGTATTTTCTGTGTGTAATAAAGTTGTATTGTATTGTATTGTATTGTATTGTATTGTATTGTATTGTATTGTACGTAGCGATGGTAAAAGACCGGATGGTAAAGGCATGATTCCTAATGTTTAATTTATTACAAATAACCGGCTTAGCGATGAACATAAGTAAATACATTACACTTACTGAAAAAATAATTTGAATTGGTTGATAAATCTCTGAGATATGAGTATTTAAAGTTTTAGGTGGGGATAGAGAGGGGATGTTCTATCTCTTTCTCGCAAAGCGTGTGTTAGTATAGCATTTGTATGGCGCACCTGAGCCGTGACGTCACGGCTCAGTATAGTGCGCTCTCTGTCTAGCATGAAATTAAATTTAATTAAAATGCTTATATCTTATTTATTTTTGAACTAATTTTAATTTTGTTTTTGTTGATGTGCTCTATTTATGATCAGCTTTTTTATGAGGTAATAAAAAATATTAATCATCATGCCCCCAAAACGCAAAGTAAGGCTGGTGCGGCGGCTGAATCTGCAGTAGGCCTCAAAAGGCGCAAATGTCATCATCAGCCAGAAGACGTCCACTGCTGAACATAGGCCTCCCCCTTTAACCTCCACACTGAACGACAGCCTGCCATCTGTATCCACTAGATGCCCGCGACTCTCACGATGTCGTCGGTCCATCTACTGGGAGGCCTACCTACGCTGCGTCTTCCAGTTCCTGGTCTCCACTCAAGAATCTTTCTTCCCTATCGGTTATCCATGCGGGGGCATGGATAACCGATGCGAAGCGGGGGGGCAAGGCGCTAAAAATATTTATCAAAAAAAAAGAAAAGGAAAAATCTTTATATCTATGATCTTTAAGGAAAAGTATTTATTAAATGATTTATCAACACGTCTGTTCCAAGCATCTCGTGATCAAAATACTGACCGATATCTTGCGCAATTGCACTCACTACAATATCAGCCATTAAACGTCCACTGCTGGTCAAAGGCCTCCCTCTTAGAGAGGGTTGTTGCCATAATCCCCACGCTTGGGGATCGCATTACGTTCACCGTGTACTAATAGGACACTGCTGCATCCTCCGGTGGTTCTGGTCGGCACTTTTAAGACATGGATCCATATTTCACTTACCTGGTATGAATCAAATAAGTCAACCCAATTTCATTCAGCCTCCGCTTCTTTCTTTCTTCTGCATAATCATTGGGTTTATGTTTTTCTGGGTCGGATGGATCTGTCCACCACCAATCATTATTTTGAAGCCATAATCGTTTTCTAGCATCTTGAGTCAGATTTAAAACTTGTAAGTTAAGTTGATTGAATTGGTCTACATCGTGGCCTCTTTTGCTTGACGTATTGAATTGATTCAAGACTTTATCAACGTCATAAATCATGTATAAGTCACTTAAAGCTTCGTTCATGGTTATATTAGGTATCACTTTAGGTTGGTCTTTCGTGAAACCTAAACCATCCATGGGTAAAAACGTTTTCTTCACATTGAATAACTTGCCATACATCAAATGGTATGATTCTGTCGGGAATATATGTTGGGCATGGTGGGGCGGGATACCTAAAAAACCGGACAAATGTAAGTAAGACTCGTACCCTGAGGGTTCCGTCCAAAAGTCATAATAAAGACCCATCCCGGGAATCGAATCTTGACGAAAAAAGGTTAAAAAGATTGAAATATTGAATGACAAACTTAACTTTGTTCTTGGCAAACAGGTTTGTAGCAACAAACATTTTTTTATGTGATGTAATATCAAATAAACAATTTCCGGTTTTTTTTCCTTTATATGTGATTTAGATTTTAGAAGCAAGGTCTTATACCTTGCTTCTTGCCAAGTTTTATGAGTCTAGGTGAACGGACTGAACGGGAAGTACCCTATAGGTTTTGATGTCTGACATTGCAAAATATGCGAAAACATGTGACATATACGGTCATAATATCTTTTGAACGCGTTGACTTACAAGTTTGATTTTTTTACAGCTAAAAGGAAACCGTAAACCCGAGTATTTGATATAAATTTCAATTTCATCCCTTTACGTGTTTTTTTAGAAAAAGGGTCTTAACAGACTTACAGACGGACAACAAAGTGATCCTATACAATTATTTTAAGACCTTTGTTAACACACAGTTATGTACAATAAAAGTTTATTCTATTCTATTCTATTCCGTTTTTTCCTTTTGAGGCGAAAAAAAGAAAAAAAAGCTCTCTTCGCTCGGTCAATATCCGAGCGAAGAGAGGTAAAATAAATAAATATTCGGGACATTATTGCACACACGATCATCTGACCCCAAACTAAACAAAGCTTGTGATATGGCTGCCAGAGACTGCTATACATACATATTATATAGTTTTCAGTTTAGTTGTATAGGTCTCAGATTCTAATGGAACAAGTCGGCATTTCTATTATGCATGGTTTCTTCGACGATAACTTTCGTTTCGTTGATCCAATCTATATGAAACTTTGTAGGCAAGTAGTTCATTTCAATACAATTTCTAAGTGTGTTCAAAAAACTATACGCAGTGACACAGTGAGTGTGTTTTGTCGGGACTTAGGTTCGAGTTCGAGTTCCAGTGATAACCGTAGCAAAAGACTAAGAAAGAGGGTAGATCGTTATGTCTGCACCTAACTTTTTAACTGTTCGACCAACCACCCGCATTCTTCAGTCTTCCCGTGAACATGGTGCATGTAACTGCGCCGAAATATCGGGAGCTCATTCCACAACCTTACCACGGTAAATATCACGTAAATAATCATATAACTTTAGTGAACAACCGTGATAGTTTAAAACAGTGTTTAAAAAAAATATATTTGAATGTGGGTTAAGTCGTTTCGGGTTTCCGAAGATTTCAGGGTCGCGAGGTAACAGTTCGGGACGAAGTAATTGTTAAATAAACCGGCCAAGTGCGAATCGGGCTCGCACACTTACAGCTGCACTCAGAGACGTTACTACATAAAATTGGTCTGTCTCGTTTTCATGTGTGACAATTTCCGTCAACGAGAAGTTGACAGAGCAATTTTAAGTATTCCTTAGCTTAAGTAACGTCTCTGAGTGCGGCTGTTAGCATTCCATACAAATAAATATCCTTAATAAATTATGTATGAACACTATGAACTATCTACATGCATATTTATTAAATTTGTACGGAACCTTTAGGTTGCGAGTCCTACTCACACTTATCCGGTTTTATTTTGACATTTATTTTATTTTTACTTATAATATAGTTATATGACTCAAGATGGATTTAAATTTAATTTAATTATAATTATGTGAGATAAATGTAACTGCGTTTAATTCGTCGGGTAAACTGTGGTAGTTATTGTAATAGTTATTCTAAGCTGTGATACTACAAAAATTTAACACCTTATAATGTACCAGTTTTTACAATAAAGATTCTGATTCTGATTAGTTTTTATCTCAATAAATAAATTTAATTTATTTTCATTATTTACTTACATGTATTCAAAGATAATATTATGAATATAAGAAACATAGCAACATGTTAATTCAATTTTCACCTCGTAAATAACTGTTTCCGTAGATTTAAAATGGCTGTAAAATTATTATTATAGAAACTATAATTAAAAACCAATTTAAGGCGAGGTTGTCCCACTTTAAGCAACGCTTGTTACTACACCATATACTATACTATACCATAAGGCTTAATGTATTGTATTAAAGTCGCATTTAGTGGAGCAAAACCATGGCGCTTACGCACAGCGCGGTTTGCTACTTCTAATTTGAGGTTTTTCTCATGTTTTTTGAAAAGTAATATAATTTACCTTGCATGGTTCCCTTCATACTTATGAAATCTGTATAATAACATATCGTAGACACCATTGATAGTCCCGTTGGTTTAGTTGGTAGTGTTCCTACCTTCTGAGCTTGGGGGCGTGGGTTCAATTCCCACCTAGGACAAACATTCATGTGAAAAACATTTGTTAGGTCTAAATTTATTAGAATATTGTATATTATATACAACTTATTGATAAAACTAATACAAATAAAATAAAAAAATATATACAGAGTAAGAAAAAATAAAAATAAAATTGTTTTGTTTATTCTGGGTGTTAATATCTATTTAAGTATGTATTTAAAAATATATATGTATGTATATCAGTCTCTGGCTTGTAATATACAAGCTTTGCTTAGTTTGGGGTCAGACGACCGTGTGTGCAAAAAAATGTCCCGAATATTTGGTAAATACATATAGGTATTTGAACGAATCAAAAAACAGGGAGAAGAACGCTATGTAAGTCATCAGTGTTACATTTTTTTTCTGTCGAGCGAAATTGTGTTTCGGTCTTCACAGTTCCCTAGATAAATCATTTAATTTATATTTATATTATGAGATAAATGCCTCGAGCATTCAAGCTCACCATCTTGCGGCACCTTCTAGCGGCGGCGCCGTGTGTCGGGTCGCTCTCTTCCCTCAGATGTGGTTGAGGAGGGCGATGGCTGGCACATGTGTCGTACTCGTGATCGGGTGCTGCTTGCCACTCGCTGGCCTGCTCGCGGTATATACACAACACTAGTACCGATGGCTGGCACATGTGTCATACTCGTGATCGAGTGCTGCTTGCCACTCGCTGGTCTGCTCGCGGTATATACACAACACTAGTACCGATGGCTGGCACATGTGTCATACTCGTGATCGAGTGCTGCTTGCGGGTCGCTGGTCTGCTCGCGGTATATACACAACACTAGTACCGATGGCTGGCACATGTGTCATACTCGTGATCGGGTGCTGCTTGCCACTCGCTGGTCTGCTCGCGGTATATACACAACACTAGTACCGATGGCTGGCACATGTGCCATACTCGTGATCGAGTGCTGCTTGCCACTCGCTGGTCTGCTCGCGGTATATACACAACACTAGTACCGATGGCTGGCACATGTGTCATACTCGTGATCGGGTGCTGCTTGCCACTCGCTGGTCTGCTCGCGGTATATACACAACACTAGTACCGATGGCTGGCACATGTGTCATACTCGTGATCGGGTGCTGCTTGCCACTCGCTGGTCTGCTCGCGGTATATACACAACACTAGTACCGATGGCTGGCACATGTGTCATACTCGTGATCGGGTGCTGCTTGCCACTCGCTGGTCTGCTCGCGGTATATACACAACACTAGTACCGATGGCTGGCACACGTGTCATACTCGTGATCGAGTGCTGCTTGCCACTCGCTGGCCTGCTCGCGGTATATACACAACACTAGTACCGATGGCTAGCACATGTGTCATACTCGTGATCGAGTGCTGCTTGCCACTCGCTGGCCTGCTCGCGGTATATACACAACACTAGTACCGATGGCTAGCACATGTGTCATACTCGTGATCGAGTGCTGCTTGCCACTCGCTGGTCTGCTCGCGGTATATACACAACACTAGTACCGATGGCTGGCACACGTGTCATACTCGTGATCGAGTGCTGCTTGCCACTCGCTGGCCTGCTCGCGGTATATACACAACACTAGTACCGATGGCTAGCACATGTGTCATACTCGTGATCGAGTGCTGCTTGCCACTCGCTGGCCTGCTCGCGGTATATACACAACACTGGTACCGATGGCTGGCACATGTGTCATACTCGTGATCGGGTGCTGCTTGCGGGTCGCTGGTCTGCTCGCGGTATATACACAACACTAGTACCGATGGCTGGCACATGTGCCATACTCGTGATCGGGTGCTGCTTGCCACTCGCTGGTCTGCTCGCGGTATATACACAACACTAGTACCGATGGCTGGCACATGTGTCATACTCGTGATCGGGTGCTGCTTGCGGGTCGCTGGTCTGCTCGCGGTATATACACAACACTAGTACCGATGGCTGGCACATGTGCCATACTCGTGATCGGGTGCTGCTTGCCACTCGCTGGTCTGCTCGCGGTATATACACAACACTAGAACCGAATTGTTTTAACCTTAGATTAAGATAGGTATAACTAACTTTCCTCTCCCTGTATTGTGAATAACTAAGTAAATTCGTTTAAGTTAACAAAATTGTAGTCAAGTATAATAAAAGTCACGGACCCTGGAGTCCGTGGAGTTGCATATTAAATAGAAAAAAAACAAAAATAAAAAAAACATTTAATTTTGATATGACACATTTTTTTTATAATTGTATGCTAACCATGTAAATAACTAAAACTAGAATGACACAATTGCTAAAAGTGGAAAAAGAGGGCCTTAATTTAATCGATTTATTTCCCATTTAAAAACGCACTAAATTTTTAATCTTTTTATGACCCTATTCATGGTCCATGGTCTGAATTTCCTTAGAATCAAACCCGCGGGTTTAAGCAATTTACAGCGTGGTCTGAAGTGCCCCAGTATAAAAACCCGCTGGTTTGAGGAATTTACGCAGTGGTCCGAAAGGCCCTATTGAATTAAAATCGAAGACAGCCATACGTACCACCACAAAATACAAAAGTACTGCTAAAAGATAACATCACGAGTTCAAACCATAACAAGTTTAAGATCTTGATGAGTTAAAATCACATCAAGTTTGAGATCTTGATGAGTTAAAATCACATCAAGTTTGAGATCTTGATGAGTTAAAATCACATCAAGTTTGAGATCTTGACGAGTTAAAATCTATGTCATGCAAGTAACGAAATTGCGTATTTACTAATTTTGAAGTCGGTTTTTTAATTAATGATTGTTATTCTTTTTGTTTCAGTTGCCTCGGTTAAGACTGGTAAGTTCAGGCAGATATTGCATACATGGAGAGATATGTCTACAGGGTTATACGCAACGGTGGCACTGAGCCGAAAGGCATCTACTCATCGTTGTGAAGAACTTTTACTAAGGGATAGCCCGCCGGGGCAATAGAATATGCAATGACAATGGATTGATTGATTAACTCTTTATTGTTCACACCATAAAATTTGATACAGAGGACAAAAAAAACTTTAAAACTAGTGTAACAACTAGCGGTCTTATCGCTAAAAGCGATCTCTTCCAGGCAACCTATCTGGGTTATATTATCTTTGAGAATACGGCACCGGTACCCCCCTAAACGAGACAAATTTCTGACAAATGACAAATTTCTGTTCACCACCGGTTCTCGTACGATCACCGAAGTGAAGCAGCGTCGGCCGTCGATGGGATGTTGTCTTTTTGCACTATTTTTTTGTACCAATTTATGTAGTGGTACGGAACCCTCAGTGCGCGAGCCAGACTCACACTTTGTTCGGTTTATTGCTTTGTATTGTCAGGTAAAAACATGAACCAATAACCCCCTTGTATTGATAAGATTAAAACAATCAGCCTAATAATTACAGATCACTTCCGTCTTCCGACCGGCGAGTACAAAATCGTGCGAACCTATGAATAACTATCAGTTATTGAATGCTCAAATATCATGTAATCATAGCATCGAAAAAAAACACTATAGTGATGGGAAAAAAATTGTATGGTGTGTCGATATATCGATAAAAATCTCCTCGACGAAAAATTTACGTCGAATCTAAATAAATCTTTAAAGTGAGTTCGCTTCGATATATTACTACACTTTTTATATTATTTAAAGATTCGTGTTTACATATACATTATACACCCAGAAATTAACGTCTCATTCAGTCAATTATTTACCAAAAGCTTTATTTTGAGTTGTTACATTAATATTTTCATAGAGCATCCTCCATTTAAAACAATCTAAAACATGTATAGCATATTTCATGGTACAGAACTACAGAAGTTGTTTTTTTTTTTTATTTAATATTAGAATGCTATTCAGTTTTAGCTTATTGGAATTATTACACAATTGGAAAAGCGAGGATTTTTTTTTTTTTTACAGACGAGTTGGTGGTCAAACTAGTACTTATCAGCGTAAAAAAAGAGTACTCGCTTTTTCAATTGTGTAATAATTCCAATAAGCTAAAACTGGATAACATTTTAATATTTACTTTTTTTAATAGTTATTACTTGCTTGCATGCTGCAAGCATTGCTCGCCATGAGCGACACCCTCAAAAAGCTCACACCCACATCTTGCAAAGCTGGAAATCCCACACCGTTCGATTTTTCCGCTCCTTTATTCCGCGGACCTGCAAGGTGTGGAATGTTCTTCCCCCGCAGGTCTTCCCGACGAGCTTCAACGCGAAGCGTTTCAAGAAATGTGTCTACAACTAACTCTCCGGGCTGGCAAAGCACCGGCAACACCGCTAGTGTTGCAGCCTTTGAGAATTCAGAACTTTAAATTTGTGCCGTACCGTTTACCTCACCTCCCGCAAAATCTGGCAGAAAGATTTTAGTAATGGAAGTACGCCTTACCATCTCCCGTTTTGAATTCTCGTAGGTTGCAGGTGTCCATAGCCAGCGGTTTCTGTTTGCCACCAGGAGGACCGCAACCTTGTTTGTAGCTCTTTTTATAAATATTAATATTAGTAATGTCTGTATGAGTTTCAGTTAAATCTACTTGTTAGGGTTATACCCTTATAGAATCACTTTGTTGTCCGTCTGTCCATCTGTCAAGACCCTTTTTATCAAGAACGCAGAAACGAACGCGAACGAAGCTATCGAGTTGAAATTTATATTAAATACTTGGGTCTACGGTTTCTTTCGGCTGTAAAAAAATTAAAGTTGTAAGTCAACGCAATCAAAAGATATGAACGTTTATGTCGCATATTTTGCGATTTCACAGGGGAATCAAAACCTATAGGGTACTTCCCGTTGACCTAGAATCATAAAATTCGGCAAGAAGCAAGGTCTCATAGCACATATAAAGGAATAAATCTGAAAGTTGTTACTTGAAATTATATCATATGAAAAATATTGTTTTGAAATTACAAACTTACATTTTGTAGTTGTTATGTATGGATGAACCTTATTGTCAACTACAAAGTTAAGTTTGTTATTCAATATTTAAACTTTTTTGTTGTTTGGACTTGCGCTGTGAGGGTTCCACCCAACGGAACCCGCAGAGCGCGAGTCCTACTCGTACTTGTCTGGTTTTTTTATTGTTCCGTACCCAACTTACGTATGCATGACCAGCGTAGCAGTTACAGTGCAATTTCACCCCCATTTTAATTAAAACTACAGTATTTATTAAGTACTCAAATGTTTTGTAACATTTATGAAGCAACAAGTTGACATTTTGCAGCTCTGCTTGAAAAACAGTAATGATACTCGTAATTTTGGGTCGTGACTTATGTCAAGGTGTGTTTTTCATGATTCACTGACATTTATAACTTTCTTAACCAGTGTTGCGTAGTAATTATAACCCATAGACGGCCCACGTCGCCTACAGGTGTAAATAATATTTTGTGCCCAGACCGTCAATGACGCATTTAGGCGACACCACTTTTGACCCTTATTAACAGGAAATATAGTGACGGATTATTTTAATAGTATTTTTGTTTATATATTTTGTTTATATAGACATAGACATAGAAATAGACATCATTTATTTGTGGCAAAAAAATACAATAATTAGAATAATATTTAATTATAATTAATTATTATTATAATATATTTTTTTTTTTTTTTTTTTTTTTTTATATTATTATATTATATTATCTGTGCTCCATGGTTTCACATACGAGTTAAAATCGACGTTAAGTTTTCTGAAATAGTTTGGCAAGGGATACGCTTAGCGCTGTACTGCGAGATCCCGAAGGGTCGAAAAAAGTTTTCGAATACTATCAAAACTTGTACTAAGGGTACAGGGCTGGTTTTCGGCATACACCTTTGCTCAGAAAAAAAGTTGTAGGTGAGCATTAGGCGACGGTGGGTATTACTATATCAACTAATAAAATCTATCTTTAATCGTAATGCACTACAACTACTATTACCATTGTTAATATTAGAGAAATTAGACTTAAAACATCTTTATTATATGCATTGTTTTAAATATCGATATCGATAATGAATTATCGATACTAAATTATTAATGGTGTCCCAGCCCTAGCTTGTTAACAAACTAGTTTACATTGTTGATGTCGGCCGTGGGATAGCAGAGAGTGTGATTGAGCGTTTTTTTTTGACGACGAAAGTGCAAAAGCATTGTATTGAATTCGTTTGTTCCACAGTGGCTAAGAAACTTCTCAGTCAAAACACCGCCGTAAAGTAGCGAGTCTGTCTTTAGAATAACTACACAAAGAAACCAAGTACATTCGCAAAATTTAAGCCATTCAAATGGTGTCATATATGGCTATAAAAAAATATAAAAATTTTACTATGACAATTTGCGCGGTGAAATCATACCACAACAAATCAGAAAAGCAGCATAAGAGTTATGGTGTGACATTCCACAGGTAATCCATTAATATTCTTGCTTAAATCGTTTAAAATACCAATCGAAACGTAAGCTACAAAGCGAATTTGTAGCTTTTGACATTTGACAACAAAGTGATCCTATAAGGGTTCCATTTTTTCCTTTGGAGGTACGGAACCCTAAAAACAGTCTGAACACGTTAACTGAACTTGATAAATCAGTAAAGTCTATGGCTGTGTGTAAGGATTGATTTGAATTGTTTATTGTACTTATCATTATCTGAAACCACAGCTGAACGCTGAAAATCGCAAAGAAAAAATTAGCTTTACTATATATTTTGTCGAATGTCAATAACAGTTTTCTATAGAACAGCTGATTTTTAGTGTTCCGTACCCGAAGGGTACTAAAACCCAAAGGGTTAAAAAACTCAGAGTCACACAGCAGGCAATGGAGAGAGCTATGCTCGGAGATTCTTTGCGCGATAGAATCCGGAACGTGGATATTCGCCAAAGAACCAGAGTCACCGACATGGCTGTTAAAATTTGCAAGTTGAAGTGGCAATGGGCAGGCCACATCGCTCGAAGAACCGATAACCGATGGGGAAGAAAGGTTTTGGGTGGAGACCACAAACCGGAAGACAGCGTAGGTAGGCCTCCCACTAGATGGACCGACGACAATGTGAGAGTCGCGGGCATCCAGTGGATGCAGATGGCAGGCTGTCGTTTAGTGTGGAGGTTAAAGGGAGAGGCCTATGTTCAGCAGTAGACGTCTTCTGGCTGATGATGATGATGATGATGACCCAAAGGGTAAAAACGGGACCCTATTACTAAGCCTACTATGTCTGTCCGTCCGTCTTACGTCCTACCTTTAAACGGCTGTATCTTTCGAACCGTAATAGATAGACAGTTGAAATTTTCACAGAATATGTAATGTTACGGCGGATCTTCATGAAATGTTGTAGGCAAGTAGTTCAAGTAAATATAATTGTTAAGTTCGTATAAGAGTTATTCCGATGTAGGGGTTATAAGATATTAAAATAACATAGTTATAAAATACCGTTGGTTAAAGGAAGGAGTTCCTAATGAATCCGAAATGAAGTTATTTCAGACTAGCAGACCTGACGGACGTTGTCCTGTCTTAGAACTGTCAAACACGTAAAATCAAAATTGTAAATCTTATTTTTTTTTACACCTTGGGTTACATTATTGAAGTTTTAGTAAGGATCCCTATTTTTATTTAATACCATATTTTTTTTTTTTATTCTATGTTACCCGGGGATAGTGTAGCTTCCCAACAGTGAAAGAATTTTTCAAAGCGGTTCAGTAGTTTCGGAGCCTATTCAATGCAAACAAACAAACAAACAATCAAATCTTTCCTCTTGATAATATTAGTATAGAAGTATAGGTTAGTACATGGTCTGTGCTTAGTCACAGTGCTTAGCACAGATATACACAACGTGCTTAGCACAGAAAAGAGAAGTAGAATTTTTTTTCTCTTCTGTGGTGCTTAGTGTAGGTGGTATAGACAAATAATGCCAGTATGAGTGAAGTGAAGATTGTCAGTTGATTATCGTAGCCGTTAACTGTCATATGTTTCAATCAACATCATGGTAGGTAGGAAAACTATGGAGCGGATGTACCTTAGTGTAAGTGAGGTGAAAGCTTGAAAATCGTGAAAGGTCAAAGGAATTGGTCTCAGCTCGGGGCGAACTACTAGTTAAATAAAAGCTTTTAATGACTCTATCTCATTGTTTCCGTTTTCAATTCCAGTTGCTGCCATGGATGCTGCTGCTCTCGGTGGCTGCGGAGGAGTCACCTCCAGGGCTGGTGGACAGCGACCAGGACCTTCAGGCTGAAGCCACTCATTCAGGTAATAAGCACATTCAAGAAGGAAGCTTCTATCTCCATACGGTTCAATCTGGGTGGCTTCAAGTCGAGAGTGAATCGGTTTCTTCTATGCAATCGTGTTCCATCGTGGACCGCATCATCACTTAACATCAAGCTAGTTGGCGGCTAAGGGCAAGCCTATTTTATAAAAATAATAAAAATTAAAAAAAGGTTTCGGCCCAAAATAAACTTGTACAGAAGGCCGGCTCCATACAATGAGCTGTAACAGGCGCTCGCACACAGAGACGCGATCTCGGATCAAGTCGGTTGAACCACAGAAAAGAGAAGTAAATAGAACGGAAATGAGAAGGGAGATCTGTTACCAGGCATTTTGACAGAACCTGGATTGAACATTCTTATTTAGATCAACGCGTCGAACTCCGCATCCTTAGAACTTGATGGACCTTACCTTTTTGGGTTAGGTCTCAAAGTTCTTTGTCCGCATCACAGTTGCTAACTGATTTCGAATGACTGACGTTTCGTTTATATGGGTGCAACTGGCTACAACAAATTTCTTACAAAAACGCCTTGACAGCCGTTCTTATTTAAACAAAACAAAATGTTTTTTTTTTCTGTGGGTTGACTGTGGGTTGAACGCCTGTCACAAGTGCCCGCGCATTGGTGAACAGTGCGCGAGCGGCGCGCGACGTGATTCGTTTGAACTGGTGCCAGTACACTACTCGCGCGAGTTGAGGCGTTGCTACGCGAGTGGCTATTTACGTTTTAACGTCGTCGCGAGTACTTGCGCAAGCTACGCATGCTCTGCAACGGGCTTCACAGTAGACAAGTTATGTTCGAACAAACATGGAAACACTATTTTGATCCCGTAGCCAGCGCCATCTCTGGACGCCAGTACGCAAGCGCCAAAAGGCCAGAAGAGAAAAAAAAAAGACGCTTCGAGCCTCGTCGCGGTTTGGTTTTGGCAGGCACCGAGGCAGACTTGCACTGTTTGTAACCAGCATATTGATATGGTAATCGTTTATATCCTGGCACATGGGCTACTTTTTATTCCAGAAAACGAACGATTCCTGTACGCTAGATTTCAGAAATGAAACGCTGAAATACAATCTAGCTCTACCCTGAGCAAAAAGCTAGGGCCAGCTGTCCGTAGACTCTGAGACTCTCGGTCAATAAAGTCTTTAATGATTCCAGGAGCTCAGGCCCAGAAGCGCGAAGCTGGTCTACACAACTCGTATGGAGAGCCGCTACCGCCAGACGCGTATGGACCCCCCATGGAAGTGCCTGTTCTTAACCAGAGTAAGTTTCTGAGATATAACGGGGCAAGTGCCTTTATTAACTAAACAATATACAAGCTAATACTAACACTACAAATACAGTTAGACTGCCCATAGACCGTTGAAGGTCTAAAGACAATTCAAATGCTCAAGCCCACTACCAGTTGGCAGCGTACCCAGCATGCTAAGTTAGTTAGTAAGTTTCTTCTCTGGTTATACAATGTGTTATACTTCCCCCCTTTTAATATTTCCTATTGGACAGCGGGCACGAAAAATCGACAACGTTTTAAGGGTCTAAACACGTACGAAGCGCTTTGATTCCACTTTTATTGTGCGACCTGCTAGTGTGTGGAGTGATCTGCCTGAATGGGTGTTCCCCGATAGTTACGAGCTGGGTATCTACAATGAGGGAATCAGTTTCTTCTAGGCAAGCGTGATCATCGTAGACCTCACCATCGCCGAAGCTGACGAAAAAACGCAAAACTATTTTTTTTAAAAACTGTCTTCGATGTCGGATAGTTTAAAGAGTTAAAATAATTGTCAATTTACGTTTAAAGGGAAAAATCAATGACAATTGATATTATCTTTGGTTAAAATACAATACATTTTGAGCAAGTACAAAATTTTATAATTCCGGTATTAATTTAAACCTTCATTCTTAGTTTCAGAGCACCATTTACCTGCTCCAGTGTACGGCGTCCCGGATCTCCAAACAGTCACCTTCCAAGACCCCCCACCAGGAGCATACGGACCCCCAGCACCCGTAGTCTTCCCCAGCCAGACCTACGAAGGCCCCCCACCACCCGTATTTAAACCGAAACCAACATATGGCCCCCCAAAACACTACCACCCTCCCAAACACTCTTACGGCCCACCAAAGTTAAGCTATGGACCACCGAAATTCAGCTATGGACCACCAAAGAAGTCCTATGGACCACCGAAGCAGGGACTCCCGAAGCCAACTTACGGAGTGCCTTTTAAACCTCCGAAGATATCTAAGCCTGTATACGGCCCACCAAAACCTGTCTATGGCCCACCAAAACCAGTTTACGGGCCTCCCAAAGTGACATATGGAACTCCTCTTCATGTCCCACCGTCTCACAACATACATGTCCAAGAGCTGCCTCAAGTCTCCTTTTCGAATCAACACAGCTTCTCTAGCGGAGGAATCGGCGGTGGCTTTGAAAGCCACAGTTTCGGTAACAGCTTTGAAAACCACAACTTGGACAGCAGTATCAACAATATAGATCTGGGGTTGAATCTCCCAGCTCCTATATACGGAACGCCTTTAGTATCTCTACCGGTAGACCTGAAGCCAAACTTCCCCATCCCAGCGGATACGTACGGACCTCCAGGACATGTTTTAGGTTCTATAGGATCGACTGACCAGGTTGTGGTTGAAGGAGTGTCGCATGTGGAGCATTATGGTCCTCCACAGCCAGATCCCAACCCTCGTCCTCCCCATCCCGGCATCCCCGCTCCGCCGACTCCACCTCACGTACTCTATGATGGATGGAAACCTATCCCTGGAATTTCCAAACCAATAGGCCATGTCGAGAACGTAAACATAAATGACCAGTATGGACTCCCCCCTCCACCTCCACCAGTAGAAGAACACCATATTTTAGACCAAGCACCTCCTCTCGAAGAAAATCATCACCAGTTCAGCAACATAGAAGGTCAATCAGTACCAAGTGTGTCTCAACACCAGCAGTTTTTAAACACTCAGATCACAACTGGGTACTCCAGCGTTCATCAAGATGCTTTAGCTAATGTAGACTTGAACGCTATTGTTGGGGGAGACTCGAATAACATCGATCAAGCGAAAACAGTCTTCGAAGCTCATTACACTGAAAATCACGACCCTCAGGCTGACTTGGCGTTCATCCAAGCATCTATTCCTGCTGGAAAACCAGCTGATACTTACGGCGCTCCCCCACTGGATTCTTTTTCTGCTAATGGACCTTACCCTGGTTCTATAAGGCAGCAAGGAGCTAAAGGTTTGACACCTCCTTCGGGAATCTACGGCGTTCCACTTGGAAGCCAATACGGAGCACCGCCCAAGCCACCTCCAGCTCACTTGCCTATACCATACGGTTCAGTTTCCGGTGGCGGCCATTCCATCCACACTGGCGGCAATGTACCCCGTCAGCCAATCAAATTTAGAGACCCAGTCCCTGATGGTTTACTGCAACACGTCGGTCAGACATCTTCACAGAAAGATCATCACGGGATAGATCACTTGACTCAAGGCCCGTCTTATTTGTCACCTCCAATCAGACATGCTCACGAAGAAACCTTGCAATCTGTTTCATATTCTATCGAACCTTCAGATTTATACAGTTTGCCTCATGCAGGCAGCCCCTTAAACTTCCAAAATACTCCAAGCAGTTCATACGGATCTCCTTTTGACTCTTACTCTGTCCCACTGCTGACTGTTGGAGTAAATGACCATGCTGTCTCTGGGTCAAGCACAAATGCCGTCACGACAACTATAGATGGAACACTACTCGCCAATCTTTCAAACTTAGATGCTGCTGAGATTTTAAAGCATTGTCCTTACCACGAAGCTATCCTCAAAGCAGCTCAGAACGGTGAGAAGATACCAGCTGATCTGGCTTCTAAATACGTTGCGAGTCTAAGCTCTTTGGGGTCGAAATTGTCTAAAAATCATCTGATTTCTCATAACCATTTCAACATTCCTATACGTGCAGGTGAATCTGTTTATGCGAAAGATTTATCAACAGCATCGCAACATATAGTACAAACGGTAGTTTCCAGTGACTCTAAGCCTGATAAATATGAGAAAAACAAAGCAAAAGCTTTAAGAGAGGTTGGCAAACAGAACTTAAAAGATGACAAACTTCAATATGTATCGGACCAGATATTCAAGACATCAGAGAAGATTAAGAATCTGAGCGAAGAAACGAAGAAATTGCAGCAGAAAATTGTATCAACCAGCCAAAATTTAAACCAAGTGAACGGTCAGATATTGAGTCAAAATTTCAATGGACAGAATCTGAAACAAGCTAACGAACAGAACCTGAACCAAGCTAACGGACATAATCTGAACCAAGCTAACGGACAGATAGGCCAGAGTTTGAACCAAATCAATCATTTAGGACAGATCGGTGAATCTAGCAAGGGAAAAACTAGTTACTCCTTCCAAATACAATCATCTAACGGAAAAGAAGGTCCGACAATTCCACATGATCAACTTCTCTCTGAGGGTCTCTTACAAAGCATATTATCAGCTATTGAACAGCCAAATAATGGACAAAGCGCTCAAAATAGCATACGTTACAACGGTCAAAGCAACGTTCAAAATTCACAACAATTACAAAGCAACGCTCAAACACAAAATATTCAAAGCAATGTCCAATTCGCACAAAACCACAACAATGTACAATTCAGTCAGAACAGTGCTCAAATCAGCCAGAACAGCGCCCAACGCAACAAGAATACTGCACAAAGCGGCCAGAACATTGCAGTAACCAGCCAGAATAACCAACAAACCTTTAGCTACCAACAGCCTCCTACAGTTAACGTGGCAAACTTCATTGAAGGTATTGCTTTACCAGATGGTTACGAGCCAATAGATAGAACTAAAGAAAAGAAAGACCAAGAAATACAAAGCTCTAACAAGGATATTAAACAAATCCTTCATAGTGAGATCATTCATAAGCATAGAGGAGATATACCTGACTGCCAAGATTTAAAAGCTGATCATTCCATAAGATATTCTGTCAGAGTTCCACCCCCAAATCTAGAGAATGTAAAACCTGTGGAAGAAGTGGATGAAAACGACGTAGCCATATTTTTTGATCAAAAAGAAGATAAGTCAGAACCAGTGACGGAAATTTCAGTAGCAACTAGCATAAGTGAAGATGTGAACGACCACAATGCTAAGAAAGAATTTGGTACTAAAATTAAGAATTAGAACCGTTTGGTACTTATAGAATCTAGTCCTTTTTTACCAGTGAGCAAAAACAAAATAAAAACCACTTAAAAAGAGAGCTTTTCAGAGAGACAATTGAAAAAAAATCTATTTGAATTGATACATGGCGATCACATTTGGTTAGATATTGATGCCTACGAGAAACTAAATAACTATTCAAATAAATAAACAATAAATAAAAAGATCTAAAAAAACAGCAGCAATTGATCTTTCTTGCTCATGGTTCTGCCAATTCGGAATGGAAAGAGGTTTTGTAATAAATACTCTGTGGCTCTTAATAAGGATTATCCATAAATTAAGATTAGCGCCATCTAGTTAAGCTTAACGGAAAAGGCTCAGAAAAGCTCTCAAAAAATTTTTAAACAAGAATAAGCATTTTGTACAAATTAATATATTATGTTAAGAAAACGCTCACTGGCGCCATTTTCTGATCGAACAATCAATCGATCATGAAATAATTCAAACTAATTTTGATATTTGAAACACATCCATTTTCTATTTCCGCGAATAGAATTCTGAATATTTGGATGTGTTTTAAATTCATATTAATATTTAATTTTAAAGTTAGTTAAGCGTGTCAGTATTTAGGATGTTATTATTTATTACTGAATACGACATTAATTTATTTATGTAAGTTATTTTGTATGAATAAACAAATGTACAGATATATTTTTTTGTTTTTATCCCATCAAATGCCCCACAGAAAAGTTTTATTAGAACGGCTGTCAAGGCATTTTTGTAAGAAATTTGTTGAAGCCAGTTGCTCCCATATAAACGTCAGTCATTCGAAATCAATTAGCAACGGTGATGCCGAGTTCGACGCGTTGATCTAAATAAGAATGTTCAATCAATGTTCACTCATAATGCCTGGTAACAGGTTTTCCTTCTCATTTCCGTTCTATTTACTTACTTCTCTTCTCCGTGGTTAGCCTGAAGTCACCGGAGGTAATTAACGATGTTAACGGTAGATAATAAATATTAATAAATGATTAATGATTGATAATTATAATTCCAAAACAGTATGATTGCATTTTGATAATATTAACAAATGACGTATGTTCGTTAATTAAAAAAAAATATGTTACATTTATTGGGGTTTCGCACAAAAATGGTAACAACTAATTGTTTAGTAAAAACGTGAGTTCGTCTTAGACACAGAATATATAATATATGAACATCATAAAAAAACATCGCTTATTAACTTAAAAATATACAGGGTCACGCACATAGACTTTACTAAGCCGAAAGGAGGTCATTGTAATTTTGAACAACTTTTACTATAGGGCCAATCCTGAAACAGCAAAAAAATATTTGCTGTTCCATACATTTTGTCGAGTTTTAATGACCGTTTTCAATGGAACTGCTGATTATTTTGCGATTTACTATGGGATGAGACCAACTCTGAAATCGCTAGATTCCTCCTCTCCTCCTTCGCGTGATTTTCCAACTGAGCGGATTAGGTGCCGCAATTAGCTGTAGTCCGTAAGGCCCCTGTAAGTACACAATTATGCGGAACCATACAATGAAAAAGTTTTAAGCCTCAAAAAATTTATCAGGAATATTATAAACAAAAATATGTTTATCAGCTAATTGTTTGATAATTTTGCTATGTAGATACAGATGTAGAACTTGAAATGCATTTCAAAACAAATGATTGGCAATTACCTCGTTAGTCTAAAGCTTGCTATCCAGTGTCCTTATTTGGATTTATAAATATCAAAGGACAGGTGGGCAGGGCACATAGTACGCAGAACAGATGGCCGATGGTGCCGAAAGGTTCTGGAATGGCAATATCGTCCCTTTTTGACAACTTCTTGCCATTGCAGTGTTGGAACAGAAGTCGCATTTTTATCTAGCCTACAGTTAGACAAATTTGAATCAAGAATAAAATGCGCGAGCGATACGAGCGCAATAGGCATGTTTAATTTATTACAAATAACATAACGATGAATATAAGTAAATACATTACACATACTCAAAAAAATAAGTAAATTGGCTGATAAATCTCAGAAATATGAGCGTTTAAAGTTAGGAGGAGTTAGGTTTTAGGTGGGGATAGAGAGGGGATACCCTGTCCCTTTCTCGCAAAGCGTGTGTTAGTATAGCATTTGTGTGGCGCGCCTGAGGCGTGACGTCATAACTCAGTATAGTGCGCTCTCTGTCTAGCATGAAATTAAAATACTTATAACTTATTTATTTTTGAACTAATTGAATTTTTTTTCGTTGATGCGCGGTTTATTATCAGCTTTATGATCAGCTTTTTTATGATATTAGTGTTATTTAGTTTTTCGTTAGTTTCATACATAAAAATTGCACGTCCGAAATGGGTAAGGGGGCGTCCATAAATTACGTGAGATGTTTAAGGGGGGGAGGGGGTCGAGTCAAATCTCATCTAATCTTACGTTGGAGAGAGGGGGAGTCTCGGCAAATATCACGCAATTTTTTTTCTGATTAAACAAAAAAAAATTATACTATTTTGGTCCATTTAATCCAGATTGTACATGCTTAAGATTTAATCTTAAGCGTTAAGATCATTCACTAATTCGTTCGAAAGAAACTTCTTAGCAATATTGATTACTAGTCTTAACTAGTCGTAAATAAAAGCACGAAGCAATTTTTGTTTTTCTTTTTACAATAACAATCCAACGCGATTACGTAAGAAACCCACATTTTGAAAAATCTCATTTGAGATTGGGGGATGGGGGAGGGGGTTGAATAAAATCTCACGAAATCTCACCAGGGGGGAGGGAGGGACAGAAAATTAAAAAAACACCTCACGTAATTTATGGACGCCCCCTAATCTATTGATACTTAGTTAATAAGAACAGTTTTTGTACACAGTTTTTGCAATAAATTTATTCTGATTCTGATTCTGAGGTAATAAAAAATATTAGTCATATTGCCTAGTATTTAGTGGACAACATACTTGATTTAATTATGAATTATAGATTTGAGATTCATTGATACCATATTACCAACATATCCAGTCAGCCGGACAAAATCGGAATTAAAAATTCGATTCCTTTTTTCTAATCCTTACAGCTAGAAATGGAACAACCTGCCAGCTTGTTTACTAATAGATATTATCTAGGTCATTTCAAGGTCAGAGTCTGCGTGCTTCATCTTCGACCACATCGTCACTTACCAGGCGAGTTGGTGGTCAAACGCGGGCTTCTAAGCAATTTGGAAACCTAATCATATTTTGCTAGCGACGACGCCACGCACTGGGAGTGTTTTCAGTGACATGTGGAAGAAGCGTGGTGGCGATGATTTGGATTGCGGATATAACGCTAAAAACGTACCAATCACAGAAAAGAAAAGTTTGTTCCGTTTAAATAGAACGGAAATGAGAAGGAAAATCTGTTACCAGGCAGATGAGTGAACCTTGATTGAACATTCTTATTTCATCGCGTCGAACTCCGCATCACAGTTGCTAACTGATTTCGAATGACTGGCGTTTCGTTTATATGGGTGTTTTCTGTGGTCCCAATACCAGACATCATCAAAACTCATCAATCGACTTCCAAAAAAAGAGGTTTTGAATTGGCGATACGTGAGGTCTCACATTCCACCTCTAAGAGAGAATTTCGTTTATTAAATTTACCGTAAACTGAATTGTTTTAATCATGAACAAAAGCGCCGTTTCCGACTGTAAAGATAAAATGGTCGTCCTGTTACACGAATACATATAAATAAACGAGATTTTTCTGAAACATCATTCAAGCCACAATGTTCAGTTCAGCAGTAGTGTTGCTGGCGATATGTGCATGCGCACTCGGCGTAGAGTTGACTGTGCAGACGCAGTTAGGGGAGGTGCGGGGTCTGAGGTCGGAGGAGGGAGACTTTACCATGTTCCTGGGAGTGCCGTATGCGGTTGTGAACGAGGAAGATCCTTTTGGGGTAAGATTTTAATTTGTTTAGTAGATAAAATGGCCAATGTACTGGAAGATCAATTTACTTTCATGCATATTTACGTATATACCTACTTATTTATGTATATGTATAAAGTAAAACACGGATCACGGATGTGTTAACTTTATGTATGAAATATTTCGTGAACTCGAACAATAAAATTATTTCTGACATACTTATATGTATACATAACTCAGAAAAGGCTGGTGTGGCGGCTGAATCAGCGGAGAGCCTCAAAAGGCGCAAATATAGTACCCTAGATAGTGGGTATATATTGGAGCCTTTTGGGGTTGAGACGCTTGGACCGTGGGGACCAGGAGCCCATAGAATGTTTAAAGACTTATCAGGCGACTGGTCGAAGCAACTCGTGGCCAAAATGCTGGCCTTTATTTTGCCCAAAGACTAAGCATTGCCTACAACGTGGCAATGCTGCCAGCATTTTGGGAACGCTGCCCACTGGTAGCGGTTTGTTAGATTAGTTTTAGTTTTAAATTAGTTTTAGATTAGTTTTAGGTATAAATTTATATTTAAGATAGTTTTTATTTAACTTTTACTTTTGATTTTTATTGAATAAACACATCTGTTCAACAATTACGATTATGTGCATTATTACAATAACAATTAATGTGCATTAAACACATAATTATAAAGATAAAGATAAAGATCATTTATTTGCATACAACATGAGAATTTTTGTGCATTTTCATGCACAAAAGATGTTAAAATAAACAAAAATAGTACTAAATCACGTTGTGCCGGTCAGGCGTACAAATGTCAGAGTGATGGCACTATGCTCGTATCACTAATGTTTTAATATTAATCATCACTAAAATAACAATGTACCGATAAAAAGTTGAAAAGAAAAAAATTATATAATTCAAAATAAAATACCTATGTTAAGTCAAAAATAATAATAAATTACATCAATTACAATTTGTCATTCAAAAATTATGTATATGTATAAAATATTTTGATGAACCGGAAGAACAACATTCATTCTTACATACTTATATGTATATGTTTATATAAGTAAAGTAGGTACATATTTTGTGAACCGGGTAAAACATGAACCGGAGAAGGAGCTGTCAGAATTGTCGACGATCCCAAGCTCACTGAACACCTAGAGCCGCTCAGCATGCGCAGAGACGTTGGCTCTCTTTGTATCTTATATCGCATTTACAACGGGGAGTGTTCTGAAGAACTGTTTGATCTGATGCCGGCGTCGCGGTTTTACCATCGCACTAGCCGCCACCGCCTGAAGGCTCATCCACACATCATAGATCAGTGGAAATCGCACACTGTGCGATTCACACGATCCTTCTTGCCTCATACCTACAAAATGTGGAACGAGCTACCTTCTACTGTGTTTCCGAGAAGCTACAACATGGGGTTCTTCAAAAGGCGAGTTAATCGAGTCCTAAAGGGTCGGCAACGTATTTGTGATGCCTCTGGTGTTACAAGTATCCATAGGCGACGTGACTGCTTACCATCAGGCAGCCCGTCTGCTTGTTTGCCATCTATGGCATTTAAAAAAAAACATAATTTCATACATATTTACATTTATGTGTTGTCCTTCCGGTTAAATGCTGTAAATTATTTAGACCAAGCTTCTGTAGCGACCATTCAAAAATAGCCGAATGTGAAAATATAAGTCGAGGCATAGCCATGGCCAGCATACATGAGGCCAAAAAAAGTTTTTGCCAATGCTTGTATAGTACTTTTCTCACACATTGCGAGGATATTCACGTACAAATTTATACATTATTATTTTAGGGTGCTTCTTGCATTTTATTAAAACTTTGCCGCTTTTTTTTGCGCTTAGCTTTGTGCAAAAAAAAAGGAAAAAAAAAAGTTTAAATTAGAACTGCTGTCTAGGCATTTTTGTAAGAAAGTTGTGCCAGTTGCACCCATATAAACGAAACGTCAGTCATTCGAAATCAGTTAGCAACTGTGATGCGGACCTAACACAAAAAGGCAAGGTCCAAGTTCTTTGAATGCGGAGTTCGACGCGTTGATCTAAATAAGAATGTTCAATCAAGGTTCTGTCATAATGCCAGGCGACAGATTTTCCTTCTCATTTCCTTTCTATATTTACTTCTCTTTTCTGTGATATTTACAATCATATTATTGACCAGTGGTTTATAATAAAATTCAGTACAATATTATATTACCCGGCTAGACCGTAGGGGTAGGCTAATTATAATTACCTACTTACTTTAGGTTTGGTTAGCACGACTACCATAGTCAAACAGATAAAACAAATTAGCACCCATTTGCAGGAACCCCTACGGTTCCATAAAAAATCTTTATTTACAGCAGCACTCAGAGACGTTACTTAAGCTAAGGGATACTTAAAATTGCTCTGTCAACTTCTCGTTGACGGAAATTGTCACACATCAAAACGAGACAGAGCAATTGTCGTTTTCATGTGCGAGTGGCAGTTTTTTTACTCATCCAAACTAATTATTTTCATTATCCAATCAGTTTTTTTTTTTTATTTTTTTTTATACTCGCAAGCGAGATAGCCTAGCATTTTGTATTATTTGTAATCAATCATGTTTTAAAGTTTAAGTACCTGATAATCTATAATTAATTATTTTCATGCTGACTTAGGTATAACCATAGATAAAATACTAGGTATTACTGATAAATAAACCGGCCATATGCAAGTCCGGCTCGCGTAGTGAGGGTTCCGTACCACCACAAAATACAACAATTATCAATTTCAAAAACCGGCCAAGTGTGAGTCGGGCTCGCGTACTGAGGCTTCCGTACCACCACAAAATTCAATAACGAAGTTACCAGTTATAACTTGGTAATGAACACAAACTTGTCACCGACTCGTACTTGTTATTATTTGTTGTTATACTTTAGTGTGTGTGCTATAATCATGCCAAGTTTGACACTTGTACGTATTATCGTTTTTACATTAGAGCTAATACAAAAATACGTAAAAAATGCGTTTGTTGGGGGGCCTCTTTCTTTTTTGTTTTTTGAACTTTTTAATATTTTTAATGAATGCGCCGAAACATAGCATATTCTGTAAAAAAATATACTGGGTTCTACAGTACTAAGGTTCGAAAGATAAGTACCGGACGGACGGTGTAAGTCCCATTTTCAACACACATTCATCGTGTTCTTCAAGTTTTACAAGTGGACCTCGATGACCCGACCCCAGCCTACCACACGACGTCCCCGCGGGCTGCTTGCGGCCCGCGCATCCATGCAAAACGCTAGATAAATAGGCTTAGTTACAGGGTCCCGTTTTTACCCTTTGGGTACGGAACCCTAAAAATGTACCTAATTAGGTATTTACACACGTAAGCCGTAAGCAAAGACTTTTATCATAAAAGACACCGCGCGTTTGCCTAATTTGCAAGTTTCTTTCACTAACTAAACAAAGCATGTAACGCGGCATGTTAACCTCTAAAAATTTGGCCTCTATTCCCTAGGGAATAAAGGTCACCTTTTAGGGGTCAACTTAACGCGCCGCTATCTTTCTCGCGCATTTGATGTTTTTGATATAAAAATACTGTTTACTTTTGAAAAATATGCTTCGGTAATTTATCAAGGTGAATATTTCAAAATATAAATATTTTTTTTATTATGAACTAGCAACGCATCCCGGCTTCGCACGGGTGTAAGTCTTATTTTTTTTACACCTTGGGTTACATTATTGGACTTTAAGTAAGGATCCCAATAAAATATAGCGTATGTCACCCGGGGATAGTGTAGCTTCCCAACAGTGAAAGAATTTTTCATATCGGTTCAGTAGTTTCGGAGCCTATTCAATGCAAACAAACAAACAAACAATCAAATCTTTCCTCTTTATAATATTAGTATAGATATATAATATATAACTAGCTGAATCCCGCGGTGCTACCCGCGATTTTCCAATTTTCCCGCATTTTCTGGGAGAATGTGACCCTATGACCGTCCATAATATGATGTACACTATCATCCTGCCAAAGATCGGCTTAGCGGTTTAGACGTGACAAGTGAACAAACATCCAGACAGACAGACAGAGTTACTTTCGCTTTTATAATATTTGTAAGGATATTAATTATTATATAGTTGTCTTCACGTCTGTTCGATGCAACTCGTGACCACAACCTCTACTTTGCTCAAAGGGTGAGCATCGCCATACAACGTGGTAATGGGGCCAGCATTTTGGGAACAGTTCCCACTGGTAACGGATTAATAGAATGATAGTTAGGTTTTTTTTATTTTTTATCTACTATATAAAAATAAGTCGGGTTTTCCTTCCTGACGCTATAACTCCAGAACGCACGAACCGATTTCCACGGTTTTGCATTCGTTGGAAAGGTCTCGGGCTCCGTGAGGTTTATAGGATATAGGTTTATAGTAGCGAGGCCGAAGGCCGAGCTCTACGCGTACGAAGTAGCGGGATTCAGCTAGTTTTTTTTTTTTTTTTTTCTAATGTTTGGTAGTAATAGTTTTAGGTTTTAAATATTTTTCTTATATAGTAAAGATAATAAATGGGAAAAACTATGTATTTGTGTTTATATATGTATATATATATATATATTTATTTATTTTACTATGTATCATTTAGTAGTATCTATTTAATGGTATCATTAAAATTATTTTAGCATCCCCCGTCGATTCTGTTACGTAAATTCTTTCCATCCAATGGTTGCCTGGAAGAGATCGCTTTTAGCGATAAGGCCGCCACTTGTGGCACTAGCTCGTAAGTGTTTTCTATCGTGTTGTAATTTTTATTTCTGGTGTACACAATAAAGAGTTTCTATCTATCTAACTATTTGAAATGTACGCGTAAAACTCCCGAAGGTCAAATGCTCTTGGAGCTGTTTCTGTTTGTCTGTTTAAAAGTTGTCATGCTCTGGGTCTATCTTTAAAATAGTCTGTGCACGTAACCAATATATTTTATCTAAATACCTTACAGGTTTGTTATCAGACCACCCAAAACATAGTATATACTTTATCGTTTATTTACCGGGATTAAAAATAGTTTCGCAATACATATACTCGTAGATCTTAGATTATATTAGATCTTTGATTACGCATAAAGAGTGCACTAAGCCGAAAGGAGTCCACAGTGATTGAATAACTTTTGGGCTATGGGACTAACCCAGAAATCGCGAAAAAATATCAGCAGTTCCATACATTTTGTCAAGTGTGAATGACCACGTTTTCTATGAAGTTTTACTGATATAATCAAAATGTTTATTGCGACATATGTATGCATGCAAACCTTAAATAACATGTTTATATTTTTAAAATAACAAGTAGTACATATGACCCTGTTAGGGTATGGCAACAGAAAGAACGGAACGGTCTATTTGTACATCGTCTAAGTTATCCTTGAAAAATTCGTCCAGGGTGTAGTAACATTTAGATTCTAAGTAATGTTTGAGAACATTAATGAAGCTGTTTTAGACCTACAGTTTCCCCTTTAGTACTTACACCCCGCTTGGACGTCCGTTTGATCATCTCGTTTGCAGTTGTGTGCCGCTCAATATTGAAGTGTGCGTTTGTATAACTACTAAGAGAATGTTAGTGTGTGCAATACGTGTTTACCTCGCCCGTATTCAGGTTTTAGCAGACTTTTTTCGGTACAAACTCACACGTGACGTGACGTGACGGTACAAGCTCACACGTGACGTGACGGTACAAGCTCACACGCTCACTCTCACACATGATTAAAAGATCTAGATGTGATCTAGATACTTTTTTTAATTTATTTAATACTTTATTGTACAATTGGAGGACCATTTTCTACCAGTCATCCACCAGGTTGGAACAAATGGTAAGTAGGCGTGCAAAAACACCTTATAAAAGACGAAAAGAAATAAATAGAAATACCAAAGTTTTACAAGATAATATACAAAACAACAAATTACAATAAATATAAATTAAATTATTTATCAATACAAAATTATACTAAAGATGAAAGAAGAGCTTTTAAATAATAGGTACTTGGCCCTATTGGTTTCTACAACCTTCCTGACATACACGGCATCTATTCACTAAAACATTACACAAGAGAAAGCAGACGTCACAATACATGTGGCGTGTATTATCACAGACCAACACTGCACACCACATCCTCAGCAACAGAGACGTTTTCAATTAGAACAGGTTACCTGAGGAGGTCGCTTCCAAACCAATAAATGCGTTTAAAAACAAACTGGACAGATGGATAAGAAAGCACATTAATCTTAAAAGATAAATACAAAATTTTGACTCTGTGATTTATGCACAACATTCTATGCTGCTCGCCTATCATCAAATAAATTAATATCCCGTATGCACTAATGTAAATGAGAATTATATTTTCCAGGTGCATATGCCTGGGGCTTAGGTTCTTAGGTCGGGCGGTTTCCACCCCCAGACGGCCCGTTAAGGCAAGCCAGGGGTCAGGGGTTTCATTATTATTCTTATTATTTATTATTATCAGATTGTCGGTTAAAATATGTGTTACATTATTCACTATTGCACGTCCCGCCTTCTACCTCCTTTATGAATCCTCTCCGTTCTTAGGTTGCCTGGAAGAGATCACTCTTAGCGATAAGGCCGCCGTGTGTTGCATCTGTTTATCCTGTGTATGTAATTTGTAGTGTGAAAAATAAAAAGTTTATATAACTATCTATCACTAACACTCAAAGCAAAATGATAACACTGATTGTCAACTAACATTAACTAACATTATATCTTCCAGGCTCCACTCTCCCATCCAGGGTACAACGAGCCCGTTTTAGCTTACAACGATGACATCTTCTGCCCCCAAATACGAAGAAACAACTTTGCTGGCACCCTTCAATGCCAGGTCCTCAATATATATGTACCTGACACGGCAGATGACACTCCTTTACCAGTAATGGTCTGGATCCACGGTGGTGCCTGGGTAGAAGGCAGTGGCAATAGAGATCTGAACTCCCCGAATTTTTTGGTCAAACATGGAGTCATCATGGTTACAGTTCAGTATCGAGTTGGGATGTACGGTTTCCTATGTACGGACAGTTCCAAAGCCCCAGGCAATGCTGGTCTCAAAGACCAGCATCTAGGATTGAAATGGATTAAGGATCATATAAGTTCTTTTGGTGGAGATCCTGACAAAGTGACGGTGTTTGGAGAAAGCGCTGGCGGGATGGCGTTACATTTGCATGTTCTATCTCATCATGAGAAGCTGTTTGAAAGAGCGATCATACAAAGTGGCTCGTCATCTTCTCCATGGGCAACTGTTGAACAATCCAACCATATCCCAATCGAAGTAGCTAATGCTTTAGGCTTTGAGACAGAAGACTTAGAAGAAGCCATAGACTTTATAGCTAACGCAAGTGTTGAAGACGTAGTTGTAACTGCAGCAGAATTGAGATTTGCTACTAATGCAAACAGAAACCAACCTCTCACAAAAGCATGCGTCGAAAGAGAATTCGAAGGGATTCAAAGATTCGTTGCTGTCCATCCCAACGTAGCTCACTCACAAAAAGTAAAAGACATTGATATATTGATAGGTTATAACAGCGAAGAGATGATCTTTCAATCCGCGGGTAGACCTGACGAATTCTACGAAAACTACTCCTTTAAAGATCTGCTAGAATTTGGCTTTAATGTGACTGATATGGAAGAAATGGAGACTTTGCTCAGACGTTTTTACATGGGTGATGAAGAGACCAGCATAGATTTCGAGCAAGAAATAACTCGATACGGATCTGATTTCGTATGGAATCATCCAACTGAACGTGCCATTGATCTCTTTTTAGAAGATGAAGCCAGAGTTATTTATCAGTATTTGTTTTCTTACGAAGGAGGCAGGAACTTTCTGAAATCTAACATTAATACGACAGTGCCAGGCGCTGCACACGCAGATGAACTTGGATATATCTTCGATATGGTCCGTTTTAGGCACCAAGAAGATACTCCAGAAGACCTGAGGGTCATAGATCAGATGACGACGATGTGGACTAATTTTGTTAAATATGGGTAAGTTAAATATGTTTTTGATGTGAAACATCTATTGGCGCGCGTTAGCAGTGAAACCGACTCGTATGCCGTGACGGGCGTGATGTCATAATTATGCCGTCATGTTTCACATCTGGGCTTCCAATATATTCGACTTCCATCTCAATGCTATACAACCTCCTTGCCCAAAAATTACTAGATAATAACTCTTTAAATCTTTCTTTTTTTCTCGTAGTCATGGTATAAAGTAAAGTATACAACTCTTGAAAAAAAAAAAACGGATTTATATCGAGGGCCATGAATCACTCGCGTCCCTCAGGATTCTAACACTTGAACCACTACCTACGGTCGTGATTCAGTCGTTAGAATCCTTCACTTGCTCATGATTCATTTATGGCCCTCGCTTTAAATCCGTTTTTTTTTACTAATTGCATAATATTTCTATTAACGTGCTGAATGTACTGGCTGAATTGAACATTATTTTTATTTATTTTTAAGTTTTCGTTAGCTTTCTGTTTTTTAAGTAATACATAATAAAAATATTCTAAAAAGGATGTTGAAAAGTAGGCTGTTGAATACAATTATACCAAAATTATGTTGAGCTATCCAATTTAAATTAAGAAAAAATCATCCCGCCTATTTTATTGTTTCTTTTCTGTTACATATCGTAGTTGTTTCATGTAATTGGAAATATAAATACTGTACTAATATTTACTTTCTCTTCACTGTCTACGGATATCTTTATTTCTTATCGATTTCGTAGTAACACCCCGAAATGCCTAAACTTTGTAATTGCCTGGATATTATTTCGTCTATAAATTTGAGCATTTTTTTTCCAGTAACCCTACTCCAGTAGTATCAGAGCTACTTCCGGTTCGCTGGGAGCCAGTGACAGCCGACAGGAGGTTGTACTTAAATATAGAACGGGAGTTAACTACCGGAAAGAAGCCTTTCCATGACAGAATGGCCTTCTGGGATCTATTTTACTACGCCAATAGACATAAGGCTAAAGGGTTCTCTGGTTTATAGATTAAATCAACGAAAAATGCTATTTGTCTTGTTTTTTTTTTGTTTAAATTTTTAATGTTCACGGAGGTAACTAGACAGAGTTTAGTATACATGTCATATTATAAACATTTCACCATGTTTGCGGGCTTGGATTCCCATTTCCCAAGTCGGATATAATGTCCATTGTTTAGAAGAACATACCTACCTAGAGTTCATAATTACTATTTTATAAGTATGTATTTAAATTATGCAAAGGTTTTGATTACGTTTTAACGTGCAAATACATAGAGGAGGAGGTTTGTTAAAAATACAAACAAGAATTTAATTTTGAAATATATATTTTTTATCATAATGTAAATTAAAAAAAAATACTTCTTAGGTTAACTTTGTATTATGAAAACAAGATATATACCAACAATGCTGTGTACAATGATGGAACAAATGTTTAGAGTTTCAACAGTCTGTCCTAGCGGACGTGCTATATTTTTGTATTATAGGTACATAAATCAGCAGCAGGTACTACTATTAACCTACATATACCTATTTAACCTATGTATCCATATTTACAAGAAAATAAAAAATATTACAAAACAAGCAGCAACATAATTAATCAAATATTAAATATCTTAATTTCTAACCTAGTAAAATATTTACATAATAAAGTTAGCAAATTAAAATTTACTTGAGATCACATATATTAGAACAGGTGCCTTATGTAGGATTGTGTGTACAACATCATTTTCTATAATATAAGTAAGGCCCTGATTGGTGTGTACATGCATACAATTCGTCCATATCATAGATTTACAAAAAATAATCTGGTAAAAGTTTTTAAACGATAAATTCATCATATTAATTTGTGAACGACATAAAACCGCCATCTTAGTTTTTCTTCTCTCTGTCTATTAGCCTCTGCATTATGAACTAGTCGCATCACTTGCGAATATAAATTAAAACGTCATTGTAAATTAATAAGTATATTAATATACGTGTAAGTAAATAAAATAAATTCATAATTATATTTTGTGTTTTATTACGCCCATATATAATCTACACTTACTATATATCAACCAATCATAGGATACCAGCTATAGCCACATCTAGAATGTTTATTTCCAATTTCATAATATGACGTAAAAAATATTCCAAATTATTAATTTATAGTTTTACGTGGAGATTTTCGCAATGTTTGAGAAAAGTACAATAACTATTGGCCATTCATTGACTTACATATCTCGAAGGTTTGTAAATATCTAGTTAAATCCAGGAAAACGCGTCCACTTTTGGTTGCCACCTTGTTGACGCTGTTAATTTTTTCTTTAATTATTCATATTTATATATTTTATATTTTAATATTGTATATTATCGTAATTGTAAGTAATTTAAGTATTAGTGTGAATTATTATTAGTATGTTTTTAAATTTCTTCACGGGTCTAGCCCGGACCTTTATGGCATTGGTGGGGCTAAAGCCAACACCAAGAGGCTCTGTTGAATATAACCAAATAACATACAATTATGGAGTTTGTATAAAATGGAATATGAATCTATTGTACAGAATAGGATAAAAAACAGGGCTATTGAGGTGAACAGCTTGTGGATAGGCGAACTATAGGATGAGAAACGGCACCTGCCTTGTCCTGTCTCATCTCAAAATACATTTAGGCAGGTGATGACTTTTCACCTACTAAATAGCCTTAAGGCTGTCGCATATTGGCACCGGAGGGCCAACATTGCTGTCTTCACATTGGGTGTCTTAGGGTGTCGAGAGGTGTGCTGCACTTTCACTAAGAGCCACTCACGGCGTTATTTGGGTGCCACCGTGGAGCTTAGGTTCTTAGCTCTTGCGGTTTCTAACCCTAGACGGCCGGCCAGGGGTCAGGGTATCATTAAATGAGCCTTAATAAATTTAAATTAAATTATTAAATATTTTTAGCCCCATGGAATCGGGGCACACGGTGTATTATAACACGCCCGCCTTCTACTTCCTTTATGAATACTCTCCATCCTAAGGTTGCCTGGAAGAGATCGCTCTGGGCCATAAGGCCGCCGTTTGTTGTAAGCTGTTTTATCGTGTATATATAATTTGTAGCGTGAACAATAAAGAGCTTATCTATCTATCTATCACTATCACCTGGACGTAAAATGATAACACTGATTCTGAACTAACATTATATCTTCCAGGCTCCTCTCCCCCATCCAGGGTACAACGAGTCCATCTTAGCTTACAACGATGACACCTTTTGCCCCCAACTACGAAGCGGCATCTTCGATGGCACGCTCCAATGCCTGGTCCTCAACATATTCGTACCAGACACGGCAGATGACACTCCATTACCAGTAATGGTCTGGATTCACGGTGGTGCCTGGATAGGAGGCAGCGGCAACAGGGAAATAAGTTCACCTAACTTTTTGGTCGAACATGGAGTCATCGTCGTTTCAATTCTCTACCGTGTTGGGATGTACGGTTTCTTATGCACAGACAGTTCAAAAGCACCAGGCAATGCCGGCCTCAAAGACCAGCTTCTGGCAATCAGATGGATTAAGGAACATATAAGTTCTTTTGGAGGAGATCCTGATAAAATGACGATTTTTGGAGAAAGCGCTGGTGGGATGGGCTTACATTTGCAGGTCCTATCTCATCATGAGAAGCTGTTTGAGAGAGCGATCATACAAAGTGGCTCGTCATCTTCTCCGTGGGCAACTGTTGAACAATCGAACCATATCCCAATCGAAGTAGCTAATGCTTTAGGCTTTGAGACAGAAGACTTAGAAGAAGCCATCGATTTCATAGCCAACGCAAATATAGAAGACGTAGTTGTAACTGCAGCAGATTTGAGATTTTCTTCTGGTACAAACAACAACCAGCCTCTCACAAAAGCATGTGTCGAAAGAGAATTCGAAGGTGTCGAAAGATTCCTCACTGTTCACCCCAACGTAGCTCACTCCGAAAAAGTAAAAGACATGGATATATTGATAGGTTATAACAGTGAAGAGATGATCTTTCAATACGGAGGTAGACCTAATGAGTTCTTTGATAGTTACTCCTTCAAAGATCTGCTAGAATTTGGGTATAACGTGACTGATATGGATGACATGGTGGCTTTGCTCAGACAATTTTACATTGGCGATGAAGAGACCAGCTCAGATTTAGAGCACGAAATAACTCAGTATGCTTCTGATTTCATTTGGAACCATCCAACAGAACGTGCCATAGATCTTTTTCTAGAAGATAACGCCAGGGTGATATACCAATATCTGTTTTCTTACGAAGGAGGGAGGAATTGGGTGAAAGCCAACATAAACACGACGGTGCCAGGCGCAGCGCATGCAGATGAGTTAGGATATCTCTTTGATATGGAAAGATTACAGCAGCAAGAAGATACTCCAGAAGACCTGAGGCTCATAGATCAGATGACGACGATGTGGACTAATTTTGTTAAATATGGGTATGTTAGAACCTTAAAATATTTACATACATATTTAGGCACCTTTTTACAATCTTTATCTTTATTTTGTGGGTATTGAATGAGACTGAGCCGTCACGCTCGTTCGGGTAAAGTCGGCTCGAGTCGGGTAAAGTCGGCTTGAGTCGACTAAAGGAGATATAGATATATCATTAAGCTCGCCTTGTTGAACTTTTTACTTCTGTCCGTTCACCGTTTTTTGTCAAATATTATTGAATTCGGTTTAGCTGTTCTTCAATACTTGAAATATGACATTCACCGTGCATTGGGTCAGCATTGTGGATCAGGGCCTATCTTCTTTCTCTGAGAGAAATCCTTTATCCCAGCAGTGGGAACATGATTGGCTGATAATTATAACGATATGGGTACCTTTACAAGAACCCCCCCCCCCCCCCCCCCCCCCCCCGCCCCCAAATTAACGGAATGAACTATAGTATAAATGTAGGTACTTATAGTGTGATTTGATGTTATGATGTATTAAGGTGGTACGTTTCACAAATGGCGGGAAATTCAAATTTCAAACAGTTTTGTCCTTGTAGCTAGGCCGGGTAATTATTGTAAACGATCATGATGTTTGGGCAAATTAATTATTATTCTTTACATAATCATGTAAAGCTATTTATCTCTAATGCGCATTATTACTTACATTTGTCAATAAACTATTTTTTTCTGTTTCAAACGGTTTATTGACAAATGTAAGTAATATGGTGCGTTACTGTTAAATAGCTGTACATGATAATGTAAAGAACAACCAACAATTTGCGCAAACACTGTTATTTTAAAATAATTACCCAGCCTAGCTACAAGGACCAAAAAACTGTTTGATATAGATTTGAAAAACTGTTTGATTAAAGAGTGTTTTTTTTTTTCAGAAACCCAATCCCGGAAGTGTCAGAGCTACTTCCGGTCCGCTGGGAGCCGGTGACAGCTGACAGGAGGTTGTTCATAGATATAGACCGAGAGTTGACTACCGGGATAAGGCCATTTTATGATAGACATGCCTTCTGGGATCTTTTTTATGACGCCAATAGACATAAGGCTAAAGGGTTTCCTGATTTATAGAATAAAATAATCCAAAGTTCATGTGTTTCTGTATTCCACCGTAATTAAACGAATTCGAAAAAGGAGGAATGTTCTCAATTCGGCGCGTTTTTTTAATTTTTTTATGTACCTGCGTCGATTACGCAGTAAACCAAAAACCAAACCAATTTGCGTGTTTATTTTTTTATCATGTAGAGAAAAATATCGAGGTGGTCCGTTTATTTTATTACAGCTCGAATAATATGATAATTTTGGTCGAGCCACTGCAAATTTCACTATATCAAATAACTATACAATCGTTTCGTTAAGGGGACTGCAGAGCTGCAGACGGGAACAGTGTCATGGTGTCTATCGTAACATTACAAACAAAGACATTGTCAATTTGATATATTTTAATTTGACATAGTAACAAGTGATTTTTATTTATCGTGTCATGTTATTCCGTCAAATTACAAGATATCGAAACAAACATTTCTATGTCTGTAATGTTACGATAGACACCAACACATGATTTTGTTACTTTTTGGAAATTCACACTCATTGATTTTATATCTTCAATAATGTGAAAATGTGCGAGCGAGAGAGCTGCAGAGGGTATACTGGGCCCTTAAGGCTCTTTGTTCGAGTCAAAACAAAGAGGTATTCATGCATGGATGTGTAATCTAATCTATAAAAAAAAAACGCCCCGAACAGTGTTAAAGGTTTCAAGAATTCCACTATCATAGGTCGTAATGTTCATTACAAATTCTTAAATAAATTATCTTTTTTAAAACCTATATTTTCACCTACCATCTTTTTCTGAGCAAAGGGGTATGCCGAAAACCAGCCCTGCGTGACCCTTCGGGGCCTCGCAGTACAGCGCTGAGCGTACCCCTATTGCCAAACATTGTATCTCCTTATGTTTCTTATAGTATATTATGTTCATTGTTTTTGTTTTTTTGGCAATAAATATATGTTACTCTTATTATTCTTAAAAACCGCTAAACACAAACATTCTAAGTCAATATGCCACTACAAAGTACAAAATAGTATATTATGAAATTAGTGAATAAAAGAGGGCCATAGATGAATCACGAGCAAGTGAAGGATTCTAACGACTGAATCACGGCCGTATGGAGTGATTCGAGTGTTAGAATCCTGAGCGACGCGAGTGATTCATGGCCCTCGATATGAATCCGTTTTATTCAAGAGTTGCATACTATACTTTATACCATGACTACGAGAAAAGAAAGATTTAAGGAGTTTGTTTCGAGTATTTTTTGAATTCGCAAGGTGGTTGTATAACATTTAGTTGGAGGTCTAATATATATATTGATGTGTTCTAAGTCCAAACACCAAAATAGTAATTAAAAGTGCTTTTTACTTACTGTATTCAGTGAATAAAATAAGATTTTTGGAAGGGGATTTTTTTTGCTATAGAAATATTTTCACACGGATTTTGAAGTCAGAGAAAAAATATAAAATAAATTTTGAATTTTTTTGTATCTTAGTTTGATAGTAAAATGCAGTTCCCGCGCGAATTTTCTAAATCGATTTATAAATGTCGGAGTTCAGACGAAACAAACAAATATTAAAAAAAAAAGAATTGTGAACTTCTCCTTTTTTGAAGTCAGTTAAAAAGGACAATGATGAACATTGACATTTGTACCAACTTTACGACGACGGCAAACCTGAAATAACCTAATTAGTTAAGTAGGTAAAGTGATTCAATAAAACAAATTTTTTAAACATCTAATTATATTTTTATTTGGTTTGGAAATCAATTTGGTTTTTATAAAATAGGAGCTAAAAGTATGGCATACAAATATTGATTAATAATATTTTTATTTTAGCAACTGTGCTTAATTTTTACAACTTTGATTACAGTGCGGCCGTTGAGAGAATGCGTCTATAATTTATATTAAAAAAATGGTATTTTTTTCCTATTTGTGTTTGATCCTATTTATTTGTATATAGGAGGATTCCGACTTAACGCCTACCAAAATAGTCAAGCAATTGCTACGCCGTCACAAAGTTAATATTTTGCAACTGACGCTCGGTATAACTTTTAATGAACAGAAATTTGTCACCGACTCGCACTTGGCCATTATTTATTATTTGTTGTTATACTTTAGAGTGTGTACTATAATCATGCCAAGTTTGACGCTTGTACGTATTACCGTTTTTACAGTAGAGCTCATACAAAAATACGTTAAAAATTACGTTTGTTGTATGGGGACCTCCCTTGAGTTTTAAATTTTGGACTCTTTTATTATTTCTTAGTAAATCCACCGTAACATTGCATATTCTGTGAAAATTTCAACTGGCTATCTATTACGGTTCGAAAGACACAGCCGTTAATAGGTAGGATAGACGGACGGACAGACATCGTAAGCTCAGTAATAGGGTCCCGTTTTTACGCTTTAAGTACGGAACCCTAAAAAGATATAATACTTTTCAATTGTTGAATCAAAGTGGTATGAAAATTAAGCGCTCAGTTGCCCCCTTAGTTTTACAATTTATGCAGAAATGTCCAATATAATTATCGAACGGGAGTTCTATCCAAAAGTTACATTAACTTACACTAAATCTATATTTAGATTACAGACTAAGCATAATATTCGAAATCGATAACAAAAGTCCTTATTTGTTTTGCTGCAATTTTAACTTTGAATCCGTCATCTGAAATTTCTTCACCATCCCTTGCCGTCCCTACTTCATTCGCATTACCATACTGACTGTTGAAACTTTCGGAAAAATCATTATCTTTCTTCCAAACCCACTTTTCTCTCGCATCCACCCATTCATTTGCAGATAACACCGTCTCTTTCACGCTTTTGACTTTAATATTCTGCAATACGGTCGTCAAGTCCACCTCTTTTGTCGAATCGTCAGATTTGGTCAAGTAATTCTCGAGTCGTAACAATAATTTTTCGCCCCACGGCTCTAGCGTTAGGAGATGTATTCCTTCAGGCAACGGACTTTTGAGCCATGAAAAGCAATTTGTTAGCAAAAACCAATTCTCCAAAGTTACATCTGTATTGGACACAAATACAATAGGACTGAAATCTGTTTCAATAACATGCTTTCTTTCATACGCATTGTCTTTTTTCGTAAGTAGCAGTCTATGGTTACCTCTAACTACCAGACCTTTACCATCCATAGTTTCATTCAAAGCTTCATCCACCCCAAAAGCATCGTCATGTAAAAGCCTTCTATGTAACATCAGTTCTATATTTCCTTCAATCAATGAAGAGCCTCCTTGAGATCTGTCAGTCATAATAACAAGTCTATCATTATCATCTTCTATGTATATCTCATTTGTAACGGGATAGTAATTACCAGCTATTTCTTCTGCTAGAGTTAAATTATACTGTGGTCTTGTATCTAACTTACGCTTCAGAACTTGTCTGCCATTGGAGTCTGTGAAAAATTCCCCATTATTAACCATATCTGTTCCGTATCTCACTATAAATTCTTTCCCTACACCATCGTCGATATCAATAGGACCTACCACCCATTCTAGATCTAAATAATCTATGCCATCGTAAAGTCTAGCCACGCTGTAAACGTTATTAGACCAAACCAATCTCATTTCTTTAACAACCTTACCGTCAACCACTTTGAAGTCTTGTTTATCCAAATGTTTAGCTTGATCGGGTGCGTTTTCTTTAGGTCTGAAGATGTAAGCTCCAGAAGATCTGTTGACAGCAATCTCGTTATTGCCTATTTCTCCTTCGTAGTAGTAAAAGTCTATAGTTAAATTCATGGACTTTCCGTCAGGGAATGTGACTGACTTGATCCCGCCTGAGGTGTTGTCGATGTGAAGTTTCATGTCCTGAAAAATAGGAAGAATTGTTTAGTTTTTATTATTGGATATGAGACTTACTCTCCTAACAATCATCATCACAATCAGCCTATCTTAATCCCCCAGCTGGTCGAGCTATATGGTATCGAAACGTGGTCCTTAACCGCTAGCCTTTTGGAAAAACTCAGTCGCACAGCGGGCAATGGAGGCTATGCTCGGAATTTCTTTGCGCGATAGAATCCGGAACAATTCGATTTGATTGGATATTCGCCAAAGAAACAGAGTCACCGACAAAGCTGTTAATATTTGCAAGTTGAAGTGGCAATGGGCAGGCCACATCGCTCGAAGAACCGATAACCGATGGGGAAGAAAGGTTCTAGAGTGGAGACCACGAACCGGAAGACGCAGCGTAGGTGGGCCTCCCACTAGATGGACCGACGACACCATGAGAATTGCAGACATTTTTTTTTTAGCTGCAAATTGGGCGGTCCGCCTGATGGTAAGCGGTAATCGCCGCATATGCGGCACTAGCGGCATTGTCGATTTTTTGCCAGCACGGAGAAATGTTTGTATCTAATCTTTTTAAAAAGCTCCAAGCGGGAAACCTTCGGAGGAAGGTCATTCCACACCTGCAGGGCCACGGGCAGAAGGATCGACAACCTGCCATCTGCATCCAGTGCAGATCTGCACCTGGGTGTAGATGGCAGGCTACCATTCAGTGTGGAGTTCTAAGGGGGAGGCCTATGTTCAGCAGTGGACGTCTTCTGGCTGATGATGATGAATGCACGAGCTATGTTTGAATTTGGTTTCTGGTGAATTACTTCGTTCCTGATATAATGCCTCAGAGAAACACCAAGCATAGGTCTCTCCATAGCTCACTGAGCGACTTTGAACGTGTGGACCGTTCCAACTGTAAGTAACTGTACGCGTTTCAGCGCCATTAATTATTGAGAGATAAAATTAAAGATATGGGTAACGTAAAAACTTGACTCAATCTATCAATGATTTCTAGAAGAGGTCTTTTTTAACCTTTATTGAGTACTATATTTTGTACTCAATAAAGGTGTGGCAGTGGGCAGGGCACATAGCACGCAGAGCAGATGGCCGATGGAAAAGGGTTCTCGAATTGAGACCACGGACCGGTAAGCGCAGCGTAGGACGTCCACCCACGAGATGGGCAGACGACCTAAAAGAGACCGCAGGGAAACGCTGGATGCTTCTAACCGGCCCTTTTGGAGATCGAAGGAGAAACCCTATGTCCAGTAGTGGACGTCCTATGGCTGAAATGATGATGATGATATTATGTACCCCACAGTTTTCTCAGGTTAATAGTATTTTATCTTTGTAATTGATACCACAGTAAATAAAGCGGAAATTCTGTGGATGCATCACAATTCACATCCTTGTGTTTCTCAAAGATTTATTGACTTATCTGTCTATAATTGGGGGAACGACTAAGTTACTTTCGCATGTTTAATAATAGCGTGATAGATACTCACTCCATTTTCTATCACGAAAAAGTCTTCAAGTCTTTCTATAACCATTGGATCATCGGAGAGCATCCGCATTTCTTCGTCACTCAAATTCGGGTACGCGTTCACAGCTTCTCTGCTTCTTTTAACTCCTTTCCCCTTCTCTTTTTCTTCTTTAATAATCTTCTCTAGATCCTTGATTTTATTATTAACCGGTTCGTATTTATCATCCTTCAAAACGTCTAGATCTATATTCTTGATATCAACTGTTTTCAATAGAGTAGGTTCCATGGGAATTCTTTCCTGTTCATCCTCATAGACTTCTTCGAGGTTTTTAATGTCGATGTCAGTTTTCTCTTTGATTTCTTTCCAATAATCGTTGATGTTTTCGTATAAGTCGTGGATTCGTTTGTTTGGTTTGTATATTGTGACGTCACGTTTGGTTTTAGTCACTTTCCTGATGTAGAATGATTTGTAGAAGAGTGGTTTGAGGAAGGCGATGAAGACAAGTTCGTGAGTTGCGCTGGAGTGTCGTGTTGGTATCTCCAGGACTTGTTTTGGAATGTCGACTAGTTGAGAGTCTATTTTGTCTCCTATAAAATATAAAGATTTCATATTAAAAACCCCACGAGCGATGTTATGTTATGTTTGTTGCTTTTTAGGGTTCCGTACCTCAAAAGGAAGAAAAAAACGGAACCCTTATAGGATCACTTTGTTGTCCGTCTGTCCGTCTGTCAAGGCCCCTTTTTCTCAGTAACGCGTAAAGGTATCAAGTTAAAACTTAAACATACCTAATACTAGTATCTGCGACTTCTTTTGGTTGTGAAAAAATCAAATAAGTCAACGCGATCAAAAGATATGACCGTTTATGTCGTTCGTACTACCACCGTTATAATATGACCGTTTGTACTACCATGATGATATGGGTACCAAATGAAAGGGATTATTGAGAAGAATACGTGTTTAAAAAAAGTTTTTTTATTTAAATAAGTTTGTTTATATTACCATTAGGTGCGTAGACTTCGTAGTTTCCTTCCAGGACCGGCACTCGAACAGGCACATGTACAAGCCACGCCACGGGGTTGTACAGTGTCACCTGGAATACAATATGATTTGAGATAATTTATACACCTGTTAAGGGTGCACATATCAGAACTGTATTAATTATAAATAAGTGTTATTTGTATTATTTAATATGTGTACTGTTGGTGTTTCTTTATGAATTAAATAAATAATAAATAAATATACAGTTTAATTGTTGTTAGTTGTAGTGTTCCTAATTATTATTTTTAGGGTTCCGTACCACCAAAGTGAACCGGCCAAGTGCGAGTCGGGCTCGCGCACTGAGGGTTCCGTACAGCCATAAAATTCAATAACGAAATTACCAGTTATAACTTGGTAATGAACAGAAATTTGTCACCGACTCGCACTTGGCCAATATTTATTATTATACTTAGTGTGTACTATAATCATGCCAAGTTTGACGCTTGTACGTATTACCGTTTTTAGGGTTCCGTACCCAAAGGGTAAAAACGGGTCCCTATTACCAAGCCTACGATGTCTGTCTGTCGTACCTATTAACGGCTGTATCATTCGAACCGTAATAGATAGCCAGTTGAAATTTTCACAGAATATGTAATGTTACTTTTCAATCAAGATCATGGTAGGTAGGAAAAATATGGAGCAGTACCTTAGTGTAGTCATCAGCCAGAAGACGTCCACTGCTGAACATAGGCCTCCCCCTTTAACCTCCACACTGAACGACAGCCTGCCATCTGCATCCACTGCATGCCCGCGACTCTCACGATGTCGTCGGTCCATCTAGTGGGAGGCCTACCTACGCTGCGTCTTCCGGTTCGTGGTCTCCACTCCAGAACCTTTCTTCTCCATCGGTTATCGGTTCTTCAAGCGATGTGCCCTGCCCATTGCCACTTCAACTTGCAAATTTTAACAGCCATGTCGGTGACTCTGGTTCTTTGGCGAATATCCACGTTCCGGATTCTATCGCGCAAAGAAACCAGTAAGGGTACTTACAACGAACGTGTTGCTGGTCTCGGAGGTGTGGCAGCTGGATTCGTTGAGGCGGCATCTGTGGAACTCGAACAGCGGGGGCTTGGAGGCGCTGCCCTGCATCATCTTACTGCAACACAAATGTTCACTATTTCTGAAACCCCGTACGAAGCGCTTTGATTCCACATTTATTGTGCGAACTGCTAGTCAGTGGAATGCGCTGCCTGAATGGGTGTTCCCCGATAGTTACCATCTGGGTGTCTTCAAATCACGAGTGAATCGGTTTCTTCTAGGCAAGCGTGCTGCAACGTAGAGCGCATCATCGCTTAACATCAGGCGAGTTGGCGGTCAAACGCAAGCCTATCTCTATAGGCCTGCCTTCTGAGCTTGTGGGCGTGGGTTCGATTCCCATCTAGGACAAACATTCATGTGATGAACATTTGTGTTTGTTCTATATCTGGTTGTTAATATCTATTTAAGTATGTACTTAAAACTATATATGTATGTATATCAGTCTCTGGCAGCCATATCACAAACTTTGCTTAGTTTGGGGTCAGATGACAGTGTGTGCAAAAAATGTCCCGAATATTTATTTATTTTATTTATTTATCTATATATATAAAAGAAAGTCATGTAAGTTACACTATTTATAACTCAAGAACGGCTAAACCGATTTGGCTGAAAATTGGTGGGGAGGTAGCTTAGAACCAGGAGTCGGACATAAGCTTTTCATCACCATCATCACCATTTTTCATCAATACGCGGGTGAAAGCGCGGGGCGCAGCTAGTTATTTATAAAAAAAAACTATTATTTCTTTACCTACATGCAGAGGCGGCGTAAAGCGTAGCCGACGTGGGCCAATGACAATATAACCAGTTGACTGCTCATCCTTAACCCCGCATAAGCCAAAGGTTCTAACATGTCAACCCAAACTATTTCAAGCGGGCCAATCCTAGCCGCGTATTGAATGAATGACTTTTGAGGCTCCAATCACAAGCGTCGAGTCGCGTCGAGTCTCCAATCACAAGCTGCCCCCCGCGACCGACGTGGCATCATTTTGCAAAAGGGAATTTTGACTATATGCGCGATCAAGTGGTTATATTATCTTTGGCCATCGCCTACGGCCTCGTACTAATAATATTAATGTCGTGGCAATCTCTAATTTACCCTCCCCTCCATGTCCATCCATCTCACTGTACTCACTGTGTTCAGTGTACTCACTTGAAAGCCAGTCTCGGCACTAGAAGCGAGTCCTCGAAGACCTAGTCGAGGATTCGTTAGTAATCTTACGGAAAGTGTTGTTTCTCTCTCTCTCACACACGCACTGTATATCACTCCATCTCACTCGACAGTGTACTCACTTGAAAGCCTGTCTCGGCACCAGAAGCGAGTCCTCGATGGCCTGGTCGAGGATACGTTCGTAGTCGTGCGTCACGTGTTGCTTCTCAGTGCCTGTGATGGCGTCGTGGTGTTGCATTATACCTGGAAGTTTTGAAACAATAATAATCTTTTCTAAAAACATGTTTTAATGTGTTTATAATTTGTAGAACCAGCTTCTACGAAAATGTGACTTTATCACGGTCAGTCACCAAACGCGTTGTATCACAGTATAACACTGTCACCAAACGCGTTGTATCACAGTATAACACTGTCACCAAACGCGTTGTATATTATAACACTGTCACCAAACGCGTTGTATATTATAACACGGTCACCAAACGCGTTGTATACTGATATAACAAGGTCATCAAACGCGTTGTGTACCGGTATAATACTGTCACCAAACGCGTTGTATACCAGTATAACACTGTCACCAAACGCGTTGTATACCAGTATAACACTGTCACCAAACGCGTTGTATATTATAACACGGTCACCAAACGCGTTGTATACTGATATAACAAGGTCATCAAACGCGTTGTGTACCGGTATAATACTGTCACCAAACGCGTTGTATACCAGTATAACACTGTCACCAAACGCGTTGTATATTATAACACGGTCACCAAACGCGTTGTATACTGATATAACAAGGTCATCAAACGCGTTGTGTACCGGTATAATACTGTCACCAAACGCGTTGTATACCAGTATAACACTGTCACCAAACGCGTTGTATATTATAACACGGCCACCAAACGCGTTGTATACGGGTACGGGTGGGCAAAGTAGGGCTGTGTTATAAACTTTTTTATGGCTGATACTTTCATGGCGGTCATGGTATAGTACGCAGCAGTAATCAAAGACCTAACGATGGTAATAGAAAGCTAAATCATCATCAGCCAGAAGAAGTTCACTGCTGTACATATGCCACCCCCTTTAACCACCACACTGAGCGACAGCCTGCCATCTGCATCCACTGGATGCCCGATACCTCACGATGTCAATGTCGTTACGTCTTCCGTAGTCTCCACTCAAGAAATTTTCAACTATATGTATTTTTTTAAACTCACCCATAGCACTCTTGAGTCCGTTGATCAGGTACTGGTTGTGGGCTTCCAGAGCAGCGAACACTTGCAGCTGTTTTGACATCTGGACAAAGTACAAAGCTTACAATCATCGTCTTCACGCCCGCAGAACAGATGGCCGATGGGGCCGAAAGGTTCTCGAATGGAGACCACGGACCGGTTTAGCGCAGCGTAGGACGTCCACCCACAAGAAAGAACCCCGGGCTCGTACAAATGAGCTCTTTGGAGCTTATGTACGGATCTTCATACCACTGGCTTTTCGTTGAAGGAAAACATCGCGAGGAAACCGGCATACGTGAGTTTTGGCGCCAACGTGGAAAAAACATGTCGGCTCGTTGGATTATTTTCCTAAACTTGTGTATTTTCGAGTATGTGTCGTAAATGGTTAATTATTATTTATTAAGTGCTCGTAAACGTGCTCGAGTGTGGACGTGGAGTCAAGTGATATAACGAGGTGAAACATGTCTTTTCGTGTTGTTTCCAAGAATCCATAGGAGCCTCTTGTAAAGTCTCCACCACTTTACAAGGGCATGAGATTGACTTGCCCGTGACTTACTTTACTTGACTGTGACTGTGATTATGACTTGTTTGACACATGTTTAATACTACGACTAAAGGACAATGAATCCAAGGTCATGAAAATTTTAACAAAAAAATACGTAATACGTTACTTAGGTTTACTGGCTTGTAGCACATGTAATAATGAATTTCTTGTCTTACCCGTTCGTATGTATGAACTATAATAGATAGATAGTTAGAAATTCTTTATTGTGTACACCAAAAATAAAAATTACAACACGATAGAAAACACGAGCTAGTGCCACAAGTGGCGGCCTTATCGCTAAAAGCGATATCTATAATGAGTCTTACCTGTAAGTATGTATGAACTATAATGAGTCTTACCTGTAAGTATGTATGAACTACAATGAGTCTTACCTGTAAGTATGTATATGAACTATGATGAGTCTTACCTGTAAGTATGTATATGAACTATAATGAGTCTTACCTGTAAGTATGTATGAACTATAATGAGTCTTACCTGTAAGTATGTATGAACTACAATGAGTCTTACCTGTAAGTATGTATATGAACCATGAGTCTTACCTGTAAGTATGTATATGAACTATAATGAGTCTTACCTGTAAGTATGTATATGAACTATAATGAGTCTTACCTGTAAGTATGTATGAACTACAATGAGTCTTACCTGTAAGTATGTATGAACTACAATGAGTCTTACCTGTAAGTATGTATGAACTACAATGAGTCTTACCTGTAAGTATGTATGAACTACAATGAGTCTTACCTGTAAGTATGTATATGAACTATAATGAGTCTTACCTGTAAGTATGTATGAACTACAATGAGTCTTACCTGTAAGTATGTATATGAACTATAATGAGTCTTACCTGTAAGTATGTATATGAACTATAATGAGTCTTACCTGTAAGTATGTATGAACTACAATGAGTCTTACCTGTAAGTATGTATGAACTACAATGAGTCTTACCTGTAAGTATGTATATGAACTATAATGAGTCTTACCTGTAAGTATGTAGGAACTATAATGAGTCTTACCTGTAAGTATGTAGGAACTATAATGAGTCTTACCTGTAAGTATGTATGAACTACAATGAGTCTTACCTGTAAGTATGCGTTCCCTCGTCTCTCGAAGTACTTGGTGGTGGGTCGCGAAGTAAAATACCCGGTCCAGTACGCGTGTGGGTCGGACGCGTACGGGAAGTAGTCGTCCTGCTTCGTCGGCAGCGAGGGGCTGGAAATACAGGCCAGCATCATCAGCATCAATCAAACATAAAATTGAATGAAATGCAATTTAATTCAATCAATCAATTCAAATTCAACGAAACAATTTTAATACAATTTAAACTTTATTCCATTTTAATTTAATTTCTTGTTATCTAAATTTAATTTAACTCATATAATATATTATATTTAATTGTCACCATTGAAGAGCACTAGTTATCGCGACACAGGGAATCCTATAGCGATAACTAGCGACTGTAATTACTTATAGTAAGCATGTTAATTTTAATTAAAATCCATAAATTATTTGTTCATCAAATTTTAATTAATGTTATTACTAAATATTGTACTGAATATTAATAGTGGCAAATACAAATTTATAATTATTTACATATAGTTATTGTCTTACTTAAATTTAAGTTTTTTTACAATAAATATATAAAAACAAAATATTATTAAAAAAACCTAAACCTAGAGTGCCGCCGGCAGCGGGGCAGGGCCCAAGCTACCGGTGGTTAGGGCTGCAGAGTGAGGAACCTCCTGGCAATACGTGCCGTGTCCAGGATTACCGCCTTCTGCATCTGACCCTCGATCCAACCATCTAGCGAGAGCCTCTTAAGATGTTGGTCGAGGCTCTTCGCTATAAGGCCGTTCACCGATACTTATTATCTTAGAATAACTACACAAAGAAACCAAGTACATTCGCAAAATTTAAGCCATTCAAATGGTGTCATATATGACACCAAAAAATATATAAAAATTTTACTATGACAATTTGCGCGGTGAAATCGTACCACAACAAATCAGAAAAGCAGCATAAGAGTTATGGTGTGACATTCCACAGGTAATCCATTAATTTTCTTGCTTAAATCGTTTAAAATACCAATCGAAACGTGCTTACGTTTCACACAAAGCGAATTTGTAGCTTACGTTTTGAGAAGGCGTTGTTTGGAAACTTACCTTCTCTGAGTAGTTATTCTAAGCTTATTATACTTATATTATTAATATTAGTAGGCTCAAGGATAGAGCCAGAGGCACAGAAAAGTTTTTTTGTTTAAATTAGAACGGCTGTCAAGGCATTTTTGTTGGAAATTTGTTGTACCCAGTTGCACCCATATAAACGAAACGTCAGTCATTCGAAATCAGTTAGCAACTGTGATGCGGAGTTCGACGCGTTGATCCAAATAAGAATGTTTAGTCAAGGTTCACTCATACGGTCTGGTAACAAACAAATTTTCCTTCTCATGTTCGTTCTATTTACTTATCTATAGGTACTATGGTTTTATCTGTCAAAATGTCAGAGTGTAATTTAAAATATTAATATTTTAGGTAATGCGCTGATAAGTAGGTATTTTGTTTTCTTAATGCTACCAAACATCGGAAAAAAACATCGGATTATCTGCTAAAATGTGTTCACAATATTATATACCTAGGCCATATATTCAGTATATGCTTTCTCCCTCTACGACCTAGGCTGTTTCAGTGTTAAATTTATTTGCGGTAGTGGCGCCCTCTTTTATTTCTACACATTTTGTATCAAGCTGTAAAAACATAAAAATCGAACTGCTCAGTAAAAACATAGATTAAAAAAAAACGCGTCTAATAGAGAACGTCCTTCTTTTCCGTCGGTTAAAAAAAGGTGTTTAAATTCGGTTGAAAATCATAATAATGTTTGTAATGATTTATAAACCATTTTCTGTTTCCCGCCAAAACTGCATAAAAACAGGTGGACATTCCGAATCAACGTCAACTACGCAAAAAAGTCACGCGTTGATCCTCTTTGTATCAACAGTGTTGGTATTATTTGCTCCGTTGCGCTTTGGCGTGATTCGAAACGCACTCAAAACCGGGCTATACGACTGCCGGCATAGGTCATTGACCGGCCGCTGTCTCAATGGCGCTCGGCCGGCTGGTACGTACGGCAAGCGGCATTGACCTCGAAATGTTATTGGCGCAGGGTTACCAGTCTTAATAATTTTACCCGATAGGAGTAATCTAGGTTGATCGATTTAAATTTAATTACTGAACCTGTGGTGAGTAAGTCAAATGTTGAGACAACTCAATGTGACTTTTTTTATAAGTTTACCTGAATTAAATTTTACCCGATGTTGAGTAATTTTGGGGATCGAGTATAATTGTTATTCGATTATTTGAATATTGAATTTAAAACTAATCTAGCAAAATTTATAAATTAATTAATTATTTTTTGTTACTATTATTATTTTAAGCAAGTAGGTAATTCAATTAGTATTTAAGATTGGTTTTAGTTTTCTTTCGAATTGATCCCAGCAGATAGGACTTATGTGTTAAAAACCATTTTATTATTTAATAACATAAATCACGATTTAAGCGGACTCGTTGGTCAAATTTAGGAATTTTTTTCGTAAGCAAGTCTAATGTAGTAATGTGGTAATGGGGCCAGCATTTTGGGAACAGTTCCCACTGGTAGCGGTTTGATAGAATAATAGTTAGGTTTTAATTTTTTTTTTTTTTTTTTTATAATTGAGTAAAGTTAAAACTGTATATTGACTTGTAAACTGATATTAAATAAATTCCAATGTAGTAGCTGTTAATAATTATGTTATTATAGAAACAGTGATTCTCGCGTTGATTCGCCGAGTAAGGTTTGAGGACCTTTCGCCTTAGTGCTGGCAACACATTCAGTGACCACGTGATCGTTTGATAGTAAACACAGAAAATGGCGTCTCCGGCAGAACATATGAAAACTAAATATTACGAATTAATAGCCCAATACTCTAGGAAAAAACCTCAGCATGTACGTATATATCTATGATTTAATATATTTATGATTGTATTTAACTGCGGCGAATGTATTTTGTAATACTGTTCGTGTGGATTTCTCTGACGGACCGCCGCCGTCCAACCAACGGGAGAGAAAGAGCTGGGAGATTTTTTTCTCTCTTTTCCTCTCGTTGGTTAGGCGGCGGCCCGTCACCCAAGTCCGTCTCGCCCAAAGAGCTTATGGACTGGTATTCTTTAGACTGAAATTTCGCCTGATAAATAGCTTCTATTAAAAAAAATTATTATAAGTTGGTCAATTTACTTTAGTTTATTTTATGGTTGTGCGTGGGTAAGGAATAGCCGGGTATTTTTTAATAATTTTGCATGTCGTCAAACAAGTATTATTTTGTGGTGTAATCTAGGTACGTACCTTCCTACATAAAAATAAAAATATTTGACTTTCAGTTACTACCCCTTTTTTTTAATGGACCATAAGAAGGACTCCAAACTAGGGCACTTTAAATAAATAATAAATAAATAAATAATTGGGACATTTTTGCACACACGCGTCATCTGACCCCAAATCTAAGCAAAGCTTGTGATATGGCTGCCAGAGACTGATATACATACATATATAGTTTTAAATACATACTTAAATAGATATTAACAACCAGATATAGAACAAACACAAATGTTCATCATATAAATGTTTGTCCTAGGTGGGAATCGAACCCACGCCCCCAAGCTCAGAAGGTAGGTTCACTACCAACTGGACCAACGGGCTATCAAACTTTGGCCAACGTCAAGTGTTTTTAGGGTTCCGTAGGTACCCAAAGGGTAAAACGGGACTATTTACTAAGCCTACGCTGTCTGTCTGTCCGTCCTACCTTTAAACGGCTGTATCTATCGAAACGTAACAGATAGTCAGTTGAAATTTTCACAGAATATTTAATATTACGGCGGATTAACCAAAAAATTATAAAACAAGTAAAAACTAAACTGTACTGATATGGTATGGTATATGGTATATCATATGGTACTGAGACGTGGTCCTTGACTGTTGGCTTTTTGGAAAAGCTCAGAGTCACACAGCGGGCAATGGAGAGAGCTATGCTCGGAGTTTCTTTGCGCGATAAGATCCGAAACGTGGATATTCGCCAAAGAACCAGAGTCACCGACATAGCTGAAAAATATAAATAAAATTTATAATGTTAAAATGTTTATAATGTTAAAATTTGCAAGTTGAAGTGGCAATGGGCATGACATCGCTCGAAGAACCGATAACCGATGGGGAAGAAAGGTTCTGGAGTGGAGACCACGAACCGGAAGACGCAGCGTAGGGAAGCCTCCCACTAGATGGACCGACGACATTGTGAGAGTCGTGGGTATCCAGTGGATTCAAAAGACGGGCTGTCGTTCAGTGTGGAGGTTAAAGGGTGAGGCCTATGTTCAGCAGTGGACGTCTTCCGGCTGATGATGATGAAAAACGAAAGGGGGGTGGGTCCCCATACAATAAACGTATTTTTGTATTAGCTTTAATGTAAAAACGGTAATACGTGTAAGCGTCAAACTTGGCTTGATAACACAATTGGGGGAAAGGGGGGTCCCCTTTCGTTGTATAATGTTTAGAGGTAGCTTCCGATCGCCAACCGCGACAGGCGACCGCGGCCACGTCGCGCGACCCACTGCTCTGTATGATAATAATAAATAAATAAATATTTGGGACATTTTTTCACACAAGGTCATCTGACCCCAAACTAAGCAAAGCTTGTGATATGGCTGGCAGAGACTGATATACATACATATAATTTGTAAGAAGTGCTAAACAATGTAAGCGACCCACACCCACGTCGCGCGACGCGGCCTTACATTGCTTAGTTAGTCCAGACTCCATGAACTGGATCCTACAGCATTTCCGAGCAACTTTAACATGGGGTTCTTCAAAGGGCTGTTATTAGAGTCTCAACGTATCTGTGATGCCCCTGGTGTAGCAGGTATCGATAGGCGACGGACGCTTACCATCAGGCGGCCCGTCAGTTTGTTTGCCACGTACGACATACAGAAAGTAAAAAAATCATGCTGATCAGTGAGTCGTGCGACGCGGCGCTGCCGCCGGTCGCGGTCGCCGGTCGCAGTCGCCAATACTGGAATGCTACCTTATTGCCATGTACGGCACAAAAAAAGTAAAAAAAACATACTGAGCAGTGAGTCGTGCGACGCGGTCGCAGCCGCCGGTCGCTGTCGCCAGTCGCAGTCGCCAATACCGGAATGCTACCTTATTGCCATGTACAGCATAAAAAAAGTGAAAAAATCATGCTGAGCAGTGAGTCGTGCGACGCGGTCGCAGCCGCCGGTCGCTGTCGCCAGTCGCAGTCGCCAATACCGGAATGCTACCTTATTGCCATGTACAGCATAAAAAAAGTGAAAAAATCATGCTGAGCAGTGAGTCGTGCGACGCGGTCGCAGCCGCCGGTCGCTGTCGCCAGTCACAGTCGCCAATATCGGAATGCTACGTTAATACAATACAATACGTCATATCGAGAGTGAATCGGTTTCTTCTACGCAAGCGTGCTCCATCGTAGACCGCATCATCGCTTAACATCAAACGAGATGGCGGCCAAGCGCAAGCATATCTATCATTTAAAAAAGAAAAAAAATCGACAGACCATGATTTTATCTAATAAAATTTATCCAACAGACGCTGATGAGGGAGCAATGGGTCAACGTTATGCTACAAAGAATCACATCCGCCAAAGAAATCTTACACAACGAAGGCACCAACAAACTACCAAAGGCCGCCAGAATAGCTCTGGACAGCTACGACATCATCTTCGTCGACAAAAAGCAGACCCTCGTGAAGAGATCAAAAGAATTCAAACCGGAAAAGGAGAAACTCTACAAAGTAGTAATCCCTCTAGAAAGTTCGTTCGAAATCGTTTTGAACGCGCATTTGTGTACTCGCCATGGGAGCTCCAGCGATATGTTCGATTGGATAGAAAAATGCAACTTTGCCGTCGCCAGCATATGCGCTCCGATTCTACGAGAAGTCTGCACGACTATGAATGAAAACTGTCCAAATGGCTACGTTGAAAATTTGACTATTATACCACTGGGCGGCTTACAGCCTTTAGCTAATCCAGAACCTACAAAAGACACCGCATCGGTAACGATTTTAGACATGGCATTGCAGCCTGATAACTCTTTCTTTTATCTCCTTGTATACAAAGATTTGGACACTTGCTTTGTGCAACTCAGACCTCTGACAGCTACTGATTTGGTAGAAGAAATCACGATGGAGATGATGAAGCTTTTTTGTGACTTTTCACCCCCAGAGGCCATTTTGGTCGATACAAACATGAAGGATGTGTTTGGGGCGGTTTTGGATAGGTTGAACAGTATATTTCCCGCTGAAATATTGCTTAAGACATGCGATGCTTTGGCCGTGGATTCTCAGATAGAAGTGAAGCTGACGTACTGGATGTTGGCAAAGAAATCTCGGAGCTGGTCTGTCGGGTGTCACTTCGTGCAGTGGGACATCAATAACGCAAAGGCCAAACGTGGGAGCGCCTACGAAAAGTTTTTCGGAATAAGAATTGTTCAAGATAAATCTGAAATAAAGACTCCTGCAAATTTAAAGAGCTTTAAAGCAGGTGAAAAGCCCAAACATAGCCCAATATCGAAAAATGAACCAAATACACAGATTTCGACAGCTTCTACCAAAAACGATACCGAGACACCTAAAATTATTGTCAGAGACACTGTGACAAGAGAAAATCCTGTGATATGCCAGCCCAACTCCACCCGAGAAGTTGATTCCAACGTCAACAATACTACCACAGCGAATGTGAACAATTCTACCACAGGAAATGTCAACAATTCTACCACAGCAAACGTCAACAATTCTACCACAGGAAATGTCAACAATTCTACCACAGGAAATGTCAACAATTCTACCACAGGAAATGTCAACAATTCTACCACAGCAAACGTCAACAATTCTACCACAGGAAATGTCAACAATTCTACCACAGAAAACGTCAACAATTCTACCACAGGAAATGTCAACAATTCTACCACAGGAAATGTCAACAATTCTACCACAGAAAACGTCAACAATTCTACCACAGGAAATGTCAACAATTCTACCACAGGAAATGTCAACAATTCTACCACAGCAAACGTCAACAATTCTACCACAGGAAATGTCAACAATTCTACCACAGAAAACGTCAACAATTCTACCACAGGAAATGTCAACAATTCTACCACAGGAAATGTCAACAATTCTACCACAGAAAACGTCAACAATTCTACCACAGGAAATGTCAACAATTCTACCACAGCAAACGTCAACAATTCTACCACAGGAAATGTCAACAATTCTACCACAACAAACGTCGAAAATTCTGTAGAACCACATTTTGTTGTTAAAGTGGAAGAAGAAAGTGATGTATCAATGGAAACTGAATCTCACATCTGCTGCACTTGCGAGCAGGTTTTAGAGACAAAGGCGTATTTCTGCTGCGTTTGTAAAAAAAGCTTGCATTTATTCTGCGGCGTCAGCAAACAGAATGCCAATGGCAACATGGAAAGTGTTTGTTTCTTGTGCTTATAATATACTAGCTGCTGCCCGCGACTTACGCGTCGACTTTCATATACTCATCAACCCCCTTATGCCCCCTTTAATTAGGCCCCTTCGCAAAATCCTTTCTTAGCGGATCTCTACACGCCATAACTAATCTACTTGCCAAATTTCAGTTTCGTCATTAACGAATGCGTTTTATCGGAATTGTTATTTTGTTTCCGCTCGCACATTTAACGGCCTCTTTTACCAAATTAGACGGTATTAAATCAATTTGATTCAGTTAAATTACAATATTTGAACTAGAAAAAATACATGTCACAGATACATCTGTGTTTGAGATTATGATTTGGTTCAAAACACGATAGAATAAAATTTCCTCGATCAAAAAAAATCTGAAACAAAGTCGATTTAGTTATTTTTTTTCGTTTTATGCTCTAATGAAAGCTCGTAACAACCAGGAAATTGCATGTACTGAAAGGCTATTCAATCTAATCCTATTCATAGATTTTTGATAGTGAATAGTTTCGTTTTTTAGTGAAATTAAAAGCGTAAAAAGGTCGCGAGAATTCGCTCGCGCCTCGCTCAGTACCGCGCCAGGCGTCATCGAGGTCGGACCTATGTTCGATTTTGTCGTTGCACTCCCCCGCGAGCCTCCTGACTCTTGCGTGGCAAAATACATCGTCGCTATAACTTGGCGGCGGCTGAGGGAGCGTTTTGTTGCCTACGCGACTCGGATAACCGGCCGCTAATGTTTTTTTTCTTCAATAAGACTGAAAAAGAACCGATTGGAACAGAAATCAATCTTACCATCAGGCGGCCTGTCTGCTTGTAAAAAAAGTGTTTACCATCAACAATGACGATTTTTATTATCTGTGGCGATCAGCGATATGAACGACTAGGTGCTATGAAATCGTTTGTAATATTTAATTTCACTGATGTTAAGCTAGAATTTATGTTATATTTTATATATATTACACGGGAATTACTCACGTAATATTAAGCCGGTCACTCAGACTATAATAGTTACAACCGCATTAGGCGATCTTTTTCGTGCAATGCGCGCGCGCGGCTACGTCTCGCTTTGCACGCTTCGCGCGTATAAAATGTGTGAAAACCACGTCAGCTTCTACAACTACTACCCACCAAGTACACACCTACACCTTGTTTCTACTTTACAATCCAATCTTTCCTCTTTATTTTTTTACTGGGCAAGTGCCTTTAATAACTAAACAAAATACAAGCTAAAACTAACACTACAAATACAGTTAGACTGCCCATAGACCGTTGAAGGTCTAAAGACAATCCAAATGCTCAAGCCCACTACCAGTTGGCAGCGTACCCAGCATGCTGGCGGCATTACCACGCTGAATGGCAATGCTTATGCGTTGAGCCAGAAACACGCCAGCATTTTGGTCACGCGTCGCATTAACCAGGCGCTCTGAAAGATTTTTGAAAATGAGGTGAGCTCCCGGTCCCCAAGGGCCCAATTCCTCTTTATAATATTAGTATAGATACCATATGTGGCGAACAAGCAGACGGGCTGCCTGATGGTAAGCAGTCACCGTCGCCTATACTTGTAACACAAGAGGCATCACAACTACGTTGCAAAAAAAAAAAAAACTACGTTGCCGCCCATTTAACTACCCTTTACCTATATTCTTACAAAAAAGTCTCTGGGAAATTTGACAGTATTCGCAATAGGCAGTATAAAGTTAATACATAGGCTTAGATTAACTACACAGAGATGGTAAGTTTCCAAACAACGCCTTCTCAAAACGTAAGCTACAAATTCGCTACGTGTGCTGTGTTTACTTGGCTCGTCACGCACACAGACGCAAAAATTATGCGGCAATAATTAAGTTTTTTGGGAGCTCTTAACACCTGCCCCCCCGATTCTACTAAAGAAATTGTCATTAAATTGTAATTGTTGCGATTTTAATTGTTAAATAACTGCCTCAAAAATGACATTTTTTAATATTTTTTTATACTAAGTTATCATGTTAGGCGGTTGTATTTTTCTAGTAATTAAAAAAATTATATTTAAAACTGTAAATTTTGAGGCAGTTATTAAACAAATAAAATCGCAACAATTACAATTTAATGACAATTTCTTTAGTAGAATCGGGGCCCTGACTAAGAGCACTGACCACGGAACACTATTACAGCGGGCACTGACCGAGCGAGCGTCGTTTGATGTCATATATGGCTCCATTTGAACGGCTTACATTTTTCGAATGTACTTGGTTTCTGTATATAGTTATTCTTAGTACATAGGTAACTTACTTGGCTTCTTTAACAGACTTCAAGTAGCAATTCGGAGTCGAATAGAACAGTTTTAACTTCAGTCCATCCTTGGCAGCTTTCAGGTTTGTGTATCTGTAATAATTGTTATTAATTAAAATATGATTATATTAAAAGTATATTAAATACCCCGGCAAATACACAAGATGTGCGGCGGCAATATCTCAGATGGAAAGAAAAAAAAAAGGTTTTTTTTTTTGGTTTTTATTTTGCCCGGTATTGGGCAGGCCAAAGCTATTAAAACCATACCGCCTCGTCTTACGTATTTTACTGACATGAGATTGTAAGCTTTTTAGGATTACGTACTCAAAGGGTAAAAACGGGACCCGATTACTAAGCCTACGATGTCTGTCTGTCCTACCTTAAAACGGCTGTATCTTTCGAACCGTAATAAATAGCCAGTTGAAATTTGCTAGCTATCTACTATCATGGTTCGATAGATACAGCCGTTTAAAGGTAGGACAGACAGACATCGTTGGCTTAGTAATAGTGCCCCGTTTTTACCCTTTGGGTACGGAACCCTAAAATCGGTAATACGTACAAGCGTCAAACTTGGCATGATTAGTACACACTCTAAAGTATAACAATAAACAATGGCCAAAAGCGAGTCGGTGACCGACGACATAGTGAGAGTCGCTGGCATCCAGTGGACGCAGATGGCTGGCTGTCGTTCAGAGATGGAGGCCTATTTTCAGCAGTGGACGTCTTCTGGCTAATGATGATGATTTTTTTAGTGTGGCATTTCTGTTTAGTGTTTGCTTGTGTGAGGAGGGGGAGGTGTTTATAGGGGTATTATAAATCGGCCTCCTTGACGTGACTAGCCGGTTATGCGCGCGTATATGCAGGGGCGGATCCAGGATTTCATTTGGGGGGGGATTTCATTTTCAAGGTGCACCTGAATCAAATCGAAAAGTTGAGTCGAATGTATGGAATCGCTAGGTGTTTTGGGGGGGGCATGGCCTACATGCCCTGGATCCGCCAATGCGTATATGGCTGGCGAAACCAAACTTAGTTTTAAAGGTCCTGTTGCAATGCGCACAGTGCAACTGACCATCAACAGCCATCAACCAGCCAGGGGGGGCATGCCCCCCCCCCCAAACACCTAGCAATTCCATACATTCGACTCAATTTTTCAATTTGATTCCTTCGAACCTTGTCAGAATGCCACCCCCCCCCCCCCCAAATGAAATCCTGGATCCGCCCATTGGTGTAGGAAGGCTTCGGACGGGTCTTAATAATGAGGCGTTTTGCATCTAGGTCTTGTATTCGTTAGATAGGGGGGGGCATTACTCACTGTATCAGCTTATCAAGGTTGATGTACCACATCGCAGCGTCCTGATAGGTAAAATCACCACCCATAGTGACGACAACGTTATTGGACCGGTACGACCGCGCTTGACTCTCAACGTAGTCTATGAACTCTTCAATCTGTGGACAATTTTGTCCAGTGAGTTTTTACCTTTTTAGGGTTCCGTACCAAAAGGGTAAAAACGGGACCCTATTAAGCCTACGATGTCTGTCCGTCCTACCTATTAACGGCAGTGAGGCCTATTCTGTCATACCACTCACTAAACTAAACCAATCTGACAGGACTAAAATTATCTGCCTCTCTTTTCATTTTAATACGTGAGAGAAGGATGGCAACAATTTAAGAGCTGTCAAATTTAGTTTAGTTTAGTTTAGAGTGCATAAGAATCGATGCCTGTATCTTTCGAGCCGTACTAGATAGACAGTTGAAATTTTCACAGAATATGTAATGCTACGGCGGATTAACTAACAAATAATAAAAAATTCAAAAAGTAAAAACGAAAGGGGGTCTTCAAACAACAAACATATTTTTTTAATCTATTTTGTATTAGATCTAATGTAAAAACGATAATACGTACAAGCGTCAAACTTGGCATGATTATAGTACACACTAAAGTATAACAAAAAATAATAAATAATGACCAAGTGCGAGTCGGTGACAAGTTTCTGTTCATTGCCAAGTTATAACTGGTAATTTCGTTATTGAATTTTGTGATGGTGGCGAACCCTCAGTGCGCGAGCCAGACTCGCACTTGACCGTTTTATTTAGTGATAACTATCGAGATAGAATGGCATTGCCCACCTAGCATAACGAATCATTGACGAAATTTAACGATATGGCTAGTAAAAATCTGAATCTGAATCATCGATTCTGATGTACTAAACTAAATTTGACAGCTCGAAAATTGTAGCCATCCTTCTCTCACATATTAAAATGAAAAGAGGCAGATAATTTTAGTCCTGCCAGATTGGTTTAGTTTAGTGAGTGGTGTGACAGAATCGACGCCAATGCCTAAAGAGTCACAAACGTGCAAAAAAATCCGAACCAAAACTCGGCTCACACTACGCATAGCGCCGACTTTTGGGCTAGTTGTAAGGTAACCGCGATCCGAGTACAACGCCGCGCGATGCCAGAGCTACGATGACATAGCGGACAACCAACGTTGAACACTATGCAAGCAACATAACGTCTAAATTGGAGTAAATGTGGCATTGTGAAGTATATAATTGATACAATGTATGTACAATGACGCTCGGACGATACAATGTATGTACAATGACGCTCGGCGACAATGACGTTTTTTTGTCTGTTTTCTGTTCTCGATGGTGATATCCCACTACCTTATTTCCATACCACTTCGCTATGCCAGAACTAAAAAAGTATTTTATTTATTCGTCGATAGGCTTGCGTTTGACCACCGCCTGATGCGGTCTACGATGGCGCACGCTTGCCTAAAAGAAACTGAATCAGTCGCGACTTGAACACAGAAGAATTGAAGATGCCAAAAAATAAAAAAAAAGACTTGAAGACACCCTGACTACCAGCGCCATATTTATTCAGTACCCTTATACAAGTTTTAATAATTTTCGAAAACTTTTTTCGTTTACGTATTATATTTGACGATTCGTCATCACGAATATTCAAAAGTAGACCTTTAAAATCGATTAATTGACATTATTTCTTTATGTTTAATAAATGTTCTTGAAATATTTTATTCGGATATGTTCACCGATACACGTTTAAAGAAATTTGGCTCGATAGAAAAAAATCGTGAACTTTCCTAAAAAACACCCGTTTTACGATTCCCTTCAATGGATTGAATCAACTTCATTCAGATTCTATAGAAGAAATTTTTATTTAAAACAATTGTGTGTTATCCTAACAATCATTCAAATACTTTAGTGGTCGCAGTTTTTTGTAAAAGCGTAAGATTATTTGTAGAAAATAAAGAAAAAATAAATATTGAAAATGTTTGAAAGCGCGCACGCCGCATTACCGCCATACAAGTGAACCGTACACTTGTATGGCGGTAATGTCTACCATTTCGGCTTAAGGTGGTACGATTCACCTATGGCGGGAAATTCAAATTTTAAACAGTTTTTCGGTCCTAGTAGCCAGGCCAGGTAATTATTTTTACAACATTATAATGTACAACAATTTAACAGTAACGCACCGTATTACTTACATTTGTCAATAAACCGTTTGAAACAGCAATAATTTGCTTATTGACAAATGTGAGTAGCAATGTGCATTACAGATAAATAGCTTTACATGATTTTGTAAAGAATAATAATCAATTTGCGGTAACATCATGACCGTTTACAATAATTACCCGGCCTAGCTACAAGGACAAGAAAACTGTTTGAAATTTGAATTTCCCGTCATACGTGAAACGTACCACCTTAAAAGACGCACATTGCAATGTCGAGTATATAAACTTTGATAAACTGTTAAAATAAATCAAATACCTCTATCAGGGGTGCAAGTACCGTTCTTTTAGCGATCGTCAAATTGACAGTTGAGGTCGTCAAATTCGATAATATGCAATTTTTTCAGTACTCGCTGTGATCTATTCTATGGCATTTTTGCGAATTTGACGATCGATAAAGAACGGTACTTGCACTGCAGTATTGCACAATTACCCATTTTAGTTTCAAACTGACACGTGTTGTCGCGGCACCGGATGAGCAGACTGATTTTAGCCGGACTCAATTATGACGATTAATCATAATTGTATTGGAAATATGCCACGCAAGGCCGACTTGTGGCGTCTACTTGGATATAAGTCTATGGTTTCGAAAAATAAGCAATATTGAAAAAATAAAAACTTGTGATTTTGTCGACATATAAACTTAGTGTCAAGTCAAATAGAATGTAGATTTTGTATGTTGTGTGTGAAAAGTGAAGTGTGTTTATAAAAACATGCAACACTACAATATCATATGAGAAAGAGACAAAAAGCAAGAAAGACATACAACGATGTTGCATTTAAGGCCGTTGCAGACCATGCCTAGTACTCGTAGCAAGTATAGGTAGCAAGTATGAGTAGAAAGTGCCTACTACGCATCGTATGCAACGTTTTGCTTAGTTTAAGTGGCAGTGGAAGTACTAAAGGCGCTTACAGGCTTTGCGTAGTACAAGTAGCAAGTAGAAGTTGTAACTGGCTACTTGACCGATGTGGTCGCTAAGCGACAAAAACCTTAAAGTAAAATAAAAAATAAAATGCTACCACGCATCGTCTGCAACGTTTTGCTTATTGCAAGTGGCAGTGGAAGTACTACCAAAGATAATTAGGTACTACTAAGCACTACCTCTGCCACTTGCAATAAGCAAAACGTTGCAGACGATGCGTAGTAGCTACTTACAACTTCTACTTGCTACTTGCACTACGCATCGTCTGCATGCGCCCAAAATCACTTACTCGATCAATTTATCTAAGTTTTTGTACCACATCGAAGCGTCTTGGTATTGGAAATCGTCCCCCATCGTCAGTAAGACGTTGTCCGTCCTATACACGTGTGACATGTTCTTGCAAACGTCCAAAAACTGGGCCACCTTGTAACAAAAGTTGACTGGTATTGACTGATAGATGGCGGTATTTACAAATATGATTGTTAGCGCTGCCATTGACTAAATCTAATTATTTTAAGAGACGGCACTGTTTAATTTTTTATTTAATAATTATTAATTTGATAACGTCTTCTCGTCCAAAATACGTCAGTGCCTTAATAAAAAAGTCATCGATCAGTGTGTGTTGCCAGTGATGACATACGGCACTGAAACGTGGTCTCTCACTATGGGCCTCATAAGCAAGCTCAAAGTCGCACAACGAGCTATGGAGAAAGCTATGCTCGGGGTTTCTCTACGAGATCGAATCAGAAATGAGGAGATCCGTAGACGAACGAAAGTCACCGACATAGCCCACCGGGTTAGCAAGTTGAAGTGACAGTGGGCAGGGCACATAGCACGCAGAACAGATGGCCGATGGGGGACGTCCTATGGCTGAAATGATGATGATGAATTTAAAAAAAAAGTAAAAAACTTACTTTAAAATTAGTAAATACGCTATTTCGTTTTTTATTTAAAACTTATTATTTTCTAGTTATTTTGATTTAAACGTGAATTACGTAAACATGCCTCGTACGATGCAGAAACTTACTTCTTCAACAGGGGGCTTAGTCCCAGATTTGATAGTATTCGAAAACTTTTTTCGTTTTCTTATTGTTCCATACATTGCTGGGCTGAAAGGTATTCGAAAACTTTTTTCGTATTAGTGTGAAACAATCTATACCGCCGATTTTAGTTCCTCCGCGTTTCCGCTGGAGGCGCTTTACTAAAATGTATGGAACAATACGTAAACGAAAAAAGTTTTCGTTAAGTATCAAATCTGGGACTAAGCCCCCTGATCTTTCATTCCCATCGAGATCCAATATATATAGAATCACAATCGTGCCAAAAAAATGTCCGAACCAAACCTCGGCGCACGGTACGCATTGCGCAGCCTTTTGGGTCAGTTGTCAAGGCAACCGCGATTCGAGTACAACGCCGCGCGATGCCAGAGCTACGATGACATAGCGGACAACTAACGTCGAACACTATGCAAGCGACATAACGTCTCAATTGAAGTAAATGGGGCATTGTGAACTATATGTTAATATCTATTTAAGTATGTATTTAAAAAATATATATTTATGTATATCAGTCTCTGGCAGCCATATCACAAGCTTTGCTTAGTTTGGGGTCAGATGACCGTGTGTGCAAAAATGTCCCGAATATTTATTATTTATTTATTTATATAATTGATGTCTAGGTAGTAAGTACATACACGATGCTTGGACATTTTTTGACTGTTTTCAATAGGGTGTTTGACTGCATTGAAAATATTATGCCAATTGACATCATCCATAAACATGACATAATGAAATAGCATATTTCATTGATTTTTTTATAAAAATATGCTTATTTTTTGTAAAAAACGCGAATAAAATAACTGTATTTTCGACATTTGATCACGTGATCGAAAACGGTCTGTAATTGGCTTCATCCCTAGTGACGTCACACAAATCTAAACAAACAGATTTTGTATTGATATTTGCGAATTTAATGTTGTAAAGCTATTTTGAGAGCGATTTATCCAGAAATTATCACCAAAAACAGTCCGGAGGTTAAATGTGAGAAGAATGGAGAAACATTTTGTGCAAGCAGACAGCAGTAACTTACCCAAAATTAATGTATTTATGGTTGCATATTTCTTCAATAATAATCTACGTCATTGTTTCTACGCTGCAGAACTCAAAACGTAAAAACTACAATGTAAGTATTAATTTTTAATTGTTCTCCAAGCAAAACATTCAATCAAGTTGTACAAAAAGTATGTTGTACTAAGTGGATATAACTATTTTGTTAGGTTATGTCGAGCTTTACAATGTTTAAAAAGAAAGTAACAGTACATAAAATAGTAATGCAATAAAAACACAAATTGTAATAGAAATATATAGACTCAAATATGTACCTCAAAATGATCTTCGCACATAGAAACACTTGAATTAGCTCCAATACTTTTGGGTTCTCTACGAGCTACTTAGTTCCAACCACTTTTTGCGAGTTTTGGGGTCCATTGGAACAGAAACGAATAGTTTTTCCGGTGTTTTATGGAAGTATTTGTACATTGTGGCACTACACAACATTTATAAACCATTACTTCTATTAGAAAATTAGTGATTATCAAACTTTTGCTGCCTGGCTGCAGCTGTTTTGTTTTGTGTGACGTCAATCGTCGCTCGACCGGAGCTATGACGCAGGTCTGCGTTTTGGCGCGATATTTTTTTATTCAAACTTTAACATCGATTTATATCGCAAATACGACTGATATCCAGAAAATATAAATGCAGTATACATTAAATTATATCAGGCAATAATGTGCAATAGTTTCCCAAAAGTAGTCAAATACCCTATTAGAGATTGTGACTATAGGTATTATATCTCGATGTTCATTCCATATGTCTTCAAGCTGAGCGAGCAGTCAAGCTTTGATCACATGCCACTGAAACAAGACCCCAAAAGTCTGTAATCTTGCATCAAATTTGAGCCTTATGTCGTTTCACGTAGATTAGAATTCCTAACGACACACTACGTATCGTGCCTCGTGTAGAATAATAATACTTACAAGGGAACTTCAATAATAACTTAAATAAATCCCCTATAGTAATTTACTCTTATAGTGCTAACAGACGCTCGAACGCGGCTGACCTCAACCGCCGTCTGACCAACGGGAGAGAAAGAGAGGGAAATATGACATTCTCACTCTTTCTCTCCCGTTGGTTGGACGGCGGTCCGTCAGCCGCGTTCGAGCGTCTGTTAGCACTATTAGAGATGGCATATTTTCTTCAAATTCAAATGGGACCACTCTCGAGCCACAGTCTATTTTTAACCAACTTCAAAAGAGGGGGAGGGGGGTTCTCAATAACTTTTTTTTTAATTATATGACGAATTTGTAGTGTAATTCCGCTTATACAAATAATAATGGACTTCCGCAAAGTAACGTCTGAAATGCATTATTCATGATTCAATCAACTAGTTTTTTGTCTGTTTGATATTTCAGAACTCCGTAATTTATAAACCGATTCGTGAAGTTTTTTTTATTTTTATTGAAACGTTATACATTCCGATTATTCCCACAGAATGTTTATTCAGAAATCAGAAATATTTATTGGCCATAAAAACATTAAACGTTATAGGCAAGTCACTTTTACAAGGAATATGTTATAAGAGTTAAATAAAAACGGCTAACTCATTTTTTTAAATATATTTAATTTAAAATTAAAATCGGTTTGGTAGTTTGGCTTTTAAATTAAAATAAGGCCAGAGTGAATAGGTATCTTCTAAGTCTGCGTGCTTCATCTTCGACCACATCGTCGCTTACCAACAGGCGAGTTGGTGGTCAAACGCGGACTGATCAGCGTTAAAAAAAAAAAAAAAAAAAAAAAACTGGAAAATTCGGTTACTGATATTACGTGGTCGAGGTAACCGAATTTGTGTATTTCACTTATTTTGACGTCGGTTTTTAAAATCAATAATTGTTTTCTCGTATGAATATTACACAAAAAGAGCCAAATTGAAAACCTTCTTTTAAAATTCGATTTAAAAAAAACCTGACCTGCTATTTTTTTCGATGTTATCCTATTGCAACGAGAAGTCTCAGATGGCGCCACCTTCGCTGGTGCTGTCATTTATGGTTTATTTGAGGTTATACACATTGCTCTTGAATGAAACAATACAACATGGAAGTATTATAGGGTATATACAAGATATTTGCAATTAAAATAAACTTTGCTTTAAAACAGTAAAACGTTTATTCTAATGACAGTGGCGAAATTTAAAAAAAGAGTTTAAGAAAAGAAATTCTTCCTTAGCTGGTGATATTACGATGTAACAACGAAAGAGCGGTCTCTCCTAACACAGGTTGTCAAAACTTAACAGGAGAGGCCAAACACCTATGTTTTATAAAAATCAGTTATTTTTTAATTTTTTTTTTTAACTGATCTTGTGGCAAGTTAAGTTTGCAATAAAATTATCAATATTATTTTTTGTCATCGGAAGGAAAACGGTGTGTACCTTTATTTATACACTGAAATGCACTACACAGAGGCATGTTTTAATACCAGACGATATTTGTTGTGTAATTACTAAAATTATCTATTGATATTTGACACTTTTGACAGTGAAACAACACCAGCGATAATGCGCCACCTGGCGTGATAAATAAGCAGTGTGTCTCCCCATTCTCTACGTGACACGATGGCTTACATGCCGTTACGATATAGTCATTTCGATGTGAATCATTCTTTACATGCCACTTACTGAATGAGTTTGTCTAGATTCTGATACCACATGGCAGCGTCTTGATACTGGAAGTCCTCCCCCATAGTGACGAGGATATTGTTACTCTTGTACCCTTTCGACATGTTTCTCGCTATTTCTATAAACGTGGCCACCTTTTGGATAAAATTTACGTATTGAGATTAACGCCATCTGCTGACGGAAACTGTGCAACTTTTGTGTTATCTCTTAGAATGTACACAATGCTCGTGAGCCTTTTGATTGATTGTTTAGCTCTTTATTGTTTTTTCACACTATAAAATTGCACACAGAGGCCAAAAACGTGTATGTGTTTTGATTCAGTCACATAATTTTACGTTAATTTAACTTTATCAGACAACTAAGTAAAATTTAAAACAGTGCCATCTCTCGTTAAAACTTACACTATCAGCATATGCTATAATATTTTTCACTGTTAGGCTCAAAAACTACTAACTACTTCTAGAATTTTTCTACTACAAATACAAAGCTGTATGATTATGAAAGAATTGTTCACATCGCTTTCATTAGATAAAATAGCACTGCGATGGTCAAACGCGCATGAAAATTAGCGTCCTTGTTTCCTGAGATATAATCTGGGCCTTTTCAAGGCCAGAGTGAATAGATATCTTCTAAGTCAGCGTGCTTCATCTTCGACCACATCGTCGCTTACCAACAGGCGAGTTGGTGGTCAAAAGCGAACTGATTCGCGACAAAAAAAAAAGCTTTAAAAATAAAATTCAACAAAGCGCCATCTCTTATCTGTTACCGCGCAACTTTACCTTGGTATCGACGTTGAACATGGGCGAGTCGGGGTCGTCTATGATTGGCTCGTCGTTGCACAGCACGTCAAAACAGAACCCGGGTGGAGGGGAGTACGTATTGTAGAGAACACCGGTAAATATGTCGGATGGCTTGCCTGTAAAATATATTTAAAAAACATATATTTTTAATTCAATATTTAAATGTATAAGTCATTCACACGGACAACATCTTGTTTTTGATTGTTGATTATATTAGTGACTAGCAGACCTGACAGATGTTGTCCTGTCTAACCTGTCTTAGAACTGTCAAACACGCAAAGTCAAAATTACAAATCTTATTTTTTTACACCTTGGGTTACATTATTGGAGTTTAGTAAGGATCCCTATTTTTTTCCAAAATATAATATAGCCTATGTTAACCGGGGATAGTGCAGCTACCCAACACAGTGAAAGAATTTTTCAAATCGGTTCAGTAGTTTCGGAGCCTATTCAATGCAAACAAACAAACAAACAAACAAACAATCAAATCTTTCCTCTTTATAATATTAGTATAGATAATTAGTAATAAGTAATAATTAAAACTTTTTTATTTTCTTTGTTTGATATACCTACCTACCTTTGTACTTAAATAAAAAAAATTGTGAATGTATAAGATTATAATTAACTAGCTGACCTGACAGACGTTGTCCTGTCTTAGAACTGTCAAACACCCAAAGTCAAAACTACAAATCTTATTTTTTTACACCTTGGGTTACATTATTGGAGTTTTAGTGAGGATCCCTATTTTTTTTTAAATTATAATATAGCCTATGTTAACCGGGGATAGTGTAGCTTCCCAACAGTGAAAGAATTTTTCAAATCGGTTCAGTAGTTTCGGAGCCTATTCAATGCAAACAAACAAACAAACAAACAATCAAATCTTTCCTCTTTATAATATTAGTATAGAAAAGTAAATACACGTCGTGATAAGTAGTACTTATTCATCATCATCATCAGCCAGAAGACTACTGCTGAACACAGGCCTCCCCCTTAACTCCACACTGAACGACAGCCTGCCTTTTGCATCCACTGGATGCCCGCGACTCTTACGATGCCGTCGGTCCATCTAGTGGGAGGCCTACCTTCGCTGCGTCTTCCGGTTCGTGGTCTGCACTTATGAAGAAAAAAGAGACTCCGAGCTCTCTCCATTGACCGCTGTGTGACTGAGTTTTCCAATATATGGAATGAGCTACTTGCAGAATTTCCGAGTAACTGTAACGTGGGGTTCTTTAAAAGGGTTCTTCAAAAGTAGACAAGTGTGCACGTTGACCTTCTAGGCCCGTTATGCTCCAACTTTGGTTATAACGTAATAATCTCATATAACCTGTATCTTTGGAAGATTTCACCCTCGAAAAAATGTAAAAGGAGTAAAACCTTGGAATAATGTAGTTAAATTATATAAATAACTAGCGACCCGCCCGCCCGGCTTCGCACGGGTGTAATTTACGTGTGAAGCCGGGGCGGGTCGCTTGTTATATATATATATATAAACTTACCGTAAAAAATTATCTAACTGATGGTGAAAACCGCATCAAAATCCGTTGCGTGGTTTAGGAGTTAGCGGCCATACAGACAGACAGACGCGGAAAGCGACTTTAATTTATACTATGTAGAGATAGAGAAGAGAAGATAAAAGACTAAGAAAGAGGGTAGATCGTTATGTCTGCACCTAACTTTTTAACTGTTCGACCAACCACCCGCATTCTTCAATTTTCCCGTGAACATGGTGCATGTAACTGCGCCGAAATATCGGGAGCTCATTCCACAACCTTACCACGGTAAATTTTAATAACCCTTAAATAATCATATAACTTTAGTGAACAACCGTGATAGCTTAAAACAGTGTTTTAAAAAATCAATTAAATATATATTAAAAATAAAAGTAAAAAAAGGAAAAGAGAAAAACAGGCCAGTTGGTGGCCAAAAGTAATCCTATCTATCTATACTTATAAAAGCGGAATACTCAATCAGTCACTGACACTGAAAGACATAGTTTAGCAGTTCCATAAAGTCATACATTTTTAATATAATATTTAATAAGTTCCTTGCCAATATCAAACTCCCAGACATTAGTATAGCAAAGTCCCATAGACCATATTTTATTGAATATAAAATTTTAACTGTCGCCTCTCTATATATATTTGAAAACTGTAAATTTGTTAGAAAGTACCCACCATTCTTTAGAAAATTAGTTGAAAACCGAAACTATCGAATAAGGTCTAACTATAAACATAAATTAATCTTACCAAAATCTAAATTAGCAATGCATAGCTCCGGCCCAAATCCAATGGCCATCAAAATATATAATAAACTACCAGTACAGCTAAAGGATATAGAAAATGAAAATAAATTTGACAAATTAAGCCTAAAAAACATATTGCTAGCAAAATGTTACTATAGCTTAAACGAGTATTTAGAAGACAAATCAATTATGGAATAAATCGATCCGCTCCGCACTATGTTGCCATACACAATCAGGGTTATTATGTGTTAAGTACCTAATATAAACATGCTACCTAACATCTCATGCATAATTATGCAATAAATGATTCTGAGTATTGAGTAATAGAATAAGTGGCAAACAAGCTACGGGCCACCTGATGGTAAGTGGTCACCGCCGCCTATAGACACCTACAATACCCGGGGCATTGTCAGTGCGTTGCCCTACCCTTCGTTTGAAGCAGGATCAAAATAACCCAGCCCGGCAGCGGACTGCCAGAGTGGGCACGAAGAATCGACACCGCTTTATGGTTGATATTCCGAGGGACCCGGACGAAGCGCTTTGATTCCACATTTATTGTGCGAACTGTGGAATTCGCTGCCTGAATGGGTGTTCCCCGATGGTTACAATCTGGGTGTGTTCAAATCACGAGTGAATCGGTTTCTTTTAGGCAAGCGTGCTCCATCGTAGGCCGCATCATCGCGGCGAGTTGGCGGCCAAGAGCCAGACTATTTATAATAAAAAAATAAAAATAACACGGTCGAACGGTGACGAATCTTTTATTTATTTATTTATTTACGGAAAACAAACAGCTTTAACAACATAAGACATAGTAAGAAAAATAAGAACAAACAAGTCTTAAAAGCTGAACTCACCTATGTCGTCATCCCCCCTCCATAGAGTCTCCATGGTGTTCCCCGCCAGCCGCGTCTTCTTATCCTGGTAGTCGATCCTGCCCAGGAACAGACCGTCGTATCCCATCCCGGCGAGTAGCGAGGCGAACTCCCGCGCGTGACCGAACGGATCTATCTGCCACCCGACACGGGGCAGCGCGCACGGACCGAAAGTCTCGTTGATTTTACTGGAAAGGAAAAAAGTTGTCACCATCATCATCATCAGCCAGAAAACGTCCACTGCTAAACATAGGCCTCACCCTTTAACCTCCACACTAAACGACGGCCTGCCTGCATCCACTGGATGCCCGCGACTCTCACGGTGTCGTCGGTCCATCTAGTGGGAGGCCTCCCTACGCTGCGTCTTCCGGTTCGTGGTCTCCACTCAAGAACCTTTCTTCCCCATCGGTTATCGGTTCTCCGAGCGATGTGGCCTGCCCATTGCTACTTCAACTTGCAAATTTTAACAGCTATGTCGGTGACTCTGGTTCTTTGGCGAATATCCACGTTTCGGATCTTATCGCGCAAAGAAACTCCGAGCATAGCTCTCTCCATTGTACTGTGTACAATACGCTGTGTACAAAAATATTTAAAAAAAAAATTGTCGTAGGACTGCACGTCAGTACCCTTAGTACAAGTTTTGATAGTATTCGAAAACTTTTTTCGTTTTCTTATTGTTCCATACATTGCTGGGCTGAAAGGTATTCGAAAACTTTTTTCGTATTAGAGTGAAGCAATCTATACCGCCGATTACTACCGATTTTAGTTCCTCCGCGTTTCCGCTGGAGGCGCTTTACTACAATGTATGGAACAATACGTAAACGAAAAAAGTTTTCGAATACTATCAAAACTTGTACTAGGGTACAGAAGTGAAAATTTAAGTAGTAATCCACCTTACACAAGAGATGGCGCTGTATTAGAAAAATACGGATACATATACCTGAGCGTGTCGGTCACGCGAATTCAGTGATTTTCCCCATCCCTAAAATTGCCCAACACACATAATTTGCGCTATCCAATAACATTTACCGAAAGCAGGGTCCTGAAAAGGTCTCATTTCATTCATATGATACATACCTAAGTCCCCAAGTGAATTGGTCAATGGTGGAATGGTAATGCGCAGCCGCTTCATCGTTCATGCTCCACGCGCCCCCCACAAACTGCAGCCGCCCTTCGCGCACTAGAGTACGGACCTGTGCATTGGAAAAATCGGTTTTATTAGAGTACGGACCTGTGCATTTGGCAAAATCTGTTTTATTATAATAGTACGCACTTGTGCATTTGGTAAAATCTGTTTTATTATAATAGTACGCACTTGTGCATTTGGCAAAATCTGTTTTATTATAATAGTACGCACTTGTGCATTTGGTAAAATCTGTTTTATTATAATAGTACGCACTTGTGCATTTGGTAAAATCTGTTTTATTATAATAGTACGCACTTGTGCATTTGGTAAAATCTGTTTTATTATAATAGTACGCACTTGTGCATTTGGCAAAATCTGTTTTATTATAATAGTACGCACTTGTGCATTTGGTAAAATCGGTTTTATTATAATAGTACGCACTTGTACATTTGGCAAAATCTGTTTTATTATAATAGTACGCACTTGTGCATTTGGTAAAATCTGTTTTATTATAATAGTACGCACTTGTGCATTTGGTAAAATCGGTTTTATTTTAGTACGGACCTGTGAATTTGGCAAAATCGGTTTTATTATAATAGTACGCACTTGTGCATTTGGTAAAATCTGTTTTATTATAATAGTACGCACTTGTGCATTTGGTAAAATCTGTTTTATTATAATAGTACGCATTTGTGCATTTGGTTAAATCTATTTTATTATAAAAGTACGCACTTGTACATTTGGTAAAATCGGTTTTAATATAATAGTACGCATTTGTGCATTTGGTTAAATCTATTTTATTATAAAAGTACGCACTTGTACATTTGGTAAAATCGGTTTTAATATAATAGTACGCATTTGTGCATTTGGTTAAATCTATTTTATTATAAAAGTACGCACTTGTACATTTGGTAAAATCGGTTTTAATATAATAGTACGCATTTGTGCATTTGGTTAAATCTATTTTATTATAATAGTACGCACTTGTACATTTGGTAAAATCGGTTTTAATATAATAGTACGCATTTGTGCATTTGGTTAAATCTATTTTATTATAATAGTACGCACTTGTGCATTTGGCAAAATCTGTTTTATTATAATAGTACGCACTTGTGCATTTGGTAAAATCTGTTTTATTATAATAGTACGCACTTGTGCATTTGGCAAAATCTGTTTTATTATAATAGTACGCACTTGTGCATTTGGTAAAATCGGTTTTATTATAATAGTACGCACTTGTACATTTGGCAAAATCTGTTTTATTATAATAGTACGCACTTGTGCATTTGGTAAAATCTGTTTTATTATAATAGTACGCACTTGTGCATTTGGTAAAATCGGTTTTATTTTAGTACGGACCTGTGAATTTGGCAAAATCGGTTTTATTATAATAGTACGCACTTGTGCATTTGGTAAAATCTGTTTTATTATAATAGTACGCACTTGTGCATTTGGTAAAATCTGTTTTATTATAATAGTACGCATTTGTGCATTTGGTTAAATCTATTTTATTATAAAAGTACGCACTTGTACATTTGGTAAAATCGGTTTTAATATAATAGTACGCATTTGTGCATTTGGTTAAATCTATTTTATTATAAAAGTACGCACTTGTACATTTGGTAAAATCGGTTTTAATATAATAGTACGCATTTGTGCATTTGGTTAAATCTATTTTATTATAAAAGTACGCACTTGTACATTTGGTAAAATCGGTTTTAATATAATAGTACGCATTTGTGCATTTGGTTAAATCTATTTTATTATAATAGTACGCACTTGTACATTTGGTAAAATCGGTTTTAATATAATAGTACGCATTTGTGCATTTGGTTAAATCTATTTTATTATAATAGTACGCACTTGTACATTTTGCAAAATCGGTTTTATAGTATAGACTTGTGCATTTGGCGGTACGGTTTACGGTCGCGCAACTTTTCGCAATCACATAATCGCTTAAAACCGGTAAGCCATAAGGCCCCTGAAATCGGTTCTTCATTTTGTTTGTTTATTTATGTGAGCGTCTGACTGGCCAAGTCGAGGTGGCGTTTGCCAGCCGGACCCCAGCCCTCGCGGACCCCCACGGGCCAGGCGGTAGGAAGGATAGGGGGTATCCAGACCCGTGCTTGTGGAGAGCCACGCGGGCCCTTCCGGCCCAGTCCGACCCCGTTAATGTGTACCTTATGCTGTATGGACGCAGGCTGCCGCACCCACCATTTCCAAAAGAACGCTGTCTCCACGTATATGAACCTGAGGAAACAAAGATAATATTATAAAGAAAGATTCTAGAATAGCAAACCCAAAAGAGAAATTACACTAACTTTAAATTTTTCTTAATAATAATAGGCTTGTGATTGACCACCATCACGCCTGATGTTAAGCGGTGATGCGGTCTACGATGGAGCACGCTTGCTTAAAAGAAACCGATTCACTCGTGATTTGAAGACACCCAGATTGTGACCATCGGGGAACACCCATTCAGGCAGCGCATTCCACAGACAACCAGTACGCATAATAAATTTGATTAATTAGGGTTCAGTAGTTTTTAAACCAGCTCAAACAATAGCTAGAGCGCCTACGAATTTCGCGATTGCAAAACACTAAAATACTTTTGTTTTTTCTTTTGTATAGTCAAAACAAGGAGGTATTCATGCATGGATATGTAATCGTATCTATAAATAAACTAGCAGTTCACCCCGAACAAAGTTAAAGAAGGTTTTGATCATTCCACTATCATAGGTGCTACAATAAAATTCTAATATAAATTTTCTATTTAAAAAAACGAGCTCTAAAAACCACCAAACGTAAACATATGCCACTACAAAGAACAATAGTTATTTATGATACAAGTGCGGTAAGTTGGTTATTACAAACGAGTAGACGAATGTAAGCCCGAGACGAAGTCGAGGGCTTACCATAGTCACGAGTTTGTAATAACCAATCCGCACGTGTGCCATACAACGTTTTACAACACATTTGCGAGAAAAAAAGGCTACAAATGAAACAATTTTTATGGAAATGGAAATTAAAAAAATTCCGTAAAGTACACGCACGGTGCTATACATCTGAGCGTGCGGTAAAATTCATTACCGCACGCTCCGTTGTATGATGCGTAATGTTTAACTTTCGAACGATGTATACAGGCTTCGTAAGTGCACTTTTTGAGCAAATGTTTTGTAAAACATATTTTTTTATTCGGATTTTAAGTCCAGTGGAAACAACTACAAAATAATTTTTTGAAAATTTTAATCTAAGTTTAGTAATAAAATTCGGGCGGGGACTATATTTAATGTAGTTCTTGCCCGACTACAAAATCCGTGTAAAATAGTGCATTGTTATCCTAGAGGTGAAAGAAACTTATTTAGTCCCGAGACGGGGTTTGGCTAATAGTTCGAGGGACTAAATAAGTCTTTAACCCTGAGGTAAACACTGTGCTTTTCATTACGAATACAAGGTACCTAAAAAGGTTTTCCACTACTGCTTTAGCCTCTTCTCTTATGAAATCAGGCGTTAAATCCATATCTGAACTGATTGTGTTAATACAAATCTGCTTTACGGAAGTATAAACAAAACTCTACAATGAAGATCGGATTCCCGCCAATTTGTTTTTTGAACATCCTGACACTGGCAAATGCACGAGAAGTGCGGGACCATAATCCTCAGAAAGAAAAAAAAGTTGGAACATCGTTCAATACAAATGTGAAAATAGAACTAGTTTTTTTAATAATTTGAGTGACTGTCAGTTGAAAGTGACTCTCCCTAGGGCTGAAATGTATTACTTTCAACGCGCTCCTCAGGCAAATTTAGACCTACTTTCCGAGTATGAGTAATGAAAATATTATTTTGTTATTTGTAGTGGCATATCAGCAAATTTTTTTTTTTGTCGTTTATTGAAGTCGGGCTTTTTAAAAGATAATTTATTACAATAGAGCTAATACAAAAATATGTTTAAAAATGCATTTGTATGGGGACCCACCCATATTCGTTTTTAATATTTCACTTTTTAATTATTTGTTAGTTAATCCGCCGTAACATTACATATTCTGTGAAAATTTCAACTGGCTATCTATTACGGTTCGAATGATACAGCCGTTTAAAGGTAGGATGGACAGACAGACATCGTAGGCTTAGTAATAGGGTCCCGTTTTTAACCTTTGGGTACGGAACCCTAAAAAGAAGTTGACCACACGACAGAAGTGAAAACTTCACCAAGGTTGACTATATCTCTCTCGCTCCCTTAGTCGACTCGAGCCGACTTTACCCGAACGAGTATCTGAGCGTGACGGGCACGCGAGTTCTGTGCTTTAACCCCATCACAAAAGTGCCCAATGTGCCTAAATAAGTTTTCACTTCAAAACTTACTTTCTCTTCGGGTCGGCCCACAGCTCTTTGACCACCGAATCCAGAATATATTGCACGCCAGCTTTCTGGATGTTATTCCGACCTACAATGTTAAAAAAATTAAATAACATAAAACAAAACAGCAGCCAATACTGGAACAAACAATCCAACTTTCATTTGCAAATACAGTGTAAACTCTATATTGCGACACTCGATTTAACGACAAACTCCCTAAAACGTCGCAATTACTTGACTTGGTTGGTTCTCTTTTATTATAGAAACTGACGTGGTTTTCACACATTTTATTTATATTACACGGGAATTACTCACGTCAGATTAAGCCGGTCACTCCGACTATAGTTTCAACCGCATTAGGCAGTCTTTTTCAAGGTGAATGCGCGCGCGCGGCTGCGTCTCGCTTGGCACTACGGACCGCCGCGCGGCGCGCACGTGATGTCAACGGCAGCTGATCGGGTGCGGGGGTGGGGGTGCGTAGAGAAATATGCTGCGACGGCGCACACCGGAACTCTTCCTCACTCGAATCTTCCTGTGTGTCAGGAATATTCCAGCAGGCGGAGCTCACCACGTCGCCACCAATCCCACGGTCACTCCCACGAACTCCATGAAGACACGGTCTCCAAGTCGGTGGCAGGTTCCATCCTCCATCCCTATTGAAGGTTGGACGTCGACTGATCTCGATGGCTTCTCTGACTTTCCGGGGCACAAAGAATTTCTCCCGTGCCAGCACTTTCGCTCTGTCGAACCTAATATAATGTTGCGCGCCGGAGCCCAGAGAATGTTCTGCCACCGCGGACCCGTTAGTGTCGAGATTCTTCATGGACCGTATGTGCTCCGTGAGTCTCGTGGACACGTTCCTTTTTGTTTCGCCAACGTAACATTTACCGCAATCGCAGGGGATCATATAGACACCGGGAACCCCCAATGGGTCTCTATCTATTGGAGAGCGGAGCAGCTGTCTCAGTTGCCCTACAGGACGGAAGATCGTCTTGATGCTATACCTGCGGCGTAACAAGTTTCCGATAAGTTTCTAGTTTTTTAATCTTACGTGAGTAATTCCCGTGTAATATAAATAAAATTGGTTGGTTCTCCTTGTTGTTCATACAATGTCCATACACTCTATGTAGCATCACACCCTACATAAATAACGACAACAATACGCAATAAGCAATAAACAGCACTTTATAAGAAAGAAAATAAATTTTATTCGACACCTTTACAAAAACTTATATCTAAAGGATACACTCAGTGTCAAATGGGTCCGTCACAGCATTAATGCTGATAGTCAAGGACTATCAGCGCCGGTTTTCAGACAGGTTTTTAGAGCAGCAACTACCGCCAGACAAAGATAACAGTATACGCAATAAGCGTTGTTATTTGTATCAATATTAATGTTGGTCAAGTGCCTTTATTCATCATCATCATCATCATCAGCCAGAAGACGTCCACTGCTGAACATAGGCCTCCCCCTTTAACCTCCACACTGAACGGCAGCCTGCCTTTTGCATCCACTGGATGCCAGCGACTCTTACTATGTCGTCGGTCCATCTAGTGGGAGGCCTACCTACGCTGCGTCTTCCGGTTCGTGGTCTCCACTCAAGAACCTTTCTTCCCCATCGGTTATCGGTTCTCCGCCTTTATTAACTAAACGAAATACAAGCTAATAATAACACTACAAATACAGTTAGACTTACACCGTTGAAGGTCTACAGACAATCCAAATTCTCAAGCTCACTACCAGTTGACAGCGTACCCAGCATGCTGGCGGCATTACCACGCTGAATGGCAATGCTAGTTGTTTAAAAATTTTATACTTTACTAGTAAATGCATAATTATATGTAACAGTATAGATTTTTCTTCTCTCCATTTAACGACAACTCACAATAACGCCATAAAATGCGCAGATTACATTTCACTATATAGAGTTTACACTGTATCTTGAAACGGTAACATCTAAAACACAAAGTTGCAAAGTTGAAATGCAGCATTAACAACTTATTAAAAAAACTTAAAAATTAAGCAACAAAATAAATAAATAATGTAAATAATAAATATTCGTACATTTTTGCACACACGGTCATCTGACCCCAAACTAAGCAAAGCTTGTGATATGGCTGCCAGAGACTGATATACATACATATATAGTTTTAAATACATACTTAAATAGATATTAACACCCAGATATGGAACAAACACAAATGTTCATCACATGAATGTTAGGTAGGTGGGAATCGAACCCACGCCCCCAAGCGCAGAAGGCAGGTTCACTACCAACTGGGCTAACGGGCTATCGCGAGTTATGGAGTATCTTTAAGCCTCCGCAAACTTACTTCCATAGTAGTACTGGTCGACAGTCTTCAGCCAGCCGACATCGTCGTGCGTGTGCGCCACAATATGGACGTTCAACACGTCCGCTTCGTACGCGGGACAGTTCTGGAATGAACCAAACCAACACATTAAATAAGTATCATCATCATCAGCCCTGAGTGACCCACTGCTAGGTATAGGCCTCCCTTTGTTTATGCCACTCTCCCCGGTCTCTCGCTAGTCGCATCCACTCGTTCCCGACAGTACTTTTGATGTCTTCAGTCCACCAAAAAAAGTATATCTCTATTATTTTTAGGGTTCCGTACCCAAATGGTAAAAACAGGTAATGGTAGAAACGGGTATTATCTAAGTCTATGATGTCTGTATGTCTGTTCGTCTATCCGTCCGTTCGTTCGTCCTACCTATTAACGGCTGTATCTTTCGAACCGTAATAGATAGCCAGTTGAAAATTTCACAGAATATGTAATGTTACGGCGTATTAATTAAGAAATAATAAAAAAAGTCAAAAAGTAAAAACGAAATTGGGTCCCCATACAACAATTTTTTTTAAACGTATTTTTGTATTAGCTCTAATGTAAAAACGGTAATACGTACAAGCGTCAATGGCATGATTATAGTACACACTCTAAAGTATAATAAATAATGGCCAAGTGCGAGTTGGTGACAAAATTTCTGTTCATTACCAAGTTATAACTGGTAATTTCGTTACTGAATTTTGTGGTGGTACGGAACCAGTGCACGAACCCGACTCGCACTTGGCCAATTTATTGAGCGATGGTATCGAACAGCACATAATTAATTTAGGTACTAAATAAGTGATGCAGGGTCGAGGGTCGAACCTGGTGCCGTCAGATTGTAAAGCGCACATGCTACCCCTCGGCCACCATGGCTCCCCTTGGCCGCCAAGTATTCTGATATTCTTGATGTTTTATTATGTTAAATAGTTACAAGGTGTTTAACTTGTGGTAAAATGGGGACAATGTTCTATCACGACGCGCGTGCTCGGCCATATTTTATTATTCTGACAATGTGACACTTGTACCTACGAATCTCTTTGCGGTTGGACAAAATGACAACCACACGATTAAGCCGAAAGGGGGTCATTATTCTCATCACTATGAGCAACTTTTGCTGTGGAACCCACAGAAAAGATTAGAACGGCTATCAAGGCATTTTTGTAAGAAATACTGAATTCTGGATACTGTAGATCAGTGTTTTTCAACCTTCTTGAATAGGTGACCCATTTACAAGTAAAAAAATTATGGCGACCCAGGGCCAAATTAAACCACATAAACCACAATAATAGTTATTTATGATACAAGTGCGGTAAGTTGGTAGTAGACGAATGTAAGCCCGAGACGAAGTCGAGAGCTTACCATAGTCACGAGTTTGTAATAACCAATCCGCACGTGTGCCATACAACGTTTTACAACACATTTGCGAGAAAAAAACAAAAAATGGAAATTAAAAAAATACCGTAACGTACACGCACGGTGCTATACAACGGAGCGTGCGGACAAATTCATTACCGCACGCTCCGTTGTATGATGCGTTTCATTACAGCACGCTCCGTTGTATGATCCGTAATGTTTAACTTTCGAAAGATGTATTCAGGCTTCGTAAGTGCACTTTTTGAGCAAATGTGTTGTAATTTTTTTTAATTAATTTAGAAAATGATTGAGTTACCTATTTGCGTCTCAAAAATAGAACCACGGTACGTTTTGTCAAAATGCCTTTTTACTGAAATTGTAGGTTTTTTTCTGTTGTAGACCTACAAACACTTGCTTATTTTACCCGCGACCCCCCGTGTAAGACTTTGGGACCCCCCTGGGGGTCGCAACCCACAGGTTGAAAAACACTGCTGTACATATAGTAAGTCATGCGCATGACCTTATGTTTTGTAGTTGCTTTCTATGTTTCACGCCTGTTCATGTTGTATAGTGATAACATACAAGCTAAAGTTCACATTCTTATCGTGAATGACTATTATACGTAATAAACAGGCCAAGTGCGAGTCGGGCACGTGAACTGAAAGGTTCCGTACCACCACATAAACATAGACGTAGCCAGACATCACATCACCAGCCATTAAACGACTACTGCTGAACAAATGCCTCCCTATTAGAGAGGGGTGTTGCCATAATCCCCACGCTTGGCAGGCGGCTTGGGGATCGCAGTACGTTCACCGTGTACTAATAGGACACTGCTGCCCATCCTCCGGTTGGTTCTGGTCGCAGTTTTAGGACAAGGTTTATTTTAGGGTTGGACAAAAAATAATAAACCGGTCAAGTGCGAGTCGGGCACGTGAACTGAGGGTTCCGTACTACCACAAATTACAACCAGTTATTGGTCAGGCTTAACGCTTTCCAAAATAGTCGAAGCAATTGCTACGCAGTCACATAATTAATATTTAGCAACAGTGACGCTCGAGTATAACACAATTATAAATTGGTAATGAACAGAAATTTGTCACTCCGCGTCTGTCTGTCTGTCTGTCTGTCTGTATGGCCGCTAACTCCTCCTAAACCACGCAACGGATTTTGATGCGGTTTTCACCATCAGTTAGATACATTTTCACGGAAGGTTTATATATATAACTAGCGACCCGCCCCGGCTTCACACGTAAATTACACCCGTGCGAAGCCGGGCGGGCGGGTCGCTAGTTTAGTATATAAAGCCAAGTTGAGTCGACGTAAAGTTGCTAGTCTATCGGTTTTTTAACCGACTTCAAGAGGAGGTTATCATCAGCTTTACATCAGGCGAGTTGGCGGTCAAACGCAAGCCTATTATTAAATACTAACAGGCCGCCCCAGCTTCGCACGGGTATAGATTATAGCCTATGTCACCCGGGGATAGTGTAGCTTCCCAACAGTGAAAAAAAAATTCAATTCGGTTCAATCGTTTCCGAGCCTATTCTATATTATATAAACAATCAAATCTTTCCTCTTTATAATATTAGTAAAGATAATTTTAAAATAAACTGGTGTTACCTCATATCCACACTGGTCCCTGTTTCTCGGTGCGTCGTGGACTGGTACAGCCGTTACTAGGGCCAACGCACACAATAACACCGCCGGTGTTAGCATCGTTATCTAAAAGAATAAAGTTACATTACCATTTTATTAGCTAACTAGCAGACCTGACAGACGTTGTCCTGTCTTAGAACTGTCAAACACGCAAAGTCAAAATTGTAAATCTTATTTTTTTTACACCTTGGGTTACATTATTGGAGTTTTAGTAAGGATCCCTATTTTTTTGTTAAATATAATATAGCCTATGTTACCCGGGGATAGTGTAGCTTCCCAACAGTGAAAGAATTTTTCGAATCGGTTCAGTAGTTTCGGATCCTATTCAATGCAAACAAACAAACAAACAATCAAATCTTTCCTCTTTATAATATTAGTATAGATTACATAAGGGGGCCTTTATTAACTAAACAAAATACAAGCTAAAACTAACACTACAAATACAGTTAGACTGCCCATAGACCGTTGAAGGTCTAAAGACAATCCAAATGCTCAAGCCCACTACCAGTTGGCAGCGTGCCCAGCATGCTGGCGGCATTACCACGTTGAATGGCAATGCTTGTGCGGTGGTACGGAATCTTCAGTCATCATCATCAGCCGGAAGACGTCCACTGCTGAACATAGGCCTTCCCCTTTAACCTCCACACTGAAAAAGTGGCAATGGGCAGGCCACATCGCTCGAAGAACCGATAACCGATGGGGAAGAAAGAATCTGGAGTGGAGACCGCGAACCGGAAGACGCAGCGTAGGCAGGCCTCCCACTAGATGGACCGACGACATTGTGAGAGTCGCGGGCATCCAGTGGATGCAAAAGGCAGGCTGTCGTTCAGTGTGGCGGTTAACCCTGAGTGCGCGAGCCCAACTCGCCACTTTTATTTTTAAATGTGTTATTATTTTACCACTAACTTAACCGTATTAAAAACAGTCGGTTAGTCAACCATCACTTAAGCCCTCATTAGTTAACGACATGTTAATCACCGAGTAATCAGCGGTCAATGATGATAATGATGACTGTGTCAACGAACTTGTAGCCAATACAAACACAATAGATATCATCATCATCATCATCACCATCATCATCCACCGGATTCCTTATACTGCCGAGTATACAATAGATATAAATATGACCAACTAGCTGCGCCCCGCGGTTTCACTCGCGTAGTGATGAAAAATGGCGATGATTATGAACAGTAGCCTGTCACTCTCCGGCCCTTGAACTATACCCATGCAAAAAATATGTTCAATCGGTTGCGCTGTACGAAAGAGGAACAAACAAACCAACAAACACACTTTCGCATTTATAATATACTAGCGGTCCGCCCCAGCTACGCACGGGTATAGATTATAGCCTATGTCACCCGGGGATAGTGTAGCTTCCCAACAGTGAAAGAATTTCTCAAATCGGTTCAGTAGTTTCGGAGCCTATTCAATGCAAACAAACAAACAAATCTTTCCTCTTTATAATATTAGTATAGATATAGATTAGTATGATTGTACCCAAAAGATGGACAGACGACCTAAAAGAGACCGCAGAGAAACGCTGGATGCAGGCCGCTTCCAACCGGCCCTTTTGGAGATCGATGGGGGAGGCCTATGTCCAGCAGTGGACGTCCTATGGCTGAAATGATGATGATGATTATATCGCAATTTTCAGTCATTTGGTTTTTAGTTCATGCAATAATCCCATTGAAAGAAGGACGTTCAGTTTTTCCAGTATTTAAGAATTTTCCGGGAAACTTTTCCAATTTTTCTTTCCATAAAACTTAATTTGAACTATTACGAACAAAAAAGACATCGTTCCAGCCGTTCTGAAGTGATGCCATTACCAGCTGTCGGCGTTTCATTTTGATTTAAATTTATTTATTTTATTTATTTATTATTTAAATTTATTACTGACTAGCTGACTCGACAAACGTCGGAAGATCACGCGACCGCAAACCGTATCTGGGCGCGATAAGGTTTGCGGTCGCGTGATTTTCCGACTGAGCGGATTAGGTGCCTGTAATAGCAGTTGTCCGTAAGGCCCCTGTCTTAGAGACGTCCTGTCTTAGAAATGAAAAATGCGCGAAGTTAATATCGTCGTTAAGTTTTCTGAAATCGTCCAATTTTCTTAATTTTTAGGGTTCCGTACCTCAAAAGGAAAAAACGGACCCCTTATAGGATCACTTCGTTGTCCGTCTGTCCAGACCCTTTTTCTCAAGAACACAGTCATCATCATCATCATCAGCCAGAAGACGTCCACTGCTGAACATAGGCCTCCCCCTTTAACCTCCACACTGAACGACAGCCTGCCTTTTGCATCCACTGGATGCCAGCGACTCTTACTATGTCGTCGGTCCATCTAGTGGGAGGCCTACCTACGCTGCGTCTTCCGGTTCGTGGTCTCCACTCAAGAACCTTTCTTCCCCATCGGTTATCGGTTCTCCGAGCGATGTGGCCTGCCCATTGCCACTTCAACTTGCAAATTTTAACAGCTATGTCGGTGACTTTGGTTCTTTGGCGAATATCCACGTTTCGGATTCTATCGCGCAAAGAAACTCCGAGCATAGCTCTCTCCATTGCCCGCTGTGTGACTCTGAGTTTTTCCAAAAGGCCAACAGTTAAGGACCACGTCTCAGCATATGTCATCACTGGCAACACACACTGGTCAAAGACCCTTGTCTTTAGGCACTGTGGTATCTTGGACGAGAAGATGTCACGCAATTTCCCGAACGCTGCCCATCCGAGTTGGATTCTTCGGGCGACCTCTTTGCCTAAGTTGGACTTACCTAACTGAACAATCTGTCCAAGATAGGTGTAATGGTCAACAACTTCGAGAGTATCGTTCCCAACGACTACCGGCACGGGTTCAACATGGACATTGGACATGATTTTTGTCTTGTCCATGTTCATTTTAAGACCCACCTGTTGGGAAAGGCTACTGAGGTCGCTGAGCATCGTATTTAGGTCCTCCAGCGACTCTGCCATGATGACTATATCATCGGCAAAACGAAGGTGAGTGATGTATTCGCCATTGATGTTGATGCCTAATCCGTTCCAGTCCAAGAGCTTGAAAACGTCCTCCAATGCGTTCGTGAACAGTTTCGGAGAGATAACATCTCCCTGTCTCACGCCTTTCTGCAATTGGATTGGTTCCGTGCTCTCGTCCTGTAATCGGATCGACATGGTGGCGTTTCTATACAAACACTTCAACACTTCGATATACCTATAGTCGATATGACAACGCTGGAGGGACTGTAATACTGCCCAGGTCTCGATGGAATCAAAGGCTTTCTCATAGTCCACAAACGCCAGGCATAATGGCCGATTATACTCCTCAGTCTTCTGTATAATCTGGCGGAGGGTGTGTATGTGGTCTATGGTGCTCCAGCCTTTACGGAAACCGGCTTGTTCGGGAGGCTGAAAGTCATCAAACCTGCTTTCGAGACGGTTCGTAATGACTCTAGAGAACAACTTGTACACATGGCTCAGGAGTGAGATGGGTCTATAATTCTTCAATAAGGTGTTATCACCTTTTTTGAAGAAGAGCACCACCACACTCCTGTGCCATGCTTCAGGCGTAGTACCATCGAGTATGACGGAATTAAATAACTTCTGGAGGACTAACAGTACCGGTTTTCCACCCGCTCGCAGTAGTTCTGTCGTGATTTCGTCATCACCCGGTGCCTTGTTGTTCTTAAGCTGTTTCAGAGCCATTCTAATCTCGTACAAGCTGATGTCTGGGATGTCCTCAGTGTAGTGTCGGGTCAGTTTAGCTCTCTTGTCCTGAGCTGTACTGACAATAGGCTGTCGTGTCGAGGTGTACAACTGTCCGTAAAACCTCTCAAGCTCTCTCAGAATCTCCGACTTTGACGAAATGATACTGCCATCCTCGATCTTCAGCTTTGTCATTTGGCTTTTTCCAATAGACGAATTTTTCGCGAACACTTTCGAGCCCTGGTTCCGCTCAATTGCATCCCTAATACATCTTGTATTGTAGGAACGCAGATCGTGTCGCACCGATTTCGAGATTCGTCTATTAAGTTGGCCATATTCCGACATATCAGCTGAAGATTGCAGTCTCATCTCAGTCCGGTCCTTCATTAGCTTAATGGTTTCGTCTGAGAGCTTCTGAGGTCTTTTTCGGGGTGGGGTCTTAAAGAACTTGGACCCCACTGCTTGGACAGTTTCCACCAGCCCATTGTTTAATTCGTCCACAGTTCCGCTTTCGGCAAGGCCCTGGAAGCGATTATGCAGTTCGAGTTGGAAGTCATTTGGGTTTTGGATTTGGGCATGACCAGGACGGAGCGTGGACTTCACCAGACGCGACCTTTCTAGCTTGATGTTGATATTCAATGTGCCTCTGACAATACGGTGATCACTACCGGTTTTCACCCTGCTGATCACGGAGACATCATTGAATATTCGCTTCTTGGTCGTCATGATGAAGTCGATCTCATTTTTGGTCGAACCATCTGGGCCCATCCACGTCCACTTTCTGGATGGTCGCTTCTGAAAGAAGGAGTTCATCAAATAGAGTTCCTCCTTCTCCATGAAGTCGACCAGCCGCTGGCCCCTCGGATTCCGCCGTCCATACCCATATGACCCCACTCTTAACTCATCGACATTCCGTGTGCCCACCTTTGCGTTAAAGTCACCCATAACAACGGTGAAGTATGTTTCGGAGGAATGTATGGCTTCGGATATCTCCTCATACAGAGCCTCTACTTCATCGTCAGGGTATGTCGAGGTCGGCGCATATACCTGTATGACCTTCAGCAAATAACGATCGGTTATTCTGAGTATAAGGTATGCTACCCTGCTCGACACACTATCGACCTTAATCACGTTGTTAATGAGTGACTTGCGGACGATAAAACCTACACCACCCTGGGACTTTCGTTCTCCTTCCCGGAAGAAGAGCATGTTCCCGGAATCCAGAACTATCGTATCCTGTCCCTCTCGTCGGATTTCTGATAGTCCTATGATGTCCCATCGTATTTTGCTCAATTCTTCCTCCAGCTCTACAATCTTCTCGTCGGTCCTCAGTGTGCGAACATTGTGCGTTACCAGGGCCAAATTATGTTGGGGGTGGTAGCGGGGCAACTGCCGGAGATTTTTCGCACCCCCTGCTCCACCGTTACCTGACCCGCTACCTTGGTCAGGGATAGAGGAGCTGCCGGGGACTAGGGGCCGTGATATTATTTTGTCTGTCATGGGGGGGGGGGGGGGGGGGGGGGGGGTTTGCCATAATCCCCACGCTTGGCAGGCGGCTTGGAGATCGCAGAAGGATTCACCATTAAAGTAGGAGGATGCTGCTGCCCATCCTCTGGTGGTTCTGGTCGCAGTTTTAAGGACGTACCCGGGTCCAAGAACACAGTATCAAGTGGAAAATTATACTAAATACTTGGGTCTACGGTTTCTTTTGGTTGTAAAAAAATAAAAGTTGTAAGTCAACGCAATCAAAAGATATGAACGTTTATGTCTCATATTTTGCGATTTCACAGGGGAACCAAAACCTGTAGGGTACTTCCCGTTGACCTAGAATCATGAAATTTGGCAAGAGGCAAGGTCTCATAGCACATATATAGGAATAAATCTGAAAGTTACAAATTTGAAGTTATATCATTTAAAAAAAAAACTATTACAATCTTACATTTTGTAGTTGGAATGTATAGAAGAACCTTATAGTCAACTACAAAGTTAAGTTTGTCTTTCAATATTTCAACTTTAGCTTTTTTTGGACTCGCGCTCTGAGGGTTCTGTCCAACGGAACCCTCAGAGCACGAGTCCTACTCGTACTTGTCCGGTTTTTTCTTTCCATAAGAACCTTCCACAAAATATAGCAACCCCCATTAATTTGCATCACGTGATTTGCGGACCCTACCTACTCAACGTACACTACAAAGTGCGCTGCAAAGCAACCTCCAGCTTAAGATGAGCCGTACGTTCAAAGGTTCCTGTACATTCCGAAGGTCAAGTTATTTGGACATATTACTGGCGGTTGTGATGTCTGTAATTTCTGAACTACGAAATCTATGACCTTGAAATTTTCTACGGGACGTTTTCTAATGTACCTCCTTTCTAACAAAAAAAGAATTAATGAAATCGGACTACGCGGTAATGATTTACAACTAAGTACACATTTTGACTTTCATCCCCTCTCCCAAGGGAACCATGCGCAACATTTCGGGATAAAAAGTATCCTATAACCTACCTCGGAGTATGAACTCAAATTATGCTAAGTTTCATTTGAATCCATTTAGTAGTTTCGGCGTGATGCGCGGCCCAGATACAGACAGACAGACAGACAAAAATGAAAAAATACGTTTTGAGTTCAGCATCGAAAATAGAGTGCCGTCCAAAAAAAAAACTTCAGTGTACAGAATTGGACCTGTAATAATCCCACAATGCTGCTAGCATTATGGGCACCTTTGCACCAGGTACAGTTAGGGGCGGGTTATTTGATTAATTGTTATATTTTTTATTTATTTTAAATGTTTAGTTTGTAATTACAATTTTAATTAGTAGGTAGTTTGTTTAGATTTTATTATAAGTTTTAGTTCATTATTTATCTATTATCAATATAATTATTAATACCTTTAAAAAAAATGGACCTGTTACATTGCAGTTTTATTATAAGTATAGAGTAGGAATATTATAGGATTATAATACCTATGGCACTCCGGAATAGTATGGCTTCCTATTAGTGTTTTTTTTTTAAATGTCGTATAAGTAGTTTTGGAGTTAAAACAAACAAACTTACAAACTTAAAAGCTTACAAACTTTACCACTTAATACTAGCGTAGAAAACGGATGAATGAATCAACAAATAAACGTCAATGTCAAACCTCAGAGATTTCCCAGTCCTAAGCAAGGAAGTTACAAGATCTTTCAAGGACAATCTCCAGAATATTTGCCTACTCGACTAAACAAGACATTGGCAAGTTGTGGCAATACCGCACGAAGCCACGAAGAAGAGGGCTTTGGCGCCAACGTGGAAAAAACATGTCGGCTCGTTGGATTATTTTCCTAAACTTGTGTATTTTCGAGTGTTAATGTGTACTAAATGGTGAATTATTATTCATTAAGTGCTCGTAAACGTGCTCGAGTGTGGCCAAGTGATATAACGAGGTGAAACGTGTCTTTTCGTGTTGTTTCCAAAACTCCATAGGAGCCTCTTGTAAAGTCTCCACCAGTTTACAGGGGCATGAGTTTGACTTGACCGTGACTTACTTAGCTTGACTCTGACTATGACTTGTTTGACGCTATTAAGACTATGTAAACTGTTTAATATTACGACTAAAGGACATTGAATCCAAGGTCATGAAAATGTTAACCAACCAACCAACCCACGAAGAAGAAATTGAATAGAATGGTCCTAAGCAACAGTGATGCAATTTTATTTAAAGATTTTTTTTTATCATAAACTTATTGTATTATCTGAAAACATCTCAAGATAACCTCGAAACGCTTGTGTATTGCTTAATGGATGAAGACCGCTTGAAACTAAGATATTCATAACTGTAGATATCGGATCAGGGCTACCATAACCTCAAAAACATTCTTATAATAATATACCTAGGACCTTCGACCAAAATAAAATGAATGGACGGGCCATAACCATTGAACTTGCTCAGTAAAAACGAGGCAAAACCGTTGGACATATACTTCAACACCTCATTATAACCATGTACAGTAAATTTGTTACAAAAATAGATAGCGGTTTTTTGTTGCGTATTTACACTTCGGGAAAGCACACGAAGGCATAATTTTGTCAGATGTTTCGTTATCATGTAACAATAGACACGTGTCGCACTTCCTACGGCTAGAGACCGACTGAAACGAAGTGAGAGCCGGCGCTCATTTTGTAATCTTCAAAAATGCGCTTCGTCTGGGCCCGTCCATTCGTTTTATTTTGGTCGAAGCCTAGGACAAACATTTATGATGAGATCTTAGAATAACTACTCAGAGAAGGTAGGTTTCCAAACAACGCGTTCTCAAAACGTAAGCTACAAATTCGCTTTGTAGCTTACGTTTCGATTGGTATTTTAAACGATTTAAGAAAGAAAATTAATAGATTACCTGTGGAATGTCACACCATAACTCTTATGCTGCTTTTCTGATTTGTTGTGGTACGATTTCACCGCTCAAATTGTCATAGTAAAATTGTGTGGAGCCATATATGACACCATTTGAATGGCTTAAATTTTGCGAATGTACTTGGTTTCTTTGTGTAGTTATTCTAAGGATGAGATATTGTATTCACATAGCGAACACTCATATGCAATAATAGGCACCCATTGGATGCGGTGCATGCTATGACTCGTCAACTCAGAGCAATATTTTTTTTTATTTGCTCATAGCTCGTCAATTACAAAATATAATTGGCTCAATTCACAATAAAAGGTTCCCCGTTCGCGTGATTTTCCAACTGAGCAGATTTAACGTTCGTTTGGTGCCGCAATACCAGTGGTCCTTAAGGCCCCTGGACAACTGACAGACATATATAAGGCGCCAGTTGTTACACCAGTTTTTAAGAGTTTTTTGTCCTCTGTATCAAATTTCATGGTGTGAACAATAAAGAGTTAACCAATCAATCAATCAATCAACTCTTTATTGTGTACACCAGAAATAAAAATTACAACACGTCAAAAAGTACAAACATCAACTTTTTATCACACCTATTCGAAAAGAGACAATTGGGTTTAGAGGGGAACAAAATTCAAGTTTATTCCTACGGGAGTTTGAGTTTTCTCTCTTCCGATTGGTCCGAGATCGTGGTTCTGATAAATTGGAAATTGGAACCTCTCGCGTGGAGGATAAATGTATATATGTTGCAGTCAAAACTCTTAACCAGTCAAAACTACTTTTGACTAACAAAATCAGTCAAAACTACTTTTGACTTAACAGGTTGGTCAAAAGTACTTTTGACTGGTCAATAGTGCTTTTGACTACAAATTTGCGGGTAAAAGTAGTTTTGACTGACGCTCTTAGTCAAAATTACTTTTGACTGCTAGAACATCAGTCAAAATCACTTAACTAGTTAGAGTAGCTAACCCAAACTATATTTTTTTACGTGGGGAAATGTCCTTACGCATACCCACCCGCTAGAGGGGACGAGTTTGTTAACTCAAACTCGTGGTTCCATTGGCCTCAGATTCCAGACAGGGGCCTTACGGACAACTGTTATTACAGGCACCTAATCCGCTCAGTTGGAAAATCACGCGACCGCAAACCGTATCTGGGCGCGATAAGGTTTGCGGTCGCGTGATTTTCCAACTGAGCAGATTAGGTGCCTGTAATAGCAGTTGTCCGTAAGGCCCCAGGACCGCGGGACCGCTTACGCATTCTCCGCAGCCCAGTCACGCCAACGTCCACCCCCTTTGTGCCAGGGTGGGCCGCCTTAGGAGAGGGAATAAGACCTCCCTCCCCCCAATGACTCAGGTGACGTGCCGGAACATACAATAATGCGCAAATGTTTTTTTTTTCATATAGTCATTTCCTCGCTGAGGTGGGATGAAAAGTTACGTGTTGCACTCGACTGCAAAGATTTTTCACCTCGTGCTCTTTTGATTCCCTCGCTAACGATCAGGATTCCAATTTTAGAATCCTTCGCTTGCTCGGTCATCAAAATTGAGCACACGGTTAAAAGCAACTTTGCACTCTTGTATAACAAATAACTTCATCCCATCTATTCGAAAAGGACGACTTGGTTCGCCTTTAAGTGCACCCAAAGGTGGTGTTTTCTATAAGAAACTTTTATCGGGCAGTAATGAGTTTTTAATTCTCATTATAAGTGCGCCGCAATTATCTTTGCCGCGCACTTTTTGAATTTGGAACATCTTAGTGTTCAGCGCCAAAGAAATCGAACGCAAATATTGTTTGAATAAAGACGGCACATAAGTAGTCGCGCCGCCAGCTGAATAAAAAAAAAGAAATCAAATTAAAAACGCAATGTATGCATGCAAATGTAAATATAAGTTTTTAGTTGTTTTATCATTAGATACTATTTAATTTCAATTTCTTTGTTACTCTATGTTTTATTAAATAATAATATTACAATAAAATATGGGGCGCCTTTTATTTTCTCATAGTGGGTGTAGTATGTAGTATGTAGAGTGTACGTACCACTTGGGCGCAAAATATTTTTTTGGCTCGGGCGACGTACTATGATCCCTCACATCGCTCTGGATTCAAAAAAGCGCCCTCGCCGTAAAAATATTATTTTGCTCCCTTATGTTACAATCTACTATTAAATTTGGACGGACAAAGTCTTTCTGCAAATTAATAATAATAAGGTTATTTCGTCCCTTAGTTTAAAAAAAATATTGTTATAGTGATTGTAGTTCTTATAATAAGGAAACGGAGTACCAGGATGTCATAGATTAGAACGGGTCGCCGCCGCCGAGTCTGGCACACATTTTTTTGCTTGAAATACTGTGGCAAATGGCAACGGGCGTCGCATCCCGCAGCCTGATTTTCTACAATTTCTACTTGGTAAAGAAAATTTATTAAACATAAAGATATTCTATATCTATTAATAAAATATATCTATATCTATTAATAAAATGGCAATTTACAAGTCAATATACAGTTTTAACTTTACTTTATTATAAAAATAAAATAAAAAAATATATAAAAAAAAAGCAATGGTAATGACATAAGTATAAACTCGATAGTAATATCAATCTATGGTACAAACTGCAACATAGATAATAAATTTCAAAAATTAACAGTAGTGTGTTTTCCATCCTAACTCAACACGAGACGTACTTGGTTGACGAACCGCCGTCTAACCAACGGGAGAGAATGAGAAATTTTTCTTTCCCACTCGTTGGTTGGACGGCGGTTCGTCAACCAAGTACGTCTACTGTGTGTTAGCACTATAAGGAATAAACGAAATTGAATGGTAAAGAGATATCATACCCTGGATTGATACCAATGAAGTTAGTACCATAGATAGATGATTGATACGTGAATTTTTATACCGAAAATCTCGTAAAAACACAAAAAACCAGCAAAGTACGTGTCGGGCTGACGTCTATTACGTCTTCTGTGACTGAGGGTTCCGTACTACCACATAAATTGTTGATAACAAAAGTACAAACTAAATCAAATACAAAAATACATTTAAATAACGTTTGTTGTATGGGGAGTCCCTTTCGTTTTTACTTTTTGACTTTATTATTATTTTTAAATTAATCCGCCGTTTACGGTTCAAAAGATACAACCATTAGGTACCTATAAGGTAGACGGACGGAACGGACAGACATACAGCGTAGGCTTGGTAATAGGGTCCCGTTTTCACCCTTTGGGTACGGAACAGAAAAAGCTTGTTCAAAAAATAATAATTCAACCTGAAAGATAGTTAGGTACATAGCTCTTCAAAATATATAGATACCTATTAAATTTATATAGATCAATAACTTTTTACACCGTTTTTTTGAGTTCGAAATGTTTTCGTTTTGATGTGAAAGGTTAAATTTTTGCGATATTTTCAGGAGACCAATGCAGATTTTTATTGAATATAAAATATTAATTATTATTATTTAAAAATATATAAATAGCTACCCCGTTAAATTAGCTATTAATTATTATACAGAAGTAAATACATATTGCTTATTCGCCCGGTCTGAATTACCTATTATATTATTTTTAAAGTTTCAAGATTTTTGCTCATTGAGAAGTTGATTTGAAATCAATTTAAAAATTTATACCGAACAGACAGACTAACAAACAGGCAGACAGCCAAATGAACGACGTACTTCATAAAAATATTGTTTAAAATCTACACAAATACCTAATAGAAGATAAAAAAAGCTCGTACGTAATTGCGGTTTAAATTCACTTTACAATCTTCATTCTGTTAACTCTAGTAGTTATTTATTATCCATTACATTAAACGGACAGTTTATCCTGTTAGTTTCTATGTAGATAAATTTATTGTTTTATATACAAAAATATGTACTTACCAAGTTTGGCTCAACAACATCCGCATCAACGATAAAAAATAAACTTATAGAAAATATAAAACGAAATACCAAAATTAAATTAAACGGAAGACGACCAACTCCAAACGTTTTCGAAATAAAACTGACTGCAAACTGACTGATCGAACGTTCAACGGACGCACGGATCTGTACCGGACTTTTATCATTCATAGGCAGGGGGCTACACCTTATCAGTTCTTAGTCATAGTGACAAACGAACTCGACCGATTTTAAATAAACTGTCCATCGGTCCATCACTAATGTGGCACCAGTGCCACTGTCAAATAGCTTGTGGCGTATGTATTGTTTGTAAAAAAAATCATGACCGTGGATTCAATGTCCTTTAGTCGTAATATTAATCAGTTTACATAGTCTTAATAGCGTCAAACAAGTCATAGTCACAGTCAGAGTCAAGCTAAGTAAGTCACGGTCAAGTCAAACTCATGCCCCTTTAAAGTGGTGGAGACTTTACAAGAGGCTCCTATGGAGTTTTGGAAACAACACAAAAAGACACGTTTCACCTCGCTATATCACTTTCCCACACTCGAGCACGTTTACGAGCACTTAATGAATAATAATTCACCATTTACTACACATTAACACTCGAAAATACACAAGTTTAAGAAAATAATCCAACGAGCCGACATGTTTTTTCCGCGTTGGCGCCAAAACTTAGTGGCGTTTGATTTAGTATTGCCACATAAAACATTTTCCACTCATTTAGAATGTTTCAAAGTGTACGGGATACAAGTCGCCATCATATTGTAATTAATTATTTACTGGTGCAAGTTAAATGTATTGTTAAGTTGCATCCTGTGACGGCCAACTTTTTTCGTATTATTAATAATTGAAATTCATTTTATTCATGGTGAGCAGTCTATTTTTGCTATCAAAGTAGTTTGCAATAGTTGTTTTTGTCGATCAAATCTATAGTTTACACCACTGGGTCCTAATTACGTAACTTTAACACGTACATAACGCGGCGCGTTAAGTTAACCTCTAAAATTTAACCTTTATTTCCTAAGAAATAAATATCAACTTTTAGAGGTTAACTAAACGCGCCGTGTTACGCGCGTATTTGAAGTTATGGAATTAGGTCCCTGATTAAAGTGTTCGTCAATATTAACGTCAAGACTTTTTTGTACAGTTATAGTGCTAACAGACGCTCTAACGCGGCTGACCTCAACCGCCGTCTGACCAATGGGAGAGAAAGAGAGGGAAATATGATATTCTCTCATTCGCTCCCGTTGGTTGGACGGTGCTCCGTCAGCCGCGTTATAAAGATTGACTTACGCTAAGTAAAAGCGCTTGCAGACGATGCGTAGTACAAGTTGCAAGTAGATAGTAGAAGTTGTAAGTAGCTACTCAAGCGCCTTAGCGCCTGATTTAATCAACTTTTATATTAACGTCAAGCACAGATTCTTTTGACGTCGAGGATTTTTCTTTTAACTTTTTTTTCGGGAAGTTGACAATTACCTATCTTGCAGCACATTTGTTATTGTTTACATACTTTTCCACTGTTTTGTTATTAAAATTTTGGAATAAGTTGTTTTGTGCTTTAACTTTAAGAATGTCGCACATTTGGACATTTTCGCCATCGTCTAAACCGCTTCTACAGCGCTGTGTCGAAGCGGCATTACTCCAGGAAACTGACAACGAGTGGATTCGAAATTTTGGCCGCAAATACTCAACACCATTGAACAAATCTGACACATCTGTAGAGAAAACCACAGCCGAAATCATTGAAGTCCCTCCATCGCAGGCTGAAGAAGAAAAAACCGAGGTTTCAGTGACCTACGACGACTTTTTCGACAGCCTAAACAAAGAAATTCGTTTGGACTACATAATTAGAGAATGTTCGAAAAACCCGGATTTACTTCTAAAAATGGCTCGAAGACTCTCTATAAATACTGTAGAGAAGTTATTTAACAACGTATTCGCTACAGAAGATGTTGACCACAGTTTCTTATCGGATTTATTTCACAAATTCTTGCCCCTACACATAAAACTTCAAAACTCATGGCTGTGTGCAGATTTGTTGACTAAAACGAATGATAAATACCCAGAAATGTTTTCAACGCTCTCAAGAATACTTTTAGAAGACATAGAGATACCTAATGAAGTCTTAAACAACTTTATAGCTACATTGGATGAAAGGAAAGTTTCAACTTTTATGGAAAACTTGTCAAACATAGAGATATCATCGGAAAGTTTTGTACACAACATTTTAACTATATTTACAGCGTATAAAGCTTGCAAAAAGACAGATAAGATCCAAAACTTTATAAAAACTATCTTAGTACAGCATAACAAGAGTTGTGTCTCTGATAGGAACTATGGCAGACTATTTTTAGCATATCTACAAGCAGAAAATGTATTAGAACATAAAATAACCAAGGAGTTAGAAGATTGCTTAGATATGCACCACTCACCTTTTAAAAGACCTTGTGCAATGCTGATTAAAGAGATGGGTCAGAATAATTGAGAATTGCCTTCTGTTAAGGCATCCATTAATTACATGAGATCGTAATGCTGAGGCGTCCAGTAAAATCTCATTCAAACTGAGATAATTTACATCAACTTTTAAAGAATACAGATAATAAAAAATATAAAATTATATACATACTTTTTTCTTTTACTCATTTGGAGAGTCCCATTTTCCCACCAAAACTCAGACTGTTCCATACATTTTGTCTACGAGACCTTTTTCTATCGACAAGCAGTTTTTAGGGTTCCATCCCAAAGGTTGTAAACGGGACCCTATTACTAAGCCTACAATGTCTGTCTGTCCTACCTTTAAACAGCTGTATCTTTCGAACCGTAATAGATAGCCAGTTGAAACTTTCACAGAATATGTAATGTTACGGCGGATTAACTAACAAACCATTAAAAAGTCGAAAAGTAAAAATGATGGGAGGTACCCATACAACAAACGTATTTTTGTATTAGCTCTAATGTAAAAACAGTAATACGTACAAGCGTCAAACGTGGCATGATTATAGTACACACTTTAAAGTATAACACCAAATAATAAATAATGGCCAAGTGCGAGTTGGTGACAAATTTTAGTTCATTGCCAAGTTATAACTGGTCATTCCTTACCTGGATCACAGCCTAGATGACCACCTTATCATTTCATCAAGTCGAAATGCCATATTTTACTAATTATGAAGTCTGTTTTTTTAATTGATAATTATTGTATTTTGTGGTGGTACGGAACCCTCAGTGCGCGAGCCCGACTCGCACTTGGCCGGTTTTATTTAAATACTATTATAGACTTTCAGATGGACAGACGACCTAAAAGAGACCGCAGGGAAACGCTGGATGCAGGCCGCTTCCAACCGGCCCTTTTGGAGATCGATGGGGGAGGCCTATGTCCAGCAGTGGACGTCCTACAGCTGAAATTATGATAGACTTTCACTTGGAATAAAACAGTTTTTATAAAGATACAAAATTTTAATCAGTCCAAAACCAGTTCATTTCATCCAAAAATGTTAACAGTTTAAGTATTAAAAAAAATCATTTCATATATTTGTAGACACAAGTATGTTATTAAAATTAGAAAATTTAACGAGACAGAAATTTTAAGCATTGATAACGATTCAGTAAAGCTGATAGCAAAAATAATTATGACCACTTAATAGCGCACGAGTCATAATTTGCTTGTGCAAGATGTAAGCCACGTACGTAGGTCGCGGGGGGGTATCGTATGGCGCTTGTGATCAGAAGCGGATCCAGGATTTTATTTTGGGGGGGGGGCCATTCTGGATTTCATTTTGGGGGGGCGGGCATTTTGACAAGGTTCAAAGGAATCAAATCGAAAAATTGAGTCGAATGTATGGAATTGCTAGGTATTTTGGGGGGGGGCATGGCCTCCATGGCCCCCTGGATCCGCCAATGATTGTGATTGGAGACTCAAGTCATTCATTCAGCGCCTAGGATTGGCCCGCTCTAGGATTGTTGCTGAAAAAAACTTTGGCTTACAGCGGGGTAAAGGATGAGCAGTCAAGTGGTCATATCGCCATTGGCGGATAGTTAAAAAACAGATTTCGATATCATTGACACTTCATTCTTGTGTCTACATTACAAAAATAAGTAGGTAAAAAATGATATGAACATGTTTTAAAGGTAATCACAGACATTTTAAATCAGATTTTGATTCTGCTACTTTTAAAAACGTTAAATATCCACACAAAAGAAAATCAGTCATAAGAAATGTATGTACCCTGATTTGATTATAACTACCCTTATATACCCTGATTTAGACATAGGCCTTACTTAGAAACGTCAGTTAAGCGTGTTGGCTTATATTTGCTGTCTTGCTTTTGCGGTCACTAATTTTCATAAGCAAGATAAGGACAGCAGTTCTATGCCTTAATTCACTTATCGTTTTTAAATAAGGCCGTATGTTTTTTTTTTTTACATAATATTGTGAATAAATATTTATGAGTCGTTTTAGCTTTAAGTTTAGTTAGAAAGAAAGAAAAAAAAATTGTCTTTTTTTGTTTGCTGCCTGTTGGCAACTTTTTTATTTATAGTTTTTAAAAGTAGCAGATTTATATAACAACTATTTTAACAACCATTTGGATATTTTTCTAACAACAATATCAAATCACAGTTTTATGTATTTCATTAAATCCCATGTTTAATGATTCAGCCTCTTTTCAAGTATTATTTTTGTAGACATGTGGCAGTGTTTTTAATCATAATACAATGTTATATTAAAAATTTATAAAGTCTATGTTTTCTAATTTTTAAGCTTGCTTTTTGACTAAAAATAAAAAAAGGGGTTGTCTGTAGAGTCGGTTTACGGACGATAATTTTACGTGATAACACTTAGGTCGATCGTGCCTCTCTATCGCTTGTTCCGCGCTCTCGCTTGCACGCGCGGCTCAGGCGGAACGTGACACTTTTTCGTGCGTGCAGCCCGCGTTCATCCATTTATAAGACGTTATCACGTCAAAAAATTATAAGTCGGCGCAATTTAGTTCCATTTTAATATTACACGAAGTTATTTTCAAAAGCTTATTAATTAAGTAGTTAATATAATTATGCATACATTTTAAGTATTATGCAAAGATTAGGATGACAACATTTTATTAAAAAGATATTAGACTTTTTTTTTCTTTTTTCTTTGCCATCCTTCTTTCTCATAGAATGCTAAGAGCATGTGAATGCATAAAATTACATTACAATACAAAATTATTAGTAAGTTTACGATTTAATTACTTATAATTACATAAATCAGTGAAGTACAGATTTTACTTTTGATTTGAAATTTTACGAATTTGAAATTAAACTACATTGAGCATCACGTCGTCCCCAAAATGCTGGCCGATATTTTGTACAATTCAAATTCAAAATTCTTTAGTTATGTGTTTTTTTTAAATCTAAAGTTGTTTGGCCTCTCCTGTTAAGTTTTACAATGCGTTATAGTCTTACAGTAGAACTATTCACTAGCTTCGTAGCAAATCATCGGATCATTTGTTTTTATCGATATCGAGCTTGCGCCTGCGCCGCATCCCCAACAGTGTTGGGGATATGCGGTGCGGTATCGATAGTCGATAAAAACAAATGAGTTACCGAGTTTTTTAGTGTTGCAATTCAATGCGGCCAGCATTTTGGGTATACGATGTCGGCTGGCAGCGGTTTATCAGATAAGTTTGGTTTAGTTTATTTTAGTGCTAGTTTACAAAAGTGACTGAGTTATTTGGTTATATCCACCACGAGTTGAGTGCCTGGTTCCTAGTTACTAGTAATTTTACTAGTTACACTCATGTTCGCATAATATATTTTTTCATAATTTTTAAACAAGTTTCGATAAGCTGATGCCTAAATGACACTTAATCTACCCATTACAAACAGTGCAGATTTAAAAAATACAATTAGGTATACACAGCTAGCCTATATTAATCTTAACTTTTAAAATAGCTATAACTTGTAAACATTGCATCAATGTAACTCAGGGACAAATTCTCACATAACTTTTACCAAAGGTTGAAAAGAAAACTTTTACGTTCCATTTTGTGATATAACTAAATCAAGAAAAGTCGTTAATCAAAAATATAAAAAAATACTCAATTTGTTATGCCACAGGTGACAAACAAGCAGACGTGCTACCTGATGGTAAGCAGTCTCCGTCGCCTACGGATACTTGTAACACCAGAGGCATCACAAATACGTTGCCGACTCTTTTCAGACTATTTATCTAATTATTTATCAAAATCGAATCTACTATGGCTTAATGACCGATTTATTGTCTAAAAACGGCGCTAATCATCTAACTGACAAAGTAAATGTTCTTAATTGTTTGAAAATAGTAACAAATGATACGAAAAAGGTAGACTTTTCAAATTATGTTTGAAAATTTGACGCTGAGTTAGCCCATAAAGTGTTGTGATAAGCCAAATGGGTAAACTTAAAAATATCAGAATATCAACATTTTACTAACTTTGAGCGGTTGAAAAGTTTCTATCACAGTTTGGTTAAAATATAACATAAAAAATGTTCCAATGATACAACATTGAAATTCAACATTTCAGAAATGGTTACGAAAATATCAGTCTTGTAATTTAGAGGATTGAGATCTTGGTAGTACAATTGTTTTTCTTACTAACTAGCTAGACTTATAACTAACATTGATCAACAAATAGTCACTTGAAATTTGTAGTAATCATTTGAACTATGCGAATTATCATTTGAAATGTGTGAGTTATAATTTGAAATGTGTGAGTTATAATTTGAAATTTGTGAGTTATCATTTGAAATTTGTGAGTTATCATTTGAAATTTGTGATTTATCATTTGAAATTCAAGAACAAATTTGAAGCCTTATTTCAGCGACTAATATTCGCACAATTTTGATCCACCAAAACTTGAAAAGCATAATGTTTGAGTTTTATTTTGCAATCCTATCAGGAAAAATTTGGGAAATTTGTCATTTTTTCAAACTCATTTTTAGCAAAAAAACACGTTTTTTCTTTAAATATGTGCAACTACTAGAATACCAAAATCTAAAAAGGTAACTAACTATTCAAGTGTTGCCGTGTCAAAAGTTAATTGAATTTAGCGCTGAGTTGCCACTTTTATACCTACCTAATGGAACACTGTGAGAGCTTTTAAAGTAAGCTACCTACAGAAACTACGCTTTGAAAATTTATGATACAATTCTTACCTTTATTTTAGATGAAATATGTGTACGTACAAATTTCCTCAAACATTACTAATTTAATACATAAAAATGTATTTTGCTCTTTGATTAAAAGAGCAGCTCAGCCAATCGTGGACTGTAATAATTATAATTTAAATAAAAAAGAACTTAAATCAGTCATTCTTATGTCGCTTTTTGCCTATAAATACGATTTTCTTGCGTTAGATAGTTTCTCTTGCTAGTTTTTTGATGGCAATATGCATAAAAATTACCTCTAGTTTCCTTTTGGACTTTACCCAGTTGATATATTAGCGGCCTCTAGTGACTCTTCCTGTACAATAATGCTTGAAGAACTTACATTGCAAAAGAACTTAGAATAATGGTTTAGTCAAAAATATAATACTTATATATTACATGCTTATTAAATACAGTAGTCTCTCGCTAATCTGCCATCACAAATTTCAACCATCGGCGGATTATAATGTACAGGAACAACAAATTGAATACAATATCGAAATTTATGATTAATATGTAACTTTAATTAGGTTAGGTTCAGCGAAAACGCAGTGTGCAACCTGTCACCTTGGTTGTCGTAGGCGGACTATAGTGGTTGCTTTGCTTATGACCGTACGGCGAAGAATAGAACTGTGTTGTCATAAGCAAATACGGCGGATTATTGAACTAAAGATTTTCGACCTCACTATTAACTCAATGACATTTATTATTATATTAGTTTTAACTCCATACGCAAGGTGATCGCACTGTTTTTGAAACGATTTTAATATAATGTTTAGCTTTTTACATTGTTTTGGATGATTCAAATTTTATTAGATATAAAAATTGACATGACAACGTCACAACCATAGAATGATGCGAGAAATCGACAAAACTTTTTATATTTCACTCTTATTTCTTTAATATTTTTTTTTGGTTTACAATTTACTAAATCTCGACATACACTTGGACAGATAACTATTTTTCTATGAACACTTTTTTTCGGCACTTGAGATCTATTTGTTATGCTATGGAACGAGCACCTAAATTTTGGTCGCTTTTTTATAAAACAAAAAAGGACTAATATACATAAAAACCAGGGCGCAGAATGTAATGGCAAAACAATAATTGAAGTGTAATAGAGATGGGTCATAGTTTTTATCGAGTATTCGAGCTATCGATACTTTTTAGTTTTGAACTGTATTGCTCAACTAGTTGCGCCTGCTGTTTCACCCTCGTGGACAACGATGAAAAGTATCCTAAGTTTTATTCCAGGATCTAAAGTATCTATATACCAAATTTCTATTACCGTTAAAATCCGTTTCGGCATGAACAAGGACAGACATACACACTCACTCACGGAAATGGAATGGAGATAGCTTATACGCTGGATTAACACAAAGGGTACTTTTCATAATCATCATTTTCATCATTCTTCATACGGGAGGAACGGCGGGCGCAGCTCACAAACGCAGCAGGAAGAGGCGTAGCTAGTTATACAGTCCAAAACTAAAAAGTATCGATAGTTTGAATACTCGATAAAAACAATGACCCATCTCTATAACATTTCAATTGTTTTGTCATGACGTTCCGCTCTCTGATAATAATTAATAATAGTGATTCATTCAACATTATAAAAACATGATTGAAAAAAAAGTTACAGTTAAGTTACTACAAATTAAATACATTACTTTAGAAAGAAAGAAAAACAGATTATAACAGTAAGTGAAAAGAAATGTGTACATTATAGTTTGTAGATATCTATATATAAGTATTTATAATTAATATAATGCAGACTTATTTTGAGTCATAGCTGAATTATGCTAGACTGCATACTTAAGTTTAAAGTTAATATTACGTATATTATTAGCGTGTTTATACCTCAACGAGAACTTAGTATTATAAAGATATTAAATAAAGCGGCGCCAGTACAAGCACCGTAATAAGATACAAAATAGGCTACAAAAAAAAAACAGAAAAAAATGATATATATTTATAAACGAGACTTATCAAATTCAAGAGAGTAACTAGACTTGCCATGCAAAGCATAAAAACTACATTTTTTTATATTTTTTTTTAAATAATTATATACTTAAATCAATTTTTTATGTTAAATGTTAACCAATGAAAAAGTATATCAATATTGTAAGTTGTATAAAAAAAGTTTGAAATATTTATTTTGTCAGTTATTGCTCTTGATTTTGGGCTCAACAAATAAGTTTCCAATAAAAATGTTGAGCCAACATCAGATATTTACTAAATTGTTGTTTTTTACTTTTAAACTAATGAGATATCACTTTAATGGCACATCATTGTAATTTTATGTTACTAACCATATTGTTTTCTTTTTTTGATAAAAATTAGTCATAATAAAAATTAAATCATAACCAATATGATTTTAAATATTTGTTACCTACATCCTGTTACATTTCATTATTTATCAATAGCTTTCATAATTTTATAGTTACCAAGATATAATGTCATTCCAAATTAAAAATAAGGGTTGCAATATGTTTATCCATTAAAAATTGAACCTTAAAAAAACATGCAATTTAAAACCCAACTTTTCAAAGACAGAAAATGTCAGATTTCTTCTTACTTAAAGTCTCTAACTAAAATAATACTAGTACATAATTTATAAAACAGCTGATCTATAATTGACGGAATTTAAGAGTGTTTCCATTAATATTTTTAAGACAAAATAACTGAGTTGATTAATGTTGCAATTTTTTTCCAATAACAATTGAATGTATCAAAGAAATTTTAATTTCATCCAAAAATAAGTTTACATATAAGTAGGACTAATTACAAAATAAACTTAATAACGTATCATAAGTTTTAGTTTTTAGTTAATATTTTAAGTTTTCTTCCGTTAAAAGTTCCATTAAATAATTATATTTTACTTCCAAAAAAAAAATACTAGGTATTATAATATCTGTGTATTATTTTCATTAAAGTTTATTTTTATTTTTATACAAATGTTGTAACATTTTTTTTTAATATTTCTAACAAAATTATTTTAAATAATAGTTCCTGCTGGTTACTTTACTAGGCAAAGCCATGTATCCAGGTAACCCGTATACCTGATTACAAGTAGTTACCAAGACAGTTTTTCAATTTTTCACTAAATTAACAAACAGCCAGGTTAACTTAATTAAGTACCTACTGGGTTATTTATGGGTTTATTTTTAGTTTCCATGTAGTGTGTATTTTTTTTATTTTTTTTTTATTTGATAATGAAATTTGTAAACATCACCTTGAATCTATATTTGTAAGAGGTCATCTCACTACGAAATCTTGAAACTACTTGACATATGGCTAGAGATCGCTTTTAGCGATAAGGCCGCCAGTTGTTACACTAGTTTTTAAGAGTTTTTTGTCTTCTGTATCAAATTTCATGGTGTGAACAATAAAGAGTTAATCAATCAATCAATCAATATGGATCTTAAATTTGGCAGGTAGATTCATTATGGGGTGTAGCGAATAAGGAATTGCGAAAGGGCGAATGAAGGGGAGCAAAAAGGGGTTTAAAGCTTATATACAGGTCTACATGTAGAAAGTCATGAGCAACAGCTAATGTTATATTATAATTAAGAAATATTTAGACAGTGGATATTATAAATTTGAACTAGGCCAGCATGGTGGATTAGGGCCCATCCTCTCTCTGAGAGAAGGCCTGTGTCCAAGCAGTGGGAACTTGATAGGCTAATTATAATATATTTGACCTTTATGGGGTGGAAACATAAGGACAGCGGGGACCAGGTACCAAAAAATGGAAAAACATTCATCAACGCGTCAGGTCAAAAGATCTCTTGACCAAAATACTGGCTTCTTGGCAATTCAACATGGCAATTTGGCAAGCATTTAAAAAACAATGAATGCTGAAAAATCTGAGCCTCTTCAAGTAGCGAGTGAATTGGTTTCTTTTAGGCAATGGTGATCTATTGTAGACCGCATCATAACATTAGGGGAGGTGACGGTCAAGGCAATCTTTAAAAAAATATTTTATTTTACTGCATGGTTTTATGTAAATTTTAATAAGTTTTATATTTGCTTGTAAATAATCAGGGGCAGATCCAGGATTTCATTTTGGGGGGGGCCATTCAGACAAAGTGCACCTGAATCAAAGCGAAAAGTGTTGTCGAATGTATGGAATCGCTAGGTGTTTTGGGGGGGCCACAGCCCCACGCTCTGGCGTCTCTGGATCCGCCAATGTAAATAATATTTGTTCTTGTATATTAATTGAGTTGTCCCAGTCTTTTATGTTTGCAATGGCCATGGCATCTCCGAGACAGGGAACCCCAGCGGAGAGCTATGAAAATTAACCTTTTTAACAACACTCAGTCATTTTGTCACCTTTTATAATACAAAATGTTAGGAGAAAACACTCTTAATCGAAAATATTTTCCAACATCTCACGCCTGTTTACATGTTCTTCCTCGGAGCAATGAGACATTAATACAGACTCACCAACGATAAGATTCTCAAAGCACAATGAGCATGCATACAACGCGTCTCCGAAACAGACAATCTTATTATCATCTCTGTACATAGTCATGGGGTTTAGGACCGTGCTAGGCTGAATCTCTTTCCTGGAGCTTATACACTTCTTGACGTATGCTGTTTTATACACAAAATGAATTCTCTCGCAATGATCTGGACTCAGGATGTGTTTAAGAAGTTCGTTTTCTTCATAATCAGTGGTCTTGCAAGTTGGACAGTAAAATGACATGGTGTTCCTAGATTCTAAGTCTACGGTTTCGCATTTCAGTTGAATGCTATGGACTTGTATGTAAAAGGAGATGCGTTCGATTGCCGATTTTTGGAGCAATGTGGTGTATAAACTGTCCATTTCAAAGCTATTGTAGCTGATTATTTGGTCCAAGGATTCGGAGTAAGCGGATAAAGTAGTTGAGTCGAGGGTAAAGTTGCCAATAGACGAAGTTATCGATTGGTCCGGCGTAACTTTGTCAGATTTTGGGGTTTCTGGATCAGAGAAATGGCATTGGCAAGAGCATTTTGAACTCTCACTGACGCATTTTGAGCTTTCACTGACGTTACCAGAGTCCTCGGCAGAAAACAGATTGATCATAGCTTCACGTAGATCTGGGAAATCAAAATGCCTCATCTTTTTCTTGTGGCTTACGCTTGGTTTGCATTGGCGTTTATGTTTATACAGATTATAGGTTACGCTTCTCTGTAGCTTAGGTTTACGCTCCTGTAAGTATGTTTCAATAAACTCGTCAATAGACTGCCTCATGGTTAAAAGTTGATTTTTCAACTTCGCTTTTGTCGTGCCGTCCTCTTTTTCCATAACAACGTTCCAAGCGGGACTGATTCCGCGTTGATCTAATTTTTCAATGTCTGAAGCTTTCGACACTTCAACTCCAGGCAGAGTGACTATGGACTTGCAGTGAAAGACTTTTGAGACTTCAATGTGGAATTGGAATTCCGTGAGGAGCTTTTTGAGGAAGTTTTCAAATGTTTCTAGCTTTGTTTGGTAGTTTGAGAGCAAAGCGAGTCTTTCCTCCTCATTTTTGTGTACTTCTACATCAGCAAATGATTCAGGCGTAGCCGACGGTAACAGTTCAGGAAGTGAATGATGTTCAACCTTACGACACATTTTAATATCAGAAACCTCTGATATTTCAGTATCAGAGTGTTCTGATAGGGACTCAATGTCGATTTCTTCATTTGACGATGCTATGGAAGCAACATCAGATATATCAAAGGACTGGTTGAAATTGAAGCCTATGAAATGATCGGCGCTCCTGCAGTCTAGAAGCTTGTGTTTGGGTGTATTTTCAAGATTAACAGAGCTATCTTCTGAATAATCAATGGAGTTGTTCATAGACTTACTTGCTTTCTCAATGTCCAGATTAAGCTTGCGGCATTTTTTCCTCTGTGTTCCTGCGGCGGTGTTGGTGCTAAGGAGGTCAGTGTCTGATAGAGAACCTTTTTTGGTCGCATAGTTTTTTACGGAATTTGTAAGATCGAGGCTGGCGCATTTTGATGTTGAATCCGCTTCCACACGGTCAAATTCTATATTATCCGATGTTGGGATGTCATCTCGTACGCAGTTTCCTCCGATTGTCGCTTTGTTAGGCCTAATCACATGAACACTGTCATCCCCTGGCTTAGTAAAGTAGGAAATATTTGACAACATTTTTCTTAGCGAAAACGCCATATTTTCGATGCGAGGGCCAAAAACACCGGAAAATACTTCGGACTCCGTTATCGGTTAAATATCACTGCTGAGAAAGAACGTAGGTATAAGTATGAGCGCTAATAAATTTATCAGAACAAAGAAACGTACAGGGTTTTTGACTATTAATTCAATGAATATACATAATATACCTGAATCGCTGTTAAGCTGTTACGACGGTTTTTGGCACTATATATCTGTTGTCACCTCATATTTACAACGAAATACGTGATTTTATTCACAAATACCTTCATTTCATTACAACACTTAGAACTATTGGCAGTGCTAGAAAATAAACAAAACGTTTTTACTTTTACGTTTTACTTTTACTGAACGTTAGCGTAGTTCGGTAGTTACATCTTAATTTTTTTTATGACCATGGATACAAAGTCCTTCAGTCATAATATTAAACAAGTTTACCTATATAGTATGAAATAATATCAAATAAATCATAGTCAAGCAAAGTAAATCACGGTCAAGTCAAAGTCATGCCCTAGTAAAGTGGTGGAGACCAAAGCTGGAGACTTTACAAGTGGCCTCTATGGAGCTTTGGATACAATACGAAAATACATGTTTCTCACCGCGTTATATTATTACCCACACATGAGCACGTCCAGGAATACTTAATAAATAATAATGCACCATTACGCATTAACACTCGAAAATACACAAGTTTAGGAAAATAATATAATGAGACATGTTTTTTCATGTTAGCGCCAAAACTCAGTGGAGTTACCTGTTACATTTACGTAGAGAGGTCATACGTCATAGCCCAAATTGCCCAGAACCAAAGAGTAGATCGTCATTGCCCAGAACAAAACAAAGAGCACTCTCTAAGTCATAGCACACACTATCAGATCAGCACCGAGTCGTCGTCGTCAAATTCTGACGTCAACCGAATGCAGGCACTTAACCGGTTCAGCACGTCCTTGCAGGTGCTGATGGTCAGAGGGACCGACCAATCCGACCATGCTTACAGCTGAGCAGTGACCGCAGACCACAGCAAGGGCTGATCCAGCTTTGGTGCCGGGGGGGGTCACACAGTCGTGGTCAAGTCGCAAGAAGTTATAATTTAATTTTTATAATTAATTTTTGTATTAATTAGTGGTTCACTTAGGTCCTGGACCCTTACTTCACTAAAATTCGATATTATTAAGGAATTGAACACTAAATATTTGGGATATGCTAAGTATTTCACGGATGGATCAAAGAATGCTAACGGCCTCGGAGCGGCCTATTGTAACCCTAAAGATGATAATTCAGCTATGTACAGAACCACTTCTGATGTGTCTATTATGACGATGGAGCTTATTGCAATTTCACAAGCACTCGACTCCGTTGCTAACTCGACCCACAGGTATAGCGTAATTTTAACAGATAGCAAAAGTGCTTTGCAGCATTTATGTCTATGCGCTTCTGGTGTCGTCAGAGGTGTCTCTATAGGTTACCATATCTTGAACAAGATAAATAACCTGGTTGAGAAAGAGATAGATTTGAAATTGCAATGGATTCCATCGCACATAGGCATTAGAGGTAATGAGGAGGCTGACAAATTAGCCAAACTAGCAGTGTCAGAAGGAATTGAAGTTTCTATAAAACCAAATTATACAGAAGTATTATATAGGTATAAGAAGAAGTGTTTAAAGAAATACAAAGAATATTTTGATGAAAGAAGCAAACAAAAAGGTATCTGGTATAAAGTGATTCAATGTCAGCCTCCTCCAATACCGTGGTGTGTAACTTCAAACATGAATAGACAAATGATTGTCCTGGCGCATAGAATACGATCTGGGCACTTTCCATCAAAAAGTTTTGGTTTTTTAATGAAGAAAGAGGAGACACCGGATTGTGGACTTTGTGGAACAGTAGAAGACACATACCACTTGCTGATGGAATGCGCCCGGAACAAGGATCAAAGAGATTCTTTGATCCTTGATTTAAAACTGAATCGTTACGACATGGGTGTGTTCACCCATATCCTAGCGGTACCGACGACCGAAGTTGCGATTCGGGTCTATGAAATGTTCAGACATCAATCGTCATCTTAGCTGTTTAGCTTATGCTTAGTTGAATGTTGACTCAGCTTGGTCAGTTGTACTAGGTATCTATGGTCGCGTCGCGGCCGTGCTGAGATTGCCACCGTAGGTACCTCAGCGCGGCCGCGATGGGACTACACATGTGCGCGGGCGGCGAGCGGCGCGGAACGTCATGCGTTTGTCTGGGCTGCTCTGTGACTTGTTGCAGAGCGGGATGGATGGGTATGATCACGTCTGCGTCGCTCGTCGCCTGCATGTTTTATTTTTTGTATACAAAATGTAGCTGTAGTTTTTTTTAGTTGATTGTAAATTTAGTTTAAGGTATGATGGGACTGACGTGCCATTGCTGGCAAAAGTCCCCAAAATAAATAAAGAATTAAAAAAAAAAAAAAAAAAAAAAGGTCCTGGACCCAGCCCAGGGGGCGTCATGACCCCTGGATCCGCCCTTGGGTATGTTCATCTGATTAGTTTGAGATATCAAAACAATATACTGAATTTTTATAACCTTCACTTATTTATTACACATTAACTAAAAACAGTATAATACAGTGTAAACTCTTCATAATGTCGTCAGTTATAACAAAAAACTTCTTATAATGTAAAAATTAGTTTATTTGGTTGGTATACCTTAAAATCCATAATTCATACATTTATATTAAACTTACAACATAGACTACTCAGCCTGCTGGTAAATCCGCCACGGCTATACATTTATTTTTTCTCTATTTTCCCGTGATGGTTTCTCAGATGCACTTTCAGTGCAGTTAAATATGATGCTTTATAATCACACATATCACATTTATATGGTTTTTCACCAGTGTGAGTTCGTAAATGGTTTCGTAAACTACACGGTTGTGAAGTTTTGAAATCACACATGCTACATTGACAGGGCTTCTCGCCGCTGTGCTTTCTTTTGTGATTTTTTAAATCACTACTATGTATTGTTTTAAAATCACACATATTACATTTGTGTGGTTTTTCTCCAGTGTGTCTTTTTTTATGTCGCCACAAATCTGTGTGATGCGAAGTTTTAAAATCACATACATCACATTTGTATGGCTTTTCTCCAGTGTGTGTACGTATGTGTCTAATCAAATAACTTTTTATTGGTGCTTTATAATCACACATATCGCATTTATATGGTTTTTCACCAGTGTGACTTCTCATGTGCCGTTTTAAACCGTTTGATAGTACTGTTGCATAGTCACATAAACTACATTTATATGGTTTATCTCCAGTGTGTTTAGCTTTGTGTCGTCTTAAATCAATAAGATGTGCTGTTCTAAATGCACACATATCGCAATTATACGGTTTTTCCCCAGAGTGTGTTCGCATGTGTGCCCTCAAATTACTAGCCGCTGATGATCTAAAATCACAAATTTTACATTTATGCGGTTTTTCTCCAGTGTGAGTTCGCTTGTGATCTCTCAAAACCCACGCTTCTACTGATTTATAATCACAAATGTCACATTTATGGTTTTTTTCACCAGTGTGTCTTTGAATGTGTCGTTTTAAATGACTTGGTTCTGACGTTTTATAATCACACATATCGCATGTTATAATTTTTGAGTGTTCACTGTGTATTTTTATATGTCTGTTCATTTTACCTGCTTCAAATGATTTATAGTCACACAAATCACATTTATGTCTTTTTGTTCCAGTGTGTCTTTTCACATGCGTGTTTAAACTAGATTGATATGCTGATTTAAAGTCACACATTTTGCATGCATATGGTTTCTTGCCAGTATGCGTGTTCACATGTTGTTTTAAAGTACACTCATCGAGTGATCTGTAGTCACAGAATTCACACTTGAACGGTTTTTCTGGTTTTACTCCAGTGTGTATTTGCATATGTCGTTTTACATTATGTGAATTTGATGATTTGTAATCACACATTAAGCATTTATGTATATTTGACCGTTTTTTTTTTACTTTGTTGTTTACACTCACAGAACTCGCCGATTTAGCTTCGTCCAAAGAGGGGTCATCTATCCTAGTTTTTCTTTCCTTTGTGTCCATTTCTTTCTTCATTTATAGGACTTTCTTAAGTTTGTCTCGCTCGATATTCAAATCAAGTATTTATATTCTCTTTGATTCAAACAATTATTTTTTTAGGTTATGTTTATTGTTTATTTGCGTTGGATAAAGAGAAGATAAGATGTTGTTGTTAGTTTTCGTTCATGACCATGGATGCAGAGTCATTTAGTCGTAATATTAAACAAGTTTACATGGTCTTAAAATAACGTCAAACAAGTCACAGTCAGAGACCAGAGTCATGCAAAGTAAATATGTCGTCCTATAATATACCCCTATAATAATATATCCTACTAATACTGGTGTTTGTTTTGAATGTGTTGTCTCTTTTGTTTTAGAATAATCAATATTCAACCAACATATCGTGAACTGATCACCGAGCATATTTATATTTCGCGTCAAATAATACCGTTTATAAAGCTGCCACGAAACGGACATTGGCAGAAATTGTGACTATATAGTCGCAGAGGCCATTTTAACCCAAGAAGTCAAGTCAAGTCACGGTCAGTCAAGTCGAACTCATGCCCCAGTAAAGTGGTGGAGGCTTTACAAGAGGCTTCCATAGAGTTTTGGAAACAACACGAAAAGACATGTTTCACCTCGTTTTATCACTGGGCCACACTCGAGCACGTTCATGAGCAGATAATAAATAATAATCCAACATTAATACACATTAAAACTCGAAAATACACAAGTTGAGGAAAATAATACGAGCCGACATGTTTTTTCCCAAAGATCTTGTATATACCCTAAAATGTAACTTCCTTGTTTTTTCCACGTTGGCGCCAAAACTCTTATTTCGCCTGACAGGCTGACAAAGACTACGGATAGTGTCATCTTGACAATGACATGATAGACGGTAAAGAAAAGAAAGTCAACGTCAAGTAAACCAATCAAATCAAGTAATCAACACCTCTCTCAATCTCTCTCCATCAAATCAAAGAGAAATCCTTGGGAGAAATCTGGAGAAATCCAAAGAGCTGTATTCTGAGCCAAAGAGAATACAATAGGAGAAATCAAAATCAACAAGTTTGAAAGACATTACAAAGATAATTCCAATAAACATAAAATTAAATTAAATTCAATCTATCAAACGTAGGGAGAAAGCTGTGCTATATCAACTTTTCACCTTTCCCGACAGTTTTTACTTACTACCATGAAGCCAATAGACGTAGATGCCTTGCGTTCTGAACACGAATCCGATGAACAGTGGGAAGTGCGGAGGAGCTTCATGATGGAACATAAGGACAACATCCCTGAAGATGAACTGGTTACGCTCGCGCAGTTATTCACTAACATTGAGTTTTTAGGGTGCAGGTTGGTTCATAATCCGATTATTCGAGAGATCTAAAACCACTACTTTTAGTAAAAAATATATAGCGTGCGCATCACTGGCCTAGAATCATCATTTCAGCCATAGGACGTCCACCGCTGGACATAGGCTCCCCATCAATCTCCAAAGGGCCGGTTGGAAGCGGCCTGCATCCAGCGTTTCCCTGCGGTCTCTTTTAGGTCATCTATCCATCTTGTGGGTGGACGTCCTACGCTGCACTTAACGGTCCGTGGTCTCCATTCGAGAACCTTTCGCCCCCATCGGTCATCAGTTCTGCGTGAGTGGACAAGAATATATTGCCTGAATTGGGTGTACCCGATGAAACCAGCTGGGTTTCTTCAAGTTTTGAGGGAATCGGTTGAGGCAAGCTTGCTTTATCGTAGACCGCATCATCGCTTAATATCAGGCGAGGTGGCTGTCAAACAAGGACTTATTCGCGATAAAGAAAAAAAGTGTGTGATTAAGAGCACACGACAGAAGTGAAATCTTCATCAAGGGTGACTATCTCTCTCGCTCAGTCGACTCGAGCCGACTTTATCGGAACGAGTATCTCAGCGTTACAGGCACGCGAGTTCAATGCTTTATTCCCCATCACAAAAAGTGCCTAAAGAAGTTTTCACTTCAAATGACTTTGGGATCACCCTCGATATACAGCCTCACTTTGGATAAGAAGATATTGTAAAAATTATAAAACACTGTTTTAATCTATCACAGTTGTTCACTAAAGCACATGCACTATGGTGCATGTAACTGTGCCGAAATATCGGGAGCTCATTCCACAACCTTACAACGGTAAATAATCATATAACTTTAGTAAAAATTATAATTTATTAAAGAAAATATTCTACCTCCAACATCGAGATACAATACATATACACACAATCATGCCAAAAAACTCTCCAAACCAAAACTCGGCGCACGCTACGAATTGCGCAGACTTTTTTATTAGTCACAAGGTAACCGCGATCCGACTACAACGCCGCGCGATGCCAGAGCTACGATGACAGCGGACAACTAACGTTGAACACTATGCAAGCGACATAACGTCTACATTGCAGTAAATGTGGCATTGTGAAGTATATAATTGATACAATACAATGTACAGTACAATGTATGCAGTGCCGGTTTTAGCACTACCAGCGCCCTGATGCCTTATTATGGATGATTCGGATCGTGATTGCGAGCGCGTGCCATCTCACTTGCGCACGTGGTGCGAGTAAATAGATGCGAACAGGACGGCATGCAATTTCGATCCCGATCAAACTTCTATAATGAGGCCGCTGGGCGAGACTTCTACGGTTTGTTACCTTATCTATACATTTTTATATACGATCGCTCAACCAGGCCCTACCCTAATGCCGATACTGAATGTATCGTGACTGTTTTCACTGAGATATTGTGACTCTATAACTCTATAGGAATTGTATGTTAATGACCTCCAAGGATCGATAATTAGAGAATGAATTAAAGTTATATGATTATTTACGGGATATTCCCTTTGTTTTTATATTTATTTATTTTTTAACTGTTCTCCAACCACCCGCATTCTTCAGTCTTCCCATGAACATGGTGCATGTAACTGCGCCGAAATATCGGGAGCTCATTCCACAACCTTACCACGGTAAATATCCTGTAAATAATCATATAACTTTAGTGAACAACCGTGATAGTTTAAAACAGTGTTTTAGAGAATGAATTGTTTATTGCACTCCCCTGACGTTGGTTGTATTATTTTGTAAAAACATAATCATTATTTCAGATATCCAGCAGAAACGATGACAAGGGTTGCCGAACTGGCATCAAAAGTGGCTGCAAGATACAGGGACAGTAGGAAACACAAACTGAAGCGCACATTTGTACAAGCAAGCGATGCAGCTGAGCAGAAGGCCAAGAGGACATTCAAATAAGTACCTATAGAGATCTTAAGACGTGTACGTAATGCACGTTCCAGTATATGAAGAATAATTTAAAAAAAACTTCTTAATAAAAAACCAAATAAATACAAAAATAAAATAAAATATGATATGTAAATAATGTCTTTTTGTTGTTATAGCTCTCACCGGCGTCAATTCCATTCAATTTTTCTTTGTGGTTTGTTAGTTTTATCATGACTCATATTATGAACAATATTAATCAAGTTTACATAGTCTTAAATAGCGTCAAACAAGTCATAATCGTCAAGCAAAGCACGGTCAAGTCAAACTCATGCCCCAGTAAAGTGGTGGAGACTTCTGGAGTTTTGGAAACAACACGAAAAGTCATGTTTCAACTCATTATATCACTTGCTTTTCTTCGTGGCTTCCTGTGGTATTGCCGTAACTCGCCAGTCTTGTGTGGTCGGTGGACATTTATTCTGCAGATTGTCCAATTTATGTGCTATGGGATTTCAATTTGCGCAGATGATCAGTAGTCTTGAAGATCTGTTAGTGCAGGGGTGTCCAACATACGGCCCGCGGGCCACAATGCGGCCCGCCAAGGTTCCTAATCCGGCCCGCGAACAAGTTATTGGAACTTTTTTTAGACATTATGTAAAGAACGACGAGTCATATGTTCGTAAAATATAAAACGCCATTAAAAAAATTACGTCTATCGATCACAATACGACAGCGAAAACGTGAACTAGCATATATATTGGGAGAAACCAAAAAATAAAACGTAAATGCCATTTTAATTCTTGGAATAACATCTGCGCGCGAAAACGTTAACATTACCGCCCCTCTCACCCACTCGCATGCAACATACAGGCCTAAAATACCCTTTCTACCATTTTACTTAGATAAGTATATTAGTCTTGATTTGCTCAGTTACGAAGCATCTTTTGACCCGCTATGGTTACAAAGTTAATAAATCCGGCCCGCCACAAAATGTTGTTGCGACACCCCTGTGTTAGTGCTATAATTTTCATATCACCAGTCTATTTGATGTTCGTCCACTGCTGGACGTAGGCCTCTCCTAAATAATAATAATAAATAATAATATTTTTTTTTTATTTCTTTAACACGATTTACAAATTATAAAATGTAGGCAGGAGCCCTCTTTTAGACATAAAATGTCTGTGCCAGAGGGCCCCGCTTTTCCGTCTCTACATTAATTATAATATAACATATAGATATATAGTTTTACTTTAATTAAAACGTACAAAAACCAGATCGTGTGTGTGTGTATTGTGTGCTTGTGGGTGTGTGTGTGTGTGTGTGAGAGGGGGGGGGGGGGGGAGATAATATAGTTATATACATTTTAAGTAACTGTCTGTAAAAATGCCTCAGATTCTTCAAAGGAAGATAATTTTAGCCAGTCAGTAATGATAGATTTACACTCATAATACTGTTTATTGCAAATGTTTAATTTTTTATTTATTTTATTGTATATAAACTCTGAACGCCTCTTAAATTGCATACTTGCAAACTTTGTTTTAGCTTGAGATACAGGAACTATATTTTTAATACGCCTATTGCCTTCATTATCAATGTTAAAATGTCTCTCCTAAATAACGCCACAAGTCACGATCTGCTTTTTGCACTGGCCGCCACCAGCCACCTGTAGCAGGTCGTCACTCCACCTGGCTGCAAGGTATCCTACTCTACGTTTGCCGGTACGCGGTCTCCACCATCACAAATCACAATCTTATACCACTGCTAAACTAAACCAACTTTACTGAATAAAACACCCCTCTTTTTGCGTCGGGGGTTAAAAAGTATAATGGATGCTTGATATTTGTATAAAATATCAATATGTAGTCTGCAAAAAGAGAACCGGTCCCAAAGTTTCGTTGCTTAAAAAAAGAGGTCTAAATAAAAACCAGATTGTATATAAAAATGTTTTATTCAAATTCTTGATTTTTCTATTAACAATTACAAGGTTTAGTTTTGGCATCGTAATTCCCAAACGGCTGAACCAATTTTGATTTAGTATTTTGTTTGTTTGAAAAGTGACTTGATCGAGTGTTCTTATCTATGATTCAAGATATAAGCAGTGCAAGTACCGTTCTTTATCGATCATCAAATTCGCTAAAATGCCATAGAATCGATCACAGCGAGTACTGAAAAAACGGCATATTATCGAATTTGACGACCTCAACTGTCAATTTGACGATCGTTAAAAGAACGGTACTTGCACCCCTGGTCAGCCGTTTGAAGATTGTCAGCTCTTTTATGGGGGTTTAAAACATCGAGATACAATACATTCAGGGTCACGATCGTGCCAAAAAAAATCCGAACCTAACCTCGGCGCACGCTACGAATTGCGCCGACTTTTTGGTTAGTTACAAGGTAACCGCGATCCGAGTACAACTAAGCTACGATGACATAGCGGACAACTAACGTTGAACACTATGCAAGCGACATAACGTCTACATTGCAGTAAATGTGGCATTGTGAAGTATTTGATACAATGTATGTACAATGATGCTCGGACGTTTTTTTATTGTTTTCACTGAGAGATTGTGACTCTATAGGAATTGTATCTCGATGGTTTTAAAAGAATTTCAATTTATAGTTTTTTATAGTCCATATTAACGAGCTTGCGTCTTTGCCGCATATCCCCAACTCTGACGCTGCAATGATTTATAATCAAGTTTGCAGCGAGTAAATATTTAGTAATAGGCATATGTTCTGTTTTTAATTAATTCATAAAAAAGGTGGTCATAAATATGAGGAATAAAAAAATATTGGTCTAAAATGTATAAGTTACTCGCTGCGCCCTGCGGTTTCACCCGCGTAGTGATGAAAAATGGTGATGATGATGAAAAGTAGCCTATGTCACTCTCCAGCCCTTGAACCCGTGCAACAAATCAGGTCGATCCGTTGCTCTGTTGCTGCGTGACAGAGGAACTAACTTCGCGTTTATAATATTAGTATAAGTATTTTAGTTTCATGCTAGACAGACCACTATAGCACGTTATGACGTCAAGCCGTGCGCGCATACAAATGCTATACTAACACACGCTTTGTGAGAGGACAGCATCTGCTTTAAATACGCATGTGTCCTAATGTTTAATTTATTACAAATAACCGGCTTAGCGATGAATATAACTAAATACGTTACACATACTGAAAAAATAAATTAAATTGGCTGATAAACCTCTGAGATATGAGCGTTTAAAGTTTTAGGTGGGGATAGAGAGGGGATGTTATATCTCTTTCTCGCAAAGCGTGTGTTAGTATAGCATTTGTATGGCGCGCCTGAGGCGTGACGTCACGGCTCAGTATAGTGCGCTCTCTGTCTAGCATGAAATTAAAATGCTTATAACTTATTTATTTTTGAACTAATTTTCGTTGATGTTCTCTATTTATGATCAGCTGTTTTATGAGTTAATAAACAACACTAGCCATGCCTATTCTGTGTAACCAAATATGAATAATTGTAGCCATTGTATACATATAATTTTATATAAGCTATCTGGCTCGATTAAAAATCAACATAAATGCAATGGTCTTATTTCCAAAATAACAATTAATAATAAATTATTTACAAAACCTAAATGGTTCTTAGTACCCTTTTTAAGAGGCTTGAAACAGGGCAGAGCAGAAAATCACGCGAACGTGAACCTTAACGCGCCGGGATACGGTTTGCGGTCGCGTGACTTTATTCATCACCTGAACAGAATCGCTTAGAACAGGTACCCAAGGTCATCATCATCATCATCAGCCAGAAGACGTCCACTGCTGAACATAGGCCTCCCCCTTTAACCTCCACACTGAACGACAGCCTGCCATCTGCATCCACTGGATGCCAGCGACTCTTACTATGTCGAGGCCCAAGGTGGGCTACCACAATTTCAAAAACATTCTTATAACCTTACATTGAATTTTGTTTTGTTGAGCTAATGGCACGAGCTATGGAGAGAGCTATGCTCGGGGTTTCTCTACGAGATCGAAACAGAAATGAGGAGATCCGTAGACGAACGAAAGTCACAGATGGCCGATGGGGCTGAAAGGTTCTGGAATGGAGACCACGGACCGGTAAGGGCAGCGTAGGACGTCCACCCACAAGATGGACAGACGAGCTAAAAGAGACCGCAGGGAAATGCTGGATGCAGGCCGCTTCCAACAGGCCCTTTTGGAGATCGATGGGGAGCCATGTCCAGCAGTGGACGTCCTATGGATGAAATGATGATGCTGAATTTTTTCTTGCTCTCTCATTAGCCGAAAGTGTGAGCCTTTTCAATGTGATGTTATAATAAGAATGTTTTTGAAATTGTGGTAGCCCACGTAGATTTTTACAACCTTTTTGTTGAAGGGGTTGTTCCCGTCTGCAGCTCTCTCGCTCGCACATTTTCACATTATTGAAGATATAAAATCAATGAGTGAGAATTTCCAAAAAGCAACAAAATCATGTCTTGGTGTCTATCGTAATTAGACTTGAACACTCCAAGATTGTAATGCTGCGGAAACAGACAGGGGCAAGGCGTTTTACATTTCATAATGTACTACTTGAATGTTTGAGAAATATCCGATTATGATTTATCATATTAGTTTGCCTGGAAGAGATCACTTTTAGCGATAAGGCCGCCACTTGTGGCACTAGCTCGTAACTGTTTTCTATATGTTTGCACTTTTATTTCTGGTGTACACAATAAAAAGTTTCTATCTAAGTATGTTTGTAACGAATTGGCTCAAAAAGTACTGGACCGATTTGAAAAATTCTTTCACTGTTGGGAAGCTACACTATCCCCGGGTAACATAGGCTATAGTCTATACCCGAGCGAAGCCGGAGCGGACCGCTAGTCTTCTATATAGTTTTAAAATAGCATTAAAAAAACGCCTTTTTGTTTGATGTGTTGTTTTCTTATTTAATAATACCTGATGTTTACATGAAAATAATTATTAACTAAATAAATACCTAACCAAATTAATTCTAAGTTCAATTGACTATCTAAAACTATTTTTAAAAAACGCCCAAAAATCAAAAAAACACTCTGTAATTTTCTATCTTGATCGGAATTCACTCTAATGGCTCATCATCATCATCAGCCGGAAGACGTCCACTGCTGAACATAGGCCTCCTCCTTTAACCTCCACACTGAACGACAGCCTGCCTTTTGCATCCACTGGATGCCCGCGACTCTCACTATGTCGTCGGTCCATCTAGTGGGAGGCCTACCTACGCTGCATCTTCCGGTTCGTGGTCTCCACTCCAGAGCCTTTCTTCCCCATCGGTTATCGATTCTTCGAGCGATGTGAACTCTAATGGCTATTTTAGATAGCCCGTTAGTCCAGTTGGTAGTGAACCTGCCTTCTAAGCTTGGGGGCGTGGGTTCGATTCCCACGTAGGACAAACATTCATGTGATGAACATCTGTGTTTGTTCTATATCTGGTTGTTAATATCTATTTAAGTATGTATTTAAAACTATATATGTATGTATATCAGTCTCTGGCAGCCATATCACAAGCTTTGCTTAGTTTGGGGTCAGATGACCGTGTGTGCAAAAATGTCCCGAATATTTATTTATATTTAATATAAGTGAATTTATTTTACATAAATCAACATTTTTGTTGTGAAATTTATTTTCCAATACTGCTTTAGCCTCTTCTCTTATGAAATCAGGCGTTAAATCCATATCGGAATCAGCTGAACTGATTGTGTTAATACAAATTGCTATACGGAAGTATAAACAAAACTCTATAATGAAGATCATTCCCGCCAATTATTTTTTTTGGAACATCCTTTCACTGGCAAATGGACGAGAAGTGCGAGACCATAATCCTCCGAGGAGAAAAACAAAAAGTTGGAACATAGTTCATGAAAATGTAAAATAGAACTAGTTTTGTTTTTTTTATAATTTGAGTGTCTGTCAGTTGTCAAATGTCACTGTCAGTTGAAAGTGATTCTCCCTAGGGCTGAAATGTATTACTTTCAACCCGCTCCTTGGGCAACTTCAGACCTACTACTACTACTAGTGAAAAATTGATTACAACCCTGCAATTTGCCGTCCTATCAAAAATATGTCTGTTTCGTTCTGGCAACAACAATTTTGTCATTAGAGTAAAGAATGTAACATTTTTAAATCATTTCAGCTAAATTAGCACTACTTCTATACTTTAGTCCTTCTGAGGTAAAAGCATAACCCTCCTTTTTCGTCGTCGTGTAAAAGGTGAGTCGTTACAAGCATTCATATCGCCAATTTAAATACACACCAAGTTTCATCAAAATCATCAAAAAATTCGATCGAATTGAGGAACCTCCCTCTTTTTTTGTAGTCAGTTAAAAACAAGCGAGCTCCGGGGAGGTGTCAAGATGCACCCTGTACGGGGACTTCAGGAGAGGTAAAGAGGTCATAAAACTAGGAGTCTATAGTAAGATCAGTCTCTTGTTCGGAGTCCCCAGATTGATGTTCTCCTGGTACCGACGGTCGGCCGAGCGATGGCGCTGGAATAATAAATATTAAAATATAAAAAAATAAAATATAAAAGCATATTCAAATATTGTTTGTCAGTTGTCCATAATAAAATATTTAGAATTGGAATTTGAAATATGTTTTTAGGGTTCCGTACGTCAAAAGGAAAAAACGGAACCCTTATAGGATCACTTCGTTGTCCGTCTGTCCAGACCCTTTTTCTCAAGAACACGGTATCAAGTGGAAAATTATACTAAATACTTGGGTCTACGGTTTCTTTCGGCTGTAAAAAAATAAAAGTTGTAAGTTAACGCAATCAAAAGATATGAACGTTTATGTCTCATATTTTGCGATTTCACAGCGGAATCAAAACCTATAGGGTACTTCCCGTTGACCTAGAATCATGAAATTTGGCAAGAGGCAAGGTCTATGTGCTATGAGTAGCACATATATACGGATGAATCCTAAAGTTGTTAATTTGAAGTAATATCATATTAAAAAATCATGTTTTTCAATTACAAACTTACATTTTGTAGTTGTTATGTATGGATGAACCTTATTGTCAACTACAAAGTTAAGGTTGTCTTTCAATATTTCAACTTTAGTTTTTTTTTTCTACTCGTACTTGTCTGTTTTTTTTTTTGCGTCTAACATTACTTTAATTCAGTTCATCATCATCATCATCGTCATCATTTCAGCCGTAGGACGTCCACTGCTGGACATAGGCCTCCCCCATCGATCTCCAGAAGGGCCGGTTGGAAGCGGCCTGCATCCAGCGTTTCCCTGCGGTCTCTTTTAGATCGTCTGTCCATCTTGTGGGTGGACGTCCTACGCTGCGCTTACCGGGCCGTGGTCTCCATTCGAGAACCTTCCAGCGACCTACTGATCAGTATGTATTTATATGGAGCTGCCGGAGAGATCGGAATGCTACCTAACAAGGACCTATACGAAGTGTCGTCCGAATCACGTCAGCGTTCAGTAGCTCACCTGAACATGAACTGGTTGATCTGCACGGCCGGCAGCGCGACCCTGAGCGCCGCCACAGACTGCGACTGCAGCATGCCCCACACCTCCAGGTATTGCAGCGACACCATGCCGTTTAACTTACTGTAAACATACCACTTCATCATCATCATCATTTCAGCAACAGGACGTCCACTGCTGAACATAGGCCAGCATACCAATTATAACATTGAAATCTTGCTTAACCGACTTCTGGAGGGATGTTCTCAACATGGCCTGTACTTTATTTTTTAGCCGACTTTAAAAAGGAGGTGGTGGTCAATTCGACCGTTTTTTTTTAAAATGTTTGTTACGCCAATTACTCAGAAATTTGTTAACTGATTTACGTGTTTTTAGAGTTCCGTACAATCCGTACCCAAAGGGTTTAAATGGGACCCTATTACTAAGCCTACAATGTCTGTCTGTCTGTCCTAACGGCTGTATCTTTGGAACCGTAGATGACCGTAAAATAAGCTACTTACGCTAGCGTAGCGGCGGGCAGCAGATAACACCGGCTCAGGGCTAAATGTTCTAACCGCAACAAGCCAAGCACGCTACTGACAGTTCCGTTTGACAGCCGCGAGCAGTCTGACAGGTCGAGTTCTAGCAGCCGAGGGCAACGCATCACCAGCGCCTCCACCACTGGAAATGAGTGATGGATAAATGTTATAATTTAAAATACATATTTTTGGACTGCTTCAAACGAAGGGTATAGAGGTAAGGAATAGAAACAAAGGTAGGTAGCGCACTGACAACGCCCCGGATACTGTAGGTGTCTATAGGCAGCGGCGACCACTTACCATCAGGTGGCCCGTAGCTTGTTTGCCATATAACCTATAAAAAAAATACGATAGCTTGTTGGTCCAGTTGGTAGTGAACCTGCCTTCTGAGCTTGGGGGCGTGGGTTCGATTCCCACCTACGACAAACACTCATGTGATGAACATTTGTGTTTGTTCTATATCTGGTTGTTAATATCTATTTAAGTATGTATTTAAAGCTATATATGTATGTATATCAGTCTCTGGCAGCCATATCACAAGCTTTGCTTAGTTTGGGGTCAGATGACCGTGTGTGAAAAAATGTCCAGAATTTTATTTATATTGTGGCAGAGTTATCTCGAGATTTAAAGCGAGGGCCATAGATGAATCACGAACAAGTGAAGGATTCTAACGACTGAATCACGACCGTAGGGAGTGATTCAGTCGTTAGAATCCTGAGCGACGCGAGTGATTCATGACCCTCGATATAAATCCGTTTTATTAAAGAGTTGCATACTACACTTTATCCCATGACTACGAGAAAAAGAAATATTTAAGGAGTTTGTTTCGAGTATTTTTTGCGCAAGGAGGTTGTATAGCATTGGAAGGAGGTCGATTATATTGGTGTGTTTTAGATTCAAATGCTTTTTATTCAATGTTTTCAGTGAATAAAATAAGCTTTTTAGAGCCTATGGTATAAAAATACTAACTGTCGTCTGTGATAAGTCTGGCGCCTCCCAGGTTGAGGCGCTGAAGTCGCGACGGAAGTGACGTCACCAGCAGCTGCAGCGAATCCTCGGACAGGTTGCACCACGATATGTTCAGAGATTGTAAGCTGAAAATAATTATACTCTAGATAGAATTATTAATAACGGTTGCCTGGAAGAGATCGCTTTTAGCGATAAGGCCTCCACTTGTGGCACTAGCTCGTAACTGTTTTCTATCGTGTTGTAATTTTTATTTCTGGTGTACACAATAAAGAGTTGATTGATTGATTAACTCTTTATTGTTCACACCATGAAATTTGATACAGAAGACAAAAAACTCTTAAAAACTAGTGTATCAACTGGCGGCCTTATCGCTAAAAGCGATCTCTTCCAGGCAACCTTAGGATGGAAAGGATTTATAGAAGACGTAGAAGACGGGGTGTGCAATAGAGGATCGACTATAAATTAATATCATAATATAATTGGAGTTAATATCTATCAAAAATTTTTTAACGTGGAAATGTCCGTTGTTGAGCACCAACTCGCCTGTTGGTAAGCGACGATATGGTCGAAGATGAAGCACGCAGACTTAGAAGATACCTATTCACTGTGGCCTTGAAAATACCCAGATTATATCTCAGGAAACAAGGAAGCTGGTAGGTTGTTCCAATCCTTGGCCGTACGGGTTAGAAACGTAGAATCGAAACGTTTGGTACGTATCCAAGGAAAATCCACTATGTATGGGTGGTAGCGGGCAGTTTTTTACAATACATACAATACTTCTTTATTACACATCGAAAATACAAATGAAACTTAAACTAACATAAAAAACAAATATACGGCAGTATAATGGGAGGGCTTATCGCCTTAAGCGATTTCTTCCAGGCAACCTTTGGATGGACAGGACTAAAGAAATTGATCAACGGTCGGTGGTGTACATAAAATAAACCTAAATAAATTTATGCATCCCAACTTTTTTTTGTTTTTTGTTAACCTATACTGTCCCACTCCTGGGCAAAGGTCTCCCCCAATTCTTTCCAGACAGTGCGATCACCCGCCAGACTTGACCACTGTATCTGGAACGTGTCGAGGTCATCGCGCCAGCGTTTTCTGGGCCTGCCTTGGCTCCTTCGTCCGTTTTCAGGCACCCACTGATCCTCTGGGCCCATCTATCAGGGTGCATCATGGCCACGTATCCCACCCAACCCCACTTTAATTTGCCAACATTTATATATACGATAAATACACAATACTACATACTTACTGTACCAATTACTTAACATAAACCAAAATAATGTTTATTACTTAACATAAACCAAAATAATGTTAATAAACATTATTTTAGTTTATGTTAAGTAATTGGTACAGTAAGTATGTATGTATTATATTTATAATATTTAAAGTATGTATGTAGTATTGTGTATTTATCGTATATATAAATGTTGGCAAATTAAAGTGGGATACGTGGCCATGATGCACCCTGATAGATGGGCCCAGAGGATCAGTGGGTGCCTGAAAACGGACGAAGGAGCCAAGGCAGGCCTAGAAAACGCTGGCGCGACTTTACTTGTCCTGTAGTAAATAATAAATAAAAAAACCAGTGTATTGTTCTCAGGAAACCAGCATTTGATACCCATATCATGATGGTAGATAAGTAATTTTTATAATAATAATAATAAATCATTTATTTCAAGTGACAAGACTCATAGGTACACAAAAATGATTAAAATTACATTTTAATTCTGCTTTTGTTTTGTGTGTTTGTTTCTGTCATGTTTTTTTGTCCGCCATTTTAAATTTAGGGTTCAGTAATTATTTTTTTCCGTATTCTTTTCAAAAACCCTTACATTTGATACCCAATCACGGGGGTGTATAGAAAAAGTTGGCCCGCCATATTGGATTTAGAATGACGTCAAGTAACTAACCACGCATTAAACAAATCCACACATCTTTTAGCACTATAATGGGACAAATCAGTTTCTATGTATGTTTATCGAGATACAATACATATAGTCACAATCGTGAAAAAAAAATGTCCAAGCCAAAACTCGGCGCACGCTACGAATTGCGCAGACTTTTTGGTTAGTTACAAGGTAACCGCGATCCGAGTACAACTGAGCTACGATGACATAGCGGACAACTAACGTTGAACACTATGCAAGCGACATAACGTCTACATTGCAGTAAATGTGACATTGTGAAGTATATAATTGATACAATGTATGTACAATGACGCTCGGACGTAGATATTGTGACTCTATAGGAATTGTATCTCGATGTTTATATATTTGTTCGCCGTTAACTTGCATATCAGTGATCCAATCTTCATGAAATTTTGTGGGCATGTTGTTAATTCCAATACAATTTTTTTATTTTGATACAGGCTTTGTAATATGTATATAGGACCCGGGTATGTCCTAAAACTGCGACCAGAACCACCGGAGGATGGGCAGCAGCGTCCTGTTAGTACACGGTGAACGTACTGCGATCCCCAAGCCGCCTGCCAAGCGTGGGGATTATGGCAACACCCCTCTCTAAGAGGGAGGCCTTGTTCAGCAGTGGACGTTTAATGGCTGGTGATGTGTGTGTGATGTGTTGTAATATAGGTCGCGAGGTCACAGTACGGGGCGAACTACTTAGTTGTTTAATTTGATGGAATTCCTTACTTGGTGCAGCCTTGGAGTATGCTAGTCAGTCCTTCTGGTGAGATTCCTTGGCCCATCGCCAGGTTTAGAGTTTCTATGTTACTGCATTGACCTGGAATTGTTTTTTATAAATGTATCATACAAGTTGAGTTAATTAAATTTATATGGATTAATTAATTACATTTCCTGTAAATATTCTTTTTAATTTATTACGACAGTTTTTTTTTTACTATTTGATTCGTGTATGTAACACGAATTGGAATTGGGCGACTGGTCGAAGCAACTCGTGACCAAAATGCTGGCCTTTTTGACCAAAGATTAAGCATTCCCTACAACGTGGCAATGCTGCTAGCATTTTGGGAACGCTGCCCACTGGTAGCGGCTTGTTAGATTCGTTTTAGTTATAAATTTATATTTATTTTACTTGTAATTTTTATTGAATAAATTATTAGAGATTAACTCTCTAGGAATATTAAAAAATTCATATTTATTTAGAGCTCAGGGAACAATACTTGTAATAAACTTTTATTACTTTGTTGATCTATTAAGATTGGCTAGTTGAACTAAGTCGCGAGCGTCACTATGGGACACATGAAATTTATTGTACCAGGGCGCCATAATGAATCAAGAGTTTGTTTTTACATTTTGTGTTTGTTTAAGAACAGTACATTTTTCACCCTGAGGTTACCAATGTCATTATAACAAGTACCAGGGCATCATAATTTGTCAAGAGCTCTATTAATGTTTCTTGCCAATGAGTTCACAATTTAGTGCTCTATTGGATCAGTAAGTTCTCTGGGCTCAATTTCTTCAATATTGGACACGTCAGTAAGAGATTATTTAGGGTTGTTTTTTTAAGGGGCAAGAGCCTTTACTAAACAAAATACTAGCTAATACTAAATGGCCGTCCATTAATCACGTGATGTTTTTAATTTGCATTTTAAACCCCCTCCCCCCTAGTGAGGTTTAAGACTATTGTTTGTGTATTGATTGTGATATTTCGTGATTTTTGCTAAACCCCCTCCCCCCCTTTCAAGCCTCAGGTATATATATATCACATACGTATATATATTGTATATGTAGTGTTAAACACTACAAATACAGTTAGACTGCCCATAGACCATTGAAGGTGTAAAGACAATCCAAATGCTCAAACCCACTACCAGTTGGCAGCGTACCCAGCATGCTGGCGGCATTACCACGCTGAATGGCAATGCTTATGCGTTGAGCCAGAAACACGCCAGCATTTTGGTCACGCGTCGCATTAACCAGGCGCTCTGAAAGATTTTTGAAAATGAGGTGAGCTCCCGGTCTCCAAGGGCCCAATGTCTCGACCCCAAACGCCTCAAATATGTAACCACTGCCGAGGTTAGCATATTTGCGCTGCATGTGCTGCTCTGCCGAATTGGCAGCTCCACCAGCCCTATCTTGTCTCAGGAAGATGTGACGGCGGCAAAGTATCGACACAAGTCGCCATGCTGAGGTCTAAATATTGAATACGGGACGGCTTATACTGAGATACATTTAACTTTGTTGATCTACTTTAACTCTCTACGTGAACTACACTACGAGCGCCTACTATTACAAAAGTTACAGTACCAGGGCGTCATAAGAAACCAAGAAATTATTTACTTCCAACAAACAAGTTTTTGCTGTGAAACATCTATTGGCGCGCCTTGGCAGTAACACCGACTCGTATGCCGTGACGACAAATGGCATGACGCTTATGCCGTGTCATGTTTCACATCTGCCGGACGTCCCTTACCAATTACCAAGAAACCAAGAAATTGTTTACTTCCAACAAACAAGATTTTGCTGTGAAACATCTATTGGCGCGCCTTGGCAGTAACACCGACTCGTATGCCGTGACGACAAATGACATGACGCTTATGCCGTGTCATGTTTCACATCTGCCGGACGTCCCTTACCATTTACCAAGAAACCAAGAAATTGTTTACTTCCAACAAACAAGATTTTGCTGTGAAACATCTATTGGCGCGCCTTGGCAGTAACACCGACTCGTATGCCGTGACGACAAATGGCATGACGCTTATGCCGTATCATGTTTCACATCTGCCGGGCGTCCCTTACCATCTAACTTTAGTCTTTTGTGGTTACAAAAAGTTGAGTAAGTATAAGTACCAGTACCAGGGCATCATAATTTATCAAGAGGTCTTTTACACTTACCAATGAGTTCACAAGTGCTGTATTCACACTGTAAGTTCTCTAAGCTTAATTTCTTCAATATGGGACACCTCAGTAAGACATGGTTTAAGGTTGTTGTATCTATGGTCGCCATGCTGAGGTCTAAGTATTGAATACGGGAGAGATCGGGGTGTGAGGCAGGCCGCCATTCTGCTATCTGGAATCGTAGATAACATGGTAATTAATTTAGCAATCTATACTAATATTATAAAGAGGAAAGATTTGATTGTTTGTTTGTTTGCATTGAATAGGCTCCGAAACTACTGAACCGATTTGAAAATTGTATTATGTGTTATATGTATTAACATAAGTTAGGCATTAAGGAATAACAATGCATCCAGTTGCCAATAAATAAATTTAAAAAAAAACCGGGATGGATTATTAATTAAGACAAATATGAGCAATTATATTATATTTGTTTTGTAAATTATTTAATACCATATTTATGAATTACTAAGTGAACTAGAGATGGGGGGGGGGGGGGGGGGGGGGGGTCATGGCATATACTACGAGTAGTCACCGAGGGGGTAAAAAATGGGTCACTTAGTATTGAGTATGTTAACTTATATAATTGCTTTGACATACCTCTGAGCTAGCCAGCCGGACTATGATTGGCTTCCTAGCCAGTATTCTGCCGAGGGCGTCCTTAGAAAGTGTCTTGTTGCCTAGATCTAGCCGCTGCCACAGGGTTTCGTCGCACGCCACCCTGTACCACCTGAAATAAGGTAACAAATCATTGTGTTTTTTCTCTTTTGAAACTAATTTTGAATTTTGTAGTCAGGGCTACCGGATTAGTAAGTCGAAGTGGCAGTGGGCAGGGCACATAGCAATCAGAACAGATGGCCGATGAGGCCAAAAGTTTCTGGAATGGAGATCACGGACCGGTAAACGCAGTGTAGGACGTCCACCCATGAGATGGACAGACGACCTAAAAGAGACCGCAGGGAAACGCTGGATGCAGGCCGCTTCCAGGCAGACCGATCGATGGGGGAGGCCTATGTCTAGCAGTGGACGTCCTATGGCTGAAATTATGAATGATGATGATGACCCAAAGGGTAAAAAAGGGACCCTGTTACCAAGCCTACGATGTCTGTCTGTCTGTCTGTCCGTCTTACTTTTATAACCGTAACCGAACCGCAATAAACAGCCAGTTCAAGTTTTTACAGAATTATAATGTTACGGCAGATTAACTAAGAAATAAAAATAAAGTCAACAAGTAGAAACTAAATTAATAATTTTTAATTAAATAATAATTTTAATAAATTAATTAATAAAAAAAAATAAAAAAAATAAACAATTTTTTTTTGTAAGCGTCAAACTTGGCATGATTATAGTACACACTCTAAAGTATAACAACAAATAATAAATAATGGCCAAGTGCGAGTCGGTGACAAATTTCTGTTCATTACCAAGTTATATATGTAGATATGGATGGAAGTATGCATAAGAACAATGAAAAGCAGGCCAGCTGTTGTGGTGACGTGGATGAAAAAGGCAATGGTGCCCCATGCAACCCGGTACCTTGTATATATACCTTTTGCAGACCATCATGCAATGGGCCAGGGTCCGCTTGGGAAGCCACCGGAACACACTGAGCATCACCTCGTCGGAGAGACCTCTGAAGGAGTCAGCTCCGACCGGCTCCCATCTCGCACGCTTCGTCAGAATCTGTTCTTCTTCATGGCCTAGGGCTGCAAAACAGACAAAAAAATATATATTTTTATTTGAAGGGTTTTATGAAGCCATAGGTGGCAAACAAGCCAACAGGCCGTCTGATGGTAAGCAATCACCGTTACTCAATGACGATAAAACCTGGATACTCTGGATAACCTGGATACCTGCAACACCACAGATCACAGGTACTTTGCCGACATTTAAATACTCTATTAACAGCAGTTTTGAACAATCCCATGCATCGAGATACAAAACATAATAGTTAAAATCGTGCCAAAAAATCCGAACCTAACCACGGCGCACGCTACGAATTGCGCCGACTTTTTGGTTAGTTACAAGGTAACCGCGATCCGAGTACAACTGAGCTACGATGACATAGCGGACAACTAACGTTGAACACTATGCAAGCGACATAACGTCTAAATTGGAGTAAATGTGCCATAGTGAAGTATATAATTGATACAATGTACTATGTGCAATGACGTTCGGATGTTTTTTGGCTGTTTTCACTGAGAGATTGTGACTCTATAGGAATTGTATCTCGATGTCTAGATCGCGTAGATTTGTCATTGTTTTGCGCTAGGGAAAAACTTGGCTTGACTCTTAGCGTCAGGCTAGGTGGAGGTCAAACGCAAGCCTATCATTAAAAAACCCTCGGCAAGGTTAGTTTATAATAAAAAAATACTCACGTGCGTAACTGCCCTGCTTCTTGGTGCCTAGTGCCGGCGGGCAGTAGTGTGCACTCACACACTGACCCAGCGGCGTTTCTTCATCAATTAGATAGTCTCCGATTAACGTTGTCTCTAAAAGTTGCATTTCCGTTAACGCTTTGGCTGAAACAAAGAGGAAATTTGTTATCTTTTGTTGCTTCATGGCTTTTTTCATTTAAATAACACATTTAAATTTGTAAATAAATTCCCATTTGTCCAAGTAAAAACATGTCTTAAACTGAAAACATTTAGTCGTGGTTTTCAATTCGTTGAAGCATCCAAAAGGCACTGAACAAAAATACTGATCAATGATATTTAAACTATGGATATTGGCATGGCTGTTATACTTCAAAAGCGAAAAATTTTGGTATTAATAAAATAAAATAAACCAGACAAGTACGAGTAAAACTCGCGCTCTGAGGGTTCCGTAAGATGGAACCCTCAGACAGCAAGTCCAAACATAAAAAAAGTTGAAATGTTGAAAGACAAACTTAATTTTGTAGTGTACAATAAGGTTCTTCCATACATTACAACTGCAAAATGTAAGTTTGTAATAGCAAAACTTTTTTTAATGATATAATTTCAAATTTATGATTTTCAGATTTATTCCTTTATATGTGCTATGAGACCTTGCCTCTTGCCAAATTTCATGATTCTAGGTCAACGGGAAGTACCCTACAGGTTTTGATTTCCTTGTGAAATCGCAAAACATGCGAAAATATGCGACATAATCGGTCATATCTTTTGATCGTGTAAACTCACATGTTTGATTTTTTTACAGCTAAAAGAAACCGTAGAATTGATTATTTGATATAGATTTCAACTTGATATCTTGACGCGTTCTTGAGAAAAAGGGTCTTGACAGACGGACAACAAAGTGATCCTATAAGGGTTCCATTTTTTAATTTTGAGGTACGGAACCCTAATAAAAAGAAAAATAACCAGAAACGGTTTATTTATCATCTTACCTACTCACACAAACTTTGTCACCGACTGGAATCCTATGAGTCTAGACTTAAACACTTTAAAATGTATCCACTGCAACAGCGAAGAAAGATAGCTGATGTAGTTTTTCTGCATAAGCTGATTAATGGCCTTATAGATAGTCCCCATATACTCGAAAAAATAGAGTTCTGTGTTCCTCGTTCTTCCAGCCGTCTACATAATAGGAAAACGTTCAAGCTCCCTTGTCGTCGCGCAAACTATGGTCAGCATTCAGCCTTGTATCGAATGTGCTCTTATTACAACAATATTTGTAATAACATTGATATCTTCGGTTCATCAGTCTCTTCTTTTAAGAGGCTTTTATACACACAATAACATTGTTTTTTAATACCGGCATTTGTTTTTGTATAAGTACTTAATGTTGACTGGGTACCCATTTTGTAAAAGGGTACTAAACTTTTTTTTTGTGTATGCCGTGTTCACTCCAAGCAGGACATACACTAACGCTCATATTGTGTATTGTTTAATTAAGTTCTATATGTGTATTTCCAGTTCTGTGAACCTATAATTAAAAAAAAATATATATATATATATATATATATAGGAAACAGTTTTTCCCATTTATTCAGGCCATTTTAAAAAGGGGCTGTCTGTAAAGTCGGTTTACGGACGATAATTGTACGTGATAACACTTAGGCCGATCGTGCCTCTCTATCGCTTGTTCCGCGCTCTCGCTCGCACGCGCGGCTCAGGCGGAACGAGACAATTTTTCGTGCGTGCAGCCGGCGTTCATCGGTTTATAAGACATTATCAGGTCATAAAATTTAAAAAAAAAGTTGTAATTATACATATTTTTTCTAAAGTTGACAGTAATTTTATATCTTAAAAGAACATCAAATGCGCGAGCGAGATCGCTGCATCCGGCATTCTGGCCATTAAAACGGGTAACGGTATGGCCCCCTGAACAGACTGGCTTTTTTATATAGCCAATAAATTATTCCTCACCTCGTGCAGGACACCGCGAACAAATGCATTTTTATTTTTTTATAAGTAATAGGCTTGCGTTTGACCACCATCTCGCCTGATGTTAAGCGATGATGCATTTGAACTAATTTGCCGGTATATCTTGAACTTTACCTAGATAAGGTAAACTCGGGAAACTAGTGAATTTTGTACTACAAACCAACATCTATGTATTTATAAATCAATGGCCACAGCATTAAACAATACTGTTGCATAATCGTTCTAGTGCATGCAGTTCTTCAAAATAAAATAAAATGCAAATTACATACAAGATGTAATTTGCAGATCTGCATTTACATGACACAGATTTGTTGCAACCTACATCTGTTTTATCTGTTTATGTCAGCTTATATCAGAATATACTGCCTACCCAAACAAGGCTACAACTTAAAAAAAAATATTCAAGCGACTTTTTTTTGATCCGCATTATTACATACTAGCAGCGCACCCCGGCTGCACACGGGTGTAAATCTTATTTTTTTTACACCTTGGGTTACATTATTGGTGTTATAGTATGGATCCCTATTTAAAAAAAAAATATAGCCTTTGTCACCCGGAGATAGTGTAGCTTCCCAACAGTGAAAGAATTTTTCAGATCGGTTCAGTAGTTTCGGAGCCTATTCAATGCAAACAAACAAACAAACAAATCATTCCTTTTTATAATATTAGTATAGATTGTGGTGTCGTTAGATTTGTCTTCACGCCCAGACTGTCACAGGCTACATTTTGAGGTCGGGTAATCTGATTAGCACCCTTTCGGGGGTAGGCTAAAAGTCCAGCAGTGGACTGTTAAAAAAAGGCTGATTATGATGATGATTATGATGAATCCGATTATCAATCAATCTACTTGTTTCTTCGTCCAAAATACCTCAGTGCCTTAAGACGAGTCTTCGACCAGTGTGTTGGCAGTGATGACATACGGCAGTGAAACGTGGTCTCTCACTATGCGCCTCATAAGCAAGCTCAAAGTCGCACAACGAGCTATGGAGAGGGCTATGCTCGGAGTTTCTATACGAGATCAAATCAAAAATGAGATCCGTAGACAAACGAAAGTCACCGATGTAGCCCACCGGATTAGCAAGTTGTAGCGGCAGTGGGCAGGGCACATATCACGCAGAACAGATGGCGAATGGTTCTGGAATGGAGACCACGGACCGGTAAGCGCAGCGTAGGACGTCCACCCACAAGATGGACAGACGACCTAAAAGAGACCGCGGGGAAATGCTGGATGCAGGCCGCTTCCAACCGGCCCTTTGGAGATCGATGGGGGAGGCCTACGTCCAGCAGTGGACGTCCTATGGCTGAAAATTTCAATCTACTTGTTCACGAGGGCTTTGTTCTACTGGCGACGACATAGCAAGCCGAAGCCACCCGAATGATCCGGAGTGACGGGCGTGCACTCGCTCGGTTATTTCCGATGTGGATACATATTACCACAGATCTACTACCTATAGATTTTCAATGAGCGTGGCTAGCTCAGTGCCTCTCGCTTCAACAAGGTGTGTTGCCACATTAAAATGATTTGCTATAAGTTAGGGTAATTTACCTACTATGATAGGTGTGAATCTTCAATGAGTACTTTGGAAACAATACTACCATTTAAATATTTATATTTTATACACTAGCTGCTGCAACCCACGGAGCTACCTGCAATTTTCTGGGAAGAAAAGTACGTTGTCTGTCCTCATGACACACCCCTATCGTCCTGACAAAATTTGACTTAGCCCATGATCTAAGAAAACAAGGTCTAGCAATTTGAGAGTGGTCCCGCAATGACGTCACTGTCCAGTTGCCACTTTATTCAATCAGCTGTTACGTGGTGTATCGTCATCTCTCTCGAACCTGTTGTAAATCGACATCATGACATCATTGCGGGACGCCCACGTAAACATTTTTTCTCGGATTGCTATACCTGGCGGAGTATATTATTATACCATGACTTAGCCATTTCCTCGTAAAAACAGACAGAAAGTTACTTGCGTTTTTATTATAATTATTTGTTAGGATTAGAATATAGTACTAGAAAAAAGGTTGTAAAGTAACCATAGCATGATTTTTTTATAATTAATAAAATATAATAAAAAAGTCAGAGTTAAAACGGAACGGGGGTCCCTCATGCAACAAACGTTAAACGTATTTTTGGATTTGTTCTAGTGTAAAAACGGTAATCCGTACAAGCGTCAAATTTAGCGGATTATAGTGAACATAAGTAAAACAACAAATAATAAACACTGGCCAAGTGCGAGTCAGTGACAAATTTCTGTTTACCACTAAGCTAAGCAACGTCGGGCGCGGTCGGTACTTGGATGGGTGACAGCCTGGGCGTGATGTTGTCTTTTTGCACAACTTTTTGTATTTTGTGATTGTAAAGAACTCTCAGCGCGCGAGCCCGACTCGCGCTTGGTCAGTTTAGTTTTTTCATGAATGGAATTATGTATAACATTCCAAATAATTAGATAAATAGACTCTTTAATGTTTACAGTACAGATTTCACGAACAGCGCGTAGCTTTTTGAATCGGTTCGCCGAAATCGCCTTTTGCTTTTCCAGCTTCATAACTGTGGCCTCATTAATATATATTTAATATTAACATTCACCATATTCATATGGGCATAAAAGGGTCGGTATTTTGCACTTCTTGCAATGTGCCAGCTTTTTTCAGAAATGTGACAGGATCAGTTGGAAACCTGCAGAACGAATAATTTATGTTAGTTGCGGTGGGTAATTTCTTTCATAAACTGGCACATTCATAATTTATTTTCTAAGTGAATAATTTGATAAAATTCATAGAATTAGACCACAAATCGACCTAAAAACTGACTAATTATGAATAAAATATTTGCGAATTGATATCCTGAATTTATTTAGGTGATCGTTACAAGCTTTATATGTTTACTTACGTGTGAAATGATATTTCATCGTATTTTCGCTCACTGCGCTTCTTGCAGCCCAAAATGCTACAACCAACCATTGTAAAATATCTTTTACAATTATTTCTCAGAGGAAACACGCATTTATCACATTAAATCACCAAAAAAAGCCAATAAATATAATTCAGACCCGTTTTGTTTGTCACTGATTATTACAGATTTTGACACTTGAGGTACCAAAAACAGGTCACGCCGATAAGGACAACAAAATCTATTTATGTCCTTTTCGTACTTGTGCTGAGCCATATCAAGTTGTCTCTTTCACTAAAATATATTGCCGATCTGGTTGTGTATATCTGTGCATATTACCTATTATGTTTACTTAATTAATGCTCTAATTATTTAAGCTGAGAACATGTCACCCAGATAAACCTCTGCGAGGTTTTTTGGTGACAGCAAACAATGTAATATGTAACATTATGGCATAAAAAAATTAAAATTTAAAAAAAAACTTACGTTTTTCTACGCTTCTAGGGCTCCGCTTGCTCGACCCGGCGGCGGGGCTCCCCTTCCGTCCGCTGAGCTTCCGTGGAGAGGCACTCAACACGTTCGGGCTCACATTCTCTATGTTGTGTCTGCGTTTAAGAGCTGGTCGGTGATGCTGCAAGATATTTACTAAATAAAAACGTGCAACAAAGTGGCCTTACCGACAACAGCTAATTGCGGCACCTAATCCGCTCAGTTGGAAAATCACGCGACCGCAAACCGTATCTGGGCGCGATAAGGTACACGTTCGCGTGAGCCAACTGAGCGGATTAGGTGCCGCTATTAGCTGTTGTCCGTAAGGCCCCAGCTCATTGATGACGAAGTGTTGGTTGGAAATAAACTTCAGAACCTGAACCACCGGCGTAAAGTCGCAAGCTTGTCGGTATTTTATGGGATTTTCCTCGGAGAGTGTGCAACGGAACTTCACGAACTTGTTCCCCCATCACCTCTTCATTACCGGACGTCCAGACGAACGGCAAGGCGTCACACTTACTTGCTCGAAATGCCATTTATTCGCACCAAGCGTTTTGACTCCACTTTCTTAATTAGAACAGCAAAACAATGGAACGCCTTGCCCCTGTCTGTGTTTCCGCAGCATTACAATCTTGGAGTGTTCAAGTCTAGGGTTAATAGGTTATTACTGGGCAAGCGTGGGTTCGATTCCAACGTAGGACAAACATTTGTGTGATGAACATATGTGTTTGTTCTATATCTGGTTGTTAATATCTATTTAAGTATGTATTTAAAACTATATATGTATGTATATCAGTCTCTGGCCGCCATATCACAAGCTTTGCTTAGTTTGGGGTCAGATGACCGTGTGTGCAAAGTGTCCCAAATATTTATCTTCGACCACATCATCGCTTTCCATCAGGCGAGATCGCGGTCAAAGGTTAGCCTAGTCAGATGTAAAAAAAAAAAAAGCCGACAAGTGTTATTCGGGCTCGCGCATAGAGGGTTCCGTACCACCACAAAATACTACCAGTTATTGTTCATGCTTAACGCCTTCAAGGTCACGCAAAAAAAATTAACAGTTAGAAAATCACGCGACCGCAAACCGTATCTGGGCGCGATAAGGTTTGCGGTCACGTGATTTTCCAACTGAGCGGATTAGGTGCCTGTAATAGCAGTTGTCCGTAAGGCCCCAGCAGTTCGCACAGTAATCGTGGCTTACTATTTGAGGCTCGTCTCTTAGCTGTGTTAATTTACCACGCTAGTTAAGGTGAAATATTTAAGTACATTGTATCTTTTAATTGTTGTGCGTGTGTAAATAAATAAATCAAAGCGCTTCGTACGAGTATAAAGCATTGATCAAGGATGTGTAAATACTTGATCGAAGGTGTAACGATAGCATTCTGATTTAGCGACCGCTTCCGACCGCAGCCGCGTCGCGCGACCCACTGCTCAGTATGAATTTATACGGAGTGTTAAACAATGCAAGCGACCCGCCGGTGGTGGCCGCAAGGTCGGAATTCTACCTTTAGTGCCAGTTTCGGACCGCGCGCAGTTTTCTTACCACTATGATTTCACTGGCTGGCTCCCCATCCTCTTGGTCCAGTAAACTGACGCCCATTTCTTGGAGCACCTGTTAAAAAAGAAGATATTTATATTGTAGTATATTTAAGAGGGTAACCTGACTACCCTCACTGTATAAGAATCAATAAATGCAGTGTCCCACACACCGAAAAGTTTTTTTTTGTTTAAATTAGAACAAGGCATTTTTGTAAGAAATTTGTTGTAGCCAGTTGCACCCGTCGACCAAAATAAAATTAATGGATGGGCCCAGAAGTGCATTTTTTATTTCACAAAATGAGCGCTGGCGCTCACTTCGCTTCAGTCGGTCAATTAGAACGGCTGTCAAGGTATTTTTGTAAGAAATTTGTTGTAGTCAGTTGCACCCTTCGACGAAAATAAAATTAATGGATGGGCCCAGAAGAAGCGCATTTTTTATTTCACAAAATGAGCGCTGGCGCTCACTTCGCTTCAGTCGGTCTCTAGCCGTAGGAAGTGCGACACATGACTTTTGTTACATGACAACGAAACCTCTGACAAAATTATGTCTTCGTGTGCTTTCCCGAAGTGTAATATAATAACACAACAAAAAACCGCTATCTATTTTTGTAACAAATCTACTGTACATGGTTATAATTAGGTGTTGAAGTACATGTCCGACGGTTATGACTCGTTTTTACTGAGCAAGTTCAATAGTTATGGCCCATCCATTCATTTTATTTTGATCGTAGGTTGCACCCATATAAACGAAACGTTAGTCATTCAAAATCATTTAGCAACTGTGATGCGGAGTTCGACGCGTTGATCTAAATAAGAATGTTCAATCAAGGTTCACTCATAATGCCTGGTAACAGACTTTCCTTCTCATTTCCGTTCTTTTTATTTCTCTTTTCTGTGATCCCACCGCTGTCACCATGAAGTGTACCACACGCTAGTTGGTTGAACATTGCCAGTCTACTATTATCCATCGAGGAGTGCCATTGTCCACCGTCACCATCATCAAACCAGCTTGCTGTCACCACAATATTGTATCGTCATCGGAACTTGACAAGTAAGCAAATTTCAGCTCAATCGAACACTGGGAAGTAGGTGAAATTTTAACTTGCAAGATTACAGACATACCGGACAGGTGTATCTAAATAAAATAAAATGACCATGATGATTGATGAATGATGATGATGATGACGAATGAATGATAATGATGATGATGAATGATAATAATGTATTTGACCTACCTAGTATAACGAATCATTGTTATAAGGCTAATAAAAATCTGAATCTGAATCTGAAAGCTTGTAACAATAAAAATAAAAAAAGAGATGAAATTATAAAATAATACGAATAAAAATAACAAATGACAGTATTTATATCAAATCAAACACTTGTTCAATATTCTATTCAGTTGAATTTTTATGACACACAATAGCCCCGTAAACTTGAAAATTGCTGGTGGTCGATATTGGTAGACTTTGCAGTACGTCGCGTCGGTTGCTGCTGGTGGTCGATATTGGTAAACTTTGCAGTACGTCGCGTCGGTTGCTGCTGGTGGTCGATATTGGTAGACTTTGCTGTATCGCCGCGTCGGTTGCTGCTGGTGGTCGATATTGGTAGACTTTGCAGTACGTCGCGTCGGTTGCTGCTGGTGGTCGATATTGGTAGACTTTGCAGTACGTCGCGTTGGTAACTGCTGGTGGTCGATATTGGTAGACTTTGCAGTACGTCGCGTCGGTTGCTGCTGGTGGTCGATATTGGTAGACTTTGCAGTACGTCGCGTCGGTTGCTGCTGGTGGTCGATATTGGTAGACTTTGCAGTACGTCGCGTTGGTAACTGCTGGTGGTCGATATTGGTAGACTTTGCAGTACGTAGCGTCGGTTGCTGCTGGTGGTCGATATTGGTAGACTTTGCAGTACGTCGCGTCGGTTGCTGCTGGTGGTCGATATTGGTAGACTTTGCAGTACGTCGCGTCGGTTGCTGCTGGTGGTCGATATTGGTAGACTTTGCCGTACGTCGCGTCGGTTGCTGCTGGTGGTCGATATTGGTAGACTTTGCAGTACCGCGCGTCGGTTGCTGCTGGTGGTCGATATTGGTAGACTTTGCAGTACGTCGCGTCGGTTGCTGCTGGTGGTCGATATTGGTAGACTTTGCAGTACGTCGCGTTGGTAACTGCTGGTGGTCGATATTGGTAGACTTTGCAGTACGTCGCGTCGGTTGCTGCTGGTGGTCGATATTGGTAGACTTTGCAGTACGTCGCGTCGGTTGCTGCTGGTGGTCGATATTGGTAGACTTTGCAGTACGTCGCGTCGGTTGCTGCTGGTGGTCGATATTGGTAGACTTTGCAGTACGTCGCGTCGGTTGCTGCTGGTGGTCGATATTGGTAGACTTTGCAGTACGTCGCGTCGGTTGCTGCTGGTGGTCGATATTGGTAGACATTGCAGTACGTCGCGTCGGTTACTGCTGGTGGTCGATATTGGTAGACTTTGCAGTACGTCGCGTCGGTTGCTGCTGGTGGTCGATATTGGTAGACTTTGCAGTACGTCGCGTCGGTTGCTGCTGGTGGTCGTTATTGGTAAACTTTGCAGTACGTCGCGTCGGTTGCTGCTGGTGGTCGTTATTGGTAAACTTTGCAGTACGTCGCGTCGGTTACTGCTGGTGGTCGATGTTGGTGGACTTCGCTGTATCGTCGGTTGCTGCTGGTGGTCGATATTGGTTGACTTTGCAGTACGTCGCGTCGGTAACTGCTAGTGGTCGATGCTGCTTGATGAATCGCATCCTCCACAGACGCCAAAGAAAGCTGTGATTCAGGTGACAACTGGATCACAGCAACTTTCGCGTCTGTGGATCTGCGGTCCGTGGCGGTATCGCAGGTTATTCATTTCTTGACAACTTATTAATGTTTCTGAAACAACGTTTTATAGCTTCCACTGTGCCGACTGCATATCTATCAGCATAATTATTACACGATTACTCGCACAGATAACGGAAACAACTGAGAGATGATGTTTAACAATCGAATATATTATCAATGCACCGGCCAAGTGCAAGTCGAGCTCGCGCACTGAGAGTTCTGTGCCACCGTACAATAAATTATCTTTTAAACAAAACCGACTTCATAGTACCACAAAACACAAACATTGTGCCACTACAAAGAACAAAATAATATTTTACATAGATTTTGAAGTGGGCGGGAGGAACAACTACAAAATAAATACTGAAAAATTTAAATCTAAATTTGATAATAGTTCCCGCCCGACTCCAAATTCGTGTATATGTAAATATTATTTTGTTCTTAGAGGTATGATTTCAGACTCATAAATTCCGGGGCTGCGGCTGCATTGCTGAGAATGTATTCTCATATAGACCAATGACCATTCTCATAATTATAGAGAATGCATGGGGACCAGTAGTGCTGCGGCAGCACTGCTGCGTGCTGCTGAGTTCAGAATCAACCTACTAATATTATAATCGCGAAAGCTTGTATGTATGGATGTTTGTTCTTCTTTCACGCTGCAATGGAACAACGGATCGACCTGATTTTTGCATGGGTATAGTTCAAGAGCCAGAGAGTGACATAGGCTACTTTTCATCATCATCATCACCAATTTTCATCACTACGCAGGTGAAACCGCGGGCCGCAGCTAGTACCTTTATAGTGGCACAATGTTTGTATTTTGTGGCGTGAAATTTTTATTATTTGTTACATATTCTGCGTAAATTTCAACTAGCTATCTATTGCGGTTTGAAAGATACAGCTGTTTAAAAATAGGACAGACAGACAGCATAGGGTCCCGTTTACATCCTTTGGGTACAGAACCCTAAAACCCTAGCCAAAGGGATCAGAGTGTATGGTTTTCATTCAACTTTTAATGTGAAAACATTTTTAAGAAAGACTTCCATATTAACAAGCTAGAGACATAAGGGAAAATGCACTTCTCAATATGTGCATATTGCAATAATTGCATTTCTCACAACAGTGTGCACATTTTGTATTAGTTCAGAAAGGGTGAAAACTACCCAATAAACGACTACTGCTGAACAAAGGCCTCCCCCTTAGAGAGGGGTGTTGCCATAATCCCCACGCTTGGCAGGCAGCTTGCGGATCGCAGTACGATCACCGAGTACTAATAAGACGCTACTGCCCATCTTGCGGTGGTTCGGGTCGTAGTTTTAGGACATACCCGGGTCCAAAAACAACAACATAAAAACACATAAATGGTATGAATAGCTGTCCTGATACATGAAACATGGTTTGGCGGGGCGCTTGACATCAGGCGAAGACTCCAAATCGATGACAATGTGCCAAATCAAACGGAAATCGTGGTCAAGCAAAACCGCTGACCATCATTGATGATAAGCATGTAGTACATATTTACAGATAAATCTAATAATCAACATTAAATACGTGAATATTACACACCTACCATGCGAAAAGGCAACATATTGTAGCGTTACACAATGATATTCACAAGTTTTATTCTAAAACAGACCAAAGGAAAAGACCACGACTGCAAGCACGACTTTGCGAGGGAAAATGGGAGAACGTTATCAATAATTAACGTGTTATATTGTATTAAATATTAACTGAGGGCTTTTATAATGATTTTGGGAGCATTTCAGAATGGATTGTACTGATGAATGCAGAGGAATTGGCGAAAATTTTATACCTAACCAAAAAGGGTGCGAAAAAAAAGCGGGAACGTAACGTCACAATTCTTACCTCATGATCGGTTCTACGGTCCATTAAACTCCAACTTTTACGAGCTGAATTATCCGAGCGCAAACGTTTCCTGTGAAAAACACCACTTATTTTTATATTTCACGGGTATTTTAAAAGAAAATTGCAATGTCTTGAGGGCTCGATTTGGCGCCTTTTGACTTTCCCGCTAGCGATCAGCTGTCAGCGTAACCAAAATGAATGAACCGTTGTTTTATTTACGAAGCGAACATCTAATTTACCGAGGACTATCCACTTCTTCAAAGCTTCTGGGTGAAGTATATTCATCTTCGGAATTATTTACATTCATTATATACTGTTTAATTCACTAATTTAGATATAATTACACACACGGGCCGCGGTCACTGAACTAACGTCATCAGTCAGCCGCGATATTTTTCGGAACGTTTTTTTTTTTTGCTTTGCATTGATTTGACATTTGACAAAGACTCATTGCTAATGTCAAATGGAATTTTTGCTAGTTTTGCCACTCAACACTAGATGGCAGCACAATGTGATCGCGAAGCTCAGAAAAGAAAAAAAACGGTTTATTTCGTTTTTGTTTTATTGTTCTATAGTACGTTTACGTTGTATGTAATGTTACGGTAGATTAACTAAGAAATAATAAAAAGTCGAAAAGTAAAACGAAACGGGAGGTGGTTACGTTAAAAAAATACCTTTGTTGTACGTTTGTACTACAAACGTATTTTAGAACGTGTTTTTGTATTAGCTCTAACTCTAATGTAAAAACGTTAATACGTACAAGCGTCAAACTTGGCATGACAATAGCACACACACTTCAAAGAACAACAACAAATAATAAATAATGGCCAAGTGCGAGTCGGTGACAAACTGTTCAAGTTATACCGAGCGTCACTTGCAAAATATTTACTAACTCGTCTGTTGGTAAGGGGGCGTCCATAAATTACGTGAGTGTTTTTTTTAATTTTCTGTCCCTCCCTCCCCCCCTGGTGAGATGTCGTGAGATTTTATTCAACCCTCTCCCCCATCCCCCAATCTCACATGAGAGTTTTCAAAATGTGGGTTTCTTACGTAAACGCGTTGGATAGTTATTGTAAAAAGAAAAAAAAAATTTGCTTCGTGCTTTTATTTACGACTAGTTAAGGCTAGTAATTAATATTGCCGAGAAGTTTAATTATAAGTGTATTTGTGAATTTTTTACAATAGAATACTTAAATCGTAACTACTTGGATTAAAAAATGAATATCTACTCTAATTCAGTCCATGGAGAATCATGCGCGGTACAATCTGGATTAAAAGGACCAAAATAGTATAATTTTTTTTTGTTTCAATCAGAAAAAAAATTGCGTGATATTTGCCGAGACCCCCCCTCTCTCCAACGTAAGATTAGATGAGATTTGACTCGACCCCCTCCCCCCCTTAAACATCTCACGTAATTTATGGACGCCCCCTAACCGATTATTTGGTCGAAGATGGAGCAGGCAGACTAAGAAGAGTTAGTAAATAAAGATATACAAAAATTCATTCTGACCTTGAATAAATCTATACTATAATGTATCTCTTAGGAAACATGAAGCCGGCAGATTGTTCCATTCCTTGGCTGTATGGATTTTAAACACACAGAATCAAACGTTGTAAATAATTTAATTTACAGGGTAAACTTTTCCCGCTAAAAAGGAAAATTATTGTGCTGCTATTTGACGCTAGACAGAGTAAGTATCGAAAAAAAGGTATAGTGCAAAACCAACACCAAAAGTTATTTTCTTAGCTCAGAAAGTGGCATCAATCGATCGATTTCAAAGAAAAATTATATTTTCTTGCAACACTACAGTTTTAAGACGTTTAACCAATCGCAGCCTTGATTTTGAATTGCTGGCATTGGCTAGTTCGATCAGGTGACAACCAATCACCATATCGGTGATTTGCACGCCTCCTGTCAAAAACCTAGCGGACAGAAACCAAAACACAACACTAAAAGAAAACAAAGGCATTCGTGGCTAGTTGTTTTCACAGATATATTTTGAAAAATATACGCGAACTCCGTCGCTTAAACCGTGGGTAAACAGAAGACTATTTCGTGTGATAAAAAAGCGAAGATGACAAACCGAAAGCTGAACACCATCGAAGATTTATCCGGTGAGTACTAACATTAGAATCAAAACAAAAACATTGAGAAATTTGATGCTCACGCTATTCGTGCTAAACGTGTTTCAATCAAGGATACGAGTTATGTTGCAATCTTACTTTTATTATGCGCAGTTGAATTTCTTAACATTCACTAAAAGTACAATACAAATAGGGCAATGTGGGAATAGATTTGCGTCATCAAAGAGAATGTAAAAGAAGAGGCGGAACTTCGAAGATTGAGTTCTCACGGAATCTAGACCTTTTAGTGACAACACTACGAAATATAAAAACAAAATACAGAGGCACCAACAAAACAACCTGACAGATGTGAATCTGTCAATGACGGATAGTGATGTCAAAAGTCGATATTCTAGTGCTGCCCCGTATTTTATAGTTATCGATAAAAAGGGATCAAATTGAGAATCCCTCCTTTTTGGAGTCGGTTAAATAGAGAAAATGCCTGTAAGCAACTATTTAAGAATTTTAGTCAAAATCACCTTTTGACTGGGAGCATTTAATAAAAAATGTTTGATAAGTGTATGCAAAATAGTTGTTAGGTCTCTGCCACGCGGTTTCACCCGCGTGGATTACTCAAAATAGGTCCAACCGTTTTTGGAGTCATAGGGAATATGGAACATAATTATATACATACCATTATATACACATACCTTTTAAATAAGAAGAGGAATATATTTACATAATTGTTATAATTGTCATTATAATTAATGAAACAAATTAACATTTACATGATAATAATGAATACTCTTAGAAAGAAATCAATCAATAAATGGCTTAAAAGAATTAACTAACAGAAAGTATTTGTTTTTTCTTAACTTCTTACAGGCACAGTATGCACACATCGCTTTTTTTTATAATTATATAAGAAGAAGAATATGATAAAACACATTTACATTTTATATAATTTTTATAATTGAAATTATAATTAATGAAACGAATTAACATTTTACGCTTTTTTTATAATTATATAAGAAGAAGAATATGATAAAACACATTTACATTTTATATAATTTTTATAATTGAAATTATAATTAATGAAACGAATTAACATTTTACATAATAATAAAGAATACTTTCAGAAACGAAATCACAAACTAAACGGTTTAAAAAAATAAGCTAACAGAAACTATTTGCTAGGTATTTTCTTATATAGTAATTATATTTTTTGTGTAATAATGATTCATCATCATAATCAGCCTATATTAGTCTCCTGCTGGAAATAGGTCTCTCCCAATGCACGACATTTGGTCCCATGTTCAGATTTTCGCTTCCAGCTGCATTACGTATATCGTCACTTCATAAGTTTCAGGGCATTTGCCAATTCGCAGTCTTCGTCACGTCTACCCCAACGGTTATTGGTTCTGCGATATATATGACTGGCCCATTGCCACTTCAGCTTGCTAATACCCTGAGCTACATCGGTGACTATGTACTCTCTCTGGCTCCGAAAACGATCCTCAGAGAAATGTCAGCATATATCTCTCCATAGCTCATAATAACTTCGAGTGCAACTGCAATCAAATCTCTCAAAATCGGGGATTTAACTTTTTCTATTAGTTTTGCACTTTTCTTTAATGCAAATAATGTGCATTTAGTTTTTTGCAGTTGTGAAATAAGTTTCCTCTTTCTTGGGCTAATTTCTGAAATCAATAATATTCACATTAATACGTAATTTAAGTAATTTGTAGTAGACACGGCATGTGAATATAGAATCATATAGAATATAGAATACATATAGAATCTGATATCATCATCTTCATTTAAGCCATAGGACATAGGCACATACTGCTGGACATAGGCCTCCCCATCGATCTCCACAAGGGCCGGTTGCTGGTTAACATCAGCTATCTGCCAGTGAAAGTCCCGTCAAAATCGGTCTAGCCGTTTCGGAGTCCTTAGGAAACATACATACACACATTTCCTTTTTAACGGACTTTAAAAAGCTCAATTCGATCTACAAGCTGATGTCTGGTATTTTTTTAAAGTTGAGTTTGTTTGTTTTTGCCTCACTCAACAATAAACTATTACTTACCACTCTCATTTCCGAGTTTCATCTTTTTAATACTTTCTGGCCCTTTTTGGGATTCAGGATGTTGGAAACTTCCAAAATGTTTTCGTTTCTTAGGTGTTGTTTCTAAAAACAAACAAAAAAAACTGTTAACTGCATGTCGTTACACGCTCATCGTAGGGTTCTGTAGCTATATTAGAAACTACCGGTCCGCCCCGGCTTCGCACTGGTATTATTGGAGTTTTAATAAGGATTCCTAATTTTTTTGAAAATATAAATATAATATGTCACCCGGGGTAGTGTAGCTTCCCAACAGTGGAAGAATTTTTCAAATCAGTTCAGTAGTTTTGGAGCCTATTCAATGCAAACAATCAAATCTTTCGTCTTTATAATATTAGTATAGATAATTTTCATCATACGAGTAGAGTCCTTGGTGTCCGCGAAAACTATTTTTTTCGTGGTTTTTATGGAACATTTTGAATAACTGGTCACAAACATTGAGACAGTCGGCTATAGCTTGTTGGTACGTTTCTCTATAGACTCTTATGCCTCAAGCTGGTACTTAGCTGATCCATCCCAAAGGTGAGAGCAGTGCTCCATGTACAACCGAACTTGTGGTTGGTACAGTGTCAGCCACTGTTCCGACGTTATAGGACAGATTTCACCATTGATGAGAGAAAATATTTACAAATGTATTACCATTCAAGCTAGGCATAGCAGTGGAGAGTAATGCCTGTTGAGTTGTCGAGGGTCCAGGCTGTACATCGATGGTAGGATCTGGAAATTATAGTTATAATAATTATTAAACAATTTATATAATTTTTCATCCCATCTATTCGAAAAGGGTGACTTGGTTCGCCTTTAAGTGCACCCAAAGGTGGTGTTTTCTATAAGAAACTTTTAGCGGGCAGTTAATGTTTTAGTAAATAATAATATTACAATAAAATATGAGGCGCCTTTTATTTTCTCATTAATAAAAAGAAAAAAGATGAAAAGTAGAGTGTATCACTCGGGCGCAAAATATTTTTTGGCTCGGGGGACGTACTTTGAATCCCTCGCTACGTTCCGGATTCCGCTAAAGAATCCCTCGGTACGCTCGGGATTCTACTCTAGAATCCCTCACTTCGCTTTGGATTCAAAAAAGCACCCTCGCCGTAAAAATATTATTTTGCGCCCTTATGTTACAATCTACTATTTTATTCACCATTATTATCAGCTTATATTCCCACTGCTGGGATACATGCCTTCTCTCAGAGAAAGAGCGGATGGGCCGTAATCCATCATGCTGTTCCCGTGCATGTTTTTGAATTTCATATAATATGTCTTATGAGGTTATAGGTCTTATGAACTTATGATGTTCTTGGACATACATGTTTCCTCACGATGTTTTACATCACCGGAGTTGAGCAATGGCTTTCACTAAACTGCAAATAATTTATTTAAGTACTAAATAAGTCATTGGTGCAGGGTCGAGGATCGAACCAAGTGCCGTCAGATTGTAAAGAGCACATGCTACCGATTGACTACCATTGCTCATTAGTTACTACTTTTTAGGGTTCCATAGTATTAAGGATATATTTCTTTCTAACTTTTTAACTGTCTATATTTTTAGAACAGCTTTTTAATTGATGTGAGAAAATATTTACAAATGTATTACCATTCAAGCTAGGCATAGCAGTGGAGAGTAATGCCTGTTGAGTTGTCGAGGGTCCAGGCTGTACATCGATGGTAGGATCTGGAAATTATCGTTATAATAATTACTAAACAATTGATATAATTTTTTATTTACCATTATTATCAGCTTATATTCCCACTGCTGGGATACAGGCCTTCTCTCAGAGTAAGAGTGGATGGGCCGTAATCCATCATGCTGTCTCCGTGCATGTTTTTGAATGTCATATGTCTTTGAACTTATTAGGTTCTTGGACATACAGGTTTTCTCATGATGTTTTCCATCACCGGAGTTGAGCAATGGCTTTCACTAAACTGCACATAATTTATTTAAGTACTAAATAAGTCATTGGTGCAGGGTCGAGGATCGAACCAAGTGCCGTCAGATTGTAAAGAGCACATGCTACCGATCGACCACCATTGCTCATTAGTTACTACTTTTTAGGGTTCCATAGTATTAGTATTCTTTCTAACTTTTTAACTGTCTATTTTTTTAACTGACTTCGAAAAGGAGGAGGTTATCAATTCGACTGTACGTTTTTTTTTTTTTGTATGTTTGTTACGCTATTACTCCGCCAATTTAGAATTGTTTTTGATGATTCTTTTTTTGGTTGGTAGGTCATATCTCATAGGTGGTCCCATAATTTTTTTATCGACATTGATTCAGTGCTTTTTGAAAAATCTACAAAAATATCTACAAATTCAATGTACATTGTAAACATTGTACAGTGCCACTAACTTAGCTGTTAAGGTGGGCAACATTGGAACTACAGTTATTTCTTGGTGAATTTCATACTTTGTTCTCCACTAGCGACGCTGTCAACTAAACAGCAAACATCACCGATGTACTACTGGCAAACATAGAGGAACAGACTTCAAAAAACAAAGAAGTGTCTGTCATGGCGACCATGCCCTGTTGTTTTTCGTTAAATTTTTCATGACCATGGATACAGAGTATTTGACTCGTAATATTAAATAGTGTCGTGTATTTAGTATTAAATATTTTATACAGTGTTCAATAGCGTCAAACAAGCCAGTCAAGCAGAGCTAATCATGCACGGTCAAGTCAAACTCATGCACCAGTAAAGTGGTGGACGCTTTACAAGAGGCTTCTATGGAGTTTTGGACCCTTATTAGGGTTTATTATTCCTTTTTAGGGTTCCGTATCCAAAGGGTAAAAACGGGACCTACGGCTTAACTGAGCCTACGCTATCTGCATGTGATGTCTGTCCTACCTTTTAACGGCTGTCTTTTGAACCATAATAGATAGCCAGTTTTTTTTACAGAACTTGTAAATTACAGCGTATTAACTCAACAAATAATAATAAAGTCAAAAAGTAAAAACTAAAAGTGTACAACAAACGTATTTTTTACGTATTTTTGTAATTGGTCTAATGTAAAAACGGCAATATGCAGGTACAAGCGTCAAACTTGGCATGATTATAGTACACACTCTAAAGTATAATAGTAGGTAATAAATAATGGCAAAGTGTAAGTCAGTGACAAATGTCTGTTCATTTAACCAACGTAGAGCGCGGTCGGTACTTGGATGGGTGACGGGGCAAGGAAGTTATTAGGGTATATATACCATCCTTGGTGACGGGTGATGGCACCTGGACATGATGTCTTTTAGCACTTTTTGTATTTTGTGGTGGTACGGAACGTACGCGAGCGCGCTCAGTGTGCGAGCCCGAAACGCACTTTTTTATCTCTGCGGATAAATCCCACTAAAAATTTAAAAATAAAGATTATTTTTAGGAAAAAAAAGAACCGACTTCATGATTATACCGAAGTTATTTAAATATTATTTTCTACTTTTTAGTTTCAGTTTGTAAATGAAGGTATAGTCATGAAGTCGGTTCTTTTTTTTCTAAAAATTTTCTTTATTAGAACAGCTTTTTAATTGAAGTGAGAAAATATTTAAAAATGTATTACCATTCAAGCTAGGCATAGCAGTGGAGAGTAATGCCTGTTGAGTTGTCGAGGGTCCAGGCTGTACATCGATGGTAGGATCTGGAAATTATAGTTATAATTATTATTAAACAATTTAAAAAAAAATATATTCGCCAATATTATCAGCTTATCATATTCCCACTGCTGGGATACAGGCCTTCTCTCAGAGAAAGAGCGGATGGGCCGTAATCCACCATGCTGGCCCAGTGCATGTTTTTGAATTTCGTATGTTTTCGAACTTATTGAGGTTCTTGGACATACATGTCTCGTCACGATGTTTTCCTTCACCGATGTTGAGCAATGTCTTTCAGTAAACTGCACATCATTTATGTAAGTACGATAAGTCATTGGAGCAGAGCAGAGGATCGAACTAGGTGCCGTCAGGTTGTAAAGCGAACATGCTAACGATCACTGTTTTAAACTATCACGGTTGTTCACTAAAGTTATATGATTATTTACGGGATATTTACCGTGGTAAGGTTGTGGAATGAGCTCCCGATATTTCGGCGCAGTTACATGCACCATGTTCACGGGAAGACTGAAGAATGCGGGTGGTTGGAGAACAGTTAAACAGTCTTCCCGTGAACATGGTGCATGTAACTGCGCCGAAATATCGGGAGCTCATTCCACAACCTTACCACGGTAAATATCCCGTAAATAATCATATAACTTTATGCTAACGATCGGCCACCATTGCTCATTAATTACTACTTTTAGGGTTCCATAATCATCGTCATCATTTCAGCCATAGGGCGTCCATTGCTGGACATAGGCCTCTCCCATCAATTTTCAAAAGGGCCGTTTGGAACCAGCCTTCATCCAGTGTTTCTATGCGGTATAATTTAGATCGTCTGTCCATCTTGTGGGTGGCGTTCTACGCTGCGCTTATCCATCCGTGGTTCTATAGTACTAAGGATAAATTTTTTTCTAACTTTTTGGATTGTTTTTTTTATTGATGTGAGTAAATATTTACAAATGTATTACCATTCAAGCTAGGCATAGCAGTGGAGAGTAATGCCTGTTGAGTTGTCGAGGGTCCAGGCTGTACATCGATGGTATGATCTGGAAATTATAATTATATACTTTAAATCCGAATGATTAATTATTCAAACAGTGGAGGTTTTTGTTATTCGAATACTAAATCTGAACACATAATGAAAGCCCTAATCCTAGATGTTTAAATTTTCTAACGATGTAAGATGTAACTAAAATAAATAATAATATTTTTTGTTTACTATTTGATTTTTGATCTAATTTATTATTTGATTAGTATAATTTTAATTTAATTTATAATACGATTTGACATGTAAAATAAAATTTTATGAATAAATATGAATATGAATAAACCAGCCAAGTGCGAGTCAGGCTCGCGCACTGAGGGTTCCGTACCACCAGAAAATACAATAAGGTTGTCCAAGTAACCGAATTACCAGCTACGCAGTTTGCTACAGGCGCTCGAGGTAATAATAAATTGGTAATGAACAGAAATTTGTCACCAACTCGCACTTGGACATTATAGATATAGCCGTTAATATGTAGGACAGACAGACATCGTAGTCTTAGTAATAGGGTCCCGTTTTTACCCTTTGGGTATGGAATACCTAAAATATTTTTTTAATAGCCTTGAATTTGACCGCCTACTCGCCTGATGTTAAACGATGACGCAGCCTACGATGGAGCATGCTTGCCTAGAAGAAACCGATTCATTTGTGATTTAAAGACACCCAGAATGTAACTACTGGGGAACACCCATTCAGGCAGCATTCCATAGACTAGCAGTATTTATAATTATACAGGGTTACGCATATAAACTGTATTAAAATGAAAGGAGGTAATTGTACTTATCATAATAAACAATTTTTACTGTGACAAACTCTGAAATCGTGAAAAAATAAAAGCTTTTCCTGAGAAAACGGCCATTGACACTCGACAAAATGTATACAGCAGATATTTGTTTCACGATTTCAGTGTTGGTTCAATAGTAAAAGTTGTTCAAGATGATGAGTACAATTAGCTCTTTTCGGCTTAGCACAGTCTATATGCGCAACCCCGTAGATTTTCAGTACATGAATAGTTTAGTGAATGTTGATGAAAAATACATACCTGTTTTGCTAGCCACATGTAGAGGAAATGCTGTTAACTGGTCATCTGATAGAGGCGCAGCAATGAGATTTAGTTTAGGAAATGCCCTTTTTAAAAGACGATTGCCTTTTTAATTGAAATCTTTCTTCACAAAATGGTCTCCACATACAAATCGAATCTCATGAAGCTTTTCAATGGGCACATATACAAGGTCTTCTTTACCAACCGCACGAATCCACTCCTTACACCTGTAATTAACAGAAATAAAAAACTATAATTAGTCGGTTTATGTTAGACGACCAGTATCACTCAATGGTGGCGCATCTGTTAATCTACCTAATGAGCTGGATCATTGGAGGTCATGGATTCGATTCCCAACCGGGGGATATTACAATTATTTCAATATTTGCTCTGGGTCTGATTGTTAAATTTATGTGTACCTATGTTGTTTATATAGTTAGGGTATGCATTCAATAGCACTCTGACACACGGAATCTTTGTAAGTAGGTATTAAGTGTGAAGCGTTAAGTATTTATTTATTTCTAAGAATAGTAAAAAGTAGATACATAAGTATTTTCACCTATTAGTGCAGTTTCCGAGAACACACAATAGAATGAAACTTCTGGGCTCTTCTGAAACCACCTGGACCAGGTTAAAAAACTTCTCTCTTGTTAATACTAAAGACATTCACTTACCGGTGTTCATCCAATGGAAAATTGGCAAAAAATCCGCTTCTTTGTCTTTCTCTTACTCCACAAACTTCACAAATCCTGTTTTTGCCCATCTTGAATATAAGCTAAACGACAAGAAGTGATGAAGAACGAGTCCTATCTCAAAAACACATCAAGTCTCGTAGCAATATGTATCACACATTATCCAAGTAGCACTCTACAAATAATTACCACGCACAACACAAGAAATCGGTGAAACACTTTAAAGGTTATGTAAATGAACGAGTCCACGACAAGAAGTAATGAAGAACGAGTCCTATCTCAAAAACACATCAAGTCTCGTAGCAATATGCATCACACATTATCCAAGTAGCACTATACAAATAAATTACCACGCACAACAGAAGAAATCGGTGAAACACTTTAAAGGTTATGTAAATGAACGAGTCCTATCTCAAAAACACATTAACACAAGCTCATCAAGTCTCAACGCCAGATCTCAACCCATCAAACTTAACAATTTAACAAACAAATTGCAGCGCAACGCACTTTACTCAATTTAAAGAAAGTTTTGAAAAAACAAATCCAATCCAGAAGCCGGTAAGTAACAGACTCACAGACAAACGCCATGTTTATTTCCACTTTTATTTGCGTTGAGATGTTGCATGTACTGAAACGTTTTTATGTTGGTACCAAAAGGTCTAGATCGCAGTACTGTTTTCGTTTCGTTTGAAGTTTCGAGCCACTGTGCGTCATTCTCAATCCAAATAAGAACTTTTTGCTCCTTGCTTGTTTTTCAATTTCTTACATTAACCAGCCACGTCGAATCTTCAGAATCGTCTAACACAGGCAGTATTTTCGTGTAACTTTTTAATTTGTCAGTATAATGCGATAAGGCGAAATGAACCTCCTACAATGTAATACCACCCTGGTAGTTTCACCTATTGATTGGCGGACATTTTTGTTTACCTGTCTTTGTTTGTAAACAAGGGGAAGTAAATATGGCACATAATAGGGCTTTTAAACGATAAGAAGTAAACACATCTACTGATATCCATACAAAGGTATTGACTTACTGTAGATACCTATTAGATGCTCCAACAAAATAGTAAATAGGTATCAACAACCAAACCAATAACTTCTATTCAGTTATTTAGAAAACCTACCACAAAATTTATGCTGGATGCAGGCCACTTCCAACCGGCCCTTTTGGAGATCGATAGGGGGAGGCCTATGTCTAGCACCCTTTCCGATCGAATACCTCAACCAACCATTCCACTCTTGTCCACAGGGCAAGTTGAATAAAAGATTGTAACAAATACTGAAAATCATGATGATTAAAGGTGCGTTTGGATACTTGTTACTTGTGTAGTGGGCATTTTCCACAACTATGCCATTAATTGGCCCATTTCGCGTCACACGGTTGCAGCTAATTCAGCCACCCGGTCTTCTCCAGGAAAGCCAGCAGATCGCTTATGGTTAGGCTTCCCAGAGCATCCTCGGTGATCCGAGGATAGTGTTTCCTTGTTCTGCCACGCTGCTGCACTCCAGCAGCAAACGTGGAGCCATTTCTTCAGTCTCCAGACACACTAAAGGACCAATTTTAAAAAGGTGTTTGTTTAAAAGGCAATGACCTATGACAACCCCAACAGGCGTTCGGATAGCTTATGATGTAATTTTTAGCATTGTCGAAATTGGCATTGGTGTGAAGCGTTGGGTTTGAGAATTTTGCAACTTTTGTTCCCTACCCGAAACGAACGCTAGAATCACCAGCAGTGGTGTAAATCACAGTGACAGCACTTGGCAGCACGCACTTGAGCTGTTTTGTTTGTAATTCTCGAATGTTGGTCTTTATTGTAGTACCCTATAGGTTTTGATTCCCTTGTGAAATCGCAAAATATGCGACAACGGTTATATCTTTTGATCGCGTTGACTTACAAGTTAATTTTTTCACGCCTGCAGGAGACCATAGCCCCGAGTATTGATATAAATTTCAACTTGATACCTTTACGCGTTTCTGAGAAAAGGGTCTGGACAGACAGACAACATGGTGATCCTATAAGGGTTCCGTTTTTCCTTTTGAGGTACAGAACCCTAAAAACGCTTCCTGGAGAGAAAACCCTCCTTTTTCCGTCGGTTAATTTTTAACATTGAAATCTATAAAGTGAACACAATACTAAAACGCGTTGATAACGCGCAAGGTTCCTTTTATCAGCATATTGCTATCGGAGTACATAATAAAATGGAAACATTAGAAATTTTTACACTGGCTGAGTTTGCTACGTTTCTTTTTGGAACGATTTTGACGACCGTTTTTAGGGTTTCGTACCCGAAGGGTGAAAACGGGACCCTAATAATATGCCCACGCTGTTTGTCTGTCCATAGAGGTGGTCCCATATACATATTATAGAAATTGAATCAGCGCATTTTGATTAACCCGTACCGCGCAAGAGGCTGAGTAGCCGCGGTTGCCAGAAATGCGAGAGTCCAACCGAATTTTCGAAAACTGACTGGATGTAAAATAAAAAATATTTTTTTTCCTATCAATTTGACATTGTATGTTCGTATATTATATATATTATTCATTGTCTTGAATTGTTCTATGATATTTTCAATTGATTATATATCTAAGTACTCACCATTAATTTAAAAAAATTAAATACTCACAGAATCTCGTGATGCAATTATTATTCTTGAATTTTCTTGCGCCATCACGCACTTGTTGATAATAATATGCTATTTTTTTCACATGAAATTACTATCACACCACTTTAACAACAAGGGAGCACTATTTCCGCAACTTTTACACTAACTACTTGACACTAATAGGCAATATTCACTTCAAAAACTAAAACTTTATCGCGAACCATTTTTACGTTATGTTTCCGCCATTTCGGTTTGTGAAACACTGTCTAAACGGGAAAAACCCACTCACAAAGTATAGGTCCCCCCTGACACGGTAAGGATGCATCGATTCTCTAGTGATTGAAGTAAGCTAGAGGCGAAAGAACTTACATTGTCTTTGGAACGTTCATTCGAGCGGGAATAAATAGACGAATAGCGGTAATTTCCTTACGCACCGCTCCGGTGCCTAACGCGCGTCGAGCACTTTTCGCTTACGCCGACATGCGGTGCGTAACACATTCAAAGGGTTAACAACAAAAACAAAACAAAAAATACACTAGCGACCGCCCGCCCGGCTTCGCACGGGTGTAATTTACGTGCGAAGTCGAGACGGATCGCTAGTTATATATGAACCTTCCGTAAAAATTATCTAACTGATAGTGAAAACCGCATCAAAATCCTTTGCGTGGTTTAGGAGGAGAGCGGTTATACAGACAGACAGACAGACGTGGGAAGCGACATTAATTTATACTATGTAGAGAAGTGAATAGAGATATATTATATATATATAGTCTCGAAATAGTTTTTTTTTTTTCTCTTAAAAATTAACTTTATTGACCTACTATACTAGCTGTACCCGCAACTTCGTTTGCGTGAACTTTAAAATAATCCCAACAAACGGAAACGCCGCAAATTACAGTTATATGTTACCTATTATCATCGTCTGTTTATTTCCGTTACAGTCAAACCTTAATCGGTCAAAAGTACAGTTGTATGATTATTAACGTGATATTTACCGTGGTAAGTTTTTTTTTTTTAGTTCTTCGGTTCACTATTTGAATGTGACGCCCTTAACACTACAAAATATACAAAAACAAAATATAAGTGGAGCTCCCGATATTTCGGCGCAGTTACATGCACCATATTCACGGGAAGGGAGGCGTACTTGGTCGGGTGACTGCCTGGGCGTGATGTCTTTTTTGCACCACTTTGTATTTTGTGATGGTGCGGAACCCAAAGTGCGCAAGCCCGACTCGCATTTGGCCGGTTTATTATCTTTACTAATATTATAAAGACGAAAGATTTGATTGTTTGTTTGTTTGCATTGAATAGGCTCCGAAACTACTGAACCGATTTGAAAAATTCTTTCACTGTTGGGAATCTACACTATCCCCGGGTGACATAGGTTATACTATACATTCAAAAAAGTTAGGGATCCTTACTAAAACTCCAATAATTATATTATTGGTGTAAAAAAATAAGACTTACACCCGTGCGAAGCCGAGGTGCGCTGCTAGTGTTAAAATAATTACAATGACATTATAGACAGGCTGACCTTGGCTTGAGAGTAAGGTTACGTAGATAATTTAATCAATTTTTTGGGGATCCTGTTACTGGTCACCAAAGCGTGACTTGGCGAGAAAAAATTCCTAAAACTATTGTTTTTAGTACTTTTTCATTTTTGCTCTGTACACATCACACTAAATTATAAATGTGGGAATGTGTACAGGTACAAACCGGTAAGCGCAGCGTAGGACGTCTACAAGATGGACAGACGACCTAAAAGAGACCGCAGGGAAACGCTGGATGCAGGCCGCTTCCTACCGGCCCTTTTGGAGATCGATGGGGGAGGCCTATGTTCAGCAGTGGACGTCCTACGGCTGAAATGATGCTGATGATGAGAACTACGTCAACTTCCCTAATAAAGAGAAGCTAAGCGTATTAAATATCATGTTAGTTTTCTTTATTATTATAAACCGGAAGGATATATCGACCTCCAATGGATAAGATAAGAAATTGCAAAGATATTGGCGTTTCGGCCTTAGCCAAAAATAAGATAGCGTTTGTCAATATCAAAATAACGCGTAAATACACTATGACGTTTTGCCAAGTGTGCTCTTCTTAGAAATCAATATGTTATTGCGTATAAAAGCTTTTTTAATATACATAATTATAGAAGACTAGCGGTCCGCCCCAGCTTCGCACGGGTATATAATATAGCCTATGCTACCCGGGGATAGTGTAGCTTCCCAACAGTGAAAGAATTTTTCAAATCGATTCAGTAGTTTCGGAGCCTATTCAATGCAAACAAACAAACAATCAAATCTTTCCTCTTTATAATATTAGTATAGATAGAATAGTTCTACTTTTGGCCACGTGGAGTGTCATCGCCCCGATGTACCGGCAACTAACGTTGTAGCCCGACTCGCACTTGGCCGGTTTATTTATTATTTGTTAGTTAATCCGCCGTAACGATACATATTCTGTGAAAATTTCAACTGGCTATCTATTACGGTTCGAAAGATACAGCCGTTAATAGGTAGGACAGACAGACAGATATCGTAGGCTTAGTAATAGGGTCCCGTTTTTATCCTTTGTAAGGAACCCTAAAAAGGACGGTGTCTGCGGGCATATTTACGCGGGTAAAACCGCGGTGCGCCACTATTTGGATAAATATTTTGTTCCTTTCTGCGTTTTTGGCAACTTAATCCAGTTTTCCTGTAAGCTGAATCAGAAAAATCCAAATATCATTCAGTGCGTAATATACTCAGATCAGAGAAACAAGGGAGATATCATCATCATCATCAACATTTCAGCCGTAGGACGTCCACTGCTGAAAACATAGGATTCCCTCATCGATCTCCACACTGAACGTCAGCCGGCCATCTGCATTCACTGGATGCCCGCGACTCTCACGTCGTCGGTCCATCTAGTGGGAGGCCTACCTACGCTGCGTCTTCCGGTTCGTGCCCTTTGGGTACGGAACGCTAAAAAGGGTGGCAGAACTGCTAGTCTGTGGAATGCGCTGCCTGAACGGGTGTTCCCCGATAGTTACAATCTGGGTGTCTTCAAATCACGAGTGAATCGGTTTCTTCTAGGCAAGCTTGCTCCACCGTAGACCGCATCATCGCTTAACATCAGGCGAGTTGGCGGTCAAGCGCAAGCCTATTATTTATATTAAAAAGGACCGACTGCAGGGTGAGTTCGATCAATCAATCCTGATTTAGGCCAGATACGTTCGCAACCACGCCACTCTACCACATCTCCCTTGTTTATCTGATCTGAGATAACATACGTGACTCCCGCCATGTGCTCGATTTAATTTGGCCAGGGGCCAGTGCTTCTTGCTAATTAATAATGGGAAAGTAAACACGTAGAGACTTAATTGAAAGTAGGAAATGTAACGATGTCGTCTGTCCATCTAGTGTGGAGACTTATTTTCCTTTTTTTTTTTCGAGGGGGAAATCTTCCATAGGTTCCTGACTGCATTGGGGTGCAGCCAGGTTATGTGGGGTTATACCCACTAAAACCTCCCCGGTGACCAGTCTTAGTGCTTGACAAGAGGGCTCCGGGATCTCCAGAGGAACGCACCGGAGCCCTCGGCAGTGCGCTACGGCTCCTACCGAGACAACCGTGTTGTCTCAGCCCCTCCGCCCACGACAACGTTGGTCACACAACGTTGTCGTTCTCTCCCTGGGCACGCATCAGTGGATGGTCAAAGCCCCAACTTTGACCATCCCGAGCCCGGAGGTCCCCCTTTTAGTAGCCTCTTACTACAAGCAGGGGGTACCGGTGCTGTATTCTATTGCCCCGGCACCATGTTTGGACCGAGATTAATGTCTATACCTGTTTTATTTTAATGTTTTATTCGCTTTTTGTTACTGGTCGCAATCTTTACCACTACCGACCACTTCAGATTCTATGTCGATTTAAATTGTTGGAATGCCTCAAGGGCATTGTATGGCCACATTCTTTCCTAGTTTAAAAGAAAACTTTAATTTCTATTCTAATTTTAAAGTCTGCTTATACGTGTGAAATCACGTCTACCCCAGGTAATAGCTGCGATAGATATAACCGGCCTACTGCCACTTAACCTACTAATGCGTGAGTTAAATAGAGTTAAATTGTTGGAATGCCTCAAGGGTGAGTTGTAAGGCCACATTCATTCCTAATTCTATAACTCTTTAGTAAAATTATATATTTTATATCTTCCTTGTTCTGTTTTGAACGTGGCACAGCACAGGTCAGCGGTCTACTATCAGATACGTGCGAAAGCTCGTCTACCCCAGCTAATCGCTGCGATGGATATAACCGGCCCACTGCTACTAATGCGTGAGTTTTGTCGAGTTAAATTGTTGGAATGCCTCAAGGGCGAGTTGTGTGACCACAACTCGGATTTAAGGATTTAAAATCGTTTTTCTTTTCTTAACTTGAACGTGGCACAGGTGGGCGGTCTGCTATCACTATGTACGAAAGCACGTCTACCCCAGCTAATCGCTGCGATGGATATAACCGGCCCACTGCTACTAATGCGTGAGTTATGTCGAGTTAAATTGTTGGAATGCCTCAAGGGCGAGTTGTGTGGCCACAACTCGGATTTAAGGATTTAAAATCGTTTTTCTTTTCTTAACTTGAACGTGGCACAGGTCGGCGGTCTGCTATCACTATGTACGAAAGCACGTCTACCCCAGCTAATCGCTGTGATTGATATGACTTGCCCACTACCGCTTTAGCTACTAATGCGTTAGTTATGTCGAGTTAAATTGTTGGAATACCTCAAGGGCGTAGTATGGCCACATTGATTCCTAATTTATGAAATCAATATTAAGATAATGAAATCATCTTCCTTGTTCTGCCTTGTACATGGCACAGGTCAGCGATCTACTATCAATACGTGCGGCCTTATCAGTAAGAGCTAGTCGACAGCGTACGCTTTTATCTGTCCCCGTTGTTTCGTCCGGCCAGTGGTTATTTTTGTATTGTACTGATTGTCTATTAAACTACAGTCTTGCTGTCTTTGTGTGATATATCTTAACCGACTCCAAAAAATGAGGTTATCAATTCGTCTTTTTTGTGTTACGCGATTTATTTCTCCAATTGTAATTATTTTTTTACCCCCGACTTTGAAAGAGGGGTGTTATAAGTTAAACGTGTTTATCTGTGTGTATGTCTGTGGCATCGTACCTACCAAAAGGCTAAACCGATTGTTTTTTTTTTTTTTTTTTTTAGTTTGGAAGGCGTCTTGTTTGAGAGAGTTCTTAGCTAGCTGTCAAGCCGTTTAAAGATTATCAGCTTTATATTTTTATTTTCCTATTTTATAATTGTTTAATTATTAAATCATACTAATATTATAAATGCGAAAGTGTTTGTTTGTTCCTCTTTCACGCTGCAACGGAACAACTGATCGACCTGATTTTTTGCACGGGTATAGTTCAAGAGCCAGAGAGTGACATCTCGGCTACTTTTCATCATCATCATCACCATTTTTCATCACTACGCGGGTGAAACCGCGGGGCGCAGCTAGTAGGCTATAAATCGATAGTAGCCCCATTTCAATTTGAAGAAAACATTCCGATTCTAAGGGTGGGAAATTAGGGGATGAATCCTATTTATTGTATTTTACCTACCACCCGTGAAGACATTTATTTATTAATTATTTTTAGTTGTCAACTCAAACTTACAAAATCGACATCACTGGCTGCATCGACTTTCAGAGGCATTCGCAGACTCCGTTTTTGCAAAGGCCTCAGTTTTTGCTAAGACATCTGAGTCTATTCTTGTAGTTGCAATAAGAGCTTTCGGTAGGCTGGAATATTGAATGACTTGTGGTCGAATATGATACCCTGGTACATTGATCGACAGATGATGGAAACAAAGAATTCTTGTGTGTATTATTGTCTTATGGACTAAGGCCCGTATTCCAAAACGACGCTCAGTCAAGATTCTCTACTTAAAACTAGTTTTAAGTAGAGATTTTATTCTAGAACTAAACTTGAGTCAAGATTTTACGATCGTAGTTCACCTGTATTCTAAAACGTCACTCAGCTGCCAATTTGTACTCAAGTTGACATATGATCTGCGATCACGCAAGTGACGTCTGTATCACGCTTGAGCGGAGATTTCTGTGTAGTTTACTTGGTTTGGTTGTTATTAAACTTGTTATTATTTGCTTTGCACCATGGATATTTCTGAAGATATCGAATATTATGATCAAATTTTCCCAGTGAATAGACAGATCACTGTTAGCATTCCAATGCGACACTTGAGAGATGCTGAAGATCAATGGATGCAAATAATTTTAAAATGCGCTATCGCAGGAACATCTGATGGGTTTGCAGTTAGAGCTTCCATTATTAGCAGTTTTGATTGACTGAAGCATGGTCTCCTATACAACTTTAGCAAAATGGTTAAAAAAACTGTCTGTATTAATTAACTCATTTGTTAATCATATAGCTTTTAAATGAATATAAAAATTAAACAAAACTACTAAATAATAAGGTCAGTCTTTTATTTATAATCATTTTATTTACTAGGAATAGTAATATAATAATAATATAATAAGAGGCTCTCGCTAGATGGTTGGGTCAAGGGTCAGATGCAGAAGGCGGTAATCCTAGACACGGCACGTATTGTCAGGAGGTTCCTCACTCTGCAGCCCTAACCACCGGTAGCTTGGGCCCTGCCCCGCTGCCGGCGGCACTCTAGGTTTAGGTTTTTTTATAATATTTTGTTTTTAGAGGAAATATTGTAAAAAAACGTAAATTTAAGAAGGAAAATAAATATCTGAATATAATAATACCAATATTTTTTTAATAGAAATTTTTCTTTCCAAACTGAAGGGGAAATCCTAAAAATATCCAAATAAAGGCAGGATAAGATACTACTATTTCGTAGCACAGTTCTTTACTTCCTTGATTTACTTGAATTGAATTAAATTTCCAAAGAAAATCGCGAAAAAATAAACAAGACTAAAGTGACATTTCACAATTTGTTCACATTGTTGACGCTCCGTATTACATAATTTTTCTTGAAATTATTTGACGAAAAATGCTTTGAGTAGATTCTAGGGTTTTAAGCATAAAAATGTATAAAACCTTTATGATATAGTGTAGATCATTACCTAAATAGTTAAATACTTAATAATTTCAAACTACATTACTGTTTATTTAATTAATTAAATTATTGTAACATTTTTAATTATGCGTTACGCGGAACGACATTATTAAACTAAAATAAAAATGTAAACGAAAACAGACTGATTCATAGACAAAAAGAATATCCGCTTGAAACTCTACTTAAATCTAGATTCAGCTGAGTTGAGTCTAAGGGCAGTTTTGGAATAAGAACAATACTTAAGCAACGATTCTAGGCTCAAGTAATAATCAGGTGAACTAAGATCAAACGATACTTGAGTCTTGTTTTAGAATACGGGCCTAAGAGATACTTACTTACTAAGATGGCGCCGGGGCCCCAAAGTGGGTCCTGGCTTCTGCTCCGCAAATTATCTTGCATCCCAAACGCAGCGCTGTCGCATATTTTATTAGACACTTGAGTTTGTTAGTTCCCAAAAATCTGGCCTGACTAGACAAGCTACTAAAACGGAGTTGGAATGTTACTTATAATAAAACACTGCAAATATATTATGTGACATGACAAAGATGTTAACTATAACCTCTAGAGACTTAAAATATGACTCACATACTTCGAAAAACTCTTTGACAAAAACAAACATCTCAGCTGAAACTGAAAGGTTATGTTTACGTATTTAGCCACAGACAAATAACAGTTACTACGTGAAAGCGAAGTCTGAAGGTCACCCAACCCTATGTTGCCCTGCCAAAGTCAGGCTAGACGTCTCGCCCCTTCGGGGTAACGAACCTCTCTGTTGAATACCTAATTGAATTTCTGAACGCCTGGTACTTTCGGTGCGGTTGCATTGATTTTGTTTGCGAAAGTTGTCTAGCGTCGGCGTCGCGTCGATAGTAAAATTCTTTTGTTATGGTTATTTTTCTTTGATACTAATTCTTTTACCAGCTACCTACAATTTCTGGGCGCTTAGTACTTTGACTTTCGTTTGAGACTAGACGAGGTCGGCACCCACCAAGAAGTTAACTCTCTTCGACAATGCCTTTAAAAATGCTCTTCATGCGGTATACTCAAAACAAGCCTGAGATGATGTGCCTTCAGACTCTTTATGTTTGCCTAGTCACTTTCAGCATTCTTCGAAAGTGGGCTGTACCGATTCCTTGACTCGTAAGCTAGCGGGTGAAATTCCTTACTAATATTATAGTGTTAACAGACGCTCGAACGCGGCTGACCTCAACCGCCGTCTGACCAATGGGAGAGAAAGAGAGGGAAATATGATATTCTCACTCTTTCTCTCCCGTTTGTTGTACGGCGGTCCACCAACCGCGTTCGAGCGTCTGTTAGCACTATTAGATTAATTATTATAATAAAAGTGAAAGTTACTCAGTCTGTCTGTTTGTTCGTTTTTTACGAACGGCTAGGCCGATCTTAGCGAAATTTAGCAGGAAAATTGTGTGAATCATGAGGACGGACATAGGATACTTTTCCGGATATATGCGGAAAGACTGGAAAATCGCTCATAACACCGCGGGATTCAGCTAGATTGTTGCATGAATATCCATGCAATGTTTGAAAAAAAAATACTATAAATGCGTACGGTATACTGGCAACTGAACACTCACGTATATGCTGTTGAGTTTTGGCGCCAACGTGGAAAAAAACATGTCGGCTCGTTATTTTCCTAGACTTGTGTATTTTCGAGTATTAATGTGTACTAAATGGTGAATTATTATTCATTAAGTGCTCGTAAACGTGCTCGAGTGTGGATAAGTGATATAACGAGGTGAAACGTGTCTTTTCGTGTTGTTTCTAAAACTCCATAGGAGCCTCTTGTAAAGTCTCTACGACTTTACAGGGGCATGAGTTTGACTTGACCGTGACTTACTTAGCTTGACTGTGACTATGACTTGTTTGACGCTATTAAGACCATGTAAACTGTTTAAGATTACGACTAAAGGACATTGAATCCACGGTCATGAAAATTTTACCAAAAAAAAAAGTATATGCTGTTCTTGGCTACACCGCAAGTAGGCCTAACGTCTAGATTATTACCATCTTTGAGAAGAATATTTGTCGAGATAACTCCTTTCTTTAAGGTTATGCGACCCTAGTACCATGAAACTACCAAGTCGCTCTTCCAAAACTTAATTTCGCTTTGTTATTGAGGGCATGTTTTTACTAAAACAACAACTTTATCACAACTGGGAAAACACTAATAAATAAAATAATTCAAGTAGGTATTTTATTCACTACCTACTTTATACCTATATCTTGCTAAGTCGGTACGATAAATCTGGCTTTGACAACTTCTCAACGCAATCTACGCATGCGTTTCGCGTACTGCGTAAAATATTTCTTACGTTGTATTTCGTGCGAATTTAGAAGGTCATTACTCGTTCGATATCGTAAACAACTCCCAACCAATCACAAGACTCCTTTAAAGAAGTTAATAGTAAAAAAACATATTTAAGGTGGTACGATTCACCTATGGCGGGAAATCCAGGTAATAATTTTTAAATAACACAGTGTTTGCGCAAAATATTGGCTGTTCTTTACATTATAATGTACAATTATTTAACAGTAACGCATATTACTTACATTTGTCAATAAACCGTTTGAAACAGCAAAAATTTGTTTATTCACAAATGTAAGTAATAATGTGCATTAGAGATAAATAGCTTTACATGATTTTGTAAAGAATAATAATCAATTTGCGCAAACATTATGGTTGTTTACAATAATTACCCGGCCTAGCTACGAGGAGAAGAAAACTGTTTGAAATTTGAATTTCCCGCCATACGTGAAACGAACCACCTTAAAAAAACTTTTAGTTACATAATCAAAGCTTTTAGCTCTAGCAAAGAAAATGTAATCCGTCATGTTATGCTGACACTTAGAATGGGGTTATCATGAGTGAACGCGCATACAACATTTCAAGTCTGCTAGCCATTGAGGAGTTATAGTCGGGACCTTTGGCGGCAACATAACAAAAACATGTCGTTTTATTGTAATATTTTACTAAACCTTTTTTTGGCGTTATTTTCGGGTGTTGGTGCATAATAATAGCGGATTATGCGAGCGATCGTGGCCGAGCGGTAGCATGTGCGCTTTACAATCTGATGGCACCCAGTTCGATCCTCGGCCCTGCACCAATCACTTATTAAGTATCTTAACTCGCCCGCCCGGCTTCGCACGGGTGTAATTTCCATGCGAAGCCGGGGCGGGTCGCTTGTTATATATTATATAAAACTTCCGTGAAAAATTATCTAGCTGATAGTGAAAACCGCATCAAAATCCGTTGCGTGGTTTAGGAGGAGTTAGCGGCCATACGCAGACAGACAGACGCGGCAAGCGACTTTAATTTATACTATGTAGAGAAGAGATAGAGATAATGCTTTCGCTCAAAAACGGAACGAAAACATCGTGAGAAAACCGATATGTCCGATAACCTCAAAATTTACCGACATGCACTGGGCCAGCATGGTGGATTATGGCCAAACCTCTCTCTGAGAGAAGGCCTCTGTCCCAGCAGTGGGAACATGAAACGCTGGTAATGAATGGTGGAATATACTTGACGCTGGCGAAAATTCTACAGCCAATTCGGTATGTAAAGTTTTTTTTTTGTATTTTTTTTATATTTTTATTTCGTAGATAAGGCTATTTTAAGAAACTAATTTCAATATTTTTGTTTTCTATTGAGTAGTTATTTTACAATATTTTTTTGAAAATTGAAATTATGTGACGTCACCATATAGCACAAAATTTCGTTGCGTTGAGAAGTCTAAAAAAGCACCCCATATTGGCAGCCCTGAAAAAAACCAGACAGTCAAACCACAGAAATGAAAAAATATTCTATTCTGTGTGACGAACAGTGTGTCAAATGTATAATATTTTTATTCTTAAAAGGCACAGAAAATAAAATGCTACACCGTGACGTCATTTAGAGGTCAATGAAAGTCGAATGATTTCCTAGTTTTATGTTAAAATAAATGGCATCTTATCGTTTTAAAGGGTCAGAGTAGAAAAATAAGGGTTAGTAACATAAAATCTCGAAATGGTTTTGGAATTGGCATAGGTTAATTTTTTTTAGCATACCGAATTGATTGATTGAATAACTCTTACCATACACCACCATAAAATTTGATATAGAGGACAAAAAACTTATAAAAACTAGTGTAACAACTGGCGGCCTTATCGCCAAAACTTGAAAGAAAACAAAAGCCGTAACGCACACAGCCGTTACAGCTACGCAGCACACTTGTTACATGACGGCTATAGAAACATCAGGTGAGGTCCAATACGTCACAACAGGCTCGTGTTTTTTAGTAGTTTGCAAGATAACAGGGGAGATTAGTCATTTTACCTTGAAATTGCATGGATATTTCACAACCGTGAGAGGTACGTTAGACGGGTAAACAAACATGTTTTCCTTCAACTCATGCGCATTAGAAAGAGTAAACAGACATTATCGGTGATTCTGACTTACGATGATTTACGAGTTTATTTCTGTATATAGTTTAAAAACTAGCAAGTATGAATAGTTTTTTTTATCCCGATGAAAGAGGCAGTAAGTAATCTTTGAACGGCTGAATACTTGAAACATAGCTAAGAAAACACTAGGTATCTTCACCTTTCAAACAAAAAAATACAAATCAAAATCGGTTCAGCCGTTTAGGAGCTACGATGCCACAGACAAACATAAACACGTTAAACTTATAACACTCCTTTTTTGCGTCGGGGGTTAAAATGTTGTAATGTGCGAACCGCAGAAAAGAAAAAAAAAACTGGTGCTAACGTACATAGACATCGATTATTTATGACAGAAAAAAAAACTATATGTAGACATAATCTATACTAATAAGAGGAAAGATTTGATTGTTTGTTTGTTTGTATTGAATAGGCTCCGAAACTACTGAAACGATTTGAAAAATTCTTTCACTGTTGGAAAGGTACACTATCCCCGGGTGACATAGGCTATATAATTAGCTATACCCGTGCGAAGCCGGGGCGGACCGCTAATAAGAAATAAACTAAACCAAAACAGAAACGGGTAATAGCAATTTTTTAAGTTTCGCGATTTGTAAACGTTTTAAATGTTTATCGAGCCTTATAATTTTTTTTTTATTATTAATAATACTTTATATATCCTGATAAACATTTAAAACATGGTTTTTTTTAATGTCTGTAATAGGCATGATTCCTAATGTTTAATTTATTACAAATAACCGGCTTAGCGATGAATATAAGTAAATACATTACACATACTGAAAAAATAATTAGAATTGGCTGATAAATCTGTGAGATATTAGTATTTAAAGTTTTAGGTGGGGATGGAGAGGAGATGTTCTATCCCTTTCTCGCAAAGCGTGTGTTACTATAGCATTTGTATGGCGCTCCTGAGCCGTGACGTCACGGCTCAGTATAGTGCGCTCTCTGTCTAGCATGAAATTAAATTAAATTAAAATGCTTACATCATATTTATTTTTGAACTAATTTTAATTTTGTTTTTGTTGATGTGCTCTATTTATGATCAGCTTTTTTATGAAGGTAATAAAACTATTAGTCATCATGCCTATTTAATTAGTAAACATTAATGGTATTAGGAAGCCGCACAGTTCGCCACAAACGAGGGTAATGCTTCGTATGCATAATGCACTCCAGCTGGTACTCAATATCCCACCTCAGTTTGCCCAAGAATCATCGGCTCTTTAAAAGATACTTCTAGACATGTCATAAATGTGACTAATAGAGTACAAGTTGTTTGTACGTTTGTATGTAGATGTGGGTGTGTCAAGGGCGAGAATTGGCATAATGACCTAATGGACTACATCTGATGTTTGGCCACGCCACGGTGCATGGCTCATAGCCAAACATACAGGCATCTGACCTCGAAACTTTCATTGTTTTTAAATGGTACGTAATATCAAAACGGAACTGATATAATCGCTGGGGTAGACGTGTTCTATAGTACAAGCTACGCGGTAGCAGCAAACAAGCAGACGCGCCGCCTGGTGGTAAGCAGTCACCTTCGCCTATGGATACTTGTAACACCAGAGGCATCACAAATTGCCGACGGTCCATCTAGTGGGACTACCTACGCTGCGTCTTCCGGTTCGTGGTCTCCACTCCAGATTCTTTCTTCCCCATCGGTTATCGGTTCTTCGAGCGATCTGGCCTGCCTATTGCCACTTCAATTTGCAAAATTTAACAGCTATGTCGGTGACTTTGGTTCTTTTCGAATATCCCCGTTTCGGATTCTATCGCGCAGAGAAACTCCGAGCATAGCTCTCTCCATTGCCCGCTGTTGTGACTCTGAGTTTTTCCATAAGGCTAACAGTTAAGCACCACGTTTCAGTGGTAGTACCATATTACGTCTCGTAACGATATGAGTATATAATAACCTAATTTCGGTTTGGTTATTATCTATAACTAATAAAAAAAAATAAAAAAAATCGGGACATTTTTGCACACACGGTCATCTGACCCCAAACTAAGCAAAGCTTGTGATATGGCTGCCAGAGACTGATATACATACATACATGGTTTTTAAATACATACTTAAATAGATATTAACAACCAGATATAGAACAAACACAAATGTTCATCACACAAATGTTTGTCCTACGTGGGAATCGAACCTACGCCCTCAGGCTCAGAAGGTAGGTTCACTACCAACTGGACCAACGGGCTATCTTTTGCGTAACTTTTTTTTAACTTTTGCTATATGCGTAACCATGAATAATCGGTTGCTATGTGGAACTGGGCCTCCGGATAAAAGCTGATAAGCATTTCGTTAAACATTGGCTATCACACGGCATTAGATAGGGGACTATCTGATAATACTACTAACCTCAGATCAGGTAAACAAGAGAGATGTGGCGGCGTGGCCTTACGGTGGCGTGACCCCCTATATTCCAAAAACCCGTACGAAGCTCTTTGTACATTTATTCTGCGAACTGCTATAGTCTGTGTAATGCGATGCCTGCCCCTCGATTCTACTAAAGAAATTGTCTTTAAATTGTAATTGTTGCGATTTTAATTGTTAAATAACTGCCTCAAAATTAACAGTTTTAAATATTTTTTTTATACTAAGTTATAATATTAGATGGTTGTATTTTTCTAGTATAAAAAAATATTAAAAACTGTCGATTTTGAGGCAGTTATTTAACAATTAAAATCGCAACAATTACAATTTAAAGACTATTTCTTTAGTAGAATCGGGGCCCTGAATGGCTGTTACAATCTGCATGTCTTTAAATCACGAGAGAATCGGTTTCTTCTAGGCAAGCGTGCTCCATCGTAGACCGCATCAACGCTTAACATCAGGCGTGATGGTGGTCGAACGCAAGAATAATTAATTTAAAAAAGGTGTTCCCCGATAGTTACAATCTGGGTGTCTACAAATCATGAATGAATCGGGTTTTAGGCAAGCGTGCTCCATCGTAGACCGCATCATCGCTTAACATCAGGCGTGTTGGCGTTCAAATCAATGACCAAATTTAAAACAAATCGGCCTTGGCACCTTGACATTTTCATTCGATTAGGTAACCGGACAAATTCTATTATCCATTGAATGACAATAATGCCTTTTGCATAATTATGCAGTAGGAATAACTAGTCCAAACAAGTAGTGTCAACATCATCATCACAATCAGCCTATACTAGCCCACTGCTGGACATAGGCCTCTCGCAAGGCACGCCACTCAGCCTGATCCTCGCCTTTTCTCTTCCAGCCACTGCCAGCCGTCTTAAGTATATCGTCACTCGAACGAGTCTCAGGGCGTCCTACGCTACGTTTCCCGATTTTTTTAATTGTTTATTTGGATTCTCCACGGACTCCTGGGTCCGTGCCCTTTGTCAACTTTTACAATATTTTTTTTAACTATATCTGATTATACATAAAACTTATGACTATACAAGAGGAATATACAAACTATAAAATCTTATTACTATGTTGCGTGTATACACCGAGTAGTCCAGCTCCCGCAAGCAGCACCCGTTCACGAGTTGACGCGTGTGCCAGCCATCACTCTCCTCGCCATGTTTGAGGGAAGAGGGCGACCCGCCACACGACGCCGCCGCAAGAAGGAGCCTTTAGGTGAGCGTGAGTGCTCTGGGTATACACACAATACTTAAAACTACAATTACATTTACATATTATTACAATGCTTAAAATTATATTATTATCCTTCCGTTTCCCGATTCGTGGTCTCCACTCTAAAACACGTCTATCCCTACGGTTATCGGTTCTGCGACAGATATGACCGGTCCACTGCCACTTCAGCTTGCTAATACGCTGAGCTATGTCGGTAGTACAACGAGTAGTAATTCACTGTAATCAGCATACGCGAAACGATCGTATACTACATCAATCAGCAGCCCTAGCACGGTCCGTGGACAAATTGTCTTTCCGTGTTATCTCGAGAGAAAATAACGCCAGCTCTTGAAAACTCAGCTGTATCAGTTCTGATACAGCTCACTCCTCGCTGTTATCACGAATAAATAACATAGTGTTTGTCTATGACCACTAAACCACATCACCTTTAAACAACCGAGCTGTATCAGTTCTGATAGAGCTCAAACTTCGCCCTTATCACAAATCAATAACTGCAGCTATCCGAAAACTGAGCTGTATCAGTTCCCCAGAGTTCCTCTGATAGAGCTCACTCCTTGCCTCCATCACGAATCAATAACATAGCGTTTGTCTGTGCTGTGACTACATGACCACATCAGCTTTTAACAACCAAGCTGTATCAGTACTATCAGTTCATCTGATACAGCTCACTCCTCGTTCTAATCACGAATCAATAACACAGTGTTTGTCTGTGACCACATGACCACATCAGCTTTTAACAACCAAGCTGTATCAGTACTATCAGTTCATCTGATACAGCTCACTCCTCGCTCTAATCACGAATCAATAACACAGTGTTTGTCTGTGACCACATGACCACATCAGCTTTTAACAACCGAGCTGTATCAGTACTATCAGTTCATCTGATACAGCTCACTCCTCGCTCTAATCACGGATCAATAACATATTGTTTGTCGGTGACCACATGACTAGGTCAGTTTTTAACATCCGAGCTGTATCAGTACTACCAGTTCCCTGATAGAGCTCACTCACCCTTATCACGAATCAATAACATATTGTGTAAAGAATCGCACGCCGTCTGCAACGTGACCTGGGGTCATGAACGAAACTTCATTTGCATATCAAATGACATTGTTCTACTTGACCACGTCCGAGGTCCATTGAAGAGTATTGTTTCAGGATTTGTGTAACTCTATCGTGAAATAGTGACCCTGTAGCGGTCAAAATTTCGAACGCTCTTATCACCCCAATCTCGACGGGATTACGTCGTTTCGTTTAGTTGTTCCTATGGCAACCTTCTGACTCCATCATCAGACCAGCTCCATGGTCCCATAACATGGCTCCATGGTTACAGAACTTACATAAGTATGGCAAATTTCAGCTCAATGAGTTGAGGATAACTAGTCTAAAAGTCAGTTACAAGATTTGTCCCACACATTACATACTAACAAAGCAAGTTAAGGCGAAATATGCTTCAAATTTGACGATTCGTCCTCACGAATAGTCATAGTCATAGTCATTTTATTTATAAAGCCAATTTACATGTCAGATATTTTTTTAAAGTAAATAATACAATAGTAAATAATTAAAAATACTACTTAGTAGGTAAAAAATTAACATAAAAATTTGTAGAACTCATGATAATTGTAGAATGCTTGCTCAACAAGCCAACGTTGTAAGCGTGATTTAAAACATTGCAGGCTAGGAGCTGCAGTGACATGTTCTGGGAGGTGGTTGTACACGTCGGGGCCCATGACATGAGTAAGCTTGTCCGACTTGGTCAGCGTTCGCCTGATGCCGGCGAGATGACCCGCAGTGCTTGTGGAGTAGTTATGGTACTTACCACGCAACTCGTAAGAGCTTAGGTTTATTCTTACGTATGTTGCCACCTGAAATATAATTATTGATGGCAGCGTAAGAATTCCTAAGCTCTTGAAATATGGTTTTGCGTGGGTCTCCTGGTCTACTCCCACAATTGCTCGTACGGCGCGTTTTTGGAGTCGGAAAACCTTCTCCCACTCTGCGCATCTTCCCCACAGCTCCGCACCGTACTGTATGAGTGAGTGCACTGTGGCGAAGTAGCAGGTGCGGGCCACGTCCACCGACACGACTCGAGCCACTCGCCGCAATGCGAAGCATGCACTTCCGATCTTTCCGCGTAACCTGTCAACATGGTTCTCCCACGTTAGGCCTGAATCGATCTCAAAACCGAGAAACGTGGTCGTGTTCACTTGTTCCAAGACCGTAGTTCCGACCAATACTGTTAGAGGTCTGGTTTTGTGACCTGACAAATTGACATGGAGGTAGTGAGTCTTTTTGAGGTTCAGCGCTAAACCATTAGAGCCAAACCAGTCGGCGAGTTGCGATGCTGTTTCATTTAATTTTTGTTCCAAACAATCTTGGGATGGCGCGGTGACGATTGCTGCTACGTCATCGGCATACATAAGGATTTCAGCCGCTGTCACCGCGTCAGGCAAGTCATTCAGAAGCAATGAGAACAGCAGGTTAGATACAGACGATCCCTGGGCCACGCCCATGGTCGAGCTCAATGGATCAGATATTTCTTTCCCTGCATCACCAATGACAATCTGTGCTCTGTTCTGTAACAGGCTTTTGAAAACCGATTGCGGGGTACCTGCTATTCCGTAGTGTCGCAGTTTTGTTGCGAGTACTGCGTGGTCTGCGACATCAAAAGCCTTCGAGAGGTCGCAGCACAAAACAGCAACCTGCAGCTTTGGTCTACGATCACGTGCTGCCATAATTCTCCGAATTAGTTCGCGTGCCAAAGACGTAGTTGAACGTCCTGCCCTATACGCGTATTGCCTGTCAGAGAGTACATTCGTCGAGGTTAAAAAGCTCACAAGTCGACTACTCAGTCCATTCTCAAAGACTTTTGCTATCGCAGGAATTATAGATACCGGCCGATACCCATCTATATCTTCTCTTTTTCCTTTTCCTTTAAAAATAGGAGCGACTTTGCTGACTTTAAGTGGAACAGGATAAGTGCCCTGGCTCATGCAACGGTTAAATAGTTCCGCTAGTATTGGAGATATGGGATAAGAGGCGGTTCTTAATAGTTTCATATTTATGCCATATACATCTTTTGAGGCCTTCGGTGGAATGCGAGATGTAATAAGGCGAAACACTTCTTCTGCGCTGAAAGGTTGCAGCCTTAAAGAGCAGTCAGCTTCCGGTCTTGCAGCGCGCAGCATACTGAGTGCACGACTAACGTCGGCTCGAGGCGCTCCGCACGCTGCCGCTGCACTCAGGAACCGAGAGTTCATAGCGTTCACTGCCTCTTTTTTTGAACAAAACTTTAAGCCGTTCAAGTCCAAAATAACGTCAGTTACGTCAAGCTGTAAGGCATTATTTTTTCCCCTTTCCTTGTTCACTACCTTCCACATAGCCTTGGACTGATTTGTGCTACACATTATACTATTTTTATAGAAGCTAAATTTTTTATTCCTTATCAATATGTCATATTTATTCTTTATGTCAATAATAATTTCATTAATTAAATAATTGTCAGGATTACATTTTCCAATATCTATTATGTCAAATAATAATGATTTTAATAATTTAACATCCTGGGTAACCCAGGATGAGTCACGTTTAGTGTTAAGTAGTGTTTTCTTTAGTGGGTAACAACTTTCAAATTTAGTCTTAATTACATTAATTATAGAAAACGCCAGGTCAGCTGACGAGGTGTGTTTTGTCTTTATCTCGTTCCAATCAATGCTATCAATAGATGTGGCAAAATTTGCATTGTTTGTCTCGCTATAGCTCCTCACGTAACTAAAAGTGGGTCGTGACACGAGCCTGCTCCATGTCATCTCTGCCTTGACAGCATGATGATCACTCAAATTCGTTACGAGAGGTGACGCTACGATTGTACCCTCTGGTAGGTTGGTGTACAGGTGGTCAAGGCAGGTCGACGTGGTACTTGTGACACGGGTCGGAAACTCAACCTTGTTTACCATGCCATGGACCGCAAGTAGTACAGACAGATTTTTTGACTGTGCCCCCGTTTCCAATAAGTTAATGTTAGAATCACCTACAAGTACGCATTTTATTTCCAACTCATTGATCTTATTGAGCAAACATTCCAAGGTTTCTAAAAAATCATTTGCACTCACTAAGTTTGTACGATAAAAACAGACGATCGTAACATTGAGTTCAATTAAATCTACAGCGGATATTTCACAAACTCTTTCAACCGAAAGTTGCACTAGATCTATATTCTCAACGCATTTAACGTCTTGTCTAACAAATACACATGATCCGCCATGCTGTATATTTTTCCTACAATAACTTGAAGCTAACTTATATCCATCTATATTAATGGACATGAGCTTAGACTGCGACAGCCAATGTTCCGACAGGGCTAAGATATGGCACTTCATTTCACTTTGCAGTAATACTTCCATACGAGTTGATTTTTCTCCTCCCAGTGAAGCAATGTTTTGGTAACATATTGTAAGGGTTTGAGCGCTCGGCGCCGGCGGCTGCGGCAGCGCGGGAAAGGTAGGCATGGTTGAGTCACTAGACAAGTGCGCGCTGTGGTGCATCGGCGTGACTGGCTGCGTCGGCCGAGTCCTCGCCCCGCGCGTCGCGGGGCTGCCTACGAAACCACCAATCTGCCATCTTTACACGAGGCGGCCACACCGCTGGGTCACAAAGTTTTTCATATAAACTTTCCGGGAAACCTATTACAAAGGCTGCGTGCTTGTCAGTTTTAATGTCCCTCTTTTCTACGGTATATTCCGGACATTCCACAATCTTGTTTAAATATTTTCTAATATTGTCAGTAGTCGTGTCAGGTCTAAATGACCACGTTTGAATGTATTTGCGTCTTTCTACTGTTTGTAGTTCATCATCAGTTTTTCCGGATCCTGTCAGTATACGGCGTTGTTTTTTACCAGTCTGTTTACGTGTCACGGCATGCCAGTCTTGTTTAATGGTATGTTCGGCTACAGAAGAGGTAGGAATACCGGCTTTGTCCTCTACTATAGGTGGTGTCGCAGCGTTTTTTACGCCCCTGTGTAGTTGCGCTTTAGACGTCGTCCCATTTAGTTCGGTTTGGCTCACCTCGGGCATCTTCGGAGCGGTCGCGATCTCGGTGGTGACTGCTGAACGTGTTTTCGCAGCGGCTGTAGCGCTTACTTTTTTTGTGACCGCTGCGTATCCAGTAGCAGGAGCGTTGGAAGCCGCTGTATTTAACCGCGCTTGGCGGAGCGGTCGCTGCATCGCTGCCGGGGAGATAGTGCTCATCGGGCTCGAATTCAATGCGGGCTTCTGCAAATTACCTTCAACTAGGCTTTTTAACTGCCTAATAATGTCAACCTGGCTTGAAATTATCTCACTTTGTTTCGATATCTTCGCGTTCTGGTCACTTATCGCGGATTTCATGGATCCCATTTCGTTCAACATGTGTTCCAACGTCTTCTGGAGGTCACGTACAGCAACTTCCAGGTCTTTTATTGCCATTTTTGTATTTTACGAATTAAAATTACGCCGGAGCGAGTGTTACCTCGGGGAGCGAGCGAGCGAACTCAAAATATTCAAAAGAGCGATATTCAAAAGTAGACATTTAAAATCGATTAACTGACATTATTTCTTTATGTTTAACTAGCAACTATTTCTTTATGTTTACCTGACAGCCGTTGTCCTGTCTTAGAACTGTCAAACACGCAAAGTCAAAATTGTAAATCTTATTTTTTTACTCCTTGTGTTACATTATTGGAGTTTTAGTAAGGATCCCTATTTTTTTTGAAAATATAATATAGCCTATGTTAACCGGGGATAGTGTCGCTTCCCAACAGTGAAAAAAATTTCAAATCGCTTCAGTAGTTTCGGAGCCTATTCAATGCAAACAAACAAACAAACAATCAAATCTTTCCTCTTTATAATATTAGTATAGATAAATGTTCTTGAAATAATTTATTCGGATGTGTTCACCGATACACGATTAAAGAAATTTGGCTCGATAGAAAAAAATCATAAACTTTCCTAAATACACCCGTTTTTACGTTCCTTCAATGGATTGAATCAGCTTAATTCAAATTCTACAGAAGACAATTTCATCAAAAAAAATTGTGTGTAATCCTAACAATCATTCAAATACTTTAGTGGTCGCAGTTTTTTTGTAAAAGCGTAAGATTATTTGTAGAAAATAAATATATAATATAAAATAAATATTGATAATATTTGAAAGCGCGCACGCCGCATTACCGTCATACAAGTGTACGGTTCTCTACCATTGCTTGTAAAAAGCAAACTCACTATTCATTTGTCATGCAGTCGTCTCGGTTAAAATTTTACTTTAGGTATCTAGTTACGTGTCGAACAGCGTTGCCAGATTTGTTTTTTGCGAAGTCGGGATTTCAGAACTTTTGCTGAAAAAATGCGGGATTGTGTCGTTGAAAGCGGGACACAGTAAAAAAACGTATATAATCAGAAGTTTTTAAATATCACGTTTACGTGACAATAGATAGCAAAAAAGCCATAGAAAATGTATTTTAGTAAAAATATGATATTTTAAATCAAATTTAGGTATAGTTGAGTCTTGGCGCTTATCTTCATTACGCGCCGGGCGGGCGCGTCCACACTTGTCTGTGCCACCCGCCCGCGCTTCCTCAGCATGCTGCACACGGTCGAGTTATCCCCGAAAAGCGGGACTGAGCCTGTCCCGCGCGGGACATTTAATTTTGATTAAAAAATCGGGACGTCTGGCCAGGGGCGGATCCAGGATTTCATTTTGGGGGGGGAGCCATTCTGGATTTAATTTTGGAGGGGGGGCATTCTGACAAAGTTCGAAGGAATCAAATCGAAAAATTGAGTCGAATGTATGGAATTGCTAGGCGTTTTGCGGGGGGGGCATGGCCCCCATGGCCTGATACCCCCCCCCCCCCCCCCCCCTGGATCCGCCAATGCGTCTGGCAACGCTACTGTCGAAGCAATCAGAGTTCGTTGACTGCTTGATCGCGCATCCCGTATAGAGGTCCCCAGGGACAGGATGTGAGCATTTCATAGCTGAACGATCCTAAGTTATCGTTGACCTCATTGTGGGCTACATATACCAAAACCACTACTACAAATACTACTTTTAAGCTACTCTTCTTTTATGATCACATCGGAGGCCTTCAGATGGCCTAACGTGGCTATAGACGCTCAGCCTGTATAAACTTACTCACGTTGATAAAATATTTTTTTTAATCAATAACCAACTAGTATGTTTTTTGAACCCCCGTTAACAGAGCTGATAATTTTCATACGCCTGAATATTACGAAGCGCTTTGATTCCACTTTTATTGTGCGAACTGCTAGCCTGTGGAATGCGCTGCCTGAATGAAGGGGGTTCCCTGATAGTTACTGGCCGCAGCAGGGCGGATTTTCATGTAAAATGAAAGAGATTTTTGCGATGCGGCCCGGCCCGCTGCGGCCCGTCATATTGTGCGATAGTTCATATAAAATGTATGAAAGAGATTTTTGCGATGCGGCCCGCCATATTGTGCGATAGTTCATATAAAATGTATGAAAGAGATTTTTGCGATGCGGCCCGGCCCGCCATATTGTGCGATAGTTCATATAAAATGTATGAAAGAGATTTTTGCGATGCCCCCCGGCCCGCTGCGGCCCGTCATAGTGTGCGATACTTCATATAAAATGTATGAAAGAGATTTTTTCGATGCGCCCCGGCCCGCTGCGGCCCGTCATAATGTGCGATACTTCATATAAAATGTAAGAAAGAGATTTTTGCGATGCGCCCGGCCCGCTGCAGCCCGTCATAATGTGCGATACTTCATATAAAATGTATGAAAGAGATTTTTGCGATGCGCCCCGGCCCGCTGCGGCCCGTCATAGTGTGCGATACTTCATATAAAACTAGCGGTCCGCCCCAGCTTCGCACGGGTATAGATTAAACCTATGTCACCTGGGGATAGTGTAGCTTCCCAACAGTGAACGAATTTTTAAAATCGGTCCAGCACTTTTTGAGCCAATTCGTTACAAACATACTTACATACAAATCTTTCCTCTTTATAATTTTAGTATAGAAGTATATTTATTTAATACTTTATTGCACACATATGTACAACTGGAGGACTTAATGCTAAACATTTTCTACCAGTCATCCACCAGGTTGGAGCAAATGGTAATAGTATAGATGTATGACAGCGATATTTGCGATGCGGCCCAGCATAATGTGCTCGATCCTTTACTAGGCAATTTTGACTAAATGCGCGATGAAGTGGTCATAATTATCTTTGCCCAGCTGTGGGAACATAAAAGGCTGATACTAAACATCATATACAACTCATCATTGTGAACAACTTTTACTATGGGACCAACCCTGAAATCGCGATAAAAAATCAGCTGTTCCGTACATTTTGTCGATTGTCAATGACCGTGTTCTATAGAACAGCTGATATTTTTCTCGCGATTTCAGGGTTGGTCCCATAGTAAAAGTTGTTCACAATGATGAGTACAATTACCTTCTTTTGGCTTCGAGAGTGTTCCCCTTACACCCTGTATAACCCACTCAGTCCTATAATGGTCAAATGACGTCTTTAGTTAGACCGTAAAATACGCATTATGACTCTGACCACGTATACGCACCCGTTATCATATTAATTGTTATTATTAGTTTAATTATTTATATTATTAAAGCATGATGTCACTCTGCATGTGTTTTCATCTTATCTTAGGTCATAGGGTTTAGTGGAGTTTTCTTGCAAACAGGGTTGCACGTAACGGTAGTACTAAGCCGAAAGGAGGGCATTGTAGTTTTTAAGGTTCCGTACCAGAAGGGGGAAAACGAGCCTACGCTGTCTGTCCGTCCGTCCTACCTATTAACGGCTGTATCTTTCGAACCGTAATAGATAGCCAGTTGAAATTTTCACAAAATATGTAATGTTACGGTGAATTAACTAAAAAGAAAAAACGAAAGGGGGTCCCCACTTAACAAACATATTTTTTTAACGTATTTTTGTATTAGCTCTAATGCAAAAACGATAATACGTACAAGCGTCAAACTTAGCATGATTATAGTACACACTCTAAAGTATAACAAAAAATAATAAATAATGGCCAAGTGCGAGTCAGTGACAAATTTCTGTTCATTACCAAGTTAATTAACTTACTTTGCTACTTAGATGATATCATCATTCGTCTCACCGAATCGAAATGCCACATTTTACTAATTTTGAAGTCGATTTTTTAAATTGATAATTATTGTATTTTGTTGTGGTAGGGAACCCTCAGTGCGTGAGGCTGACTCGCACTTGGCCATGTTATTGTTTTTTTTTAAATTATCTTTATTTTTCGCATGACATTGTCCTCACATTTCATTCTGAATACCCCGATGACGTGTAAAGAAAGTAAATTCATCCACCCATGTCTTCCATGTGTACTCGCCGAACCCTGGTTTCCAACGAGACTAATAACCCTCGGCTTTACGCCAATGTAAATAAGGTTGTAAATACGGATGTTGTGAGCCTGAGATAGTCATACGGAAGGTGAAAAATTAAGGATATTTGTGGCAAATTGGCGGACCAATGACAGTCGGTATTTTCGTAAGATATCAATATCACGTCATATTTTTCGGTTCCTATTGGACAATTGGAGGTGTCATAGAAAGAGATACCTACACCCAGCAGTGGGATAAGGAAGGCTGTGGATGATGATTGGACAATTGTATTTTATTGGACGAGTTGGTATTGGTATCAAACCGTAGATCATCATCATAATCAGCCTTTTAACAGTCCACTGCTGGACTTTTAGCCTACTCCCGAAAGGGTGATTGGGCCATATACACCACGCTGGCCCAGTTGCGAATTGGTGACCGTAGACACCGTAGATTTATGACGAACTAGCTGACCTGACAGACGTTGTCCTGTCTTAGAACTGTCAAACATGCAAAGTCAAAATTGTAAATCTTATTTTTTTACACCTTGGGTTACATTACTGGAGTTTTAGTAAGGATCCCTATTTTTTTTGAAAATATAATATAGCCTATGTTAACCGGGGATAGTGTCGCTTCCCAACAGTGAAAAAAATTTCAAATCGCTTCAGTAGTTTCGGAGCCTATTCAATGCAAACAAACAAACAAACAATCAAATCTTTCCTCTTTATAATATTAGTATAGATAAATGTTCTTGAAATAATTTATTCGGATGTGTTCACCGATACACGATTAAAGAAATTTGGCTCGATAGAAAAAAATCATAAACTTTCCTAAATACACCCGTTTTTACGTTCCTTCAATGGATTGAATCAGCTTAATTCAAATTCTGTTTATGACCGTTCTGTTTACACCGTAGATTTATGACGAACTAGCTGACCTGACAGACGTTGTCCTGTCTTAGAACTGTCAAACATGCAAAGTCAAAATTGTAAATCTTATTTTTTTACACCTTGGGTTACATTACTGGAGTTTTAGTAAGGATCCCTATTTTTTTTGAAAATATAATATAGCCTATGTTACCCGGGGATAGTGTAGCTTCCCAACAGTGAAAGAATTTTTCAAATCGGTATTGTCGTTTCGGAGGCTATTCAATGCAAACAAACAAACAAACAATCAAATCTTTCCTCTTTATAATATTAGTATAGATAACTTGCAAAGCCTCGAGCACCGCCGTAAAATAGCTTGTCTGTCCATTTTCTATCGGATATATTTCGGCGTGTGCGCAAGAGCTTCATGACCTTATTCCAAAAGGGCCGGTAAAACCGCAAAACCTAAAAGAGACCGCAAGGAAACGCTGGATGCAGGCCGCTTCCAACCGGCCCTTTTGGAGATCGATGGGGGCTTATCCTGTACTAATTAATTATCATCACGACTTATAGAATATCTCACTAAACGGAAGTCCTACGTCTGACCATGGACTCCATACAACAGCATATTTCCTCAAGCACATTGAGGCCACGCACAATGTATTGCCCGAGCAACCTTATCTCTACGAGTGGCCAAATGCAGGAACTAAAACTTTCCTTTAAGAACCGTTAGGTTTGTTGAGGAGATACGATGGTGGCGCCGACTCAACGTTACAGATGAGTTTGTCGGCTTCTATGTGGGTGTATGAACGACCATGACTCGATGGATGTAAATAGACTGATACTCGGATCAACATGTGGTTTATTAAAGGGTTATATTGGCATATGCGATAAATTCTACAATTTAGATGTTTACATTGTTTCCTGCAAGACTGAACTACTTAAGACCCCGTTCTCGGGTTAAAGCCAACTCTTTCCTCTATTGCGCATTTCAACATTTTTAAAGATACTGAACACTTTTATCTAAATATTGGAAAGGAACCCAGCTTCGCACGGGTGTAAGTCTTAATTTTTTTACACCTTGGTTATATTATTGGAGTTTTAGTAAGGATCCCTATTTTTTTTTGAAAATATAATTTAGCCTATCATTTGTCAGCCGGGGATAGCATAGCTTCCCAACAGTGAAAGAATTTTTCAAATCGGTTCAGTAGTTTCGGAGTCTATTCAATGCAAACAAACAAACAAATCTTTCCTCTTTATAATATTATTATATCTAATTAAAACGGCAAAGTAAGAGACGGGCTCGCGCACTGAGGGTTCCATGCTACCACATAAACTGTTAACTACAATAGTAAAAAAAAAAGTGCAAAAAGACAACATCACGCCTAGACGGTCACCCATCCTAGTACTTACCGTGGCCGACGTTGCTTAACTTTAGTGAACAAAAATTTGTCACCAACTCGCACTTGGCCATTATTTATTATTTGTTGTTTTACATTGATAGCCCGTTGGTCCAGTTGGTAGTGAACCTGCCTTCTGAGCTTGGGGGCGTGGGTTCGATTCCCATCTAGGACAAACATTTATGCGATGAACATTTGTGTTTGTTCTATATCTGGGTGTTAATATCTATTTAAGTATGTATTTAAAGCTATATATGTATGTATATCAGTCTCTGGCAGCCATATCACAAGCTTTGCTTAGTTTGGGGTCAGATGACCGTGTGTGCAAAAATGTCCCGAATATTTATTATTTATTTATTTATTTATTTATTGGAGCTAATAAAGAATTACGTTAAAAAAATTCGTTAGTTGTACTTTTTTATTATTTTTCAGTTAATCCGTCGTAACATTGAAAATTTCAACTGGCTATCTATTACGGTTCGAAAGGTTCGTTTAAGGTAGAACAGACATCGTAGCCTTTTTAATAGGGTCCCGTTTTTACCCTTTGGGTACGGAACCCTAAAAAGATAATTGAGAAACCACCCCCCTTTTTTTGAAGACGTTTAAAAGCTTCGACCAAAATAAAATGAATGGATGGGCCATAACCATTGAACTTGCTCAGTAAAAACGAGGCAAAACCGTCGGACATATACTTCAACACCTAATTATAACCATGTACAGTAAATTTGTTACAAAAAATTTATAGCGGTTTTTAAATGTGTATTCACACTTCGGGAAAGCACACGAAGGCATAATTTTGTCAGATGTTTCGTTATCATGTAACAATAGACACGTGTCGCACTTCCTACGGCTAGAGACCGACTGAAACGAACTCGACGCTCGACGCAAAGAGCCGGCGCTCATTTTGTCTTCTGGGCCCCCGTCCATTCATTTTATTTTGTTATTTTGGTCGAATGTTAATGTGTATATATCTAAAACCTGATTTCCTACACGCACGCGCTGCTTACGTGCTTAACAGCACTCGAGAGTCGTGTTTCAAGAAAGGAAATCCGTGGAATTCTGAACGCCTGTGCACCTTTTCAATTTCTAGATGCTTACGTGACCGGTGTCTGGTATCGCGACCCATTATCTTCAAATAATAGACCAATTGCCTTCTTTGTTGCCCAATAAGAGGTGGGATTTTATTGCTTTGACACAGTGACTTTGAAGGACATTTCACAGTGTGGGTAGGCCTTAAATCAGATAGACACAAAGATATTCATCCAGAAGAAATGCATCCGTATCTTCGCCAATATCAAACTCCTAGACATCAGTATACCAAATTTTCATACACCATAATAATTTTATCTATACTAATATTATAAAGAGGAAAGATTTGATTGTTTGTTTGTTTGCATTGAATATGCTCCGAAACTACTGAACCGATTTGAAAAATTCTTTCACTGTTGGGAAGCTACACTATCCCCGGGTGACATAGGCTATAATCTATACCCGTGCGTAGCTGGGGCGGACCGCTAGTAATAATATTATACAGAGGAAAGATTTGATTGTTTGTTTGTTTGTTTGCATTGAATAGGCTCCGAAACTACTGAACCGATTTAAAAAATTCTTTCACTGTTGGGAAGCAACACCATCCCCGGGTGACATAGGCTATAATATATTGTTTAAAAAAAATAGGGATCCTTACTAAAACTCCAATAATGTAATCCAAGGTGTAAAAAATAAGACTTATACCCGTGCGAAGCCAGGGTGCGCTGCTAGCAGATTATAAGTCTATGAAGTGAAAAAAAAGTGCCTGAAAGAACATATTTATGTTTTATTTATTTATTTTTAGCATTGAAGGTGTTAATTATCAGGTTGATGAAAGTGACTCCTGCGGCCCTGTCTGTCCTCAGTGGCGTGTGCAGTGGACAGGTCACCTCATCCTATGAATCAGGAATGACATTAATATCATCCATCATCTTGGAGACGTACAAATAAATCTTTTCGATAACTACACTGAAACTATATTTACAGTGAGGCCGCTGAAAGAATACGTCTGATAGTTGCCATAACATTGTAATTATTAAATACTAGCGGTCCGCCCCAGCTTCGCACGGGTATAGATTATAGCCTATGTTACCCCGGGATAGTGTAGCTTCCCAACAGTGAAAGAATTTTTCAAATCGGTTCAGTAGTTTCGGAGCCTATTCAACAATCTAATCTTTCCTCTTTATAATATTAGTATAGATTAAATGCAAAAAACCGACTTCACCAAATTAGTAAAATTCTTACGCAATTTCGGTGATGCTTGGCTTGAATAACTGGAAACTTCCAGTTATTTTGATTTTGAATAACTATACATTTCCAGTTATGTATTTTGATTTAAAAGCCAAACTACTAAACTAATTTTGATGTAATTTCTATGGAACCAATCCGAAAGAATACACTTTCATAAAAAAAATTATCTAAATCCCTATTTACCTTGGTCATGCCATAACTTGAGAACGACTTTACCTATTTCATTAGTCTTATTTTTAAAGTTTTCTCATACTTTGTAGAATGTTCTTACGGAGAGAAAAATTAAGAAAATTGCGCAGACAATTGGAAAATTTAGGAAAACTTTACGATTTTAACTCGCGGGTGAAACCGCGGGGCTTATCTAGTTGGTTTATAAATTACATCTAAAGTTAGTTGAGTTCCAAAGTAGGAAATTAACTAATTGAGAATCCTCACCTTTTTTGGAATAAAAAATAAGAATGGGTTAACTTGAGAACCTCCACATATTTTCGTCGGTAAAAAAATCTAAAAATGCTTGCAGAATCGCAGTGTCTAGTTTCTATGTAGACTATTGTAGACAATGAAATGACAATAGTGTATTGTAACAAAACGATTTTACAGTATAATTCATCAACAAACCTCACTTTTCTCCTTTGTTGCTAATTTGAACTCTACAAATTAAGAAACAAAGAAGATGACAATAAAGACAGTAAACAAAAACTCACGCTTTATTTGCATACGTATATTTGAGAATATTTATTTGAGTCATTTTCAACCTACACGTCACGGAAATCATGCTTGATCATGCAAAAATTTCCGCCTTTCTAACGCAAATTGCATTTGCAATCTATATGGCACTGACGAGATCCAGTAGCTTCTCCCGGCACATACACTTGTGTAAAATGTAAACACTACGTGGCGTGTCTGCTGGTGCGCCCACGCAATCACACCACGCACGCCATTCGTTTGTTTACGCGCCGTTCTATATTCGAAATCAGTCTCGGTTCTACGCTCGGCGCGGAAGCACGCGCCGGCGATCGCTCCGCATTCAAACACGATTAAAAAATACTTGCGCACGGTTCAAGTGATTGGTATTTGCGCAGTTTGTTATTTGTGTGGGAATAATTAATTTGAAGGATATTCAGTGATAGTGATTGTGAATATGTCGGAACAGAAGTGTTTACCGCCCGTTGAGGATGATTTAGGTATTTATTGTTGCTGTTCTTTGTTTTGACACGTGTACTTAGTGCGTTTTAGTTTAATTTATTTTGATGTAGTTTGTTGTTTTGTTGCCCAATGATTAATGGAATCCAATTAATTGTCATGACCATTATCGGCCGGTCGTGAATGTTTGCCGGCATGGATTTGGTTTAGTCGACATTGGACCTATTCGTAAAACAACTTACCATTATTAAATACATATTCGCCGAAAAAGCCTTTTTAGAATAAGACTTGTTAAGAATTAATCTTTGTACGAATAGGGCATTTCCCGAATAAGGCATATTGCGAACAGGTCCTTATAAGACTATAGGTCATTTTGCGAATAGGTCCAATGTCGACTAAACCATAGATTTTAACCACTCCAGATTACCAAAAATCACGCCAGATTTTTGGTTTAGGACCCGATTTTTGTAGTCTCTTCGAGATGTCAAACCTCATTGCGACACATCCGCGGAGGTCATAGCGGAAGAATTTTTGCCGTTTAAAAGTAGCAGATATTTTTTTTTGCCCTGTGCAAGAGTGGTTTAATAAGTTTAATGTGTTTGTTGTAGCTGTGTCTGTATGTGGCATCGAAGCTCACAAACTGCTGCACCGATTTTGATTTAGTTTTTTGTTTGAAAAGTTAGATTGGGTCTAATTTGTCTGATGTCTGATCTGAGGGAGAACTTTTGTCTGGGGGTTCTAAAATTGTTTAATTTATACATGTTCACTAAGTCAATGTATCATGATTTTGCATAATTTTGCTTTAATACCGGAAGTCAGTTGCCGAGAATAGTTGGACAGGAAATAACAAATCGTGTGACGTTACCAAAAGAGGCCCAATTTATGCAGATTCTATACTCGGATAGAACACTGTTTTAAACTATCACGGTACTAAAGTTATATGATTATTTACGGGATATTTACCGTGGTAAGGTTGTGGAATGAGCTCCCGATATTTCGGCGCAGTTACATGCACCATGTTCACGGGAAACTGAAGAATGCGGGTGGTTGGTCGAACAGTTAAAAATGTGTTCAAAATACTATACGCAGTGGTACAGTGAGTGTGTTTTGTCGGGACTTACGTTCTAGTTCGAGTTCCAGTGATAACCGTAGCAAAAGACTAAGAAAGAGGGTAGATCGTTATGTCTGCACCTAACTTTGAACTGTTATATACTCTTTGGAGTAATAAGTTATTTTGGTCGAAGGTAATAACTCTGCTTAAAAGTGGGTAAACCTCGACTTAAATGTTTGCCTTTACTTCCTAGGGAATAGAAGCCAAATTTTTTACAGTCTTTTTTGTATGTTTGTATGTAACGGAATCTTTGAACGTGATTTTCACCCCCTTCAAAACGTCAGATTAATTTGATACGTTGCATACTTATCAAGGACTCATGACAATGCAATAATTTAAATAGTTTGTCCCATTATCCTTACCAGGATCTTCAGGATTGTTGTCGTATTTTTTTTACCCTAATGAGTGACAAAAGCTTATTTAATAATTATTAAACTATATAAATATTTAGGGTTCCGTACCCAAAGGGTAAAAACGGGACCCTATTACTAAGCTTTTGATGTCTGTCTGTCCTATACTTTTAAACAGCTGTATCTTTCGAACCATTATAGATAAGCAGTTGAAATTTTCACAGAATACGTATCTAATGTTGCGGCGGAGTAACTAAGAATAAATGAAAAAGTCAAAACAAAAGGGGGGGCATACAACAAACGTATTTTTTTTACTTATTTTTATATTAGCTCTAATGTAAAAATGGTACTTAATAAGTACAAGCATCAAATTTGGCATGATTATTGTACACAATCTAAAGTATAACAACAAATAATAAAAATGGCCAAGTGCGAGTCGGTGACAAGTTTCTGTTCATTACCAAGTTATAACTGGTAATTTCGTTATTGAATTTTGTGGTGGTACGGAAGCCTCAGTGCGCGAGCCCGACTCGCACTTGGCCTGTTTATTAGAGGTTATCTTAACGCGTTACGTACGTGTTTTAGTTCGAATAAGGGTCCTGATGCAGTTGACGTCACGCGTCAACTTGCAGGCGCGAGAAATGAACAGATTTGTTGTGTTTATCACCTTATCAGTGTACATTGGTTTGTTTTCGTAATGTTATCTGTGGGTTGTTGAACCGTGACTGCAAGTCTGGTGTCAAGTGTATGAAGTCAAGGGTACTCGCTATTTTTACCTGACGACGTCGCAGAGAAGCGTTGCAGTTAACGTGTTCACTGTTACGCCTCCATACCACTGCTTCCAACCTCGTGGTTGAATGGTAGAAAATGTTTAGCTAATTCTAAACATTTTCTACCAGTCACAACAGAAATTTTTCACCGTCTCGCTATTGGCCGTTATTTATTGTTTGTTGTTATACTTTAGTGTGTGTACTATAATCATGCCAAGTTTGACGCTTGTACGTATTACCGTTTTTACATTAGAGCTAATACAAAAATACGTTTATTGTATGGGGACCCACCTTTAGTTTTTATTTATTGTCTTTTTTATTATTTGTTAGTTAATCCGCCGTAACATTACATATTCTGTGAAAATTTTAACTAGCTATCCATTACGGTCCGAAAGATACAGTCGTTTCTGTAGGACGGACAGGCGGATAGCGTAGGCTTAGTAATAGGGTCCCGTTTTCACCCTTTGTGTAAGGAACCCTAAAAACGTATTGTTATTAATATAAAACTTCTAATAACAGCATAGTATAGACCACTTTGACAGTGAGAGTCGCGGGCATCCAGTCGATGCAAAAGGCAGGCTATCGTTCAGTGTGGAGGTTAAAAGGGGAGGCCTAAGTTCAGCAGTTTCTGGCTGATGATGATGATGATGATAGACCGCTTTCTATATCACGGATACTATAAAAGTGTATATTAGTTCACATACCGGTTATAAATGAGCATATTATGCGAGAAACCATGTCCTTGTGATCTTTATGAACATGCCATGCCAATTCAACGTTTCATTTTAGTTTTTAATTTTTATGCCATAGTAGGCAAACAAGCTAACGGACCGCCTGATGGTAAGCGATCACCGTCGCCTATGGATACCTGACACCACACCAACACACCACCACCACGCTGTATGGCTATGGCTGTAACACCAGGAGCATTACCGCCCCTGGTGTTACAGCGGTAATACGTACAAGCGTCAAACTTGGCATGATTATAGTACACACTCTAAAGTAGGTATAACAACAAATAAATAAAAAATGGCCAACGGCGAGTCGGTGACAAATTTGTTTACCACCAAGTTAAGCAACGTCGGGCGCGGTCGGTACTTGGATGGGTGGGGCGGGGCCGCCTGGGCGTGATTTTTTGTACTTTCTGTATTTTGTGGTGGTACGGAACCCTCAGTGCGCGAGCCCAACTTGCACTTGGTCGGTTTCTATTCATCATCATCAGCCAGAAGACGTCCACTGCTGAATATAGGCCTCCCCCTTTAACCTCCACACTGAACGACAGCCTGCCATCTGCATCCATTGGATGCCCGCGACTCTCACGATGTCCTACCTCTACGCTGAGTCTTCCGGTTCGTGGTCTCCACTCAAGAATCCTTCTTCCCCATCGGTTATCGGTTCTTCGAGCGATGTGGCCTGCCCATTGCCACTTCAACTTGCAAATTTTAACAGCTATGTCGGTGACTCTGGTTCTTTGGCGAATATCTACCAATAGGCTGGCGGTGTTCATTAACTATGCTAATTTAAACATTATGTTTCTTCTCTATCTCTACATAGTCGCTTTCCGCGTCTGTCTGTCTGTATGGCCGCTAACTCCTCCTAAACCACGCAACGGATTTTGATGCGGTTTTCACCATCAGTTAGATAAATTTTCACGGAAGGTTTATATGTATAACCAGCGACCCGCCCCGGCTTCGCACGTAAATTACACCCGTGCGAAGCCGGGCGGGCGGGTCGCTAGTTTGTAAATATTTGTGTTAAATTTATCGTATCCTCGAATATGTTTGCCGTCTATCAGATACCCTCATATCCTTTCTTGTAATAATGTTTACAAATATGTGTGCTTCAATAACATCCATTATTGTTCTCCATTAGCGTGGTTCGACTAAGTTTCCAGTACGTGCATGTCGATATAAAGGCTCCATTGTTGGAGAAGTACATTAACACCTGTCAAATAATAAAGCTATAAAATACCGTTGGTTAAAGGAAGGAGTTCGAAGTGAACCTATTTTGTACAAATGTCAGTATGAGTGAAGTGAAGATTGTGTCATATTTTTCAATCAAGATCGTGGTAGGTAGGAAAACTATGGAGCAGTACCTGAGTGTAGATGAAGTTATGTATGCCGATATAAAGGCTCTTTTGTTTGAGAAGTACATGAACACCTGTAAAATAACAAAGTTATAAAATACCGTTGGTTAAAGGAAGGAGTTCCTAATGAACGCGAAATGAACTTATTTTGTACAAATAATGTCAGTATGACTGGGCCCCGATTCTACTAAACAAAGACCGTCTTACTACAAAAGATTTAAGAACGCTTTAGACATGTGTTTAGCAGTTGTTTCCCTGTGAAAAATATGTTAAACACCTGTCTAAAGCGTGCTTAAATCTTTTGTAGTAAGATGGATAGTTTTTAAATTGTAATTGTTTCAATTTTAATTTGAAAATAATTGCCTCAAAATTTACATTTTAATATTTTTTTTATTCTAAAAGTATACCACCTAATATACCACCACCTAATATTATAAATTAGTATTTTAAAAAAACTGTCAAACTTTAAGGCAATTATATAAAAATTAAAATTAAAACAATTGGTTTAGTAGAATTGGGGCCCAGAAGTGAAGATTGTCAGTTGATTATCGTGGCCATTAACTGTCATATTTTTCAATCAAGATCATGGTAGGTGGGAAAACTATGGAGCCAACATCCATAGTTTTCCTACCTCAATATTTTTTTAGTCTGTGTAATGTATTTAGTTATTTTCATCGCTAAGCCTGTTATTTGTAGTAAATTAATTATTAGGACACGTGTCTATTCCTCAGAGGAATGTCGTTTCTATTCACTACCATTGTCATGCAGGAGTGTTCACGTAACGCGGGTAAAATTAACTACAATCACACGACACCATTGTTTACTAACAACATGTATGTGTAACGTCGGACAGGATACCAGATTCATATCTATATCTATTATAGGCACGAGAAAACAGGAAAATTTGTTAATTACCTACCAAATTAGATAACATGTAGGCACTAGAATTGATATTGATGTATCTAGTTACTAGATACATCAACTAGTAACTGGTATGTATATAGTATGTATCTAGTAACTAGATACATCAACGGTTAGACATAAATGCGTTGTATCTCTGAACAATGAAAACAGCCTTACGACAGTAACAAATAAGTAAACATTTATGATTTATGACATTTAAGTAATAAGTATACATTTTTTAGGATTCCGTACCTTAAAAAGAAAAAAACGGTACCCTTATAGGATCACTTTGTTGTCCGTCTGTCTGTCAAGACCCTTTTTCTCAAGAATGCGTAAAGGTATCAACTTGTTATATCAAATACTTGGGACTACGGTTTCTTTTAGCTGTAAAAAAAACTGGACCGTTTATCTCGCATATTTTGCAATTTCACAATGGAGTCAAAACCTTTTGGGTACTAGTCCGGTAAAAAAATTCAAAAAAAAAAACATTACGTGATTAATGGACGGCCCAGGTATTGAAATAAAGTGTGATAATAATAATATTCTGGACATTGTTGCACACACGGTCATCTGACCTCAAACTAAGCAAAGCTTGTGATATGGCTGCCAGAGACTGATATACATACATATTACATATATAGTTTTAAATACATACTTAAATAGATATTAACAACCAGATATAGAACAAACACAAATGTTCATCACATGAATGTTTGCCCTAGGTGGGAATCGAACCCACGCCCCCAAGCGCAGAAGGCAGGTTGCAGGTTCACTACCAGCTGGGCCAACAGGGCTTTCAAAACACTGACCAGATTACTCTCTTCTTTTTCAGAGTCATGGGTGGAACTCAATTCGGGCAGCGGTCTCGGCGCCGTCGAGAACGAGTACATAAGGCTACTGAGAGAGGCACAGCGCGAGAGCAGAGACTCTTCCGTGCGCCACTCTCGCGCTTCTAGCGTCAAAGGCAGGTGAGAAATGAAAAAAAACGCGAAACGAGCGAACTTTAAAGTTAATAACACAGTGGCTAGTGCGAGTTTTTGAAATTTCGTTTATCTATTCAATCACGTTAACTACGATTTATATGAAGTAGTGACTATTATTAAACGCAAGCCTATTATTTATTTAAAAAAAACATAGATAGAACTAAAATATTTAATTAGCACACACGCAACGCTCCCCCCTCAACGTGCTTCGACGCTTCTCTTTTTGAACAGGCTCTATCGTTTGTTTATTTTTACAAATAAGAAGCATGCATTATAATTGTAACCCCCGACGCAAAAGAGGAGTGTTTTATTCAGTAAATTAGCAAACGCGCCCCTTTAATCCTACGACGGTTCTCTTTTTGCACATACTTCTAAGAGCAGCAATAACAAAGAAGTCGTAATTAACGCGTCCGAAAAGGAAGACGCAATTGGAAATACTCCCGCTACCCTCTCTGGAAGGCACTAGGCATGGTTGTTGCTCAGGTCAACAGCCCAGATTTTTCCGTGCGCCACTCTCGCGCTTCTAGCGTCAAACAGGTAAAGGCTTAAAGAAGCAAGCGCGAGTAAAGCTAAAAAAAAACACAAAATGTTTACAATAAATAATCTTATTTTTCTGTCATGTTTCTGTTTTGAAGTTTTACTCTGTTTTATTTTATTTATCAAACAAAATACACAGCCTTAAAAAAATAAACAATAAACTACGAACCAAATAAGGATATACATTTTATTATTAAACTTATAACTACAGTTGTATATTATCAAAGCATGATAGAAATAAACCCAAAAAAATAAAGTTCGGAAACTTTTGCGTAAAGCTATAATACCAAGACATAAAACGCGACAAAAAGAATATACAGTATACATTTAAAAAAAAAAAAAACATGATTAATTTGCTTTGATTGAACGAACAATACAACAACAAAGCGCGAACACAGTAAAATTCAATACCAGGAGCACAGTTTAAACAATAGCTACTACGTAGTAAGGGTTACTCATCCCCTATTTCGAACCTCCAAGTCTAAAGACCTTTCTTTGTTCAAAATATTATCTCACAAAGAACTGTGATTCACTCGTGCCGTTGACCTCTCACTGTTTCATGATCGCCTGGTACTTCAAAGCTAAATATTCGCGTAGGCCTAACATGAATATGCAAAAAAAACTTATTCATTAATTTTACATTAAGGCTGCGTTTACCGGCAACGGAATGAGCTATCTTTTTCGCACATTTTCAGTATGTAAATTTGCTAAGTGGGATTTGGGATTGAAAAATAAACGATTGGGCATTTTTTTAAACCCACAACGTAATGAGAAGTGTGCTGTAAGTTTAACGTGTGTATCTGTCTCTGTCAATGGCATCGTAGCTCGTAAACGGCTGAACCGATTTTGGTTGAGTTTTTGTTTTTTGAAAGGTGACTTCATCGAGAGTGTTCTTAGATAGGTTTCATGAAAATGTGTTCAGCCGTTTGAAGATTATCATATAATAAAATGAACATAGTAACAGAAACTGTACACTTATGGTTATAAATTTATTCAATAAAAATTGCCAGTTACATAAAAACTATCTTAAGTATAACTAAAATTAAAACTAATCTAACCAGCCACTACCGGTGGGCAGCGTTGCCAAAATGCTGGCAGCATTGCCACGTTGTATGGCAATGCTTAGTCTTTGGGCAAAATAAAGGCCAGCATTTTGGTCACGAGTTGCTTCGACCAGTCGCCCTGATAGGTCTTCGTCACATTCGATGGGCTCAAAAGGCTCAAATATATACCCGCTATCGAGGGTACTATATTTACGCCTCTTGAGGTTCTCCGTTGATTCAGCCGCCACACCAGCCTTTTTCTGAGTTATCACGTGTATATTTTTGTCTCCTACAAGTAAAATAAAAGTAACACAAGCCAGATGTCATTCCGTCGGTAGACGAACAGACGGTGTCTTTACGACGCACTTCTACGATTAATTTTATTAATCTTTTACGATGTGAATCAGACCGAACGTTTTTTGGATGCTGTTTTAGTTTTAGAGCTAAAGGCACAAAGGTAAAATGGGTTGAATAAAAATTACTGAGAGTATCTGTGGAATTCGCAGCCTGAATGGGTTTTCCCCGTCAGTTACAATCTGGGTGTCTTCAAGTCGAGAGTGAATCGGTTTCTTCTAGGCAAGCGTGCTCCAACGTAGACCGCATCGTCGCTTAACATCAGGCGAGATGGCGGCCAAGCGCAAGCCTATCTACTATAAAAAATAAAAATAAAACACTGTTTTAAACTATCACGGTTGTTTACTAAAGTTATATGATTATTTAGGGGATATTTACTTCTATTTACCCCTGATATATCTTACTAATTTTAATATTATAAACGCGAAAGTTTGTATGTATGGGTGTATAGATGTTTGTTCCTCTTTCACGCTGCAACGGAACAACGGATCGACCTTATTTTTGCATGGGTATAGTTCAAGAGCCAGAGAGTGATATAGGCTACTTTTCATCATCATCATCACCATTTTTCATCACTACGCGGGTGAAACCGCGGGGCGCAGCTAGTTTTTTATATCCCGTAAACAATCATATTATATTATCATATTATATTTCTGGAATGGAGGCCACGGACTGGTAAGCGCAGCGTAGAACGTCCACCCTCAAGTTGGACAGACGACCTAAAAAAGACCGCAAGGAAACGATGGATGCAGGCCGTTTCCAAACCGGCCCTTTTGGAGATCGATGGGGGAGGCCTATGTCCAGCAGTGGACGTCCTATGGCTGAAATGATGATGATGATTTGGTTTTTAACTGTTTCCCGATAAAAAGTACTCTTATCTTCCAATTCATTTTTACCGTTATCTGTTTGGCCGCTTTTTATGTGATCGTGTACCAACCAAACATCCGCAACTTCTAATTTTTGACGTTAAAATAGTAAACAAAAGTTACATAAGTTATTCGCTCGCTGACCGTCAAAACTAACTGGGGCACGCTCGTGCACGTCTTTGAGTTTCATAACCGCCTGGTACGCACAACTCGTGCACGTTTTCACTTTTGCATGAAGGTGACTCTAACTCTTCTGTTAACTGTACGCCTGGTACTTTAGGCGGACTAAATAATAATATTCCTTTCTAAAAGTTTGACTTTAGCTCGTTGAAGACGACCGATGCTCAGAATTTTTGCGCAAGTGTTGCTGCTGTTTTTGCACTGGCTTCTAGCTTATTTGTATAATTCTACCGCCACCGACAAGACATTGCACCTGCGTCATAATTTACCTCTAGGGCGCGAACGTAGTTACCCTTAGCACTGTTCCCCTTTTTTTTTGTTAATGTTTTCATGACCGTGGATTCAATGTCCTTTAGTCGTAATCTTAAACAGTTTACATAGTCTTAATAGCGTCAAACATGTCATAGTCACAGTCAGAGTCAAGCTAAATAAGTCACGGTCAAGTCGAACTCATGCCCCTGTAAAGTGGTGAAGACTTTACAAGAGGCTCCTATGGAGTTTTGGAAACAACACGAAAAGACACGTTTTACTTCGTTATATCACTTCCCCACACTCGAGCACGTTTACGAGCATTTAATGAATAATAATTCACCATTTAGTACACATTAACACTCGAAAATACACAAGTTTAGGAAAATAATCCAACGAGCCGACATGTTTTTTTTCTACGTTGGCGCCAAAACCCTATACCTCTAGGGCGCGAACGGAGTTACCCTTAGCACTGTTCCCCTCGCTTGCTCCCTTGTCTTATCTCATTAACAAAATCAACCATCAGCCAATCAGTTTAATTGCATATAATATAATAAAATTTAAAATCATATAAGTATATAAAATTTACAGACATAGCCACCAAACATTTTAACCTGTCATGATGTTTTGTTTTTACATTAAGAGTAAAATAAGAATTTTACAGTAAAATAAACCGAAATCATCAATAACGTTGTTCGAGCGCTTACTAATGTTGAAGTCGGTTTGTCAGCAGTGTGTCGATCTAGGCTGACGATGATGATGTCCAGCTAAGTTGTTTCATCATCATCATCATCATCATCAACCAGAAGACGTCCACTGCTGAACATAGGCCTCCCCCTTTAACCTCCACACTGAACGACAGCCTGCCATCTGCATCGACTGGATGCCCGCGACTCTCACTATGTCGTCGGTCCATCTAGTGGGAGGCCTACCTACGCTGCGTCTTCCGGTTCGTGGTCTCCACTCAAGAACCTTTCTTCCCCATCGGTTATCGGTTCTCCGAGCGATGTGGCCTGCCCATTGCCACTTCAACATGCAAATTTTAACAGCGCTGTCGGTGACTCTGGTTCTTTGGCGAATCTCCACGTTTCGTTTCGTTCGTTTCGTTCGTTTACATTGCCGTAATAGACTGTGTTACCTATTCCGGTGCAGACGTCCCGTCGGACCGGTCCGACCGGTCTGAAAGCTAGACCCACGTCGTAAATATACCACGGCAGGCATTCCGGGCTGGTTGGCTTTTCAAATAAAATGTTAATTTAAAATCAAGGACTTTAACTTTTGAGGTAAGTTTCACGTATGGCGGGAAATTCAAATCTGAAACAGTTTTTTTGTCCTTGTAGCTAGGCCGGGTAATTATTGTAAAATGACACAGTAGCTCAAATCGTTGGGGGAGAGTGAAATATGGCTTTTTTGTAACTAAGTTTACTAAAACATTGACTAGCATTGACTGCCCTGATCTTCTTAGTAAAATTAATCTTTATGTCCCAACTGGATTATTTCGGAAATATAAACCGCTCTTCAGACCATCTGTCTCATTAACTAACTATCGGCAAAATAGCTTTATCGTTCGTGCGTGTGGAACCTATAATAGGTTACGTAAATATTGTCTAGGTATGGATATATTTGTCTCTAGTATTTCATCCATAAGGAAGTGGTTAAGTGACAACTTTTTCAATAATTATGTGTGAAAATTTTGGTACTATTTTGTCTTAAATATTATTAAATGTATTTCTTATCTTGTTAAGTGCACATCTTAGTTTGTCTTAGTTTATTTAGAGTCTATTGCTTTTTTCTTTGTTCTAGTAATATTATACATCTATTTTTTTTATTCACATGTTTTAGCGTTCATATAATGTACTCTGTTTTTATAAGTAGAAACTTCTAAATGGCCTCTTTGTCTCTAGCTAATTATTAACTCTGTTAATTAAGACCGTTAGTTTCTCTAAGATAATAAAAATAAATAAAATAAATAAATAAAACACTGTTTTAAACTGTCACGGTTGTTCACTAAATTCTCATTCGGCATAAATCGTGGAGTGGTCGTGGAGCTCATTCCGCAACCTTACCACGGTAAATATCCCGTAAATAATCATCTATACTAATATTATAAAGAGGAAAGATTTGATTGTTTGTTTGTTTGTTTGCATTGAATAGGCTCCGAAATTACTGAACCGATTTGAAAAATTCTTTCACTGTTGGGAAGCTACACTATCCCCGGGTAACATAGGCTATATTATATTTTCAAAAAAAAATAGGGATCCTTACTAAAACTCCAATAATGTAACCCAAGGTGTAAAAAAATAAGATTTTCAATTTTGACTTTGCGTGTTTGACATTTCTAAGACAGGACAACGTCTGTCAGGTCTGCTAGTATAACATAAGTTTACTAAAATTGCGTTTTTTTTTCTAGCCCGAAATCGCCACCGAACAGCCCCAACCTCGAGCCCTCCACTGAAGACGAGCTGAAGGGAGTTTACATTAACTGCTGGCGGGTGAGTGCAAATATATACCGGTCAAGTGCGAGTCGCGCTCGCGCACTTAGGGTTCCATACCACCACAAATAGTAATGCAAAAAGACAACATCACGCCCAGGCGGTCACCCATCCAAGTACCGACCGCGCCCTACGTTGCGTAACTTAGTAATGAACAGATATTTGTCACCGACACACACTTTGCCATTTTAAAGTTTCTATACTTTAGAGTGCGTACTATAATCATGCCAAGTTTGACGCTTGTACGTATTACCGTTTTTACATTAGAGCTCATACAAAAATACGTTTGTTGTATGGTACCCTTTCGTTTTGACTTTTTTATTATTATATCATTCAAATTACATTATTTGTTATTTAATCCGCCGTAACATTACATATTCTGTGAAAATTTCAACTGGCTATCTATTACGGTTCGAAAGATACAGCCGTTTAAAGGTAGGACAGACAGACAGACATCGTAGGCTTAGTAATAGGGTCGCGTTTTTACCCTTTGGGTACCTCCTCCTCGCGTCGTGCTCCTCATGTCTGAGGGTCGTGACCCCCACCCCCCATCAGTCCTATCATCAGTCTCTGACAGCCATATCACAAGCTGTGCTTAGTTTGGGGTCAGATGACCGTGTGTGCAAAAATGTCCCGAATATTTATTTATTTTTTATTTATTGACCATGTTTGAGAAAAATATGTTTGTGTTTCAGGACGATTCTAGCGATTGGGTCTGGGAGTGGAGTAGTCGGCCAGATCAGCTGCCACCAAAGTAAGTGTTTTTTTTTTAATATTCTGAACTCTTCTTTAGGTCTAAAAAAAAATTAACTCACTTTCCGTCAACCCTAGTAATATATAGGTATCAAAAGAAAGAGTTTGAAGAGTAGGGAATTATGAAGTTTTTTTATTTTTATTTTATTTTATTAAATACTAGATAGGCTTGCTCTTAGCCGCCATATCGCCTGATGTTAAGCGATGATGCGGTCTACGCTGGAGCACGCTTGCCTAGAAGAAACCGATTCACTCGTGATTTGAAGACACACAGATTGTAACTGACGGGAAAAGCCATTAAAAAAAGCATCACACTAAATTCAATAATTATGATCCCGCTCCAAGATGGCGTTTTACATTTTCATTGTTAAGGGAGTGTTTTTCTTTTCTTGTTTTTTTCTTTTTTTAGGGTTCCGTGCCTCATAAGGAAAAAAACGGAACCCTTACAGGATCACTTTGTTGTCCTTCTGTCCGTCCGTCTGTCTGTCCGTCTGTCTGTCTGAAATTTATATCAAATACGCGGGTCTACGGTCTCTATCAGCTGTGAAAAAATCAAACTTGTAAGTCAACGCGATCAAAAGATATAACCGTTTATGTCGCATATTTTGCGATATCACAAGGGAATCAAAACCTATAGTACTTCCCGTTGACCTAGAATCATGAAATTTGGCAAAAAACAAGATCTTACAGCAATAAAGGAAAAATTCGGAAATTGCTATTTTGAAGTCATCACTACATAGTATAAAACAAAGTCGCTTCCCGCTGTCTGTCCGTCCCTATGTATGCTTAGATCTATAAAACTACGCAACGGATTTTGATGCGGTTTTCACCATCAGTTACATAATTTTTCACGGAAGGTTTATATATGTAACAAGCGCCCCGCCCCGGCTTCGCACGTAAGTTACACCCGCGCGAAGCCGGGCGGGCGGGTCGCTAGTGTCATATAAAAAAAATATTGTTTTGCGATTACAAATTTACATTTTGTAGTTGGTATTGGTATGTATGGAAAAACCTTATTGTCCACTACAAAGTGAAGTTTGTCTTTCAATGTTTTAACTTTGTTGTTTTTAGGGTTCCGTACCTCAAAAGGATTCCGTACCTCAAAAGGAAAAAACGGAACCCTTATAGGATCACTTCGTTGTCCGTCTGTCTGTCTGTCTGTCCGTCTGTCAAGACCCTTTTTCTCAAGAACGCGTAAAGGTAGCAAGTTGAAATTTATACTAAATACTTGGGTCTACGGTTTCTTTCGGCTGTAAAAAAAGAAAAGTTGTAAGTCAAAGCAATCAACAGATATGAACGTTTATGTCGTATATTTTGCGATTTCACAGGGGAATCAAAACCTATAGGGTACTTCCCGTTGACCTAGAATTATGAAATTTGGCAAGAGGCAAGGTCTCATAGTACATATGGTATATAGGAATAAATCCGAAAGTTATAAATTTGAAGTTACTTAATTTAAAAATAATTATTTTGCTATTACAAACTTACATTTTGTAGTTGGAATGTATGGAAGAACCTTATTGTCAACTACAAACTTAAGTTTTGTCTTTCAAAATTTTAACTTCAGTTAGTTTTTTTTTCGGTCTCGCGCTCTGAGGGTTCCGTCTAACGGAACCCTCAGAGCACGAGTCCTACTCGTACTTGTCCGGTTTTTTTTTTTTATTTGGACTCGCGTTCTGAGTTTTCCGTTAGGCGGAACCCTCAGAGCGCAAGTCCTACTCGTACTTGTCTGGTTTTTTTACTTAAATATAACTTGTAACTTTCCAGGGACTGGCGTTTTAAGCACCCGCAGAACGCTCGCGGCCCGCCCTCAGCCACCTCCTCTATCGAAGTATTGGAGCAACAGCTCGTTGCGCCTGTTATGCAGCAGGTGAGATATGTCACGTCTTGCATGTTGCTGATAGCCAGGTACTTGAGATAGCCCGTTAGTCCAGTTGGTAGTGAACCTGCCTTCTGGGCTTTGTGGTGTGGGTTCGATTCCCACCTAGGACAAACATTTATGTGATGAACATTTGTGTTTGTTCTATATCTGGTTGTTAATATCTATTTAAGTATGTATTTAAAACTATATATGTAAGTATATCAGTCTCTGGCAGCCATATCACAAGCTTTGCTTAGTTTGGGGTCAGATGACCGTGTGTGCAAAAATGTCCAGAATATTTACTTGAGATCGTATTCCAGAGGTTGAGCATTGGACTTATACGTCACTTGCTGGGTTCTCGTAGCCTGAATTTAACATCCTCTGGCTCTACATCATCATTATCAGCCCTGAGTGACCCACTGCTAGGTATGGGCCTCCCTTTGTTTATGCCACTCTCCCCGGTCTCTCGCTATTCGCATCCACTGGGTTCTGGTAGCCTGGATTAAGCATCCTCTGGCTCTACATCATCATTATCAGCCCTGAGTGACCCACTGCTGGATATAGTCCCCCCTTTGTTTATGCCACTCTCCCCGGTCTCTCGCTAGTCGCATCCACTCGTTGGCTCTACATCACGTGGAAGTAAATAATAAATAACAGTCGAAGCAATTGCTACGCAGCCACAGTTAATTATTTTGCTACAGGCGCTCGAGTATAACACAATTATAACTTGGTAATGAACAGAAATTTGTCGCCAACTTGCACTTGGCCATTTTTTATTTTATTTTTTGTTATACTTTAGAGTGCGTACAATAATCATACTAAAACCTTTGTTATATCCCCCATACATCCGTTCGTTTTTACTTTTTTTATAATTTTTTAGTTAATCCGCGGTAACGTTACATATTCTGTGAAAATTTCTACTGGCTATCCATTACGGTTCGAAAGATACAGCCGTTAGTAGGTAGGAGAGACTGACAGACAGACGTCGTAGGCTTAGTAATAGGGTCCCGTTTTTACCCTTTGGGTACGGAACCCTTAAAAAAGAAAAACCTAGCCTACATTGCAATTTAATTTAGGGGAAATGAACAAAGCGTGCATCGGATCTGCATGATCTAATTCCCTCCTGCCCATTTTTCTATCGGACTGCCAGAGTGGGCACGAAAAATCGTCACCGCTTTATGGTTGATATTCCGAAAACCCGGACGAAGCGCTTTGATTCTACATTTATTGTGCGTACTGCTAGTCTGTGGAATGCGCTGCCTGAATGGGTCTTCAAATCACGAGTGAATCGCTTTTCTAGGCAAGAGTGCTCCACCGTAGACCGCATCGTCGCTTAAGGCGAGATGGTGGTCAAACGCAAGCCTATTATGTATTTAAAAAAAACTTGCAAAACATATATATTGCAATTTAATTTCGTGTCATTAATTTGTCTACTTTTTATCTCGCAGAGCCACTGCTTGTCCGTGCGGCGCACGTGTCTGTTCAGTCGCGGCGCCATCGCGGCTGTGCTCGTCACCAACCTAGTATCTCTGCTGCTCGGCGCGGGCATCGGGTATGTACTGAATGCACTCATAACATGTACTTAATACACTCATAAGATGTACAAAATTTCACTCATCAGTACTGACTAGACTCGCAATATGTACTGAATACACTCATAAGATGTACAAAATTTCACTCATCAGTACTGACTAGACTCGCAATATGTACTGAATACACTCATAAGATGTACAAAATTTCACTCATCAGTACTGACTAGACTCGCAATATGTACTGAATACACTCATAAGATGTACAAAATTACACTCATCAGTATTAACAAGACTCGTAATTTTTGGTGCGGTTTTAATTGAGAAAAGCGAGAATGGAACCGTTTTGGTGCGGTTTTAATTGAGAGAAGCGAGAATGGAACCGTTTTGGTGCGGTTTTAATTGAGAAAAGCGAGAATAGAACCGTTTTGGTGCGGTTTTAATTAAGAAAAGTGAGAATGGAACCGTTTTGGTGCAGTTTTGATTGAGAAAAGCGAGAATGGAACCGTTTTGGTGCGGTTTTAATTGAGAAAAGCGAGAATAGAACCGTTTTGGTGCGGTTTTAATTAAGAAAAGTGAGAATGGAACCGTTTTGGTGCGGTTTTGATTGAGAAAAGCGAGAATGGAACCGTTTTGGTGCGGTTTTAATTGAGAAAAGCGAGAATGGAACCGTTTCGGTGCGGTTTTAATTGAGAAAAGTGAGAATTGAACCGTTTTGGTGAGGTTTTAATTGAGAAAAGTGAGAATGGAACCGTTTTGGTGCGGTTTTGATTGAGAAAAGCGAGAATGGAACCGTTTTGGTGCGGTTATAATTGAGAAAAGCGAGAATGGAACCGTTTTAGTGCGGTTTTAATTGAGAAAAGCGAGAATGGAACCGTTTTGGTGCGGTTTTAATTGAGAATAGCGAGAATGGAACCGTTTTGGTGCGGTTTTGATTGAGAAAAGTGAGAATGGAACCGTTTTGGTGCGGTTTTAATTGAGAAAAGTGAGAATGGAACCGTTTTGGTGCGATTTTTATTGAGAAAAGGTGAGAATGAAACAAACGCTGAGCAGTTTACCCTTGTAGCTTTCAATATCTGACCAGTATTACAATTGTTTTCTTTTTGTTTCAGCGTTTGGCTCAGCAAGCGCGGCTTGCTCCCGCCCCGACTGATCCTGATCAACTGAGCTCAAGACTGACCGGTGACTGACGTTACCTAGTACGTACTACATACCTACATGTTACTAGATCCCTTTATCGAACCCTGAAGAACAAGAATTTATTGTTTATTGTAACTTATACCTAGTTTATTAACATTGAAAGAAATGATGAAATTTTTTACCAATTTTTTTCAACTTTTTTTGACTTCAAACGTAGGGTGAATACTTGAATAGAGTCCTCAAAGGCAACGCACTGACAACGCCCCGGGTATTGTAGGTGTCTAGGCAGCGGTGACCACTTACCATCAAGTGGCCCGAAGCTTGCTTGCACTTAATCTGTAAAAAAAATGTCATCGATTTTTTTTACCTACTTAGGGCAAGTGCCTTTATTAACTAAACAAAATACAAGCTACACTACAAAAGGCTGCCCATAGACCGTTCAAGGTCTTATAGATAGACCATACACCAGAAAGAATTTTAATGGTTGTTGATAGGAAAAGGTCACGTGCTTGCCCGTTGATTGCACAAAATGGCGTCCTTCACTAGTAATGTTCATTGTTTTTGACACATGGCCGGCGTGCCGCAAGGATGATACTTTGTGGGGCGTCATCGCCCTGCAAGTTCTTGACAATGGCGAAATGGAAAAGACGTCAGTAGCCAAAATTTCAAAGAAAAAAAGCAAACACCAATTTTTTTTTAAAATACAGCTTTTAGAGCCTAGCTGTATTTGACTTCTCTATAGTCCTTTTCAAGTCCTTTACAAATAGCATGTCACTTGACAGGTAATTTGACAGGACGATAGAACGTAACGTGATTCGTAAATATTGAGTGTGACGTCACAGAACTAAATTAAAAATTTGCATTTAGCGGCGAAAACATATAGCCAAGCGTAACTATGAAAACGAGTGGTGAAAACTGTAATGCTAGTGGTTATTGTCAAGTGGCATGCTCTTTGAAAAGTATTATATAAGAAATCATATAAAAACATTAAATTTAATTATCAGTGAAAATTTCTTCAGGAGATTTATCATTATATTTGTAAAGTTTTTTTTGTTTGTAATAAACATATCTAGTAACAGTTCGTATGTACGTAAGACTGTCGACGAAAGGGAAGTAGAAACAGTTAAAAGATTTAAAATGTAACATTAAAAATAAGAAAAAAAATTGTAGCGTTAGACATGTACCACTTCTGTATTTTACTTACTTTGTCTCTTCTGAGCCTGGCAATAAAAAACGTTAGTTCCGAATATGGCCGCCAGTGGCGGTAATGTGCTTGGCCGGCGCGCTATTGGTCGGATAGATGACAGTGACATAATAAGTCCGCATATTTTCCGCCAATCAGGAGTCGGTAATTTCCACTAGCGCCATCTAACGGTATATTATGAACTAATTCTTTATATTTTTTTCATTCAATTGCAAGGTTTGGCTTAAAATATTTTTATATATACATGAATGTAGCTGTAAGTTTAAAATTTACTAAGAATTAGGATTTGTGATCTTTTTCTAAATATAAATGCTTTTTTGTAAGCAGTAGTTGGAAAGTAGTAGGTTGCAAAGTGTTTAATATTTGTAACGATATAAAGGGCGTAGCAAGGAATTTGTTTAGGGGTAGTATATATATATTTTTTTTTTATATTATATTTAGAATGACAGGTCTCTCCCTATATATACATTTTTATTTGTTTGATTTAAGATTTATTTCAAAACCGATGTTCGATAGTCTGTGGTTGTTCTTATGCGTGGCACTTCACTAAGTGGGCGGTACCCATCAATGAAGAACGATATTATTTGTGGTACATTTTACCGGAAAACATACGAAACTTCATGGGCGTGACCTGCCAAAAATTATAAAAATTATCCTCCTAAACAGCAGTACGCTTAGTCCCAGATTTGATAGTTTTCGAAAACTTTTTTTTCGTTTACGTATTGTTCTATACATTTTAGTAAAGCGCCTCCAGCGGAAACGCGGAGGAACTAAAATCGGCGGTATAGATTGCTTCACTCAAATACGAAAAAAGTTTTCGAATACCTTTCAGCCCAGCAATGTATGGAACAATACGTAAACGAAAAAAGTTTTCGAAAACTATCAAAACTTGGACTAAGGCCCCAGACAATAAGGGTGCCGAAGTGTGAATCGAGTTTAGAGAGCACTGTCCCCCCCTGCCCGGACCTGGCTGCGCCCCTGGATATACCATCTTGTTCACAACTGGACATTCAGACTGGACCGGAGATCGAGGCGTTTTCATATTTTCCATACAAACACACTAGTTTTTATTTACACTACTAGTCCAAACTTATTTGGATTTTTGTGTAAGTATATTTGAATTTACTAATATTAAGTTTTGGAAAATTCATGCATTTTTTTTCTTTTTCTAGTATGTTTGTAAGAAAAGCTTAAAAATGACCCCAAGGTCCGGTCCCGTCTTAAACTGTTAAGGTGCTTCTATACCAATAACCTACCGTCTCATGGATACAAGGGCGGATTTACACTCTGTAACAAAAATACCGTCCTGGGAGGGGGGGGGTTGTGCCCCCCCCCCCCCCCCCCCGGTATTTTTGAGTACTGTTGAGATTCCATCACAGTACATACTTAGAAGCAAATCAAATTATCAGAGTTGTTGTTAAAATAAATTAATAAACTAACAGAAAGAACATGAGTGAAACTTTTGTCCATTTCTGACCGGAATTGCTAATATTTTGCCCGTACGCTCCCAGAAAAAAATCCAGGATCCGCCCTTGCATGGATATTGCATAATTATCTGCAAAAATTCAGACCATATCTAGCTGAAGTCTGCACGCTGATTGGTTCACTCTCAAGGTCGCGATCGCGTGCTGTCTTGTCATTGGTGGGTTTATTCCATGTCGAATAAAGATTTCAAACTAGTCCAGAACTGGGGACAGTGCAATATTAACTTTCTTTATAATAATTCTATCTATTTAAATGAAAATGTAATTCTGTCTTTTTATCTTTTTTTTTTCTTGTGTTTCATCACTTGATTTGTTTCGTTGGTAAGCGCATCACTTGATAGCGGCTGGAAAGATTTGGCAATTTTAGTTCAAATTAAGTTTATGACTGAGTTGGTGTAGAAGCATCTTAATATTTTTGACCAAATAAATTAGAACAGCATAATAAAAATTAAATAGGACCAAAACAATTACATATCATTATATCTTTTCGCATATTTTTTTTTCCAATATATTTTACTGTTACAAATATTAAATTAATATTAAACAATTGTACCTATTACTTGCATAGCTAGATGTATGTTAGTCTCGCGTAGCTTTTTCTACTGCTCTGTGTATTTAGATATTTATCAAAATAATAATAGAACATAGTAATAAGCAAGAAATACTAGACAAGCCGGTCTTAATAGGTCACAATACTTATGCAACATGCGGAGTTTCAAATAATCGTATAAGCGACCACTGATTATGACTTTTAACCTTCAACTTTGGGTTTGAATTTCAATTGAAGCAGTAACAATATTTTTTTTATTTAACAGTAACAATGACTTTCAATTATTACGGTAACAATGACTCAGTTCAAAAACTTACAAAGGTTTTCAATTGAAACGGTAACATTGATTTCCAATTGAAACAGTAACAATGATTACCAATTTATACAGTAACAATTATTTCCAATTTAAACAGTAACAAGGAATTTCAATTAAAACAGTAACAAAACTCAGTTTAAACAGTTACGTTGATTTCCATTTGATACAGTGACAATGGCATCGATTCTGATGTTCTCTAAACTAAACTAAATTTGACAGCTCTAAAATTGTTGCTATCCTTCTCTCACGTATTAAAATGAAAAGAGAGGCAGATAATTTTAGTCCTGTCAGATTGGTTTAGTTTAGTGAGTGGTATGACAGAATAAGCCTCAATGATTTCCAATTGAAATTGTAACAATGACTTTCAATTTTCACAGTTACAATTACTTTTAAAACACTGAAAATGGGTCTCAATATCATTTGTAACTGTAGTTATATATTGTCATCTCCACACAAATCTTGTAATATTACTCTGTTCTATTTTATTATTCAGTAACAAAATATATTGTGGTAAAACTTAGCATAATTAATATATGTAACGTAAAAATGTTTGTTGATATATTTACAAAAAAAAGGCGAAATGCAAAAACAAAAAGTTGTCTTTTTTGTTAGCGTCGCCAGTCTGTCTAATACCCTACTGCATTAAAAGGGGGCTTTTTGCAAATAAAATCAACAACATTTACGAAAAAGGCTTATTATAAAAAAAAAAACTAATAACATGAAAAAATATCACGAGCCATTCTGTGATTTCTGTGAATGTATATTAGTATCTGTTTATTGCGGAAATATTGTAATTTTGGTTAAAAATAAGTTTTTTTTTTTTTTCTTTTAAAAAGTGTTGTCATTGATTTTCTAAAATGTTGCATTGATTTGTGAAGGACTGATAATTTTCTTAACTAGCTGTGTCGTGTAGATTTTCCTGCATAATTACTTCATTTCTACAATGTTGGGTAACCGGGTGGAAAGCTAAAAGGGGTAAAACAGTTTAAAGCCTTTAAAAAAAAATAGGCTTGCGCTTGGCCGCCAACTCGCCTGGGCCCCGATTATACTAATCTAATTGTTTTGTATATTTAAAAAAAAAAAAAAAAAAAAAAAAAAAAAAAAAAAAAAAAAAAAAAACGGATTCTTTTTTTCACACACGGTCATCTGACCCCAAACTAAGCAAAGCTTGTGATATGGCTGCCAGAGACTGATATACATACATATATAGTTTTAAATACATACTTAAATAGATATTAACAACCAGATATAGAACAAACACAAATTGTTCAAATTATACAAACAATTCATTAACCAATTGTTAATTAATTCTAGTAATATAATCTTTGATTAATTGCATCAAAATGTACACTTATGACACTTAATGTATAAAAAAAAAATTAAACTCAATTTTGAGGCAATTCATAAAAAAAAAAAAAACAATTGCAATTTATTAAATAAAATAATTACAATTGGTTTAGTAGAATCGGGGCCCTGATGGTAAGCGATGATGCGGTCTACGTTGGGGCACGCTTGCCTAGAAGAAACAGAGTCACTCGTGATTTCAAGACATAGTAAATATTGGGTAACAACCGATTCTACTAAACAAATTGTTTTAAAAGTGTAATTGTTGCGATTTTAATTGTTAAATAATTGCCTCAAAATTGACAGTTTTAAATATTTTTTTATACAAGAAAAATACAACCAACTAATAATATGACTTAGTTTAAAAATATACTAAAAACTGTCAATTTTGAGGCAGTTATTTAACAATTAAAATCGCAACAATTACAATTTAAAGACTAACCGTCTTACCACAAAAGATTTAAGAACGCTTTAGACATGTGTTTAGCAATTATTGTTTCCCTGCGAAAAATATGTTAAACACATGTCTAAAGCGTGCTTAAATTTTTTGTGGTAAGACGGAATTTGTTTAGTAGAATCGGGGGGCAGGCAGCTAATTCCACGTACTAGCAGCCTTATCTTTCCAACAAGCTATTGAAATTGTAATTAATATGTAATTAATTAATTGTAATTTAAAAGCCTTTCCATTGGACGAAAGAACAATGATAAAATTAATGAATTGGTCAACTGATCCCACGGGATCAGTATGGAGTGGAACCAGTTGACGAAAAAACCATAATGCATTTTTTTTTAAGGTTTAAAAATATTTCATAGTGCTTTTTTGTCTTTCACAGGTCAATGTAATATTGTAAAAAAATATTGCATTCTTTTGTAGCGTGTAGGGATTTTTAAGTTTAAAATTAAATATTATAACCGAATAAAATAACTGTTTTTATTTAATTTTGTCCTTTTTGTTACTTACTTGTGTAGCGGGCATTTTCCGCAACTAGGCCACTCATTGGTCCATTTTGCGTCACCCGGCTGCAGCTAGTTCAGCCACCCGGTCTCCTCCAGGAAGGCCAGCAGCTCGCTTATGCCTGCGCAGGCCTCCCAGAACGTCCTCGGTGATCCGAGGATAGTGTTTCGTTGTTCTGCCACGCTGCTGCACTCCAGCAGCAAATGTGCGGCCGTTCCATCAGTCCTTTTTGTTAGGATTTGGATCGAATTTGATTCATCATCAGATAAATATCATTATCAGCCTATCGTGTTCCCACTGCTGCGACAAGGGCCTTCTCTCAGAGAGAGAGTGGGCCTCCATGCTGGCCCAGTGCATGTTGGTGAATGACATATATGTCTTTGAAGGTTTGGTTCTTGGACATACCGGGTTCCTCACAATGTTTTCCTTCACCGTTGTTGAGCGATGGCAACGAAACTGCACATAATTTTTGGTTCGGGGCTGAGGATCGAACCGGGTGTCGTCAGATTGTAAAGCGCACATGCTACCGCTCGGCCACCATCCCTCGAATCCGATTTCTTGGTTCTATACACATTTTATACATACATATGTATTCCCCAAAAAACATGCACTGCAAGTACTGTTCTTTTATCGATTGTCAAATTGACAATTGAGGTCGTCACATTCGATAAAATGTCATTTGATCAGTACTCACTATGATCGATTCTTTGGCATTCTATCGAATTTGACGATCGATAAAGAACGGTACTAGGGGCCCAGAGTCGCCGACATAGCTGTTAAAATTTGCAAGTGGCAATGGGCAGGCCACATCACTCGAAGAACCGATAACCGATGGGGAAGAAAGGTTCTGGAGTTGAGACCACGAACCGGAAGACGCAGCGTAGGGAGGCCTCCTACTAAATGGACCGACGATATTGTGAGAGTCGCGGGCATCCAGTAGATGCAAAAGGCAGGCTGTCGTTCAGTGTGGAGGTTAAAGGGGGAGGCCTATGTTCAGCAGTGGACGTCTTCTGGTGATGATGATGATGATAAACATTTTACTAAGACTCGAAAATACGGTCAGTATTTTCATCAGGTTCGGTCACATCCAAAGACGCCCAGAAGACCATATGGTGAAATATATAAGTAGCAAAAGGAGCGTAGGTACCTTTACTGACCATTTTGACTCCCTGAAAAGGCTCGACGCCGGGCTGGGCCCTGATTCCATAACTTCAAACACGCGCATAACGCAACGCGTAAGTTCACTTCTAAAGATTGGCCTTTCATCATTTCAGCCATAGGACGTCCACTGCTGGACATAGGCCTCCCCCATCGATCTCCAAAAGGGCCGGTTGGAAGCGGCCTGCATCCAGCGTTACCCTGCGGTCTCTTTTAGGACAGATCCTCTTGTGGGTGGACGTCCTACGCTGCGCTTACCAAAGTTGGCCTTTATTCCCTAGGAAATAGGTCAAATTTTTTGCGGTTAACTTAACGCGCCGCGTTACGTGTGTGTTAAAGTTACGGAATCATGGCCCTGGCGCCCACAGAGTCACCAGACGCCGAAGCATGAGACTGCGCGGAACGGCACGCGGCATGCTGAAGAATCCTGTAGCACCTCGCAGCTTGGCAGCTTCTTGAATTCTGAGATCAAGGGGCAATATCCCAGCCAGTACCAGTGCCGAGCTTAGGGAGACCGTGCGGTAGGCTTTACACAACTTTTGGGCAAAACCTCTTTGTACAGCATTTAACTTGTTCTGGATACATACATATATCTATACAGTACCCTTAGTCTCAGATATGATAGTTTTCGAAAACTTTTTTCGTTTACGTATTCAAGTGATACAACGAGGTGAAATAACTCTTTTCGTGTTGTTTCAAAAACTCCATAGGAGCCTCTTGTAAAGTCTCCACCACTTTACAGGGGCATGAGTTTGACTTGACCGTGACTACTTCGCTTGACTCTGACTTGTTTGACGCTATTAATACTATGTAAACGTGATTAATATTACGACTAAAGGACATTGAATCCATGGTCATGAAAATTAAAAATAAAAATAATAGATTAATCCGGAGTTTAATAATAGTGATTATTATACTTTGTGTATATTTAAACCATATTGTGTATTATACCATGAATTAATCCTCGGACGTACTATCAGTTATTCCAAAAGCCAAAAGTAAGTACTTCACAGTTAAATTCAAGTGAGTTCACATTTCACAACCAAAGAATAGGTATACTACTCTACCGACCGAGAGTTCACAACCAAAGAGTACCTACTTTTTATAAACTGTTCACAAATTCGTGGTTTTAGTCAAAGAATACTTTTTATAAACTGAAAATAATACAACAACTAATCTGTGTTCTATATTATCTTGACATCTCGAAGAAAGTTAGACATCCACTTCTACATAATGACTGACTCCTGCTCATTGAATAACTCCAACACTGTAACAGCGAGTGCAGTGAGTGTGAAACAAAAAACTAAAAACAAAATACATAAATGCCTGAAGTGTGATTTCAAATCGGTAAATATTACTAGTTTGAAAACACACATGAGAAAACACACTGGAGAAAAACCATTTGTATGTAACATGTGTGATTATAAATCATCACGTGCTAATTCTTTAAAAATACATATGCGAGCACACACTGGAGAAAGACCATATCAATGTGATATGTGTGATTATAAAGCAGCACAAGCAAGTACTTTAAAACAGCACATTCAAACCCACACTGGAAAAAAAACAAATGAATGTGATATGTGTGATTATAAAGCAGCACGAGCAAGTACTTTAAAACAACACATCGTAACACACACTGGAGAAAGACCATATCAATGTGATAAGTGTGATTATAAAGCAGCACAAGCAAGAGCATTAAGCAGACATATGCAAACACACACTGGAAAAAAACCAAATGAATGTGATGTGTGTGATTATAAATCAGCAGATGCAAGTTCATTAAAACTACATAAACGTGTACACACTGGAGAAAGACCACACAAGTGTAATATGTGTGATTATAAATCAACACAAGCAAGTGCACTAAAAAAACATATGCATATACACACTGGAGCAAAACCATATGAGTGTGATGTGTGTGATTATAAATCAGTTGATGCAAGTTATTTAAAACGTCATCTACAAATACACACAGGAGAAAAATTATATGAATGTGAAATGTGTGATTATAAATCAGCACAAGCAACTAAATTAAAAATACATTTACGTAAACACACTGGAGAAAAACCATATGAATGTGATGTGTGTGATTATAAATCAGCAGTAGCGAGTCAATTAAAACGTCATTACATGCGAATACACGTTGGAGAAAAACCATATAAATGTAAAATGTGTGATTATAAATCAGCACGAGCAAGTACATTAAAATTGCATTTACGTAAACACACGGGAGAAAAACCATATAAATGTAAAATGTGTGATTATAAATCAGCACAAGCAAATTCATTAAAATTGCATCTACGTAAACACACTGGAGAAAAACCATTTGAATGTGATATGTGTGATTATAAATCATCACAGGCAAATACTTTAAAAATACATATGAGTGCACACACTGGAGAAAGACCATACGAATGTGATAAGTGTGATTATAAATCAGCAGTAGCAAGTAAATTAAAAATACATTTACGTAAACATACTGGAGAAAAACCATATGAATGTGATGTGTGTGATTACAAATCAGCACGAGCAAGTCGATTAAAATATCATATGCGTGTACACACTGGAGAAAAACTACATGAATGTGAAATGTGTGATTACAAAACAACAGAAGCAAGTAAATTAAAAATACATTTACGTAAACATACTGGAGAAAAACCATATGAATGTGATGTGTGCGATTATAAGTCATCATACGCTAGTACTTTAAAAATACATATGCGTAAACACACTGGAGAAAAACCATATGAATGTGATGTGTGTGATTATAAATCAGTAGTTTCAGGTTTATTAAAGATACATTTACGTAAACACACTGGAGAAAAACCATATGAATGTGATATGTGTGATTATAAATCAGCTCATGCAAGTTTATTAAGCAGACATATCCAAACACACACTGGAAAAAAAAACACATGAATGTGATGTGTGTGATTATAAATCAGCAGATGCAAGTTCATTAAAACTACATAAACATGTACACACTGGAGAAAGACCACATGAGTGTAATATGTGTGATTATAAATCAGCACAAGCAAGTGCACTAAAAATACATATGCGTATACACACTGGAGAAAAACCACATGAATGTTATATGTGTGATTATACAGCAGCACGAGCAAGTGCACTAAAAATACATATGTGTATACACACTGGAGAAAAACCACATGAATGTTATATGTGTGATTATAAAGCCGCACAAGCAAGTGCATTAAGAAGACATATCCAAACACACACTGGAATAAAACCACATGAATGTGATATGTGTGATTATAAAGCAGCACATGCAAGTTTATTAAGCAGACATATCCAAACACACACTGGAAAAAAAACACATGAATGTGATGTGTGTGATTATAAATCAGCAGATGCAAGTTCATTAAAACTACATAAACATGTACACACTGGAGAAAGACCACATGAGTGTAATATGTGTGATTATAAATCAGCACAAGCAAGTGCACTAAAAATACATATGCGTATACACACTGGAGAAAAACCACATGAATGTTATATGTGTGATTATACAGCAGCACGAGCAAGTGCACTAAAAATACATATGCGTATACACACTGGAGAAAAACCACATGAATGTTATATGTGTGATTATAAAGCCGCACAAGCAAGTGCATTAAGAAGACATATCCAAACACACACTGGAATAAAACCACATGAATGTGATATGTGTGATTATAAAGCCGCACATGCAAGTTTATTAAAAAGTCATATGCGATCTCATACTGGAGAGTAACCATGAATATCTTACAGGAACATTGGGCTAAAACCAATACACTGGCTTCCACAGGATAGCAAAAAATAAAAAATTAATGGGCAAAATCAGAAATGATATGGAACATTGAAAATTAAAATGGTCGCCCTTCGTTATAGGCAAGAGTGTAATTCAAAATTATCTTAATAGTCTGAAATAATGTTCTGTAAAGCTTCGACCAAAATAAAATGAATGGACGGGCCATAACCATTGAACTTGCTCAGTAAAAACGAGTCAAAACCACCGGACATATACTTCAACACTTAATTATAACCATGTACAGTAACTTTTTTGTAAAAAATTGATAGCATTTTTTTGTTGTGTATTTACACTACGGGAAAGCACACAAAGGAATACATTTTGTCAGATATTTCGTTATCATGTAACAATAGTCTTTTGTGGCACTTCCTACGGCTAGAGACCGACTGAAACGAAGTGAGCGCCGGAGCTCATTTTGTAATCTTCAAAAATGCGCTTCTTCTGGGCCCATCCATTCATTTTATTTTTGTCGAAGCTCTTGAAGTCTATAAAATGTAGCTTGATTAATTTGACACATGTCAAAAGCCTCGAATAGTGCTGGGACAGTTTGGATTGTCCAATCGATAATAATGTCTGTGTTTATCCACTGGAAGTGTTTTGCATGAATAATATTTACAAAAATCGTGTAATACCTCAACTAATTACAACCAAATATGTGTGAGTTTTTATGGATTAAAAGCAAACCCATCTATATTTGTGTTGTAGTACTAGTATAATTAGACTTTAGGATAATGAAATAAAACAGAAGAACCAATTACAAAATTATATATATATAGGATTGCGTTTGACTGCCAACTCGCCTGATGTTAAGCGATGATGCGGTCTACGGTGGGGCACGCTTGCAAGAAACCAATTCACTCGTGATTTGAAGACACCCAGATTGTAAATATATAATAAATATATTGTTTGATCTAATGGTGTATATCCCAAATGGTATCTATGTCATCATCATCATCTGTGTCAGAGTCACTTGAACAATCCTGCAGATTAATAATAAATTCTTGATCACATAAATACCCGAAGTGAACATCGTGCTCCCAATCTTCTAAGATTATTTTCCGTGTCTTATCCACCACCTTCTTCCAATCTTTTGGCGTCACATGCTCACAGGCGTCGTTCAGTAACTTCTTGTGAAAATAGTATACCATATGAAAAAAGTAGTACATTTGGGAGTTTAAACAGAAAAAAATAGTATAGTAGACATTATAAACATTGATTTATTATAGATATTTAAGTCTTTTTCGGAGTCCAGCACTTTCATCCGTAACTTTTTTTTGATGCTGTTTTAAATTATTTTATGGTATTTAATAAGTAGTCGGTCTAGTATGTTATTTTAGCAGTCAGTCTTTGGATCAAAACATTTCGTTCCGTAAAATTAACAAAGACAGTTACTCGTAAAATAAAAACGATATAAAGGTACATCAAACAAAGAAAATAAAAAGCTTTAATTATTATCACTAATACTAATTATTATGTACTAATTATCACTAATATTTTTTTTTTGTTACTAGTAACTCTAGTATATAATCTTTGCTAGTAATTAGATATTATTATACTTTATACATAAGAAATCTAGGTTTACAAAAAAGTTGTAAGTTATCTTTACAAGTTTTGAATTTCGATAGTATGGAGAGAAATTCTGTTTTTTTTTACTATTTAACACAGCAAAATAAAAATCGATTTTACGTTTATCGATTTACCACATCCCTAAAATTTTAGTCAAGTTGACGTAACCTTGTTATAAGCGAATGGAAAGATTTGGTTATTGTTTTCAAAGACTACTATGATTGTTTTGTGATTCCACGCTAAATGCAGTTCCGTTTTGAAGTTCAAATATTCTTTTACTGTTTCTATGTACAGCACTTGTAGTTCATAGTAGTTTTACATGCAGAAAACCAGTGATCTTTGTGTTACAAATATATGTAATTTGCCAGACGTCATTACAAAGACATGCTGTGTAATGCCCATGCTGTGGTAATTTAGAACATTAGTGGCGGAACGCTCTAAGGCTGCTGACATCCATCCGCGCCTAACCAAAGAGATGAAAGAGAATGTAACTCGACGCTACGCCTAACTAAACTAATTAAAACAACATAACGTACTGTGTCAATATCCTCTGGTATAAGTGTTCTGTGGTCAATATCATCCATCAAAAATGTTTCAAAATAAAAAACATAACGTCAACAATAATTATTCTTTGAACATTATTAATAATTAATTTATCATTTCTTCGATAAATTTCACGGTAATATCTCTAATTTTATCAGTAGAGTGATTCAAAGTTTCTGTGTACCTATTTTAGTGTTAATTTGAACGCATGTGCCACCGTTTCAATTTAGCTACCTTCGAACTGAGATTTCATATTTTACTACGTATCGTTGCCCCCCACAAAGATTTCATACTATACTACGTGCCCCCGAACTGTGAACCCATAATATATTTATGCTAAGCTTTGTTCAAATTTCGGAGAAAAAACTCGTGCAGTTATCTAGGCCACGTAGTACAGCTTGAGTAAAGCCCGATGCAGACCTTGCGAAGTACAGGTGGCAAGTACAAGTAGCAAGTACCTACTAGATACTAGTAGTTAGTAGATACTTGCTACTTGTACTTCTCATGGTCTGCAATGGCATAATACTTAGGTGATAATTTGAATTTAGTTTAGGAATCGTGGTAATTTCTGGTAATAACTGTGATGATTACTTGTTTTGCAGTTGTTTGAACACTTTGAACTGATACAGGACTCACTACCTATATTATTATCACTGTATTGCAAGATGTCATTCAAGTTGCTGGTTGCAACGTGAGCGATGGAAAAGGTAATTTCATATTAAAACTGTTAACATATTCGTGTCCTACAACGAAAGAGAATGTAAACACAATGGTACCGTATTACTAATGACCATTACCCAATGAATAGACTTTTCGAATTAGCAATCCAAGGTATTTATTACTATAATATAATTACGATTTACCCTTAGTCTCAGATATGATAGTTTTCGAACACTTTTTTCGTTTACGTATTGTTCCATACATTTTAGTAAAGCGCCTCCAGCGGAAACGCGAAAGAACTAAAATCGGTAGTAAACGGCGGTATAGATTGCTTCACTATAGTACGAAAAAAATATCGAATACCTTTCAGCCCAGCAATGTATGGAACAATACGAAAACGAAAAAAGTTTTCGAATACTATCAAAACTTGTACTATGGGTAGAACAGAGTAGATACTTTTAAAGGTTTCGTACGGCGTACCGTACCCAAAGGGTGAAAACGGAACTCTATTACTAAGCTTACGCTATGTCTGTCAGTCCGTCCTACCTCTTAACGCTGGTCGGTTTTTTATGTTATTTCCCAAAAGCAAAGAAGTTTAAACCACTGCTGGAACACAGGCCTTCTCTCAGAGAAAGGATGGGCCCTAATTCATCATCATCATCAAACTTGCTTGGGCGATATCTCGGAAACTGTCGATCCTGGACTAGCAGTTCCTTCGCAAAAGTGATAGATCTCGTCGAGATCTTCATTTCGGATGACAGCTGTCAAACTTGCTTGGGCGATATCTCGGAAACCGTCGATCCTGGACTAGCAGTTCCTTCGCAAAAGTGATAGATCTCGTCGAGATCTTCATTTCGGATGACAGCTGTCAAACTTGCTTGGGCGATATCTCGGAAACCGTCGATCCTGGACTAGCAGTTCCTTCGCAAAAGTGATAGATCTCGTCGAGATCTTCATTTCGGATGACAGCTGTCAAACTTGCTTAGGTGATATCTCGGAAACCGTCGATCCTGGACTAGCAGTTCCTTCGCAAAAGTGATAGATCTCGTCGAGATCTTCATTTCGGATGACAGCTGTCAAACTTGCTTAGGTGATATCTCGGAAACCGTCGATCCTGGACTAGCAGTTCCTTCGCAAAAGTGATAGATCTCGTCGAGATCTTCATTTCTGATGACAGCTGTCAAACTTGCTTGGGCGATATCTCGGAAACCGTCGATCCTGGACTAGCAGTTCCTTCGCAAAAGTGATAGATCTCGTCGAGATCTTCATTTCGGATGACAGCTGTCAAACTTGCTTAGGCGATATCTCGGAAACCGTCGATCCTGGACTAGCAGTTCCTTCGCAAAAGTGATAGATCTCGTCGAGATCTTCATTTCGGATGACAGCTGTCAAACTTGCTTAGGTGATATCTCGGAAACCGTCGATCCTGGACTAGCAGTTTCTTTGCAAAAGTGATAGATCTCGTCGAGATCTCAATTTTGGATGACAGCTGTCAAACTTGCTTGGGCGATATCTCAGAAACCGTCGATCCTGGACTAGCAGTTCCTTAGCAAAAGTGATAGATCTCGTCGAGATCTTCATTTCGGATGACAGCTGTCAAACTTGCTTGGGCGATATCTCGGAAACCGTCGATCCTGGACTAGCAGTTCCTTCGCAAAAGTGATAGATCTCGTCGAGATCTTCATTTCGGATGACAGCTGTCAAACTTGCTTAGGTGATATCTCGGAAACCGTCGATCCTGGACTAGCAGTTTCTTTGCAAAAGTGATAGATCTCGTCGAGATCTCAATTTTGGATGACAGCTGTCAAACTTGCTTGGGCGATATCTCAGAAACCGTCGATCCTGGACTAGCAGTTCCTTAGCAAAAGTGATAGATCTCGTCGAGATCTTCATTTCGGATGACAGCTGTCTATAATAGGTAGAGACTGGCAAAGCTATAGTAATATTTTTGTGTTTCAGGCATGCAATCTCAACCAAACGCAGGACTTACAAATGTAAATGATACAAGTGCTGCAATGGTTCCTAATGAAGGTGGTGTAACATCGGATACACAAGAAGAAAAAGATTTTTAAGAAGATTTTCGAGATTGGTTTGTGTTTGCAATCTCAAAATTATGAGATTTATAGAAAACAATGTTGCTTGATTTTTGAAGTTACCAAAAGAATGTGAAGAAACTGCACATCTTTTGATGTTCTTCGATAAATTATTTGATTCGGTGAATGGATCTTACAGTGAAATTCTGGGAAGACATTTTTACTTTGCTGCTGTAACGCCGAAATCACCACATCAGAAATTTTGGAGTGAAGCTCTTCCAGTTTTAAGATCGTTACGATATTTAAATGACGGGAGGGAAAAGGTTGTTCGGTCCATAACAAGCTGGATTAAGACTAAAGAAGGATTCCAAATGCTTGTAAATTCTTTACACAAAAATCAACTTAACTATATAGTTAATAAATTTCAACCACAGGATGACAGGACCCATTAGAAAATATGTTTGGCTCCATATGGTCATTGAGCATATGCAATAGAATGCCTGGTGCATTTGTTTTTGAAAGCAAATATAAATCACTTTTAATAAATAATTTATCAATGGGTGATTCGCAAGGAGCGAATTGTGAAAAAGATACTTCAGCCGGCTTACAAACAATACGCGATTATTTTGATATTTGAGCTCAAAATCAAATGAAAAAGAAAATATCGAAATTGATGAGGAAGAGTTTATAATGAGGATCAGTAATCATCATCAGCCGGAAGACGTCCACTGCTGAACATAGGCCTCCCCCTTTAACCTCCACATTGAACGACAGCCCGCCTTTTGCATCCACTGGATACCCGTGACTCTCACAATATCGTCGGTCCATCTAGTGAGAGGCCTCCCTACGCTGCGTCTTCCGGTTCGTGGTCTCCACTCCAGAACCTTTCTTTCCCATCGGTTATCGGTTCTGCGATGGGCGATGGCAATGGCAATGCGATGGCAATGGGCGATGTGGCCCGCCCATTGCAACTTCAACTTGCAAATTTTAGCAGCTGTCGGTGACTCTGGTTCTTTGGCGAATATCCACCACGTTTCGGATCTTATCGCGCAAAGAAACTCCGAGCATAGCTCTCTCCATTGCCCGCTGTGTGACTCTGAGCTTTTCCAAAAGGCCAACAGTTAAAGACCACGTCTCAGTACCATATTAGTAAAGTAGTAGCAAATTCAATAGAACTAGTACTCACTTTATTCTTCATGACATATCTTTTTGAATTATCCAAATCGGACCATTACTTACGAAGATATTAAGTAATAAACATTAAGCCGTTGCTGCCGCTAAAAGAAATGAACGTGGGTGCGTATGACGTCACTGGGACGGTCGCCGCCAGCTACCCGTTGGCCGCTAAAAGGCGCGCAGTGTTTTGGGTGGTTAATTGTGACTTTGATGCAAATTAAGTGCCCGATTTGTGTCTAATATTAGCTTAGTACAGTCTATACTAAATGCGTAACCCTGTATATAATAATGATCTCCTATCGGCTTAGAACAATCTATATGCCTAACCGTGTTTAATGACCTCCTTTCAGTATAGGACAGTCTATATGCGTAACCTTGTGTAATGACATATTTTTTTTGCTTAGTTCAATCTATATGAGTAACCCTGTATAATGACTTCCTTTCAGCTTATTAGTCTATATGCGTAACCCTGTATAAGACCTCCTTTCGGCGTAGTACAGTCGGTCTATTCCACTTTGATCCCTGACTGAAAATACCATTGTACCCCAGACATTTGTATTTGTGTGCGTGCTGCGGTGCGTGCGTACATGCATGCGCACATACAAGCCGCACGATGTATCTTTCTTCGAAGATAACTTACTATTATATTTTTACTACGGTGGAGTTTTATCATCTCTTTTTACAACGGAGTACCATATTTTACGAAGTAGTAAAAAAATTAGTTTTTCTGGCGTTTTAATAGAGCGTTTTTATTTGTTTGTACATTTCGGCACTATTCAATATTTGTACATAGTTAAAAGATCAATTAGACACATTTCGGGCACTTAATTTGTATCGAAAATCACAATTATCCACCCAAAACACTGCGCGCCTTATAGCTGCCAACGGGTAACTGGCGACGAACGTCCCAGTGAAGTCACAAGCTATCACGCCGGCCGACCAGTGAATTTCGCTAGTGATTTGGTCATAACTTCGTTATTTTTTGTCGTAAAACAATATTTTTGCACTGTATGTTAAGGATTTCTTAGCTCTATAAATCTGCATTCTCAACTAAAAACGTTACTGATCCTCATTGATCCCATCAACACTCAATCAATGATGATGAACGCATCCACAAGTGATGTAGAAAATTGTGCAGCTGTTGGTTATTGCAGTGGATGGATGGTCAGAAAGGAAAAAAATAATATTTAGTTAACCACTGTAAAACCTGCAATAAAGACCTCGAAAACCATGAGGAACTACCATTTGTGGTCTCCACTCAAGAACCTTTCTTCCAGTTTATCGGTTCTTCGAGCGAAATGGAACATAATTATAATACATAATATTACCTATGATTTTAGACAAACAGTAATTTTTTTTAAATCGCAGAATACATACAATTGATAATATCTATAAATGTAGATTTAAACTTTTTAAAGTCTAAATTGCACAAACAACGCCTGCAGAGTTTTTTAATATCGATTGGTGCAAACTAATCTTAAACATATTGTCAGGAAAATCACAGAGACGGAGATTGTTAAAGCTGCTTTTGATTATTATACAAAACATAAAACAAAAAATTTAACGTAATCAGGTGTTTTTTTAAAAATAAGATTTAGCATAGTATAATGTTTAATTAAAACCAATGCATTTTTAACATATTTTTGTATAAGCTCTAATGTAAAAACGGTAATACGTACAAGCGTCTAACTTGGCATGATTATAGTACACACTCCAAAGTATATAAACAAACAATAATAAATGACCAAGTGCGAGTCAGTGACAAATTTCTGTTTATTTCTTCAAGATATAATTGTGTTACATTATAGCGTATTCATTTGATAATTGTATTTATGAGTTGTATAAAACTGTACAGCCGTTTAATAAAATATTTTATTAAAGCTCGCAAAAAAGCTTATTATTTCTGAAGTAGACGGAGCGCTGCAGCCAAACTTATGCTTAGCGGACTTAATTTTTACAGTAGGCAAGATGTTTTTTCTACTATGGAAAATGATTGTAGTTTTTTACGGAATGTATGGGATTGGTCACGTGAATTTTTCACCAGTTGTGTAAATCTCATACATTTTGTATAAAACTACAAGCGTTTTCTGTAGTAGAATAGAATTAATACAACCTGCTATTCATCTGTAGGTTAAATGTAGTACCGTTAGTGGCGGATAGATGGAGGCACATATAATTGATTTCAAATATGGCTGAGTTGCCAGTCTATCTCCGTATATATATAGTAGTCTTTGGTAATGCCGTCCCGTGATGCCGTCTGTCATATCAATCAGGGGCGGATCCAGCATTTCACTATGGGGGGGGGGGGGCATTCTGGATTTCATTTTGGGGGGGGCCATTCTGACAAGGTTCGAAGGAATCAAATCGAAAAATTGAGTCGAATGTATGGAATTGCTAGGTGTTTTGGGGGGGAGGGGGCCAGGCCCCCATGGATCCGCCAATGATATCAATCAAGCTACATTTCAAGGACTTAAGTAGCTAACAGACGAGACTGACTTGGACCGCCATCCAACCAACGGGAGAGAAAGAGAATTTTTTTCCTTGCCTTCTGGTTTTATCGGCTTTTAGTGCTCTTTTTTCTTTCACAGGTCAATGTGATATTGTCAAATAATATCAAATTATTTAGTAGTGTGTGTGTAAATATTTTTAAGTTTAAAAATAAATATAATTACATAAAGGGTTCATTTTATTTGATTTTGAAATGTCCTTTTTGTTAGAACGGCAGGGGTCGAATATAATTCATCATCATTATCAGCTTTCATCAGCATCACTATCAGCTATCCTTTTGCATCCACTGGATACCCGCGACTCTCACAATGTCGTCGGTCCATCTAGTGGGAGACCTACCTACGCTGCGCCTTCCGATTCGTGGTCTCCACTCCAGAACCTTCAGTTCTTCAGTCCTGTCATTCAGTGTGGCGGTTACAGGGGGAGGCCTATGTTCAGCAGTTGACGTCTTCTGGCTGATGATGATGAGCCTATCATGTTCCCACTGCTGGGCCCTAATCCACCATGCTGGCCCAGTGCATGTTAGTGAATGTCGTATGATTTTTGAAGTTCTTGGACATGAGCGATGGCATTGAAATTGCACATTATTTATGTAGGCAGGTACCAAAGCGTTTGTGTGAAATTTTATGTTTTATTTTATTCATCTCTTTTTAGGGTTCCGTACCCAAAGGTTAAAAACGGGACCCTATTTCCAGGCCTACGATGTTTGTCTGTCTGTCCGTCTGTCCTACCTATTAACGGCTGTATCTTTCGAACCTTAATGGATAGCCAGTTGGAATTTTCACAGAATATGAAATGCTACGGCGGATTAATTAAGAAATAATAAAAAAAAAGTCTAAAAATAAAAACGACATGGGGATCCCCATGGATACACCGGCATCGCAGATACGTTGTCAACCTTTAAATGAATAATAAATATGATACTAAAATTACAAAAAAAAAAATATACGACATACATTTTACATTTATCTCGTTATTCAGTACCTAACAAGGTACATTATGGTTACCATCGAGTACTTTTTATACACGGAAAGTTGGTATAGACAGACATGGCGCACTCCGGACTTTAGGTATGTTCGGCCGGTGTCCCTTCCCAAGAGGGTCATAGCAGGGCAATCAGTGGCCGCTCGGCTCGCGCCCGGCCCGCACGCTACGCTAGCTACGTCGCGCGTATTTAAGCATCTTTTCTGTCAGGGACCTTGACCAATTATTTACAACATAATCTGCAAATTAGAGCTCCGAAATGAGGTCTCCATGTTCTCATCTCATGTAGTTTTTACCTAAATATACATCGGGATGATGATCTTGTAATAGGCCTCTTAAACTTATACTTTTACATGATTGTTGTTGGACCAAATTCAGAATAAGCGCTAGTTTTTTTTGTGCAGATTAAATGTCATTCCAATTAAAGTAGAATATAAGTAATAGGTAGGTACTACATAGACTACATAGCTGGTAAGTAAATACTAATAAGTATTCTGTGTAACACCCCTCTCGAAGAGGAAGGCATGTGTTCAGCAGTGGACGTTTACTGGCTGATGATGATGATGATTCTGTGTAAACATCAAGAAGACAACCCTAACGTTACACGTGCACCGTCAGGAGAGATAGAGCTACGTGATAGAAAGAGAGCGGCTCTCTAGGTAAATATAGCGAGCTGTATCCAGCGCTGTACAAGTTGAATTGCTACTTTATTGCCTCGTAGATAGAGTCCTTATTTATTTAAATTTCTTTGTGGAGTGAACCATCTGTGTCTATTATGTCTTCTGTGCTTGTACTAAGGGTACTGGTAGGCATACGCTTCACATGTACACCCATTCTCATTTCATTCTGGCGTCTTTCTGTCCAATATCCACTGCTGTGATGGAAAGCAATGCACTTCCAAACTTATTTAAACCTAGCGGTCCGCCCCAGCTTCGCACGGGTATTGATATAGTACGCACTGATTAATAAATAGCCTATATTAATCAGTGATCATGTAGCATTCAAATGGTGAAAGAATTGTTAAAATCGGTTCAGTACTTTTTGAGCCAATTCGTTACAAACATACTTACATACAAATCTTTCCTCTTTATAATATTAGTATAGATATAGAAGTATAGACTAGCGGTCCGCCCCGGCTCCGCACGGCTATTATTGGAGTTTTAGAAAGGATCCCTATTTTTTTTTGAAAATACCATATAACTTGTCACCCGGGGATAGTGTAGCTTCCCAACAGTGGAAGAATTTTTCAAATCGGTTCAGTAGTTTCGGAGCCTATTCAATGCAAACAAACAAACAATCAAATCTTTCCTGTTTATTATATTAGTATAGATAGATAGATAGACTAGCTGACCCGACAGACGTTGTCCTGTCTTAGAACTGTCAAACGCGTGAATTTAAAAACGATTGTAAGCTTCCAATTTTCTGCACAATTTCCTTAATTTTTCTTTCCATAAAAACTTCTACAAAGTATTAGAAAACTTTAAAAAATAAACCGGCCAAGTGCGAATCGGACTCGCGCACTGAGGGTTCCGTATTACCACAAAATACAACAAGGTCGTCCAAGTAACCGAATTACCAGTTATTGTTCAGGCTTAACGCCTTCCAAAATAGTCGAAGCAACTAATTAGTAAAATATGGTATTTTGATTCGATGTAATAATAAGGTCATGTAAATAACGAAATTACCAGTTACAACTTTGTAATGAACAGAAATCTGTCACCGACTCGCACTTGGCCATTTTTTTAGTATTTGTTATACTTTAGAGTGTGTACTATTATGAATACGTAAAAAAATACGTTTGTTGTATGGGGACCCCCCTTTTGTTTTTACTTTTTGACTTTTTTATTATTTCTCAGTTAATCCGCCGTAACATAACATATTCTGTCAAAATTATAACTGGCTATCTATTTAGTTCGAAAGATACAGCCGTTAATATGTAGGACAGACAGACAAACAGAGAGACAGTCATCGTAGGCTTAGTAATATGGTCCCGTTTTTACCCTTTGGGTACAGAACCCTAAAAACGATGAATGAAATCGGTAAAGTCGTTCTCAAGTTAAGGCGTGACCAAGGTAAATAGAGATTCATTTTTTAACCGACTTCAAAAAGGAGGAGGTTATCAATTCGACTGTATGTTTTTTTATATATATAGATAAACTTTACATAGTTTAACTTTTCATTTGTATTTTCGGTGTGTAATAAAGTTGTATTGTATTGTATTGTATATGTCGGCGCAAGACCAATATAAGCTTCTAAATAATAACGTCGAATTCAACAATGTCCGTTAAAATGAAGACCAGAAAGGTTTACAAACTGATTGATGTAATTAGTTTACTTATTTAAGCGTAAAGTTAACTGTGGAAAACTAAAATGTAAAAATATGTTTTGTTCTCTTTCCGGACAGGAAACAATAACACAAGACTATTTAATCTTTAGTTAAATGTAAAGTTATCTATTGCTAAATTCATGTCTTGATTTGTAAACGATAAACATTAGGTTTAAAATCATTAGTTAATGATTACATTAAAAGACAGCTGATTTGATATTCGATTTACGAAACGAAAAACATGGCGCCTTGTTTCGATTATTTAAATGTTTAGCTTAAGTGTTAATAAGAGCTAAGTTCTGTAAATAGTTAAGATTATTTAACAAGTTATAAACTACTGTAAAGTAGGTTATTTGTAGATCTTTAATGAACAGTGTTATGACTACACAACGACATGACGCCATCTTTGTTATAAAATGGCGAGCTGTTGTGGAGCCGGGCTCATTCTGTTTGAGGCGTTCATCGAGCACAGTACAAAGTGCAGAAACAGGCAGTCTTGCTTGAAGCGATATTCGGTGCACTTAGAGTGCTGTTACTATTTTGTTAACTACTATTTATTGCTCAATAAGTGTTATGAAAAGTGTTATTCTGTAATAATTGTGATAAAGTGATGGCGCTGTAGTTTCTTGCCCTTCTTCTAAAAGCGTCTAGGGTTTTACGAACGTGGCGGTAAATTAGCATTAGCATAGAGCACCTTCTTAGGGTCTATGCAGAAATAAAAGAACAAGGAGAACTTTCAATGTGTTTCTTTGACCTACCCCGTGAATAAGTCAGTTTGGTACAGCCTAAAAACTACAAAGTTGCTTAGAAGAGAGTAGTTCTGCCAGTTAAGGTTTTATCTCCAAATGGTAGAACCCAGTGATGGAAACAGTATCATCATCACTAATGACGTCACAGCTTCAAAAAACATCCTAGTACCGGGTGTTCTCCGACATCAGAAGTGGGATAGAATCCGATAATCCTTCTGTCTGTTTATTATGTTTCAGATTATCCTAGTCACGCCCACGAGAACAGTGTTAATGCTCGTCGATGGATTCCCCCAAATCAAACCGATTGATGCCTGGTGCGACAAGTTAAGACGTGTCTACACCATGCACAGTGACGAGTGGACCTGCAGCGGACCTGGTGCTGCTATTACAATCTGGTGATGTACCTTCAGAATTCTTTTCGTATAATAATAATGATGACGATGATTCATGACATCATCGAGTGGCTGTAGACACAACAGCAAACTATTGCCCAGCAGCTGAATATGCAAACAATAGCAGAGCATAAAATCGTTCCTATCGATAAGAAATAAAAGCTTGCAATTATGCGAGGGACATTTGCAATGCGTGGAGCATTAACTACAACATCTTCGCTTACTTCTCCATGTACAGTAAACTTCTACCTACCTCCATAAACTTTAAACTTGATTCATTTATGATTGTCACGATGTGAAAAATATCCGCTGATAACTGATAATCGGAATCGGTTATCATTAAAAGATATTCAATAGAAATCATGCTGAGTTTCTTGTTTGGAAACAACAGAAACACTGATAAATAAAAAGTTATCGGCTAGTGTGATTGTGAATGGATACCTAGCTCAGAGAAACTGATTTTCATTTTAGATACTCCGAGACCCTCCGAGACACTTCGAGACCCTCCGAGACACTTCGAGACCCTCCGAGACACTCCGAGACACTTCGAGACCCTCCGAGACCCTCCGAGACACTTCGAGACCCTCCGAGACACTTCGAAATCCTCCAAGATACTTCGAGACCCTGCGAGACACTCCGAGAACCGCCGAGATTCATTTCATTTTCATAATTTCATTTCATTTCTACTCACTCCGATACTCCAACACTCTCCGACAGTACAGTACTAAAATCTTCTAAACACATCGAGACCCCTGAAATACTTTATACGCTCGAGAACATTCTAGAAAATTCCAATACCAAATCTTTATCCACCCCTAAGTACCAGCAGCAAGTTTCTCAAGAATACTAACAACAGACTGATGTGGCTGGTGCAGAGCACGCACCACCTGTCAGAATGGCCGTGTCGGCGCAAGACCAATATAAGCTTCTAAATAATAACGTCGAATTCAACAATGTCCGTTAAAATGAAGACCAGAAAGGTTTACAAACTGATTGATGTAATTAGTTTACTTATTTAAGCGTAAAGTTAACTGTGGAAAACTAAAATGTAAAAATATGTTTTGTTCTCTTTCCGGACAGGAAACAATAACACAAGACTATTTAATCTTTAGTTAAATGTAAAGTTATCTATTGCTAAATTCATGTCTTGATTTGTAAACGATAAACATTAGGTTTAAAATCATTAGTTAATGATTACATTAAAAGACAGCTGATTTGATATTCGATTTACGAAACGAAAAACATGGCGCCTTGTTTCGATTATTTAAATGTTTAGCTTAAGTGTTAATAAGAGCTAAGTTCTGTAAATAGTTAAGATTATTTAACAAGTTATAAACTACTGTAAAGTAGGTTATTTGTAGATCTTTAATGAACAGTGTTATGACTACACAACGACATGACGCCATCTTTGTTATAAAATGGCGAGCTGTTGTGGAGCCGGGCTCATTCTGTTTGAGGCGTTCATCGAGCACAGTACAAAGTGCAGAAACAGGCAGTCTTGCTTGAAGCGATATTCGGTGCACTTAGAGTGCTGTTACTATTTTGTTAACTACTATTTATTGCTCAATAAGTGTTATGAAAAGTGTTATTCTGTAATAATTGTGATAAAGTGATGGCGCTGTAGTTTCTTGCCCTTCTTCTAAAAGCGTCTAGGGTTTTACGAACGTGGCGGTAAATTAGCATTAGCATAGAGCACCTTCTTAGGGTCTATGCAGAAATAAAAGAACAAGGAGAACTTTCAATGTGTTTCTTTGACCTACCCCGTGAATAAGTCAGTTTGGTACAGCCTAAAAACTACAAAGTTGCTTAGAAGAGAGTAGTTCTGCCAGTTAAGGTTTTATCTCCAAATGGTAGAACCCAGTGATGGAAACAGTATCATCATCACTAATGACGTCACAGCTTCAAAAAACATCCTAGTACCGGGTGTTCTCCGACATATAGATTGATTTTTGGTGTTTTTTATGAGTATTGAATTTTATAAGTAAAACTTCTCTCTTTCTTTCTAGCTATATTTATATCAGATATGCAGGGACAGATGACATGTGACAGCGCCCCTAGGCACATCGTCGGCGCCCCTCTGGCTGCCACATTGAGTTACTTCAACTTTAGTAACTCTTAATAATAATAATGATACTAAAGTATTGAAGGGCGCGCCCGTGGCCACCTGCCATGTCGCAGGTTGGAGGGCACTGTCTGAACTCTGTGTTGGACACTGCCTGAACGAGGCACGCTACATCAGTAACGCATAATTTCGTGCGCCCGGCCCCTTGCCTGAGGGTTACTCCTCCACTGCCAACATGGTGGTCAGCCTTCCTTGTCTCTCAGATCCACTTCACTCTGCCTTCGACATTGTCTTCTAACAGCTGACGCTACCTGATGCCTTTATATTACTTTACTTGTTAATGATATTACATTGTTCATTTATATGTTTTTTCTCCAGTGTGTGTTAGGATGTGTTGTTTTAAAGTACTTGCTCGTGCTGCTGTATAATCACACATATCACATTTATATGTTTTTTCTCCAGTGTGTGTTAGGATGTGTTGTTTTAAAGCACTTGCTCGTGCTGCTGTATAATCACACATATCACATTTATATGTTTTTTCTCCAGTGTGTGTTAGGATGTGTTGTTTTAAAGTACTTGCTCGTGCTGCTGTATAATCACACATATCACATTTATATGTTTTTTCTCCAGTGTGTGTTAGGATGTGTTGTTTTAAAGTACTTGCTAGTGCTGCTTTATAATCACACATATCACATTCATGTGGTTTTACTCTAGTGTGTGCTACGATGTGTTGTTTTAAAGTACTTGCTCGTGCTGCTTTATAATCACACATATCACATTTATATGTTTTTTCTCCAGTGTGTGTTAGGATGTGTTGTTTTAAAGTACTTGCTAGTGCTGCTTTATAATCACACATATCACATTCATGTGGTTTTACTCCAGTGTGTGTTACGATGTGTTTTTTTAAAGTACTTGCTTGTGCTGATTTATAATCACACATATCACATTTATATGGTTTTTTTCCAGTGTGTGTTAGGATGTGTTCTTTTAAATGACTTGCTTGTGCTGTTTTATAATCACACATATCACATTTATATGGTTTTTCTCCAGTGTGTGTTAGAATGTGTTTTTTTAAAGTACTTGCTTGTGCTGCTTTATAATCACACATATCACATTCATGTGGTTTTATTCCAGTGTGTGTGACGATGTGTTGTTTTAAAGAACTTGCTTGTGCTGCTTTATAATCACACATATCACATTTATATGCTTTTTTCCCAGTGTGAGTTAGAATGTGTCGTTTTAAAGTCCTTGCTTGTGCTGCTTTATAATCACACATATCACATGCATGTGGTTTTACCCCAGTGTGTGTTACGATGTGTTGTTTTAAATTACTTGCTGCTGCTGCTTTATAATCACACATATCACATTTATATGGTTTTTCTCCAGTGTGTGTTAGGATGTGTTGTTTTAAATGACTTGCTTGTGCTGTTTTATAATCACACATATCACATTTATATGCTTTTTCTCCAGTGTGTGTTAGGATGTGTTGTTTTAAATTACTTGCTGCTGCTGCTTTATAATCACACATATCACATTCATATTGTTTTTCTCCAGTGTGTGTTAGGATGTGTTGTTTTAAAGTACTTGCTCGTGCTGCTGTATAATCACACATATCACATTTATATGGTTTTTCTCCAGTGTGTGTTAGGATGTGTTGTTTTAAATGACTTGCTTGTGCTGTTTTATAATCACACATATCACATTTATATGCTTTTTCTCCTGTGTGTGTTACGATGTGTTGTTTTAAATTACTTGCTGCTGCTGCTTTATAATCACACATATCACATTCATATTGTTTTTCTCCAGTGTGTGTTAGAATGTGTTGTTTCAAAGTACTTGCTGCTGCTGCTTTATAATCACACATATCACATTTATATGCTTTTTTTCCAGTGTGTGTTACGATATGTTGTTTTAATGTACTTGCTTCTGCTGCTTGATAATCACACATATCACATTCATATGGTTTTTCTCCAGTGTGTGTTAGAATGTGTTGTTTTAATGTACTTGCTTGTGCTGCTTTATAATCACACATATCACATTTATATGCTTTTTCTCCAGTGTGTGTTACGATATGTTGTTTTAATGTACTTGCTTCTGCTGCTTTAAAATCACACATATGACATTTATATGGTTTCTGTCCAGTGTGTTTTCGAATATGTTGTTTTAAATGTGTTGAGCGTGATGTTTTATAATCACACATGGGACATTTATGTAATGTCCTGTTAGTGTTCCATGTTGCACTCACTGGACTAGTGGTTGCAGATTTAGAGTCATTGGTTGCTATAAGCGCAGTGTTTCCGTCCTCAGTATCCATTCGTTCAGGTTGATTCATCATTCTGTATTCCCAGTACAATAGTATGACTCCTCACATCTGTAACAAGAACAAATTTGTAATGTATCTCTGATTATCTACTCGTGACAACCAACTGAGTAGGCACTATAATGCCTAGAGCGACAATTCATATTAATTTATTTCCACTAAATATAGCATTACAGTAAAATCTAATCATCATCATGTCAGCAGTAGGACGTCCGCTGCTAGACATAGGCCTGCCCCATCGATCTCCAAAAGGGCCGGTTGGAAGCGGCCTGCATCCAGCATTTCCCTGCGGTTTCTTTTAGGTCGTCTGTCCATCTTGTGGGTGGACGTTCTACGCTGCGCTTACCGGTCCATGGCCTCCATTCCGGAACCTTTCGCCCCATCGGCCATCTGTTCTGCGTGATATGTGCCCTGCCCACTGCCATTTCAACTTGCTAATCCGAAAAATCCAATGCGCTATACCTACTTATTACCTTCGACCAAAATAAAATGAATGGACGTGTCCTAACCATTGACTCGTGTTGCACTTGCTACGGCTAGAGACCGACTGAAACGAAGTGAGCGCCAGTGCTCATTTTGTAATCTTCAAAAATACGCTTCTATTGGGCCCGTTCATTTATTTTATTATGGTCGAAGCTTATTACTAGGTCGGTTATTAAGGTACAAAATGTATTTACTTACAAGCAAAAAAAAAAAAAAAAAATGTAGATATAAATTATCAAATAATAACAAATTAGACAGTATCATCTTCTCCTTCACTGCAACAAACACACTCGCTCAATCATCGGTCACTTATCAGCGAAGACATCTAGCTGGGGGAAGTTTGCCTGCATATGGTTGAGGTGTTCTTGTGCCTGTTATATCGGGGAGTGCTTATGAGCCACCGTGCGTGCTGGGACTGGCGCGAACAGCTGTACACATCCGGTGCGGAATCTAGCGCATTGCTCAGGTTCGCACAGGCGGCTCGCCTCTTGTAAGTTGTTCTCAAAGATTTTATATAGTGAGGCCTATTCTGTCATACCTAACTAAACCACTAAACTCTGTCACTAAACTAAACCAATGTGACAGGACTAAAATTATCTCTCTCTCTTTTCATTTTAATATGTGTGAGAAGGATGGCAACAATTTTAGAGCTGTCAAGTTTAGTTTAGAGTGCATCAGAATCGATGGCACTATATGGTATAAAATCTTTATATGTACTTACATGCAGTCACTAGGCCATCTCTGCGGGTGGCTACTGGAAACCTAGATTTGATTTACTCCTCCTTGTTTCAAAGTCGAAGTTTTTATTTGCTTGCCAATGGGTATAAAAGGTCTTAAAATATTAAATGTTCATCCATTAACAGCCCTAAGGGTAAGGGCGTGCAAAATTGTATTAATTTTACAAAGTCGCGGGCAACAGCAATGTATTACAAAACCTTAAAAACACGCAAAATTCTAACACTCAGTATATTGCAGTCTTTGAAAAATCTAGGCAGCCAAATACCTACCTTTTTAAATACAAAATTGGTATTATTTTATATAATTTTTATTGCTTAATTTATATTTTCCTGACCAAACAAAATCACTTTTTTTTTTTTTTTCTTCTTCCCCGAGTTGGGGCTTTTGGCTCCGCATGATTGATGCAGTTGCCATATACAAGTCGTATGAGTTTAGTTTTAGAATACTCGTAATATTAAACAGTTTACCCCGTCTTAATAGCGTCAAACAAGTCATAGTCACAGTCAAAGTCAAGCTAAGTAAGTCACGGCCAAGTCGAGCTCATGCCCCTGTAAAGTGGTGGAGACTTTACAAGAGGCTCCTATGGAGTTTTGGAAACAACACGAAAAGACACGTTTCACCTCGTTATATCACTTGCCCACACTCGAGCACGTTTACGAGCACTTAATGAATAATAATTCACCATTTAGTACACATTAACACTCGAAAATACACAAGTTTAGGAAAATAATCCAACGAGCCGACATGTTTTTTCCGCGTTGGCGCCAAAACTCCCAAAATCACTTTGAGACAAAATCATGCATGACTAACAAAATGTCAATGTCACGCACGTGCGTGACCACGACAGTTGACTTTTTTCTAGGAAGGATTTTGACAGCGTACGTTTTATGTATTTGTTATTGTCATGAATAGGGTACTTGACTGTATTAAAAATATTATGCCAATTGACGCCATCCATAAACATGACATAATGAAAAAGCATATTTCATTGATTTTTTGATAAAAATATGCTTATTTTTTGTAAAAAACGCGATTAAAATAACTGTATTTTCGACATTTGATCACGTGATCGAAAACGGTCTGTAACTGGCTTCATCCCTAGTGACGTCACACAAATCTAAACAAACAGATTTTGTATTGATATTTGCGAATTTAATGTTGTAAAGCTATTTTGAGAGCGATTTATCCAGAAATTTTCACCAAAAACAGTCCGGAGGTTAAATGTGAGAAGAATGGAGAAACATTTTGTGCAAGCAGACAGCAGTAACTTACCCAAAATTAATGTTTTTATGGTTGCATATTTCTTTAATAATAATCCACGTCATTGTTTCTACGCTGCAGAACTCAAAACGTAAAAACTACAATGTCAGTATTAATTTTTAATTGTTCTCCAAGCAAAACATTCAATCAAGTTGTACAAAAAGTATGTTGTAGTAGGTGGATATCACTATTTTGTTAGGTTATGTCTTTACAATGTTTAAAAAGAAAGTAACAGTACATAAAATAGTAATGCAATAAAAACACTAATTGTAATAGAAATATATAGACTCAAATATGTACCTCAAAATGATCTTCGCACTTAGAAACACTTGAATTAGCTCCAATACTTTTGGGTTCTCTACGAGCTACTTAGTTCCAACCTTAGATTGATTCCAACCACTTTTTTCGAGTTATGGGGAGTTTTGGGTGCATTGGAACAGGAACAAATATTTTTTCGGGTGTCTTTATGGAAGTATTTGTACATTTTGGCACTACACAATATTTATAAACCATTACTTCTATTAGAAATTAATTAATCATCAAATTTTTGCAGCCTGGCTGCAGTTGTTTTGTTTTGTGTGACGTCAATTAGTCACGTGATCGGAGCTATGACGCAGGTCTGCGTTTTGGCGCGATATTTTTTTATTCAAACTTTAACATCGATTTATATCGCAAATACGACTGATATCCAGAAAATATAAATGCAGTATACATTATTTTATATCAGACAATCGGAAAAAAAAAATCTTTCAAATTCCAACTAAGTAGTTAACACTAGTAAGCATCTTTTCCTTTGATATTTGTTTTTTTTGCTCTTTCACCTTTACTTAACTTAAGAAAAAAGCTCGAAAGGTTCCGTTCGTTAACCCTAAAATTTAATTTCAGATCATTCTTGTTTCCGTTTATATTTATATGTGTTTGTTCAATACTAAGGGAATCTACTTGGTTTCACAATAAATTATTTATTGAAAAACTCGACTGAAAAAAAATTGTTTACTTTATTTGGAAAATAATTTGGGGCGAGGGGCCCTCCGCTCCTTTGTTGCCCCGAGGCCTCTGGACCTCTAAATCCGGCCCTGTATGTCATTGTAGCTCTGGCATCGCGCGGCGTTGTACTCGGATCGCGGTTACCCATAGGCTAAGTATCTCCCTCTACGCGGTTACCATGATCCACAGCCATGATCCTTAGAATATTGACAGTGTAAATCTTCTAAGCCATGATCCAAGAAAACAAAGTCTAACGCTCTGGGAGTTGTACCGCAATGACGTCACTGTCCAGTTACCACTTTATTGTAACAAAAACAGATACTGGGAAACAATTTTTTAAATAATCTATTAAATAAAACACAAAAAGCTGTTCAATTGTCATTTGATTTGTCCGCTCAAGCAAGTTAAGCACGAATTGAATATATTAAACACAATTTTATCAAAACCACATTGATTTATAGGATTCCCACAGGTAATATACGGATATTGGGGAGTTATTATTTCACGCTACTGTTAACACAGAAAATCATAGAGTCCGCCATTGTTTCGTGTATCGTCATCTCTCTCGCACTTGTTGTAAATTACTTATTTTGCTCTTGCTTATGCACGTCTACGTGTATCCATGACATTGATGACATCATTGCGGGACGCCCACGTCACATCATTTCTCGGAGCGCTATACCTGACGGAGTATATTATTATACCATGGCGGTTACCTTGTAACTAACCAAAAAGTCTGCGCGATTTGTAACGTGCGCCGATATTGGTTCAGACATCGACCAAAATTGGCCGTCGGACATATACTTCAATATGTCCGACGGTTTGACTCGTTTTTACTGAGCAATTTTAATGGTTAGGGCCTGTCCATTCATTTTATTTTAGTCGGAAGGGTTCGGACGTTTTTTGGCACGATCGTGACTATATGATTATGTATTGTAAAGCGATGGTGGTATCACATACACATTTTTTCCTTGAAAGGGTAATGAAACGACTGCATTGTGATACAATAACAATATATATTAGCGTGTGTCGTGGGGGCTACTGATGGCGCGGCGTGTGGTCGCGGTGGTCGCGCCAGTGTCGCTCCACGAACTTGCGGATATAGTTGAACGGCTTTGACACCTTCTCCCCTAGTACGTTGTCTACCTGCAATAATAACAAGGACATTATAGCTAGCGTAGCGTGCGGGCCGGGCGCGAGCCGAGCGGCCACTGATTGCCCTGCTATGACCCGCTTGGGAAGGGACACCGGCCGAACATACCTAAAGTCCGGAGTGCGCCATGTCTGTCTATACCAACTTTCCGTGTATAAAAAGTACTCGATGGTAACCATAATGTACCTTGTTAGGTACTGAATAACGAGATAATTGTAAAATGTATGTCGTATATATTTTTTTTGTAATTTTTGTATCATAATTATTATTCATTTAAAGGTTGGCAGCGTATCTGCGATGCCGGTGTATCCATGGGGATCCCCATGTCGTTCTTATTTTTAGACATTTTTTAAATTATTTCTTAATTAATCCGCCGTAACATTACATATTCTGTGAAAGTTCCAACTGGCTATCTATTTAGTTCGAAAGATACAGCCGTTAATATGTAGGACAGACAGACAAACAGAGAGACAGTCATCGTAGGCTTAGTAATATGGTCCCGTTTTTACCCTTTGGGTACTGTCGGCGCCACTCGTTCAACTGAAGATGGCGATGATGATGATGATGTCTCTTCAGCAGTGGCACCGAAGTGGGTACATATTCACTCTTGATTTCTTCCTGTTCACGAAGGTTCTTGATCTTGAGCGTTCCTTATTCTTGGTCTCGGTGGTTCTTGTTCTTGAGTGTTCCTTGTTCTTGAAAGTTCCTTGTTCAGCTAAAGGTGACGATGAGGGTTCGAAGAGAAAGACTTGTTCAGAGTTGTTCACAATTGCAAGATGCAGTTGAGTGTCTTTTTTTTTTTTTTTTTTTTTTACTTTTACTGTTGGCCTTTTGGCCTCTACAGCTTGACCGGACTAGTTAGCGAACGCAGAGTGCGTTCGGCATAACTTGGTGGTTAAGAGTGCGTATAAAGCGAGGAAAATTTCTGATTTCACCCGCGCGTCTCGCATCACCCGCATTAGTGTGAAACACAACCACGGCAGCGCGGCAGTCGCGCGCAGCTACAGTGTACATAACTCGCGTAGTTGAACTCGTCATGCGGCAAGGAGTAATAAACACAGGATAAGCATAATGTTGGCGTTTTGGCGATTAGCTGGGTTCGGTCGCGGCGCGCAAAATCGTAAATTGTTTTTTTCAATTTTCAAAATTGTGTTTGTTGTTTATTTTTTAACTTAATTTTTAAGTTTTCTAAAGTATAAATATAAAATTAATAAATTATATAAATTAAATTGAAATTGCCTAAATTAATTTTCAAATTAAAATTTTACGCTGGAGACAGAGAGTCAGAGATCGTTAATCATTAAATCAAACTATACTAAACTAAACAAAACTAATGCTACGCTATGCTATACTATACTAAACGAAACACGCGAAACGAAATACCCGAAAGCCCGTTGGTCCTGTTGGTAGTGAACCTACCTTCTGAGCTTCGGCGTGGGTTCGATTCCCACCTAGGACAAAATTTATGTGATGAACATTTTGTGTTTGTTCTACGAGTATACCTGGTTGTTAATATCTATTTAAGTATGATTAATTTAATTTAATTTATTGTAATGTAATTTAATGCAATGCAATTCAATTCCATTCAATTCAATTTAATTTATTAAAAAATATCATCATCATCCTTCACAGAACCTTCCTCATTATTTGAAGTCGGCCTAATATACCTACTGTTTGACCTACCAGTACCTACCCGAGCCAACCCGGCCGGTCTAACAGTAGGTATTACTACTTACCTTTTTATCCGACTTCAAATAAGGAGGAAGGTTCTCAATGCGACTTGTATAATATTAGTGTCTCTGTCTACTTGGTCCACAGTGTTGCACCGCAGTGTTGTAAAGCAGTGTTGCACCGCAGTGTTGCGCCGCAGTGTTGCAACGCAGTGTTGCACCGCAATGTTGCACCACAGTGTTGCAACGCAGTGTTGCAGCGCAGTGTTGCACCACACTGTTGCACCGCAGTGTTGCAACGCAGTGTTGCAACGCAGTGTTGCAACGCAGTGTTGCAACGCAACGCAGTGTTGCACCGCACTGTTGCACCGCAGTGTTGCAACGCAGTGTTGCACCGCAGTGTTGCAACGCAGTGTTGCAACGCAGTGTTGCAACGCAGTGTTGCATCGCACTGTTGCACCGCAGTGTTGCAACGCAGTGTTGCAACGCAGTGTTGCAGCGCAGTGTTGCACCGCATGTCGCGAAGCACCTCAACAGGTACTCTGCGAAATACCCGTATGCATAGATCACTTGTCATCATGTGAGCTGATAATTAGTTGCTGAGAGTGTACTATATTAAATCAAAAAACATGGTTATATTTAAGGTTAGACTGAGTGGTACTATGAGCACCGCGACGGTTCATACGTTTACACTGATGTGGCTGATGCAGACTCTGGTACCTGGAGCGCTCGGTTCCCTAGGATTTCTGATACTGATGCACAGCTGAACAGCCTCTGGTACCTGGAGCCATAGGCCTCCAAGGATTTCTGATACTGATGCACATACTAATGCACTTGTTTCACTGTCAAGTGTCAATAATATCAATAGATAATTTTAATAATTACACTACAAAAAAGTTTTAGACGAAAAATATCTCACTTATGTGAATTACACAATAAATATCATATGGTAATAAAACATGCCTGTGTGTAGTGCATATCAGTGTAAAAATAGAGGTATACACAGTTTTCCTTCCAATGAGAAAAAATAATATTGATAATTTTATTGCATACCTTGCCAAAAGATTCGCTTTTTTACCAGCTAAGGAAACATTAACTTTTTTCTGAGATTCGCCACTGTCAAGAAACATTTTACTGTTTAAAGGCAAAGTTTATTTTTATTGTTTCATTCAAGAGCAATGTTTATAACCTCAAATAAGCCACAAATGACAGCACCAGCGAAGGTGGCGCCATCTGAGATAAGTTTTGCCGTGGTTTGCCTGTGGCTTCTCATTACCCAAAATGTATGAAAAATACTGCGTTAGTTCCCTAATACTCACCCTGTGAAATCATTTACCACTGAATGAAACTGAAAATATGTAGTGATGGTCAAAATATTTTCGGATTTGAATTAAATAAAGAAATTTCGTTAGTGAAGCTACTTCTCAAAATCTCTGAAATATTGGTGCCGTCGTTTGGCTTTAGACCTCAGCAGCCATAAATCGATGCCACAGACTTAAAATATTCAAGGATGGCTGAAATATTTTCTGATTTAACGTCTTCACTGAAATATTGAAGATGTCTTCTAGTATTAGAACTGAACAATCTATAATCACCGTTACTGATTTAAAATATGCAAGGATGGCAGAAATATTTTACGATACAAGTCATGATTCTCTGAAATATAAGAAACATTTTACTGTTTAAAGGCAAAGTTTATTTTTATTGTTTCATTCAAGAGCAATGTTTATAACCTCAAATAAGCCACAAATGACAGCACCAGCGAAGGTAGCGCCATCTGAGATAAGTTTTGCAGTGGTTTGCCTGTGGCTTCTCATTACCCAAAATGTATGAAAAATACTGCGTTAGTTCCCTAATACTCACCCTGTGAAATCATTTACCACTGAATGAAACTGAAAATATGTAGTGATGGTCAAAATATTTTCGGATTTGAATTAAATAAAGAAATTTCGTTAGTGAAGCTACTTCTCAAAATCTCTGAAATATTGGTGCCGTCGTTTGGCTTTAGACCTCAGCAGCCATAAATCGATGCCACAGACTTAAAATATTCAAGGATGGCTGAAATATTTTCGGATTTAACGTCTTCACTGAAATATTGAAGATGTCTTCTAGTATTAGAACTGAACAATCTATAATCACCGTTACTGATTTAAAATATGCAAGGATGGCAGAAATATTTTACGATACAAGTCAAGATTCTCTGAAATATAAATGCTCTCATCTAGTGTTGGACGCAAATCACGCAAAACCTCACCTAATCCTCAAAAAAAACTCACCTATGTTTCCAACCAATTAGTTCAAAATATTCAAAAATAGCTATTTATTTTTTGATATAACTTCACTTTGCTGAAATACTGGTGGTGCCACCTAGCGTTTGATCTGAGAAACTCGTATTTTATGCTACTGATTCAAAATATTTAAATATGGTACCGCACTGTTGTACCGCACTGTTGTACCACACTGTTGCACCGCACTGTTGCACCGCACTGTTGCATCGCACTGTTGCACCGCAGTGTTGCAACGCAGTGTTGCACCGCATTGTTGCACCGCAGTGGTGGACTGCAATTCAACCAGTATAAAAAAATACTGGTCGAATTGAAGGTACTCTAAGGTAAATGAGAACCTTCCTCCTTGTTTGAAGTCGGATAAAAAGGTACGTAGTATTTGACTTTGACTAAGGTAAGTAGTCCCGCTAGTGTATTGTGCATTTCCCCTTACCAGCACATACCCGAGCCAACCCAACTGGTCAAACAGTAGGTACTTATGTTTTTAACCGACTTCAAAGAAGGAGGAAGGTCCTCAATTCGACTAGTATTTTTTTATACCGGTTGAATTGAGAACCTTGCCCCTGTTTTGAAGTCGGTTAAAAACATAAGTACCTATTGTTTGACTTTCCACATTTTCATTTTTTTTTATTAGAAGTTTTTTTGCTTCCATTATTACCAAGCTATTTTTTGTCTGTTAAAATTGAGAACCTTCCTCCTTTTGCAGAAAGCCGCTTCTCGTAAAAACGTGAGAAAATGTGGATGGAACTCTCAAGTCAAATTAACCATCACATTAATTTAAATGATTTTTAATTTTAATTTTATAAAATTATAATGAATCTAAATTATTTTATAATGTCATTTAATTTTTAGTTTTATCTTTCTGACTCTCTCTCTCTCTCTCTCTGCTTCTCTCCGTCTCTCTCTCTCTCTCTCTCTCTCTCTCTCTCTCTGTCTGTTTGTCTGTCACAAAGAAACACTCCGACTCTAATAGTTATATTACTGAGCATACATAATAATGGATTCGTTAGGGCCTAGTCGTATCCATTTTATTTGTATCTATGTTATTTTTTCGTAGTAGCTTTACCTAGTCTGTGCTCTAAGGTCATTGTCACCACTTGGTTGCCGCATCAAGTGGTCGCGTTCGAGCCATCGATTTTTTATATTATCCTTTGTTTGAAAATACAGTAGGTGTTGATATAATCGCACTCGGAAGATAAAACCAAGGCGAAAAGCAAGCGCGTGCGTCCTTCCCCGTTGAGGCACAGTGCGGTACTGAGGTTGAACGGAGCATGTTTCGCTATTTGGATGCAAAGCGCAACAGAATAAGACTGAATATCGGACTTGCCGTTTGACCGAATAGTTGCTTAGAACTAAAGGACGTAAGTCTCAAATCGAATATAATTTATTATGAGAGTACTAATTAATCTAGGTAAATTTTGTCTTAACACTGGAAAACAAACTATATTTTCCTTCGGTGAGTATTTATTTTAGATATGTAACTGAAGTACTTTCCAAGTAATATCAAAAAAATTAGCAAAAAGGCACCATTTTCAAAACATTAAAGTATCGAGTAAATATCTTGCTATTATGTTTCTGTCTTAATGGCGGAAAGAAAATGAATTGAAAATTCACATATATCAATTATTACGATGATCCGATATTTGGTTTAGTTAGAATATCATGGCAAATTAGCATAAAATTTCGGATGCCCCCTCTTAAGTTTATAGGCGACTAGCACAAGGGCACCTCGAAGGTACGAACCTCGGCTTGGGCCGTCGCCGGGAGTGGGAATCAGACTTGCCCAGGCACCCCAGAGGGGGTGTGCCCTGGAGCCCTAACGGTTTGTTGAACTGAATGATTATTTGGAGAGAAACTAACCGATCTTCTAATAGATCCTGTGGGTCTACGATCCTGCCGGCGGGATCGCTGTGTGAGTGTGTGCCTCTGGTAACCGACGCCTGTACCAAAAACTGAATATTTCCTATTGCTAGGAGCAGTCGGATCGGGCGAGCCCAGCGCCGCCGCGGTGACGACGGCGATGGGGTCGTCCGGGTCGCCCAAGATGTTTCTAGGGCGTCTACGGAGAGGAGGAGGGTCTGTCACGTCTGTCGAGTAGTTGGAGGATTTTACTACAAGAGGATTGGGGTGGTGAGGCGCCGCGTCAAAGTAGCGGCGGGAGGTATACTTAAGGTATTGAATCATGGATGGGAGTTCAACATCGCAGTGCAGATCGGCGTTTCGCATATACCAGCTAGCGCCGACCGCTCTGCGTATGAAGCGTTTTCGAATGACCTGCAACTTGTCCAGATCGATGCGGGAGGCGTGGGCGAATGCCACAGAGGCGTAAGTCATGACGGGGCGGATGCAAGTTTTGTAAATTGTCAGCTTATTTCTAAGTGACAATTTACTACGCTCGCCGAGGAGGAGGCTGAGGCGCCCTAGGAAGAACGCCGCTCGATTGCAGACTATCTGAATGTGTTGAGTGTTTATTCTTAAATCTATGCAGCTTATAATCTAAAGTACACTCGGTCACTTAGTATCTAATTCATGGAGTACCGTGTTCTTAATTACTAGGTACCCAAAGAAAAATAAATCTAATCTTATTCCTAGCACATGGTTCAAAACTTAATCGATCCTAACTATGACTCTATACAATAACTAGTTGCCGGAGCAGGTCGGCTCACCTGTCGCTAACTACCTAATGGGTTCTATCTATACATTCATGCTCATAATCGTTCTTATCTATTATTCTATACAATGCCTGAATTCTCGGATCTGGTTGGCTCGCCTGTCGCTAACAGGTACAGAACCCTAAAAACGATGAATGAAGTCGGTAAAGTCGTTCTCAAGTTAAGGCGTGACCAAGGTAAATAAAGATTCATTTTTAACCGACTTCAAAAAGGAGGAGGTTATCAATTCGACTGTATGTTTTTTTATATATATAGATAAACTTTACATAGATTGATTTTTGGTGTTTTTTATGAGTATTGAATTTTATAAGTAAAACTTCTCTCTTTCTTTCTAGCTATATTTATATCAGATATGCAGGGACAGATGACATGTGACAGCGCCCCTAGGCACATCGTCGGCGCCCCTCTGGCTGCCACATTGAGTTACTTCAACTTTAGTAACTCTTAATAATAATAATGATACTAAAGTATTGAAGGGCGCGCCCGTGGCCACCTGCCATGTCGCAGGTTGGAGGGCACTGTCTGAACTCTGTGTTGGACACTGCCTGAACGAGGCACGCTACATCAGTAACGCATAATTTCGTGCGCCCGGCCCCTTGCCTGAGGGTTACTCCTCCACTGCCAACATGGTGGTCAGCCTTCCTTGTCTCTCAGATCCACTTCACTCTGCCTTCGACATTGTCTTCTAACAGCTGACGCTACCTGATGCCTTTATATTACTTTACTTGTTAATGATATTACATTGTTCATTTATATGTTTTTTCTCCAGTGTGTGTTAGGATGTGTTGTTTTAAAGTACTTGCTCGTGCTGCTGTATAATCACACATATCACATTTATATGTTTTTTCTCCAGTGTGTGTTAGGATGTGTTGTTTTAAAGTACTTGCTCGTGCTGCTGTATAATCACACATATCACATTTATATGTTTTTTCTCCAGTGTGTGTTAGGATGTGTTGTTTTAAAGTACTTGCTTGAGCTGATTTATAATCACACATATCACATTTATATGTTTTTTCTCCAGTGTGTGTTAGGATGTGTTGTTTTAAAGTACTTGCTAGTGCTGCTTTATAATCACACATATCACATTTATATGTTTTTTCTCCAGTGTGTGTTAGGATGTGTTTTTTTAAAGTACTTGCTTGTGCTGATTTATAATCACACATATCACATTTATATGGTTTTTCTCCAGTGTGTGTTAGAATGTGTTTTTTTAAAGTACTTGCTTGTGCTGCTTTATAATCACACATATCACATTCATGTGGTTTTATTCCAGTGTGTGTGACGATGTGTTGTTTTAAAGTACTTGCTTGTGCTGCTTTATAATCACACATATCACATTTATATGCTTTTTTCCCAGTGTGAGTTAGAATGTGTCGTTTTAAAGTCCTTGCTTGTGCTGCTTTATAATCACACATATCACATGCATGTGGTTTTACCCCAGTGTGTGTTACGATGTGTTGTTTTAAATTACTTGCTGCTGCTGCTTTATAATCACACATATCACATTTATATGGTTTTTCTCCAGTGTGTGTTAGAATGTGTTCTTTTAAATGACTTGCTTGTGCTGTTTTATAATCACACATATCACATTTATATGGTTTTTCTCCAGTGTGAGTTAGAATGTGTTTTTTTAAAGTACTTGCTTGTGCTGCTTTATAATCACACATATCACATTCATGTGGTTTTATTCCAGTGTGTGTTACGATGTGTTGTTTTAAAGTACTTGCTTGTGCTGCTTTATAATCACACATATCACATTTATATGCTTTTTTCCCAGTGTGAGTTAGAATGTGTCGTTTTAAAGACCTTGCTTGTGCTGCTTTATAATCACACATATCACATGCATGTGGTTTTACCCCAGTGTGTGTTACGATGTGTTGTTTTAAATTACTTGCTGTTGCTGCTTTATAATCACACATATCACATTTATATGGTTTTTCTCCAGTGTGTGTTAGGATGTGTTGTCTTAAATGACTTGCTTGTGCTGTTTTATAATCACACATATCACATTTATATGCTTTTTCTCCTGTGTGTGTTACGATATGTTGTTTTAATGTACTTGCTTCTGCTGCTTTATAATCACACATATCACAATCATATGGTTTTTCTCCAGTGTGTGTTTGAATGTGTTGTTTTAAAGTACTTGCTGCTGCTGCTTTATAATCACACTTATCACATTCATATTGTTTTTCTCCAGAGTGTGTTAGAATGTGTTGTTTCAAAGTACTTGCTGCTGCTGCTTTATAATCACACATATCACATTCATATGGTTTCTCTCCAGTGTGTGTTAGAATGTGTTGTTTTAAAGTACTTGCTTGTGCTGCTTTATAATCACACATATCACATTTATATGCTTTTTCTCCAGTGTGTGTTACGATATGTTGTTTTAATGTACTTGCTTCTGCTGCTTTATAATCACACATATCACATTTATATGCTTTTTCTCCAGTGTGTGTTACGATATGTTGTTTTAATGTACTTGCTTCTGCTGCTTTATAATCACACATATCACAATCATATGGTTTTTCTCCAGTGTGTGTTAGAATGAGTTGTTTTAAAGTACTTGCTTGTGCTGCTTTATAATCACACATATCACATTTATATGCTTTTTCTCCTGTGTGTGTTACGATATGTTGTTTTAATGTACTTGCTTCTGCTGCTTTATAATCACACATATCACAATCATATGGTTTTTCTCCAGTGTGTGTTAGAATGTGTTGTTTTAAAGTACTTGCTTGTGCTGCTTTATAATCACACATATCACATTTATATGCTTTTTCTCCAGTGTGTGTTACGATATGTTGTTTTAATGTACTTGCTTCTGCTGCTTTATAATCACACATATCACATTTATATGCTTTTTCTCCAGTGTGTGTTACGATATGTTGTTTTAATGTACTTGGGACATTTGTGTAATGTCCTGTTAGTGTTCCATGTTGCACTCACTGGACTAGTGGTTGCAGATTTAGAGTCATTGGTTGCTATAAGCGCAGTGTTTCCGTCCTCAGTATCCATTAGTTCAGGTTGATTCATCATTCTGTATTCCCAGTACAATAGTATGACTCCTCACGTCTGTAACAAGAACAAATTTGTAATGTATCTCTGATTATCTATTCGTGACAACCAACTGAGTAGGCACTATAATGCCTAGAGCGACAATTCATATTAATTTATTTCCACTAAATATAGCATTACAGTAAAATCTAATCATCATCATGTCAGCAGTAGGACGTCCGCTGCTAGACATAGGCCTCCCCCATCGATCTCCAAAAGGGCCGGTTGGAAGCGGCCTGCATCCAGCATTTCCCTGCGGTTTCTTTTAGGTCGTCTGTCCATCTTGTGGGTGGACGTCCTACGCTGCGCTTACCGGTCCATGGCCTCCATTCCGGAACCTTTCGCCCCATCGGCCATCTGTTCTGCGTGATATGTGCCCTGCCCACTGCCATTTCAACTTGCTAATCCGAAAAATCCAATGCGCTATACCTACTTATTACCTTCGACCAAAATAAAATTAATGGACGTGTCCTAACCATTGACTCGTGTTGCACTTGCTACGGCTAGAGACCGACTGAAACGAAGTGAGCGCCGGTGCTCATTTTGTAATCTTCGAAATACGCTTCAATTGGGCCCGTTCATTTATTTTATTATGGTCGAAGCTTATTACTAGGTCGGTTATTAAGGTACAAAATGTATTTACTTACAAGCAAAAAAAAAAAAAAAAAATGTAGATATAAATTATCAAATAATAACAAATTAGACAGTATCATCTTCTCCTTCACTGCAACAAACACACTCGCTCAATCATCGGTCACTTATCAGCGAAGACATCTAGCTGGGGGAAGTTTGCCTGCATATGGTTGAGGTGTTCTTGTGCCTGTTATATCGGGGAGTGCTTATGAGCCACCGTGCGTGCTGGGACTGGCGCGAACAGCTGTACACATCCGGTGCGGAATCTAGCGCATTGCTCAGGTTCGCACAGGCGGCTCGCCTCTTGTAAGTTGTTCTCAAAGATTTTATATAGTGAGGCCTATTCTGTTATACCTAACTAAACCACTAAACTCTGTCACTAAACTAAACCAATCTGACAGGACTAAAATTATCTCTCTCTTTTCATTTTAATATGTGTGAGAAGGATGGCAACAATTTTAGAGCTGTCAAGTTTAGTTTAGAGTGCATCAGAATCGATGGCACTATATGGTATAAAATCTTTATATGTACTTACATGCAGTCACTAGGCCATCTCTGCGGGTGGCTACTGGAAACCTAGATTTGATTTACTCCTCCTTGTTTCAAAGTCAAAGTTTTTATTTGCTTGCCAATGGGTATAAAAGGTCTTAAAATATTAAATGTTCATCCATTAACAGCCCTAAGGGTAAGGGCGTGCAAAATTGTATTAATTTTACAAAGTCGCGGGCAACAGCAATGTATTACAAAACCTTAAAAACACGCAAAATTCTAACACTCAGTATATTGCAGTCTTTGAAAAATCTAGGCAGCCAAATACCTACCTTTTTAAATACAAAATTGGTATTATTTTATATAATTTTTATTGCTTAATTTATATTTTCCTGACCAAACAAAATCACTTTGAGACTTGACTTGACTTGACTTGACTTGACTTGACTTCTTGGGTTAATGGCCTCTGCGACTATATAGTCACAATTTCTGCCAATGTCCGTTTCGTGGCAGCTTCATAAACGGTATTATTTAACGCGAAATAAAAATATGCTCGGTGATCAGTTCACGATATGTTGGTTGAATATTGATTATTCTAAAACAAAAGAGACAACACATTCAAAACAAACACCAGTATTAGTAGGATATATTATTATGGGGGTATATTAAAGGCGACATATTTAGTAATGTTAGTACAATCAGCATGCATAAGTTATTTACAGATTACAGTCTAATATTATTCATATTTATAAATTTACATAGTATACAGTTGATTAAAGGGGAAAAGGTGAGGGATAATAGGCATTTTAAGGAAGTGGGACGAGGGATACTAGGAGGGAGGATATCATAAAGAGAGCGTTTCAATTTAGGACAATCGAAAAATATGTGGTCCACGTTTCCTTCGTCCAGACCGCATTCACACATAGAATGATCCCTGATCCGTAGCTTTGCTAAGAAAACTGGGGTGCAGGAATGTCCAAGGCGTAGGCGACAAATTGTAGATGTAGTTGTTTTGTTGGCGTGACGGAATTTAGTGAACCATGGGCCTTTAGGTACTTCAGGTTGGATGTCACTATAATACTTACCTTTAATTTTTTGGGAAAGTTTCCAGGATCTGGACCAAGTTAAATCTAGATGAACTTTAGGTAAAAGGCAGAGGTCATGAGCAAAAACTCTATAATTATCTAGAGACCCTATTTGGGAAGCAGCCTTGGCACAGGAATCCGCGCTCTCATTGCCCGGTATCCCGGAGTGACCCGGTATCCACGCAAGGACAACCCGGATCCCAGCACTATGACATTCATAAAGTTGTAGTCTAATTTGAAGGATAAGGGGGAAACGAGTCGAGGAGCGGAAAGGGCTGGATATAATAGATTGGAGACAGCTTTTTGAATCTGAGAAGATGATAGTGTTATTTAGATTATGGGATTTAACAAATTTAATAGCTTCCAGGAGGGCAAGGGCTTCCCCTGTGAAGACAGAAGAGAGGGAGGGGGATTTGAAACTCAAGCAGATTTTGGAGGCTGGTATCCACACTGCTGCACCCACAACACTATTTTGTGATATCTTAGAGGCATCTGTGAATATAAGGTGCCAACCACTATATTCAGAATTTATACGCTCACTAAATAACCTCCTTGCATTATTATCATCCTTATTTATACCAAAGTGAAGTAGGATGTCAGGTTTAAATACCAGAGCCTCGTAAGGGGTCAAATAAAGAGGGTTAGAAGGAAATTGGGCGATGGGGTCAGGGATTTTTGAGAGTTTGATAAAACTATAAAGCAGACATGGTATGTTATCCGAGCACCGTGGACCATATAGACGGGAAAGAGTATTTAGTTTTGGAAGGAGAGGGTGGCTTGAGTTTTGTATGAGTTTATAAAGAAATCTATCAGAAAGGAATTGTTGTCGTAAAATTAAGGGGGCTTCGCCACATTCAACTTGCATTGCATTAATGGGGGAGGATTTCATAGCGCCTAGAATGATGCGCAAGCATTTCGATTGAATTTTGGAAATTTTGTTCTGACCCGCTTTGTTGTTAATGTTAAGAAGAAATGATCCATAATCGATGTGGCTTCTAACAATTGCATTATACAATAGCTTTTGAGAATAAGGGTGAGAGCCCCACCAAACGCCAGAAAGAGATCTTAGAACATTAACGTTTCTTTCACACTTCTGCGAGACATAGTCGAAATGTTGGTTGCCTGATAATCTGGAGTCAAATTCCAAACCCAAAAATTTTGTGTGGTTGGTCTGCGGAATCGTCTCCTGATCAATACGTAAATTAACAGTTGGAATTGTTCTTTTTTTTGTGAAGACTACCACTGAGCTTTTAGAAGCAGATAATGACATTCCATGTTCAAACAGCCAATCGCTTAGATATATAAGAGCTGAGTCTAAACTAGTTGTTACTTCCTCCAAAGAATCTGCGTAAGAGTAAAGGGCTATGTCATCTGCATATTGTAACACACTACAGAATGGACTCACACAGCTCTCGAGGTCATAAGTGTACAGACTGTATAGTATAGGGCTCCACACTGAACCCTGAGGAAGGCCCTTCCAAATAGATTTTGGCGGAAGAAATTGATTGCCAGCTTTAACTATAATAGATCGTTCCATGAGCATATTGCAAATGAAACGTACAAGCTTGACTGGAATGCTCAGCTGAATCAGTTTATTTCTGAGTACAGGAAGCAAGACGTTATCATATGCCGAGGATATGTCCAGGAACACACCAACAAGGGACTGTTTTTTCTTAAACGCAATATGGATATCTGTCACCAAAATACTTAAGCTATCTAAAGTGCTTAGTCCCTTTCTAAAGCCAAATTGAGATTTAGCCAAGATAGACTTATTCTCAACAAACCACTCGAGTCTGTTTTTGATCAAATGTTCAGTGATCTTCGCTAAGACAGAAGACAGAGCGATCGGCCTATAGCTACGGGGATCTGAAGAGATTTTACCGGGTTTCAGTATTGGAATAATAATTTGTGTTTTCCATTGACTAGGAACAACACCATATTCAAAAAGGTGGTTAATTATACTTAAATATATTTCTTTACATTTATCTGATGCTTTGGTTATAAAAGAGTAGGGAATTCCATCTATGCCTGGGGAAGAGTCTGTCAGTCCGTCAAGTACAAGTGAGAGTTCATTAAAAGAGAACGGGCTATCAAGACTATTTTGAGACGGAAGAATGGATGAGGTTGTAGGGAGTGAAACTACAGGTGGGACAAATGGGGGCGCAATGTTGTCAGAAAAAGTCTCTAACCATGGTGAGGGGTCATTACTTGCCATATTATCGTTATTGACATTGGTAGAACATCTAAACCTTTTTATTTGTTTCCAGATAAATGCTGCAGGCGTTTTTGGTGACAGACTTTCGCAAAAATTGAACCAGCCAAGTTTTTTCTTTTTAGAGGTAATTTTTCTAAATCTTGCAGCCACTTTTTTATATTCAAGGAAGTTTTCCATGGACATGTTTGAATTGTAATTAAGTTCCGCTTCAGTACGCTTTTTGGCCGCATCCGTGCAGTCTGAATCCCACCAGGGAGTAGAAATCTTGAACCCTCTGGCGGGTTTTTTAAGGGGAATATGTATCTCTGCTGAAGAGATGATATTGTCTACGAAGACACTGTATGAGGTTAAGGGATCAGACTCAATTGGGAAAATCTGAGAGGAATCCAGTTTGGTATCTAGTGTGGAAGAGTAAGCAGTCCAATCTGCAGAGGCTGTCTTATATTTTAGGGAAGGGCAGGGATTGCAAAATGGAGTAGCTCTATTTGAGATTGTTATTATGATAGGGAAGTGATCACTACCAAATGTATTAGGTAGTACTTCCCATGCGAGAGAGTAGGCGATTGAGGGAGAGGCTAATGTAAGATCTACGACACTCTTGGGATCTTGAGAAGGAAGGACTCTATGGGTTGGAGATCCATTGTTTTTCACACATAAATCAAATTCATTAAAAAGGTCCAAAATAGAACGGCCAAAGCAGTCAGAGCGACTGGAGCCCCACATGACGTGATGCGAGTTGAAGTCACCCATGACTATCATGGGAGATGGAATAGATGATAATAGAAGACGCAAATCAGTAATTAGAGAGATAGTGGGGTGGGGAATGTAAATCGAAACAAAAGAGATATTCAGGGATCTAATACCAACAATGTTGATATCAGAGGAATGAGGAGGGAGGTGTATTAGGGAATATGTCAGAGAGCGCTTTACAAGTAAAGCACTCCCTGCAAACCCGTCAGCCCTGTCATCCCGCAGACAGAAGAACCCCGGCACCCGAAAACAGGAACCGGGGCTCAACCATGTCTCCGAGATGGCAATGACTGACGGGTCGGATTGGGAGATTAAACTAATCAGTTCATGCTTCTTGCGACGCATGCTCTGACTGTTCCATTGCAGAATCGTTAGTGGCTTGGCCATATTGACTGGAGATTGAGACTAATTGTGTGAGTTTTGAGGCAACGTTGGACGGTAGGGGTTGGGGGTTCATTAAGATGATGTTAATTATTAATGTGATAAGAGTTTCCAGCATATTCTCCTTTTGAGGAGATGATTCTGGAGATGAGTTGAAGTTTAGTGCACCACCATTTGGCATCATAGATATCGGGTTAGAGATGATCTTTTGATGGGCAGTCTTGTTGTAAGACTTCCCTAGTGGGGTTTTTGGACGGGGGCTGGCATAGACTGTTTTGGCGTATGAATACCTGTGTTGAGCCTGAACTGGGGTTGCAGACCCTGGGGCTGGTATTTCGATAGGAGGGAGAAGATGTTGGGATACCTCAGCATATGATTTCGAGACTTTAGGGAACCGGGCTGCAGCTTCCTTATAGGGTACACTTTCTTGAGCCATAACTTTCTTAATCGATTTTTGCCTTAATAATTCTGGGCAGGTTTTGTTAGTAGCAAAATGACTACCTGAGCAGTGTAGGCAAGAGGCCTCATTTTCCGAAAAGCTACAACCATCACCAAGATGTTCGTTATTGCAGCGGAAGCATCTTGGTTTAGAACTGCACTGAGCTTTGGTGTGCCCAAATCTGCAGCATGCAAGGCATTGGATTGTAGGGTATTCGTATAACTCCACTGGTAGGGAGGTATAAAATGAGTATATTTTTGTGGGAAGGAACTGGCCTTGGAATGTCAATACTACTGTTTGGGTTGGGGACCAGGTAACTGCTCCATCAGTGGTGTTTTTTTTGTTGAATCTTCTAGCTTTTAAAACTTTTCCGCATCCAGTGGGGAGTTCTAGGGACTCAACGAATTCCGTCATGGACATGTCTGTCGGTACTCGTCTAACAATTCCCATTCTGGTTATATTATACGTAGGAATAGTTGCAGAATATTTGCTTATGGCTAGGATTGGTAAGGCGAGGAAATTGTTAGCGTCATTGGCGGAGGTGAATTCTACTGACACCTTGTTTCGACCTACCTGTTTAATACCATCCGAACATATGTTTGATATTTTATGTGTTTTTAGGAATTGACCAAACTTGATTGGTCTAATTGTAGTGCCAGCGGTGGGTTCAGATTCTGGGCGGGAAACGTGCACCACAAACGGTCCATTGTCAGCGGCAGTGTATGCAAGTGCACCGACAACTAGAGATGAATCTACGTACACGGTCTCAATTGATGCAACTGCTAATTCAGGGGAGGTGATCGTTTTTTTGGTCGGAGCATGCGAATCCGTATCCATACGTCTTTTAAGGGTAGGTGGGTTACTTGAGAGATCCGGTGGAGGCCCCGGATCAGGCGGATCCGCATCCATGGTAGGTTACGTACGTTAAGTAAGTTGGGGGATTAGGATAAACAAATTATTATCTTACCAACACCAAGGGATAGGTAACACTTATTTTAGGATAATCAAACTGCCATAAACTATTAGATTTAACGCGAAAACACTGCAACCAGTTTACTCGCTCTCACTGGCGAACGCAGAAAAAAAAATATCACTTTGAGACAAAATCATGCATGACTAACAAAATGTCAATGTCACGTGCGTGACCACGACAGTTGACTTTTTTCTAGGAAGGATTTTGACAGCGTACGTTTTATGTATTTGTTATTGTCATGAATTGAAATAATTTCATCTGTGTAATTTCAAGTTTTACTGTTGCACATGTATATCTGTGGTTGCACACTATTGCATTTCGCTCACACGCTGGAGCTTCTGTATGACCTATCTGTGTTATTCAGTCCCAATGTACGCTATGTCAAATGTCATTGTAGCTCTGGCATCAATATGTCATATACTTCAATATGTCCGACGGTTTGACTCGTTTTTACTGAGCAATTTTAATGGTTAGGGCCTGTCCATTCATTTTATTTTAGTCGGAAGGGTTCGGACGTTTTTTTGGCACGATTGTGACTATATGATTATGTATTGTAAAGCGATGGTGGTATCACATACACATTTTTTTCCTTGAAAGGGTAATGAAACGACTGCATTGTGATACAATAACAATATATATTAGCGTGTGTCGTGGGGGCTACTGATGGCGCGGCGTGTGGTCGCGGTGGTCGCGCCAGTGTCGCTCCACGAACTTGCGGATATAGTTGAACGGCTTTGACTCCTTCTCCCCTAGTACGTTGTCTACCTGCAATAATAACAAGGACATTATCTATACTAATATTATATTTCTTTACGATTTTTTACAATATGTTGTAGTCCTGTCTCACGTCACAGCCTAGCACGGTGTTTAAAGTTTTGCTGAATGTGGCAGCACTTCCCTTCCCGGTCTCCCACCCGGTGAGGGCGAGCGCCGCCATTTTTACGAGTTCCTCACTATGTTTAAAGAATAATAAAATAAATAAAATACTTAGTAGTATGGGGTAGTGATAATAACAAATTTTCTGGGAGGGATATATATAAATAAATAAATAAAATAAATATTTTGGGACATTTTTGCACACACGGTCATCTGACCCCAAACTAAGCAAAGCTTGTGATATGGCTGCCAGAGACTGATATACATACACATATAGTTTTAAATACATACATAAATAGATATTAACAACCAGATATAGAACAAACACAAATGTTCATCACATAAATGTTTGTCCTACGTGGGAATCGAACCCACGCTCCCCCTTAAATCGCTTCGAATTAAGATGATTTTCTTTTTTCAGTTGACAGATTCTAAATTCCGTCTCCTATTTTCTCTCTTCAGCCAAACTTGCTCTGCTGGCAAAAATGTTATTTTAACTTTTGCTATTAATATATTTTTTTTAATGTGATCGACTTCACGTACAGGCAAGTGCGTTTGATCATCTATACTAATATTATAAAGAGGAAAGATTTGATTGTTTGTTTGTTTGCATTGAATAGGCGCCGAAACTACTGAACCGATTTGAAAAATTCCTTCACTGTTGGGAAGCTACACTATCCCCGGTTAACATAGGCTATATTATATTTAAAAAAATAATAGGGATCCTTACTAAAACTCCAATAATGTAACCAAAGGTGTAAAAAAATAAGATTTACAATTTTGACTTTGCGTGTTTGACAGTTCTAAGACAGGACAACGTCTGTCAGGTCAGCTAGTAATAGAATAATAACGTGGAAAGATTTGATTGTTTGTTTGCGTTGAATAGGCTCCGAAACTACTAAACAGATTTGAAAAACTCTTTCACTGTTGGGAAGCCACACTATCCCCGGGTGACATAGGCTATAATCTATACCCGTACGAAGCTGGGCGGACCGCTAGTTATAAATAAGTTAACAGTAAATAGTAACTGGCCAAGTGCGAGTCGGGCTCGCGGACTGAGGGTTCCGTACCACCGCGTAGCTTGTTAACTACTAAAGTACAAAAAAACCAGACAAGTACGAATAGGACTCGCGCTCTGAGGGTTCCGTTGGATAGAACTGTCAGAGCGCGAGTCCAAACAACAAAAAATTTTCAAGTATTGAAAGATAAACTTAAATTTGTAGTGGACAATAAGGTTCTTCTATACAGTCCAACTACAAAATGTAAGTTTGTAATAGCAAAACAATTATCTTTAAATAATTTAACTTCAAATTTGTGATTTTCGGATTTGTTCCTTTATATGTGCTGTAAGACCAGGGCCGGATTTAGGGGAGGGCAACCGGGGCGAAAGCCCCGGGGCCTCCACAAACGGGGGGCCCCCACAATAGAGACTTCGGAAAAAAAAATCTTTCAAATTCCAACTAGTTAACACTAGTAAGCATCTTTTCCTTTGATATTTGTTTTTTTTTGCTCTTTCACCTTTACTTAACTTAAGAAAAAAGCTCGAAAGGTACCGTTCGTTAACCCTAAAATTTAATTTCAGATCATTCTTGTTTCCGTTTATATTTATATGTGTTTGTTCTATACTATATATAATACTAAGGGAATCTACTTGGTTTCACAATAAATTATTTATTGAAAAACTCGACTGAAAAAAAATTGTTTACTTTATTTGGAAAATAATTTGGGGCGAGGGGGCCTCCGCTCCTTTGTTGCCCCGAGGCCTCTGGACCTCTAAATCCGGCCCTGTGTAAGAAATTGCCTCTTGCCAAAATTCATGATTCTAGGGCTAAGGGGTAAGTAAGGGTTTTGATTCCCTTGTGAAATAGCAAAATATGCGAATAATGCGACACAAACGGTCATATATTTTGATCACGTAGACTTTTAGTTTAATTTTTTTAATGCTGAAAGAAACCGTAGATTTAAATATTTGATGTATATTTCTACTTGATATCTTTACGCGTTCCTGAGAAAAAGGGACTTGACAAACGGAAAACAAGGTGTTCCTATAAGGGTTGCTTTTTTCCTTTTTAGGTACGGAACCTTAAAAATTATGCAAAAAGACAACATCCCATCAACGCCAGGCGGTCACCTATCAAGTACTGAGTACTGACCGCGCTCGACGTTGCTTCACTTCTGTGATCGTACGAGAATCGGTGGTGAACAGAAATTTGTCACCGACTTGCACTTCACTTCACATCATCAGCCAGGGTAACGTCCACTGCTGAACAAAGGCCACCCTCTAAGAGAGGGGTGTTGCCATAATACCCTCGCTTGGCAGGCGGCTTGGGGATCGCAGTACGTTCACCGTGTTCCAGGGTACCCGGATCCCAGGACTCGCACTAGGCCATTATTTATTATTTGTTGTTATACTTTAGAGTATAATCATGCCAAGATTGACTGATATGTATGTACTCGTGCATTGTATTGTTGTCGAGCCTGTGCGGTGCGCTTGCATCGCCAGTATTAAACGGACCATATCCAAGAACGGTTGTTTCATTTATAATCGCGAACCTCCGGCCGCAGACATTTCATTGACGCATGTACGTATTACTGTTTTGACATTAATTAGAGCTAATACAAAAATATGTAAAAAAAAACACGTTTGTTGCATGGAGTATGCAGGTTAATATGTCCCTTTCATATTTTTTTTATTCATCATCATCATCATCATCATCAGCCTGTAAACGTCCACTGCTGAACAAAGGCCTCCCTCGTAGAGAGGGGTGTTGCCATAATCCCCACGCTTGGCAGGCGGCTTGGGGATCGCAGTACGTTCACCGTGTACTAATAGGACGCTGCTGCCCATCCTCCGGTGGTTCTGGTCGCAGTTTTAGGACATACCCGGGTCGGGTATTTTTTTTATTAATTCTTACTTAATCCGCTGTTACATATTCTGTGAAAATTTCAACTGGCTATCTATTACGGTTCGAAAGATACAGCCGTTAATAGGTAGGACAGACGGACAGACAGGCAAGACATCGTAGGCTTAGTAATAGGGTCCCATGTACACCCTTTAGGTACGGAACCCAAAACTAAATCAAAATCGGTTCAACAATGAACGAATGAATGACAACAATCAATTCGACTGTATGTTTTTTTTAAAATATTTATTATAGGAAAACCTATACCTAGTGTTAGTTTCCGTTACTTATATGACGAGCAATCACAGAAAAGATTTTCTTTTGTTTAATTTAGAACGGCTGTCAAGGCATTTTTGTAACAAATGTGTTGTAGCCAGTTGCACCCATATAAACGAAACGTCAGCCATTCGAAATCAGTTAGCAACTGTCATGCGGAGTTCGACACGTTGATCTAAATAAGAATGTATTTCCGATTTCCTTCTCATTTCCGTTCTATTTACTTCTCTTTTCTGTGAGTTCAACCATTTGGTAGCTATGATGCCACAGACTGACACACAGATGCATAACAATACATTAACTCTTTATTAAAATACCACAAAACAGGGATAACATAAACATTACAATAAAAAATATTATCTAGGCTTTTAACAGGCGGCCTTATCGCTAAAAGCGATCTCTTCCAGGTAATTATTTATTTATTATTATATTAATTTTTATTATCCATTTACATTAATTTGACATTGATTATTTGTCTTTGTAATTGTTAGATATGATAGGTACACTATTAGTACATTTTTATCAATTACCTAGTTTAAGTTAGAATAGATCTTATAATTATTTACTTTAGTACCTTGATACTAGTAACAAAGATGACTTGTAATTAAATAAATAAATAAATATTCAGGACATTTTTTCACACACGGTCATCTGACCCCAAACTAAGCAAAGCTTGTGATATGGCTGCCAGAGACTGATATACATACATATATAGATTTAAATACATACTTAAATAGATATTAACAACCAGATATAGAACAAACACAAATGTTCATCACACAAATTTTTGTTCTAGATGGGAATCGAACCCACGCCCCCAAGCTCAGAAGGTAGGTTCACTACCAACTGGACCAACGGGCTATCTGGGCTATAACGGGCTATATAATTATTAGTTACCAATAAAATGATTATGATTATGATTATAACCATGCATAATCCTCGTTGCGTAGGGTGTAAAAAAAGGTTTACCTTATATGGAGGTGTTATAAGCACTTCATTGTAAACGCGTATGTTCTGACCGGACCAGGATACATCCTCAATGACCCGTGCGATGGCTAGGAACAATCGCTGCCCCTCCGGATCCAAGCATGCTGATAACGCTGACACCTGAAAAGAGAGAATGGTTAGCCACCGGGATATCAGGAACGACAAGGAGTACATCGAGTTGTATGTAAAGTGTAAACCAAGTATGCCAAATCATCATTTCAGCCGTAGGACGTCCACTGCTGGACATAGGCCTCCCCCATCGATCTCCAAAAGGGCCGGTTGGAAGCGGCCTGCATCCAGCGTTTCCCTGCGGTCTCTTTTAGGTCGTCTGTCCATCTTGTGGGTGGACGTCCTACGCTGCGCTTACCAGTCCGTGGACTCCATTCCAGAACCTTTCGGCCCCATCGGCCATCTGTTCTGCGTGATATGTGCCCTGCCCACTGCCATTTCAACTTACTAATCCGGTGGGCTATGTCGGTGACTTTCGTTCGTCTACGGATCTCCTCATTTCGGATTCGATCTCGTAGAGAAACCCCGAGCATAGCCCTCTCCATAGCTCGTTGTGCGACTTTGAGCTTGCTTATGCGCCGAAATATCGGGAGCTCATTCCACAACCTTACCACGGTAAATATCACGTAAATAATCATATAACTTTAAATTAATTATGTGCGGTTTCGATGCCATCGAAACGGTGATCACATCAGCAATATTAATTACTTATTTACTTTTACTGATATTTGCTAGCGCCTCTGTCGGACGGTATCCGAATTTGCTAAACGCTGATTGGTCGACACATCGGCAAACAACTTCAGCAGTGTAAGTTACTGCAGCGTTACACCAGTGATGGCGCCACTAGTCCACCAAAACTATGCTAGGTGAAGCTGAACTAAATAATCTAAGCCTTAAAACTATGTAGATGCGCCTGAGTGCCGAAACGTTAACGGTCAGTTCCGTTTTTTTGCCACTTAAAAATATCGACGCGCCGACATATACGTAGGCTATACGTACATGCACTGTAGAAGTAAGTGTCAATATTTATCAATCCAAACTAGCTCTAGAGTGCTTTTAGTAAAATAAATTCATATAAATATTCAAGAAATTTTCTTTTTAGGGTTCCTTACCTAAAGAGTAAAAAACCGGACCCTATTACTAAGCCTACTCTGTCTGTCTGTCCGTCCGTTCTACCTATTAACGGCTATATCTTTCGAACCGTAATAAATAAGACAGTTGAAATTTTCACAGAATATGTAACGTTAGGGCGGATTAACTAACAAATAAACAAAAAGTGAAAACGAAAGGGAATACAACATGGGGAATCATCATACAACAAACGTATTTTTTTAACATAGTTTTGTATTAGCTCTAATGTAAAAATGACATGACAATACATACAAGCGTCAAACTTGGCATGGTTATAGTACACACTCTAAAATATGACAACTAATAATAAATAATGGCCAAGTGCGAGTCAGTGACAAATTTCTGTTCATTGCCATGCCTGTAGCAAACTGCGTAACAAATATTGTAACTATTGGAAGGCGTTATAATAACTGGTAATTCGGTTACTTGGACAACCTTATTGTGTTTTGTGGGGTACGCAGCCCTCAGTGCGCGAGCCCGACTAGCCCTTGGCCTGTTTACTATTATTTGTTCAAATTCAAATTATTTATTTGTCAGAACATGGTAGGTACACATACATATAAAGTAGCATACATTTGTTAATGCTTAGAAAAAGAAATCAAACAGGTTTTTTTTAAGTATCAGTAATATAATATAAAAATACAAATATAATAATTTAATTTAGAGCTAATCCTTTGTAGTCTCAATCCCTGGGGGCAGGGCGCTGCATGCTGTTACACAGGCTTCGAGCCTAGTTCGGCGGTAGTGTACTTGTTCTATTATGTAACAAAATACTAGTCCAATAAGATGTAACTTTTTGTATAATGTTTATAGGAATAAATGATTTGATTTGATTTGAGTTAAATATTTTTTATACCTTTTAAAATATCATGCGTCCATTTTACGCATGGTTATTTTTAACACACAATATGATTATCTTTCTAGGGTTAAGAACTTAGAGAACTCTACACATAATGGCTGGATGTTTATGAATCACTAGGCAACAAGTAACTAGTCACACAGGTGAACTTGGGGGCGTGGGTTCGATTCCCACCTAGGACAAACATTCATTTGTGTTTGTTCTATATCTGATTTCTAATTCTTTGTTAATAACTATTTAAATATGTATTTAAAGCTATATATGTATATTTATCAGTCTCTGACAGCCATATCACAAGCTTTGCTTAGTTTGGGGTCAGATTACCGGTGTGCAAAAATGTCCCGAATATTTATTATTATTAACTAAATGCAAACTGCTGCACCGGCGTGTTTTAGTGGAGTTTTAGATTGCGTTTAAGGGGGAAGTTATTATTGTTTACTTTTGTAATTTGATCAAAGACAATGATGATAGAAATTATGATGTAACAATATCAGAGTAACAGATCATACTTTCTCTCATGATTATTGACCATATTGGATTCTAAGATATGTATATTTATAAACAACTAACCAAAACTAATTTAGATCATGATTCGAGACATTTAATTTAGTTCACAATTAACATTTTCACGTTACTCGTGTATTGGATACGCGTCTAACATTGTTAGTAACTAGATAATGGATTTTGGCTTAATACTCACCAATCTTCGCTTATTTTCTATAGAATTTCTAACCCTTGTGTTCAGTCTGTGAAGGTTTAAAGAGGCGGGTGGCTCCGGGAGTGTGGTGACTTCTTTCTTGATTTGTACGTCGCTGACCAACGACAGGTTCACGATATTCACGTCGTGACGCTTCGGGTTACCGCTAGAAGACGGACATTTCAGAATAAGCATTTTAGTCTGAGGATCAAAAGCTAGCACTTCGCCTTCGATTTCTTCATTGTAACACGTCCTAGTGCGGACAATACTGCCGATAGTGAAACAGTCGGAGACGACGGTGGACATGTTTTAGTTTCGGACTGCGATTGCCGATGGCATGTATTCGAATAAGTTTTAATTCTGCTTATTAAAATCTTCCAAATGTTTTGGTTACGATGTGTGCCGTCAATCCGCCATTGATTTGAAGATTTTGAAGCTTTTTTTTTTATATTCTACTCTGCTTTGATTGACATTTGGTATGAAATACATTAAGGTTTTTTTTTTCTTGCTGGAGTATTTTGGCAACCCTCGTCAAGTGCATTTTCCAGTGTCAAATATTATAAAATATTTTCTTGTTACAAAAAAATATTCTCAAACACACTGAACTATATCATCATTGCTAAGTATAGGTACTAGACGCGACATAAAATAATAATAATTACGAAAGTGAGATAACGTATATGAATTCAATTCAATTCAATAGGGTATTTGACACTGGTGGAAATAAAATATGAAACCTAGCTATATTGAAAGGTTTTATATTAAGAGATTTTTTCAATATTTTTTCAATAATAATAATCACTCCTAAATTTAATTATTTCGATTTCAAAATCACGATTTTTTATCTATGTGTCACGTGACTCGAAAATCCAATCACAGTGCGTGACGTCAATATGGTGATGACAGCACAACCAAAACAAAACAAAGCAAACATATCAAAATCAAATCCATTTTCTGTAAAAGTTTACTGAATTTCTCAGTATAGAACGAGTTTATTATGGTGATACTCACTTCAAAATGATTTTCACAAACGTAAATCGACGAAGTTGTTAATATTTGTGAAGCATTCTATCTTCTTTCAAGTCACAACCAATTTCTTCGTATTTCAGCTTTAGACGGTACAATTATGAATAATTTCGCAAGTATTGCATTCGAAACATTAGGACACTGAGGCACTACACACCAATGATAAGTTTTACGATCCATTTTCAACTAAATAATTTTACAAATAAATAACAACAACGGCAGCATTTCACGGCCGACTGTGACAGATGTTTGTTTATTTACATGGGCAGCATAGAGTAATATAATGGGCAGATTCCGTTCGAAAGATGCGTTCGGGGCACCTAGAGTGAGATTTGAAAATGAATGACAGATGAACATCAGTGTTTTTTTAACCATCGATTTCACTATTGTTCAATTGCAACTGAAGTGTACGCTCAAATACTCGTAACAGCCAAGTTGTGTCTCGGTTGTTTTTCACACTGACGATGATGTTGTAAACGGTGGTGCTTTATTCTATCGCATGCCTTGAACGCAACTCTGTAGTTAAGTATATTGACGTCACAACGTCGATTTGGCGCGTTTTGATGCGTCATTTAAAAATTGAAATAAAAAGAGCTAATAATTATTCAATAAATGAACTAATGGAGGTAAAAGTATTTTTTAAAGTGAATATGCACCATATTCTTTAAATTAAAGGCCATTGCAAAATTTTGTCAATATCCCTATTCTTTATTTGCTAGTATAAGGGTAACATTGACAACTAACAACTTCGTGAGAGTGAGCAGGACACAGATTATATTTGTTGTCCCTTACCCTCCCTTGTATGAGATTTGTTTGTTTGCCATAATGCTCATCCAAGGCAGACAAACCGGTCGCAAAAAAATTGTTTTCGGTATTTACAATACAATACAATACAAAAACTCATTATTAAAATAACACAAAATAAGGGTATTTTTGTGTTTGTGCTTAGTTAAATGTATTTAGAACGTTTTTACCTGCTGGTTTCTAGTGCATCAGTGTAAATCTGACCTTGGATAATGGTGAATTGCAGTATTTTAGGCTGTAAAAGCCGCACGGAACGAAAACATGACAACATAACCTTTCACACGTAAGTTTTGATTTTCGAGTCCATTACTGAATAGAATTACTTGTTGTTGTTGATTATCTTTCGTGTTAGGTCAGATTTAGTTCAATTATAACCATATTTTATAGGTAATCGAAATAAGTTGTTTGTTCCGAAGTATTATCCTGATAAATTGCGTGGCTGATTTAACTTTGACATTTGTGTCCATCTCTCTCTAAGTTGATATGGTTTAAGTGAGCTAGAACGAGTAAGGAAATAAACGACGGACGAACTACAATTTCACAGGGCTTATCTGATTTTAGGGTTACCATATTTTTACTCCAAAATGCGGGGCAATTTCAAGTGCCTATATATTACACAATTTTATATTCATTCCTAATTACCTGTTTATTCACAAATTTTTAGGGTTCCGTACGCAAAGGGTAAAAACGGGATCCTATTACTAAGCCTACGTTTATCCGTCTGTCTGTCCGTCCTACCTTTTAACGACTGTATCTTTAGAACCGTAATAGATAGCCAGTTGAAATTTTCACAGAATATTTATAATATTACGGCGGATTAACTAAGAAGTAATAATAAAGTCAAAAGGTTAAGGGTATACAACAAAGGTATTTTTGTATTTGCTCTAGTGTAAAAACGGTAATACGTACAAACGTCAAACTTGGCATGATTATAGTACATACTTTAAAATATAACAGCAATAATAAATAATGGTGCGTGTGTGAAGCCAAGTGCGACTCGGCGACATATTTCTGTTCATTACCTAGTTACCACCAAGCAACTTATTCGGTTACTTGGACGACCTTAGTCTTACACCAAATCTAAATTGCATATTTTACTAATTTTGATGTAGGTTTTTTATATTGTTAATTATTGTATTTTGTGGTGGCCTGGCGCTCGCACTAGGTCGGTTTTATTTACCTACCAAAAAAGATTAAAATTGTATAAATATATTTTTTGCTACCTTATAAGTCTATTTACTTATTTGTTTTTCTAGATTTCCAAAAAAAATTGCCTCTTTGAAGTTATGGGTCAGTGCAACAGGTCGTACTGACTGGGCTGTAACTCCCAGCTCCCGGATATGCTCTAAGCATTTTGAAGCAAAATATTTTAAAAAATCAAAAAAGAAGACATCTTTACAAATTGGTTCCATTCCCACAATTGATGTGCACGTAAGTTTTTTTTTAAACTACGGATTAGGCCTTTTTTACATCGGACTGGGCTAACCTTTGACCGCGATCACGCCTGATGGAAAGCGATGATGCGGTCGAAGGAAATGGAGGAATAAGTTCGTAAGTTCCGTTGCACACTCTCCGTGGAAAATCCTATAAAATACCGACAAGCTTGCGACTTTACGCCGGTGGTTCAGGTTCTGAAGTTTCTTACCAACCAACAGTTCGTCATCAATGAGCTTTATTGCTCGTTTTTCTATTGAATCCAAAGTACGCAATTGTCTATTCAATTTAACTGTCGTGTATCTTTACCGTGTTACAGGATCTTCATGAAGTTATTTTAGACAGCGATCATTCATCCTCATCTACTAATACAGCAATTAAAACTCCAGAATCTATGGAAGAAGAAAATTATACGGTACTTGCCACGGTAAATATCCCTTAAATAATCATATAACTTTAGTGAACAACCGTGATAGTTTAAAACAGTGTTTTAGAAAATTATGTTGGAAGTAATAAAATTAAGCATTAGTAGGGGAAAGGTGTCTATAATGATCCCTCGAGGTCAAATGATCCCCCGTTATTCCCAGTAAACTATTAATGCCATCTATCAGCATTCATTAGCAATCGTTCCACGCGGTCGTTTTAGTCGTCTTGACGAAGTATCATGGCGATGCGAGTGTCGTGGGTCGTCGCAGAACAAATAAACTAAAAGTGGTGCCTGTCTTCTAAAGTAAGTCAAAAAACAATTTATGGTTACTTCCTTGGTGGTGGTTTTTGCTACATGGCGGTTTCATAACCGGTTAATATTGACATTTAATATGAGTTTGGGTATGTTTTTTCGTTCACGTGGTGAATTTAAAGGTTTTTTTTTACCGATGTATGCAAACATTGCACTTGGGGTCAAATGATCCCTTCCAGTCAGTATAAAATTATCCCAGGGATCGAGTATTTCCCGTTGACCTAGTAGATTCATGAAATTTGGCAAGAGGCAAGGCAGCATATACAAAGAAAAAAAAAAACAGAAATTTGAAAATTTGAAGTTATATATTATAAAAAATATTGTTTTGTTATTACAAAATTATATTTTGTAGTTGGTATGTATGGAAGAACCTTATTGATCACTGCAAAGTTAAGTTTATCTTTCAAGATTAAAACTTTTTTTTTTGGAATCGTGCTCTAATTTTTTCGCCCAACGGAACCCTCAGAGCGCGAGTCCTACTCGTACTTATCCGGTTTTTTAACCTAAAACTACGAATGTGAAAATTTTGAAAGTTCAAAATGATCCCGGTGATCATTTTGTGCTTAAAATGATCCTTTAATAAACTTCTAAGAAATAATAAATAATTCCAAAACTATAATGTTTTTCTGAAAGAAATAGTACGCCAATAATACAACACTGAAATACATTAACTAATTCTAATTTAACAATTTATGTTAACTGTGATGTTTTCGTTATAAAATGGTTTTTCCCTTAGAGGGATCATTATTTTATTTATTTATTTATTAAGGTACACAAAACAGGATACAGTCATAACAAAAACTAAATTAAGTGTGTTGACAATTGTGAACTAAACCATATCCCAAAACATGCGTACTCATCATGGTTATTAAAAAAACAGTATGATATAAAAATTTATTATAGACACCTTTCCCCTAAATAGGAAAACAGTTTTGTCTTACCAAGCATCGATGGGCTCATTAAGTCACCAATTCATACCAAAATGGTTTGGAATCTTTGTAAGTTTAAATATTTGTGAGTTTTTTTCGTAGGTTTGTAGGTAGGTACGTACGTAATTTTCATTGAGTATTGTGTTTAATATATTTACATTCCCAATCATCTGTTGTCAATATAACATAGGTACCTACGTGTCATACGATTTATTTCCGTAATAGTGCTGACAGACGTGTAGGTTTGGTTGATGGACCCCCTTCTGACCAACGGGAGAGAAAGAGAAAATTTTCTCTTTCTCTCCCGTTGGTGGAACGGCGGTCCGTCTACCAAATCCGTCTCGACTGTTAGCTACTTTAGCGATAATTTTAGTCATAATATGGCAACTTACCTAATACAAAACTATTGCTATCTAAAGGGGCACGCGGTGACTACTTCTGCAGTGTAAATATTCTAAGGTCCATACTTAGAATATTATTCTATATTATATGGCATTCCGTTATATGGGTCCATAGTATAATATTATAGTACCTATACTCCGCCAGGTACCTACCTATAGCGCTCCGAGAAAAAATTTCACGTGGGTGTCACTCAGTGACGTCATCATTGTCATGGATACACACATGTAACTAGTACCTACGTGTTGTTGTTTTAATTTTATTAGTAATGTCTGTATATTTAGGTTCTGTCACAAATAAATATTTTTCTTTCTTTTCTTTTCTTTCTGACTTCAACCGCCGTCTGACCAGTGAGAGAGAAAGAGAGGGAAATATGATATTCTCACTCTTTCTCTCCCGTTGGTTGGACGGCGGTCCGTCAGCCGCGTTCGATACGTCTTTTACGGCTATTAAAGCTTTAAATTGTTATAAATAATATTTCATTATTGCAGAGCACACAAGACAGCCACTTTACTCAAGATGTTGATTTAGACAACAAAGACGACATTCAATTAGTAGATGAAACTCAAGATGTTGATTTAGACAACAAAGATAACATTCAATTATTAGATGACACTCAAGATGTTGATGTTGACAACAAAGACAACATTCAATTATTAGATGACACTCAAAATGTTCATATAAACCACATTCAATTATTAGATGACACTCAAGATGTTGATGTTGACAACAAAGACAACATTCAATTATTAGATGACACTCAAGATGTTAATTTAGATCACATTCAATTATTAGATGACACTCAAGATGTTGATTTAGACCACATTGAATTATTAGATGACACTCAAGATGTTGATGTAGACAACAAAGACAAAATTCAGTTGTTACCGATAACTCAAGATGTACATTTGAATAATAAAGAAGACATACCATTTATGGTCATTGGAACGGGAAAAGTAAGTTCTAGGTGTAATTATATTATGATTGTGCTTACATCATCGAGATACAATTCCTAATAGTCACAATCTCTCAGTGAAAACAGTCAAAAAACGTCCGAGCGTCTTTGTACAAAATATATTGTATCAATTATAGTAGTAGTAGTATTGTTTACTTCACAATGCCACACTTACTCCTATTTAGACGTTATGTCGCTTGCATAGTGTTCAACGTTAGTTGTCCGCTATGTCATCGTAGCTCTGGCATCGCGCGGCGTTGTACTCGGATCGTGGTTACCTTGTAACTATAACCAAAAAGTCTGCGCAATTCGTAGCGTGCGCCGAGTTTTATAATAATATTAAATTAATAAATCATTTATTTCAAGTGACAAGACTCATAGGTACACAAAAATTATTAAAATAGTCACATTACATTTTAATTCTTATTTAATAAAATTGTCCCTAATACGCTGTTGTCGGTTGCATGTTAGACACATAGGTGTTGAACATGCAATCGACAACACTGGTTAATATAGGGACAGTCCAGTCTGTCCGCGAGCGCAGCCAGCATGCTGTTGGAGCTCCCCCTCACCCGCCTCAGTAGCGAAGTGCCTCTCTTCCGCATCGTCGCATAAAAGCAGTCTACGCGGGCTTCAGCAAACATTGTCGACGCACTGCAGTACCGGGGGAGACCCAACATCATTCTGAACGCGTTGTTGAACTGGACGCGAAGGGCGCTGTACGATTTTTGCGTGTAGTCAGCCCACAGGCTGCAGGTATAAAAGGTGGTACAATAAGCTCTAAACAAGGTTATTTTAACCTCCGTCGAGCACCGTGCAAACCTGCGGATCACCATATTCGCTCTGACCGCCAGCGCCCTCCGCTCCCGCTCAACATCCGCATCATCTTTTAGGGTAGGCGTCACTAAATGGCCTAGATATTTAAACACATCTACCCTTTGTAAAGACAAGCCATTTAATTTTATAGGGGGCATTACAATAACCTTTCTTTGCCCGCCCTGAAAGACCATGCACTGACTTTTTTTAACGTTATAAATAAGCCCGTGATCAGCTGCATAGCTCTCACACGTACTCATCAGCTTCCTGAGGCCGCAGACCGAGGCGCTCAGGAGAACCATATCGTCCGCGTAGCTGATGTTATTGTAACAGACGCCATCTATGTGACAACCGATATGTTGTCCACTGAGCGCCTCGATCAGTCCATTTATGTACAAGTTGAAAATGGAGGGCGAGCTGAGTCCGCCCTGCCTCACCCCGCACTCCAGCCTGTACGGATCCGACAGCGTGCCCGCCCACCTCACATTATTCACTTGATTCCCGTACCAATATTTAAGCATGTTAATAAGTTCATCCGGTATATGGGAAGCCTTCATTTTTGACCACAAAATGTCATACGATACTAAGTCAAATGCCCTGGAGAGGTCGAGGAAGCAAGCATATACAGGCGTATTTCTCTTGGTGTAGTATTTGACACTCTTTAAACACAATATGGCAGTTTCTGTAGACAGTCCTGCCCTAAAACCGAACTGATTATCATGTAACTTTATGTGTCTATTAAATTGTGTGTTCAGAATGCTGTCAAACACTTTTGCAATTATAGTTGCTAAGGAAATAGGCCTATAATTCGTTATATCAGATAAATCTCCCGCTTTGTTTTTAACAACAGGAACTACATTGTCCTCATCATGTCAGTAGGAAGATATGAGTGGGATATACATATATTATATAACATAGCCAAAACTCTGCAAATATGCGGCCCAGCATGCTGTATGTGTTCCACGCTTAACCCGTCATGACCCGGGGACTTGCCTTTAGAAAAAGACTTAACAGCATCTAATACATCCCGGGCTGTGACTCTGGTACTAACATTTTCTCCACTCATACCACCCATCTCCTGTGACAATGATGGGCCTAACGGAGACCTAACAACAAAGTTATTTTTAAAACCATCTGCAATACATTTTAAATCATTGGTGCCGTTGACGCTCAACGGAAGTCCAGGTCGAGTCTTCAGACGATTAGTGTTTTTCCAGAAACCTTTAAAATCTTTTGTGCTGTGGTATGTGGCAAGCCTATCCATTATTAGTTGGTCTTGGTGACTCTGACACCATTTTAAACGAGATTTGAATATTTTTCTGCTCTCACACATATTTTTATAAATGATGCCCGACTTAGGACTCCCACACAGTAGCCATTCCTGACAACTCGCCCTGGCCTTCCCGTGACTGTCGCTCAGATATTTATTCCAGCCTACAATACGCTTAGGTCGTACTTTAGTCTGTTTACGCTCGCCTCCCCCACTCTACAATGCTGCCTGAGATAAAGCCAGCACGATGTCCGAATACAATGTATCGATGAGTAGGTTATGAACCGGGTCATTACAATATCGATCACAACATTTCTCGAATTTAATAGGAAAATCAATAAGTCTGAGACGCTTATGACATTCAGTTTGGTAATGCGCAATTTGGTCATCGGTTTTTTCACCCCATTTAATCTTATTAATAACTATATTTGTATTCTATATAGTAATACTATTTATTAATTATAAATATCATTATATAATTAATACGTCACTTACAGAAATAATATACAATAAATTGTCAATTAATACTAATTACCTACTCGAAAAGTCCTCCGCGGACCGAGCCCTGACCGAAAGTCCCCAATACGCTGGCTGCGTTCCCCCGCTGAATTGCGAGAGAAATCCGCTGTGCCAGGAACCAACCCGATCGTGGATCGAGGCCCTTCTCCCTCATGCGGCGCCCCAGGTCCAGCACAAACTTCCGTGCTTCAGCACACCAAGGCCCCGCCGTCTCGACGGCAAACGGGACAAAATCGTATGCTGACCCCAAGCAGGCGTATTTGAGGCATTTGCCTCTGGCGGCTGCCTCCGCTCCCGCGCCAGCAAACTGCTGGGTAGCGGGGAGGTGGCAGGATGCAAAAGTGCTCACGCATGTAGCATCCCACACGAGGCAGCGACCTCTCTGCCATGGGACCAATGTAAGTCCGTCGGGACGCTTGCCGTCTGTCCGAGACAACCCCGGGGGCTCCAAAACGCTCGGCACCTCTGCAGACACAAGAGCACGCTTCAGGATGTCATTGATGGCATGATGTCGAGGTCTACGGCCTGCACACCGCATGCAGCTAAGACCGTGGTGTCCATTTGCCTCAACTTTCGCTCCACAAATGCAAACGTGAGGTTCGCAAACTGAACAACCAAGCCGAAGAGCCACTGCCACCCTCAGGGAGTCATCATCCAGCAGCGTGCCCATGTGTGGAGAAGGCAATGCATGCAGCCAGGCGCCGGACTCCGGTTTAATGGAAGCGCTCAGTCGAGCTAGTTCGACCCCCGAACTTTCATCCCTTATTTTAGAGAGCAGCCGTTCGCACACCGAGTCGCTCCAACTCCTTTGCCATTATTTATTTTATTTGTATTACATGTTACAGGAGTTAAATATTTTAAATTTACCTCACATATGATTGGAAAGTGATCAGAGCACATTACGTCACATTTAACATACACATTACACACAGAATCCGCGGCGCATTGCGACACTACACAATGGTCCAGCCAGCGCTTGGACCCAGAGACTAAATCTATACAAATAAATATGTCAGAGGTCACTCCTAACTTACTTATATCAATAGGCGTCTAATCGAACTCATTTTATAACACATTTAATTCATTTAAAAAGTAATTCCCCGGGATGAGCATTAAAATCCCCTAATATAAAAATAGGTTCGTTGTCATAATCATTAGAAATAGTATTTATCATATCCATACAGTCGGTAAATGTAGTCAAGTTTTTTGATTTATTTGTCGGCATGTAAACAGACACAACTAAAAATGGAGCGGTTGACTGAACACGAATGGCACTCATGCGCACCCGCACCGCACCTCATGTCACATTCTATCACTGTAACACTAGGAAACACATTAATATTCCACATAACAGCTGTCCCTCCAAAAGGTCTACCGACCTGTAATATTGTTGAGATACTCGATGTTCCCTTGCACCTAAATCTGCTATCAATGCTATTTAGATACTCCAGCTCTTCCTGAAACAACCAGGGGCCTTACGGACAACAGCTACTACAGGCACCTAATCCACTCAGTTGACAAATCACGCGTCCGCAAACCTTATCTGGGCGCGATAAGGTTTGCAGTCGCGTGATTTTCCAACTGAGTGGATTGGGTGCCTGTAATAGCTGTTGTCCGTAAGGCCCCTGGTCTCCTGCAGTGCTATTATAACGCACTCGTCACATAAACGTCGAATGTCGCTCACGGCAGTCTTCACGTTCTTGCACTTGTAACTGGCAAACTTATAAGTACTATCCATTATTAGAAAGCAAAGGGCCGTCTGTCGCCGAATCTACGTTAGCTTTTCGATCTTTATAGCGCATAAAACGTCTAAAGATAATCCCTTCCGGCCATATTTTTTTGTCTAAAAACAGAGATATTTTCGTTAGGCCTACAATTTTTTTGAATATCAATTCAAAATAATTGTAGGCCTACAAGGCCTAAGTGCATTTTTTTGTATTTGATTGATATAATGTATGTACAATGACGCTCGAACGTTTTTTGACTGTTTTCACTGAGAGATTGTGACTCTATCTATAGGAATCGTATCTCGATGCCTTATGTGCAATAAATGATTTGATTTGGTTTATTATGTTTTCTGTTCCAGGAATCAATTACACCGGGTACTTCCGGTCTCGTCACACATCTACCTTCAAATGATATAACCCGGTTACAAAAGGAACTTCAAACAACGACTGTGTTGAATAAGAAACAAGAATTAAAAATACAAGCATATAGGGACTACGTTAGTCGACTGCTAAAACGAAATACGTTTCTTTGTCACAAGATTAAAAAGTTGGGAAGTGCGCCGGTCACTCGGGATGGCGATATTGAGACGCTGCGGTTATACAATCAGCAGTTGCAGGAGAAAAATGCATCGCTTGTGGGAATTATAACCAACTTGAAGAGTCAATCGGCCGATGACTATTTCGCGTGTGCGTCCTCAGCTCCCGTGTGTGAATCTTGCGGATCATGCATGGTCTACACGAAGTAGCCTCGTGGAATCTATACCACAGAAGACATAATAGACACAGATGGTTCACTCCACGAAGAAATTTAAATAAATAAGGACTCTATCTACGAGGCAATAAAGTAGCAATTCAACTTGTACAGCGCTGGATACAGCTCGCTATATTTACCTAGAGAGCCGCTCTCTTTCTATCACGTAGCTCTATCTCTCCTGACGCGGCACGTGTAACATTAGGGTTGTCTTCTTGATATTTACACAGAATCATCATCATCATCAACCACTAAACGTCCACTGCTGAACACATGCCTCCCTCTTCGAGAGGCGTGTTACACAGAATACTTATCAGTATTTACTTACCAGCTATGTAGCCTATGTAGTACCTACCTATTACTTATAATCTCCAATCTATTCTCAACATTTGACAACTACAAATCAATATTTTAACCTTTTTCCGTTTAGACTCGATTCCTGGGATGGATGAACTATCTAAATACATATTTATTAAGTTTGTACGGAACCCGGTGTGATTCCTACTAACACTAGTCCGTCTTTTATAGTTGACAGATAGACGGACACCAAAGTGATCCTATAAGTTTTCCTTTTGAGGTACGGAACCCTAAAAACGAGTTTAATAATACAATTCTTGTTTATTCGACATTTCGTCAGATCGTACTTTTGAGTTCCCTTTGATCTTTTCCCTACACTTCTCTACAAGGTTAATATAATTTCCTCATATTTAGGGTTATTTCTTATTGTTATTTAAATAGTTTACGTTTTCATTTAACTGTAAGCATTCTGTTGACGAGTAAATAAAAAGTCAAATATAAAGGCATAACATTTATTTCTACAAGAAAAAAGCTATATGATTACATTTTAACTCTAAAACGAATAGAAATGGCAACAAATAATATTTAACAGTGGCAACATTTGTACTAGATAGGCAATACATGTAAAAAAAAAAAGTTTGTTGTTTTTGTTTCAATTTCAATTTTTTAAACAATAGAAAAATGCCACCACCTAATTTCAGTTAGGTTAGGTTTTAATTGGGTTCGATTTCACCGCGCAAATTGTCACAGTAAAAAATTTTTTTTTTTGGAGCTATATATGACACCATTTGAATGGCTTAAATTTTGCGAATGTACTTGGTTTATTTGTGTAGTTATTCTAAGGCCGTATAGTAATAAAGCCGCAGTGAACGGAATGAACCGAACATAACCCTTCATCGGTAAGTACTAATGTCGTTTGTCATCTACTAACTACTAACATTTGTATACGCTGATGACTAGTCTATACCTATCCTTTGACTATGTTTTAGTGACTAACCGCTATATTCAGTGTTGCCATCTAAAGGGGGCGTCCATAAATTACGTGAGGTGTTTTTTTTTAATTTTCTCTCCCTCCCTCCCCCCCTGGTGAGATGTCGTGAGATTTTATTCAACCCCCTCCCCCACCCCCCAATCTCACATGAGATTTTTCAAAATGTGGGTTTCTTACTTAAACGCGTTGGATTGTTATTGTAAAAAGAAAAAAAAAATTTGCTTCGTGCTTTTATTTACGACTAGTTAAGACTAGTAATCAATATTGCTGAGAAGTTTAATTATAAGTGTAATAAAAAATTTACAATAGAATACTTAAATCGTAACTACTGTGATTAAAAAATGAATAACTACTCTAATTCAGTCCATGGAGAATCATGATTAAATACAATCTGGATTAAATGGACCAAAATAGTATTTTTTTTTTGTTTCAATCAGAAAAAAAAATTGCGTGATATACCAAAATAGAATATTTTTTTTTGTTTCAATCAGAAAAAAAAATTGCGTGATATTTGCCGAGACCCCCCTCTCCAACGTAAGATTAGATGAGATTTGACTCGACCCCCTCCCCCCCTTAAACATCTCACGTAATTTATGGACGCCCCCAAAGGTCTTTTCCCCGCCGTTTCTTGTGACAAAATAAGCTGGGGGCTTACGTCCCAGATTTGATAGTTTTCGAAAACTTTCGTTTTCGTATTGTTCCATACATTGCTGGGCTGAAAGGTATTCGAAAACTTTTTTCGTATTAGAGTGAAGCAATCTATACCGCCAACCCGCACTGGGCCAGCGTGGTGGATATGGCCCAATCACCCTTTCGGGGGTAGGCTAAAAGTCCAGCAGTGGACTGTTAAAAGGCTGATTATGATGATGAATCTATACCGCCGATTTCAGTTCCTCCGCGTTTCCGATAGAGGCGCTTTACTACAATGTATGACTATTTAGTTAAAATCGTTAATACAATATTTGGAATGATAACAAGATTATTAAAAATTAGAATTAGCATGTTTTTAACTAAACGTATCTCAAAATTAGTACAGTTTTTTTTTTTTCAGTTCTGCATTATACATTATTACGGCAGAATTTTTTTATATTCCACATCTTTTTCTATATTTACTATAGAATAATGCTAAAATAAGTTTTTCTAAAAGCATAGAAAAAGAAAAGACATGAAAAGTATGTGAACTAGCAATGTCTATTCTAGAGATGAATGGACAGCTGATTAGCCGGATACCGGATATCCGGCCGAAAATTGGCGCATCGTGATTGCACGCATAGGTGGCGCACGAACGTTTGGGCAAGCTCAAGTGAATTCGGGTCTTTTCGTTCATAAGAGAACATTAGCAAGTGTTTGACTTGTTGAATTGATTGTAAACATGCTATTCTAGTTTGAGGTTATTTTACAAGTAGTTTTTTTTTTTTTGCAAATTGAAAATGTGATTATTTTTATGTGGGTAATTTAAGTATCTAAATTTGATATTTGTTTTTTTTAATCAGGTATCCGGCCGAATACTCGATTATTATATGGTATCCGGCCAGAGTAAATTTAGGCCGGATAGTTGCCGGATATCCGTTTCATCTCTAAGTCTATTCTTTTAAGTCTGTCGGATAATAGGTGAGGCACGACTATGTGGATTGACATTTTAAAGTATTTATGCGTAGATTAGTGTGGTTCACCGTAGTACACGTAGATCTGCGATTTGGTGTTTAGTTGACCAGTTTGTTAACGTAGTTGCTGGGGAAAAGGCCCGTCATGCCGCGTAATTCACCTGCAGACAAAAAAACAACAATAAATGTACATACACTAGCTGCGCCCCGCGGTTTTACCCGCGTAGTGATGAAAAATGGTGAGAAATCTTCAGAAACCATAGACAAAGACAGAAATCTTTAGAAACCATAGACAAAGACAGAAATCTTTAGAAACCATAGACAAAAATAGAAATCTTTGGAAACCGTTAACAAAGGAAGAAATCTTTAGAAACCATAGACAAAAACAGAAATCTTTGGAAACCGTTAACAAAGGAAGAAATCTTTAGAAACCATAGACAAAAACAGAAATCTTTGGAAACCGTTAACAAAGGATGAAATCTTTAGAAACCATAGACAAAGACAGAAATCTATGGAAACCGTTGACAAAGAAAGAAATCTTTAGAAACCATAGTGAAAGGGAGAAATATTTAGGAACCATAGGTGAAAAGCAGGAATCTTTAGAAACCATAGTTGAAAAGCAGTAACCTTAGAAACCGTAGATAAAGACAGTAAACTGTTGAAACCGTAGAAAGTAGAAATCTTTAAAAACCGTAGTTAGAGGCAGAATAATCTTTAGAAACCGTAGACAATAACAGAAATTTTTAGAAACCATAGTGAAAAGGAGAAATATTTAAGAACCATAGGTGAAAAACAGGAATCTTTAGAAACCATAGTTGAAAAGCAGAATAATCTTTAGAAACCGTAGACAATGACAGAAATCTTTAGAAACCGTAGTGTAGACATAGACAAGACTTTTATGATCTCTACTTGGTAAAGATCTATAGAAAGCGTTGATAAGGGTAGGTAGGAGGTGCATACCTTGCCACCAAGCGGGGTCCTTGGTACGGTCGGTGACAGCGATGATGTCATCCTTCTCGAAGCTCAACTCATCAGCGTTCTGAGCCGTATATGGGTACAAAGCTATCACCTGGTGACAAACGTACAGAGTGAAAATTAATTTTGACAACAACATGAAAAAAATACATGTCAGATCGTTGTATTAATTTCATAAAGATAGCCCGTTGGTCCAGTTGGTAGTGAACCTGCCTTCTGCGCTTGGGGGTGTGAGTTCGATTCCCACCTAGGACAAACATTTTGAACATAATGGCGTCGATTCTGTCATACCACTCGCTAAACTAAACCAATCTGACAGGACTAAAATTGTCTGACTCTCATTTCATGGCAACAACTTTAGAGCTGTCAAATTTAGTTTAGTTTAGATTACATCAGAATCGATGCCATTAATTAACCCTTAGCCAGGTATTGGACGAATAATGGCCACTACATAATACACGACAGTGGACTGTTCGATTACTCTGCCAGTTAGAAAAAAAAATATAAGTGGCCATTATTCGTCCAATGCCTGGCTAAGGGTTAACGAAACACCTATGATAGTGGAATGCGCGAACTACTAATTTATTTATAGACTAGCGGTCCGCCCCGGCTTCGCACGGGTATAGATTATAGCCTGTCACCCGGGGATAGTGTAGCTTCCCAACAGTGAAAGAATTTTTCAAATCGGTTCAGTAGTTTCGAAGCCTATTCAATGCAAAAACAAACAGACAATCAAATCTTTCCTCTTTATAATATTAGTATAGAAGTAGATATGACTAGCTGTACCCGCGACTTCGTCCGCCATTGCCATCCCTGCAGACTAATTATTCGCACTTGGGCATAGTTCTGTTTGTCTCATATTAAGCAACACTGTGGTCTGCGGTGAAGCACTCTTATCAAGAAAGGAGCTTTTTACTTTGAGTTAGAAAACTTTCATGTTGTATTTCTCAAAAGACAATAATACAGGTAGGGAGTTCCTTCGCTGTTCGACCAATAAATGTTGAAGCGAAGAGCTTTTTGAGAGTCTTTGGTATTTCGACAGTAAAACGGAGTCTTTTCACAGAGGCTCTCCTTGTTTGTTGGTGGAAGGAAGATGCGGATATTAGTTAGATTACACATCCATGCATGAATACCTCCTTGTTTGAACAAAACGCTTAAGGGTTTTGTACAAAGCCAAAACAAAAGTATTGCGTGCCGTGGTACAAGTGTACCTGCAAAATGTGGAAAGAGCTACCTTCCGCGGTGTTTCCGAGAAGCTACAACATGGGGTTTTTCAAAAGGCGAGTTAATCGAGTCCTAAAGGGTTGGCAACGTATTTGTGATGCCTCTGGTGTTACAAGTATCCATAGGCGACGGTGACTGCTTACCATCAGGCAGCACGTCTGCTTGTTTGCCACCTATGCCATTAAAAAAATGATATTTGTTCTCGCGAAATTCGTAGGCGCTCTAGCAAAATATCCAAATTTTCGTGGGATCACATCGCAGATTTCTTCTACAGTATAAAAAAAAGAAACACGCAAATTGGTTTACAGATGCCAACGTAATCAACGTAAATACATACAAAAATGATAAAAAAAAAAAAAACGGGCTGAATTGAGAACCTTCATCTTTTTTCGAAGTCGGTTAAGAAGGAGGTAGGTATAAATGATATTGTACCTTATCAATGACAGTTTCGGCGGGCAAGGTGTCCATTTTGGACAGCACAGGGGTAGTCCTACCGGAAGTACGTCCGGTAGACTGGAGCAACTGGAAATTAAAAATATTAGTAGAGTAAGCGAGACAGAGAGATGTGTTAGTGTACGAGAGAGACAGAGATGGAGATACCTTGACGTAACTGGCGGGGAACCAGCCCACTTGGCGGTTGCGTCCTTCGGCTTATAATTCGCTGTTCTACCAGCCAATGAAGACTTTCTTACGTTGGAGCGAGACTGGAATATGTTTATAAACGAGAGGGACAGAGATGGAGATACCTTGACGTAACTGGCGGGGAACCAGCCCACTTGGCGGTTGCGTCCTTTGGCTTGTAACTCCCCTTCCCACCAGCCGCTATCGGCCTTCTTGCGGACCACAAGGAGCTGTCCTTTGGTTAGAGACAGCTGTTCAGTGCTGAAAAGAAAAATAGTACATTAAAGTCTGGCAAATTAGGCATTGATAAACGAACGTGAAAACACATAACGTTAACTAGTAACAATCAGGTCAGAATCGTATGAACGTGAAAAGTAGGGGCCGAGGCACACATAACGTTAACTAGTAACAATCAGGTCAGAATCGTATGTTAAATACCGTATTCATTCTCACAAGTACCAGGGTACCATAGCTCACCTGGTGGCAGTATAGTTGGCGAGGGCCTGCGCCACCTCGTGCTTGCGGCGCCCGGTGACGCTGTCGCAGCCCGACTCTCTAGTAGGCCGCGTATTCCTTCTCACAAGTACCAGGGTACCATAGCTCACCTGGTGGCAGTATAGTTGGCGAGTGCTTGCGGCGCCCGGTGACGCTGTCGCAGCCCGAGTCTCACTAGTAGGACGCGTATTCCTTCTCACAAGTACCAGGGTACCATAGCTCACCTGGTGGCAGTATAGTTGGCGGGTGCTTGCGGTGCCCGGTGACGCTGTTACAGCCCGAGTCTCACTAGTAGGACGCGTATTCCTTCTCACGAGTACCAGGGTACCATAGCTCACCTGGTGGCAGTATAGTTGGCGGGTGCTTGCGGTGCCCGGTGACGCTGTTACAGCCCGAGTCTCACTAGTAGGACGCGTATTCCTTCTCACAAGTACCAGGGTACCATAGCTCACCTGGTGGCAGTATAGTTGGCGAGGGCCTGCGCCACCTCCTGCTTGCGGCGCCCGGTGACGCTGTCGCAGCCCGAGTCTCACTAGTAGGACGCGTATTCCTTCTCACAAGTACCAGGGTACCATAGCTCACCTGGTGGCAGTATAGTTGGCGAGGGCCTGCGCCACCTCGTGCTTGCGGCGTCCGGTGACGCTGTCACAGCCCGAGTCTCACTAGTAGGACGCGTATTCCTTCTCACAAGTACCAGGGTACCATAGCTCACCTGGTGGCAGTATAGTTGGCGGGTGCTTGCGGCGTCCGGTGACGCTGTCACAGCCCGAGTCTCACTAGTAGGACGCGTATTCCTTCTCACAAGTACCAGGGTACCATAGCTCACCTGGTGGCAGTATAGTTGGCGGGTGCTTGCGGCGCCCGGTGACGCTGTCACAGCCCGAGTCTCACTAGTAGGACGCGTATTCCTTCTCACAAGTACCAGGGTACCATAGCTCACCTGGTGGCAGTATAGTTGGCGGGTGCTTGCGGCGCCCGGTGACGCTGTCACAGCCCGAGTCTCACTAGTAGGACGCGTATTCCTTCTCACAAGTACCAGGGTACCATAGCTCACCTGGTGGCAGTATAGTTGGCGAGGGCCTGCGCAACCTCGTGCTTGCGGCGCCCGGTGACGCTGTCGCGGCCCGAGTCCCGCCGCGCAGCGCTAGCGGGGCGCGTGTTGGCTGCGCTGGCGTTAGCGTTCTCTGTTATAGACGCCACTTCTGAAGAGATCGGGGTGGACGACTTTTGTTCCTGAAAACAATGAAGTAGCACCTTTAAATGGAGCTTCTTTGCGCGATAGAATCCGGAACGTGGATATTCACCAGAACCAGAGTCACCGACATAGCTGTTAAAATTTGCAAGTTGAAGTGATCGCTCACATCGCTCGAAGAACCGATAACCGATGGGAAAGAAAGGTTCTTGGGTGGAGACCACGAACCAGGAGACGCAGCGTTGGTAGGCCTCCCAATAGATGGACCGACGACATTGTGAGAGTCGCTGGCATCCAGTGGATGCAGATGGCAGGCTGTCGTTCAGTGTGGAGGTTAAAGGGGGGGGGGCTATGTTCAGCAGTGGACGTCTTCTGGCTGATGATGATCATGATGACCTTTAAATAACCATAGAATGAAAAAACTCAACTAGCTTGTTGTCTTTTGATAATTTTACCTTGATATTTTGCATCATAATTACCAGGCTCTCATATCACAGTAGGAGGTACCTGTGGCGGCTCCGGTATGGGCTCGGGCTGCACCGGCGCCGGCGTCCGTTCCGGCTCCGGTTCTGGTTCCGGCTCGGGCGCTTCCGGGATGTCGCCCGTGCCAGGGGCGGTAGTAGTGTCCTTCGTCACGTAGTTCGACGGGAAAATGCCGGTTCTGAAAAAAAAAAACATCTGTCATAGGTTTGCACGTCGTGAAAACTTAAGTAGTATTTTTTTCAAAACTGTTGAACAGGCGGTATGGCCTTGAAGGCTTTAGCCTGCCCGATGGGCGTTTTTTTTTTTTTTTTTAAAGTAATTCACATATTCCACAAGATATGGCGCTGTTTATAAAAATTACGGATACATATATTATATCTGATTCCAATCACCCTTTCGGGGGTAGGCTAAAAGTCCAGCAGTGGACTGTTAAAAGGCTGATTATGATGATATATCTGATCGTGACGGTCACGCGAGCTCAATGCCTTTTTCCCATCCCAAAAAGTGCCCAACCTGCTGCCTAAAGATGTTTTCACTAAAAAATTTAATAATGTGAAGGAATGATTTAGCTTTCAGTCTTTTCTCAAACATGCTTGAATATACACGCTTTAAATGAACACTACTAAATTACCAGGAATGTATAAAACACACTTTTAATGAGGACAAAGGTACCAGGAATGTATATGACGGGGCGAGCCTGGAAGCGTGAGGCGGGAGCACCGGTCGGTGGATGGCCAATCTTCATCAGATAAATCTTGTTTCTATGGCGTGAGTATAGCGGCCGAGGAGAATGAGACATCGCACGTACATTGATACAGTTTTTATTTCGAAGCGCTATGATTACTAATTACAATATCCAAATTACTTGAAAATTACTTGGGGACAAGGTGTTCCGCCTTGTAACGAACGCTGCCACCCTCCAACCAACAATTCCAATTCCTAACCTCAAAAAGTGACAATCCCAAATCAGACACCAAAGTATAAGTGAGCTCCAGCGAGCCTCGCGCACGTGTCCGCCGCGCCGCGCTCACTAGCGCCTCTGCCGGACGGTATACCAACTTACTAAACTCTGATTGGGTGTCAACGACACAACTTCACAACGAATTTCAGCAGAGTAGGTTACTGCAGCGTTACACCAGTGATGGCGCCACCTCCATCACTAGTCCACCAAAACAAAGCTAGGTGACGCCTACCTACATAATCTAAGCCTTAAAAACTATCCGACGGTAGTTGCGCTGAATGCTAAAACTTCAACGCGCCGACATATATAAATATAACACACTTCAAATAAACACCAAGGTACCAGGAATGTATAAAAAACACACTTCAAATGAACACCAAGGTACCAGGAATGTATAAAACACACTTCAAATGAACACCAAAGTACCAGGAATGTATAAAACACATTTTAAATGAACACCAAAGTCCCAGGCATGTATAAAACACACTTCAAATGAACACCAAGGTACCAGGAATGTATAAAACACACTTCAAATGAACACCAAAGTACCAGGAATGTATAAAACACACTTCAAATGAACACCAAAGTACCAGGAATGTATAAAACACACTTCAAATGAACACCAAAGTACCAGGGACATATATCCCGCATGGAAGTGTTTACCTAATGCCGATGCGTCCCGTCCACCAGTCGCCGTCACGTCGCGTCACTTCTATACGCTCGCCTCCCTCGAACGTGAGATCGCCGGGTTCCGTAGACAAATAGGGGTAAGCTGCTATGTAGAAATCACCTCCTTCTGTAAAACAGTTCAGAATAAACCATTTATAATGTAATGACGGCTTCGCTTTCTAGCTGCACCCCGCGGCTTCACCCGCTTATATCCGGGATAAAAGTAGTATTCCTTATATAACATCAGCTTTCTCCAAGTGAATTGTTTTTAGGGTTCCGTCCCAAAGGTTAAAAACGGAACCCTATTACTAAGCCTACGATGTCTGTCTGTCTTTCCTACTTATTAACGGCTGTATCTTGCGAACCGTAATAGATAGCCAGTAGAAATTTTCACAGAATATGTAATGTTACGGCGGACTAACGAGAAAAAAAAAGTAAAACTTTTTTTTTTTAAATAGAATAAGTCGCAAACAAACTACGGCCATCTGATGGTAAGTGGTCACCGCCGCCTATAGACAGACACCTACAATACCTGTAGCCAATTGTGATAGCTCTAATGGAAAAACGGTAATACGTCCAAGCGTCAAACTTGGCACGATTATAGTACACACTCTAAAGTATAACAACAAATAATAAATAATCGACAAGTGCGAGTCGGTGACAAATTTCTGTTCATTACCAAGTTAAGCAACGTATTTTCCTACTTAGATGACCTCAACTTGAAAAATAAGCTTGTAAAAAGAGACAAACATATTAACAGCGCGCCCTTAACGCCCCCTTGCAAGCCATGTCGCACTGTAACTTCAATTTTAGTTCTTATTTTAAAGTAATAAAGGTTGCTTACCGACTAAAGGCATAGCGCCGCCTAAATCGTTGGCGATCTCCGCCTCCGGCACTTCAGCTATGCCTGTATTACAACATTTAACATTTTACCCTTAGAAAACATACAAATTTAACATTTCACCTTTAGAAAACATACAAATTTAACATTTCACCTTTAGAAACATACAAATTTAACATTTCACATTTAGAAACATACAAATTTAACATTTCACCTTTAGAAACATACAAATTTAACATTTCACCTTTAGAAAACATACAAATTTAACACTTCACCTTTAGGAAACATACAAATTTAACATTTTACTTTTTCATAAGAGATGAATTTAAAATTTTACATTTAGTCAAACAAAAAGAAACAATACAAATTCAATGTTTTACCTTTTGAAAATATACAAAATGCAGATATAACAATCAAAGCAACACGAAGCATTATAAGCTCTCTAATGCACTTACATTTATGATGGGACGCATTTGGAACTGGTTTCCGACTTAAACTGAGATAGTTTTGATATTATTGACATATATGCACCTTCAATATACTCTTGTCTTAAAAATTTGCCATCACTTGAAAAAGCGCGGGGGCAGATGGGTTATATCAACTTCTTATATGACCTCTTGATTTCGCGTGCAACAGGCGTATATCCTAATGTTTAATTTATCACAAAGAACAGGCTTAGCGATGAATATAACTAAATACATTACACATACTGAAAAAAATAAATTTAATTGGCTGATAAACCTCTGAGATATGAGCGTTTAAAGTTTTAGGTGGGGATAGAGAGGGGGTACTCTGTCCCTTTCTCGCAAAGCGAGTGCTAGTATAGCATTTGTATGGCGCGCCTGAGGCGTGACGTCACGGCTCAGTATAGTGCGCTCTCTGTCTAGCATGAAATTAAAATGCTTATATCTTATTTATTTTTGAACTAATTTTAATTTTTTTTCCGTTGATATGCTCTATTTACGATCAGCTTTTTTATGGAGTATTAAAAAATATTAGCCATCATGCATATTCAAGTCAAAAACCAGATTCAAACGCGTCGCCATAAGAAAAGGTTTTTTTTTACCTTCAAGCTGGGTTTTGGTTTCCATTGGCTCTAAGGCATCAGCGGCAAACACTGACGCCGCAGCGTTGATATCTTCAACATACGACTCGGGGAACCAGCCTTGCTGCCCTAGAAATAAGGTTCAATTTACAATGTTTATTTATAGGCTACCTTCGAGCAGCGTAGAAACTCTGACACTAGGGATAGCCACAGCTTACGCGACACAAGCAATAAGATAGCATCAAAAGTACCAGGGCGACATAAAACCTAAGGAATATAATCTGACTCGACATCGACCAGTAAACTAATACAACACTAGGGCTAGCAACTCATCCTACACGAGTAACCTATATGATAGAATCAAAAGTACCAGGGCGACATAAAACATAAGAAACTTCGTCAACCCGTCAACAACCCGAACAAAAACCTACTTACTATATTTGGAACCTTATACTTATAGCAATAAGTGCGGATAGTTTTGAAGTATTATTTTCGAGTGTTATTGTGAAATAATGGTGAATTATTATTCATTGAGTGCTTTTGAACGTGCTCGAGTGTGGGTAAGTGATATAACGAGGTGAAACATGTCGTTTCATGTTGTCTCCAAAACTCCATAGAAGCATCTTGTAAAGCCTCCACCACTTTACTGGGGCATGAGTTTGACTTGACCGTGACTTGCTTTGCTTGACTCTGACTGTGACTTGTTTGACGCTATTTTGTTAAATATTACTACTGAAGGACTTTGTATCAATGGGCTTATATTTTTTTTTACAAAAAACCTATACGACAAATTTGATAGCTAAAAAAGTACCAGGGCGACATAAAACCTAAGAAAGTTCGTCAACCCGTCAACGACCAGCCAACTTACTTAGACCCCACCGAACAAAAACCTACAACAAATTTTGAATCTTATACGTATAGCAATAAGTGCGTACCTCTAGCGCAGCCCCACCGCCAGCCGGGCTCGGCCTGCCGCGGCGGAGGCGCAGCGCTGACGACGTCTCCCGGCTGCAAGGACAGCTCGTCCCCACTGCGAGCCGTGAACTCGTAGATACAGCGCCATATTGGCTGGCTAGTGGTCGACGGGACCGTTGCATTGGCTACTGGTTCCACAGCTGTGAAAATACGGAAATTACAGCGAAAAATGGCAATAATGTATTGTAAAATAAAATTATAAATAAGATGTGTGAAAACCACGTCAGTTTCGAGAATAAAAAAAGGTTTTAGTATTCCTCACAGCAAACCCTTTCATTTGATATGGAGGCATGTGACCTAATGTTAAATTTATTACAAACTAGCTGCGCCCTGCGGTTTCACCCGCGTAGTGATGAAAAATGGTGATGGTGATGATGATGAAAAGTAGCCTATGTCACTCTCTGGCTCTTGAACTATATTCATGCAAAAAATCAGGTCGATCCGTTGTTCCTAAATCCGTTGTTGTATGTTGACTAAATACATTACACATACTGAAAAAATTTACTAAATTGGCTGATAAATCTCTGAGATATGAGCGTTTAAAGTTTTATGTGGGGATAGAGAGGGGATACTCTGTCCCTTTCTCGCAAATCGTGTTAGTATAGCTTTTGTGTGGCGCGCCTGAGATATGACGTCATAGCTCAGTATAGTGCGCTCTCTGTCTAGCATGAAATTAAAATACTTATAACTTATTTATTTTTGAACGAATTTTAATTTTGCTTTCGTTTATGGGCTCTATTTATGATCAGCTTTATTATGAGTTAATAATATATATAAAAAATATAGAGAGGCAGACAATTTTAGTCCTGTCAGATTGGTTTAGTTTAGTGAGTGGTGTGACAGAATAGGCGCCAGTGTATCGTGCGATCTAAAGCATCATCCCAAGCATACATTTACCGGTGGTAGCGGGGGCGTCAACGCCCCAAGCGTCCTCAGCCGCTACCGGCTCGCCCCACGCCTCGTCCGTCGTGCCCCAGTCCGCCGCCTCTGTAAGAAAACAGCACTTGCACACTATGTTCGCCTGGTACTTCCTTCCCCAACTTTGCTGGGTTATGGTGGAAAATAAAGGGATATTCAGGGGGCGTATCCAGGATTTTCTTCAGGGCATTTGGGGCAAATACAATGTTGCTTAGTAAGACATAACTGCTGCGGTCTGTAATGAGTGCGTTGCTGGCAGCGATGATGATGGCCGAAAGCGAAGGCCATCACAGCGCGGTCAGCATTGCAGCCCTTGTTGGACAAGTTGGAATAAAGGCCGAGACCGAAGGTCGAGGCTTTTATAGTGCGGACAGCGAGAGCTGCAATGATGACCGCTCATCCTTTACCCCGCATGAGGCAATGGATCTAACATGTCAACCAAGCTAGTTCAAGCGGGGCCAATCCTAGACGCGAATTGAATGAATGACTTGATTCTCCAATCACAAGCGTCGAGTCACGTTGAGTCTCCAATCACAAGCTGCCCCCCTCGACCGACGTGGCATCATTTTGCAAAAGGAAATTTTGACTACATGCGCGATCAAGTGGTTATATTATCTTTGTCCATCGTAGACCTAATCATCGCTTGACATCAGGCGAACTGACGGCCAAACTCAAGCCGGCTATTATAAAATAAAAATGAAACACAATTATCTACTTGTCACTGGCAAATGCACTGGAAGTGCGACGCCAAAGTCCTCCCAAGAGAAAAAAAAACTTTATGCCTTTTGAATTTGATATTGAAGGCCTCCTTAACGTTTATGTTCTCCTGGTACTTACCAGCGGCAGGCCAGGCAGATTCAGCGGGCGCACTGCTCCTCTCGATATACTCTTGCCTTCTCTCTTCGTACAGCTTCCAGACCGCCTGACACTTGTCCCCGAGAGCTGTCACTTGAGCTGTCAACTCTGACAGCTGCGACTTGTTGTTGTCAAGATCGGATTTCTTCGTTTCAACGATCGCTTTAGCGGCCTCCACCTGATAATTAGAGATATCATACTTAATAATATAATAAATTAATATTATAAATAATATTATTAAATAATAATTAATTAATATATACTAATATTATAAAGAGGAAAGATTTGATTGTTTGTTTGTTTGCATTGAATAGGCTCCGAAACTACTGAACCGATTTGAAAAATTCTTTCACTGTTGGGAAGCTACACTATCCCCGGGTGACATAGGCTATAATCTATACCCGTGCGAAGCCGGGGCGGACCGCTAGTAATAATATTATAAATGCGAAAGTGTGTTTGTTTGTTACTCTTTCACGCAGCAACAGAGCAACGGATCGACCTGATTTTTTGCATGGGTATAGTTCAAGGACTGGAAAGTGACATAGGCTTTTCAGACTTTTCATCATCATCATCATCATCATCAAAAAAAATCATCACTACGGGGGTGAAACCGCGGAGCGCATCTAGTATACCATATTAATTATATCTCGTTTAATAATAATGGCCGAGAGTCGATGATAAATGTACAAGCTACATTTTTTGCTTTGGGTACGGAACCCTAAAAAGAAACACGCAAATTGCTTTACAAATGCCGGCGTAATCGAAGTACACACATAAAGTTGTACATTGTTATCCTAGGGGTGGAAGAAACTTATTTAGTCCCGAGACGGGGTTTGGCTAATAGTTCGAGGGACTAAATAAGTCTTTAACCCCGAGGTAAACACTGTGCTTTTCATTACGAATACATGGAAACTAAAAATAAAAACATGAACTGATTGTGTTAATACAAATTTGCTATACGGAAGTATAAACAAAACTCTACAATGAAGATCGGATTCCCGCCAATTATTTTTTTTTAACTTCCTGACACTGGCAACTGCACGAGAAGTGAACCATAATACTCTGAGAAAAAAAAATGGAACATGGTTCAATACAAATGTGAAAATAGAACTAGTATTTTTTTAATAATTTGAGTGTCTGTCAGTTTTCAACTGTCACTGTCAGTTGAAAGTGATTCTCCTCAGGGCTGAAATGTATTACTTTCAACCCGCTCCTCAGGCAACTTTAAACCTACTTTCCGAGTATGAGTAATGAAAAATAATATAAGGGTCGAATTGAGAACCTTCCTCCTTTTTCGAAGACATTACATCACTATAGTCGACACGGGGACAAAAACTTACCTTGTCTCGAAGTTTTTTCAATGTGACTTCCATCATGTTGAGTTTCCCATCTTCATCTGATGCTTTGGCCTAAAAAACACATATTTTTTCAGATTTTTTCATATAAGTTTTGGCTTCCAGACAGCTCTATTTATCTAACGTCAAGTAAAATAGGACTGGTGTTTCATTTATCTATACTCTATACTAATATTATAAAGAGGAAAGATTTGTATGTAAGTATGTTTGGAACGAATTGGCTCAAAAACTACTGAACCGATTTTAACAATTCTTTCACTGTTGGGAAGCTACACTATCCCCGGGTGACATAGGCTATAGTCTATACCCGTGCGAAGCTGGGACGGACCGCTAGTTACAAATAACTTAGCGAAGGATTTAATTAAATACATTACACACACTGAAAAATAATAAAAATTGGCTGATACATTTCTGAGATATGTGTTTAAAGTTTTTGATGCTTTTTACTTTACTTTGCTTGACTCTGACTGTGACTATGACTGGTTTGACGTTATTTAATTATTTAATACCGGAAAGCTGGCAGCTACTTTGGCCGAAAAATTAGCGTTGCCATCCATAACGCAGCATGGCAATACTGGCCACTTTTCCCTCCACCGATGGGCTTTTCGATTGGTAATTCTTTTTTTTATTTTTATTTGTTTATAGATACGTAATATTATAATATTTTTAAATATTTTTCGTGTAAATAAAAATTTCGTTATACTATGTAAACTGATTTATTATTACGACTGAAACATTCCGTATCCATGGTCATGTTTTTTTTACAAAAACAAAAAAGTAGGAATGTGTCACTCCCGGAATTTCATATAAATTTGTAGTTAGTACTGTAGACGAGATTTAATTTAATTAATATGTATATTGTTGAAATACTGTAAATATTAAGACGTTAATAATTATTGTAATAAATACAACTTTTGTATTTTAGAACACAGACGAACAGGCGGTATGGCCTTAAAGGCTTTAGCCTGCCCGATGGGCGAATAATAATTAAAAGAACCCGGAATGTCAGAGCTTGTTTTATCGGATCATGGCTTTTATGATAGGATTCACATACCTTTGTATCCAGTTCAGCTTTCTCCTTGTTCAATGAAATCTGCTTCGCGTTCAATTCCTTGACTCTCGCCTTCAGTATTTGCATTTCAGACATGCTAGAGTCGCGTTCGGACCTGAAATTAAGAAATTGCACTAATTATTCATCTACATCATGATTTCAGCCGTAGGACGTCCACTGCTGGACGTCCTCCCCCATCGATCTCCAAAAGGGCCGGTTGGAAGCGGCCTGCATCCAGCGTTTCCCTGCGGTCTCTGTTAGGTCGTCTGTCCATCTCGTGGGTGGACGTCCTACGCTGCGCTTACCGGTCCGTGGTCTCCATTCGAGAACTTTTCGGCCCCATCGGCCATCTGTTCTGCGTGATATGTGCCCTGCCCACTGCCACTTTAACTTGCTAATCCAGTTTTTTTTTTTGTTTTTTCCGCTTGAAGACGGTAGCAAGCATTTTAAAGGTGATCTCTTCTGTCTATAATTTACTAAATAGTACATAATTTTTGTTGTACACATGTAAAAAAAAATTACTAATTAGTACATAGCTTTGATTATAAGTAGGTATGACACTACTATTAAAAAAAATTTAAAGAAATTGCACTTAATTATTTTAATTAGTCTATTTTATTTTAATTTGTATTGTATTATATAATTATTAATATTAAAATGTAATTACGTAATTAATTAATTATTTAATAGCAAAAGTAATATGAACTATTATATGGCAGCAATAGTATTCCTGGTAGCAGGACCTACATTTTATTATGCCATCTGAAGCAAAGTAGCGCTCACCTCATAGCGTCGATGCTGCACTTATTAGCGGCGACAGCGGTGCGCGTCTCGCGGATATCCGACGCCAGGGTGCGCACACGAAGCGCTCCAGCGCTCAGCGAGCTAGTCAGCGCTTGACACTTGCTCTTCAAGCTCAGAACTTTGGTCTGCTCTTCCGTACGAAGGGTCTCCAGTTCTCGTGTTCTAGTGAATAGAAATGAGGATGGTTCAATCCACGAAGAGGCGTCGCACCCTTTCTCTTAGTAGTGCCTAGGCTAAGCACAGGTTCTCTCCGCGAAGAAATTTAAATGAATAAGGACCATCTACGAGGCAATAAAGTAACAATTAAGGTGGTATGTTTCACAATTGGCGGAAAATTCAAATTTCAAACAGTATTTAAGGCCTTGTAGCTATACTCCGTTTTTTAATCTTAGATATTTTATGTAAACAAAGAAATGTCACGAAAAGTCACTGTCAAAGTGACATGGCAGTTGCTCAAAACTTTTTTCTCTTATGATCTATATTTTACTTTCTATTTTCTTCGGCTTTGCTCTCGCGCGGTACAACGGGGGATAATCTGATAGTTCAAAAAATTAATAAAAAACATTATTCAAAGATTGTAATAGATGGCGTTGGCGTTGGCGTTGAGATGTTAGAGGAAATAGAGGTCAAATCAAACGGTGGCCAGAAATGTTTAGAACCACTACTGTCCTACCAGTCTAATAAAATATTTTCTATCAAAAATTGTTTTTTTTTTTTAAATCATAACATTGTATAGAACAGATATTACGCTAAAATAAATAGTACAAAACGATTGTTATTTAATGATTGATCATATTACGACTAGAAAAACTCAATAAAATATCTTTTTGGTTAAATATTGTAAACTACCATTACAAAAGATATTTTTTTCACTGGTAACTCTTTTGTTTACATAAAATCTAAGATCTAAGATCAGAGATAGATTTTAGATTTTTTTTAGATTTTTATCTAAGATTAAAAAACGGAGTATAGGCCGGGTAATTGTTAAGAAAGAAAAAAATTACTAAGGTTCCAAGGGGCCACGCATACACATACATTATACATACACACAAATACACAGCTCCACAGCATACCATTTAGCAGCTTACATTGTGACAGCTCTGGAGCTGTTAAAATGTGCCAGTCTCACAGTCACAGCACAACATGAATCGCAAAAAGCCGACAAACAAAACTTCCCCAGAATATAGTAGACTCTGTGCCCATAGTAATTATGTTTTTTTTTTTTTTTATTGTATGTTCATCAAACTGGTCATACACTCTGTTCTTAGGAATAAAGACATTTGCGATGTTAAATTTATGCGATGAATGCACAACCTTCTAGATGTAAGGGACCATCCATTAATCACGTGAGGCTTGAAAAGGGGGGAGGGGTTTGCAAAAACAAAGGTTGCAATGGTTAAAAATGCTAAGAAAACATCACGTGATTAATGGACGGCCCCTAAACACAGCATGCTACAAATAGTATAACACTCATAACGATATATATTAAATACATATTTTGATTAAAATAAACTAAAGTTAAACTAATAAAAAATAAAAAAATTGAAGAATAAAATTAATTAATTAATCAATGTAATAAATTAGAAATGTTCACCTCTTTTTCTCCCATTCCAGTTGGCATTGACGTTCCATCTCTTTCCTTGCAGCTTCTCGTTTATCCTGTTAAAATTAACCTTACGTAAGACCCGATTGCACTTTGATTAGTGATAGTGATTAATGCAGGTGCTTAGTGATTAGTACTAAACACATTTGGACCATAACTGATTAGTGCGAGTGTATACTTTAATAACTCGCAAAATTACTATAAATAATTACTTACACTCGCACAAATCAAAGTGCAAAAGAGCCTTAAAGGGTCGATTGCACTTTGATTAGTGATTAGTGCGAGTGATTAATGCAGGTGCTTAGTGATTTGTACTAAGCACATTTGGACCATAACTGATTAGTGCGAGTGTATACTTTAATAACTCGCAAAATAACTAATCAACAATCACTTACACTCGCACAAATCAAAGTGCAAAAGAGCCTTATAGGGTCGATTGCACTTTGATTAGTGCGAGTGATTAATGCAGGTGCTTATTGATTTGTACTAAGCACATTTGGACCATAACTGATTAGCTAACTGATTACTGTATACTTTAACAACTCGCAAAATTACTATAAATAATTACTTGCACTCGCACTAATCAAAGTGCAAACAGACCTTCAGCCCGATTGCACTTTGAATGCAACTTTAAATAAACTTTTTTTTAATTAACTTTTTACGCTTTACATTGTAATGCAAATAAAATATCAGCTGACGCTAGAGGTCAAAGATTTTTACACAGTTACAAGACAAGTTAATAAATCCTGTTAATAAGAGTTAAAAGAAAAATAGCCCGTTGGTCCAGTTGGTAGTGAACCTGCCTTCTGAGCTTGGGGGCGTGGGTTCTATTCCCACCTTCGACAAAAATTTATGTGATGAACATTTGTGTTTGTTCTATATCTGGTTGTTAATATCTATTTAAGTATGTATTTAAAACTATATATGTATGTATATCAGTCTCTGGCAGCCATATCACAAGCTTTGCTTAGTTTGGGGTCAGATGACCGTGCGAGCAAAAATGTCCCGAATATCTTTTTTTTTTTAAAAGAACATCATGCCGGCTTCCTTGTTTCCTGAGAGATATAATCTGGGCCTTTTTAAGGCCGGAGTGAATAGATATCTTCTAGGTCTGCGTGCTTCATCTTCGACCACATCGTCGCTCACCAACAGGCGAGTTGGTGGTCAAACGCGGACTTATCAGCCATAAAAAAAATTAAAAATAAAAATTTGTTACCTGTTCTTCCTTCTGTTTTCTCATCATCTCTTCCTGCTCCCGCTTCTGCGTTTCGAGGCGTATCTTCTCTCTCTTCTCCGCTTCCTCCCTCTCTTTCCTTTCCCTCTCCGCCTGATGTTCAAAAATTAAATGAGAAATGGTCCACAATTTATAAAGACAAATATACATTGAATGTGTAATTATCAATCATCAATCTATACTAATATTATAAAGAGGAAAGATTTGATTGTTTGTTTGTTTGCATTGAATAGGCTCCGAAACTACTGAACCGATTTGAAAAATTCTTTCACTGTTGGGAAGCTACACTATCCCCGGGTGACATAGGCTATAATCTATACCCGTGCGAAGCTGGGGCGGACCGCTAGTATCTTATAATTATATATTATAAAACACCGATTTCACAAAATTAGCAAACTGTCATATTGGCGTCGATTCTGTCATACTCACTAAACTAAACCAACCTGACAGGACTAAAATTATCTACCTCTCTTTTTATTTTATGTGAGAGAAGGATGGCAACAATTTTAGAGCTGTCAAATTTAGTTTAGTTTAGAGTACATCAGAATCGATTGTCATGCAAGTAACTTTCAAGTTATTTTGATTTCAAAGCCAAATTACTGAACCGATTTTGATGAAATTTCTATTAGACCAATCTGAAAGTATATCCTTTCCATTTTATTTATTTTTCCAAATCGGTTCATGTGTGACGGAGTTCTAAGGTATCAAAAATTTTAAAAAATACAACAGGGGTCTAGACAAGAGCCACACACTGTGAGCGTGCACGCCTGCGGAAAGATGAAATTGTATGAAAATGACATTGACAATGACATTAGAATGAGACAAATTATCTGAAGCTAATGTCATTTTCACACAATTTCATCTTTCCGCAGGCGTGAACGCTAACAGTGTGTGGCTCTTGTCTAGACCCCCAGGATTGAAAACCCCTCCTCTTTGAAGTCGATTAAAAAAAAACCGATAGAAGATCTGTTAATATTCAAACAGCTGAAGTTTTGATTGAATCATAGTTAAGAACACTCGATCAACTAGCTACGTAGCAACGTGTCTCAAATAAGTAATATAAAAAAAAAACCGGACAAGTACGAGTAGGACTCGTGCTCTGAGGGTTCCGTTAGACGGAACCCTCAGAGCGCGAGACCAAAAAAAAACTAACTGAAGTTTGAGACAAACTTAAGTTTGTAGTTTTTTTTTACTGGGCAAGTGCCTTTAATAACTAAACAAAATACAAGCTAAAACTAACACTACAAATACAGTTAGACTGCCCATAGACCGTTGAAGGTCTAAAGACAATCCAAATGCTCAAGCCCACTACCAGTTGGCAGCGTACCCAACATGCTGGCGGCATTACCACGTTGAATGGCAATGCTAATGCGTTGAGCCAGAAACACGCCAGCATTTTGGTCACGCGTCGCATTAACCAGGCGCTCTGAAAGATTTTTGAAAATGAGGTGAGCTCCCGGTCCCCAAGGGCCCAATGTCTCGACCCCAAACGCCTCAAATATGTAACCACTGCCGAGGTTAGCATATTTGCGACGCTTGTGCTGCTCTGCCGAATTAGCAGCCGCGCCAGCCCTACCCTGTGTCTCAGGAAGATGTGACGGCGCCAAAGTATCGACACAAGTTGCGTCCCATACAAGGGGCCGCCCCAACTTCCAGGGCACAAGTGTCATACCGTCAGGCCTCTTTCCATCGTCACGCGCAAGAGTTTGAGCACAGCTGCGAAATTGGCGGTGGAAAGTGCCCTGCGTATGATGTCGTTCAGGCTAGCGTGTCGGCCAATACGACCAGCGCTTCTCGAGCACGAGAGACTATGGTGACCGAGCTGGTCAACAGCAGTACCACACTGACAGCGATGGGCCTCACAGCACCTTGTACCCAAGCGTAAGCTGACAGCTAGACGAAATGCGGTTGGATCTAAAAGGCTACCTGTGTTAAAAGAGGGCATGGCTTGCAACCAAAGTCACGATTCCCAAACAGAGACAGCAAGAATACGAGCGCGATCTGCAATACTAGGACACGTATCTAGTAGCGATTTCCATGCTAGTTCGCAGATCGGCCGATCCCACAGTCTCTGGGAAGACAACTTTGAAGTTTGTAGTTGACAATAAGGTTCTTCCATACATTCCAACTACAAAATGTAAGTTTGTAATAGCAAAATAATCATTTTTAAATGATATACCTTCATATTTCTAACTTTCGGATTTATTCCTATATATGTGCTATGAGACCTTGCTTTTTGCCAAATTTCATGATTCTAGGTCAACGGGAAGTACCCTATAAGTTTTGGTTCCCCTGTGAAATCGCAAAATATGCGACATAAACGTTCATATCTTTTGATTGCGTTGACTTACAACTTTTATTTTTTTACAGCCGAAAGAAACCGTAGACCCAAGTATTTAGTATAAATTTCAACTTGCTACCTTTACGCGTTCTTGAGAAAAAGGGTCTTGACAGACGGACAGACAGACAGACAGACGGACAACGAAGTGATCCTATAAGGGTTCCGTTTTTTCCTTTTGAGGTACGGAACCCTAAAAAATATAAAAAAAATTAATTAACAAACAAAACATTGTATGCCCGAAATGGTTAAACTGTGACACTACCAAAATATAACACCAATGTACCAGTTTTTACAATATAGATTATTCTGACTTAGCGGTAAGAAATCGTAGAGACCCAAACTGATGTCGTAATCGCCCATCTAAAACCACTTTAATGGACCACAGTATAATGTGTATGGGACCGATTATCTACAACACTATACCGATTTCAATAAGGGATCTAAAATCTACTCAATTTAAAATAAAACTAAAAAATCTTTTAGTCAAGAAATGTTATCATAAAGTTAGTGTTTTTATAACTAGCTGACCTGACAGACGTTGTCCTGTCTTAGAACTGTCAAACACGCAAAGTCAAAATTGTAAATCTTATTGATTTTACACTTGGGTTACATTATTGGAGTTTTAGTAAGGATCCCTATTTAAAAAAAATATATAATATAGCCTATGTTACCCGGGGATAGTGTAGCTTCCCAACAGTGAAAGAATTTTTCAAATCGGTTCAGTAGTTTCGGAGCCTATTCAATGCAAACAAACAATCAAATCTTTCCTCTTTATACTATTAGTATAGATAGTATCATAGAATAGTATAGATTAATAACATCATAATATCTAAACATTTGAAATTGTTTCGACAGTTAATTGAATCAATACTTTTTTATATAAATAATATTTACGGTATTTTTATACAATCTCTCTAGATTTGTACGCCTATAAACTAGGCAAAACATGATACAAAGTGACAAATATTTTAAACCACCTATTGTGCATGCGTTTTAAATGTGTGTATGATTTACTCGTGTTTTGTGCAAATAAATAATCTTTATCTTTATAATTTTCTAAATATGTACCTAATTTAATTTTATGTTTTTATTGTTTTATTTAATAACTGTATCATCAAATTTTCGATAGAAATAAATGAATTTTAATTGAATTTATCTGATTCTGACCTATCAAACAAAACAAAAAAACCTAAATCAAAACCGGCTCAGCCGTTTCGGAGCTACGATGCTACCTACTAGACATCTCAATAGAAGACATCTAACAAACTACTTCTAATGTTTCTCCGTAAAATTATTACCTCTTCCTCCTTCAAGTTTCATGGAAAAAGAAAAGGCACAATTTATTAAGCGTAAGCGAAATCAGCTGAACGAATGTGGCAACACTGAGAATGTCTCGAAGGCTGGTTGATACGAAAGTAAGGTCAAGCAAAAAAACACAGTTTTTAGGGAAATAAAGTCGGGTAAAGAAGAAAGTTGTACGGGAAAAAAGTCGGTCAATAACATTTAGGGAAATAAGGTTGGTCATGGTGTAATAATATACTCCGCCAGGTATAGCGCTCCGAGAAAAAATGTCACGTGGGCGTCCCGCAATGATGTCATCAATGTCATGGGTACACGTACACGTGCATAAGCAAGAGCAGAATAAGTAATTTACAACAAGTTCGAGAGAGATGACGATACACGAAACAATGGCGGACTCTCTATGATTTTCTGTGTTAACAGTAGCGTGAAATTATAACTCCCCAATATCCGTATATTACCTGTGGGAATCCTATAAATCAATGTGGTTTTGATAAAATTGTGTTTAATATATTCAATTCGTGCTTAACTTGCTTGAGCGGACAAACCAAATGACAATTGAAATGCTTTTTGTATTTTATTTAATAGATTGTTATAAAAATTGTTTCCCAGTATCTGTGTTTGTTACAATAAAGTGGCAACTGGACAGTGACGTCATTGCGGTACATCTCCCAGAGCGCTAGACCTTGTTTTCTTGGATGGTGGAAGTTATTTGTTCGAGAAACAAGGTTGATCAAGTAAGACAGGTTTTAGGAAAAAAGGTTGATTACTTAAAGGTTTGTTGACTGACATTTGTTAGTCTTAGCAAAGTAAATCGTAAAATTATAACAATAAATATAAATTTTAACAGAATAAAGTTAAGCAATTGTGAAAAATATATATGACGTCAAATGTGATCTATCAATTCCCTACTTTAGGGAATATGGTTGCTTGAGAAAAAAAAGCTGGTCAAAGATATTTGGGAAATAAAGTTGATTAAGGGAGTCAGTTGTTCGATAAATGTATTTTTTTTTGACAATTTTAGTAGCCAGTTTTGTCGCACACATGCATACTAAGGGGCCGTTCATTAATCACGTGATATCCCCCCCCCTCCTTTGGTGATACGTGGTGAGGTTTAAGACTAACCCCCCCCCCCCCCCCCCCCCCACCCAAAATCACGTGTAGTTTTGTAGTACCTACAAAGTCTTACAAAAAAAAAAACTTTAAATTCAGATACAAAGTATTATCTAATTTTATTCTGAAATTAAGGACCATGACAAAAATGTCTAGACAGAAAGGTTGCAGGTTGTTTGTGATTGGCAAGGTCACACCACACACCGCTTTTCGGTTTAGTAATCGCGCGTTCGACGAAAAAATAAATACATGTGATATCTTACTACACCCCCCTCCCCCCTTGTGATATTTCGTGATTTTTGCAACCCCCCCCCCCCCCCGCCCCTTTCCACCCTCGCGTGATTAATGGACGGTCCCTAACAGGGCAAGTTAAAAAAGCTTGTAAAAAGGAGGTGGGTCAAGAGAGAACGCTGATAAAAAAAAAAAAAAGATACAAATTAGTTGAGAAAAGGTTTTTTGTAGAGGAAGGTCGGTTGATAAAGAGGGTTGGCATACGAAGGAGGTTCTTACCTTCTCTTTCCCCATGGCGTGCTGCAACTGCTCCCGCCTCCTCTCTAACTCGGCCTGCCCTCGCGCCATGTTTTCACGGCGTCGTTCTGAGTAAGATTTCCCGCTGCCAATGGAAGACACGGATTCGCGTCTGGGGAAGAACCGAAATTTATAAAGCGTTGTAATTGATAAACAATAAACAAATGACCATCGCTTGTACGAATAATTGTTATAGTCAAAAAAACATCATCATCAGTCTATATAATGTTCCCACTGCTGGGACTAACTTAACTAAAATAATCTTCTCTCATCATCATCATTATCATTTCAGCCATAGGACGTCCACTGCTGGACATAGGCCTCCCTCATCGATCTCCAAAAGGGCCGGTTGGAAGCGGCCTGCATCCAGCGTTTCCCTGCGGTCTCTTTTAGGTCGTCTGTCCATCTTGTGGGTGGACGTCCTACGCTGCGCTTACCAGTCCGTGGTCTCCATTCCAGAACCTTTCGGCCCCATCGGCCATCTGTTCTGCGTGATATGTGCCCTGCCCACTGCCACTTCAACTTCCCTTGTTACTAAGAAATAATTATGTTACATTTGTTAGCAGGCCGCTTCCAACCGGCCCTTTTGGAGATCGATGGGGGAGGCCTATGTCCATCCGAGGACTTTTTTTCTTAAATCTTTCAATAGGCTTGCATTTGACCGCCAACTCGCCTGATGTAAAGCGATGATGCGGTCTACGAAGGAGCACGCTTGCCTAGAAGAAATCGATTCACTCGTGATTTGAAGACACCCAGATTGTAACTATCGGGGAACACCCATTCAGGCAGCGCATTCCACGGACTAGCAGTTCGCACAATAAAAGTAGAATCAAAGCGCTTCGTACGGGTTTTCGGAATATCAACCATAAAGCGGTGTCGGTTTCGTGCCCGCTCTGGCAGTCCGATAGAAACATGTGCAGGAGGGAATTAGATCGTGCAGATCCGATGCACACTCTCCAAAATGTATTCGATAAAAAACCGATAGACTAGCAACTTTACGGCGGTTCTACGGCTGAAATGATGATTACTTCATCAAAACTCGCGTGAGGATGAATGATACAATACAATACAATACAATACAACTTGATGATGAGGATGATGAGGATGATGATTGTTATGTAAGCTCTCACCGGAAGGTAGGCGGTATAAGTTCCACGGGCAGCTTGGCGGGCGTCGGCTCTCCTTGCGTAGCTTTCTCACACAGGTACATGGCTAGGACAAACTCTTCACAACCTGCAACCAAGCGTCAAGTTCATAACAAACATTTTACCTGAGGCGCCTGCAGACGATGCGTAGTACAAGTAACAAGTACAAGTAGCAAATGCCTACTACGCATCGTCTGCAACGGTGTGCTTAGTGAAAGTGGCAGTGAAAAAGCTTAGTAGGTACTAGGTACTTCGTGTGGACCTTGCGTAAGTGAAGCTTCGTTTTCCCGCACTACTCGCGCGACGCCCACTGCGCATCGTTATCGCCTCGTTCGAACACTCGTGCGAGTATATACTTGCACGCGAGTTGTGCGCATCCACTTGAATAGTCCATTTATATCCATAGTCCATAGTCTCATGCTGCACTTGAATCAGACGCCATGCTCCACTTGAATCAGACGCCATGCTCTTCTTGAATCAGACGCCATGCCCTACTTGAATCAGACGCCATGCCCTCCTTGAATCAGACGCCATGTTCCACTTGAATCAGACGCCATGCCCTCCTTGAATCAGACGCCATGCTCAACTTGAATCAGACGCCATGCCCTCCTTGAATCAGACGCCATGCCCTACTTGAATCAGACGTCATGTTCCACTTGAATCAGACGCCATGCCCTACTTGAATCAGACGCCATGCTCCACTTGAATCAGACGCCATGCCCTCCTTGAATCAGACGCCATGCCCTACTTGAATCAGACGTCATGTTCCACTTGAATCAGACGCCATGCCCTACTTGAATCAGACGCCATGCTCCACTTGAATCAGACGCCATGCCCTCCTTGAATCAGACGCCATGCCCTACTTGAATCAGACGCCATGTTCCACTTGAATCAGACGCCATGCCCTACTTGAATCAGACGCCATGCTCCACTTGAATCAGACGCCATGCCCTACTTGAATCAGACGCCATGTTCCACTTGAATCAGACGCCATGCCCTACTTGAATCAGACGCCATGCTCCACTTGAATCAGACGCCATGCCCTACTTGAATCAGACGCCATACCCTAATTGAATCACACGCCATGCCCTACTTCAGACGTCATATGCCATTCCCTACTTGACTTTTAAGTTGGAAAGCTGTATCTCAGGGGTGTATAGGCAGGCACTCACCCAGCTTTCCGTCCGTGTCGAGATCAGCGAGCGCCCAGATCTGCGCGAGGGTGTGCTGGGGCAGCCGCGACTGCAGCATTATGGAGCGAGCCTGCGCCCCCGACACCATGCCCGCCTTGGCGCGGTCAGTAGCGTTAAACAGCTGCGTGTACCTGCAATGGAAAATGTCTGATACTACTTCTATTGAGCCAGATACAAATCCTACTGAGCTTGATACAATATACTCAAATACCCTGTCTGTATTAAAATTCTAATTCACTGGACCACAAGTGAATTATATTAGACCCCAGCTTCGCACGGGTATAGATTACAGCCTATGTCACCCGGGGATAGTGTAGCTTCCCAACAATGGAAGAATTTTTAAAATCGGTCCAGTACTTTTTGGGCCTATTCGTTACAAACATACATACATACAATTCTTTCCTCTTTATAATATTAGTAATTCATACTGGTGTAATCCTAAATTATCCTACTAATATTATAACGCAAATGTTTGTATGTATGTATGGATGTATAGTAGTTTTAGTTTTAGTAGTTTTTTGTAATGGTGTCGAATAAAATTTATTTTCTTTCTTTTCTTTCTTTCTTTCTTTCTTTCTTTATAGATGTATGGATGTTTGTTCCTCTTTCACGCTGCAACAGAACAATGGATCGACCTGATTTTTTGCATGGGTGTAGTTCAAGAGCCAGATAGTTACATAGGCAACTTTTCATCATCATCGTCACCATTTTTCATCACTACGCGGGCGAAACCGCGTGGCAAAGCTAGTACAAAATAAAAATATTATTTTCATTGACCCTTTCGTTTTAACTTTTTGACTTTTTTCTTATTTGTTATTCAATCCGCTATAGTCGGCCATAACATTACATATTCTGTGAAAAGTTGAGCTATCTATTACGGTTCGAAAGATACAGCCGTTAATAGGTAGGACAGACAGACGGACGGACAGACAGACGGACGGACAGACAGTGTAGGCTTAGTAATAGGGCCCAGTTTTTACCCTTTGGGTACGGAACCCTAAAAACGTACTTGAGTCTCTGCGGCTGCGGTATGCCCCACTCTAGGGGCGGTGGCGACATCACGCCCAGTGGCGGCTCGGTGGGGCTCGTTACTACTGAACCAGCCACCGAGCCGGGCATCGAACCTGCCACCGAGCCGGGCATCGAGCCTGCAACGTTGAGAACATGATGCTGTCATACAGGCACAAAAAAAGGATTTATTACAGAAGAAAATCATCATCAGCCAGAAAACCTCCACACTGAACGGCAGCCTGCCATCTGCATCCACTGGATGCCCGCGACTCTCACGATGTCGTCAGTTCATCTAATAATAATATTTAAAATAATTTTTAATTGATTTAGAATTTTTAAGTACCTACCTAATGTAATTATATTATGTTATGACATTTTAATTTGTTAATTTTGTAGGTTATAATTTTTCATAACTGTGTCTCTTTAGTGTAATTGGTGTATAACCGTGCTAAATGAATAAACAAATACAAATACAAATCTATTGGAAGGCCTACCTACGCTGCGTCTCCCGGTTCGTGGTCTCCACTCCAGAACCTTTCTTACCCATCGGTTATCGGTTGTAGACGTCGAAGTGGCTCGAAGAAAAAAAAAATTGGTTTAAGGAATTCTAAATAACATTACTAATTAGTATCGAATCAAAAATGAGATCCGTAGACGAACGATAGGTCCATCTACGACATAGCCCACCGGATTAGCAAGTTGAAGTGGCAGTGTGCACATAGCACGCAGAACAGATGGCCGATGAAGACGAAAGGTTCTCGAATGGAGACCACAGACCAGTAAGCGCAGCGTAGGACGTCCACCTACAAGATGGACAGACGACCTAAGAGACCGCAGGGAAACGCAGGATGCAGGCCGCTTCCAACCGGCCCTTTTGGAGATCGATGGGGAGGTATATGTCCAGCAGTGGACGTCCTACGGCTGAAATGATGATGATGATGAACCTGGGCCGACCGAGGATGAGGTGGACTGACGACATCAAAAGTATTGTCGGAAATGAGTAGATGCGTCTAGCGAGATACCGGGGAGTGGCATAAACAAAAAGACGCCTATACCCAGCAGTGGGTCATTTAGGGCTGATGAAGATGATGATGAAGGACTTTTAATTATTACTAATTAATATACCCATCACCAACATGTGCACGCAACACAAAATACTTTTTTATGAACTAAAATAGAACCAAAATCTATTTTTAATACCACTAACAGACGTGTGGATTTGGTTGACGGACCGCCGTCCAACCAACGTGAGGGAAAGAGCGAGAATAACATAATTCCCACTTTTTCTCTCCGTCTGGTCAAACGGCGGTTGAGGTCAACCAAATCCACACGTCTGTTAGGGCATTAAGGATATCGCGTAAAAAATATCAGTTGTCCCATACATTTTGTCAAGTGACTAGTAACCATGTAGATACATTAATGATTGAGTTAATTAGGTGTGGCATTTTGACGTTTATAATAATTTAATATTGACATTTTAATCTTATTATTCTATTCCCAATCCTATTATCCTGTGCTAATTCTTATTTACTTGTTGTCCATTCATTTTGCTATTATTAATTGTATTGGTTTGTATAATATTTTAAGTTAAGCGTTGCACTGTAAATTGACTTGCCCAGTGTAACGAATGTTATGAGGCCAATAAATGATTCTATTCTATAGCGCTATCATTCTAGTTCTTTTTTTGCTAGGATCAAATTCAAATACAAATTCAAAATTAATTTATTTCAGGATTAACCCATATCAGTAAAGAAATTAAAAATACATCAAAATTAAAATACATCATAACACAATAAAAAAAATAAAAACCTAGCAAGCTACAACAAAATATGAACGTACAGAAGTATACAGAAAAATTGTGACTAGTTTCTTTAAACTAACATGAAATATGGTTCTATTTGAGCCTTAACACAAACATAAAAATTCCAACTTACCTGGTTTGGACAGCGGCTCCTTCAATGCAGTAATTGGTGTTGAAGTCACGGGCTGGCCGAGAACTGTACCAGCAACGGACACTGCCGGTTTAGGTGGACTACTTATTAGGGAAGCTACTGTACTACCCACGGGTATCTGAGGTTGAGCCGACGGGATCAACGGGGTAGTACCCATCATTGGCTGGGCAGGATCCATAGCCAGCTGGGTATGAGCCATAATTGGCTGTGAAGTAGCTATCAGTGGCTGTGAGCTCATTATAGGCTGCGATGGCGGTATCAAAGGCTGAGTAGCGATCATTGGTTGACCCAAAATCGTATGTGACGTCATAGCCTGTGTATTGGACATGACTGTCTGATTCATTGACTGCCCTACAGTCGAACCACCAATTAGGGGTTGAGACGAAATCGGCTGAGACATCAACGGTTGGGTGTCAATCAAAGATAGTGGTTTGACGCCAGAGATTAAATCTGGGACAGGGGGAACAGGGGGTTTCGCCGGCACTGGTGGCACCATTGGAGGTATAATTGGCTGGGTAGTATGCATAATTGGCTGTGTAGGGGCCATAATCGGCTGGGTAGGGGCCATAATCGGCTGGGTAGGGGCCATAATCGGCTGGGTATGGGCCATAATCGGCTGAGTAGGGGAGATTAAGGGCTGGCTTGTTGGCCCAGTATTTATAAGTGGTTGATTGTTAAAATCACCGAGTAGTGATTGGTTGGATATTGGCTGAGTTTGGGGTAGTCCTGATATTAAAGGCTGCTGTGGAGGCATTGTGGGCATGGGGGGAATGGGGGGTTTGGCTGGCTGCGCGAATTGCTGTGGCTTTTGCGCGCCTGTGGACCAAAACGTATCTTTATAAGCAGTTTTAGATAGATTTCAAATGATTAAATAGCATGCACATCTTTTTTTTCAGATAGGTAACAGGAAAAAAAATAGGATCTTATCCCTTTCTAAGAGAACATTGTTGGAAACAATGCACAGGGAAAGTGTGCTTTCAAACTAATACAAGCGAAAAAGAGAACAAGTCATAGTCCTGTAAACAGAGAGAACAAGTCATAGTCCCGTAAAAAGAGAGAACAAGTCATAGTCCCGTAAAAAGAGAGAACAAACAAAACCCTTTTTAAAAGAAAAAGGTTTTCATTTAAAAAGATTTATAGTCTTTAAAAGTATTGATAGAAACCTGAAAAACGAAATGAAAGACAAAATAAGACAGACAAAAAGCACATAAGGCTCGACACACAAGATAACGCTAAAGGACAATGGGCAAAGTGGTCCAAAATATGCAAAAGTCCACCCCCAGTGTTGACACGGAGTTACGGGGACAGCGTTAACGCCTACGGAATGATGAATTTGTATGAATATGACATTAGCTTGAGAGATCATAATGTCAATGTCATTTTCATACAATTTCATCTTTCCGCAGGCGTTAACGCTAACAGAAAGTTAGCCACGAACAAGGCAACACTATGCCTTGTTCGTGGTTAGTGAAAACGGGCATTGGTATTTTACTTAGTATATCAGGGGGGTTAGACAAGACCCACTTTCTGTTAGCGTTAACGCCTACGGAAAGATGTAGTTGTATGGAAATGACATTGACAATGACATTAGTTCGAGAAATGTTATCTCAAGCTAATGTCATTTTTATACAATTTCATCTTACCGCAGGCGTTAACGCTAACAGAAAGTGGGTCTTGTCTAAATCCCCAGGCACCTGCTACTGTCAAAACCTAGTGAAAATGAGGTACCTGTAGGACTTAGAGAGGCTACAAGCGAGGGTGGCAGGCCTTTGGGCACCTCTATGCCATGGAGCTTAAGGTTGATAACCTGAAATCAATTAAGTAGGTTTTTAGAGTTCCGTACCCAAAGGGTAAATACGGTACCCTATTACTAAGCCTACGATGTCTGTCTGTCTGTCCTACCTATTAACAGCTGTATCTTTCGAACCGTAGATAGCCAGTTGAAATTTTCACAGAATATGTAATGTTGCGGCGGATTAACTAAGAAATATTAAAAAAAAAAAAAAAAAAAAAAAAAAAAACGAAAGGGGAGTCCCCGTACAACAAACGTGTTTATTTTACGTATTATTGTATGAGCTCTAATGTAAAAACAGTAATACGTACAAGCGTCAAACTTGGCATGATTATAGTACACACTCTAACTAAAGTATAACCATAAATAATAAATAATGGCCAAGTGCGAGTCGGTGTCAAATTTCTGTTAACCACCGGGCGGGCCTGGGCGTTGATGGGATGTTCTTTTTGCACTGTTTTTTTTTTTCCTTTAGCAGCTAACAAGATATGTTGTAGTACGGAACCCTCAGTACGCAAGCCCGACTCGCACTTGGCCGATTTTATTTAACAAGTTTTTATTTAACTTGCCCCGTTAGTATGTGTGTGGGAGGGACAAATATTGCAACTGCATTTTAAAACAGTTATCCCCAATCAATTAAGCTGAAATTTGGAATATACATTCAGTTTGAATGACATTACATGATTACTTAAGGGACGTCATTCTAAATCCAATATGGCGGACTCACAAAGATGGCGGATCAGTTATTTTTTATGCACCCCCATGATATGAGTATCAAAAGAAAGGGTTTGCTAAGACATAAAAAAAAATTACGTCACACTGAATTCAATATGGCGGACATAATTTTCTTATCTACCATCATGATTTGAGTATTAAAGGGTTTCTTGCTTTTTGTGGTCAAATAACTGGTCCGTCATCTTTGGGAGTCTGCCATATTGTTTTTATTTTTTTACTTCGGACTAGGCTAACGTAGCGGACGGATGTACGGACCAGGGATGTTACGGAGCTTCGACTCCGGTTCCGTTAAGTCGGAACTTCCGATTATTATTACACCTTCGGTTCCGACTTTGGCTCCGACACTTTTAAATCGAAGGTTTTAATCGGAGGTCGAAGCATAACATAGCGGCGGCGGCGGCCTGTGTCGACTGTTATGAACAGGTTCATACATCTCGCGCGGGGAATCCCCCCGACTCCCACTACGTGCACTCTATCGTCAATTATTTTTTCACTTGTTGTTAATTTGTTACGTTAATCCTGCCTCCGACTCCGATTCCGACTCCGATAAAGCAAATTTAAAAACTCCGACTCCGCCTTCGGTTCCGATAAAACTACCTCCGTTACATCCCTGGTACGGACGTACGGATTTAGAATGACTGGCAAGATTTTTACCTAACATACAAACAAATAGACTTAATACATAAAAACATAAGAAGTTAAATAAAAGTTTGAAAAAAGAAAACGAGACCAAAGCCTCGAGTTTTCACTGGACAGGCCACATGCTGAGAATGGGGAAGGATCGCTATGTCAAGCGTATCTTGGAGTTCCTAGATATCGCTTCAACTCGCCACGAGAGACAGCACGAGACCGGGAACAAAGGCGTTCTCTTGTATCGGGGGCCTGGACCCAATTTGGGTCGCTACGCTAGCGGTGTGTGATATTAGTGAGATGAACGTACCTTGCAAGCGATGGAGAACTCTTTCAAGTCAAGTTTCCCGTCAGCATTGGTGTCAGCGAGAGACCAAATCTGGCCCAAAACAGGGGGAGGCAGCTGACTCTGTCACAAAAAAAAAATGGATTATCAAAGTGATGGGGTTACCTTGGAGGTTTATTAGTCCTGAATAGGGAATCCGATCCAGCATCAAAATTTCAATACTGCAAGCCTTCACTCATTCAACCAACATTTAAGAGCAAGAGATTTTTATGTTATCCTTGTTTTGTGGTGTTTTAATAAAGAGTTTTTGTATTTTGTATTTGTATTTTGTAAGAGCGTAGCTGTTGTCAGTGGAGTAACTTCCAGGCTTGGCGGTCTTCTGCCAGCGTTTTCACCTCCCTGTACGACATGACATTTGCCTTCTCTTTTATTTGATCTAAGAATACTCTTCTTGGTCTTCCCGGTCCTCTTTCCTTCTACCTTTCCCTCTATCTCTTTCTCTCTTTCCCTTTCCTTTCAGCATTAATGCCGAGACGGACCCATTTGACACTAATTGTATCCTTTAGATATAAGTTTTTGTAAATTTGTTGAATAAAATTTATTTTCTTTTCTTTCTTTTCTATGATAGTATAGTTCACCTTAGAACAAAAATGAAATTTTTCAATTGCACTTCTAGGATATACCTACGACTGGTATCGTTGGATTCCTTGTGGTGTCAGGAACACGAAACTGTCGGTCGTAAAGTGCCATAGTGGTGGAGGGGGGAGCTACCCCCCATCAAAGATGGCGCCCGGGCAGTTCAGTTTTTACACTATAACTCGATAAATACTGCACCGATTTCAAATGCGTAAACTATTTTTGAAAGCTAATAAAAAGTGTTATGTTTCTTTCATACACATTACATATGTATATGTTATAGTTAATGAGTTATCTTGTGAAATATATGTTTTCGAACGAATACTCAAATACGTTTCGATGGATTGTTCAGTATCCAGCCCTTTTTCGAATATTTATGTATGAACATAATTTATAGAATAGACATTAAGCTATTCAAAAAAGTAAGTTTAATTACGCTAAGGCTTCAAATCATTGAGATATGGCTATCCGCGTAAAACGGGTGGCGCAAGAGTGCTCTGGCGCACTCGCTGTGGACGCTGCTGTAACTGCACTGTCTGCATATTTTTTTGTTTTATGGTACTACAAGGAACGGTTATAAGTTCATTCTGTCCATTTGTCCGTCCAAATTCTTTCGACTCTATTTGCAGTATTGTTTCAACTCAGTATTGCACAATTACCCATTTTCGTTTCAAACTGACACGTGTTGTCGCGGCACCGATTAGACTGGTTTTAACCGGACTCAACTAAGACAATTTATCAAAGCTGTATTGGAAATATGACATGCAAGATAGGTCGACTTGTGGCGTCTACTTGGATACAGGTCTGTGTACGAAACCCTCAGTGCGTGAGCCTGACTCGCCCTCAGGACACTTAACCCCAAACAAAATTAACAATGCCAAGGATACCTGCAGCATGAAGCGCTTGGCCTGCTCGCCAGTAAGCATCCCACCAGCAGGCCCGAGGTTGCGGAAATGCTCCGCGAACTTGGCATGTTCGTGAGGCTGAATCATCCAGGGATCGCCCATATTGCCACCTACAGAAGAATTAAAATTACAGTGTAAAGGTAGTCAAGACTCAGGGAGGGTTGCGATGGTGATATTAAAATTATGATTAAATTAAAAACTGATGTAGAGGTCCGCTCAGAAGGACATGAGCTTATTCAATGTCTTTCAAAATCTAAACTAACTTACATGTAGAACGCTTTAAATTGACGAGGGGTCGACACAATCTCAAGTGGGTGCAAGCCCATGCCGTCCGTCTACCTGCTTGGGCTGCTAACATAACTAGGTGGTTACGTGTCGCCGTGGTCGCTAAGATCTTCCATCGTGACGACAGGCAAACTGCGACCCTAGTCACCTGTCGCCTGGCAACGGGTAGCTATACGATGTAGGCGACCAGCTTCAAGCGACAGCAGGCCTGGTGCACTCCGCACTTTAGGTATGAAGCTACACTACGACTTGTCGGGCCTGCCGCGCGATAGACAGACAGCTTCTGGGTTAATATAGCTGTAGGTGGATATCGTTCTTTATTTTAAACCAACTTTGAAATGGGAGGACGGTTCTATTCGGCCCATATTTTATCCAGAATTGCACTTTATTGTGTAGTAGCAAGAGTCGCCCGCACCACAATAGCATAATAGCCACCTTGGGGCAGGGTGGGGCACTTGTCTGCGCTAGCACCCTGGCTGGCCTGCCTGACATCTGGGGCAAACCTACTCCAGATATTTATTTTTTGCACCACTCTAAATTAAAACCTGGCTACGCCCACGATGGCAGCCCTAAACGGGACACACTTTTTTACAATATTTCTAGCAACACTTAGTTCGCTGTGCTATGACGGCTTGGTAAACTAGACCAGCTCTGAGAGTCAGAAGTCAGCTCTATTAAACCGCCGTTGTTTTATTGGGCAAGACAATTTCTATAGAAGGAAATCACATCTCCTGACAATGCGCGCTCAGGACCAGGCTTCATCAAGCTCCATGACCTGTGCTATACCAACAAATCAGAAGTTTCTTCTAGACCCAGCACCGTTCCATCAACGACTGCCGCCTGTCTTGGTCGGTTCTTGGTTACTTCGCCAATCGCTATACCGTATACAGTCCACTACGTCGAACAAGCGACTGACTGTGGAAGGTGGACGGCGGTGGTCCAGAAGTTCCGGAACATTGGTAATATTCGAAATTGTTACATTGAAACACCCACTTTCTATGATAATACAGCAGTTTCCTGTTCTTAAAAGGATGGCTGTAGAATGATGATTTAACTTACCGTATACTACTACGAGTTTGTGACGATATTAAATTGTTGAACAACGCCCCTTTGCAGATTAAAATTGAAAAATTCACTGCGCAAAGTAAATTATTTTAATTTTATTTTCTTTATTGATCGATTGATAGTTTTTTTATTTTTCACCCATTATATTATGTGCAGGCTAAAGCTTTTAAGTCCATACCGCCTCGTCTTAATTTTATTGTCATAGTATTGCTGGTATTGCCTCAGTTAGACACGTTTTATTTCTTTATAGCACTTGACCACCCCAGAGCACATTCACGAACATTTAATATACGTATTTACATTTTACTTAAAGTGAAAATAATGCACAATGAAGCGACCTTAGAATAAATACACATAGAAACCAAGTATATTCGCAAAATTTAAACCATTCAAATGGAGTTGTATGAGGCTCCAAAAAAAATATAAAAAATCAAATCAGTAAAGCAGCATAAGAGTTATGGTGTGACATTCCACAGGTAATTCATTAATTTTCTTGCTTATATCGTTTAAAATACCAATCGAAACGTACGCTACAAAGCGAATTTGTAGCTTACGTTTTAAGAAGGCGTTGTTTGGAAACTTACCATCTCTGTGTAGTTAATCTAAGGAAGCGACATGTTTTGTCCACGTTGGCGCCATAACACTTCTTGATCTTGTCATGTATGACTTGATTGGGGTTTTTTGGCGCCAACGTGGAAAAACATGTCAGCTCGTTGTATTTTTTTTTTAACTTGTGTATTTTCAAGTGTTAATGTGTAATAGTGGTGGATTAAGACATAGATAAACATATACTAGAATAAGATAATAAGTGAAAGAAAAGAAAGAAAGAAAATAAAGTGCTTGTGAATGAGTGTGGAAAGAACGGCAACGAGGTGTAACATGTATTTTCGTGTTGTTTTCAAAACTCCATAGAAGCCTCTTGTAAAGCCTCCGCCACTTTCTGGGTTTTCTTTCGTTTTGACCCGGATTTACTTTTTTTTGACTCTGACTGTGAAGACACTTGTTTGATGGTATTTAATACAAAGTAAACTTGTTTATTATTTTGACTGAAGGACTTTGTATCCATGGTCATGAAAATAATTAAAAAAACACAACTTGACAGGAACTATCTTTTTTTTTTGTGATTTATCAAGAAATCGCTTTTTTTCGCGCTTTTGGGGCTTTTGGCTTCGCGTGATAGATCCATTAGCCATGTACAAGTTAGTTTAACATTTTTCTGTGACGCATCCGTCATATCATTAGTTATTTATTCTCACAGATCTACTACCATCTGTGTTTATTCTCATAGGCTAAGTATTTGCTTTCTCCCTCTACGTTTATTCTTGTTTTTTTGGCTTTTCTGTAAATTCATCTATTAGTGGTCACTTGTTCCGTGTCCAGTTTTACATAATAGTTATAGGTATGTGGCAAATGCACAAGATGTACGACGCTAAACAAAACCAACCCAAGAGGAAAAAAAATATTGTTTTGTTGTTGATCAGTTGTTGATATGATATTTTTCTTTCTTTTCGTCTGATTGATCTCTTGTTGAAATATTTGGCATCGTAATTAATTTTACCCGTAAAAAATGACGAAAATAGCTGACAACGTGAACCCAAACATCTACGAAAAGGGCTCTGAGCGTACAATAAGTTCAACGGACCGAGACGAGGATGTAGCTGACGATTTTGACGAGAGAGAAATCTTCGACATTATTCGCAATATCAATGACCCGGAGCACCCGTTGACCCTTGAAGAGCTGCGAGTGATCGAAGAGAAGAATATAGCAGTGGATAACAAGCAGAATACTGTCGTAGTTCACTTTACGCCAACAATACCCCACTGTAGCATGGCCACGCTCATAGGTTTGTTTATGTTAAAATTACCGTAAAGCACGTTGCAGACCATGCAAAGTACATGTAGCAAGTACCTACTATGCATCGTCGCACCCCCACATCTTGCAAAACTGGAAATCGCACACCGTCTGGATTTTTCTGCTCCTTTCTTCCGCGGACCTGCAAGGTATGGAATGTCCTTCCCCCAAAGGTTTTTCCGTCGAGTTTCAACATGAAGCGTTTTAAAAAAGTTGTCTATAACTTCATCTCCGGGCTGGCAAAGCACTGTCAACGCCGCTAGTGTTGCAGGTGTCCATAGGCAGCGGTTTCTACTAACCATCAGGCAGACCGTAAGATTGTATGCTGCTCTTTTTATAAAAAATATAATTAATGATTCCTTGAATATTCCAGGTTTGTCTATCAGAGTGCAGCTCCTTCGAGCGTTACCGTCCAGATTCAAAGTGACAGTAGAAGTGTCAGAAGGCACGCACGTCTCCGAGCATGCAGTCAACAAACAGCTGGCAGACAAGGAGCGAGTGGCGGCTGCGTTGGAAAACAACAACTTGGTGCAAATTATTAACCAGTGTGTAGCGGTCATGTGAACCTAGGTTTGATACCTCTTACCACAGTAGATATATAAGCTAAAGCAGTAGTCTAACTTTAAACAAATGCCCGAATCGAGTGACTATTGTCTGTCAAATAGGATGACAATTTTGGCAGGTCACGCCAATGAAGTTTCGTATTTTTTTCGATAAAATGTACTACAAATAATGTCGTACTTCATTGATGGGTACCGTCCACTTAGTGAATTGCCTCGCACAATGAAAAACTACAGACTATTGAAAATCAGTTTAGAAATAAAATAAATCCTAGACAATAAAGCCTAGATAATATTTTTGTTGTAATTTTTATGTTATCCTTGTTTTGTGGTGTTTTAATAAAGAGTTTTTGTATTGTATTGTATTGTATAAATCAAACAAATAAAAATTAATATATAGGTAACTATATTATTTTTCTTAAATGTTAAAGTTATTTGCAATAATTATTTTATAATTATTTGTAAAAAAGAGAATACTTACCTAATGAAGGATTTAATTTTTTAGTGTTCCGTACCCAAAGGGTTACAACAGGACCCTATTACTAAGCCAACCATGTCTGTCTGTCTGTCCGTCCGTCTGTCCATCCTACATCCTATAAATAGCCAGTTGAAATTTTCACAGAATATGTAATGTTACGGCGGTTTAACTAAGAAATAATAAAAAAGTTAAAACAAAAGGAATAGTTGGCCGGTTTATTAGTGCATGACGTCGTTTGAATGTAAAAAATAACTTGGCCCAACTGTGTGAAGATTGTTAGCTATATTGTTTATTTAATTATTTATTGAATAACATTTCTCCAAAGTGTAAAAAAATAAAGGTTTTGTAAATATCAAAATTGTTCCTATTCTATCTATCATACTAATATTTATAAACTCGAAAGTGTTTTTGATTGTTCCATCGTAGACCGCATCTTCGCTTAAAACCAGGCGGGCGGTCAAGCGCAAGCCTATCTTCTAATAATAATTGTCAATCTAAAAAAAACCGGCTTCAAAATTAATAAATACGCAATTTCGTTTTCCTTGATGATATACAATTCCCTCATTTATTTTGATTATTTTGACCTTTCTTTATTTCGATTTAAAAACCATACCGTTGAACAGATTTTGATGAAAATTCTATGGGACCAATCTGAAAATATATCCTTTCAACTAAAAAAATATTTTTCCATTTACTGTTTCTCCGGTTTATAAATGTTAGAGCTCCGAGGTAACAAACATAAAAAAAAACAACGCACAACTTATTTTTTTGAAGTCGGTTAATAATTATAAGCAAGAATAGTTTGACGTGTTCCATACATAACTCATTAACTACAGTTAAAAATCACTTTCAATTAATATTTTTTTAATTACATCGTAGTTAGCCACGATTTTAATTGAGCTGCGTTTGGTAATTTTAGTTCTTTCTCCCACCAAGTCTTGAGATCTGGCTTAGAGTTTTTGTCAACGTTCGGCGAAATCTTCGGTAACATCATCTGTCCGCTCGTCGCGATAAATTCTGCTTTAGGATAATTTCTATTGTTATATTGATCGAAGTCAGTTCTTTCCTTTTTGGTCGTGATACTGTCACCACGATTGAACGAAATCCCTCTAAATCTTGTCGTTTTTGAATCCCAGAATTTTTCATCCGATTTGACTTCATTAAATTCGTTCGAGTGAGCTGCATGCATTGTGAAATCGTGATTTTTAATTTTTTTATACTTCAAACTTGAGTGTTCTGAAGACGATTCTCGTTCGTCGTGCTTAATAGACTTTTCCGATTTCGGTGATTTAAAATCGAACGTCAGCATTTTTGAATCGCGGTCCTTTATTTTCTTGTACCTTGAACCTATCGAATGCGTATTGTCAAGTTCAGGTAAGCGTTCTTCAGGTGTATTTGGTTTCGATTTTTGATATTTTGGGGGCTTATTAGTTGGGAAGTATGTTTGAGAAGCAGTCGTTTTGGTGTATTGCTTAGGCTCGTAATCTTTGTGTGATTCTTTGTAATATGATTGAAATTGTTTACTTGGATGATCGTATTCTTTTTTTCTGTCATATTTCTTACCATATTGGCTAAGGTGCTTCGGGCGTTCTTGCGAGGATAGACCATTGTCAGTCGTTGCATTATTTTCCAATAACCAAAGGTTCTTCGGCTCCAATGATATTCGGTGCTCCGATTCTTTAGATTTATCAAATTTATCCCGCCAATTTTTCGTTGTCAATTTTTCTCGTTTCTCAGTCTGTTCTAACGATTTTTCTTTACTTTGCCATTTCTTCTCGTTATCTAATAGTCTGTTTTCTCTTTCCGCGGACAGTTCTTTGCTCTCATTTGACAAATAATTTGGCATTTGCCTCTCTTCGTTTCGAGTTTTCGAATCATATTCTTGTTTTTCTCTCTTTGTCGTCCGCGGCTGTTTTTCTTGTTCCTCTCTTTGTCTGCCAATATTACGGATTGCGTATTTGTTATTCTCAGATATGTCCAGTGCTTTAATACTGTTTTTTCCTGAGGTGTCTATGTCTACTCTTTGGTCAGACATCTGCTCCGTGGCTTTGACAACAAAGTCAGCCAACTTGTCGGCAACGGAATCGGACACAAACTTCCGAGCAAGTTTTTTAATGTCATCTATGTTTGCTGTAAGGAGCACGAATGATTGTGCCGTGTATGCTAGAAGCAATAGTTGCACACCTGAGAAGCACAAAAAGGTAAAACACAATAACTGAAGTGTTATCCAGTCGATGAAGGTGATTTCCAGTCGCGAGTGACTCTGTTTCTTCTAGTCATCCATGCTCCATTGTAGATCGTTTAACATGCGAGGTGGAGGTCAAACGCAAATAACATTACCTTTAAAAAGTACTACTAGAATATTTTGTATAAAAATAATTTAAAAACGTGTGTTTCATGACTTTTAATTGGCTAGAATAGATTATTTAATTTCTAGGCTGGTAATAATGTATCTTTTTCTTTTATAAAAAAACGGCATAGGCAAGCGTGCTCCATCGTAGACCGCATCATCGCTTAACATCAGGCGAGTTGGCGGCCAAGCGCAAGCCTATTTATAATAAAATAAAAACACGGCCATTATTCATTTATCGACGACCTTATCATTTCTTTTACCGAATCGAAACTGCATATTTTACTAATTTTGAAGTCGGTTTTTTTTAATGTATAATTATTGTATTTTGTGGTGATACGGAACCCTCAGTGTGCGAGCCCGACTCGCATTTGACCGGGTTATTATAATTTCAATAACCATGGAAGAAGGGAAACTAGAACTAGAATGACCAAAATTGCTAAAACTGGAAAGAGTACTAAGGGTTAGTAAAAGTTTTGATAGTAGGTACATATTCGAAAACTTTTATCGTTTACGTATTGTTCCATACATTGCTGGGCTGAAAGGTATTCGAAAACTTTTTTCGTATTAGAGTGAAGCAATCTATACCGCCGATTACTACCGATTCTAGTTCCTCCGCGTTTCCGCTGGAGGCGCTTTACTACAATGTATGGAACAATACGTAAACGAAAAAAGTTTTCGAATAGTATCATAACTTGTACTAAGGGTACTGCAGTGCTAGTACCGTTCTTTATCGATCGTCAAATTCGCTAAAATGCCATAGAATCGATCACAGCGAGTACAGAACAAATTGCATTTTATCGAATTTGACGACCTCAAATTTCAAAATTGATGATCGATAAAGAACGGTACTTGCACTGCTGATGCGGTTTGCGGGCCCGAAAATTTTCGCAATAACCTGAACACAAACGCTTAAAACAACGACGGTACTGACCCTGTATTTATTTACTTCCCTATTGAGTTTTTTTTAAATTCAAATATAATACTGCTATTTCATTATTAAACTTACCAACGAAATTTAATCTGTACGATATCATATTTCCAATGCAAGAGCCATTTAAATCGAGTTATAAATATTTACGATAAAACAGTCCAATAAATAAAACAGTATAAAAGGAAAACATTAAAATGAATAACGATTTCAAAACTTGTTATTAGGCTCGACGCTGACTGTAGAAAAAAGATGGCATCACGTTCTAACTACTGTGGAAAAGTGAACTTTTCTGTTTATGGTAAGTTCACAATAGGCTATCGGAGTGGGGTCTAAGAGGCGGTCCACACGATGCGGTGCGGCGGGGCGGTGCCGCTGCGGCGTCTTACCAAGATTAGACAAGACCCACTTTCTGTTAGCGTTAACGCCGGCGCAAAGATGAAATTGTATGAAAATGACATTGACATTACCTTGAGAGATGTTATCTTGACATTGACATTAATTACCTTGAGAGATGTTATCTCAAGCTAATGTCACTTTCATACAATTTCATCTTTCCGCAGGCGTTAACGCTAACAGAAAGTGGGTCTTGTCAAACCCCCCCAGACCTGGCGCACTCCGCACTTTAGGTATGAAGCTACAAGTACGTGGCGGCAAGACAACACTGCCCCGCGATAGACAGAGATTAATATAGCTGCAAAGGTACGCGTCCTCTGCGTTGGAATCGGAGCGTACAGATTTGTAACTTTGTATTGATATGGCGAAGATTTGTCCGATCTAGTGCACTCAGTACCATACAAATCAATACAAAGCAACAAATCCGTACGCTGCGTACGCTCCGATTCCGACCCAGTGGACGCGCACCTTATGTAGACCTTACGCTTTGATTCCACTTTTTTGTGGTAGTCTGTGGAATGCATTGCCTGAATGGACGTTCCCAGATAGTAAAAACTCAAATCGAGATTAAATCAGTTTCTTCTAGGCAAGTGTGCTCCATCGTAGACTGCATCATTGCTTAACATCAGGCGAGATGGCGGTCAAACGCAAGCTACTATGTTAAATAAAATAATAAAGGATACACATGACAAAATAATTAATATAATAATAATATAAATAATTAGACACTCTAGGTTTAGGTTTTTTTATAATTTTTTGTTTTTATAGGAAATATTGTAAAAAAACGTAAACTTAAGAAGGAAAATAAATATCTGAATATAAATAATAAATTATTTATTACGAGTTACAATTCTGATATTTATACGAGGTTAAAAAAAATTGCTTAAAAATTATCAGATATTGATATTATTTTTGTTTTCACTTAGTGTTAGCGGCTTTGGTGTCATTCTTGATATCGTCGTACGATGCTTGGTTCTGAGAAAGAAAACAAAAATATTAGCGACTAGATAATAGTCCGCCCCAGCTTCGCACGGGTATAGATTATAGCCTATGTCACCCGGGGATAGTGTAGCTTCCCAACAGTGAAGGATTTTTCAAATCGGTTCAATAGTTTCGGAGCCTATTCAATGCAAACAAACAAACAATCAAATCTTTCCTCTTTATAATATTAGTATAGATGAACCTCAGAAGACGGGACTAAAGCATAGAAGTAGTGCAAATTTAGCATAAACGAATTAAACACATTACATTCTTTACTCATATGCCAAAATTGTTGTTGCCAGAACGAAACAGATATATTTTTGACAGGACGGCAAATTGTATTTGGATGTACACTGTTTTATAGTACTAGAACTGTAAAAGGCTCCAAATGCTACATACTATTTGACAGACGGCCTTGTACGCTTTTTAAATCACGTGACGGATCTATGCTCTTTATTATTCTGTGCGATAAACCAAGGCTTTTTCTTCTTTCCCCTTGAGAGGATTTCAGCGTCGCTCTCGCTCCACAGGGAAACGCTGGATGCAGGCTGCTTCCAACCGGCCTTTTTGAAGATCGATGGGGGAGGCCTATGTCCAGCAGTGGACGTCCTATGGCTGAAATGATGACAGTGGGGAGGTCACCACTGGGATCCTCTGATGCCTCTAATGTTTAGTACGAGTGTGATGGATAGTGGGGAGGTCACCACTGGGATCCTCTGATGCCTTTAATGTTTAGTACGAGTGAGATGGATAGTGGGGAGGTAACCACTGGGATCCTCTGATGCCTCTAATGTCTAGTACGAGTGAGATGGATAGTGGGGAGGTAACCACTGGGATCCTCTGATGCCTCTAATGTTTAGTACGAGTGAGATGGATAGTGGGGAGGTAACCACTGGGATCCTCTGATGCCTCTAATGTTTAGTACGTGTGACGGATAGTGGGGATGTCACCACTGGGATCCACTGATGCCTGTTATTTTTAGTACGAGTGAGATGCGTTACCTGCCACATGTCCCCGTCCCACTCGGGGAACAGTTTCCGGAAGACGGCCGGCTCCCCCGTCTGGTGCACGGACACGCACACCGCCGTCTCCGCCGTGCGCTCCATGCCGTCGTCTTCTATGTATTCCTGAACATATATTACATATTAAAATAAATGTCCGGGACATTTTTGCACAAACGGTCATCTGATCCCATAGATAACATAAATCGTCATAATTGAACCTACTTTAATAATGTCGTTCCTGGCGTTCAACGCTCGCTCGGGCGTGTTCTGTCCCTGCCACAGGTACAGCTCCTCGCCGGTATCCAGGATGTACACTCCGTCGTCGGATAGATCCTGAGACACATAATCATTAACAACATTGCTTTAACATGAATAATTTTTAAAACATTTAAAATAAATATTAAAAAACGGCCAAGTGCGAGTCGGGCGCACGCACTGAGGGGTTCCACTGAGGTACTACCACAAATACCAATAATTATCAATTTAAAAAACCGACTTCAAAGTTAGCAAAATATGGCATTTCGATTCGGTGAGACGAATGTTAAGATCATCTAAATAGCAGAATACGTTGCTTAACTTGGTAATGGACAGAAATTTGTCACCGACTCGCACTTGGCCATTATTTTTTTTTTTTTTTTTTGTATACTTTAGAGTGTGTACAAGATCACAGATCAGATGTGTGTGTGTGTGTGTGTGTGTGTGTGTGTGTGTGTGTGTGATCATGCCAAGTTTGACGTTTGTATGTATTACCGTGTGGAGGTTAAAGCGGGAGGCCTATGTCCAGCAGTGGACGTCTTCCGGCTGATGATGATGTATTACCGTTTATACATTACAGCTAATAAAAAAATACGTTTGTTGTATGGGGTTTACTTTCGTTTTTACTTTTAAACTTTTTTATTATTTGTTAGTTAATCCGCCGTAACATTACATATTCTGTAAAAATGTCAACTGGCTATCAACGATTCGAAAGATACAGCCGTTAATAGGTAGGACAAACGGACGGACGAACAGACAACGTAGGCTCAGTAATAGGGTCCCGTTTTTACCCCTTGGGTAGAACCCTAAGAACAGCTGGCTTTACGGTAAATTCAGTAGATGATATAAAGTACAATCGATATACAAACTGATTTTTTAGATCAACTATCGGTAGCTGGGTGCCCTGGGTGGTTAGACAAGACCCACTTTCTGTTAGCGTTAACGCCTGCGGAAAGATCAAATTGTATGAAAATGACATTAGCCTGAGATAACATCTCTCAAGCTAATGTCACTGTCAATGTCATTTTCATACAATTTCATCTTTCCGCAGGCGTTAACGCTAACAGAAAGTGAGTCTTGTCTAACCCCCCAGAACTACCAATATTTCGGCAACACTAATAAGACCCACCTGCTGCGAATATTCTTCGTCCAGATCTTCGAACACGATCTTGCCTGTCACTTTGACAGTGACAGCTGTCAGAGTCTTGGGCGTGGTGACGCGCCGGTTGACAGTCAGCCGCCACGCGGACGGATCTTCTTTCTCGTCTGATGGCCCACCTGGAATTGATCATTATTATTAAAGCACCTCAGTCAGTGTCTGTCGTTCAGTGTGGAAGTTAAAGAGGGAGGCCTATGTTCAGCAGTGGATGTCTTCAGGCTGATGATGATGATGAGTCAGTGACCATTTTTTTTTTTACCCGAACTTTGAGGGGTGTTTTTTTATTTATTTCATTACTAGCTGCGCCCCGCGGTTTCACTCGCGTAGTGATGAAAAATGGTGATGATGATGATGACGAAAAGTAGCCTGCAGCCCTTGAACTACACCCATGCAAAAATCAGGTCGATCCGTTGCTCTGTTGCCGCGTGAAAGAGGAACAAACAAACCAACAAACTTTTCACAATTATAATATTAAAGTATGATGAAAACGTTTAATTTTTGCAAACTGGATGTTACAGTATAAATGATTTGTTTGTAAGGTAAGACGGACAGACGGACGGAAGGACAGACAGCGTAGCCTTAGTAATAAGATCCAGTTTTCATCCTTTGGGTACAGTACCCTTAGTACAAGTTTTGATAGTATTTGAAACCTTTTTTCGTTTACGTATTGTTCCATACATTGCTGGGCTGAAAGGTATTCGAAAACTTTTTTCGTATTAGAGTGAAGCAATCTATACCGCCGATTACTACCGATTTTAGTTCCTCCACGTTTCCGGTAGAGGGGCTTTACTACAATGTATGGAACAATACGTAAACGAAAAAAGTTTTCGAATGTACTAAGGGTACAGAACCCTAAAAACAGCTCAACGCGGCTTAAGAAAGTTTTCACTTCAAGTTACCGAGTTGACCCCAGAAGTCGTCTTCTTCATCTCCTTGCTGCTGGATGCTGATAGACTTGTCGTCTCCCGCGACGAGCTTCGCGAACGTATACGCTGCTTCCTGCTCTTTCTCCGATGATTCCTGGACAAGTACAGTATAATCTCACTAATCCGGCACTATTAAAAACCAGACGGTGCCGGATTACTGGATTATAGAGAAAAAAACATAATATATATATTTTTTTATATATATAATAGGCTTGCGCTTGACCGCCAACTCGCCTGATGTTAAGCGATGATGCGGACTACGTTGGAGCACGCTTGCCTAGAAGAAACCGATTCACTCTCGACTTGACGACACCCAGATTGTAACTATCGGGGAACACCCACCCAGGCAGCGAATTCCACAGACTAGCAGTTCGCACAATAAATGTGGAATCAAAGCGCTTCGTACGGGTTTTCGGAATATCAACAATAAGCGCTGTCGATTTTTCGTGCCCACTCGGGCAGTCCGATAGAAAAATGCAAAAAAAAAAAGAAAAATGCGGTGCTAAAGCGACCGTTCAAAGCTGACCATTTTTGACAAATAAATGTAGGGTAGATACAAAACAAAATAAAATAAACTATTATACAATATAATAATGTTAGTTAGTGCCCCCATGGCCCCCATGCCCCCCCTGGATCCGCCAATGCATCCTCCGCTGCTGCTGCCGGTGTATGGACGGTTCGACTCAGGTGGGTGGCTGCGATAGTGCTGACGCAAGTAGCGTCCCACACTATTCTACCTTTTGACATTTTGTATCGACGTGCGTGTCTATGCTGGTAAAGTTTTGTGGAAGCTGTAAATGTACCTTTCCATGTCTCACGTAGACCAGGTCCGAGAGTTCCAGCACGAAGACGTCGTCATCCTCCAGGATATCCGCCCGTTCCGGGACCTGCACCACTCGCATGTCCACGCCCAACTCTGTGCCTTCCACCTGGGGAAGTCATTTCACATTTTTAACCAATTATCTTATTGTTTTTAACCGACGAAAGGAGAAAAAGAGGAGGTTATTAATTCGACTGTGTTTTTTAGGGTTTCGTACTCAAAGGGTAAAGACGGGACCCTATTACTGAGCCTACTCTTTCAACTGTCTTATCTATTACGGTTCGAAAGATATAGCCGTTAATAGGTAGGACGGACAGACAGACAGACATTGCAGGCTTAGTAATAGGGTCCCGTTTTTACCCTTTTGGGTACGGAACCCTAAAAAACCAATGACATAAGTTTGTCTGTCATGTCACGTCAAGGAAAGTTTTAAAAGAAGTGGAAAACTGAAACCCAAAACTATCGCCATCGCCATCTCATCATCATCATCATCAGCCAGAAGACGTCCACTGCTGAACATAGGCCTCCCCCTTTAACCTCCACACTGAACGACAGCCTGCCTTTTGCATCCACTGGATGCCCGCGACTCTCACAATGTCGTCGGTCCATCTAGAGGGAGGCCTACCTACGCTGCGTCTTCCGGTTCGTGGTCTCCACTCAAGAACCTTTCTTTCCCATCGGTTAATCCCCATGTTATCGGTTCTTCGAGCGATGTGGCCTGCCCATTGCCACTTCAACTTGCAAACTTTAATAGCTATGTCGGTGACTCTGGTTCTTTGGCAAATATCCACGTTTCGGATTCTATCGCGCAAAGAAACTCCGAGCATAGCTCTCTCCATTGCCCGCTGTGTGACTCTGAGTTTTTCTAAAAGGCCAACAGTTAAGGAGCACGTCTCAGTATATCGTACATCATACAACGCCATCTAATGATAGATAAATAATACTAAAATGACTCTTTGGAAACCACTCATTGAAGACAGAACGCCTATTTACACCACTGACTGCTGAGTGACCATACATACATACATAAATCTACAGAGAAAGAAAAAGTATACCCTGAAAAGCCGTCTGCCATCATCGTCGTAGGATCCATTGGCGTTCTCTGGCTTGTAGTCGTTGTCCTTACTGCCATAGATGATCGCAAGATTTCCTGAAAAACAATCACTATTACTTAAAAGAACTTAGCGATCGTCCGCGATGCACGGAAGTCAACCTTGGGGGTCAGACAAGACCCACTTTCTGTTAGCGTTAACGCCTGCGGAAAGATGAAATTGTATGAAAATGACATTAGCTTGAGGTAACATATTATCTCTCAAGCTAATGTCATTGTCAATGTCATTACGAAATACACAGCATGTACTCGCTACTCGTTCACAAGTATCAGGCAAACATAAAGTTAAGAGTAACATGAAGTTAGAGTGGTAGCAAAATACACAGTATATAGTGCTGCTCGTACACAAGTACCAGGCAAACATAAAGTTAAGTGTAACATGAAGTTAGAGTGGTACCAAAATACACAGTATATAGTGCTGCTCGTACACAAGTACCAGGCAAACATAAAGTTAAGTGTAAACCTTTGAATAATGTCAGGAAATGCATGGTCTCCTTCCCTTGCGGTATCTTCACGGCGACCACGTTGGGCTTCAGTTCTGACTCCAGCGAGGAGACCAGCTCCAAAGAGTCTTGCTTGTCGCTCTGAGACGCGTCGGCCCCCTGTTTTTAAACAGAAAAATTAGTTGAAATGGACAAACTAGATACGTAGGAATATTGTGTTAGGAGCCCTGAATAGAGTCCTCCAAGGTAGGCAACGCACTAACAATGCCCCGGGTATTGTAGGTGTCTATAGGCAGCGATGACCACTTACCATCATGCCATCTTTTATTTTATTTTTTAATCCCAAATTTTTTTTGTTTTACGAAAAATCCAGCTATCGTTTAGCTGGATTTTTCGCGTTCTGTCTATCAAAATTTGATAGAATTGAAAGAATTACTGCAATTATGATGATTGCTGCTTATTAGAATTACTGCTGATTTCAGCAGGGCAATCGCGCTAAAAAATTACAGATGAATCGTTGACGAATCGCAACCGCTCCACTTCTTTTGGTCGATTTCGTATCGCGCTAATGGTTTTAACCAAAGACAAAACGCAACCCGATCACAGTTGGAACGTAGACGCTGTCAAACGAACGTTTCTGATAAAGCTAGAAAATATCAACTTTTTCGCGCCGATACGAAATCGACCAAAAGTTGTGGAGCGTTTGCGTTTCGTCAACGATTCGTCTGTATTTTTTTAGCGCGATTGCCCTGCAGGTTTCGTCCCAGGCATAATGACTAACGTTTTTTTAATCTATACTAATAATATAAAGAGGAAAGATTTGTTTGTTTGTTTGTTTGCATTGAATAGGCTCCAAAACTACTGAACCGATTTGAACTATAGCTTATGTCACCCGGGGATAGTGTAGCTTCCCAACAGTGAAAGAATTTATCAAATCTGTTCAGTAGTTTCGGAGCCTATTCAATGCAAGCAAACAATCAAATCTTTCCTCTTTATAATATTAGTATTTTAGATTATTTATAACGTGAATAGAACTTACAATCCAACAGTATACGACGTTAGCCTCGTCCCCATTTTCGTTGGTATATTGGTAGGTGATAACGTAAACGTCGCTCTGGTAGATCACGGGACGGCTCAGCACCGACTCCGTGACATCTTCTTGCCCCCCTGAGATCCTGGTACAATAATAATACATATTAGTACAAGTTGGTAGATAGCCCGTTGGTCCAGTTGGTAGTGAACATGCCTTCAGGGGCCTTACGGGCAACAGCTATTGCGGCACCAAACTAACGTTAGATCCGCTCAGTTGGAAAATCACGTGAACGTGCCCAGATATGGTTTGGGCTTGGCGGGGGCTGAGGGAGCGTTTTGTTGCCTACGCGACTCGGATAACAGGCCGTTAACCTACAAGTTGCCTCTCTGTCTATCGCGTAACTGTTGTCGCGTTATCTCTGTGTATCGCGCGGTAGGTCCGACAAGTCGGGTACTAGTAGCTTCATACCTAAAGTGCGGAGTGCGCCAGGCCTACGTAATGGTAATAATAATTGTTCCCTAATTCCTTACAACGTAGAAGCTGAATTACAGTGAAGAGATTTGAAGAAACAATTAATCTTACCTAGTGACCACCATGGTGCCGTCTCCGTGGTCGGGCATGAGTCCGCGGGCGGAGGCACTCTTGCCGATCAGTTTGGCGGCTTCACTCGCCTCGTCCACGTCGCTCGAGAAGTAGCCCGCATCTACGCAATTATTATCTATTAGGTCAAAAGAGCAATGACCGCCACGCCATAATTACTTCTCAAGATAAAAAAAGGCTCACCAATCTCTGAGACCAACGCCCGAACAGGAGTTCCGGAGCTGACTGTCTCCCATTCGTGGAAATATTGTTTGAACGTCGAACTCTCCGAGCCTTCTGTCACCCTGGTAATGTTCACCTGGAGGAAAAAATATATTTATTTATTTATTATTATATTAATTAGCTTTTACACTAACAGATAAATGAAAAAGTGCCTTTCCATCATCATCATCATTTCAGCCGTAGAACGTCCACTGCTGGACATAGGCCTCCTTCATCGATCTCCAAAAGGGCCGGTTGGAAGCGGCTGGCATCCAGTGTTTCCCTGCGGTTTATTTTAGGTCGTCTGTCCATCTTGTGGGTTGGACGTCCTACGCTGCGCTTACCGGTCCGTGGTCTCCATTCGAGAACTTTTCGGCTCCATCGGCCACCTGTCTGGGTGCTATGTGCCCTGCCCTTTTAGGATAGGATTTGATAATGAAAAATGAGAGTGGAAAAGCACTTCAAATCCTATCCTAAAAGCCTCAACAGACGTGTAGATTTGGTACGCCGCCGCCTTCAGACCAACGAGAGAGAAAGAGTGAGAATATATTTCCCTCTCATTTTCTCTCGTTGGTTCACGTAAACCAAATCCACACGCCTGTTAGCACTTTTAGGTAGCCATCAGCCAGCTTCGTTTCCCCGCGCTACTCACGCGACGCCCACTGCGCATCGTTCGCCTCGTTTGAACACTCGTGCTAGTACGTACTCGCACGCGAGTTGTGCGCGTCACCGCGCGAGTGGCTATTTACGTTTGAACGTCTACTTGTACTTGCAAGCTACTTCGCATGGTCTGCAACGGCCTTTACTCAAGTTGGGATAGATAGATAGATAGAAACTCTTTATTGTGTACACCAGAAATAAAAATTACAACAAGATAGAAAACACTTACGAGCTAGTGCCACAAGTGGCGGCCTTATTGCTAAAAGCGATCTCTTCCAGGCAACCATTGGATGGAAAGAATTTACGTAACAGAATCGACTAGATAGACTACAGAAAAGAAAAAAAATTGGTTCAGTCAAGACAATTTCTGTGGTAGGTTTAAAAGTACCAGGCTCGCAGGAAGTGAAGAGCTCGTATTCCGTAAGCACAATCTGTTCCTAGGGAATAGAGGCGAATCCACGGGCCGCGTATTTGTGTTTGGGAATACGGGCCATGGAGGCTCATCAGGCGAGGAATCCTTTAACCAAATACAATTATTTTTGACGTGATAACGTCTTATAAATCGATGAACGCCGGCTGCACGCACGAAAATGTGTCACTTTCCGTCTGAACCGCGCGTGCAAGCGAGAGCGCGGAACAAGCGATAGAGAGGCACGATCGACCTAAGTGTTATCACGTAAAATTATCGTCCGTAAACCGACTCTACAGACAACCCCTTTTTCTATTTTATGGTGTTAGTTACTTAGCTCAAAGTACCAGGGTAGCAGGTTATAAAAGAGACTGAACTCACCCAAGCAGGATAGCCCTTCAAGTCAAGATATTTCTGTGCAATATCGTGGTAGTTTTTCTTGACGTCACCGTCCACTCCCGCGCCGAGCCAAACATATACGCCCGAACATGGCGTGTCCAGAATATATAACTCCTGGGGAACAAAGCATGTAAAAAAATCAAAAGTGGTGCCACCTATTAACGAGCAGCTAGAACTAACAGTTTATTCCAATTAAGTTAGCTGGTAGAATTTTCTTACAGATGGCGTTGTCATAGCTTATCAATACATAATTATCAAGATATTGGACACCCGTAAAATTTGGCATTTAAACAAAAATTTTTTTTTTTAAATTAGAGCGGCTGTCAAGGCATTTTTCGAAATCAGTTAGCAACTGTGATGCGGACAAAGAACTTCGAGACCTAACCCAAAAAGGTAAGGTCCAAGTTCCTTGGATGTGGAGTTCGACGCGTTGACATAAATAATAAATGTTCAATCAAGATTCACTCATAATGCCTGGCAACAGATTTTCCTTCTCATTTCCGTTCTTTACTTCCTTTTCTGTGATTATACACACTAACAAATAATAAAAATAAATACTGGCCAAGTGCAAGTCGGTGACACATTGATGTTCACCACCGGCAGGCCTAGCGCACTCCGCACTTTAGGTATGAAGCTATAAGTGGCCGACTTGTCGGACCTGTTACGCGAAAGACAGAGGCAACTTCTAGGTTAATATAGCTGTAGGTAGTTAGTAATCGCTCGTCCTGAATAGGCATGATGATGATGATTTTTTTATTACCTCTATAAAAGCTGATCGTAAATAAAGCTCAACAACGAAAACAAAATTAAAATTTGTTCAAAAATAAATATGTTATTAGTATTTTAATTTCATGCTAGACAGAGAGCGCACGATACTGAGTTATGACGTCACGCCTCAGGCGCGCCATCCAAATGCTATACTAACACACGCTTTGCGAGAAAGGGATAGAGCATCCCCTCTCTATCCCCACCTAAAACTTTAAACGCTGATATCTCAGAGATTTATCAGCCAATTTAATTCATTTTTTCAGTATGTGTAATGTATTTAGTTATATTCATCGCTAAGCCTGTTATTTGTAATAAATTAAACATTAGGACACATGCCTATTGCACTTTATTGTATCAAGCAAAAGTCGCTACTTATTTAAACGATTTTGCGGAGTGAACCTTCTGTAGTTGTACTAATATGTATTCTGTGCCACCGGTTCTCGTAAGTAGCTAATTGACGTTGACGTATGGATTTGGTTGACGGACCGCCGTCCAACCAACGGGAGGGAATAGTTATTTATGATACAAGTGCGGTAAGTTGGTTATTACAAACGAGTAGACGAATGTAAGCCCGAGACGAAGTCGAGGGCTTACCATAGTCACGAGATGGTAATAACCAATCCGCACGTGTGCCATACAACGTTTTACAACACATTTGCGAGAAAAAAACAAAAAATGGAAATTAAAAAAATACCGTAAAGTACACGCACGGTGCTATACAACGGAGCGTGCGGTAAAATTCATTACCGCACGCTCCGTTGTATAATCCGTAATGTTTAACTTTCGAACGATGTATACAGGCTTCGTAAGTGCACTTTTTGAGCAAATGTGTTGTAAAGATAATTTTTCTCTTCCGAATGTGTTTTTTTTTTCTTTTTTTTTTCTTTTCAATTCGTCTCGTCTATTAGCTACTTTACGATCATTTAACACCGCCATCTACAATCAAGGTACTTACATTAGTGGACAGTTGCCTTTGCTTGTATGGTTTGCCGATGGATACGAGGTCAATGTCATCTCCCAGGAGCACGCGGTTCAGATATACCTCTTGAGGGTCATCACGGGCATAGCTCTGTGAAAAACACAGAGAAATAAAAGTTATCCGGATTATTTCTATTACATAGCCCATTGGTCCAGTTGATAGTGAACCTGCCTTCTGCGCTTGGGGGCGTGGACCCACCTAGGACAAACATTCATGTGATGAACATTTGTGTTTATTCTATATCTGGGTGTTAATATCTATTTAAGTATGTATTGAAAACTATTTATATGTATGTATATCAGTCTCTGGCAGCCATATCACTAGCTTTGCTTAGTTTGGGGTCAGATGACCGTGTGAAAAAAAAACATTACACACTTCTGAAGGCGCTTGCAGACGATGCATAGTACACGTTTGTTACTTGTATTAACGCATAGAAGAGTTTGCGTTTGTATCGTAGCAAGTGCCTAGGACGCATCGTCTGCAACGGTGCTTAGTGAAAGTGCAAGTGGGTCCTTGCGCAAAGCTTCGTTTTCCCGCCCACTGCGCATCGTTCGTCTCATTCGAACACTTGTGCAAGTCCGTACTCGCTCGCGAATTGTGGCGTCTTGCGCTTGCTACTTCTTACTTGTACTACGCATCGTCATGGGGGAGGGGTCATGACCCCCATGACCCCCTGGATCCGCCCTTACCAGTGCCAGGGCTATGTATTAGCATGCCTAGGCTCACTTTGGCTGAGGCTCGACGAGCTATGGCTAGCTAAAATTAAACTTACATCAGTAGAGTCGTCGCTAGCCAGGTCGTCCTTGGAGCCAGATCCCAAGGCTTCGAAGAACTGTGCGAAGTCATCATCCGATGAGAACTCATCTGCGAATTGAGAGAACGAGTTTATTTCTCCGCCTGTACTATACCACTCCCATAGAGCACATTATATACGGGCAACCACTCCAATCAATCTTAGGTACCTAAGATAAAATATTAAATATTTTAAATTTTAATGAGGGTCAGTAATGTTTTTAATTGAGAATGCAGATTTATAGAGCAGCGAAATGCAAAAAATAACGAAGCTATGACCAAATTACTAGCGAAATTCACTGGTCGGCCGGCGCGATAGCTTGTGACGTCACTGGGACGTTCGTCGCCAGTTACCCGTTGGCAGCTATAAGGCGCGCAGTGTTTTGGGGGGATAATTGTGACTTTCGATACAAATCAAGTGCCCGATTTGTGTCTAATTGATCTTTTAACTATGTACAAATATTGTATAGTGCCGAAATGTACAAACACCTCTTTTAAAACGCCAGAAAAACGATTTTTTAACGTGCCGAGCCCCAAAACTTCGTAAAAAATGGTATTCCGTTGTAAAAAGAGATGATAAAACTCCACTAATATTTCCAATACAACTATGATAAATTGTCGTAGTTGAGTCCGGGTAAAACCAGTCTGCTCAAGCGGTGCCGCGACAACACGTGTCAGTTTGAAACGAAAATGAGTAATTTGTGCAAAGTTGTATGCTTGTAAGAATACCACAAATAGAGTTGGCCAATAGAATAGGTAAAGATATGTATTTCTTTTCACAGGCAAGTTTTTTTTGGTACGAAAAGTTTGACACGGTTAGTTTTCATACCGTTTGGACCGCTGCTTGTTACTTGTACTACGCATCGTCTGCAAGTTCTGCAACCGCATATAGGTCTGAACGAAAAAATATATCTTTTACAACACATTTGCTCAAAAAGTGCACTTACGAAGCCTGTATACATCGTTCGAAAGTTAAACATTACGTATCATACAACGGAGCGTGCGGTAATGAATTTGTCCGCACGCTCAGATGTATAGCACCGTGCGTGTACTTTACGGTTTTTTTTAATTTCCATCATAATTACATAAGAATTCCACAAAAGAGTATCATATTACGAGAATAAATAAGCTGAATGATCAAACCTCCTTGGAAGCGCTTTTGCTCAATACGTTTGTGTCAGTTTAATACCAAAGAGAAAATGAGACGAAAGATGTAGTTCTAATTTTCACCACGTGATAGTGGCGCTATTTGCATGTTCGCGCCATTTTCTTATTATATTATAGAAACTATTGTTGTGACTAAATTGTTTCATTTGTAGCCTTTTTTTCTCGCAAATGTGTTGTAAAACGTTGTATGGCACACGTGCGGATTGGTTATTACAAACTCGTGACTATGGTAAGCCCTCGACTTCGTCTCGGGCTTACATTCGTCTACTCGTTTGTAATAACCAACTTACCGCACTTGTATCATAAATAACTATTTTGGTACGAAAAATTTGACACGGTTAGTTTTCATACCGTTTGGACCGCTGCTTGTTACTTGTACTACGCATCGTCTGCAAGTTCTGCAACCGCATATAGGTCTGAACGAAAAAATATATCTTTTATGTGACTCACCAATGATCTCTATAGTAGCCCGGCCGTTGTGGTAGTCGTCCCGAAGAGAGTTGGCGACGCTGATAATCTTGCGCCTCTGCGTCGCTTTTGCGCCTTCAGGCATCAGCACAAAGATATCGTGCTCTACTTCGAGGATGAAGCAGTGGTCTTTGGTGAGCGAGCTGGACTCTGCCAGCACCTGATGGCCAAGAATCAATCATATACTAATATTATAAATGCGAAAGTGTGTTTGTTTGTTCCTCTTTCACGCTGCAACGGAACAACGGATCGACCTGATTTTTCGCATGGGTATAGTTCAAGAGCCAGAGAGTGACATAGGCTACTTTTCATCATCATCATCACCATTTTTCATCACTACGCGGGTGAAACCGCGGGGCGCAGCTAGTCTACAATAAAATACAATACAATGATTCTTTATTAAAATACCACAAAGCAAGGATAACATAAACATAACAATAAAAAAATATTATCTAGACTTTTAACAGGCGGCCTTATCGCTTAAAGCGATCTCTTCCAGGCAACCGTGCATGCAGGCATATCTATTTAAGTATGTATTTAAAACTATACAGGGTGTAAGGGGAACACTCTCGAAGCCAAAAGAAGGTAATTGTACTCATCATTATGAACCACTTTTACTATGGGACCAACCCTGAAATCGCGAGAAAAACAATCAGCTGTTCCATACATTTTGTCGAGTGTCAATGACCGTTTTCTATAATGTTGCCGTGTTCCCTTTAAATATAATAAGTTCTTATTTAGTTTTATTTTTAATTTAATTTAATTTTTCCGTGTATATTGTGTTATTGTATTTTTTTGCCACAAATAAATTATGTCTATGTCTAGTTTATGTTTATCATGACTTCATGACGCATCAACCGTATTTATTTCAGCTGTTTATCTTGAACTTTCTCGAAAGCAATCAAAGAATATTATATAGAAATCTCATACAATCTTCGATAAAATTAATCAACGATTTAATAAATTGTAAGATTTCTATTTGATTAAATATGAATTCGGGGCTTTTTTGTATTGTTGTGTCGTAATATATAGTTTGGATAAGGCAGATTTAAACTATATAATACTAGCGGTCTGCCCCAGCTTCGCACGGGTATAGATTATAGCCTATGTCACCCGGGGATAGTGTAGCTTCCCAACAGTGAAAGAATTTTTCAAATCGGTCCAGTACTTTTTGAGCCGATTCGTTACAAACATACTTACATACAAATCTTTCCTCTTTATAATATTAGTATAAGTATAATATCAAAGCTTTAATACGACAAAATACCCGAATTTTTATCAAATCTCATACAATCAATCATACAATTAATCAGCGATTTAATAAATTGTAAGATTGCCATTTCATTCGATCTAATGAAATAGCAATACAGAACCCTAGCAGGTACAGAACCCTCAGTGCGCGAGCCCGACTCGTGCTTGGCCAAATTTTAAGATTGCTATTGAATAGATAATATGATTTCGGGACTTATTTTGTGTATTTTGTATTAGTATTAACAGGCTGTAAGGGGAACTCTCGATGCCAAAAAACCGGACAAGTACGAGTAGGACTCGTGCTCTGAGGGTTCAGTTGGACAGAACCCAAAAAGAAAAAAAAAAAGAAAAAAAAAAAAATTGAAATATTGAAAGACAAACTTAACTTTGTAGTTGACTATAAGATTCTTCTATACATTCCAACTACAAAATGTAAGTTTGCAATAATAGCAAAATAATTATTTTTAAATGATATAACTTCAAATTTGTAACTTTCAGATTTATTCCTATATATCTGCTATGAGACCTTGCCTTTTGCCAAATTTCATGATTGTCAACGGGAAGTACCCTATAGGTTTTGATTCCCCTGTGAAATCGCAAAATATGCGACATAAACGTTCATATCTTTTGATTGCGTTGACTAACAACTTTTATTTTTTTACAGCCGAAAGAAACCGTAGACTCAAGTATTTAGTATAAATTTCAACCTGATACCTTTACGTGTTCTTGAGAAAAAGGGTCTTGACAGACGGACAGACAGATGGACATACAGTCGGACAGACAGACGGACAACAAAGTGATCCTATAAGGGTTCCGTTTTTTCCTTTTGAGGTACGGAACCCTAAAAAAGGTAATTGTACTCATCATTATGAACAACTTTTACTATGGGACCAACCCTGAAATCGCGAAAAAAATATCAGCTGTTCTATAGAAAACGGTCATTGACACTCGACAAAATGTATGGAACAGCTGATTGTTTTTCGCGGTTTCAGGGTTGGTCCCATACTAAAAGTTGTTCATAATGATGAGTACAATTACCTTCTTTTGGCTTCGATAGTGTTCCCCTTACACCCTGTATAGTTTTAGATACTCAAGCTAGTATTGAAAAACGTTGTGCGTAGGCAGTAGTGTACCACTCATTGGCGGATCCAGGGCCCAAAACACCTAGCAATTCCATACATTCGACTCAATTTTTCAATTTGATTCCTTCGAACCTTGTCAGAATGCCCCCCCCCCCCCCCCCCAAATGAAATCCAGATTTCCCCCCACCCCCCCAAATTGAAATCCTGGATCCGCCTCTGGTACTACTGAGTAATTTGCGTACCTCTTCAATCCTCATGTTGTCACATCCAGAGAGTTTCAACAGCCGTTTTTCAGCGCCCGCGTTGGTCTCAACCTCTGTGAATCCTGACTCGTTGCCACCTTCCATGTATCTGATAGCTGTAGGTTAATAATAATAATTCAATTATTACTTAGTTTCCATCAATTATCATTTCTTAGTTAAACCGCCGTAACATTACATATTTTGTGAAAATTTCAACTGACTATCTATTACGGTTCGAAAGATACCTACAGCCACTAGATGTTAAACATTCGCAAAATTGAAGCCACTCAAATGGTGTCATATATGGCTCCAAAGAAAATATAAAAAATTTACTATAACAATTTGCGCGGTGAAATCGTACCACAACAAATCAGAAGCAGCATAAGAGTTATGGTGTGACATTCCACAGGTAATCCATTAATTTTCTTGCTTAAATCGTTTAAAATACCAATCGAAACGTAAGCTACAAAGCGAATTTGTAGCTTACGTTTTGAGAAGGCGTTGTTTGGAAACCTACCTTCTTTGAGTAGTTATTCTAAGCCTACAGCCATTTTTACTCTGTTTCCTCGTGGATGGTATGACGTAAGACGGACAGACAGAGAGCGTAGGTTTAGTCATAGGGTCCCGTTTTTACCCTGTGGGTACGGAACCGTAAAAACAACAAAATTGTTTCAGGGATTGGTTCAATATTATCTCCAAACAGCGTAGGCTTAGTAATAGGTTTACACCCATTTAATAATAATAATTGTTTATTCATTAATCATAGTACAAAACAGTTTCAAGTGACCAAGAATTCCATTTAGACTAAAAAAAATCTGTATTAGGAGTCTTTGCTTTTCTAATAGTGCTAACAGAAGAGACGTATTTGGTTGACGAACCGCCGTTCAACCAACGGGTGGGTGAAAGATAATTTTCTCTTTCTCTCCCGTTGGTTGGACGGCGGTTCGTCAACCAAGTAGGTACGTCTCGTCTGCTAGCACTATAATAGTGTTAACACACGTATGGATTTGGTTGACCTCAACCGCCGTCTGACCAACGGGAGAGAAAGAGAGGGAAATATGATATTCTCACTCTTTCTCTCCCGCTGGTTGGATGGCGGTCCGTCAAGCAAATCCATACGAGTGTTAACACTATTAGGATAGAACATCTTTGACTTAGTGTGTGTGTATGTGTGTGCGTGTGTGTGTGATTTGGTACGGAACCCTAAAAAAGAGCTATCTCGTAGCTCTAAATCTATTTATTGAGGCAATTCCCACTCCAAACATGTCACTCAGTTTTCTTTGAAGTACCAGGCTATCAGAATAATAACGGAGCTCTCACCAGGCTTGAAATACCCTAAGAACAAGCTGCTCTCGTGGCCCTGAACCTCTCTGTGGTGCACCGCCCTGCCTCCCAGCATGTCGTCCAGCGTCACGGTCCATATGGCGGCTGACCCCTTCTTATCCTGGGTAGTTTTACTGCCGAGCCAGAAATGAGCATCGTGGTGAAGCGTGGAGTTGGATTCCCCTGTTGTCTGTGGTAATAATAATATATTAGATTGTTGCATCGAGCGCAAAGAGACGAGTGTTATGTTGGTACACTAAATAAACACGAGTGCATTAATACTGCACTTGCACTTGAGTGCACTTTAGCGAGGTGCGTTATCTACTTTTCTTTTAACTACCAATCTATATTATTTGGTAGTGGTGGTATATTTTATCACGGTAGCGTGATAAAATATACCTATGCCTACTCAAAATAAAAACTCAATAATGAAAACAAAGTTTAATTCATCTTCTCCGTAAACATTTAAAACTTACAGTTATTGCCACCAAGTCGGTATTATTCCGCCGATTTTTATTTTGAGACAGTATCTTTTTGATCTAATGCATACATTTAATATTAAACCTAATGGGAGACATATAGACGTTTCATGCGTAGAGTTCTTTAAAGAACTCGGCATACTTCCCCTACCGTGCGAGTTAATATTCCAGGTAGGCCTATTCGTGCACTCTAATCTGAGTATGTTCCGGCGGAGGGGCGTCCTCTCGACGTTTAATTTGAGGAGCAACATAAAAAAGGACCAGCTTGTGACACCAACCCATAAGCTGGCGAAGTCTGAGAGGTCAGTTTACGTTGGAGGGCCCGCGATATACAACCGAATACCCGCTGCCGTGCGGAATGCTCCTTCCACCGCGCAGTTCAAAACGAAATTTAAGTCCTGGCTACATGAAAACCTATTTTACGAAATAGCTGACTACTTCAAATTGCCGGACCATTAATTTGTTAATTATTCTAATTGTTTTTTTTTTTTATTAAATCTATTTGAAATTATTATTTATACAATTTTTATACAATTTTACAATTATTATAATGAATAAATTCAATGTAATTATAATAAGACAGAATCTACAGTTTATTGACATGTAACATAGGTGTTATTAATAAATATTTGTATTTGTATTTGTATAACTCTGTGGTCAATTTATATCAGTGCAAAACTGTGCAACAATGCGATTTCATATAACATTTCTGCACTGTTTTGGTTCATAGCAAAAATACGTAAACCGATCACAAAAGACGTACGTACCTATACGTCTTTTGTGATTGATTTTGTAGTGATTTAAACATTTACTACTTACGTAGTTGAAAGAAACGTATTTTTATCGCAGATCGGTAATTGCCACTCAATCATAGTTCATTTTTGGTTGAGGAAATGGTTAATATTTTTATCACTAGCTGTAACCCGCTACTTCGTACGCGTAGAGCTCGGCCTTCGGCCTCGCTACTACAACCCGTTATAGCCTATGTGTTAATCTAATGTATAAGCTATATTATTGTAAACTTTCACTAAAATCCATTCGGTAGTTTTTGCGTGAAAGAGGAACAAACATCCATACATACAAACTTTCGCGTTTATAATACTAGTAGGATAGTTAATTTTTAGGGTCCCGTTTTAAACCTTTCAACATCTTTCCCTGTCGATTAAAAAGTTCAACTTTTCAAGCGACTTTTTTTTCTTTTTAACCGACTTCAAAAAGGGCAAAAAGTTCTCAATTAGTTTATTTTAATTTTATTGTTTATTTGAAAGCTTTTAGTTTGGTCCCATAGAAATTGCATCAAAATAGGTTAGGTTTATAAAATTTGCAAGTTGAAGTGGCAATGGGCAGGCCGCATCGCTCGTAGAAGTCGTAGAACCAATAACCGATCGGGAAGAAAGGTTCTCGAGTGGAGACCACGAACCGGAAGACGCAGCGTAGGTGTGCTCCCACTAGATGTACCGTGATGACATCGTGAGTATTCGTGAGCGTCGCGGGCATCCAGTGGATGCAAACGGCAGGCTGTCGTTCAGTGTGGAGGTTAAAGGGGGAGGCCTATGTTCATCAGTGGACGTCTTCTGGCTGACGAGGTTTATAAATAAATACAGTGTAAACTCTATATAGCGACACTTAAGGGACTGCGCATTTTATGGCGTTATTGAAAGTTGTCGTTAGATGGAGAGAAGAAAAATCAATATTGTTTTCCTATTATAATATGTATTTTACACAAAATTTACAAACAACAAACATTATCTAATATTGACACAAATAACAAAGATTATTGCGTATAGTCTGTTATCTTCGTCTGGAGTTTTTTGCTGCGCCAGTATTATAGTTTATTTTAAATACGAGGTGTTAGAAAGTACAATTTATTGCTTAATAATGACGTATTATTGTCGTTATTTAGAGTGGGTGTGATGCTACATAGAGTGTACCATTGTATGGATAACAAGGAAAACCAACCAAAGTCAAGTAATTTCGTCGTTTTAGAGAGTCGTTAAATCGAGTGTCGCTATATGGAGTTTACACTGTATAACAGGAAAAAATAATATGTCATCCAAATAAACGAAATTGCGTATTTACTAATTATTGTTAAGTCGGTTTTTAAATTGATAATAAATCGACTTCTTTGAATAAAGATTTTCTTATAGCTTACCTTTAAAACAATGTATGAATCACCGTTGTAGAATTTTCCATACAACTTCGAGTCAATCACGACAGGCTCGAATTTCTGAAAAATTATACAAAATAAATTTTTATTACAATAAACCGGCCCAGTGTGAGTCGAGCTCGCGCACTGAGGGTTCCGTACCACCACAAAATTAAAAATTAAACGAAATTACCAGTTATATAGCTTGGTAATTAACAGAAACTTGTCACTGACTCGCACTTGGCTATTATATATTTTGTTATACTTTAGAGTGTTTGTAGTTACAGAATCAGGGACCAGCGTTTTTTTTAACATTAAATTTTAAGATGGCTTTATGATTAGATATCAACTCGGGACATCTTTTTGGGTAATAATCATGTCAATTTTGACGCTTGTACGTATTACCGTTTTTACATTAGAGCTCATACAAAAATACGTAAAAATCGTTTTTATTTTTTTACTTTTATTATTTGTTAGTTAATTCACCGTAACATTACATATTTTGTGAAAATTTCAACTGGCTATCTATTACGGTTCGAAAGATACAGCCGTTTATAGGTAGGACAGACGGACAGACAGACAGACATCGTAGGCTTAGTAATAGGGTCCCGTTTTTACCGTTTGGGTACGGAACCCTAAAAACGGTAATACTTAGAAGTGTCAAACTTATAGTAAACTTGGCATGATTATAGTACACACTCTAAAGTATAATAATAAATAATGGCCAAGTGCGAGTCGGTGACAAATTTCTGTCGGGCGCGGTTGGTACTTGGATGGTGACCGCCTGGGCTGGGCATGAAGTTGTCTTTTTGCACTACTTTCTGTATTTTGTGGTGGTAAGTACGGAACCCTCAGTGCGCGAGCCCGACTCGCACTTGGCCCGTTTATTTGATGTGGAAATAGTCAATATCCTGCATTAGTAAATTGGCTACTTTTTAATTCGGAAAAATTATTGATTTCTGTACGATAATTTTTAGAAATGAAACTCGACGAAATAACTTGGCCGGTGCCAAAGATAATATTATAATATAACCACTTGATCGCGCATGATTCAAAATTTCCTTTTGCAAAATGATGCCACGTCGGTCGCGGGGGGCAGCCTGTGATTGGAGACTCAACGTGACTCGACGCTACTCGACGCTTGTGATTGGAGAATCAAGTCATTCATTCAATTCGCTCCTAGGATTGGCCCAGCTCTAAATAGTTTAGGTTGACATGTTGAACCTTTGGCTTATGCGGGGTAAACAATGAGCAGTCGAGTGGTTATTTTGTCATTGGCCGGTTCTGGACGCTTAGTCCCAGATTTGATAGTTTTCGAAAACTATTTTCGTTTACGTATTGCTCCATACATTTTAGTAAAGCGCCTCCAGCGGAAACGCGGAGGAACTAAAATCGGCGGTATAGATTGCTTCACTCTAATACGAAAAAAGTTTTCGAATACCTTTCAGCCCAGCAATGTATGGAACAATACGTAAACGAAAAAAGTTTTCGAATACTATCAAAACTTACGTCTATGGTCCAAATCTCGATGCCGGCTCCTTCCCCCGCCGCCGAAAAAGCCTCATGCGTCATGTTTACAGCACAGCACAACAACTACTGACTGTTTTTAGGAGATAAGCCAGTCTACCTGTGGCGACAAACTTATTAGTACAGTTGGTCAAATAGTAGAACTAAAATTTCCCACGGAAGGTCAGTTTTTCGTTAGTCGTTTCAGAAACTGCGATAGTGGCTCGCTCATTTATCTCTGTAGATAAGGTTTTAGCTTGTAATCAATGGTGAGTCAGTGATGATTTAAGCGATAGTACTTCGCTTGATATTATCCGTCACCAGGGTTGCTAGATCCTGGCTTATCAATTCCTGGACATTTCTGGGGTTAGGAAGTGCGTTAGGACCTGGACAATGTAGTTCTTCCATACGTTGGGCTAATGAGTTGGTGGTCAAACGCGGACTTATCAGCGTTAAAAAAAAAACGATCATATAAATGATCAATAACAAAACTACTAGTTATAACTTGGTAATGAACAGAAACTTGTCACCGACTCGCACTTGGCCATTATTTATTATTATTTGTTGTTATACTTTAGAGTGTGTCTATAATCACGCAAAGTTTGACGTTTACAAAAAAAAAACTTACTGTCGAATTGATAACCTCCTTCTTTTGGAAGCCGGTTAAATACATGTTTGCCTTTAGTTTTGACTTTTTGCCTTTTTTATTATTATTTGTTAATCCGCCGTAACATTACCATATTCTGTGAAAATTTCAATTGGCAGATACAGCCGGTAATAGGTAGAACACAGACAAACAGATAGACAGACATCGTAGGCTTAGTAATATGGTCCCGTTTTTACCCTTTGGGTAAGGATAAAAGATCGCGTAAAACGCACCGTGTGCGATTTCCACCGATCTATGATAATGTCGATGAACTTTTAAGCGGTGGCGGTTAGTGCCATGTATAACCGCGAAGCTGGCATCAGATGGAGCCATGGGGAGGAACAGGGGCCTTACGGACAACAGCTAATTGCGGCACCTAATCCACTCAGTTGGAAAATCACGCGAACGTGTACCTTATCGCGCCCGGATACGGTTTGCGGTCGCGTGATTTTCCCACACTGACCACTGAGAACACTCCCCGTTGCAATAATTATGCACGCACCTACCTATATCACTTTTACCATCTGTATAATACAGATAAGCCATGTTATCAAGCTCGAATAGCGTTGTTATCTATATCGGTGTTTTGCTATCAGATATTGGAGAACAATTACTAAACGCTATAAATAAACAGCGGAATTTCGGAACTCAAAAAATCACAGAAAAGTAAGAAAAAATGTGTTCAAATACGAATGGCTCAAGGCATTTTTGTAAGTAATTTGTTGTAGCCAGTTGCACCCATATAAAAACGAAACGTCAATTTTCGAAATCAGTTAGCAACTGTCATGCGGAGTTCGACGCGTTGTTGCTTCAAGGTTCACTCATAATTCCTGGTAATAAATTTTCCTTCTCATTTCCGTTCTTTTTACTTTTCTTATCTGTGTAATTCTGTTCTTTGTTTTTATTTGAACAAAGTATTAGTAAGTAAGTAGGTAAGTACTGGTACCTATAAAAACGAAACGTCAGTCAATCAGCTAACATACCAACATAGTACAACTTTTCTTAGTTTGGGCTCAGCGCGTGTGCAAAATATTCCTAAATATTTATTTAATTTAAAAAAATACACTATATAATCAAAAATTACTTAATTTTATTAAAACACTGGAATTTTACAATGTACAAATAACATTCAGTGTTATTGACAAACCAACATTGATATAATTGCTAAGCACATGCCGATAGAGTTCCTCAATAGACGACATCCGGCATTAATTTCCTGTAAAAAACAGACATTTTAGTCTTCGGTGTATTACAGGAGACAATGAGTAAAGTATGTATTTAAAAAGCATAGGCACGAAATAAAACAAACGTTTCGAAAGCGCGGCGTTGCCTTTTTTATTTTATACGCGCCAAAAACGCTTGTTTAACTTCGTTACTAAGGAATGATCAAGAAATCGAGTTAGATAGCCCGTTGGTCCAGTTGGTAGTGAACCTGCCTTCTGAGCTTGGGGGCGTGGGTTCGATTCCCACCTAGGGCAAACATTCATGTGATGAACATTTGTGTTTGTTCTATATCTGGTTGTTAATATCTATTTAAGTATGTATTTAAAACTTTATATGTATGTATATCAGTCTCTGGCAGCCATATCACAAGCTTTTCTTAGTTTGGGGTCAGATGACCGTGTGTGCAAAAATGTCCCGAAAATTTATTTACTATTATTAGTAATAGGGTCCCGTTTTTACCCTTTGGGTACGGAACCCTAAAAATCAGTGTAGGTTTAGCAGTATGACTTCTCTTCATATTTTTAACGCGCATTTTCGTCTTGATTAGGTACGGTACGTAAGTATATACGCGTTTTCGCAATGTTTTTTCGCCTGTTATATTTCGTGCCTATAAGTTCTTACTTTTAGATCATGCTCGTAGTTGAATTTTGTCCCGGGCTGCAAAACGACGATTGAGAACATCTAGGCAAAAAAAAAAAACATCAATAGCTTTTTTTTTATATCGGGAGCTCATTCCACAACCTTACCACGGTAAATATAAATAAATAAATAAATAAATATTTGGGAAATTTTTGCACACACGGTCATCTGACCCCAAACTAAGCAAAGCTTGTGATATGGCTGCCAGAGACTGATATACATACATATATAGTTTTAAATACATACTTAAATAGATATTAACACCCAGATATAGAACAAACACAAATGTTCATCACACAAATGTTTGTCCTACGTGGGAATCGAAGCTACGCCCTCAGGCTCAGAAGGTAGGTTCACTACCAACTGGACCAACGGGCTATCCCGTCAATAATCATATAGCTTTAGAACTGAGAGGCCTGTGTACATGGTAGGCTGACAACGAACGGGAACTGTATATACAAATGCAGTTATACCTTTACATCCTGTAGGCGCTGCGTTACCCGCTTCTCGCAGCTGATGTCGTCCACCGAAGTACGGAAGCGTTCCACGTCGTCGCGGTCATTCACGTCCGGCTGGAACTTGAAGCTGGAAAATAATAATAATAGAGATAGTAAATCATACTCACGTATGAAGTGGTACTGAGACGTGGTCCTTAACTGTTGGCCTTTTGGAAAAGCTCAGAGTCACACAGCGGGCAATGGAGAGAGCTATGCTCGGAGTTTCTTTGCGCGATAAGATCCGAAACGTGGATATTCGCCAAAGAACCAGAGTCACCGACATAGCTGTTAAAATTTGCAAGTTGAAGTGGCAATGGGCAGGCCACATCGCTCGAAGAACCGATAACCGATGGGGAAGAAAGGTTTTGGAGTGGAGACCACGAACCGGAAGACGCAGCGTAGGTAGGCCTCCCACTAGATGGACCGACGACATTGTGAGTCGCGGGCATCCAGTGGATGCAGATGGCAGGCTGTCGTTCAGTGTGGAGGTTCAAGGGGGAGGCCTATGTTCAGCAGTGGACGTCTTCTGGCTGACGATGATGATGATGATGAGTATGTTTAAAGTATTAAATTATATCCTTCGCTAAGCCCGTTATCTATATATATAAAAGAAAGTCGTGTTAGTTACACTATTTATAACTCAAGAACGTCTGAGCCGATTTGGCTGAAAATTGGTGGCGAGGTAGCTTAGAACCAGGAGACGGACAAGGGCTACTTTTCATCAGCATCGTCACCATTTTCATCACTACGCGGGTGAAACCGCGGGGCATAGCTAGTTTGTAATAAATTAAACAACAGGACACATGCCTATTATGCCTCATGTCAAAGTTGTCTCTTAGTTGGCAAACAAGCAAACGGGCTGCCTGATGGTAAGCAGTCACCGTCGCCTATGGATACTTGTAACACCAGAGGCATTACAAATACGTTGCCGACCCTTTAGCATTACAATGACATTAGCTTGAGAGATTTTATCTCAAGCTAATGTCATTTTCATACAATTTCATCTTTCCGCAGGCGTTAACGCTAACAGAAAGTGGCTCTTGTCTAGAACTCCAGAAGTAGCGCATTTTTGAAGATTACAAAATGAGCGCCGGCGCTGACTTCGTTTTAGTCGGTCTCTAGCCGTAGGAAGTGCAACACGAGTCTATTGTTACATGATAACGAAACCTCTGACAAAATTATGCCTTCGTGTGCTTTCCCGAAGTGTAAATACACAACAAAAAACCGCCATCTATTTTTTGTAACAAATGTACTGTACATGGTTACAATTAGGTGTTGAAGTATATCCGACGGTTTTGACTCGGATTTACTAAGCAAGTTCAATGGTTATGGCCCGTCCATTCCTTTTATTTTGCTTCATCATAACTCGCGTCGGTCCAGAACCACGCGTATTCCCTGAGGAAGGGATGGCTCCGAAGCCGATCGATCGTCTCGACCGATAAAACATCACCGTGAGTCGTGACCGTGAGTGCAAGCCAGTGTTATAATAAGTAATTTTATTTTGGTTGAAGGTTTGTACCGCATTTTTTTCCGGATCCCTAAAATGATGGAGAGTTGAGTGTACTGACTTAGCTTGGCCTCTCTGGCGTAGCGCGGGGATGGTTTCAGTGATCCTAACAGTGGACGGGTTCTTCGGAGTCTCGGCTTTGTAATCTGCAATACACAAACTACACGTTAATAATAATTATACTTTAAAATAAACCAGCCGGTAAGCGCAGCGTAGGACGTCCACCCACAAGATGGACAGACGACCTAAAAGAGACCGCAGGGAAACGCTGGATGCAGGCCGCTTCCAACCGGCCCTTTTGGAGATCGATGGGGGAGGCCTATGTCCAGCAGTGGAGGTCCTACGGCTGAAATGATGATGATGATGATGATGAACTGCTAATTCGGTTACTTGGACGACCTTATCATTTCTTTCACCGAATCGAAACTCCATATTTTACTAAATTTTAAAACGGTTTTTAAATTGATAATTATTGTATTTTGTGGTGGAACGGAACCCTCATTGCGCAAGCCCGACTCGCACTTGGCCGGTTGACATTAGAGCAAAAACAAAAATACGTTTGTTGTACGGTTGTAGTTGTTACAACTGTAGTTTTTTTACTTACATTACATATTTTGTGAAAATTTCAACTCGAAAGATACAGTCGTTAAAAGCTAGGACAGGCGGACGGACGGATAGACAGACAGACAGCGTAGGGTTAGTTATAGGGTCCCGTTTTCAACCTTTGAATACGGAACCCTAAAAGCAGGCCTCACCAGTGTCCTTGTATATTTCAGAGAACTCCTTCTCGATCCGCTTCTCCTCTTCCTCTGGGTTGAGGCTGTTGGCTTGAAGCTCGCCGACTTCCTTCTGTGTGGTGGTAGCCGGCGGTAGCTGGCAACAAAGATAGAAGTAGGTACGTTTCGCAAAAGTTGTACTTTTATTACACCTACTCAACGTAACATGGTACCAGTAGGTACCTATAGTAGTTATTTGGGGATGGTACAAAGACAAGACACGATTTCAATACAAGAAATAAAGAAAAGCTATGACTACTACTCGTGACTATGGTAAGCCCTCGACTTCGTCTCGGGCTTACATTCGTCTACTCGTTTGTAATAACCAACTTACCGCACTTGTATCATAAATAACTATTATAAACTGATTGAACATTATGGATATAAAATTAAGTGAACAATCTTTTTCGTATGACTAAGTTTATAGGTATGGATATTGTTTTAATTTTGTTAATTTCGTATTAGTAATTATTAGTAATTTCGTATTAGTAATTAACTGTAAACACAGATCTACTATATCTGTGACTGTAAAGAAAAAAAAATGTGTTGACATCATTCTTATCTATACTAATATTATAAAGAGGAAAGATTTGATTGTTTGTTTGTTTGCATTGAATAGGCTCCGGAACTACTGAACCGATTTGAAAAATTCTTTCACTGTTGGGAAGCTACACTATCCCCGGGTGACATAGGCTATATTATATTTTTTTTTTTAAAGGGATCCTTACTAAAACTCCAATAATGTAACCCAAGGTGTAAAAAAAATAAGATTTACAATTTTGACTTTGCGTGTTTGACAGTTCTAAGACAGGACGTCTGTCAGGTCAGCTAGTTACTTATAATTTTATTGCTGACGCGTATCATTGACTTTTTTTTGTTTTATATATTTTTTTATTGATGTGGACGTATGTTTTTTTAGCTCTGTCCTCGAATCGTGACTTGTAATTGTAATTTATAAGGCAAAATTGTTATACTTTCTTACACTAATAACCTAAAAATAAAGAATCTGAATCTGAAGAGCTGGGGCCAATATAGAAAAACAAAAACAAACAAAAAACCGGCCACGTGCGGGTAGGGTTCGCGCACTGGTTTATTTAAAAAAATCGAAACTCCGCATTTATGTTATTGAACCCCGGTTTTGAAATAATGCTGGAAATGTTCCGAAACTCCGCAGCTAACCAAAACCGGAGTTCCGAAGTCCAACCCCTTTATTTTTATTTCTATTTTATTTTATTTATTTAGATACACAAAACAGATAACAATCAATTAATTACTTAAATAAATACTTATAAAAATCTGAACTGGACTATCACCCAAAACATGTGTATACAAAAAAAAAATGAGACAACGTGATGGAAGTACCCATCCGCATAGCAATGAGCTTGCTGATGGTTTATAGATCGATGTCTGTGGCCAAGGTTCCATGCGTTGCCAGACGTCCCGATTTTGGCGGGACGTCCCGATTTTGGCGGGACGTCTCGATTTTTTTAATCAAAATTAAATGTCCCGCGTGGGATACGTTCAGTCCCGCTTTTCGGGGATATACTCGACCGTGCGTGCAGCGTGCGGAGGAAGCGCGCGCGGACGTTTTATTTTATTTTATTCAGAAGACTCTACTATTTAACGATAGGGTAAATCTGATTTAAAATATCATATTTTTATGAAAAAACTTTTCCTATAGCTATTTTTGCTATCTATTGTCACGTAAACATAATTTGAACTCAAATAAAACGATAAATATTTAAAAACTTCTGATTATATAGGTACGTTTTTTACTGTCCCGCTTTCGACTACAGAATCCCGCTTTTTCACACAAAAGGTTCCAAAATCCCGACTACGCAAAAAATAAATAAAAACTGGCAACGCTGGTTCCATTAGATCTTTGACATCCATGGACGTAATAAGTAATTCGTACAACTACTTATCAGCTCCATGTTTACATCAAAAAGTTGTGGTTCTCATATTGGAGATATTCGGTAAAAGATGGCGCTAGTTGCCTTCAAACTTACAGTGGGTGTTTTCCTCGTTTCCCGCTTGGTGGCGGGCGGAGCGCTCGAGCTGGTTTTATCTTCTTCCTCGAATTCCGCAGACGGCTCTTCGTCCAGCCCTACAGGCAGTTCTGTAAAGATATTGGTAAAAAGTGTTACACGACGCTAATTTTCACAACTATAACGCGGCAAAACTCGAAAAGCATATTTTATTCAGCTATTTTATTGTTTTATACAAAGGAAGATAGACTAGAAACTTGACTGCGATACTAGCGCTACGGTAATTTGTAGAATCCTTTCGTACGTTATCTGACTGCAGCGCTTACGGAAGTTCGAGACAACCTATAGCACGCTCAAATTACGGCGCCATCCAAATTCGTACCGTTTTTAGGCAATTTTCCGAGCTACGCTCTAATGTTCCGCCATTGTCCTTCCTCTTAGTCTTCTTCTTCCTTGTTTATAATATACTATACAATACAATTCTTTATTAATAACTCCATAGTTAAATGTCAAACTTTACCAATACACTTTCTAACTTGTATAAGAATTATATTTTTATAATATTGTTATGTGTAAGTACATCAAATTCATTAATAAATTATTCAATTAAAAATGTTATGGGCTTAGAATAACTACTCAGAGAAGGTAGGTTTCCAAACAACGCCTTCTCAAAACGTGAGCTACAAATTCGCTTTGTAGCTTACGTTTCGATTGGTATTTTAAACGATTTAAGCAAGAAAATTAATGGATTACCTGTGGAATGTCACACCATAACTCTTATGCTGCTTTTCTGATTTAATGTGGTACGATTTCACCGCGCAAATTGTCATAGTAAATATATATTTTTTGGTGTCATATATGACACCATTTGAATGGCTTAAATTTTGCTAATGTATTTGGTTTCTTTGTGTAGTTATTCTAAGGTTATGAGCAAAAATGTATTACAATTATGTGAATGTGTATTTCAATATGTCAAATTCATTCATTAATAATTATTTATTAACGCAGCTACCTGAAATATTTATGTACGAATCCATTAATATTTCAGGCAGTTTAACATAGTCATCAAAATTATAAAATTGTTGGTCAATTTATATTGTGCTTACTAGTTTCACATCTCACACAGTAAGTATTTATTCTCTTTGGTTTCACATAACATCTGAGCGTAACGTATCATTACATAACGTGAATTGAAAATGATTTTTCTTTCTTTGTCATTTTAGGGTTCCGTGCTCAAAGGGTAAAAACGGGACCCTAGTACTAAGCCTACGATGTCTGTCTGTCCGTCCTACCTATAAACGGCTGTATCTTCCGAACCGTAATAGATAGCCAATTGGAATTTTCACAGAATATGTAACGTTACGGCGGATTAACTAACAAATAATAAAAAGTCAAAAAGTTAAAATTAAAGGTGGTCCCCATACAACAAGCGTATTTTTTTACGTATTTTTGTATTAGCTCTAATGTAAAAACGGTAATACCTACTTACAAGTGTTAAACTTATCATGATTATATTACACGCTCAAAAGTATAATAAATAATGGCCAAGTGCGAGTTGGTGACAAATTTCTGTTCATTACCAAGTTATAATTGTGTTATACTCGAGCGCCTGTAGCAAAATAATTAGCTGTGGCTGTGTAGCAATTGCTTTGATTAGTTTAGAAGCCGTTATAATTACTCGTGATTCGGTTACTTGGGCAACCTTATTGTTTTTGTAGTGGTACAGAACCCTCAGTTCGCGAGCCCGACTCGCACGTGGCTGTTTTTTTTTTTCTATCTATAGAATAACGTACGTACGTCTAAGTACGTTTGGCTACCAACTCGCCCGATGGTAAGCGACGTTGCGGCCGAGGATGGAACACGTTGATCTAGAAGAAATCTATTCACTCTAACTTTGAAGATGCTTTCTGAGGAAATAAGGAGGAGCAGGGAGTTCCATACCTTTTATGGGGGTGCCAATTTCAATAACTTCTTGTCCCATAGACTCTGTCAGTGCCTTTACATGGGTCTTGCATTTCACTAACGTAAACGCTAGCAGCAGTAAATATATTAAAAACCGCATATTTTTATGAAACATTCTTGAAAACTTTGGTTTTTTGATGCGCTCTGAATTGTTTTATTTTATTGAGAAACCAACTGGATTTTTAAAATTTATATCTAGTATGGTGGGTGTAAGGCGCTGCGCAAACGTAGACACTTTTTGTTACCGACACGGCACACCCAGTACCAAAAAAAACCGGACAAGTACGAGTACGACTCGCGCTCTGAGAGTTCCTTTGGACGAAAACCTCAGAGCACGGGTCCAAAAAAAAACTAACTAAAGTTGAAATATTGAAAGTCAAACTTAACTTTGTAGTTGACAATAAGGTTCTTCCATACATATCAACTACAAAATGCAAGTTTGTAATTGAAAAACAATATTTTTTATATGATATAACTTCAAATTAACAACTTTCGGATTTATTCCTTTATATGTGCTGTAAGACCTTTGCCTATTGCCAAATTTCATGATTCTAGGTCAACGGGAGGTACCCTATAGGTTTTGATTCCCCTGTGAAATCGCAAAATATGCGACATAAACATTCATATCTTTTGAATTCGCTGACTTACAAATTTTATTTTTTCACAGCCGAAGGATACCGTAGATACCTTTACGCGTTCTTGAGAACAAGGGTCTTGACAGACGGACAGACGGACAACGAAATAATCCATAAGGGTTTCGTTTTTTCCTTTTGCGGTACGGAACCCTAAAAAGTGGAAGCAACTGGTCAAAAAGTCTACGCAGAGAGCTGATTTCATACTGTTTATATAGAAATCAAATAATCATTGGTAGCTTGTATCCGACACATGCCACAAAAGTGTCCATGTTTGCGCCCTGCCTAAAAGTGCTAACATACGTATGGATTCGGTTAACGGACCGCCACCTTACCAACGGGAGAGAAAAAGAGGGAAATACGTTATTCTCACTCGCTCCCTCTCTCTCTCTCTCTTTGGTTGGACGGCGGTCCCTCAACCAAATCCACACGTCTGTTAGCTACTTAAGTTCCTATACTTCCAGGCCAGCCTGTAGTAACTCAGGTTTAAGCCATCTTTCCGGCTTTTAAAAATATTGGTACTATGTCTACCTCCATACTATATCCGCCATAACCGAAGATAAATGTCATTTGCCGTAACATTGCATATTGTGTAAAAAAAACGAAAAGAACCATGTCGAAGACAGCCATGTCTTTAACGGTTCGAAAGATACAGCCGTAGGACGGACGGACGGACAGACAGACAGATGGATAGACAGCGTATATAGCCTTAATAATAAGGTTTATTAAGGCCATTTGTTTGAAGCGGGTGGTTGGTCGAACAGTTAAAAAGTAGGTGCGGACAAAACGAATTTTTTAACTGTTCGACAAACCTGCATTCTTCAGCCTTCCCGTGAACATGGTGCATGTAACTGCGCCGAAATATCGGGAGCTCATTCCACAACCTTACCACGGTAAATATCCCGTAAATAATCATATAACTTAGTAACTAATCATAATAGAAAACTTAACGACGAATTTAACTTTTCGCGTTTGATAGTTCTAAGACAGTGCAACGTCTGTCGGGTTAGCTACTAATAAATAAATATTTTATTAGGTAGGTGTTCTAGAATGTAAGAGAAATGTAGGCCGCCAAACATGCAGTTAGCGGTGCCAAGTTTAACGGCAGTTCACTTTTAACTGTGCTCTTGAACGGACTGACTGGCAAACTTGCAGGTGAACTATTAATACTTAAACTAAGGGTGAATAGTCCTCAAAGGTAGGCAACGCACTGACAACTCCCCGGGTATTATAGGTTATATATAGACCGACCACTTAGGTACCATCAGGTGGCCCGTAGCTGGCCACATAAACTAGAAAAAAATCAAATACTAAAAACACTTCGATACTTTAAAAAAAAAAAAACTTTTTACCCAAAAATTTGGTGGTCAATAGTATCACAGAAGACATTGTTTCATAATTTCACAGTTTCAATGCTCGTGCGAAGCCAGGGCGGGGCGCTTGTTACAGATATAAACCTTCCGTAAAAACTTATCTAACTGATGGTGGAAACCGCATCAAAATCCGTTGCGTAGTTTTATAGATCTAAGCATACATAGGGACGGACAGACGGCGGGAAGCGACTTTGTTTTATACTATGTAGTGATAGTGATAAAAAAAAATACTATTACTTATTTTAGCTACATAAGAAATTAAACATATTATATTAAAATATACATGTATATATAATATACATTCAAGGTCAAAAACAAAAATAATTTTAGTAATATGGTTACTCTACCGTATTTTTTTGCGTGAAAGCGTCTCTCGTGGAATTGGCAAGGCATATTTTTTTTCCATATAATCCAATATATTTATTTACAATTCCAAAATATATTTATTCACACGAAAAATAAAATACACAAATATTTCAGAACCAAATTGTAAAAAAAAATTTAAAAAAATTATTAATTTTTTATTTATCCAATATTAGTGTAGATATTTTTTTTCTCTTTTTTTTTTTTTCTAACCTTTTTAGAGCACTCAACGACGATGGACAAATAAATTGTGTATAACTATTTGGTCACGCAGAGAGAATTTCGAGAATCTATTTCAAATATTTCTGCTGAGAGAGATTGGCATCGATTCTGATGCACTCTAAACTAAACTAAATTTGACAGCTCTAAAATTGTTGCCATCCTTCTCTCACGTATTAAAATGAAAAGAGAGGCAGATAATTTTAGTCCTGTCAGATTGGTTTATTTTAGTTGTATGACAGAATAGGCCTCATTGTCAAACTTGTCAATTTTGTGTGAGCTTTTTAAATTCGCTCACTAGATGGCGCTTTTTACAAACATTGCTAAGTCTTCAACTGTCCCCGCTAGATGGAGTTAGACGTCCACATCACGCGAGAACGCGAAGAACCGTGGGGATTCGAGATTGTCGGAGGAGCTGGTTGTAATGTACCTCTCACTATTGACAAGGTTAGTTTTTTTGTCGTTTTTCTTTACCTACCTATTATTACTTACCTATTATGTGTTCCTTCTTGTCTAGAGAAAAAGAGATGGCCCAAGCATAATTTTGCACTGTGGCTAGCACTTTCTTATTGCATATACAAATGCTCGCTAGATGGCGTAAACGACGATTTTGAAAGGTTTAGAGTAGAAAAAAGTTGTTGTTTGTTAAAATCAACGGTTTTCAACGGTTTCGTGGTTGTTTGTAAATTCATAGACAGAAAATTAATATTTTGTCTATTGTCTATAGCAGTGGTTTCCAATTAGTGGTGCGCGTACCCCTAAGGGTACGCAAAGTTGCATCAAGAGGTACGCGCCGCAATCTCCTGACTAAAAGAAATTTTATGAAAGACGTCATACCGTATGCAGTCCATTTGTAGTCCGTCTGCAGTCCAACTGACTGCATACAGCGCAGCGTTTCTTACTTTACAGGGGCCTTACTGACAGCTGCTATTACAGGCACCTAATCCGCTCAGTTGGAAAATCACGCGACCGCAAACCTTATCGCGCCCAAATACGGTTTGCGGTCGCGTGATTTTCAACTGAGCGGATTAGGTGCCTGTAATACCTGTTGACCGTAAGGCCCCTGGACCTCACAAACTGAGTCTGCACTGGACTGGACTGCATTTGGTGTGCTTGAGCCGAACTCGAGGGGTACGCGAGTTTGATGTCTTTCTTGAAGTGGTACGCAGGAAAAACTAATTGGGAATCACTGGTCTATAATATTAATTTCTAAACAAATTTTATCGTTTTTTTTTTTTTTTACACATTTGTTTCGGTAGTCGCCGGTCTTGTAGCCGGTCGTTTATGGCTGTGCCAGTTTATGTCATCGAGCTCTCTATTATTACTTAAGGCGAGGTTTTAACACTTTTATACAAACTTGTTACTAATGTTAGTACTATAACAGACGTATGGATTTGGTTGACGGACCGCCGTCCAACCAACGGGAAGGAATGATATATTTTTTCTCACTCTCGTTGGTGGACTGCGGTCCTTCAACCAAGTGCGTCTCTGTTAGGTACTGTAGATTACAGTCACGTTTAGTGTGTAGTGTGTGTGTGTGTAGTTTAGTGTTATATTTATTTGTAGTCTATTGATTGTTTGTTGTTATTTGCATAGGTATTTACTTTCTATTTTTTTTTATTTTTAGTTAAGGCCACACATTATTAAATATAATTCCTTTCCGTGCACGGTTGCCTGGAAGAGATCGCTTTAAGCGATAAGGCCGCCTCTTAAAAGCCTAGATAATATTTTTGTTGTAATTTTTATGTTATCCTTGTTTTGTGATGTTTTAATAAAGAGTTTTTGTATTGTATTGTATTGTAGTGTGATTGAAGTCACATTTAGTGCGTCACAGTAGTGCGTTTCGCTACTTCTATTTTCAAGGGTTTTCTCATATTTTTCGAAAAGTATAGCTCTAATGTAAGATGTACCTTTAAGGTTCCCTCCATAATTATGAAATCCATATATTAAGACATTGTAAACAACATTTAGTTTACAGGTATTTGAATGAATCTAAAAAAAAAAAAGAGAAAAGCGCAAATAAATGTTACTCAAATTTTTTTTTCTATCGAGCGAAATGTCATCAATCGTTTTCGGTCTTTAAGGTTCCCTAGATAAAACATGAAATTTTTATATGACACTATTTTTATAATTTCAAGCTGACCATGGAAGTAGACAACTGAAACTAGAATGACCAAAATTGCTGCAAGTGGGAAAAAAGGGCCTTAAGCGGTTTAGTAGTATAGTGAAAAAAGTGGGTAATACAAGGACACAAGGACACATTTGAACACGAACGATAATTGTACTAAGGCTCGACCAAAATAAAATGAATGGACGGGCCTAGAAGAAGCGCTTTTTTGAATATCACAAAATGAGCGCCGGCGCTCTCTTCGTTTCAGTCGGTCTCTAGCCATAGGAAGTGCAACACGAGTCTATTGTTACATGATAACGAAACATCTGACAAAATTATGCCTTCGTGTGCTTTCCGGAGTGTAAAAACACAACAAAAACCGTTTTTTTAAAACAAAATTAGGTACTGTATACAAGGTTATAATTAAGTTTTGATTTATATGTCCGACGGTTTTGACTCGTTTTTACTGAGCAAGTTCAATGGTTATGGCCTGTCTATTCCTTTTATTTTGGTTGAAGTACTAAGGCACATCTCCTGTTATGAAATAACAATAACAAAATAAGACCAAATGTTGGCTTTAATCTTTAATCAACTTAAAATTCTTACACGAATTACGTAAGATTGACAGAGTAACATGACAGCAGGAGAGCCTGTGGTGAGGTGACTAAGGAGTCCACCACATCTCCCTTGTTTGTCCGATCTAAGATCTCTACTGTCACATGTATATCTGTGTCTACCATAGATTCAGTACTTATACTGAATCTATGGTGTCTACTGTAGCGTCACATCTATCTAACAGCAGCACTCAGAGACGTTACTTAAGCTAAGGAATACTTAAAATTGCTCTGTCAACTTCTCGTTGACGGGAAATGTCGCACATGAAAACGAGACAGACCAATTTTAAGTATTCCTTAGCTTAAGTAACGTCTCTAAGTCCGGCTGTAACCCCCATTAATAAACGTGGAGTAGTCTTGGAACAGTTACGCAGTGTTTAGTCTATATCACTTTTTCAAAATTGGAACTCGATCGAAAAAGACAAAAGACGGAGTAACTATTCCAAGGCTACTCCAAGTTAATTAATAAGGGGGTTACAGCCGTACTCAGAGACGTTACTTAAGCTAAGGAATACATAAAATTGGTCTGTCTCGTTTTGATGTGTGACAATTTCCGTAAACGAGCAGTTGACAGAGAAAATGTTAAGTATTCCTTAGCTTAAGTAACGTCTCTGAGTGCGGCTATTAAAGACGTTACTTAAGCTAAGGAATACTTAAAATTGCTCTGTCAACTTCTCGTTAACGGAAATTGTCACACATCAAAACGAGACAGACCAATTTTAAGTATTCCTCAAAGATCAGGGACGTCCATGGTATTCCTTAGCTTAAGTAACGTCTCTGAGTACGGCTGTTGCACTTATTTCGTGAGATCAAAGATTTAGTATATTACTTTTCTTTGCGTGAGATGGACAATCGTTTGATTGAAGTGATGTGTTCTCGATGCGTGACATTGACGTTCTATATCCAATATTGGCGGGATGACAATTAATGTTGGCCTGCCGATGATCTTGTGCAATGAACTGTCGATACAAATAACTGCCTAGCTTGTTTTTTTAGGGTTCCGTAGCCAAAGGGTAAAAACGGGACCCTATTACTGTCTGTCTGTCTGTCCGTCCGTCCGTCCTACCTTTTAACGGCTGTATCTTTCAAACCGTAATAGATAGACAGTTGAAATTTTCACAGAATATGTAATGTTACGGCGGATTAACTAACAAATAATAAAAAGTCAAAAATATTTTTGTATTACCTCTACGGTAATACGTACAAGCGTCAAACTTGGCATGATTATAGTACCAACATACTCTAAAGTATAACAACAAATAATAAATAGTGGCCAAGTGCAAGTCGGGGACAAATTTCTACTAATTACCAAGTAATTATACTCGAGCGCCTGTAGCAAACTGCGTAGCAAATTACTCCGACGATTGGAAGGCGTTATAATAACTGGTAATTCGGTTACTGACAGACATCGTAGGCTTAGTAATAGGGTCCCGTTATTACCTTTTGGGTACGGAACCCTAAAAATGTTAATATTTGCAGGTGTTACCATCGTCGGCCGCGCTCGCGGCGGGTCTGCAGGCGGGCGACGTGGTCGCGCGACTGGGCGACCGACTCGCGGCTGAGCTGTCGCAGCATGAAGCGCTAGCGATAATCGCAGAGTCTGTAGCCAGCCTTAGCTTGGGGATCTGCCGGTTAGTACAACCTGATGCCTTATTATGGATGATTCGGATCGTGATCGCGATCGCGTGCCATCTCACTTACGCGCGTGGTGCGAGTAAATAGATACGAACGGGACGGCATGCAATCTCGATCCCAATCAAAGAATCATAATAAGGCCCCTTCTTTGGATTGTCTTTAGATCTTCAACGGTCTATGGGCAGTCTAACTGTATTTGTAGTGTTAGTTTTAGCTTGTATTTTGTTTAGTTAATAATGTTAAAATAAGCACTTGCACCAATAAAAATAAAAAAACCTCCAAACATCGAAACATCCAAACATCCATTTGCAATATACTTCAAATAAACCGGCCAAGTGCGAGTCGGGCTCGCGCGCTAAACGTTCCGTACCACCACAAAATACAAAAAGTAGAGCAAAAATAACATCACGCCCAAGCGGTCACCCATCCAAGTACCGACCGCACCCTACGTTGCCTATATAACTTGGTAATGAACAAAAATTTGTCAGCGAATGGTTTTCCTGTGCAATGTCGGGCGCGATCGGTACTTGGATGGGTGACCGTCTGGGCGTGATGTCTTTTTGCACTACTGTTTTGTACTACTTTAGTAGTTAACAATTTATGTGGTGGTACGGAACCCTCAGTGCGCGAGATCGACTCCCACTTAGCCAGTTTATTTTCTTATTCTTTCCTCTGTGAGAATTTTGGAGTCTCAATTACCTATTGTGCATTTGGCAGTGTCAAGTATTGAAATATTATCAAGTTCTACTAAATACTTGTTATCAAACAAGTCATAGTCACAGTCAGAGTCAATCAAATTAATTCACGGTCAAGTCATGCCCCAGTAAAGTGGTGAAGGCTTTACAAGATGCTTCTATGGAGTTTTGGAAACAACTCGAAAATAGGTACATGTTTTACCTCGTTATATCACCCCAGTGATCTAATACTATACTAAGTATCACCACACTCCAGCACGGAAGGAAAATAGTTCAATGAGAGGCCATGTTTTTTTCACGTTAGCGCCAAAAATCGTGTGGAAATTAAATTAGGGGAGAGACTGTTTATAGGACTTCCCGCAGTTAAAAATAAATTAGGAATAAACTGAATAAGAATTAGACGAATATAGAATGGACTAATAAGTAGACGAATACGGAATGGACGAATTCGGAAGTGGATGAATCAGGATTTTATACGACAACTTGGGAAAAGGACGTGTTAGGAAGTTGACATGACAAGTTAGGAAGTGGACAAACTTGACCGAAGGGGTCAATTTGAGTTCGAGGCCTTCGTACCTTCGGTCAATATAACTGAAATGAGTCATGAATTATAACTGAACAATCAACACATCGTGCGTGTGCCAATTATCCATTCGAAAAGACTAATAATAAGTTGAATGTCAATTTAAAATATCTGCCCTGTCGAATCCATGGTCGTAGCTCTGGCTAAAAGCAAATAATTACGCTTCATTTGACTCTAAGTTTTAGACTAACGAAGTTTGTTTAAAAAAAAAAATTGGGTCGTACAATGAAGTACTATTTAATTTACAAAAACCAGTAAGTTTTTTTGCTGTTGTAGTGTCAACGTCAAAAACTAACATTCAAAGGAGGCTTTAATAAAATTAAAAATCTAAATGTTTTAGTATTGACGAATCTCTAACGTAAAATAGTGCTAAGGTTTTTTAATATTGGCCCCACACTTCTAGTGTATTCAGCCAGTGTCTAGTTTATATTTTTATACAGTGTAATTTTCTAATAATGAGTAGTGAAAACAAAAGTGAAGTGTCGTTATTAACTCAGATAATTTGGAAGTACTACAGGAATGATTATTACGTAATGTATCTTAGTTTTTTTTGCTTTTTTTATGCTTTCTTTTAGCTTTATCTTTTGCTTACGCAGTTTTTTTTTCATAACTAAACTTCCACAGACGTAATTTTTTCTGCTGCGTTAAATCAAACCGCTTAAAAAAATATTGCTAAATAACATTTTATGCTACACAACTGTTTTATAAAATACTAAATCACCGCCGGTAGTACGTTTCACCTTTGGCGGGAAATTCAAATTTCAAACAGTTTTCTTGTCCTTGTAGCTAGGCCGGGTAATTATTGTAAACGATCATGATGTTTGCGCAAATTGATTATTATTCTTTACAAAATCATGTAAAGCTATTTATCTCTAATGTACATTATTACTTACATTTGTCAATAAACAAATGTTTGCTGTTTCAAACGGTTTATTGACAAATGTAAGTAATATGAAGCGTTACTGTTAAATAGATGTACATGATAATGTAAAGAAATAACCAACGATTTGTGCAAACAATGTGTCATTAATAATGTTATTATAATTACCCAGCCTAGCTACAAAGAAAAAACATGTTTGAAATTTTAATTTTCCGCTATAGGTGAATCGTGCCACCTTAAATAACTAAGTTTGAATGCAGGTTTATACGGAACGGTACGATGGTACTAATACTAAGCTGTAAGAATGTGATTGTACTTATAATTATGAATAAGCTTTTAAATTGAAAAAAAATATCAGCTGCTCCATAGATACAGCTAGTTAAAAATGATAGAAATTTTTCTATGGTACGACAGTTTTTTTTCTCGCAATTCTAGATTTTCATGTCAAAGTTATTCATAATGATAAGTACAAATGACCTCATTTCGGTGTAGTACCACCGTTATGCATAACCCAGTTTATATTCAAGGTTTACACAATATATTTTTTATCTAAACTTGCTGTTCTCATAGACAAAGCTCTAATATGCTGTTATTATTGCTTTACAATTACAAAATTTACACAAATATAAAAAATTACATCTATTTCTCAGTATACTGATGTATGCTTTTATTAAACGGCTATTTATTATTATATTGCTATTTATTTTATTTATTTATTTTATTATTTATTGCTTAACAAACCTATAAATAAAACCCAAATAAATAAAAAAAACATATTTTTTTCAGCGGCCTGTACGACCCAGTGCTCGACGACTTCGAGCCGATTTACGAACCGACCGATCAGGCCGATTCCGACCTACGATCGGAACCTACTGAGGTATACCCGCATGACCTCTCCCTCGATGACCCTAACATTCTAGACCCCAGTATAACAGACCCTAGTCTATGGGACTCCGGATATGCTCCAATACCTCTTACAGAGACAAGATCTTTAACTGCGTCACCTTTCGTCCCTAACACCAAACCTTATAGACCATTTTCGACTGAACCTTTAGAGGTGACCCCTTTAGACGACCCTATTGTTCTCAACCCTAATTATAAGGACACTTTAAAAGTTTTAAACGGCAATGCTAAAAGTAAAGTATTAGATCCAGAAGATGATTTGCTACGTCTACTGCCACTCGATAGAAACGTGGAGCCAAAATTTAAATTGCCAGTCTCTGAGAAATATGATCCGAATTGGGATAACAAAGTTAGGTCGATGCTTGAAAAATGCGCTGATGGCGGGAAACGTGACAATAAAGAAATGGAACATGAATTGGCTTGCTATTCCAATAAATCAGAAGCTTCAACCGATGCTACAGTCACTAAGGAAGTTAAAAACATAAAATGTACTAAACAAGTCACAGTACAGGAGAGTGTCATTACTGGAAACGAAATTATAAAAAATGATACGACATTTGATGGGATAGAGAAAATAGAACAAGTGGCATTAAAAGTTGTGGAAGAAAGCATTGAGCGCGCTGTTTCTGTAACTAAAGACATACAGAAAGAAATTGAAGAAGAGAGAGCTTCAATGGCTAGAGATCTACAAGTAGAAGAAAACGAGGCTTTATCAGGCAATAAGATACATATTGAGCAACTTGAAACTAAAGAAAAAGGGTGGAAATCGGAGAGTAAGAAAAGTAAAATGACAAAATCTGTACGGTATGCAACTGAAACCTTGGATGAATCAAAACAAGGATCAGAATTAAATGTAATTAAAAGCGCAGAGATTGAAGAAAAACTCAAACAAGACCAGAAGTTCGTTGAAGAGAGTGAGTCTTCAGAAATATTAAATAACGAAACATTAAAATCAGAAGGCAAACAAAAAGCATATATGATTGGACTTCAAACAATTCCTCATATAAAAGGATTTGTTCAATCATCCCATCACTTTGATCTGTTGTTGAGGACATTTTTTGTACATTTAACAGATGTCATGGTAGCTCTATCTAGATTTATTCTAACCCAACCTATACAAGAGCTTGAGAGTAAGGCTGAAACAGTTGTTAAAGAAAAACTTATTAATGAATTTTCTAGACATGAAGAAAAGAAACAAAGTGTGCAAACAACAAAAAAGAACAAAAATTTAGAGGAAGAAATAAAGCAAGAGACTAAAATTGTTCAAGCTAAGCAGGAAATTAAAGCAACTAAAGCCCAAATGCAACAAGATAAAGGTGAATATAAAAAAGAAACACATAAAATGCAAAATTACGAGCACGACATGAAAAAAACAAAGCAAACTGATGAAATTGTTTGTAAAAAACAAGAAGACATTGAATTTGTTTCAGAAAATGTAGAAGTGAGAAAGAAATCTGGCGCAGAAATGGCTCAGAGAACGCAGAAAAAATCTAGCGATTTAACTCAAAAAATGGCCGCTGTAATTACAGAATTTGAAACTAAGTCAGGAATAGATGACAGACTTGAAGTAACTCAACAGAGAAGCAAAACTCGAATTGAAGAAGATGTAATGAAAGAAAGTGATCCTCTAGAATGGCTTGATAAAGTAGATAGCAGGAGAGCACTCCAGGAAAGAACTGGTATAACGGTAGAGAAAGGATTGTCTTCTTATTCAGAATCTAAAACAAGTACAATATCTGAGATGAAACATGAATCTAGAACTAATAAAGTGAAACCAGGCAAGCAAATGTACATAGCTATAGTCGAGTCTCATGTCTACACCAACAAAGATGCTATTTTGGAAGACCAAGTCGCAAAAATGTCTGAGACAGCTTCCGTGCAGAGCTCTGAAAAAATAAACGCTGCGTTAGAATCTTTTGAAGCAATCTCAACTGAAAATGTCGCAATGTGCAATATAATCCAGAATGAAGAAAAACAACAAGCTGTAGAAGTAATAACGAATGCTTTACAAGAAGTTGTTCAAGAAAAGCAGGAAATACTAGAAGCAGTTAATGATTTCAAATCTCAGATAACTGAGCAACATTCAAAAACTGTTAAGCAAGAGTCTCACGTATCAGTTGCAGCTGAATCTACTGAAGTAGTTTCCGAATCAAAAGTAGAAGAATTTAAACCTAGTGAATTGAAAGAAAGCAAGGCTTTGGCAGTACAGGAAGAGAATTACAAAATTGCTGCAGTTGAGTTCGTTGATGTACCTTTAGAAACAATTAAAGAAATTACAGAATTGAAGGTAAAACAACATCAAGCTGTTTCCAAAATTGAATCTCTCGCCATCGCTGTAGCTGCATCTACAGATATTGTAGTAGATGATTCTAAAGTAGAAGCATTTGAAAGCAAGGAACTTGTGTCCAAAAAGGCTATGGTACAATCTGAAGAAACGTTCAAAACTGCCGCAGTAAGTGTCACCGAAGTTGCTTTTGAAACAACTGAAGATAAGCATTCAGAACGAGCAAATACTTGTGAAGTAACTATCAAAGAAGAACCTCAACATTTAGCTGTAGCTGGAATAATAGAAACAAAAACAGAACTCTGCAAGGAACCAAAGAAACCAGCCGAAGATGAATATGCATCGCTTAAAATCGTAAAAGAACAAATAATTGACGGGGGAGCCTCCGTAGAAATATCATCGCAATCTGAATTAAACGTGAAAAAGATTGAAGAAATCGATATATCCAGTTCTTTCCAATCAAGCTATCAATCCATCAGTCAAGAATCAAGTTCAGTGAAAGAAATGTCAAGTTCGACTCAACAAAGTTCCAAATCGGCCAAATCACTACACATCAACACAAGTTTAGCTCAAAATTTCGCACAAATAACAGACCAAAGCGACGAAGATATTAACACCCCTACCCCATCAACAGTCCCCCCCACTCCTCTAACTGACGAATATGTCTTCAAACTTGAAATACCTTTACCCAAAAATCAAGGAACAGTAGTCGTAGAAGACAGCCCCGACAGAGAAGATCCTCATATTGTGAAGAAAGGGTTGGTTCCGTACATAGAGACCACGATTGAAGAGCAAATAATTTATGACCCTCCCCTACCGACACCTCCTGAAGATAAAGTTCAGTTTCCAGTGTACACCAAGCCAGGTTTGAGAGGAGGGGAGGCGCCTTTATTTAAAAAGGTACGTTTGTGGTTTGGGTTTTAATAGAAAATTGTACAACAAGTGCAAAAAACAATATTTTTTTACCTCCGACGCAAAAAGTGGGGTTTTATAAGTTAACGTATGTATCTGTGTGTCTGTGGCATCGTAGCCCCCAAGCGGCTGAATCGTTACTGATTAGGTTTGTTTTGTTTGAAAGGTGACTTGCATGAGCGAGATTATGACTGAGACAAGACAATCTGTTCAGACGCTTGAAGATTATCGAAGGGGTTTTTTTAATAGCAAACAAGCCTAAAATTGATTTTATGCCCAAGTTATACTCGGATTTTCACTTTAAGCACGAGGTAATAAAACAGTGCTCTTGTGAGTAATAAATTAATCATATCATTATTTAAAATAAAAACTGTTTGAACAATGTTCTATTTTTATTCGGCAAATGTTATGTCTGGGTCTTCAATAGTACCTTGATCTATGGGTATTATTAAAGACCTAGGCAAACTTCCTATATGAATTTAATATATTACACACAGAACCTCATTGAATAGAATATATTGAGTGTAAATATTTTATGCACTAGTGCATAAAACATATTTTTCACTTCATCAAAACACGCGTGAGGAAACATAAGTTAATTACAAACGGCTTACACTGATTATGTTTATTGGACGAGACATACTTTTATTCACTAGAGGTTAAAAAGCCGTTTACGTCCGCTATATTTATGGTACTGAGACGTGGTTCTAAACTGTTGGCCTTTTAGAAAAACTCAGAGTCACACAGCGGGCAATGGAGAGAGCTATGCTCGGAGTATCTTTGCGCGATAGAATCCGGAACGTGGATATTCGCCAAAGAACAAAAGTCACCGACATAGCTGTTAAAATTTGCAAGTTGAAGTGGCAATGGGCAGGCCACATCGCTCGAAGAACCGATAACCGATGGGGAAGAAAGGTTCTTGAGTGGAGACACGAACCGGAAGACGCAGCGTAGGTAGGCCTCCCACTAGATGGACCGACGACATTGTGAGAGTCGCGGGCATCCAGTGGATGCAAAAGGCAGGCTGTCGTTCAGTGTGGGGGTTAAAGGGGGAGGCCTATGTTCAGCAGTGGACGTCTTCTGGCTGATGATGATGATGATGATTACGTCCGCTACACTGGGCATACACAGTGCTCACACAGTTTTTTTTGACACAAAACACAAAACAATTGAACATTCACCAAATAAAATAAATTTGATAGATGTCATACGTGTTTTTTTTATTTATTTTATTGCGGAAACAAAACTTTTTTTTATATTTTATTAATCAAATAATAGGAATATTCAAGTCATAAATGATATCGTAACCAAGTCGCAGTTACCGTCAAATTCAAGCAGCGTGACGCTCAAGTGCCCCAGTAGTGACATCTATCTATTTTACTAATAAAATACAAAGATTTCAATGACGTCTATGCTGAATTGAAAAATCATTGACTATAGGTGCGTTCGAATAAGCTATGCTGGCATTTTTAGCATTGTCAAAATTGGCGTTGATGTAAAGCGTTCGGTTTGAGAATTTTGCAATTTTTGCCACATTTGATCCCTACCCTAAACGAACGCTACAGTCACCAGCGGTGACGTCAAACACCGTAGTTCAAAGATAATACAATCCGTAGTTGATTGTAGATTTGTTGTAAAACGAGAAACTGAAGAATTATTACAGTCGCGCGCAAACAAAACACCAAAACATCGCGAAAAACAAACGTCAAAATCCTAATGTCAAAAAACGATCACAACGATCCCATGTCGCGAGGTGGGTCAAAAGTGGCAGATTACGATGGCATTTTTAGCTGTTTTCGACCTATCCGAACGGTGAGCGAAAACAGTTAATAATGCCACTTTTGCACACACATTCCCAAAACGAACGCTACATGTGATCATTATTGGCGTTTGTAACAGTTATTTTTGCCACCGCACCTTAAATTGATTGTATTTTACAAAATATTTGTCAAAGCCATGATCCAATAAAACGAAGACTGGCATTCCGGGAGTGAAAGCATTCAACTGTCATTTTGTTTTCGTCCGCTCAAACGAAGCAATAGGCATGATGACTAATATTTTTTTTGATTACCTCATAAAAAAGCTGATCATAAATTGAGCACATCAACGAAAACAAAATTAAAATTAGTTCAAAAATAAATAAGATATGAGCATTTTAATTTCATGTTAGACAGAGAGCGCACTATACTGAGCCGTGACGTCACGCCTCAGGAGCGCCATACAAATGCTATACTAACACACACTTTGCGAGAAAGGGATAGAACATCCCCTCTCTATCCCCACCTAAAATTTTAAATACTCATATCTCAGAGATTTATCAGCCAATTCAAATTATTTTTTCAGTATGTGTAATGTATTTACTTATATTCATCGCTAAGCCGGTTATTTGTAATAAATTAAACATTAGGAATCATGCCCACGAATTTAGTATAGGTAAAGGTGTTATTACCAAGGATCCATGTATTACCTAAATTTATTTATAACTAGCTGACCTGATAGACGTTGTCCTGTCTTAGAACTGTCAAACACGCATAGTTAAAATTGTAATTCTTATTTTTTTTACACCTTGGGTTACATTATTGGAGTTTTAGTAAGGATCCCTATTTTTTTTGAAAATATAATATAGCCTATGTCACCCGGGGATAATGTAGCTTCCCAACAGTGAAAGAATTTTTCAAATCGGTTCAGTTGTTTCGAAGCCTATTCAATGCAAACAAACAAACAAATCTTTCCTCTTTATAATATTAGTATAGATATAAACATAAAAACATAGTTTTATCGGATTCCCACAGGTAGGTGATTGATCCCACGAAGATTGCAGTTATGATTTTACATGCTATGCTCTAGTCAGCTCGTGACCACGGCCATTGTAACATGGTCGAAACGTCGAGCGAAAGGTACATATTTTTTACCTAAATTAAATAATACGTGATAAGTCCCGATAAACGTTTAAAACATATGCTCTAGTAACAAAAATAAAGAATAAAATAAAAAGAATAAATAAAGTACAGTAAAGAATAAAGTACACAGCGTCGATGACGTACGCTTATGTCACCCACGAGACCTTTGTGTCTCGGAATCAACTCGGAATGACATACATGGTGAATTGTTATACTTACCATGGTAACATGTGGTGAATTATTGGTGAATATTATACCAATAATATATCTATACTAATATTATAAAGAGGAAAGATTTGATTGTTTGTTTGTTTGTTTGCATTGAATAGGCTCCGAAACTGCTGAACCGATTTGAAAAATTCCTTCACTGTTGGGAAGCTACACTATCCCCGGGTGACATAGGCTATATTATATTTTCAAAAAAATAGGAATCCTTACTAAAACTCCAATAATGTAACCCAAGGTGTAAAAAAATAAGATTTACAATTTTGACTTTGCGTGTTTGACAGTTCTAAGACAGGACAACGTCTGTCAGGTCAGCTAGTACTATATATAATAATATTATATAATATTATATTATATTACATAATATAAAAAAAAAAACATCAAAATTATCATATAAATAAATTTAAGTATGTCTTTATATAATATTATACCAATAATATTATATTGTCTAACTGTATTTGTAGTGTTAGTTTTAGCTTGTATTTTGTTTAGTTATTAAAGGCACTTGCCCAGTAAAAACAAATTATACCATGGGACCAATATGTATTATTATACCATGGTCAAAACTAAGTCACTTTTCATAACAGCGTGTATGTCTTTTTGTAATTCTGTAATAGTTTGTAATTTTTCCTATGTTTACTACAAAGATTCACTATTGTATGGGATTGAAAATAAGGCTACGCGTACGTTACGTAACTGTACGTAACTATTATTTGATATGACTTTTGACTTTAGTTATAATTATATTATTTGATAAGTTATTTATTTGTTTATTTATGTTTAATGTTTATTCAATAAAAATTACGAGTAAAATAAAAACTAAGTATCTTAAATTTAAATTTATGACAAACTAAAATTTATCTAAAACTAAAAGTAAGTAGTAAATTTGATAAGTAGTACAAAACAAACTAGGTATTTCCAACCTAATGGCTTAGTATAAGTTGGTACGCATGCTAAAATAACCAAAAATTATGTAACTTTGAGCCTTTCTCTATAAAGAGCGTCCTTGATTTACAAATATCACTTTAATAATGAAATAGTTAATAAAAAAACTATAAATATGTAACTTTTAACCTTAGATCAGGGTGTATATTTGTCAAAGCTTTTAACAAAGCTTGTAACCTAAAAATTCTCTGACAGGCATATATCCGAGAAATCGAGCGGAAATCTTCCCTCCTGGCGTCAGCCATCGACGAAACAATCAAAAGCATAGAGGACTACAAAGAAGAGGTCGGCATAGAAGCGACAAGCGAAGTCACAATCCAACTGTCAAAAAAGACAAAAAGGCGCGAAAAGTTTACGAATGGAACAACGAACAACAAAGAAAACGGCTTTGAGAAGGAATGCAATCAAGATGAGATAAAAGGTAAGGAACAAAGATATGGATAAATAATATAATATTTTATAAATGTCCCGAATTTATATTTATTTATGTGAAGTAAAATCCACGGACGCCTGAACAAAATTATTCATTATTAAAGCTGGTTAATAAACTAAATAAAAAATGTGGGCAAATGGCTTCTTCTACACATTAAAAAATTAAGCAAGAAATCAATAGTTCAAAAATGTCAGAGTAATCAGCGTAAATAAATTTTAAAAACGGATTAAATTAAAATCCTGCCATACTGATGGCAGGTTTGTAATTCAATCTGTTTTTGTTTACTGTCAAAAATGACAGTTTAGCATAAATCCATTAAAACCCGGATTTAATTAAGAACCTGCCATCAGTTCAAAAATGTCAGAGTAATCAGCGTAAATAAATTTTAAAAACGGATTAAATTAAAATCCTGCCATACTGATGGCAGGTTTGTAATTCAATATGTTTTTGTTTACTGTCAAAAATGACAGAGTAGCATAAATCCATTAAAACCCGGATTTAATTAAGAACCTGCCATCAGTTCATAAAGGTCATAGTAATGGGCGTAAATACATTTAAAAAACGGTTTGAATTAAGAACTGCCAGTGGCAGTGCCATGAGTGCGTGCGTGGCAGTCTGCCACGCACGCACTCATGGCACGTTGGTAATTCAATCAGTTTTTCTTAAACTGTCAAAAATGTTAGAGTAATCGGCGTAAATACATAAAAAATTGATTTGATTAAGAATATAAGGAATTCTTTTTGAAGTCAGTCAATATTTTTTGTTGCAGAAAACACCCGGTCGAGAGAAAAGTTCCAAGCGCAAGATGGAACGAACGGGACAGAGAGTGCGAGAGAGAGTGATGGTTTACCGGGCTTCAAACCCGTTGTATTCAACCCTGAGGCTTACCAGGCGAGACTGTACGAGGAGGTTACCAGGGTACGTGTTCAAAAAAATTACCTATTCATTTTCACAAGCTTGGATGACTATGCATTAATATGGTGCCATAAAACTTTTCTGATGATGGAGTCATAATGAACGCAACAAGATAAAACATTATGTTAAGTGGATATTTAATAAACACATTTTTCTCAATGGTTATAAATAAAAATTACAAGTACAATAAAAACTATTATAACAAAAATTAAAACTAAAACTATTATAACAAGTCGCTACCGCTACCAGTGGGCAGCGTTCACAAAATGCTGGCAACATTTCCACGTTATAAATTAAATTAATATGTAGTTAAATAAATTAACTAAATATCATCATAATTTCAGCCATAAGACGTCCACTGTTGGACATAGGCCTCCCCCATCGATCTCCAAAAGGGCCGGTTGGAAGCGGCCTGCATCCAGCGTTTCCCTGCGGTCTCTTTTCGATCGTCTGTCCAACTTGTGGGTGGACGTCCTACGCTGCGCTTACCGCTCCGTGGTCTCCAATCCAGAACCTTTCGGCCCCATCGGCCATCTGTTCTGCGTGATATATGCCCTGCCCACTGCCACTTCAACTTGCTAATCCGGTGGGCTATGTCGGTAACCTTCGTTCGTCTACGGATCTCCACATTTCTGATATGAATATTTATTTATTTTTTATTATTTACTAGCGACCCGCCCGGCTTCGCACGGGTGTAATTTACGTGTGAAGCCGGGGCGGGTCGCTAGTTATATATAATAAACCTTCCTTGAAAATTTATCTAACTGATGGTGAAAACCGCATCAAAATCCGTTGCGTTGTTTAGAAGTTAGCGGCCATACAGACAGACGGACGCGGAACGCGACTTCAATTTATACTATGTAGATAGAAGATTGAAGAAGATAGATAGATAGATAAAGAAAGATAGAGAAGATAGATAATAGATTATTTAGAGAAGAGATAGATATTAAACAGAATCGCCGAAAGGCCCCTGGATAAGACTCGTTGCTATTCCCAGTGATGACAGTATTCATCAAATTGTCTGTTTTTCCTTTCAGGGAACCGAACCAGCACCAGTTGCGATGAAACCGTACCTGACCGAGTCAGGCGAGCTGCTGGGCACAGTGCAGGGGATAGTAGATGGACTGGAAGATGCTACTGTGGACGAGGAAGTGGCTAGTGAGTTATCGTGTGTATATTAGATAGCCCGTTGGTCCAGTTGGTAGTGAACCTGCCTTCTGAGCTCGGGGGCGTGGGTTCGATTCCCGCCTAGGACAAACATTTGTATGATAAACATTTGTGTTTGTTCTATATCTGGTTGTTAATATCTATTTAAGTATGTATTTAAAACTATATATGTATGTATATCAGTCTCTGGCAGTCATATCACAAGCTTTGCTTAGTTTGGGGGCAGATGACCGGGTGTGCAAAAATGCCCCGAATATTTATTTACTTAGAAGAAGTAGTTGCTAGTTATTCTAAGGTTTATATACTTGTTACAGGGGAATTAGGGAAGCCAGGGTTGACTGAAGACAAGATCGCGGAGTTGATATCTGGCGAATCAGAAATGCTGAGAGAAGCACACGTCATGGGGTGAGTTACAGTTTAAACTATATTTTTTTTTTTTGTGTTCCGTACCTCAAAAGGAAAAAACGGAACCCTTTTAGGATCACTTTGTTGTCCGTCTGTCCGTCTGTCTAGACCATTTTTCTCAAGAACGCGTGCATGTATCATATCGAATACTTGAGTCTACGGTTTCTTTTAGCTATGAGAAAATCAAACTTATAAGTCAACGCAATCAAAAGATATGAACGTTTATGTCGCATATTTTGCGATTTCACAGGGGAATCAAAACCTATAGGGTACTTCCCGTTGATTTCGACTCATGAAATTTGCCAAGAAGCAAGGTCTTACAGTATAAATAAAGGAAAAAAAAAATTGTTAATTTGATATTACATCACATAAAAAAACGATTTTGCTATTACAAACTTACATTTGTAGATGGTATGTATGGGAGCACCTGTTTGCCAACTACAAAGTTAAGTTTGTCATTCAATATTTCAATCTTTTTAACCTTTTTCTTCAAGACTCGATTTTCGTGATGGATCTACATAACAATTAAGTTTGTACGGAACCCTCAGAGTGTGAGTCCTACCCACACTTGTCCGGTTTTTTTTTTAGATAGCCTTGCGCTTAGCCGCCATCTCGCCTGATGTTAAGCGACGATGCGGTCTACGTTGGAGCACGCTTGCCTAGAAGAAACCGATTCACTCTCGACTTGAAGACACCCAGATTGTAACCATCGGGGAACTCCATTCAGGCAGCCAATTCCACAGACTAGCAGTTAGGGCCAACTGGTTAGGAGGATAGATTAAATCTATATCACAAGCCTATTACAGAGCCAGCTATTTCTTATTCTATTGTGAAAATTTAACTGATCAATGGGAATTGATCAGAAGCCGATGACTATGATGACAATTTGTATGACATACTAATTTTGTGTTGACATATTTTTACAGCAATTTGTTGTTTTTATTATATTAGTTTTTAATAATATTATTCCAATTTTTACCAGGAAATCTATTTAAGCTTAACAGTATGTGAGATAAATGTTAGTGGAATTTGTCCGTTTTTATTCTCAATAAATAATTTGAATTTAATTTAAATTTAATTTTTTTTAAACGAGTAACGCATTCTTTATCATTAAATTTACACGAAAATTTAAAAAGTTTCACGTATATAGGACTAGGACATTGCCTTTACGCATGGTTTTAGGGTTCCGTGCCCAAAGGGTGTAAACAGGACCCTATCACCAAGCCTACGCTGTCGGTCTGTCTTAACTTTTAATGCCTGTACATTTCGAATTGTGATCCAGTTTAAATTTTCACAGAATATGTAATGTTACGGCGGATTAATTAAGAAAGCATAAAAAAGTCAAACAGTAAAAACGAAAAGGGGGTCCCAATACAAGAAACGTATTTTTGTATTAGCTCTAATGTAAAAACGGTAATACGTACAAGCGTCAATCTTGGCATGATTATAGTACACACTCTAAAGTATAACAACTAATAATAAATAATGGCCAAGTGCGAGTCTGTGACAAATTTCTGTTCATTACCAAGTTAAGCAAGCAAGTTCGGCTACCTATGACCTTATTATTCGTGTCACCGAATCGAAATGCCACCATATTTTACTTATTTAAAGTCGATTTTTTTGGATAGTTTTTGTATTTTGTGGTGGTACGGAACCCTCAGTGATGCGCCCGACTCGCACTTGGCCGGCTATATCTTAAAAAGCACACACTAACATTCCAAAACGTTTGAATTAGCTTGAACAGGGTCCTTAAATCCCACATGACCCGCCCCGACGATTCCAGCGTCGACTTCCACCAGATAAAGCCTCTCTACGACTCCCTCAAAGACTCTGAAGTACTGAAGGCGTTAAACGAAGAGATAAAGAAAGAAATGGAGCTGAAGAAAAAGGATGAAAAGAAGTGGACGACGTTTCTGCAGAAGCCGAAAGGACCAGTACCGAGGGAGAAGTTCACGTCTAATGGATATGTGATGGAAGATGATGAAATGAAGGTGAGACTCTTCATTTGTCCATCTTCGACCGCATCATCGCTTTCCATCAGGCGAGATCGCGGTCAAATGTTAGCCTAGTCCGATGTCAAAAAATATAAAAAAATACAGAGTTACGCATATAGACTGTGCTAAGTCGAAAGGAGGTCATTGTAGTTATCATTATGAACAACTTTTACTATGGGACAAACCTTGAAATCGTGAAATCCGAAATACGCGAAAATAGTACAAGAGTATTTTTAGGGTTCCTTACCCGAAGGGTAAAAACGGGACCCTATTACTAAGCCTACGATAAAGTTATATGATTATTTACGGGATATTTACCGTGGTAAGGTTGTGGAATGAGCTCCCGATATTTCGGCGCAGTTACATGCAGTTTTTTGTTGTCCCGTAAATAACCATATAAATTTAGTGAACAACTGTGATAGTTTAAAACAGTGTTTTAAGCCTACGATGTTTGTCTGTCTGTCTGTCCGTCTGTCCTACCTATTAACGGCTATATCTTTCGAACCGCAGTAGATAGCCAGTTGAAATTTTCACTGAATATGTAACGTTACGACGGATTAACTAACAAATAATAAAAATGTCAAAAATAAAAAACGAAAAGGGGTGGCCCCATACAACAAACGTATTTTTGTATTAGCTCTATTGTAAAAACGATAATACGTACAAGCGTCAAACTTAGCAAGATAGTACACAATCTATAAGAAAAATAATAAATAATGGCCAAGTGCGAGTCGGCGACAAATTTCTGTTCATTACCAAGTTATTATACTCGAGCGCCTGTAGCAAACTGCGTAGCAAATTACTCCGACGATTGGAAGGCGTTATAATAACTGGTAATTCGGCTATTTGGACAACCTTATTGTATTTGTGGTGGTACGGAACCCTCAGTGCGTGAGCCCGACTTGCACTTGGCCGGTTTATTTTACGTATTTTTGTATTAGCTCTAATGTAAAAACGGTAATACTTACGGACCTAAATACGATGCTCAGCGACCTCAGAAGCCTTTCCCAACAGGTGGGTCTTAAAATGAACATGGACAAGACAAAAATCATGTCCAATGTCCATGTTGAACCCGTGCCGGTAGTCGTTGGGAACGATACTCTCGAAGTTGTTGACCATTACACCTATCTTGGACAGATAGTTCAGTTAGGTAAGTCCAACTTAGGCAAAGAGGTCGCCCGAAGAATCCAACTCGGATGGGCAGCGTTCGGGAAATTGCGTGACATCTTCTCGTCCAAGATACCACAGTGCCTAAAGACAAGGGTCTTTGACCAGTGTGTGTTGCCAGTGATGACATATGGTACTGAGACGTGGTCCTTAACTGTTGGCCTTTTGGAAAAACTCAGAGTCACACAGCGGGCAATGGAGAGAGCTATGCTCGGAGTTTCTTTGCGCGATAGACTCCGAAACGTGGATATTCGCCAAAGAACCAAAGTCACCGACATAGCTGTTAAAATTCGCAAGTTGAAGTGGCAATGGGCAGGCCACATCGCTCGGAGAACCGATAACCGATGGGGAAGAAAGGTTCTTGAGTGGAGACCACGAACCGGAAGACGCAGCGTAGGTAGGCCTCCCACTGGATGGACCGACGACATAGCAAGAGTCGCTGGCATCCAGTGGATGCAAAAGGCAGGCTGTCGTTCAGTGTGGAGGTTAAAGTGGGAGGCCTATGTTCAGCAGTGGACGTCTTCTGGCTGATGATGATGATGATGATGAAGTGCGAGTTGGGACGAATTTCTGTTCAACACTAAGTTAAGCAACGTCGGGCACGGTCAGTACTTGATGGATGACCGCCTGGGCGTGATGTTGTAATTTTGCACTACTCTTTGTATTTTTGGTAATACGGAACCCTCAGTGCGCTTGTCCGACTCGCACTTGGCTAGTTTAATTCATATTAGCTAATATTATGACCATACTCAATGCTATTTCAATATATCTGTCAACTGCCAAAACATTTTCTATTTCTGTCGATATGTTATTGACGGCTCAAGCCGGTAGTAAAAAAATCGATAAAAATGTTTGGCTACAGTTCAATAAAACTGTATTTGGCTGTAAAACGGTTCTTAATTAGTTTAGTATTTCGTTTGTCATTGTAGTGAATGGTTACTTATAGTGAAAACAGTGCTAAAATCTTGTACGTATTGAAAGAAAAAATATTTGTCCAACAATTATTCAAACTTACCTTTATTTTTTACTGGGTTACGCGAAAAGGGTTTATTATAAGCCGAAAAGGGTTCATAGTACCAAATAGTACCGATCCTTATGAACAAGTTTTATTATGGAAGCAGCACAGAAGTCGCAAAAAAAAAACTGCTGTTCCATAGATAATCAATCACCAATTTTCTTCTACTTTGCAAATCAACAAAAGTAAATAGAACGGAAATTAGAAGAAAAACTGTTACCAGGCATAATTATGAGTGAACCTTGACTGAACATTCTTATTTAGATCAACGCGTCGAACTCCGCATCCAAAGAACTTGGACCTTACCTTTTTGTGTTAGGTCTCAAAGTTGTTTGTCCGCATCACAGTTGCTAACTGATTTCGAATGACTGACGTTTCGTTTATATGGGTGCAACTGGCTACAACAAATTTCTTACAAAAATGCCTTGACAGTCGTTCTAATTTAAACAAAAAAAATACTGAGGTTTGTCCCATAGCAAAAGTTGTTCACAATAAAATATGGATGGACCCCTTTGGGCATAGTACAACCTTTTAGCGTAACCCTGTATGTATCAATGATGTAATTTTTGATGTTTAGGGTTCCGTACACTAAGGGTATAAACGGGATACTATTACTAAGCCTACGTTGTCTATCTGTCCTTCTGTGTGTCCGTCCTACCTCGGCTGTATCTTTCGAACCGTAATAACAAGGAAGATAGACTAAGAGGAAAGCCAATAGCGGAACATTAGAGCGTAGCTCGGAACATTTGCCTAAAAACGGTACGAACTTAGATGGCGCCGTAATTTGAGCGTGCTATAGGTTGTCTCGAACTTCCGTAAGCGCTGCAGTCAGATAACGTACGAAAGGTTTCTACAAATTACCGTAGCGCTAGTATCGCGGTCAAGTTTCGCAACATTTCAAGAGAAGCGCAACTCTTACCAATAGATGGCGCCTTTCTTTATTCCCTTGAAATGCTGCGAAACTCGACTGCGATACTAGCGCTACGGTAATTTGTAGAAACCTTTCGTACATTATCTGACTGCAGCGCTTACGGAAGTTCGAGACAACCTATAGCACGCTCAAATTGCGGCGCCATCTAAGTTCGTACCGTTTTTGGGCAAATGTTCCGAGCTACGCTCTAATGTTCCGCTATTGGCTTTCCTCTTAGTCTATCTTCCTTGGTTATAGATAGCCAGTTGACATTTTCACAGAATGTTATGTATTGTTACGGCAGATTGACTAAGAAAATAGAATAATAAAGTCAAACGTCAAAAAGCGGGGTGGCTCCCATACAACAAACGTATTTCTTTATCTTTAGTTTCGACCATACATTGTTTTAATTTATGTTTGTTTCTTTTCAGGAATATAAAGTGAAAATTGTGAAACAGCCAAAACCTAAAGTAGCCCCTGATTATAAATCTGAGGTAAATAGATTTAAGTGGAATGAGATTTAAACGGAGACCTTTTATCAAGTCTACGTCCCAAGTTCGCCTGCTTTAAAAAATGGCCAAGTGCGAGTCGGTGACAAATTTCAGTTCATTGCCAAGTTATAACTGGCAATTTCGTTGTTTAGACGACATTATTGTAACGTCGACCTTATTAAAGTTATATGATTATTTACGTGATATTTACCGTGGTAAGGTTGTGGAATGAGCTCCCGATATTTCGACGCAGTTACATGCACCATGTTCACGGGAAGACTCTGAGTCTTCCTGTGAACATGGTGCTACATGGTGCACAACATGGTATCGGGAGCTCATTCCACAACCTTACCACGGTAAATATCCCGTAAATAATCATATAACTTTAGTGAACAACCGTGATAGTTTAAAACAGTGTCGACCTTATTATTTCACCGAATCGAAATGCCATTTCTACTAATTAGCAATTGCTTCGACTATTTTGGTGAACAATAACTGGTAATTCGTTTACTTGGACTACCCCATTGTATTTTGTGGTGGTACGGAACCCTCAGTGCGCGAGCCCGACTCGCACTTGGCCGGTTTATTAATTACGTAGAACCTTTCTGTCTATGTTACTTGATTAATACAATATCTTTTATAGCGATAATTAGTTAGGTAGCTACCTACTTGCTTATATAAAAGTTACAACTGACGAATGTTTGAAAATAAATTATGTTTGTACAAAAAAGGTGTTTTAACCCTGATTTATCTTTGACCGCATGTAAAGGCGCTTGCAGACGATGCGTAGTGCAAGTAACAAGTAGAAGTAGCACGTACAAGTAGGCGTTCAAACGTAGAGTCCGTTTCACGAAAGAAGTCCCGCAGACGCGGCGCTGTCATCGCGTATCAATCACTATCAGTATCATTTCTCGAGTAGAACTTTAACAACTTTTGGCATCGTACACGACTCTTTAACGATGGAAAATTAATAAAAATCTCACTAGCGTTCAAACACAGTAACAACACCTGACCACTACAACATGGAAATTTAGTTCCGCTGTTTGCCGTGGGACTTCTTTCATGAAAATCACTTTAGCCACTCGCGCGGTGACGCGCACAACTTGCGTGCGAATACGTACTCGCACCAGTGTTTGAACGAGACGCGCGATGCGCAGTGGGCGTCGCGCGAGTAGCGCGGGGAAGCGAAACTTCACTTGGCGCCAAGGACCAGCGCGAAGTGCTACTAAGTACTTTCACTATGCACACCGTTGCAGACGATGCGTTGCACTTGCTACTTCTACTTGTTACTTTTACTACGCATCGCCTGCAGGCGCCTTTAGCTTTTGAGGCGAAAATTGCATATTTTACTAGTTTTGCGAAGTAGGTTTTTTTAATTGATAAAATAATATTGGAATGACATTTATGTTGATTAAATTTTATTATTGCTGAAGAGATAGAAAAAAAAAACGTTTTTTTTTCGATGTTCTCAGACATCCTATTAAATATCAACACGAAAATTGCTCTTATATTGCTTATACCCATCGAGATACAATACATATAGAGTCACAATCATGCCAAAAAATGTCCGAACCAAAACTCGGCGCACGCTACGCCGCGCAGACTTTTTGGTTAGTTACAAGGTAACCGCGATCCGAGTACAACGCCGCGCGATGCCAGAGCTACGATGACATAGCGGACAACTAACGTTGAACACTATGCAAGCGACATAACGTCTAAATTGGAGTAAATGTGGCATTGTGAAGTATATAATTGATACAATGTATGTACAATGACGCTCGGACGTTTTTTGACTGTTTTCACTGAAAGATTATGACTATAGGACTTGTAACTCGATGCTTATACTACAAAAAAAAAAGATGAAAAGTTTAAAAATTTTTTTTGGTCATTATGAAAAAATATTAAAACAAATTTTATTCGAAACATTTTGAAATATTAACCTCGTTAAATGACCGATACATCTTTTTAAAAAATAGACAGTTTTTTTTTAACATCTTAAAAAACATCAAACGCTGCGAGTGTGGTCGCTGCGCCTGGTAGTATCCCTTGACTTTTTTTAATTTTATTACGCATAATATAATGTATGTATTTACTTACATAATCATTTTTCACATAAAATCCACATCATAAATACGTACACCTGCACAATGCATTATTAATTATTTTACAATATTTTTTTTTAGATCCTGTAAGTACTTGTTTACGTATCATTTACTTACGATTTTAGTTCTGAGCAAATAGTCTTGTTTTAACTATCACGGTTATTCTAAATGAATAATAATATGAATATTTACCGTGGTAAAAAAAAAACTTTTTTATATTTTTCATTATATCATAGGCTTGCGCTTGGTCATCAAATCGCTTGATGTTAAGCGATGATGCGGTCTACGATGGAGCACGCTTGCTTAGAAGAAACCACTTTACTAAAAAAATAATAGAAAAACCTACTTCAAGACTATACCTACATGTACACAAACAACAAAAAATGTACACTAAAAAAGTTGAAAATGACAAAACCAGCTCGAAAGCCCTCTTCAAAACTTTTGCAGAAGGGAACCACAAAACCAAAACGTCACGTGTGATAATTTTTTTCAAAAATCGCTGAATTAATTTTGATAAAAAAATATGGGACCACTTCTGAATTATGACATACCAAACAAAAAAAATTTCATCAATTTAATTCTTATCTACTTATAATTGGCGGAGTTATCCCGTAACGAAAATAAAATAAAAAAACACAGTAAATTTATAACCTCCTTTCGTCGGTAAAAAAAAAATACCACACATTTTTAATGCAATTTTTTTTTTTTTTTTTCATTACAATCATCTTCCACGCATCACATCATCTCATTTCACGATCTCCTCACTTCGCTCTCTCCAGGATTTCGACACTGGTCCACTCCCGTGGGAGCAGCGTGCTCTGAATGAGCCTGTACCGTCGCCAGTGCCTCCAGAAGACCCGATACTAGTGCCAGAAGAAGCAGAGTTCTTTGAAGCAGTAGACCCGCTGCCGGAGACCGAAGTGCCCGATCTTGAGGACACTGGTAAGCCAGCTTAAGACCAGTAGGTTTACTAATAAACGTGGAGTAAGCCTTTGAATTTACTCCGTTTTTAGGGTTCATGTAAGCCTACGATGTCTGTCTGTCTGTCCGTCCGTCCTACCTTTAAACGGCTGTATCTTTCGAACCGTAATAGATAGCCAGATAAAACTATTTATTTTCCAAGGTATACCTTTACCCCCCACTCCGCCACCACCAGCGATCCTCACTGAACTTCCGCCGGAACCTCAAGCTCCAGATCTCCCGGACCCGGAACCGGAACCGGAAGTTGAGGAAGAGGCACCTGCTGCACCAGACATGGATCAGAACGCGATGGCGGAACAGCTGGTCAACACAGTCAGGAGTATGGTCGGTGAGTACAAGAAATTAAATTATTGTACCAGTCCCGTGATCTTACAATCGTTTTTACGTTTTTAGGGTTCCGTACCCAAAGGGTCCCAAAGGATAAACCGTCCACCAACCAAAGGTCCCGTGGTAGCCTATTTGGGAGACCGCTAGACTTGAAAGCGTGTGGGCGCGGGTTAGAACCCGGGCCCGTACCAATGAGCTCTTTGGAGCTTATGTACGGATTTTCATACCACTGGCTTTTTGGTGAAGGGAAACATCGTGAGGAAACCTGCATATACGTTCGGAGAAGGAATTCAATGGCGTATGTGAATCCACCAGCCCGCAACTGGGCCAGCGTGGAGGATATGGCCCAATCACCCTTTCAGTCTAATCAGACTTTTAGTCCAAAAAGGCTGATTATGATGACCCAAAGGGTGAAAACGGGACCCTATTACAAAGCCTACGCTGTCTGTCTGTCCGTCCTTAAATCTTTCGAACCGTAATAGATATCCAGTTTAAATGTTCACAAAATATGTACTTACTGTTACGGCGGATTTACAAAAAAAATATTATAAAGTCTAAAAAAACCCACACTTTTGTATTAGCTCTAATGTAAAAACGTTAAATATACGTACAAGCGTCAAACTTAATATGATTATAGTACACACTCTAAAGTATTACAATAAATAATAAATAATGGGCAAGTGCCAAGTGTAAGTCGGTGCCAAATTTCTGTTCACCACCAGTTCTCGTACGATCACCGAAGTGAAGCAACGTCGGGTGCGGCCGGTACTTGGATGGGTGACCGCCTGGGCGTTGATGGGATGTTGTTTTTTTGCACTACTTTTTTGCACTTTAGCTAACAAGTTATGCAGTGGTACGGAACCCTCAGTGAACGAGCGCGACTCGCACTTGGACGGTTTTATTTAGTTTAAACTATAATAATAATCAACAGATCCCAACGCACCAATGGAACAGCAGCTGTGTCAGATGCGCTCACAGCTGGCGGCGCTCGCGCAGCTGCCGTGCGTCATACAGCAGTCGCTGGAGTTGCTCTCACGACAACTCTCCACCATGAGCCGACAGGTAAGACGTTGCGAGAACCCGGACAAGTTAAAATTACGTTTGTCAGGTTATAATAACACTGAACAATCACCTTAGACAAGAAACAATAAAAAAGAAATAAAGAAAAAAGAGAGAGAGAGTGAGGGAGAAAGAGTATTGAATAGAGTTAATCAATTAATCAATCAATACCGTTAAACTATTGACAATCACGTTAGACAAGAGACAACCACGTTAAACAATTGACAATCGTGTTAGACAAGAGACAACCACGTTATACAATTGACAATCATGTTAGACAAGAGACAACCACGTTATACAATTGACAATCATGTTAGACAAGAGACAACCACGTTATACAATTGACAATCGTGTTAGACAAGAGACAACCACGTTATACAATTGACAATCGTGTTAGACAAGAGACAACCACGTTATACAATTGACAATCGTGTTAGACAAGAGACAACCACGTTAAACAATTGACAATCATGTTAGACAAGAAACAATCATGTAAGACAAGACAAAATTACGTTAGACAAGATACAATCACGTTAGACAAGAGATAATCACGTTAGACAAGACACCAGATTATCACATTAGACCAGGCATGAGACAATCACGGTAGACCCGAAACAATTCACCACATTTTCTTAATTTTTGTTTTAGGAAACTCAGCAGGCTACCTACGAAGAGCAGATGAACAAGGAAACTCATCAACAAATCCATGGTAAGCACAACACTTAAAGACTGGGCATTAAGGCTACCTCTTAAGGAATCAGAATCAGAATCAGAATATATTTATTGCAAGAACTGTGTACAAAAGATGTTCATAATAACTAGGGTATCAACAGTTTACCCATTTCGGGCGTGCAATTTTTTGTTTAAAATTATATAAAACTAACGAAAACTATATAAAACTTACGAATAATAATTGCACATAAAGCATTTACATTACACATAGAACGAAATAATAACTATACATAAGAGTAAGTATTTACATTTGCTTGGCTTAACTTGTTATAATTCAATAAAACTAAATATCTAATTATCATCTAAGTATTCTTTAAGACTATAATAAGTTTTTATTATAAGCCAGGCTTTTAAATTAATTTTAAACTGTGGTATTTCTAATGACTTCAATTCTGTGGGCAAATGATTGTAAATTTTAATGGCAGTATAGAAAGAACTATTATAGAACATGGAATTATTTACTTGACGTATGCATATGTTGTACTTTTGTTTACAACGCAATATGTCAGCACGGCTTGAGTGAATGTTATAGAAGTAAGTTCCATTATTCTTTATAAATAAGCATAATTCTAATATATAAATTCCTGTAACGGTGAGAAAGCTATTTTCTTTAAATACATTTCGTAATGTATCAGTACTTTTTAAATTGTAAATAATACGGAGGCATTTCTTCTGTAAAATAAAAGTTGATTCTACTTCAACCGAGTTCCCCCAAAATATAATGCCGTAACTCAAGTGAGGATATACATTGCCATAGTAGGCGTTTGTAGCAATGGCTTTTGAAGTAGAATCTTTAATTATTGATAGAGCATAGCAGTATTGAGACAGTTTAATATTAATTTTATGTATATGTTGTTTCCAGTTTAAGTTAGTATCTAAAATCACCCCCAAAAAATTTGATTCTTGGACTAAATCGACTTTACTGCCGTTATTTTCAATATTTAGCTGTGGAGATTTTTGTTTGTAGTTTTTAAAGTGAATTAATTTAGTTTTATCAATATTAACCTTTAAATTTATATTATTCAGCCAATTTACGATATTTTTTAAGGTATTATTTATTTCTAATTCAAATTCTTTTTCAGACTGAGCATTTTTTGGAATGTATACTGTCGCATCGTCAGCAAACATAATACTTAGATGCTTTGTAACTAAGGGTAATTCATTAATATATATTAGGAATAGGAGTGGTCCTAGTATGCTACCTTGGGGCACTCCTAATAATATATTCATAAATTTTGATAAAACTGGGTGAACTGTTTTTGTGTCGTTATCGTAGGTCTTTAGAGATATGGCTTGGGTTCGGTTTTTTAGATATGATTCAATCAGTTTAAGAGCTTGGCCTCTAATACCAACGTGTTCCAGTTTGTTAAATAACGTTTGGTGTACCACACAATCAAAAGCTTTAGACAAATCTATAAATAATGCCACACCTGTTTTTTTAATATTTAAGTCATCCCAGACCTGCTTGAGCATTTTGAATATTGCCAGGGATGTATTTTTGCCCTTTTGAAAACCAAACTGATTTTTATTGAGGATATTGTCTGCCTTAAGAAACGAGCACAATCTGTTGTATATAGCTCTTTCAAATATTTTAGAAAAACATGGTAAGAGTGCTATTGGTCTATAATTATTTACATCGTTTTTGTGTCCTTTTTTGTGTACAGGTATTATTAAAGCCCGTTTAAGTTCATCGGGAAAACATCCAGTAGAGAGAGAAAGGTTGATAATGTGGACGAGAGGATCAACAATAAAGTCGATGCAGCTTTTTATTAATTGCATTGAAATATTATCATGTCCAGCAGACTTCTTATTTTTAAGTTTTTTAACAATATTTGTAATTTCTATTTTGTCCACTGGAGCCAAAAAGATTGTTTTGGGATTTGGTTGAGTTAGGTTTTTATTGTTAAAATTATTAGTAGGAACGTTAGAATGTGAAATTTTATTTATATTAATAAAGTGATGGTTTATTTTTTCGGATATTAGCAATTGATCGGTAATATTTTCGTTGTTTATTTTTAAATAATCTATACTAGTATGTATGTTGTTGACAGGACATGTATATTGTTTTATAATTCCCCAAGTGGCTTTTGTTTGATTCGTACTTCTCTTTATGTACTTTATGTTGGTAGCCTTTTTTGAGAACTTTATTACTCGTTTTAATGTTCTCGAGTACCTTTTATATTTATTTACGTTGTTTTCAGTATTGTGTGTACATGTTTTTAAATATAACTCTTTTTTTCTTTTACAAGATATCGCAATACCTGCAGTTTTCCAATTTGGCTTCCTCCTATGATATATTTTTACCCTTTGTAAAGGTATGCATAAATTAAATATAAGGGTAAATATTTCTATAAATTCAGCATAAGCTTTATTGACATCAGTTTGATCATAAACATTAGAAAAACTAAGTTTAGATAGATAATTTATAAATATATGTAGATTTGTGTCTATATTCCTTTTTTCTTCAAACCAATACTTTTCATTAAAGCTAAGATTTGTTTGTATTTGAATTTTTTGTGATGTGTGATCGGTTAGCTCTTTTTGTAAGTGAATAATTTCAGTTTTATATTGTTTAATGTTCGTCAGAATATTATCAATGCACGTTTGAGAATGAGGTGTAATCCTAGTAGGTTCTGCAATGGCAGGATGCATTTTGAATGAAGTCAAAGTGTTTCTAAATGTTTCACTGATTTTGTTTTTCTCTAGTAAGTTTATATTAAAATCCCCCAATATGAAAACTTTTTTCTTGTTATGTCTAGCCCTGACAGTTAGTTTGTGTAGCAGCGTTTCAAGAGTTTGAATGTAGAGGTTGAAGTTGCTATTTGGAGCCCTGTAATTGCATATTATAATTGCATTTAATTCCGGCAGCAGTATTCCACAACATTCAAAATGACTTTCAATTGACATTTCAGCTACCCAATCAAGTTTTTTGTAATTTACAGAATTTTTAACATACACACAAACTCGACCTTGTACTTTTTTCTTTCTTGAAAAGTGAGCTGCTTTTTTATATCCATCAATTTGTAATATATCCGCTTCGTTGTCACGTAAATGTGTCTCCGTAAAGCAGCATACATGAGGTTTATGTTCACTATTAATTAGTTCTATGTCATCAACTTTATATCTCATACTACGTATATTTATGTGCATTATATTAAAAAAATTTTTATTATCAGTATTGTTAGTTACGAAAAAACTGAGTTTCATTTTCAGTTGGTTTGTTGGTGGAGTGTTTCTTCAATGTGTGGTCGTGTTGTTTTTTAAAATAAAAAGGTATAGTCCCTGGTCTGCAAGTAGGTTTGGTAGTCAAGGTTTTTTCAGCAGTTTTATTTTTGTATGCCGTAGTTTTATTAATTTTATCAAAATAGTAGGGTATAGTTCCAGTTTTCATTTTGATTTGAGTTTTATGGCCCAAGGACCGTGTAATATTTTCGTCTAGATATGACGCAGCATAATCATCTACATTTATTTGATTGTTTATTAATCTCGCCACGTACGTCTCGTACGAGTTTTTCGGAGCTTTCCTAAAGTTGTTTGACGGTGAAGCAATTTCTAAGTATTTGCAATGTTGAAACTTTCTAATCATGTTTTTGAAATGTGAATTTAGTATATCCTTATTTAAGTACCGGTTATGCAATATTCCTACTATAATTACATTTTGACATTTTAATGATTTGAGCATTGTTGACATTTCTAACAGTAGTTTTGTAGGGTTTGTATCGTTTGTTCCTACGCTTATTACCATCCAGTCGTTTTCTTGTAGATTTAGTTGGTCAAAATCCGTGTTTGGCAGTATGTACTCTCCTGGTGCTCCGGAGTGGGCGAAGTTAATGATCCTGTAAGTTCTTGCATTTTTCTGTTTAGATCGCAAGTTTATCATTTGTGCTGCTAAATTCTTACATGTTTGATCTCCAATTATCACTATTCTATTTCGTTTATCTGAGGCCCGATTTGTCTCTGTTTTATTATATGTGTTACATTTTACAGGTTCAGCAACTGATGTACCATATTGCATATTCTGTTTTTTATTTTTATTTATAGCACGTAATGGTTGGGGTGGTTCAGATATATCATTTCTTTCCTTCGTTGCTCGCTTTTCTTTTGTCTGTTTGAGATCCGTTGTAGTAATCTGTACTTTACCTGAAGCTGACTTTCGTTCGTTCTTGCTTAATTCGTCCATTTGGCGACTCATACGTAGAGGTGTCAAAGGAAGTTCGATTGTAGTTTTATTATCTACTTTTGATGTATTTTTGGAATTTTTTCTTGGGGTAGTTCCATTCAGAGTAAGAGATTCTTTCAATGCTAAGTTTTCTGTGTGTAATTTATTTATTTCTTCTTTAGCTTTAATTAATTGGTTGGTCAGCTCTTCAATTTCTAGTTTAAGATGAAGCATTTCGTAATTTTTACTCATTGGGGCATTGTTTTCGTTAAAGTGTGATGTGGTATCTTTTGAAAAAGTCTGATCTTCAATCGATTGATCCAATAGTGAAATGTCATCCATTGATATTTGTAAGCTGAACGCCTTTGGTTTTCTTAAGGTAACATTTTCATTTGCATTTTTGTTGGAATTATGGTGGGTACCGACAGGAGTGTTCGAGTTATCACCTGTTGATTTTTTGTTGCAGATACACGCCTGACACTTCCAAGTAGCTTTCTTCTCAGGTTCCATGATATAAAATCTAGTCGTCGATACATTTCCACAGATTAGGTCGTACGTAAGATTGCACGACGAGCACAGTAGGTACTGCCTGTCAGTTATTTTATTTGGGCAGCCTCCGCAATCCAAAGATCGGCTAGTTTTTTTAACTGGTGAACGTTCCATTTTTAGTACTATACCGTGCATTAATCAATAGGTAAAACTAGTTTAATTTCAAAAATCCTGTAACTGTGATGTCTGTATACTGTACCAGGGTACTGTTTCTCCAGTATATGAAATCCAAGATAAACGAAAACATTCATTGTCGATGAATTCCATAATATCCTTATGAGTCCTCTATCGGGGAGTAGTGTAATTATTTCAGGAATATGCAGATATCGTAAATAGGTTGATGTAATTATTAATACAAAGATGTCGCTAGTAGGTAGTAAATTCACAAGAGAATAATGAAGGATATGAGTATAAGTTGTTTATCCAGTCTAATATATTTGAATATTCACTTAGGTTATTCTAGGTATAGTTTATTAAGTGTAAGTCTTATTAATTTTCTCATAAAAGTTTTTGACCGCTTATTATAAATAAGCGGTAACTCAAAGTTCAGCGGTAAATTCAAATGTTTCTTGTTAGTAGTATATGTTTATCTATGTTGTTAGTCAGATAGTTTATCACTTTATAACCAATTCCAGTTCAAAATTCACTTCAAAGTTCGAGATTCACTTGTTTTTATGCCCTAATAGTTATTTATGTTAAGTACTTACAAGATTTGGCACGAAATTAAACACCCAAAAGTCAATGTTTGGTACGAAAATTCAAAAACTGTTACCGGTCACTTTTGAAAAAAATGTTTATTTACACTTATTATTGCATGTATTGGTTAGATAACACTCTCAGAAGTTCTTTGTCACTTATATTTCGTTATTACACATGTTGAGATACTGTATACCTCATAAAACTATTTTTTACATATTTTTAAAATTTTAAGGAACGGATCTACTTGTTTACTTTGCAGCGCCATCTGCAGCAAGCGTGCTCGAAAAAGCGCAGTGCGGAAAATCACACGAACGTGAACCTTGACGCGCTGAAATACGTTGGTCCAGTTGGTAGTGAACCTACCTGTACCTATAATTCATATTTTTCTCATCCCCCATAATATTAAACCCCCCCATGAATGATGATGATGATGAAGTGAAACTGATAAAAGCGTAATAATTCCAAACAGAAAACACCGTAACGTCTATCCAAGAGTGCCAAATAATTAAGAATAATCAAGAAGCATCGCAGAATTACCAAGAAGTAATGCAGAACGGTCAAGGAGGAACGCAGAAGGAAGTACAGAACACAGTGACCATAGAGGAGATTCAAGAGATGAAGATGGCCGATGAGACGGCTGCTTTGAAGAGAAAGCAAGACGTCTTGATTGAGGAACAGAGAAAATGCAAGGAGATGAAGGTACATAAAATATTATTTTGAGTTGTTTTTAGGGTTCCGCATCTCAAAAGGAAAAAACGGAACCCTTATAGGATCACTTTGTTGTCAGTCTGTCAAGACCCATTTGATCAAGAACGCGTAAAGATATCAAGTTGAAATTTATATTAAATACTCAAATCTACGGTTTCTTTCAGCTGTGGAAAAATCAAACTTGTAAGTTCACACGATCAAAAGATATGAACGTTTATGTCGCATATTTTGCGATTTCACAGGGGATCCAAAACCTATAGGGTACTTCCCGTTGACCTAGAATCATGAAATTTGGCAAGAGGTAAGGTCTCATAGCACATATATAGGAATAAATCCGACAGTTATAAATTTGAAGTTATATCATAAAAAAAATATTGTTTTGCTATTACGAACTTACATTTTGTAGTTAGAATTCCACTACAAAGTTAAGTTTGTCTTTCAATATTTCAACTTTTTTGTTGTTGTTTTTTATACTTTAAATTAAGCTAGATGACGTCAAATACGCCTCTTTCCCAAACTCGTTTAATGTGCGCGTGAGGTTTATTTTAATATACATAGGTACATAATTATATTTATTACTAGCGACCCGCCCGCCCGGCTTCGCACGGGTGTAACTTACGTGCGAAACCAGGGCGGGGCGCTTGTTACAGATATAAACCTTTCGTAAAAACTTATCTAACTGATGGTGGAAACCGCATCAAAATCCGTTGCGTAGTTTTATAGATCTAAGCATACATAGGGAGGGACAGACAGCGGGAAGCGACTTTGTTTTATACTATGTAGTGATGTGTGCTACAGGGTTACGCAAAAAGGGTGTACTAAGCCGAAAGGGCTCCATAGTAGGTATATCATTATGAACAACTTTTACTATGGGACCAAATTTACTGAAAACAGACATATACGCTTGACAATGTATGGAACAGCGGTTTTATGCAATTCCTTGGTTGATCCCATAGCAAAAAAAAAACATAATGATCAGTATAACGAATCCCTTTCGGATCATTGGCGGATCCAGGGGGATCATGGGGGCCATGGCCCCCCCAAAACACCTAGCAATTCCATACATTCGACTCAATTTTTCGATTTGATTCCTTCGAACCTTGTCAGAATGCCCTCCCACCCCCCCTCCACCAAAATGAAATCCAGAATGGCCCCCCCAAAATGAAATCCTGGATCAGCCCCTGTTTTGGATTAGTACACCCTTTCCATCTTACCCTGTATTTATTTATCTATTATTTTAACAATATTGTTATACTTTAATCTATTTTATCACTTCTGCGTGAGTTGGCGTTGCAAATTTTTGTGAGGTCTTTTAGACCTTATTCAGAACAAACTTGTTAAAACATAAATATAATAATCTTAGAATAACTACTCAGAGAAGGTAGGTTTCCAAACAACGCCTTCTCAAAACGTAAGCAACAAATTCGCTTTGTAGCTTACGTTTCAATTGGTATTTTAAACGATTTAAGCAAGAAAATTAATGGATTGCCTGTGGAATGTCACACCATAACTATTATGCTGCTTTTCTGATTTGTTGTGGAACGATTTCACCGCGCAAATTGTCATAGTAAAATTTTATATATTTTTTGGAGCCTTATATGACACCATTTAAATGGCTTAAATTTTGCGAATGTACTTGGTTTCTTTGTGTAGTTATTCTAAGATAATGTTTTTCTATAAAAAAAAAAAAAAAAAAAACAGACAAACGTTTTTCTCAATCAGTAAACTTGGAGATATGAACCCTAGAAAAAGTAAACCAATTATTAATCTTGATATCTCTAGTATCTATTAAAACAAATCAAGCGTCAAGAAAAAGCTCTCTATCACCTGAGAAGGGGCCCCTATCACCTGACATGGTGCCCCTATCACCTGACAAGGGGCCCCTCTAGGTTTATAAATTTTTGGTATATCTCCCATTCAAAAAACTCTAGGAGCGCCATGAAAAAGTTCGTCTCGACCAAGAGTCCCGTCAAGTTAAACAACGGGCCCCAAGAGTCGGCAAGCCACGCTGCGTGTTCGGGCCCCTAAACCCTGAAGAGAGGCCCCAGGTGTTGCCCGGTGGGCGACGCTGGAGGGGCCCCGAGGACGCGTACAACGAGCAATTCATTGCAGAGACGTTACAAGCCCAGTCTGAAATCATTCAGGGGAAAGTCATGGGGTACTGATGATTCATTTACAAATTATATAGTTTTTATTATATAGTCAAACCAGTCGCCTCATTCATCTCCCCTAAGTCTCCTCCTTTAGGAGACAGAATGGAAAAAACTTTCTTGTGGGGGGCCCTCGGGGACCCCACATGAAAGGTTTCCCGACTTTTTTCCTTCTTGTCCCGACGGTTGCCCCAACTTTTTTTCAAAAGGTGGCAACCCTGTTTGGCATCTTATAGCGCTAACAGACATGTAGATATGGCTGACGGACCGCCGTCCAACCAACGGGAGGGAAAGAGAAAAAAAATTCTTTCCCTCCCGTTGATTGGACGGCGGTGGTCCGACCAAATCCACACGTTTGTTGCACTATAATTTTTTTTTCATACTACAAATGTTTTCTTGTCTCAAAATACGCTGGTCTGACTATGTACTTTTACTTAATGTGAAAGCAAGTGCCTGAAATAAATGATTTTAATTTTATTTACTTATTTATAAAAGCACGTTTACATTTTATGTCTCTGCAAATTCTAATTATTTTGAAAGTAAATCATTCATTGTCGCCATTTTAGGTACGAAAGCGACCGCCTCCCATACGACGACAGGTTTGTCATCTTCATAATCAAAAACTTTCTTAGATGTCGGGTCGCGAGGTGAAAGTCACGCGACCCGACATCGAACAGTCACTTACACTGACTCCAACGTTACTGTTATCATCTGAGCTAGTGAGGTCACATTAAAGTCTATTCCATCTATTTAAGGCGCGGATCAATCGCAAAGTTAGCCAAAAGATGTGTTTTTGAACGCTAAGTGTTATGTGAGTCACATGAGTCACATCAATTAATTCCGTCACATGATGTGACGGAATTAATTTATCAGATTCAAAATAATACTACAAGTAGAAAAAATCCTGTAATCTTTAGGCAAGCAAGTTCTTTATCTATCGTCAAATTTGATAAAATGCCATAGAATCGATCATAGCGAGTACTGATCAAATAGCATTTTATCGAATTTGACAATCTCAACTGTCAAATTTGACGATCGATAAAGAACGGTACTTGCACTGGGGGGGTTAGACAAGACCCACTTTCTGTGAGCGTTAACGTCTGCGGAAAGATGAAATTATCTGAAAATTACATTGACAATGACATTCGCTTGTGAGATGTTATCTCAAGCTAATGTCATTTTCATACAATTTCATATTTCCGCAGGCGTTAACGGTAACAGAAAGCGGGTCTTGTTTAACCCCCCTTCAGTCGGTGAGCGTGACTTACGCGATAATTCAGTAATATAAGTAGTCGATCTTGAAGATCGGAGATCAGGTAGAAAGAGGACAGCAATATTTCAATTAGATCAGTTAAAATGACTTTACCAACCACGTTATTAATAGTGCTAACAGACGTGTGGGTTTGGTTGACGACAACCGCCGTCTGACCAACGGGCGAGAAGAAGAGGGAAATATTTTATTCTCACTCTTCCTCTCCCGTTGGTTGGACGTTGAACGGCGGTCCGTCAACCAAATCCACACGTTTGTTAGTAGTATTACCTGAACGATATACGAATATATACGAATTTTATATCTCGGAAATCGAAAAGCAGTCTTTTATTTCCTTCCATTGATGAGGATGGCTAAATTGAAACTTTTTTGACTGCTAGCAACAGACTAGCGCAACTTCAATACAAATTTCGAATGTATGAAATGGGTGCGAAATCAAACTACTAAATGTTCCATCCTGCTCTAACGTATAAGCTTATGTATATAGGCGTCTCACTTCAGTATAGGAGTCGCATTCGATTCATAAATATTTTTCTTTATTTAAGTCCCACCTCTTCATCGTTAGCGGTTATTATTCTCTTTGGCTAGCAACACCATCAATTGAACAGTAACTTGGTCTCATTGTAATGCATGTCATTAAATTATTAAGTCATGTACATTTTGTAAATAGATATAACAAAATAATACATAACTTTGATTATGTATCATCGTCAAAGATACACAATACATTTTGTACATTAATAGATTTAAAATATGTAGATAAGTTTTTATTGATTGTATAGCGTTTGTATACCACACAAAAAAGTAGGTACCTATATCGTAAAACTTGTTAAACGTCTACACTTCTAATAATATAAATATAGATAGTTTTGTGGGATGTTTCACTTGAACTATATGTGTTTTTAACCTAATTTATAAATAAGTACCTAAGTGATATACCAGTATATTTTATCAACTTCTTTATGATGGTCCACAACATAATAAAGAGCATAGAATCCGTCAAGTGATTTTCAAAGCGTACAAGGCCGTCTGTCAAATAGTATATAGCTTCTGGAGCCTTTTACAGGTCCCTGGTACAATAAAATAGTGTACAGCCCTGCAATTTGCCGTCCTGTTAAAAATATATCTGCATTTCTGGTAACGTAGTCGATTCTGACATACGATTAAAGAATGTAACATGTTTAATTAGTTTATGCTAAATTAGCACTACTTCTTTGTGATGGCCACATATTTGTCTATGCTATGGGCTGGGTTTTGGCGCCAACGTGGAAAAAACATCTCGGCTCGTTGGATTATTTTCCTAAACTTGTGTATTTTCGAGTGTTAATGTGTACTAAATGGTGAATTATTATTCATTAAGTGCTCGTAAACGTGCTCGAGTGTGGGAAGTGATATAACGAGGTGAAACGTGTCTTTTCGTGTTGTATCCAAAACTCCATAAAAACCTCTTGTAAAGTCTCCACCACTTTACAGGGGCATGAGTTTGACTAGACTGTGACTTACTTAGCTTGACTCTGACTGTGACTATGACTTGTTTGACGCTATTAAGACAAAGTAAACTGTTTAATATTACGACTAAAGGACATTGAATCCACGGTCATGAAAATTTTAACAAATAAAAATGCTATGGTCTATGAGTAATGTCAACAAACAAGCAGTGTCAAAATTTATTGACTATATTCAGAGCCCTGAGTCCGTAACTTTAACAGGGCCCTGATTCTGTAACTACAACGCAACGCGCCGTGTTAAGTTAACATCTAAAAGTTGGTCTTTATTCCTAGGGAATAGTTCAAATTTTAAGAGGTTACCTTAACGCGGCGCCTTTCGTGCGTGTTAAAGTTACGAAATCAGGGCCCAGCAAAACATTGTTTTATTCATTTTTGTTCTAATACGACTGGATTTGAGTGTGGTGTGTTTGCTTGCGTTAACGTTCGCTTTCTGCTTGTTTGCATGTGTGTTCGCGGTGGCAGATCGAAAACTGGAACAAGATTTGGCCTTGGGGAGATACAAAATCATATTGTAGGAAGTATACGTACGTATTTATTCACTTACCTACCCTAAAAGAACTTGCAGACGATGCGAAGTAGCTTGCAAGTGCAGGTAACAAGTAGAAGAAGCAAGTACAAGTAAGTGTTCAAACTTTAAGTAGCCACTCGCGCAGAGACGCGCACAACTCGCGTGCCAGTACGTACTCGCGCTAGTGTTCGAATGAGACGAACGACGCAGTGGGCGTCGTGCGAGCAGGACGGGAAAACGAAGCTTCACTTGGCAATTGGCATCAAAGACCAGCTCGAAATGCTGCAGACGATGCGTAGGACAAGTACCAAGAGCCTACTACGCATCGTCTGGAACGATTTGCTTAGTGCAAGTTCTTAGTAGCACTTTGCGCTGGTCTTTGCGCAAGTGAGGCTTCGTTTCCCCGCGCTACTCACGCGACACCCACTGCGCATTGTTCGTCTCGTTCTAACACTCGTGCTAGTGCGTACTCGCACGCGAGTTGTGCGCGTGCACGAGTGGCTATTTACGTTTGAACGCCTACTTGTACTCGCAAGCTACTTCGCACGGTCTGCGACGGGCCTTTAACAACACTGACTGTGCACGTACGCTTTCTATTTGACGGAGCCTGATCACGCCGCGAGCGTAAACCGTATCGCGTTGCGTAACCGCACGTGTGTTTTCTTAAAGAATTAGGGCCCAAGTATAAACGCCTAGCCTGTCAACTTATCGAAGTTTTTTTCTGTGTCAGCATTAACTTCATGAAGTACGAAAAGCCTCCAGTAAGCCTGGACCACCTGCAGCATTCTGCGACTTACAAATTAGTCCACAACATGGAAGAGACTCCGCTGAAGCGCACCGACTTACGGACGCCGGTGGTCGCCGAAGCGGACTATAGAGAGGTACAAATTTTTTTCTAAACTAGCGACCCGCCCGCCCGGCTTTGCACGGGTGTAATTTAGGTGCGAAGCCGGGGCGAATCGCTATTTAAATATTATATAAACCTTCCGTGAAAATGTATCTAACCGATGGTGAAAACCGCATCAAAATCCGTTGCGTGGTTTAGGAGGAGTTGGCGGCAGAGATAGAGATTATGACTCGCATACATATGACTTGCATGTAAAATGAGTCACATATGTATGACCGTATGACTCACAAACATTTGAGTCACATGACTGGCAAATTTAATGAGTCACGTGACTCGCAAACTTTATGCATCACATAGTTATGATACACAAACTTTATGTAACTTAACTAACCAACCACAATAACTATACTTATTTACTTCAAAGATTGAGGTTGATTTTTTTATTTGAACTGATAAAATTGCTGGGTTCATCTATCTCTACATCTGACACATTGTTTCCTATATTTTAAATCACAGCCTTGTTTTATTTAAATTCATTCATTATAATACTGCTAACAGACGAGACGCACTTGGTTGACGGACCGCCGTCCAACCAACGGGAGGGAAAGAGAAAATTGTCTCTCTCTCCCGTTCGCCAAATCTATAGTTTATAGTTATTTATTGACATCAAAGATATTATTACTACCAAATAATTGATTAATTAAATACGTAATTACATTTTCGTAATTACAAATGAAAACAAGTAATTAATATCAATAAACAAATTATTATTTCCCTAAAAACAAAAAATGTAAAAATAGTAGTAAAATGTCATAATTGTTATAATTATAATCAAAGTTATGCACTATAAAGTAAAAAATTAAATATAAAAATTGACAAATAAATATGAAAATGTAAATTAAGTGGATAATTTATGTTTAATTAATAACATAAATTAATTGAAAGTCATAAAAAGTTTGCTCGATAAGCCAGCGTTAGCAACTTAGGCTCGTTATACGTCTGTTATAAAATCCATCCAACCAAATCCATACGTCTGTTAGCACTATAAAAATGATTATTAGACCGTTACTTTGACATTGACATAATTATTAAGGTGATATACTTTTTTTTTTTCGATTACATAGAAATGATAAACAAGAAGTATTGGCGCCAACGTGAAAAAAAATTGTCGCCTTAATTTATTATTTTCCTAAACTTGTTATTTCGAGTGTTAATGGATAGTTATGTGTTCGTGAAGGAGTTTTTTTTTTCTTGTTCCCTTTGTTTTTGCCTAAACAATGGGAGGCCTATACCCAGCAGTGGGTCACTCAGGGCTGATGATGATGATGGAATAGAACTAGGTATATTCTTTTTCAGATTAAGGGCATAACTTAACATGTTTTGTTAGATTTTGGGAGTAGGACCAGGATTAAGGATTGGTCATTCTAGTTTAAGTTCTTCTACTTCTATGGTTAGCTTGGTAAAAAAATAAAAATAAAAACATTTCATTAAAAAATAACAACAACATAAAACACATGAAATCACAAAATAAATAAACATTTCTGAATTTTCTGTATTTAATATTATAAAATGGTGTCATATCAAAATTTAATGTCTAAGACTAAATGAATAAATGAATTGACTAAATATTTTGTTGCAGAGATGCCAGTCCGCGACTCCCAACATGCAGGTCAACGGCCGTATGTAAAGCTATAACTAGTAGCAATTCTGAAACACTACCGTATAGCGGAGAGGCCAAACTGAACAAACTTACCAGCTAAGTTTACACACCGCGACCGTTTCCTTTATAATCTGTGGTTTCAACTCAGTAACGTCAATAAGTATAGGAGCCTTAAATACCAGCAGGGCAATCGCGCTAAAATATTACAGACGAATCGTTGACGAAACGCAAACGCTCCACAACTTTTGGTCGATTTCGTATCAGCGCGAAAAAGTTGATATATTCTAGCTTTATCACAAACGTTCGTTTGACAGCGTCTACGTTCCAAATGTGATCGGGTTGCGTTTTGTCTTTGGTTAAAATCATTAGCGCGATACGAAATCCACCAAAAGTAGTGGAGCGGTTGCGATTCGTCAACGATTCGTCTGTAATATTTTAGCGCGATTGCCCTACTGGACCCTGATTCTGTAACTTCGAAAACGCACGTAACGCGCCGTGTTAAGTTTACCTCTAAAAGTTGGTCTTTATTTCTAGGGAATAGAGTCCAAATTTTACTAGGTTAACTTAACGCGGCGCGTTACGTGCGTGTTACAGTTACGGAATCAGGGTCGGGGGTTAGACAAGACCCATTTTCTGTTAGCACAATTGTATGAAAATGACATTAGCTTGAGATAACATCTCTCAAGGTATAATAACATTGTAAATGTAATTTTCATACAATTTCATCTTTCCGCAGGCGTTAACGCTAACAGAAAGTGGGTCTTGTCTAACCCCCTTAAGTATATAATAGACGTGTGGATTTAGTTGAGGGACCGCCGACCACCAACGGGAGAGAGAGAATAACATATTTCCCTCGTTTTCTCTCCCATTGGTCAGACGGCAGTTGAGGCCAACCAAACCCACACGTCTGGCCAACTCTTAACTCGGGCTCGAATTAGCGCTGAAACAGCCAAATAGGATGTCAAGCAACGTCAAATTTTCTATTTTCATTTTCTATCTCATTTGGACCTCTCGCTGTATTTTTGCGAACTAGTTTGATCTTTAATTTTAAGTAAAATATGGTTCACTTTAGAAGTATATTTTTATGGTCCTTCTTATTGGTCATTGCTGTCTTGTGTTTATGTGTACGTAACGTACGTACGTGTTTACGTGTGTGTGTTTACATTTTGTATTTTTGTCCCAATTTTATGAAATTTTTAATAAAACTTTGCAAACTAAATCTGTTGCTTTTCAATCAACGATACCTTCAAATATTATATAAATAATATAAACTAATTGCAAAATAAACCGGCCAAGTGCGAGTCGGGCTCGCGCACTGAGGGATCCGTACTACCACAAAATTCAATAACGAAATTACCAGTTATAACTTGGTAATGAACAGAAACAGCCTATGTTCAGCAGTGGACGTCTTCTGGCTGATGATGATGATGATGAATGAACAGAAACTTGTCACCGACTCGCACTTGGCCATTTTTAGTTATTTGTTGTTATACTTTAGTGTGTTCGATAATCATGCCAAGTTTAACACTTGTAAGTAGGTATTACCGTTTTTACATTAGAGCTAATACAAAAATACGTAAAAAAATACGTTTGTTGTATGGGGTACCCCCCTTTAATTTTAACTTTTAGACTTTTTTATTATTTGTTAGTTAATCCGCCGTAACGTTACATATTCTGTGAAAATTTCAACTGGCTATCTATTACGGTTCGAAAGATACGGCCTTTTAAAGTTAGGACGGACAGACAGACATACATCGTAGGCTTAGTAATAGGGTCCCGTTTTTACCCTTTGGGTAGGGAACCCTAAAAATTAAATCAATTCAAAAATTTGACGACCGCCAGGGCCCTGATTCTGTAACTACAAACACGCACGTAACGCGCCGTGTTAAGTTTACCTCTAAAAGTTGGTCTTTATTCCTAGGGAATAGAGTCCAAATTTTAAGAGGTTAACTTAACGCGGCGCGTTACGTGCGTGTTAAAGTTACGGAATCAGGGCCCAGGATTTGTACCTGCGCCATTCGGGTCTACGTCTCGAGCGCTCTAACCGCCAAGCTACGGTCGCGCACCTGTCGGCCTCTTTTTTTATTTATTTAGTAATAGGCTTGCGTTTGACCACCATCACGCCTGATGTTAAGCGACGATGCGGTCTACGATGGAGCACGCTTGCCTAGAAGAAACCGATTCACTCGTGATTTGAAGGCACCCAGATTGTAACTATCGGGGAACACCCATTCAGGCAGCGCATTCCACAGACTAGCAGTCTTTTTTGGGCTGTCTTTGCAACCAATCTAAGCGTTGGTTTTGATTCGCTATAATCTATACTAATATTATAAAGAGGAAAGATTTGATTGTTTGTTTGTTTGTTTGCATTGAATAGGCTCCGAAACTACTGAACCGATTTGAAAAATTCTTTCACTGTTGGGAAGCTACACTATCCCCGGGAAACATAGGCTATATTATATTTTCAAAAAAAATAGGGATCCTTACTAAAACTCCAATAATGTAACCCAAGATGTAAAAAAAATAAGATTAACTAACTTAGCTAACTTTGCGTGTTTGACAGTTCTAAGACAGGACAACGTCTGTCAGGTCAGCTAGTATATAAATAATAAGTATATCTCAAAATACAGCGTCAGTAATTTTTTAATGCCCGACTGGCTCTTTAGGATTCGCCGAGTAAATAAAACACCCACAGACACTACAACTACTATAATCAAATGGCAAATTACACAAAACTATCCAGTTAAATCAACTTAAAACTAATAATTATAATAATTTTGCACACGCTAATCGCGGTACCGCGCGGGAAGCCTCCTCTGTCTCTCTCGCGGACGGTTAGAGACGCGCTGTAGTGCCACCTGACAATCACTAGGTGGCGCATCTGGTAAAGAAGCGCGTCGACGCCGGCCAGGCTCCAATACATTTTCGCTTGGCGCGGGAATATTTAAATGGTAGGCGTTACAGTTTCTTTAATTCATAAATTTAAATTACAGATTATTATAAATCGTACCTATATAAAAACACCTTTTATATATGTATAATACAAAATAAGACATGAAGTTTTTGCCTGGGGCCTTACGGACAACAGGTATTGCGGCACCAAACTAACTTTAAATCCGCTCATTTGGAAAATCAGGCGACCGCAAACCGTATCTGGGCGCTTTAAGGTACACGATCGCGTGGTTGTCCGTAAAGACTGGTCTATAGGTATAGGTATAGGCTATAGGTTTCTGGAATGGAGACCACGGAGCGGTAAGCGCAGCGTAGGACGTCCACCCACAAGATGGACAGACGACCTAAAAGAGACCGCAGGGAAACGCTGGATGCAGACCGCTTCCAACCGGCCCTTTTGGAGATCGATGGGGGAGGACGCCCCGCAGTGGACGTCCTATGGCTGAAATGATGATGATGATGATTAACTTACAAGATAAAGATTTGTTATTATGACTCTTAATTCGATATTATTCACGGGTCTAACCCGGACCTTGAGAAACATTGGTGGGGTCGCAGCCAAGAGGCCTTGTTGAGTACAAAATATAATAATTATGGGGCGTGTTTAAAATGGAATTTAAAACTATTGTACAATATACATCATCATCATCAGCCAGGAGACGTCCACTGCTGAACATAGGCCTCCCCCTTTAACCTCCACACTGAACGATACAATATACATCGAGATACAAATCCTAGTCACAATCTCTCAGTGAAAAGTCAAATAACGTCCGAGCGTCATTGTACATACATTGTATCAATTATATACTTCACAATGCCACATTTACTGCAATGTAGACGTTATGTCGCTTGCATAGTGTTCAACGTTAGTTGTCCGCTATGTCATCGTAGCCCTGGCATCGCGCGGCGTTGTATTCGGATCGAGGTTAATAATTTTATCCTATATTGTCATCGAGATACAATACATATGGGTCACAATCATGCCAAAAAATGTCCAAACGAAAACACGGCGCACGCTACGTATTGCGCCGACTTTTGGTTTGGACATTTTTTGGCATGATTGTGACCCTATATGTATTGTATCTCGATGACAATATAGGATAAAATTATTATTATGCACATTTAGTTCCACTGTTTAAGATTAAAGATTTTTTATTGCTTAAAAAGTCATCATCATCATCATCATCAGCCGGAAGACGTCCACTGCTGAACATAGGCCTCCCCCCACACTGAACGACCTGTCATGGGGGCTTAAAAAGTAACAGCTTAAAAATAATAATTTACTGTTGGTTACACTAGGACAAAGCCTGTCTCGTGGAGGCCATAAAAAAATTAACAAAAAAGATATACATACTTATATTCAACGAAAAAAAAAAATTTAAAAGAAAAAAAAAAAAAAACAATAACTCACAAGTAATAAGTAATAGTTTGCCATGGAACTTCTAACATGAAAAGCATTCTAGTTACTAAAATTCAGAAGCAGTAGCCTGGTACGACAGTAGTTTTAAAAGTAAGCATATACGTTTAATAAAAAAAATAAACATTACCTTTGATTTGCTCTTGCCGATTTATAATCACACACAACATACTCATATGGTTACTCTCCAGTGTGGGATCGCATATGACTTTTTAATAAACTTGATTGTGCTGCTCTATAATCGCATACATCACATTCAAAACGTTTTTCTGCAGTGTGTTTACGCATATGTATTTTAAAAGAATTCGCTTTGGATGATTTATAATCACACACATCACATTTATATGGCTTTTCTCCATTGTGTTTATGTAAATGTCTTTTTAATTCACTTGCTTGTGCTGTTTTATAATCACACATTTCACATACATGTGGTTTTTCTCCAGTGTGTGTTTTGCTATGATGTTTTAATGAACTTGCTACTGTTGATTTATAATCACACTTATCACATTTATATGGTTTTTCTCCAGTGTGTTTACGCATATGTATTTTTAAATAACTTGGATCTGCTGATTTATAATCACACACATCACATTTGTATGGTTTTTCTCGAGTGTGTATACTCATAATATGTAATTTTAAACCATTCGCTTGTGATGATTTATAATCGCATAAGACACATTTATATGGTTTTTCTCCAGTGTGTTTACGTAAATGTATTTTTAAAGCACTTGCTTCTCCTGATTTATAATCACACATTTGACATTCATGTGGTTTTTCTCCAGTGTGTTTACGTAAATGTATTTTTAATGAACTTGCTACTGCAGATTTATAATCACACACACCACATTCATATGGTTTTAGTCCAGTGTGTCTTCGCATATGTATTTTTAAATGACTTGCATCTGCTGATTTGTAATCACACATATCACATTCATATGGTTTTACTCCAGTGTGTGTATGCATATGTTTTTTTAATAAACTTTTTTTTCCTGATTTAAAATCACACACATCACATTCATATGGTTTTTCTCCAGTGTGTTTACGTAAATGTATTTTAAATGTACTTGCTTGTGCCGATTTATAATCACACATATCACATTCATATTTTTTTTCTCCACTGTGTGTCATCATATGACGTTTTAATGTACTTGCTAGTGCTGATTTATAATCACACATTTCACATTCATATGATTTTTCTCCATTGTGTGTTTTCATATGACGTTTCAATGTACTTGCTAGGACTGATTTATAATCACACATATTACATTCATATGGCTTTTCTCCGGTGTGTTTATGCATATTATGTATTTTTAATGAACTCGCTCTTACTGATTTATAATCACACATAACACATTCATAGGATTTTTCTCCAGTGTGTGTTTTCATATGGCGTTTTAATCGACTTGCTTCTGCTGACTTAAAATCACACACATCACATTCATATGGTTTTGCTCCAGTGTGTTTTCGCATATGTATTATTAAATAACTTGCAACTGCTGATTTATAATCACACACATCACATTTATATGGTTTTTCTCCAGTGTGTTTTCTCAAGTGTATTTTCAAACTAGTTATATTTACCGATTTGAAATCACACTTTAGGCATTTATGCTTTTTCTTTCTAGTTTTTTGTTTCAGGCTGACTGCACTCGCAGTTACAGAGTTGGAGTTAGTCAATGAGCAGGAGTCAGTCAATAGTTTATTATTGGTAGGAGAATGTTCAATTTTATTACCATTTGACTGTTTTACTTTGTCAGACATGTTTAGACTCCCTTAGGAGACGTGATCACTGTTGATTGGCCTTTGAAGACAATCTTGCGCAGATAATTGGTAAAATGTTCTTCTTTATGCTTCGTTCTTTGTATGGTATATCGATGCCTCAGCCCACTACAGGGAACAGAAGACCTCACAACACAGATATGGACTTGTTAAATATAATATTGGGACTCTCAAGTCGCCACAACGAACGCTTTACAGCACAATGAGCAAGCAGTAAGTCTCGGATGGTCCTCAGGATTGTTAGCGCTGGGTCAACAGTTTTCGGTTGGATTGTGATCTCTGACTCGAGGGCTGGTCACTCACGTACCATTAGCAAATGCTCACCACTACAATCTCGCACGGGGGACTGATAATGCATCAGATGTTTATTTCGTGAAGAGTTCGCGCTGCTCTTTCAGAATTTCCTCGGGCAGTTTGGTCTGGATCAGATTTCAACGATTTTTTCACTATACTCAGTAAGTAGGTATTTATGTGGATATGTAAAGATAAATACTAACAAATTAACAGTTATTGTGGAAGGCACAGATCTACTCCAAGAGAATACAATAATACATTATAGAAGAGACGGGACTGCATAGAGAAAAAAAAGGTTACTAACGTCAAAACAGGGCAAAGCATGTAGTGCCAATCGGACGAAGCGAATTGACGGTTTATAACATCAGTTCTACCAACATAAGGAAAAGAATAGAGATGTGCCACCTCCTATACAATTTTTTTTTGTGGGAGGAAGGAGAGTGTAGGACAAGCTTTAACACACTCCTTCCTCCCACAAAAAAAAAAACACCTAGAAATAAAAGCATCGATATCGATATTTTATAAATATATCTTTCCGTTGCACCACACTATTTTCTGAACCAAATAGGTTATGATGTTTTTTGATATTTTAGCCCAATTATAGAAGTAAGGACTCATAGTTTAACTGATGATCTACATACCGATCATCATCCAGAGGATATCTCTCCATAAAATTACGTTTTCTGTGATCTTTTGGTGCGGATGGCCGCATATATATTTCACATTTTCTGTAATTCATATATACTTTCAGAGGCATTACATTCACCAAAACATACAATTTAAAACCCTCTTTCAGTGCCTATCTCTTTTAGCAAATATTATAGAGACGTAGGTAAGCAAAATCCAAAATAATACACTAATGAATAACAAAGCAATGACACGGGAGGACTGACACTGACAATAAAATTTAGGAAAGAACGAGAAACGTTGAGGAAGTGAGTGAGATAACTATATTCATCACAAATCCGCCATAAAAATTTTGCCCTTTTTCATAAATGGTTTTTTTTCTTTTAAGTTGCAACAGACTGCTCATTTCTGTGGTGGAAGGTGGAGTATATACTAATCTGTGGGTGGAGTGGAAGGTTGTATGCACAGATCTACTAGTCTTAGTATATTTAGAGTCTATTGCACAGGTCTATTGCTTTTTTCTTTGTTCTAGTCTGTGGTTCTAGTAATATTATAAATCAATTTTTTTTATTCACATGTTTTAGCGTTCATATAATGTACTCTGTTTTTATAAGTAGAAACTTCTAAATGGCCTCTTTGTCTCTAGTTAAGACCGTTAGTTTCTCTAAGATAATAAAAAATAATCACAGTCGGAGCAGCGTTGCCAGAATGTTACTTTTGTAACATTTTATGTTACTTTTGACCCTCTCATGTTACCTCCATGTTACACGACTCAAAATGTTACTTTTGGAACATTAAGGCAACACGGTACTTATGGCCCGATATTAAGGGGAGTAAAGCCCTTTGAAAGGGTGTTGATTACATAGGGCGCACTGTATGTTTTCAGTACTGGCCACTATATAAACAATATTTAAAAAGTAAGTACATTTCAAAATTGATCTCTTTGGCTAGACAGTAGAATACAGTTTGTCTCATCTGACTGTCACTTGTTTTAGCGTTATAGCGTCATTTTATAAATTGCCTGTCTACATCACCATGGCTCCAAGGGTCTATGACCAGTGTGTGTTGCCAGCTTGCCAGTGATGACATATGGTACTGAGACGTGGTCCTTAACTGTTGGCTTTTTGGAAAAACTCAGAGTCACACAGCGGGCAATGGAGAGAGTTATGCTCGCAGTTTCTTTGCGCGATAGAATCCGGAACGTAGATATTCGCCAAAGAACCAGAGTCACCGTCAAAAATCTTCAAAAATTGCGTTTCGTAACATTTGAACGTTCCCTAAGAACGAATCTACTTTCTATGAATATATCAAAAGCCAAGTAGGTATATGACATTTACTATTAATATCTCAACCCAACCCAAAAACCATTTGCATCTCAAAATACACAAGTCCACCTGTGATATAGGCTGCATGTGTAGGTGTGACAATTTGAATCAAACCTCAGAGATAAGATACTTGGGTGTTATACTGGATCAGCATTTCAGAAAATTTACAGTTACGACATGTGCTGAGATTTGTTTCCCTTGTCAAAATCTATTACGCCTAGCCTAGTCAATTTTATCTTACTGTATTCCATCATGGGGTTCAGCAGCCACAACCCACCTAGAACGATTAGAAATATCGCAAAGAGCTCTATTGAAAGTAATGACGTTTAAACCAAGACTCTTCCCGACTGTAGAATTGTACAAAGAATGCGCAGTGCTTTCAGTCCGGCAACTGTTTGTCAAATCAATAATTAACAGACAAATTAAAATCACAGAAAAGAAGGAGATTTAGTATGTAGAACCTCAGCTAAACGAACCAAGTTTGGTGTCATGAGCATAGATAATTTACGACCAGTACTATACAATAAATTAAACAGAGCACTAGAACTTGTAATGTCAAGAAATGTAATAGGGTACTTGACTGTATTAAAAATATTATGCCAATTGACGCCATCCATAAACATGACATAATGAAAAAGCATATTTCATTGATTTTTTGATAAAAATATGCTTATTTTTTGTAAAAAACGCGAATAAAATAACTTTAATTTCGACATTTGATCACTTGATCGAAAACGGTCTGTAACTGGCTTCATCCCTAGTGACGTCACACAAATCTAAACAAACAGATTTTGTATTGATATTTGCGAATTTAATGTTGTAAAACTATTTTGAGAGCGATTTATCCAGAAATTTTCATCAAAAACAGTCCGGAGGTTAAATGTGAGAAGAATGGAGAAACATTTTGTGCAAGCAGACAGCAGTAACTTACCCAAAATTAATGTTTTTATGGTTGCATATTTCTTTAATAATAATTCACGTCATTGTTTCTACGTTGCAGAACTCAAAACGTAAAAACTACAATGTCAGTATTAATTTTTAATTGTTCTCCAAGCAAAATATTCAATCAAGTTGTACAAAAATTATGTTGTAGTAAGTGGATAGGTATCACTATTTTGTTAGGTTATGTCGAGCTTTACAATGTTTAAAAAGAAAGTAACAGTACATAAAATAGTAATGCAATAAAAACACCAATTATAATCGAAATATATAGACTCAAATATGTACCTCAAAATGATCTTCGAAGAAACACTTGAATTAGCTCCAATACTTTTGGGTTCTCTACGAGCTACTTAGTTCCAACATTAGATTGGTTCCAACCACTTTTTTCGAGTTTTGGGGAGTTTTGGGTGCATTGGAACAGGAACAAATATTTTATCCGGTGTCTTTATGGAAGTATTTGTACATTTTGGCACTACACAATATTTATACACCATTACTTCTATTAGAAATTAATTAATCATCAAACTTTTGCAGCCTGGCTGCAGTTGTTTTGTTTTGTGTGACGTCAATTAGTCACGTGATCGGAGCTATGACGCAGGTCTGCGTTTTGGCGCGATATTTTTTTATTCAAACTTTAACATCGATTTATATCGCAAATACGACTGATATCCAGAAAATATAAATGCAGTATACATTATTTTATATCAGACAATAATGTGCAATAGTTTCCCAAAAGTAGTCAAATACCCTATGCTATATTCTGACTTTGACACTGACGTACAAAAGCAGTGGTGACTGTGAGTGGCGAGGTGATATTTTAGGCTGTCAATGTCAAGGCACAGTGATGGTGATTTTATTCTCTTTGGTCAAGGCTACTATTGCTGTTTGTTTGTAGACGTAATAGTGTTCCGTGTTGTTGTGCGTGTTGTAGACCCCTTTTGGTATAGCTATTCTACTCTTTGTGAAGACCCCATAGTGTAATATTTACACCGGGGTAGACCCACGGAACACTATTACTCCTAGCGGAGTGTAGACCCTTGGCCCAGCGTTGCCAGAATGTTACTTTTGTAAAATTTTATGTTACTTTTGACCCTCTCATGTTACCTCCATGTTACACGACTCAAAATGTTAACTTTAGGAACATTAAGGCAACACGGTATTTATGGCCCGATATTAAGGGGAGTAAAGCCCTTTGAAAGGGTGTAAATTACATCGGGCGCACTGTATGTTTCGGTACTGGCCACTATATAAACAATATTTAAAAAGTAATTACATTTGAAAATATAATTCTTTGGCTGTAGAATACAGTTTGTTTCATCTGACTGTCACTTGTTTTAGCGTCATTTTAGAAATTGCCTGTCTACATCACTATGGCTCTAAGGGTCTTTGACCAGTGTGTGTTGCCAGCTTGCCAGTGATGACATATGGTACTGAGACGTGGTCCTTAACTGTTGGCTTATTGGAAAAACTCAGAGTCACACAGCGGGCAATGGAAAGAGCTATGCTCGCAGTTTCTTCTTTGCGCGATAGAATCCGGAACGTAGATATTCACCAAAGAACCAGAGTCACCGACATAGCTGTTAAAATTTGCAAGTTGAAGTGGAAATGGGCAGGCCACATTGCTCGAAGAACCGATAACCGATGGGGAAGAAAGGTTCTGAAGTGGAGACCACGAACCGGAAGATGCAGCGTAGGTAGGCCTCCCACTAGATGGACCGACGACATTGTGAGAATCACGGGCATCCAGTGGATGCAAAAGGCAGGCTGTCGTTCAGTGTGGAGGTTTAAGGGGGAGGCCAAAGTTCAGCAGTGGATGTCTTCTGGCTGATGATGATGATGACATCACCATGGTTTTTTTTTTTTATTGTATGATTTTCTACGATTTTAAGAGTAATTTGACAGTTCAGCAGACCTTCGCTCAGCTTCAAACTGCTTTTGGCGATGAAGCATCATGCAACACGAGTATTTATAGCTGGTTCGTAGTATTCAAACGCGGTCGTGTCAATTTCAGTGACGAATTTCGTGATAGTCACAATACATGGCCAGTATGTTCACCGCTGTGAATAACAAAAACATCGATGCTGTGCACCGTATGATCGAAACAGACAGGCATGTGACCTACCATGAGATTCGGCATCTTTAGGCCTGAGTATGAGTCAAATACAACCAATCGTAATAAGCGTTGACACAAACTGCTGACAAACATTTGGGTATGAAAAAGCTGTGGTCTCGGTACTCTCGGTGGATCCCACACAGACTGAGGCTCAAATAACGGACCTCGTCACTTGGTGCAATGCCATGCTTACCAGATTCAACGAAGGAGCGTCATATTTGGTGTTTCACATGTGACGAAACATGGATTTATTAGTACAATCCCAAAACAAAGCAGCAATCAAGCTTAGTGTAGCGTTAGGTCTTTCAAGATGAGCCGAAAGGTGTGAGTCCAAAATACCTGTCCCTTGAGACGAAAGTATTCGAACAGTGTATGTTGCCAGTGATGTATGAAGTATGATGACATGCGGCACTGGAACGTGGTCTCTCACTATGGGTCTCTTATGTAGGCTCAAAGTCGCACAACGAGCTATAGAGAAGGGTATGCTCGGGGTTTCTCTACGAGATCGAATCAGAAATGAGGAGATCCGTAACAGATCCAACGAACGAAACAGCATAGCCCACCGGACTAGCAAGTTGAAGTGGCAGTGGGCAGGACATATAGCACGCAGAACAGATGGCCAATTGGGCCGAAAGGTTCTCGAATGGAGACCACGGAACGATTAGCGCAGTGTAGGACGGTCCACCCATAAGATGGGACAGACGACCTAAAAGAGACCACAGGAGAAGGCTGGATGCAGCAGGCCGCTTACAACCGGCACTTTCGAAGATCGATGAGCGGAGGTCTATGTCCAGTAGCGGACGGCATATGTCCAAAATGATGATGATGATTTTTCCACATAAAATAGGTGATGTTACTTTTCTCGTGAAAATGTTACCTTTTGAGCTGTGTCATGTTATATATGACTATCTGCTACTGGCAACACTGCCTTGGCCGCTGTTTACTATAAAGAGTTTTGGCGCCAACGCGGAAAAACCGCTCGTTGGATTATTTTCCTAAACTTGTGTATTTTCGAGTGTTAATGTGTACTAAATGGTGAATTATTATTCATTAAGTGCTCGTAAACGTGCTCGAGTGTGGGCAAGTGATATAAGGAGGTGAAACGTATCTTTTCGTGTTGTTTCCAAAACTCCATAGGAGCCTCTTGTAAAGTCTCCACCACTTTACAGGGGCATGAGTTCGAGTTGATCGTGACTTACTTAGCTTGACTCTGACTGTGACTTGTTTGACGCTATTAAGACAAAGTGAACTGTTTAATATTACGAGTAAAGGACATTGAATCCAGGCTCATGAAGATTTTAACAAAAAAAAAATAAATTTACTATAAACAAAACGATGATCTTAGTCTTACCATGGGATCTTACAATTCTTACATGTTGCTATAAATATTTGTCTGTTATAAATACCAAATTGTTAATATTTCTCTAAATTATTATTATCATCCAAGAAACTTACATTTATTTACATAACCCTCCCTCCGAGGGCCTCGGAGTTTTGTGAAAGAATCTTCGAAACCTGAACTGAACCAGACCACACTTACCGAGGATGTTCTGAAAGAGACCGTAGTACTCCTTGAGTAATAGTGTTCCGTGGCGTAGTAGCGTGAAATCTTCACGGAATAATCATCTGACTAATAATTCTGTAAATATCAGTCCACCCATGATCCAAGAAAGTATATTATTATACCACGAGTCCACCGTGCGAGATTGTAGTAGTGAGCACTTGCTATTGGTACGCGAGTGACCAGCCCTCGTGTCAGAGATCACAATCCAACCGACGACTGTTGTCCCAGCGCTAACAATCCTGAAGACCATCCGAGACTTACTGCTTGCTCATTGTGCCGTAAAGTGTTCGTTGTGGCGACTTGAGAGTCTGATATTATATTTAACAAGTCCATATCTGTGTTGTGAGGTCTTCTGTTCCCTGTAGTGGGCTGAGGCATCGATATACCATACAAAGAAGAACACCTTCTTCGTAAGATTGAAAAAAAAAACAAACCAATCAACTTAAAACCACTTAAAAGGCCAATCAACAGTGATCACGTCTCCTTGGCCCTTCACAAGACATTGGCTAAATTGCAACAACACAAAGCCACAAAGAAGTAAACATGTCTGACAAAGAAACACAGTCAATTGGTAATAAAATTGAACCTTCTACCAACAATGAATTATTGACTGACTCCTGCTCATTGAATAAATCAAACTTTGTGACTGCGAGTGCAGTGAGTGTGAAACAAAAAACTAAAAAGGCAATGCATAAATGCCTGAAGTGTGATTTCAAATCGGTAAGTACAAGCAATTTGAAAAAACACTTGAAAACACACACTGGAGAAAAGCCACATAGTTGTAATATGTGTGATTTTAAATCAATAACAGCAAGTAGCTTAAAAATACATAAGCGTATACACACTGGAGAAAAACCATATGAATGTGTTTTGTGTGATTATAGATCAGCAAGAAAAAGTACTTTGAGAACACACATGGATGTACACATTGACGAAAAACCATATGGATGTGATATGTGTGATTATAAATCAGCAAGAGCAAGTACTTTAAAAAATCATATACAAACACACACAGGCGAAAAACCACATAAATGTGGTGTGTGTGATTATAAAACAGTAAAACTAAGTGCACTAACAAGACATATGCGAATACACACTGGTGATAAACCATATAAATGTGTTTTGTGTGATTATGAATCGACATGTGCAAGTAACTTAAAAAATCATAAACGAAAACACACTGGGGAAAAACCATATGAATGTTTTATGTGTGATTACAAATCAGCAGAAGCAAGTAATGTAAAAAAACATATGCAAATACACACGGGCGAAAAACCATATGTGTGTGCTGTGTGTGATTATAAATCAGCACATGCAAGTTCATTAAAAAGACATTACATGCGAACACACACAGATGTCAAATCATAATTAATGTGTTTTGTGTGATTATAAATCAGCAAGAGCAAATAGACAATAATGTAAGTATGTAGATTAGCAGTGTTTGCCTAAAAAAAGTTAATTGCATATACATAATTCAGAGAACAAAACTGTAAAGCGTGGCATACGACAAGGTAGTGTGCTCGGACCGTTACTGTTTATAATTTTTAGGGTTCCCAAAACAAAGAGTGAAAACGGGACCCTACTGTAAAGCATGGCATACAACAAGGTAGTGTGCTCGGACCGTTACTGTTTATAATTTTTAGGGTTCCCAAAACAAAGAGTGAAAACGGGACCCTACTGTAAAGCATGGCATACAACAAGGTAGTGTGCTCGGACCGTTACTGTTTATAATTTTTAGGGTTCCCAAAACAAAGAGTGAAAACGGGACCCTATTATTAATAATAGGCGTAGGCATAAGCCTACGCTGTCTGTCTGTCCGTCTGAGATTTTCACAAAATATGTAGTTCTAATACAGTTAGGTTTTTTATTTATTAACTCTAGTCAAATTGTTGTAATATAGTACATAATTAAGTAATTAGACATTCATTTAAATAATGTTATATATATGTATAGTTAAGTAGCTGTGCCCCGCGGTTTCGCCCGCGTAATGGTGAAAAATGGTGATGATGATGATGAAAAGTAGCCTATGTCACTCTGGCTCTTGTACTATGCCCATGCAAAAAATCAGGTCGATCCGTTGTTCCGTTCCAGCGTGAAAAAGGAACAAACATCTATACATCCATACAAGTACATACAAACTTTCATGTTTATAATATTAGTAGGATAATAGTGACAACTTGTTGGCTAATGGCTTTTTGTAAAAATATTTGTATTTTATTTTTAATATTTTGATCTCATTTTTTATGTTATCTATCATAGTTTTTCGGTGTTAATTAGAATAATATCAAGGCCCGATTCTACTAAACCAATTGTTTTTAAATTGTAATTGTTTTAATTTTAATTGTTAATTAATAACTGCCTCAAAATTTAAAGTTTTTAATTTTTTTATTACTAAATTATATTATTAGGTGGTGGTATTCTTCTAGTATTTTTTTTTTTTAAATCTTTAAATTTTAAGGCAATTATTAAAAAAATAAAATTAAAACAATTTAAAAATAACAGGTTTAGTAGAATCGGCGGCCAGGGGCCTTACGGACAACTGCTATTACAGGCACCTAATCCGCTCAGTTGGAAAATCATGCGACCGCAATCCGTATCTGGGCGCGATAAGGTTTGCGGTCGCGTGATTTTCCAACTGAGCGGATTAGGTGCCTGTAATAGTAGTTGTCTGTAAGGCCCCAGGTAGATATAGTAAATAAACTATTACGCCATAGTGTTATCATCTGTAACGTAATATTTTATATGTAAATAAATCTAATTTGAATTTGTTTGGTTGCTTATGACGTCACTGAAATCACGTAAAAAAAAACGGGACTCTGTTACTAAGCCTACGGTGTCTGTCTGTTCGTCCGTCCGTCTGTCCTACCTTTAAACGGCTGTATCATTCGAACCATAATAGATAGCCAGTTGAAATTTTCACAGAATATGTAACGTTACGGCGGATTAAATAAAAAAGTCTAAAACTAAAAACGAAAGGGGGGTGGGTGGGTCCCCATACAACAAACATATTTTATTATGTATTTTTGTATAAGCTCTAATGTAAAAACTGTAATACGTACAAGCGTCGAACTTGGCACGATTGTAGTACACACTAAAGTATGACAACAAACAATAAATAATGGCCAAGTGCGAGTCGGTGACAAAATTCTGTTCATTACCAAGTTATAACTGGTAATTTCGTTATTGAATTTTGTGGTGGGAAGGAGCCCTCAGTGCCACTGTCCAGTGACGTAATTGCATGACAATTATAGCAATATATGCACATAATATAATTACTTATACCCTTCGCGACAGATTATTATTTATTTTAGTGTTCGTGAACGAGCTTGAGGGTGCACAAGTGATATAACGAGGTGAAACATGTATTTTCGTGATGTTTCCATAACTCCATAGAAGCCTCTCGTAAGCCCACCATTTTACTCAAGGAACAATAATACCGCTTCAGCGGTTTAGGACTACAATTCTAGCAAAGATAGATACTAGGAGATTTTTACTAGAATATTAAAACTTGAAAATATTTCAATACTTGACACTGGCAAGTGCACAAGACGTGTGACGCCAATATCATTTCAAGAGGAAAGAAAAAACAAATAGGTATGTCATAATCCAACCAAGAAGTAAAGTTCCCTGTATGCTGTCCACGGGAGGCAATAATGCACGACACAGATAATGTACGGCATGATATTGTACGACATAATAATGCACAGCATGATAATTGGTGTACATGTACATGGAATATCATGTACAATATCGTGCCGTGCAATATCATGCCGTACATTATCAGCTCGGCCCAATAATGCACAAGAGATAATGTACACCATGATATTCCATGTACATGTACACCAATTATCATGCTGTGCATTATTATGTCGTACAATATCATGCCGTACATTATTGACTCTGTTTAATAATGTACACCCCGATTTTGTACAGCACGATAATTGGTGACCATACAAATTCAAATCTGAAGCTTCCTTTAGACTTGGTCATCGGACTCCACCTCGAGTGTATTAAGTAGAAATTAGTGACAGATCCGACACAGAGCACTCCGACTTGAGTATGTTAGGTTCGAAATAAAAAAAAAATGATGTCTATGTCTATGTCTATGTCTATGAAATGGGCCACAGAACCGACACAGAGCACCCCGACTCCACGTAGTCTTGTGGTCCCTACCCCTAGAGTGTATATAAAAAGCGCGGGAGCCAGAAGCTTTAGGGAGGTCCTGAGTGAGAGCGAGCCATACGAGACCGAGCGGAGCGAAGGGGGGAGGTGGCGAGCGAAGCGAGCCAGTGACCTCCGTAGTGAAGCGAAGGTCGAGTGTGGCGAAGCGACACTCAGGGGCGACCGCAAGAGCTTCTGGCGGGAGCCCACCTGGAGTCAGACTTGAGTTGGTTAGGTTCGAAATGAGTGACAGATCTAACACAGTTGTACTCCTCACTCCGCGTCACCACCAAAAAGTTTTGATGGTTCTCATATTTTTAATCTGTGACTATCTTACACTATCTTGTTCAAACGAAGCATGGAATCGACAGACGTCATAGACTCAACAGCCAATAAGAGCAGAGACATTTCAGCAATATTAGCCAATACGGGCTATGCCACCTTTTATCATGTTGTACATTATCGGTCGTACATTTTCGGCCCGTTTCGTCAAAACACAGCCCGTATTGTACAACATGATAATGTACGGCATAATAATGTACAGCCCGATAAAACGTGGACTTTTCCCACGTACTCGGATTATTGCCTGTACAATCCTGGCTGTGCATTCCTTGCCGTACTTTATAGACACGAGCCGATAATTTACGGCCAGTATTGTACAATATGATAATCGATGTACATGTACACCAATTAACATGCTGTACATTATCATGCCGTGGAATATCGTGTTGGCAAATATCATGCTGTACATTATAGACACCCGAATAGTTAGTCTACGTAGTATTTATATTCTCTTTGGTAGTCTTTGTTGAAGACCAAGTCTCGTACTCGGATTATTGCCTGTACAATCCTGGCTGTGCATTCCTTGCCGTACTTTATAGACACGAGCCGATAATTTACGGCCAGTATTGTACAATATGATAATCGATGTACATGTACACCAATTAACATGCTGTACATTATCATGCCGTGGAATATCGTGTTGGCAAATATCATGCTGTACATTATAGACACCCGAATAGTTAGTCTACGTAGTATTTATATTCTCTTTGGTAGTCTTTGTTGAAGACCATCCGAGACTTACTGTTACTGCTTGCTCCACAGATATATTGTGCCGTAAAGTTTTCGTCACAGATGGTTTTCGTTGTGGCGTAAGTCCATATCTGTGTTGGTGTCAGGTCTTCTGTCCCCAGATGTGGGCAGAGGCATCGATATACGATATAAAGAACGAAGCATAATGACTGACTCCTGCTCATTGAATAACTCAAACTCTGTAACTGCGAGTGCAGTGAGTCTGAAACAAAATACATAAATGCCTGAAGTGTGATTTCAAATCAGTAATAATTACTAATTTGAAAAGACACATAAGTAAACACACTGTAGAAAAACCATATGAATGTGATATGTGTGATTATAAACAAAGATTATATACTAGAGAAGATTGATGATAGCAGTACTTTGTACCGTACCCCGGAAATTTGCCAAAATACCTGTTGAAACTTAGAGGGCGCCACAATTTGTCCGGGCAATAGGTTGTCTCGAACTTACGTGAGATGGCGTACGAAAGGGTTCAAAAAATTACGGTAGCGCAACATTTCAAGAGAAGTGCACCAGATATCAGTAGATGGCGCTTTTCTTCGCGCTCACAGAATGCATCACAGAATAGAACGTAGTAGTCGGGTCAGTTTCGTTTCACAATGCGACGTTGCCAGTTCGTGCTGAGAGTTAGACCCGCGCTGTGCGACGTTGCCAGCGCTGTATCGACTTGATTTTATGCATGGGTTATAGTTCTCAACCGGAGAGTGACATAGGCTACTAGTAAAATTCTAGATAAATTAGGTAGGTATTTACCGACTGAACGCGCACAAATCCACTCTCCATTACAGGTACCTAGTAGGTACCTACCTACTGTATCGTCAAAATTTTACGTAATTTTATTCTAGTAAATAAATAAAGCACACAACTACTACCTACTATGAAGTCGGTACACTACTAGACTACCTACTACACAAACAAACACACTGCTTTCCTGATACCTACCGTAAAGATGAGTACAAAATACCTATGAACTTCTAGGCTGGAATGTAATTACTGTTTTAGTAGGTACAATACTTACCTACCTAAGTACCTACTTAAGAGTGCGTATAAAGCGAGGAAAATTTCTGATTTCACCCGCGCGTCTCGCATCACCCGCATTAGTGTGAAACACAACCACGGCAGCGCGGCAGTCGCGCGCAGCTCCAGTACACATAACTCGCGTAGTCGAACTCGTCATGCGGCAAGGAGTAATAAACACAGGATAAGCATAATGTTGGCGTTTTGGCGATTAGCTGGGTTCGGTCGCGGCGCGCAAAACCGTAAATTGTTTATTTCAATTTTCAAAATTGTGTTTGTTGTATATTTTTAAACTTAATTTTTAAGTTTTCTACAATATCAATATAAAATTAATAAATTATATAAATTAAATTGAAATTGCCTAAATTAATTTTCAAATTAAAATTTTACGCTTGAGACAGAGAGTCAGAGATCGTTAAACATTAAATCAAACTAAACTAAACTAATGCTATGCTATGCTACGCTACGCTATGCTATACTATACTAAACGAAACACGCGAAACGAAATACCCGAAAGCCCGTTGGTCCAGTTGGTAGTGAACCTACCTTCTGAGCTTCGGGCGTGGGTTCGATTCCCACCTAGGACAAAATTAATGTGATGAACATTTTGTGTTTGTTCTACGAGTATACCTGGTTGTTAATATCTATTTAAGTATGATTTATTTAATTTAATTTAATGTAATTTAATGCAATGCAATTCAATTCCATTCCATTCAATTCAATTTACTAAAAAATATCATCATCATCCTTCACAGAACTTTCCTCATTATTTGAAGTCGGCCTAATATACCTACTGTTTGACCTACCAGTACCTACCCGAGCCAACCCGGCCGGTCTAACAGTAGGTATTACTACTTACCTTTTTATCCGACTTCAAATAAGGAGGAAGGTTCTCAATGCGACTTGTATAATCTTAGTGTCTCTGTCTACTTGGTCCACAGTGTTGCACCGCAGTGTTGTAAAGCAGTGTTGCACCGCAGTGTTGCAACGCAGTGTTGCAACGCAGTGTGGCAACGCAGTGTTGCATCGCACTGTTGCGCCGCAGTGTTGCAACGCACTGTTGCACCGCAGTGTTGCAACGCAGTGATTGATAATTTTATTGCATACCTACCTTGCCAAAAGATTCGCTTTTTTACCAGCTAAGGAAACATTAACTTTTTTCTGAGATTCGCCACTGTCAAGAAACATTTTACTGTTTAAAGGCAAAGTTTATTTTTATTGTTTCATTCAAGAGCAATGTTTATAACCTCAAATAAGCCACAAATGACAGCACCAGCGAAGGTGGCGCCATCTGAGATAAGTTTTGCCGTGGTTTGCCTGTAGCTTCTCATTACCCAAAATGTATGAAAAATACTGCGTTAGTTCCCTAATACTCACCCTGTGAAATCATTTACCACTGAATAAAACTCAAAATATGTAGTGATGGTCAAAATATTTTCGGATTTGAATTAAATAAAGAAATTTCGTTAGTGAAGCTACTTCTCAAAATCTCTGAAATATTGGTGCCGTCGTTTGGCTTTAGACCTCAGCAGCCATAAATCGATGCCACAGACTTAAAATATTCAAGGATGGCTGAAATATTTTCTGATTTAACGTCTTCACTGAAATATTGAAGATGTCTTCTAGTATTAGAACTGAACAATCTATAATCACCGTTACTGATTTAAAATATGCAAGGATGGCAGAAATATTTTACGATACAAGTCATGATTCTCTGAAATATAAGAAACATTTTACTGTTTAAAGGCAAAGTTTATTTTTATTGTTTCATTCAAGAGCAATGTTTATAACCTCAAATAAGCCACAAATGACAGCACCAGCGAAGGTGGCGCCATCTGAGATAAGTTTTGCCGTGGTTTGCCTGTGGCTTCTCATTACCCAAAATGTATGAAAAATACTGCGTTAGTTCCCTAATACTCACCCTGTGAAATCATTTACCACTGAATAAAACTCAAAATATGTAGTGATGGTCAAAATATTTTCGGATTTGAATTAAATAAAGAAATTTCGTTAGTGAAGCTACTTCTCAAAATCTCTGAAATATTGGTGCCGTCGTTTGGCTTTAGACCTCAGCAGCCATTAATCGATGCCACAGACTAAAAATATTCAAGGATGGCTGTAATATTTTCTGATTTAACGTCATCACTGAAATATTGAAGATGTCTTCTAGTATTAGAACTGAACAATCTATAATCACCGTTACTGATTTAAAATATGCAAGGATGGCAGAAATATTTTACGATACAAGTCAAGATTCTCTGAAATATAAATGCTCTCATCTAGTGTTGGACGCAAATCACGCAAAACCTCACCTAATCCTCAAAAAAAAACTCACCTATGTTTCCAACCAATTAGTTCAAAATATTCAAAAATAGCTATTTATTTATTGATATAACTTCACTTTGCTGAAATACTGGTGGTGCCACCTAGCGTTTGATCTGAGAAACTCGTATTTTATGCTACTGATTCAAAATATTTAAAGATGGTACCGCACTGTTGTACCGCACTGTTGTACCACACTGTTGCACCGCACTGTTGCACCGCACTGTTGCACCGCAGTGTTGCAACGCAGTGTTGCACCGCATTGTTGCACCGCAGTGGTGGACTGCAATTCAACCAGTATAAAAAAATACTGGTCGAATTGAAGGTACTCTAAGGTAAATGAGAACCTTCCTCCTTATTTGAAGTCGGATAAAAAGGTAAGTAGTATTTGACTTTGACTAAGGTAAGTAGTCCCGCTAGTGTATTGTGCATTTCCCCTTACCAGCACATACCCGAGCCAACCCAACTGGTCAAATAGTAGGTACTTATGTTTTTAACCGACTTCAAAGAAGGAGGAAGGTCCTCAATTCGACTAGTATTTTTTTATACCGGTTGAATTGAGAACCTTGCCCCTGTTTTGAAGTCGGTTAAAAACATAAGTACCTATTGTTTGACTTTCCACATTTAAATATTTTTTTATTAGAAGATGTTTTTTTGCTTCCATTATTACCAAGCTATTTTTTGTCTGTTAAAATTGAGAACCTTCCTCCTTTTGCAGAAAGCCGCTTCTCGTAAAAACGTGAGAAAATGTGGATGGAACTCTCAAGTCAAATTAACCATCACATTAATTTAAATGATTTTTAATTTTAATTTTATAAAATTATAATGAATCTAAATTATTTTATAATGTCATTTAATTTTTAGTGATATCTTTCTGACTCTCTCTCTCTGCTTCTCTCCGTCTCTCTCTCTCTCTCTCTCTCTGTCTGTTTGTCTGTCACAAAGAAACACTCCGACTCTAATAGTTATATTACTGAGCATACATAATAATGGATTCGTTAGGGCCTAGTCGTATCCATTTTATTTGTATCTATGTTATTTTTTCGTAGTAGCTTTACCTAGTCTGTGCTCTAAGGTCATTGTCACCACTTGGTAGCCGCATCAAGTGGTCGCGTTCGAGCCATCGATTTTTTATATTATCCTTTGTTTGAAAATACAGTAGGTGTTGATATAATCGCACTCGGAAGATAAAACCAAGGCGAAAAGCAAGCGCGTGCGTCCTTCCCCGTTGAGGCACAGTGCGGTACTGAGGTTAAACGGAGCATGTTTCGCTATTTAGATGCAAAGCGCAACAGAATAAGACTGAATATCGGACTTGCCGTTTGACCGAATAGTTGCTTAGAACTAAAGGACGTAAGTCTCAAATCGAATATAATTTATTATGAGAGTACTAATTAATCTAGGTAAATTTTGTCTTAACACTGGAAAACAAACTATATTTTCCTTCGGTGAGTATTTATTTTAGATATGTAACTGAAGTACTTTCCAAGTAAAATCAAAAAAATTAGCAAAAAGGCACCATTTTCAAAACATTAAAGTATCGAGTAAATATCTTGCTATTATGTTTCTGTCTTAATGGCGGAAAGAAAATGAATTGAAAATTCACATATATCAATTATTACGGTGATCGGATATTTGGTTTAGTTAGAATATCATGGCAAATTAGCATAAAATTTCGGTTGCCCCCTCTTAACCTTCGTGCGCAGGCCTGGCCAGACCTGACGCACTCCGCACTCTAGGTACCTATAAAGCTACAAGTAGCCGACTTCTCAGAACCGAAAACTCCCGTGTCCACTGTCGTGCGATACACAGAGATAACGCGACAAGAGTTACGCGATAGAGGCAACTTCTATAGGTACGCATACATACTTCGGCGGACCATATTTTGCAAAGAAGGTTAGGTACCTACCTATCTACTCATGAATACCATGAATAAAAACCTTAAAAATTACAAAACATCCACACTATTCAAAAAATACCTATAGGTACCTACCTACATTATTACCTAGAACTAGGTATTAAATAGGTACCTGATTTCCGAATCCATACAATCAGCCGACCTTCATCGTGAACTGGGAAGCAAAACTACCTACTATGTCCCGACTAGTTTTGGTAAACACATTTTGTGTATGACATTTTGAATATAGAATATAGGTATAGGTACTTTAGGTACATAGGCGACTAGCAGAGGTCGATGCTTGAGTGTAGATAGTCATAAAATCAAAGGAAGCAGTTATTAGAGTCCAGGAACCTTTCGGACAACAGTCATTGCGGCACCAAACTAACGTTAGATCCGCTCAGTTGGAAAATCACGCGACTGCAAACCGTATCTGGGCGCGTTAAGGTTCACGTTCGCGTGATTTTCCAACTGAGCGGATCTAACGTTAGTTTGGTGCCGCAATAGCTGTTGTCCGTAAGGCCCTAGATTCACTTAGTTGCAGGAGTCACAGTTTAAACGTAGATAATCGGAGCCCAGATTCACTTGCAGGGGTCACAGGGGCGAACGTGAACCTTATCGCGCCCAGATACGGTTTGCGGTCGCGTGATTTTCCAAATCGTAAGGCCCCAGGTACAGATAAACAATATGAGAAGAAATCCCCGCAATTCACACCTAACCACGTTAGCATTTATTTTAGCCCATTACTGAGCAGGCTAAAGCTATAGAGGTCATACCGCCTCGTCTTTCGTAATTTACTGTCCTGTCTGCCCCAGTAAAGTAGAGGAGAAAACAACACCCTACCACGCCCAAATTTTGGCTCGAGGTAGTAAAGCTCATTTTAAGTTTTAGTATTTTTTTTGCATATTTTTTAAGGCTCTGGTTTAGGAAATACAACTAGTTCTAGTTTTTAGTTTAAATTATAGTCTAAGTTAGGTCTTACGATTTTGACGACCTGAAATACCCGGCTCCTCAAGCATTTTGTCCCAGGTCAATCCAGGCAAGGATAGTGACCTTCACTGGCTTTCCAACGATAGGTCATTTAGTATTTTAAGACTCTTAGGTACTAGAGCTACTAAGTAGCGAGACAGAGCCTAAATACCCGATTTTTTGAAGGTCCATAACTTCGGACACAAAGGTCCAATCAAAAATCTGACGTCATAAACCTCATTTTTTCTAGCAGACGATGACGTTAAACTCAAAAACTCGGCTTTAGGACCTACCCCTAAAGACCCCAAATTGGGTTTGTAATTACGTAACCGGAAATTCATGTTAAGAGGGGGCATCCGAAATTTTATGCAAATTTGCCATGATATTATAACTAAACCAAATATCTTATCAACGTAATAATTGATATATATGATTTTTCAATTCATGTTTTTTCCGCCATTAAGACAGAAACATAATAGCAAGATATTTACTCGATACTTTAATGTTTTGAAAATAGTGCCTTTTTGATTGATTGATTGATTGATTAACTCTTTATTGTTCACACCATGAAATTTGATTTGATTTTTTGCTAATTTTTTTGATTTTACTTGGAAAGTACTTCAGTTACATATCTAAAATAAATACTCATCGAAGGAAAATATAGTTTGTTTTCCAGTGTTAAGACAAAATTTACCTAGATTAATTAGTACTCTCATAATAAATTATATTCGATTTGAGACTTACGTCCTTTAGTTCTAAGCAACTATTCGGTCAAACGGTAAGTCCGATATTCAGTCTTATTCTGTTGCGCTTTGCATCTAAATAGCGAAACATGCTCCGTTCAACCTCAGTACCGCACTGTGCCTCAACGGGGAAGGACGCACGCGCTTGCTTTTCGCCTTGGTTTTATCTTCCGAGTGCGATTATATCAACACCTACTGTATTTTCAAACAAAGGATAATATAAAAAATCAATGGCTCGAACGCGACCACTTGACGCGGCAACCAAGTGGTGCCAATGACCTTAGTGCACAGACTAGGTAAAGCTACTACGAAAAAATAACATAGATACAAATAAAATGGATATGACTAGGCCGTAACGCATCCATTATTATGTATGCTCAGTAATATAACTATTAGAGTCGGAATGTTTCTTTGTGACAGACAAACAGACAGAGAGAGAGAGAGAGAGAGACGGAGAGAAGCAGAGAGTGAGTCAGAAAGATAAAACTAAAAATTAAAAGATAATATAAAATAATTTAAGTTTATTATAATTTATTATGAGAGTACTAATTAATCTAGGTAAATTTTGTCTTAACACTGGAAAACAAACTATATTTTCCTTCGGTGATTATTTATTTTAGATATGTAACTGAAGTACTTTCCAAGTAAAATCAAAAAAATTAGCAAAAAGGCACCATTTTCAAAACATTAAAGTATCGAGTAAATATCTTGCTATTATGTTTCTGTCTTAATGGCGGAAAGAAAATGAATTGAAAAATCATATGTATCAATTATTACGTTGATCGGATATTTGGTTTAGTTATAATATCATGGCAAATTAGCATAAAATTTCGGATGCCCCCTCTTAAAGAAGAGCGTTCAAGACACACATAATTTTGGTGGTATGGTTCCTTATCCAAAGCCATACATACAATGGAGATACTTTTCTGTATTTATGTTTATTCGCCCGAGTTAGGTAATTATCAATTTAAAAAACCGACTTCAAAATTAGTAGGTACCTAAAACTACTGAACGAAACCAACGAAATTATTGTACAAATTTAATGAAATATCTATGGGACCAATCTAAAAATCCAAATCAGTTTTTAAATGATGGAGTTCTAAAGTAACAAACAACCGAATCATTGAGAACCTCCTTATTTTTTGAAGTCGGTTAAATAATCTTGCAGTACTGTACCGCACCGCCTTGATGCGGTTTGACCTTATAGGCAGTTATCTTCATATACCTACCTACAAAGCAGAGCAAAAAAGCAGAGTGCGACGTTGCCGCTTCGTGCGAGTATTTGTACGGAACCCTCAGAGTGCGAGTCCTACTCACACTTGTCCGGTTTTTTTAGTAGGTAGGTATAAGAATCATAGCCATGTCCGCTTTTGGTAAATTAGGTAGGTACTTACCGACTGAACGCGCACAAATCCAGTCTCCTTTACAGGTACCTAGAAGGTACTTACCTACTGTCTCGTCAAAATTTTATTCAAGTAAATAGGTAAATAAAGCACACAACTAGACTACTACATAAATACAACTTTCCTGATAGCTACCGTAAAGATGATCACAAAATACCTATGAACTTCTAGGCTGGAATGTAATTACTGTTTTAGTAGGTAGGTCCAATACTTACCTACCTAAGTACCTACTTAACCTTCGCGCTGGCAGGCCTGGCCAGACCTGGCGCTCTCCGCACTTTAGGTACCTATCAAGCTACAAGTAGCCGACTTATCGGAACCGGGAACTCCCGTGCTCACTCTCACGCGATACACAGAGATAACGCGACGCGAAGAGTTACGCGATAGACAGAGAGGCAACTTCTAGGTTAATATAGCTATAGGTAGTTAGCGCTCGCGCGTCCTGAATTGCACTTTATTGTGTAGTAGCAAGAGTTGCTATGGTTTTGTGGAGTGACTCTCCTGGGTCCTGGGGCCTTACAGCCAGCTGTTAAAGCAATCCAGTTTAGGTGATGAAAAAATGTTGCGCGACCGCAAACCGTATCTGAGCGCGTTAAGGTTCACGTTCGCGTGATTTTCCGAACTGCGCTGTATTAACGTTAGTTTGATACCGAGTTAGCAGTTGGCCGTAGGTAAGGCCCCAGGGGCCTTACGGACAACTGCTATTGCGGCACCAAACTAACGTTAGATCACCTCAGTTGGAAAATCACGCGAACGTGAAAAGTACACAAGTTAAGAAAGTAAAACAATGAGGCGATGTTTAAATAAAAAACACAACCTTTTCTATATAATTTTATTGATTATTAAAGTACTTTTCAAGACAAAAATGTACCTTGAGATCGACAAAATGTCATTTGATCAGGGGGCAGATTTGATAGTTTTCGAAAACTTTTTTCGTATACGTTTCGTTCCATACATTGCTGGGCTGAAAGGTATTCGAAATCTTTTTTCCTATTAGAGTGAAGCAATCTATACCGCTGATTTTAGTTCCTTCGCGTTTCCGCTGGAAGCGCTTTACTAAAATGTATGGAACAATACGTAAATTAAAAAAGTTTACGAAAACTATCAACTTAATTATCCATGAAAAAAATAGTAATGTTGAAATTCCTGATATTATTTTAGTTAAATGTTAATTATTTACATTCTAAATTATTTAACTAAAAAAATGTATTATTATAAGACATTTTAAAGTAGGATTATTTTATTGTAAAGCGCCATCTACTGGATATCGATTGTATTACTAAAGGTGCTTGCAAAGGTAAGTTCGGTAAGTTATTGGTTTCGTTGCCGTAGTACTAACTATTATTATATTCTGTGTTTTCGTACAGTTTCAGTCTAATTCGACACACCTAGCGCCATCTAAACAATCACTTTGGATCTATTGTAAGCGGCACGTAATTTTCCAAAGGGATAGAGGCGGTCGTTATAAATCAGCAGCAGTAAGTGCATTAAAAACACATTTGCGAAAACACACTGGAGAAAAACCATATGAGTGCGAAGTATGTGATTATAAATCAGCAGCACCAAGTTCATTAAAAAGACATATGCGAACACACACTGGAGAAAAACCATATGAATGTGATGTGTGTGATTATAAATCAACAGAAGCAACTACATTACAAATTCATTCGCGTATACACACTGGAGAGAGACCATTTGAATGTGATATGTGTGATTATAAAGCAGCACGAGCAAGTGTGTTAAAAAGACATATACGAACACACACTGGAGAAAAACCATATGAATGTGATATGTGTGATTATAAATCAGCAGCAGTAAATGCATTAAAAACACATTTGCGAAAACACACTGGAGAAAAACCATATGAGTGCGAAGTATGTGAGTATAAATCAGCAGCACTAAGTTCATTAAAAAGACACATGCGAACACACACTGGAGAAAAACCATATGAATGTGATGTGTGTGATTATAAATCAGCAGAAGCAAGTAAATTAAAAACACATTTACGTAAACATACTGGAGTAAAACCATATGAATGTCTGTTGTGCGATTATAAATCATCACAAACAAATACTTTAAAAATACATATGACTATACATACTGGAGAAAGACCATATAAATGTAATATGTGTGATTATAAATCAGCAGTAGGAAGTAAATTAAAAATACATATACGTAAACATACTGAAGAAAAACCATATAAATGTGATGTGTGTGATTATAAATCAACAAATTCAAGTCTATTAAAATATCATATGGGAACAAAACACACTGCAGAAAAACCACATGAATGTGAAATGTGTGATTATAAAACAATAAAAGCAAGTAAATTAAAAATACATTTACGTAAACACACTGGAGAAAAACCATATGAATGTATTTTGTGCGATTATAAATCTTCACATGCTAGTACTTTAAAAACACATATGCGTGTACACCATAGTCTTACATCTTAGACTTCACAAGCAGTCTAAACTGTACGAAAACCAAACGTGTAAAGTTTTCGTACCTAAAAGTGAAAAGAAATATCTTTATTCTGTCGGCCAACTGTATCTGCAGTATTCTTACAACTCAGTATTGCACAATTACACTGACACGTCCGACCTCACCGATGGAGGAGACTGGTTTAAGCCGATTGATTAATCATAATTGAATTGGAAATATGACATGCAAGGTAGGTCGACTTGTGGCGTCTACTTGGATACAGGTCTGTGTTTCACACACTGTAGCAAAACTATTTTAATTGTGTTATAACACAATGTGTGATTGTAAATAAGCACTATCAAGTTTATTAAAAAGCCATATGCGATCCCACACTGGAGAGTAAACATAATGAATATTTATATGTGATTATAAATGAGCAAGAGCAAGTACATTTAAAATGTAGTTTTTTAATTTTTTATTAACCTATACTGTCCCACTCCTGGGCAAAGGTCTCCCCCATTTCTTTCCAGACAGCTCGATCATCCGCCAGACTCGACCACTGTATCTGGAACGTGTCGACGTCAACGCACCAGCATTTTCTAGGCCTGCCTTGGCTCCTTAGTCCGTTTTCAGGCACCACTGTGTGATCCTCTGGGCCCATCTATCAGGGTGCATCTTGACCACGTGTCCCGCCCAACCCCACTTTAATTTGGCAGCTTTGATGCCAAATGTAGTAGTAAAAGTATAAATTTTACTAAGGTATTTGACTCCTTTTAAAATTACTGTCATACCTGCTTCTAAACTATCATAATTACTGTTTTATTTAACAATAAAAAACTTCTTTTATTGTAACCCATACAAACCACCCATCACCACCAGCAGCATAAGTATGGGTAGTATAGCTACCCATTCTCTGTGACCAAAATAAAATGAATGGCCATAACCATTGAACATGCTCAATAAAAACGAGTCAAAGTCGTCGGACACACACTTCAACACCTAGTTATAAATATGTACAGTACATTTGTTACAAAAAATAGATAGCGGTTTTTTGTTGTGTTTTTACACTTCAGGAAAGCAAACGAAGACATAATTTTGCCAGATGTTTCGTTATCATGTAACAATAGACTCGTGTCGCACTTCCTACGGGTAGAGACCGACTGAAACGAGTTAGCGCCGGCGCTCATTTTGTAATCTTCAAAAATGCGCTTCTGGGCCCGTCCATTCATTTTATATTGGTCGAATCCCATTCTGTCTTGCGAATGACGTTTTGTGAATTTTAATTGTTACCGGGAATTTGATTGCCTCGACACAGGCTTGCCTAGTGAGGTAACCAATAGACAAGTGCTGTTAAGTACCTAATAGTTGTTACATTCAAAATACTTTGTCTCATAGAATATAAGAACAAAAAAAAAAAAAAAAAAATAACAAAAAAAAAAAGAAAAAAAACAACAGAATAAAGAATATATATTTAAAAAAAAAATAAAAAAATATATATATATCTAATTGATTTCTCATAAAAGTAACTTTTATACTTTCGCGATTTGAACACAAGCCAAGCCATAGTAAGCAAGTGTACAAACCGCGGTGTAGGTACTAGGACATTTATCGATACAACCAGTATTGTGTGTCGTATAGATTTTGATTTTCAAGATCGAGTGAGGGTAGAAGGACAAAACAGCCGCTCTTCTCGCCGGACTCACCCGCAGTGTTCAGTCAGCTCGTGACATGTAGTCGAGTAATTGTAACTTGTACCATGGTCGAATGTTAGTTATTAGTTTATATTAGGTATAATAAATGATCAATCATCAGAAATGTGGAGATCCATGGACGAAAGAAAGTTTGTTATTGAGCAAATTTTTATTTGCTCAATAACAAAATAAATTATCTTAGAATTTACTACACAAAGAAACCAAGTACATTCGCAAAATTTAAGCCATTCAAATGGTGTCATAAATGACTCCAAAAAATATATAATAATTTTACTATGACAATTTGCGCGGTGAAATCGTACCACAAGAAATCAGAAAAGCTATTAACTCTTATGCTGAGTTATGGTGTGACATTCCACAGGTAATCCATTAATTTTCTTGCTTAAATCGTTTAAAATACCAATCGAAACGTAAGCTACAAAGCGAATTTGTAGCTTACGTTTTGAGAAGGCGTTGTTTGGAAACCTACCTTCTCTGAGTAGTTATTCTAAGTAAATTATATAATTTTGTTAGTATTTTTTCCTTTGTGTGCTGTGAGACCGTGTTTCTTACCAAATTTCATGATTCTAGGTCAACAGGAAGTACCCTATAGGTTTTGATTCCCTTAGGCTTGACAGATGGACAACAAAGTGATCCTTTATGGGTTCCTTTTGAGGTACGGAACCCTACAAAAGTAGCATGATGGGCATGATGTCTAATTTGCACTTCCTTTAGTTTTTATGGTTCCGTACCCAAGGTGTAAAAACGGGACCCTATTATGACTACGCTGTTTGTCTGTCCTACTTATTAACGGCTGTATCTTTCGATAATAGATAGACCGTTGAAATTTTCACAGAATATGTAACGTTACGGCGGATTAACTAATAAATAATAATAAAATCAAAAATTAAAAACGGTAATACGTACAAGCGTGAAACTTGGCATGATTATAGTACACGCTCTAAAGTAAAATATAAATAATAGCCAAGTGCGAGTCGTTGACAAATTTCTGTTCACCACCTGTTCTCGTACGATCACCGAAGTGAGGCAACGTCGAGTCGGTCTTGTCTAACACCCCTGGTAAAAAATAATGATAATAAAATACAGTATATATTTTAAAAACAATATACTATGTCACTCATTGTGATTGTCTATTTGAATGTACAAGTTGTAATAATTTATACATTATGGAAGGGTGAAATAGCTAGGAGTTGGTCTACTGCCATGATTCAATGTAGGCTCACAATTTACATCCTCATTTTAGTCAGTTTTCCTCACACTGTGATCAGTATCCCTCTATCTCATACTGTGATCAGTATCCTCTCTATCTCACACTATGATCAATATCCCTCAATCACACTATGATCAGTATCCCATATATCTCACACTATGATCAGTATCTCCTCTATCTCACACTGTGATCAGTACCTCCTCTATATCACACTGTGATCAGTATCCCTCAATCACACTGTGATCAGTATTCCCTCTATCTCACACTATAATAAGTATTCCCTCTATCTCACACTATAATCAGTATTCCCTCTATCTCACACTATAATCAGTATCCCTTCTATCTCACACATCAGTATCCCCTCTATCTCGCACTGTGATCAGTACCCCTTCTATCTCACACTGTGTTCAGTACCTCCTCTATCTCACACTGTTATCAGTATCCCTGCTATCTCACACTGTGTTCAGTACCTCCTCTATCTCACACTGTTATCAGTATCCTCTCTATCTCACACTGTTATCAGTATCCTCTCTATCTCACACTGTTATCAGTATCCCCTCTATCTCACACTGTTATCAGTATCCCCTCTATCTCACGCTGTGATCAGTATCTCCTCTATCTCACACTGTGACCAGTATCCCCTCTATCTCACTGTGCTCAGTATCCCTTCTATCTCCCACAGTGACCAGTATCTCCTCTGACATGTTCATTAAAAAATATATTATTTTTTGTCACTGCATTAGTTGTTTTTATTAATTAGAACTGTGTTCAGTGCTCGCTCCGAGTTTCTCTCCGTCGGGTCTTTTCCTAACGCGCCGCAGCTTGTAATGGACGCCGCGAATGTGTTCGTTAAGCGCGTTCCGGTGTAGGAACCCTTTACTGCACAGGTTGCATTTGTAGCGCCGGTCGCCGGTGTGACCCTGGAATTAAATAAATATAAATATGCAATGAGCTACGGAGCAAGTTAATAATATCTTTATTTACCAAAAAAGACTAAGTTGTACAATGAAAATTAGTAAGACCACTATGGAACTTAAACTACTTATTTAATATTAAACTGACACCAGCGCGTACTAACTCTAAACAGATTTGGCGGTGAGCCCCAAACTAAGCACAGGGCCTGTATCTTGGGGCTCGGGTGCGAACATTACCAGAAACAATAAACTATGTGTGCGAGTAAGTTCGCACAGCAAGTCGATTTTTTGACACAGTTGTTAGAGTCAAGTAGGGTGTGTCTGCCAAACCTTACTTTAAAGAGTTAAAAATACTGACGTTACCCTCAATATTAATATACCAGGTCTGTGTGTTCATCCGACAAAACTTGGACAAGTTTGAGAAATTTGCAGCCTCACGAGATTATAACACATTAAGACACTAGGGCAGGCTGAGAACACCTGCTCACGCACTTGCAAAATCCACAAAATCTGTGTATTTTATACAACCATCTGCCCGGGAACATGAAAGATGCAGCTTCCAACAACATATTTAAGGCCAGATTAAGACAATTATTGATCGATAAAGCATATTACTCTGTCAAAGAGTATATTAATGACAAATTATAATTATATATATATAAGTACCTAGATGTACCTTATAACTTACTGACGTGTAAATTCTAAAATGTATGAATAAATGTGTAATAATTAAGTAGCGAGTCTGTCAATTTTCTACAGGATCCATATCGGAGAATGTGCATCGGAGCTACATGGCCTTATCCTGCCATCCCCTTTCTACTACAGGACAAGTAGGAAATCAGCCCACATACATTGTGGATTTTCCTTGGATACGTACCAAACGTTTCGAATCCACGTTTCTAATCCGTACGGCCAAGGATTGGAACAACCTGCCAGCTTCCTTGTTTCCTGAGATATAATCTGGGCCTTTTCAAGGCCAGAGTGAATAGGTATCTTCTAAGTCTGCGTGCTTCATCTTCGACCACATCGTCGCTTACCAACAGGCGAGTTGGTGGTCAAACGCGGACAAAAAGAATCTGTATCTGCAACGAGCTATGCAGAGGGCTATGCTCGGGGTTTCTCTACGAGATCGAATCAGAATTGAGAAGATCCGTAGACGAACGAAAGTCACCGACATAGCCCACCGGATTAGTAACTTGAAGTGGGAGTGGGCAGGGAATATATCACACACTTACCGGTCTGTGGTCTCCATTCCAGAACCATTCAGCCCCATTGGCCATCTGTTCTGCGTGATATGTGCCCTGCCCACTACCACCCCACTGTTTTAAAGATAATAGGCATGTGTCCTTATGTTTAATTTAGTATAAATAACCGGCTTAGCGATGAATATAACTAAATACATTACACATACTTATTGAAAAAATAATTTAATTCGGCTGTTAGATCTCTGAGATATGAGTGTTTGAAGTTTTAGGTGGGGATAGAGAGATGTTCTATCCCTTTCTCGCAATGCGTATGTTAGTATAGCATTTGTATGGCGCTCCTGAGCCGTGACGTCACGGCTCAGTATAGTGCGCTCTCTGTCTAGCATGAAATTAAAATGCTTATCAACTTATTTATTTTTGAACAAATTTTAATTTTGTTTTCGTTGATGTGCGGCATAGCATATTTATGATGAAAAAAAAATGTCATCATGCCTATTGTGTCAATTTGCTTGTTTCTCACCCGCATGTGGTTGTTGAGGTTACTCTGCGAATGGAAGCGCTTCCCACACGTGGGACACGCGCGCCGCGGAGGCAAGTGCGTGAGCCCGTGCTGCGCCAGGCTCACGGCGCGGTGGAACCGAGCCCCGCATACCGCGCACGCGTGCGCCCGCACACCCGCGTGGATGGTCAGGTGGTCGCGAAGATTGTACACGTTCTGTAAGGGAACAAATGGCAAATTATATAAAAGAGAACAGTTGGTATATTGATGTAGAAAGAACCATTGGTATATTAGTTTAAATAGAACAATAAAATTGGTATATTAATTTAGAGAGAACAATTGGTATATTAGTTTAAATAGCTAGTCTGCCATATAATTATAATAATATAATATAATTATAATTATGTATAATTTGCTAGTCTGTGGAATGCGCTGCCTGAATGGGTGTTCCCCGATGGTTACAATCTGGGTGTCTTCAAATCACGAGTGAATCGGTTCCTTCTAGGCAAGCGTGCTCCAACGTAGACCGCATCATCGCTTAACATCAGGCGTGATGGTGGTCAAACGCAAGCCTATTAATTATAAAAAAAAAAAAAAAAAAAAAAAATAGAACAATAAAATTGGTATATTAATTTAGAGAGAAAAATTGGTGTGATGAACCAATTGTGTTTGTTCTATATCTGGGTGTTAATATGTAATTAAAAATATATATCTATGTATATCAGTCTCTGGCAGCCATATCACAAGCTTTGCTTAGTTTGAGGCAAATATAACATAAATTGCATCGAGATACAATTCCTATAGAGTCACAATCTCACAGTGAAAACAGTCAAAAAACGTCCAAGCGTCATTGTATCAATTATATACTTCACAATGCCACATTTACTCCAATGTAGACGTTATGTCGCTTGCATAGTGTTCAACGTTAGTTGTCCGCTATGTCATCGTAGCTCTGGCATCGCGCGGCGTTGTACTCGGATCGCGGTTACCTTTTAACTAACCAAAAAGTCTGCGCAATTCGAAGCGTGCGCCGAGTTCAGGTTCGGATTTTTTTTGGCACGATTGTGACTCTATATGTATCTCGATGATAAATTGTCATTGATTTGAGGACAGCTACAGAGGCCGTGTGTGCAAAAATGTCCCGAATATTGTTACCGTATAACCCTTCCCGCATATCTCGCAGAGGTGCAGCTGTTTGTCTGCGTAGGTGACAGCCATGTCCACGGTGGGGTGTTCCAACCGGAAGTGCAGGGTCAGCCACCCGATACTACTGCCTGTCGCGTTGCACTGAAATATATACATCAAAACTAGCTATACTCCGTTTTTCAAACTTAGATATTTTACGTAAACAAAGGAGTTACCAGTGAAAAAAATATCTTTTGTAATGGTAGTTTACAATATTGGACCAAAAATATATTTTATTAAGTTTTTGTATTCGTAATATGATCAATCATTAAATAACAATCGTTTTGTACTATTTATTTTAGCGTAATATCTGTTCTATACAATGTTATGATAAAAAAATAAATTTTTGATAGAAAATATTTTATTAGACTGGTAGGACAGTAGTGGTTCTAAACATTTCTGGCCACCGTTTGATTTGACCTATATTTCCTCTAACATAATAGTCAACGCCTCTATAATCAGCGCCATCTATTACACTCTTTTAATAATGTTTTTTATAAATTTTTTGAACTATCAGATTATCGCCCATTGTACCGCGCGAGAGCAAAGCCGAAGAAAATATAAAGTAAAATATTGATCATAAGAGATAAAAGTTTTGAGCAACTGGCATATCACTTTGACAGTGTCTTTTCGTGTCATTTCTTTGTTTACATAAAATATCTAAGATTAAAAAACGGAGTATAACTAGCTAGCTATAATCCGTTCCATAATCTTAGATATTTTATGTAAACAAACAAATGTCACTGTCAAAGTGACATGCCAGTTGCTCAAAACATTTTTCATTACTCATACTCGGAAAGTAGGTCTGAAGTTTCCCGAGGAGCGGGTTGAAAGTAATACATTTCGACCCTAGGGAGAATCACTCTCAACTGGCAGTGACAGTTGACAATTGACAAAAACTAAAATTATATATATATTTTTTTAATTGACGGTAATCCGATCTTCATTGCCATCTTTAGTCAGTTCATGTGTTTATTTTTGGTTTCCTTGTATTCGTAATGAAAAGCACAGTGTTTACCTCGGGGTTAAAGACTTATTTAGTCCCGAGACGGGGTTTGGTGCCCGAGCGTAGCGAGGGCGCTAATAGTTCGAGAACTACTGTAGCCTTACTGTAGCCCTCTTATACCTCTTGATTACGTACTTAACTCTGTTGTATAACGATTGAAGAACTTTAAGCCTGTAAAAAAGTTATGCCCATTTCGGGGGTATATTAGGGTTATAGCACGCTATAACTATGTAGTCTTAGAACTTTTTTATAACCTCGAAATTTTGGCGGCTCTTCTGTGCATCGATGTGATAGCCCGTTGGTACAGTTGGTAGTGAACCTACCTTCTGAGCCTGAGATGGGTTCGATTCCCACCTGGACAAACATTTGTGTTTGTTCTATATCTGGTTGTTAATATCTATTTAAGTATGTATGTAAAACTATATATGTATGTATATCAGTCTCTGGCAGCCATATCACAAGCTTTGCTTAGTTTGGGGTCAGATGACCGTGTGTGCAACAATGTCCCGAATATTTATTTATCTCTTATAACTATTAAATTAGCGCCTAAATGCTACTTGGGTAGTTGTACAATGTCAACTTACCACTCGGCAAGTGTGGACCGGTTTTTTCTTCTGCGGCCCTTCTTTTGCCTTTTGCATGCTGAAAACAAAATTGTTTCATTATAATTATCAAATCAAATCATTTATTAGGCAATAAAATTAGCACTGCAGAGAATAGCATGATGACTAATAATTTATTATTGCCTCATAAAAAAAGGTGATCATAAATAGAGCACATCAACAAAAACAATATATGAATAAGTTATAAGCATTTTAATTTCATGCTAGACAGAGAGCGCACTATACTGAGCCGTGACGTCACGGCTCAGAAGCGCCAAACAAATGCTATACTAACACACGCTTTGCGAGAAAGGGATAGAGCATCCCCTCTCTATCCCCACCTAAAACTTTAAATACTCATATCTCAGAGATTTATCAGCCAATTCAAATATTGTTTTCAGTATGTGTAATGTATTTAGATTCATCGCTAAGCCGGTTATTTGTAATAAATTAAACATTAGGACACATGCCTATTGTCTGTGGGCCCCAAACTCAGCTCAGCCTGTGTCTTGGGGTCCGATGAGCAAGCAATTCCTGTTCTGACATGTCGCACGCGCTTACAAGTGAGATTCAAAATATAAAATATTAATTAAAATTAAAATTATCAATCTATACTAATATTATAAAGAGGAAAGATTTGATTGTTTGTTTGTTTGCATTGAATAGGCTCCGAAACTACTGAACCGATTTGAAAAATTCTTTCACTGTTGGGAAGCAACACTATCTAAATTAAAACTTACGCGTACGTAGCAGAACTGTTAAAACTTACGCGTACGTAGCAGAACTGTTAAAACTTACGCCTATGTAGCAGAACTGTTAAAACTTACGCGTATGTAGCAGTACTGTTAAAACTTACGTGCTTGTAGCAGAACTGTTCAAACTTACGTGTATATAGCCAGAACTGTTAAAACTTACGCGTATGTAGCAGAACTGTTAAAACTCACGTGTTTGTAGCAGAACTGTTCAAACTTACGTGTATATAGCCAGAACTGTTAAAACTTACGCGTATGTAGCAGAACTGTTAAAACTTACGCGTACGTAGCAGAACTGTTAAAACTTACGCCTATGTAGCAGAACTGTTAAAACTTACGCGTATGTAGCAGTACTGTTAAAACTTACGTGCTTGTAGCAGAACTGTTCAAACTTACGTTTATATAGCAGAACTGTTAAAACTCACGTGTATGTACTAGAACTATTAAAACTCACGTGTATGTACCAGAACTGTTAAAACTTACGCATATGTAGCAGAACTGTTAAAACTTACGCGTATGTAGCAGAGCTGTTAAAACTCACGTGTTTGTAGCAGAACTGTTAAAACTTACGTGCTTGTAGCAGAACTGTTAAAACTTACGTGTATATAGCCAGAACTGTTAAAACTTACGCGTATGTAGCAGAACTGTTAAAACTCACGTGTTTGTAGCAGAACTGTTAAAACTCACGTGTTTGTAGCAGAACTGTTCAAACTTACGTGTATATAGCCAGAACTGTTAAAACTTACGCGTATGTAGCAGAACTGTTAAAACTTACGCGTACGTAGCAGAACTGTTAAAACTTACGCCTATGTAGCAGAACTGTTAAAACTTACGCGTATGTAGCAGTACTGTTAAAACTTACGTGCTTGTAGCAGAACTGTTCAAACTTACGTTTATATAGCAGAACTGTTAAAACTCACGTGTATGTACTAGAACTATTAAAACTCACGTGTATGTACCAGAACTGTTAAAACTTACGCATATGTAGCAGAACTGTTAAAACTTACGCGTATGTAGCAGAGCTGTTAAAACTCACGTGTTTGTAGCAGAACTGTTAAAACTTACGTGCTTGTAGCAGAACTGTTCAAACTTACGTGTATATAGCCAGAACTGTTAAAACTTACGCGTATGTAGCAGAACTGTTAAAACTTACGCGTATGTAGCAGAACTGTTAAAACTCACGTGTTTGTAGCAGAACTGTTAAAACTCACGTGTTTGTAGCAGAACTGTTAAAACTCACGTGTTTGTAGCAGAACTGTTCAAACTTACGTGTATATAGCCAGAACTGTTAAAACTTACGCGTATGTAGCAGAACTGTTAAAACTTACGCGTACGTAGCAGAACTGTTAAAACTTACGCCTATGTAGCAGAACTGTTAAAACTTACGCGTATGTAGCAGTACTGTTAAAACTTACGTGCTTGTAGCAGAACTGTTCAAACTTACGTTTATATAGCAGAACTGTTAAAACTCACGTGTATGTACTAGAACTATTAAAACTCACGTGTATGTACCAGAACTGTTAAAACTTACGCATATGTAGCAGAACTGTTAAAACTTACGCGTATGTAGCAGAGCTGTTAAAACTCACGTGTTTGTAGCAGAACTGTTAAAACTTACGTGCTTGTAGCAGAACTGTTCAAACTTACGTGTATATAGCCAGAACTGTTAAAACTTACGCGTATGTAGCAGAACTGTTAAAACTTACGCGTATGTAGCAGAACTGTTAAAACTTACGTGTATATAGCCAGAACTGTTAAAACTTACGCGTATGTAGCAGAACTGTTAAAACTTACGCGTACGTAGCAGAACTGTTAAAACTTACGCCTATGTAGCAGAACTGTTAAAACTTACGCGTATGTAGCAGTACTGTTAAAACTTACGTGCTTGTAGCAGAACTGTTCAAACTTACGTTTATATAGCAGAACTGTTAAAACTCACGTGTATGTACTAGAACTATTAAAACTCACGTGTATGTACCAGAACTGTTAAAACTTACGCATATGTAGCAGAACTGTTAAAACTTACGTGTATATAGCCAGAACTGTTAAAACTTACGCGTATGTAGCAGAACTGTAAAACTCACGTGTTTGTAGCAGAACTGTTAAAACTCACGTGTTTGTAGCAGAACTGTTCAAACTTACGTGTATATAGCCAGAACTGTTAAAACTCACTTGTATGTACCAGAACTGTGGGTGTTTCTCGCGTGTTTCAAGTACGCTTGATGTGTTGCAAAGTTCAGATTGCATTGAGAACACGGCACGGAGCTGCCTGCGGCTCGAGATTTTGGCTGAAAAACGAAATATTAACTAGTTGATGCCATCTATTTGGATGACGCGGGTATGTCCTAAAACTGCGACCAGAACCACCGGGGGATGGGCAGCAGCGTCCTATTAGCACACGGTGTACTTACTGCGATCCCCAAGCCGCCTGCCAAGCGTGGGGATTATGGCAACACCTTTCTCTAGGAGAGAGGCCTTTGTTCGGCAGTGTACGTTTACTGGCTGATGATGTGATGTGGTGGCAGCCGTGGTAGCCTATTTGGGAGACCGCTAGACTTGAAAGCGTGAGGTCGCGGGTTCAAACCCCGGGCCCGTACCAATCAGCTCTTTGGAGTTTATGTACGGATTTTCATACCACTGGCTTTTCGGTGAAGGAAAACATCGTGAGGAAACCTGCATACGTACGGAGAAGGAATTCAATGGCGTATGTGAATCCACCAACCAGCACTGGGCCAGCGTGGTGGATATGGCCCAATCACCCTTTCGGGGGTAGGCTAAAAGTCCAGCAGTGGACTGTTAAAAGGCTGATTATGATGATGTGATGTGGGAGCCTCTTGGCACGTTTCATGGCATATCTCCCTTGTTGCTCCCATTTTGTAGCCCTGTATAGAGTTACTAACTGTTGCCCGCAACTTTGTACGCTAGACTTTCATATTATAAACATTCAGTACCCATTTGCCCCCCTCAATTCGGCCCTTTCGCAAAATCCTTCCTTAGCGGACCTCTTCATCCCACAAGGAATGTACCTGTCAAATTTTAGCTTCGAAGGTCAAGTTGTTTTCGAGATTTCGTGATGAGTGAGTGAGTGAGTAGATGAATTTCGCTTTTATACATATATATATATGGAATCATGTAAGTAATGATAGGCTAAGTTTTTTGAGAAATAAATATTATATTATATATATATATATATATATAGTAGAGTTATTACCGAATGTCTCGTAACATGCCACGCCAACGCCCGCTCGGAGGCCAGCGACCGCCCACATATTGTGCACGTGTTGGGTCCAACGCTGTGTCGCAGCCCACAGTGGGTCTTGTAAGCTGACTTGCTCCTGATAAATAAAAATATTACTATGAAGTATAATCATCGAGATACCAGTTCATATAGAATCACAATAGATAGCCCGTTGGTCCAGTTGGTAGTGTACCTGCCTTCTGAGCTTGGGGGCGTGGATTCGATTCCCATCTAGGACAAACATTTGTGTGATGAACATTTGTGTTTGTTCTATATCTGGTTGTTAATATCTATTTAAGTATGTAATTAAAACTATATATGTATGTATATCAGTCTCTGGCAGCCATATCACAAGCTTTGCTTAGTTTGCGGTCAGATGACCGTGTGTGCCCCGAATATTTGTTTATTTTACAATCGTGCTAAAAATGTCCGATGCAAAACTCGGCGCACGCTATGAATTGCGCAGACGTTTTGGTTAGTTACAAGGTAACCATGTTCCGACTACAACGCCGCGCGATGTCAGAGCGGACAACTAACGTTGAACACTATGCAAGCAATGTAACGTCTCAATTGGAGTAAATGTGGCATTGTGTGTTCTATATAATTGATGTCTTCAAGGTTGGCTCCTTGGTTGGGTTGTTGAAGCCGTGGTAGCACATTTGGGAGATCGCTAGACTTGAAAGCATGAGGTTGCGGGTTCAAGCCCCGGGCCCGTACCAATGAGCTCTTTGGAGCTTATGTACGGATATTCATACCACTGGCTTTTCGGTGAAGGAAAACATCGTGAGGAAACCTGCATACGTACGGAGAAGGAATTCAATGGCGTATGTGAATCCACCAACCCGCAACTGGGCCAGCGTGGTGGATATGGCCCAATCGCCCTTTCGGGGGTAGGCTAAAAGCCGAGCAGTGGACTGTTAAAATGCTGACTATGATGATGATGGGGTGGCTCGGGTAGGTGCTGGGGGAAATGCACAATACACCCCAAGTGGGGGACGCCAGTGCAGGACTTATCACCCCCATATCGAATAAGAAACCATGAATAGAAATACCGACTCGTCCCGTTAGAATCTGAGACCTGTCCTCGCTCGGTCAGTACGCCACGTCGCGCTGTAAGTAAGTGCCATGATCTCATTACCTAAAGGTAGTATCGCAGAGTTCGCACTTGTACACCATCCCCTCGTGCTGGTGGTAATGGTTCATCATAGAGTACCTGGGAAATAAAGTTACACCATATTAGTACATATTAGTTAGTACATATCATAACTACATATTAGTTACATCCTAAATTTATATTAGTTACATCCTGTATTCATATTAGTTACATCCTGTATTCATATTAGTTACATCCTGTATTCATATTAGTTACATCCTGTATTCATATTAGTTACATCCTGTATTCATATTAGTTACATCCTGTATTCATATTAGTTTCATTCTGTATTTATATTAGTTACATCTTGTATTCATATTAGTTACATCCTGTATTCATATTAGTTACATCCTGTATTCATATTAGTTACATTCTGTATTTATATTAGTTACATTCTGTATTCATATTAGTTACATCCTGTATTCATATTAGTTACATCCTGTATTCATATTAGTTACATCCTGTATTCATATTAGTTACATCCTGTATACATATTAGTTACATCCTGTATTCATATTAGTTACATCCTGTATTCATATTAGTTACATCCTGTATTCATATTAGTTACATTCTGTATTTATATTAGTTACATCCTGTATTCATATTAGTTACATCCTGTATTCATATTAGTTACATCCTGTATACATATTAGTTACATCCTGTATACATATTAGTTACATCCTGTATTCATATTAGTTACATTCTGTATTTATATTAGTTACATCCTGTATTCATATTAGTTACATCCTGTATTCATATTAGTTACATCCTGTATTCATATTAGTTACATCCTGTATTCATATTAGTTACATCCTGTATACATATTAGTTACATCCTGTATTCATATTAGTTACATCCTGTATTCATATTAGTTACATTCTGTATTTATATTAGTTACATCCTGTATTCATATTAGTTACATCCTGTATTCATATTAGTTACATCCTGTATACATATTAGTTACATCCTGTATACATATTAGTTACATCCTGTATTCATATTAGTTACATTCTGTATTTATATTAGTTACATCCTGTATTCATTTTAGTTACATTCTGTATTCATATTAGTTACATCCTGTATTCATATTAGTTACATTCTGTATTTATATTAGTTACATCCTGTATTCATTTTAGTTACATCCTGTATTCATATTAGTTACATCCTGTATTCATATTAGTTACATCCTGTATTCATATTAGTTACATTCTGTATTTATATTAGTTACATCCTGTATTCATATTAGTTACATCCTGTATTCATATTAGTTACATCCTGTATTCATATTAGTTACATTCTGTATTTATATTAGTTACATTCTGTATTTATATTAGTTACATTCTGTATTCATATTAGTTACATCCTGTATACATATTAGTTACATCCTGTATTCATATTAGTTACATTCTGTATTTATATTAGTTACATCCTGTATTCATTTTAGTTACATTCTGTATTCATATTAGTTACATCCTGTATTCATATTAGTTACATCCTGTATTTATATTAGTTACATCCTGTATTCATTTTAGTTACATCCTGTATTCATATTAGTTACATCCTGTATTCATATTAGTTACATCCTGTATTCATATTAGTTACATTCTGTATTTATATTAGTTACATCCTGTATTCATATTAGTTACACCCTGTATTCATAATAGTTACATCCTGTATTCATATTAGTTACATTCTGTATTTATATTAGTTACATTCTGTATTCATATTAGTTACATCCTGTATTCATATTAGTTACATTCTGTATTTATATTAGTTACATCCTGTATTCATATTAGTTACATCCTGTATTCATATTAGTTACATCCTGTATTCATATTAGTTACATTCTGTATTTATATTAGTTACATCCTGTATTCATTTTAGTTACATCCTGTATTCATATTAGTTACATCCTGTATTCATATTAGTTACATCCTGTATTCATATTAGTTACATTCTGTATTTATATTAGTTACATCCTGTATTCATATTAGTTACATCCTGTATTCATATTAGTTACATCCTGTATTCATATTAGTTACATTCTGTATTTATATTAGTTACATTCTGTATTCATATTAGTTACATCCTGTATTCATATTAGTTACATCCTGTATTCATATTAGTTACATTCTGTATTTATATTAGTTACATTCTGTATTCATATTAGTTACATCCTGTATTCATATTAGTTACATCCTGTATTCATATTAGTTACATTCTGTATTTATATTAGTTACATTCTGTATTCATATTAGTTACATCCTGTATTCATATTAGTTACATTCTGTATTTATATTAGTTACATTCTGTATTCATATTAGTTACATCCTGTATTCATATTAGTTACATCCTGTATTCATATTAGTTACATTCTGTATTTATATTAGTTACATCCTGTATTCATATTAGTTACATTCTGTATTTATATTAGTTACATCCTGTATTCATATTAGTTACATCCTGTATTTATATTAGTTACACCTAATGATTTCTTGGGTTTTCGCGATTTTGAAGTTTAATTTCAGAAAGGTTCTTGACCACTCAAGAACCTTAGGTAACCTTAGGAACCTTAGGACTACGAATCGGAAGACGCAGCGTAGGTGAGCCTGCCACTAGATGGACCGACGACATAGTAAGAGTCGCGGTCAGTGGATGCAGACGGCAGGCTGTCGTTTTCAGGCCTATGTTCAGCAGTGGACGTCTTCTGGGTGATGATGACGTATTCATATTAAATTTACAGTGCAGATGTTATCACCCCCACTTTGAATTAGAATTACATTGCAAACTTTTTGTTTCTAGGGTTTCGTACGCAAAGGGTAAAAACGGGACCCTATTACTAAGCCTACGCTGTTGGACTGTCCGTCCTACCTTTTAACGGCTGTATCTTCCGAACCGTAATAGATAGCCAATTGAAATTTTCACAGAATGTGTATTCATCATTTCTGTGATAGGCACGAAAAGAGTCCTCAATGGTAGGCAACGCACTGACAATGCCCCGGGTATTGTAGGTGTCTATAGGCAGCGGCGACCACTTACCATCAGGTGGCCCGTTGCTTGTTTGCCACTTATTCTATAAAAATAAAAAAAGGCCTCCCCCACCGATCTCCAGAAGGGATAATATGCCGGCCGGTTGACTATGTAATGTTACGGTAGACTAACTAATTGCTTTTTATAAATACAATAATTAATTACAGCCTGACTACTATTTCTAATATTGACATTATAACTATTAATTAAAATTTGATCTAGGTACATTTTAATAATTTTATAATAATATATTTGCATGATATTTCTGACATAAATTTAATAATTATAATATTTGCATGTTAATTAAGATATGTACTAATTTAATTTGTTTTCACAATTTATAATTCGCACTGTACTTAAAATTATTTTCCATGTAAGGGAAACCTAACTTCAAGACACGGGTGATCAAACCCAGTTTGATGGTTAGCGCAGTTAATGTTTCTGGAAAGTACTATAATGAAAATAAATTATTTGTATTTGTATTGCTACCACTACTAATACTAATATTGCTACTAATTTTGGTTTTTAATTTGTTGTTTTAATTTTATTCATAATGTCTGTATATTTTGTTTCTGTCATAAATAAATATTTTTCTTTCTTTTTAACCGACTTCAAAAAAAGGAGGTTATCAATTCAACTGTTTTTTTTTTGTATGTTTATTACGCGATTACTCCGGCAATTTAGAATTGCTTTTGATGATAATTTTTTTTAAAATTTAAATTCTTATTGACTATGTTATAATAATGAAGTCAAAAATTAAAAACGCAAGGGCAAGGCAACGTATTTTGCTACTTAGATGACCTCATCATTCGTCTCACCTAATCGAAATGTAATTGGTTTTTTTAATTGATATTTTATGGTGGTACGGAACCCTCAGTGCGCGAGCCCGACTCGCACTTGGCCGGTTTATTAGTTTATTATTTTCAAGAGCGTTTCCCTCACATGTATATTTACCTGTAATATGTAACTAGAGGGCACAGTTTGCACTTGTACACAGCTTCGTGGCTCTTGGAATGCGTGTCGAGACTCCTTTTGCTCCGATGCCGCACGCCACATGTGGGACAAGGAAAGTCACCTGCACTCTCCTGCAAAAACAATTATATCGCTTTTTATAACTAAACTAGCGGTCCGCCCCGGCTTCGCACGGGTATAGATTATAGCCTATGTCACCCGGGGATAGCGTAGCTTCACAACAGTGAAAGAATTTTTCAAATCGGTTCAGTAGTTTCGGAGCCTATTCAATGCAAACAAACAAATCTTTCCTCTTTATAATATTAGTATAGATTAGATAGATAGAAACTACAGGGTTACGCATATACGTTCTACGTTTCTAATCCGTACGGCCAAGGATTGGAACAACCTGTCAGCTTCCTTGTTTCCTGAGATATAATCTGGGCCTTTTCAAGGCCAGAGTGAATAGGTATCTTCTAAGTCTGCGTGCTTCATCTTCGACCACATCGTCGAAGTGTAAAAAATTAAGATTTACACCCGTGCGAAGCCGGGGTGCGTTGCTAGTATACTATGAAAGGAAGAAACTTGTGTTCCACAACTTACCTCGTGACTGTTTTTATGGTTCTCTATTTGCGCCTCATATTTGAACCCCAGGAAGCACATCTCACATTTATATTTCGCGTTCAAATAGCACGCATAAGACCGCCTCTTTTCAAACTCTTCCGCGACCTGAAGTTCATAAATTTATAAATAAATAAATAAATAATAAATATTCGAGACATTTTTTGCACACACGGTCATCTGACCCCAAACTAAGCAAAGCTTGTGATATGGCTGCCAGAGACTGATATACATACATATATAGTTTTAAATACATACTTAAATAGATATAAACACCCAGATATAGAACAAACACAAATGTTCATCACACAAATGTTTGTTCTAGATGGGAATCGAACCCACGCCCCCAAGCTCAAAAGGCAGGTTCACTACCAACTGGACCAACGGGCTATCTAATACAGTGTAAACTCTATATAGCGACACTCGATTTAACGACAAACTCCCTCATCATAATCAGCCTTTTAACGGTCCACTGCTGGACTTTTAGTCTACCCCCGAAAGGGTGATTGGGCCATATCCACCACGCTGGCCCAGTGCAGGTTGGTTGATTCACATACGCCATTGAATTTCTTCTCCGCAGGTTGCTTTCAACCGCTCCTTTTGGAGATCGATGGGGAGGGCTATGTCCAGCAGTGGACGTAATCGCGTAACATGCGGTCGAATTGACAACCTCCTCTTTTTTTGAAGTCTGTAAAAAAACAATCTCACGTTGAACTCACCTTTTCTTTAGTGTTGAGGTATTCTATGGTAAATACGGACTCGTACTGGTGTTCATTTTGGTACTTATTCTGTATGTGCTTTAGGGTGTTTATTGCTCGCACCTCGAGGGTTGGCTTCCCTGAAAAAAAAAACACTTTAGTTAAGTTAAATTAACCGTAAAGGTCCACAGCTCATAATAGTGAAGCCATCTTAAAGGAATGCAGGTCACAATGATAAAGCTACCTTAAAAGACTACAGCTAAAAATGTCGAAGCTACTTTAAAAGACCAGCTAAAAATGGCGTAGCTACCTTAAACGACTACAGCTAAAAACTTCGAAGCTACCTTAAAAGACGACAGCTAAAAATGTCGAAGATACCTTAAAAGACTGCAGCTCAGAATTATGAAGCTACCGTACAAGACGTAGCTCATAATGGTAAGGCTACTTTAAAAGGACTGCAGCTTACAATGGTGAAGCCACCACCCGACTGCTTACCATGCACAAACCGCCACAGCCTTCTCATGAGGCACTCGGAAACCCTGTCGAAGCAGTTCATGATAGTTTCTTTGTTGATCACATAGCCATCCTCCGTCTTTATTTCACCGCACGAAGAAAATTTGGAAGTTAGCTCTGCTTTTAATCTGTCAAAATATATACATATATTTAGGGTTCCGTACCAACTAAAATTTCAACTGGCTATCTATGGGTATAGATAGCCAGTTGAAATTTTTACAGAATATGAAATGTTACGGCGGATTAACAAATAATAAAATAAAAAAAAGTAAGAACTAAACATGAATATTGGATACAAATAACAACGCTTATTGCAAATAATCTGTTATCTTCGTTTGAGTTCGTTCGTTAAGTATTTTATTTTATATATGAGGAGTTAGAAAGTACTATTTGTTGCTTAATCACATTGAGATGCACTTCCTATATAGTCACAATCTCACAGTGAAAACAGTCAAAAAACGTCCGAGCGTCATTGTACATAATATATTGTGTCAATTATATACTTCACAATGCCACATTTACTGCAATGTAGACGTTATGTCGCTTGCATAGTGTTCAACGTTAGTTGTCCGCTATGTCATCGCGTTGTAGTCGGATCGCGGAGTTTTGGTTCGGACGTTTTTTGGCACGATTGCGACTCTATATTTATTTTATCTCGATGCTTAATAATGACGTATTATTGTCGTTATTTAGAGTGGGTGTGATGCTACATAGAGTGTATCATTGTATGAACAACGTAACCCAAACAAAGTCAAGTAATTTCGACGTTTCAGGGAGTTTTTTTTTTTTAAATCGAGTGTTGCTACATGGAGTTTACACTGTATTTGTAATTATTAGATTGTAATTATTGATTCTAATTATAATTCAAAGTGTGTGTGATAAGATCTGGGGCCTTACGGACAACTGCTATTACAGGCACCTAATCCGCTCAGTTGGAAAATCACGCGACCGCAAACCTTATCGCGCCCAGATACGGTTTGTGGTCGCGTGATTTTCCAAATGAGCGGATTAGGTGCCTGTAATAGCAGTTGTCCGTAAGGCCCCTGCACTGACATCCCGCTTGGGGTGTATTGTGCATTTGCCCACCAGCCGAGCTCCTTAAAATAACGGAGCACGGCTTTGGGTCGCTGACTATACTGCTCTACCCCTATTACGCCAGGTGTTGTGGTATTGGAGACTTGTTGTTGAGTTTCAAGGAGTCTTGACCTTCATCGTATCTTCTGTGGTCTTGCAGTGCAGTAGTACATTCTCCACAGTCTCGTTCTCCTGTAGACAGCCTCGGCACAGAGGACTGTCTGTGGCTCCAATTTTAAATAAGTGATTGTTTAGGTCAGTGACCTGTGATATTAACTATTGATTATTAGGCCGCCAATTGTCACTATAGTTTTATGTTAATTTCTGGTGTTTACAATATAGAGTTATCTATCTATCTATTACTATTTGTAAGTCAAACAAGATAGTACCATTACACAAACACACACACATATATACACACACACAAACACACATCCACATACAATCACAAACATAATTAGCCTAAAACATTAATAGTAATCAAAATAGTACTAAGTTCTCTTTTATTCATAGTTTCTTTGTAATCGATCACAGTCTCCCGCGACACAGGCTAGCCCTAGTGCGGGGTCTACTAGAAAACTGTATACTTATTTTGAATTTTTAAGGTAAATAAAGATATTTGTATTGTATTTGTATATGACCACAAACCTTTCATTGGGATTCATAAGTCCTTCTTTATAATTTATTAGTTTTCCACAATTTTCTTGTATGGAGTCCAAATCGGCGCTCAAACTTGCCAACTTGGCCACCACACCTTTTCTTTTCACCCTCTGCCCTTTATCTTCTTTGTCGCACATTTTCTTTTTTGCCACACTTCTTTTTGTCGTACTATCGTCTTTAGCAAGAGATATGTTGGGCATATCTGTGAGAGACGTCTTTTCCCATTTTTTGTAAATTGTATTCAAATCTTCATTCATATTATGTAGTTTAACGATAATATTTTTCTCAGTTTCAAGTAATTGTTCATCGTCATTATCATAATTCTTTTCCTTTTTTATATCTTCTTTGTCAAACTTCTTTTTTGTCACACTTCCTTTTATCTTTTCCGTGTTTTCAGCCGATTGTGACGATTCATTTCTGCGCAATCTTTTTGCTGCTAAGAATTCATCATCACTGCTCTGGCTCACATCATCTGCTATTATGGTATCATCTATTCCATCATCATTTTGCGCTGTATCATTTTCATTTACTAATTCTGTATCACCTTTCTCATGTAAGTCATCGCTTTGTATTAGAACTTCTTGGAAAGCGTTTGTTTCTTCAATTTTGACTGTGAGTTCTTGTAGTCCACCTTCAGTTATATGAATTTCTATTTCCTTTTTGATGTCGCCGTTTGTAAGTTTTTCAGAATCAAATTCCTGTAAAGGGAAAATAGAGAATAAATATTTTTGCTTGCAAAAAATTAAGAGAAATAGGCTTGGCAATATTTTTTTTATTACCTCATGAAAAAGCTAAGCAAGCAACAAAGGGAGGCCTATACCCAGCAGTGGGTCACTCAGGGCTGCTGATGATAAAAAAGCTGGTCATAAATAGAGCTCATCAACGAAAACAACATTTGTTCAATAGTAAGATAAGTATTTTAATTTCATGCAAGCATATAGCACATTATGACGTCAAGTCGTGCGCGTGCCACACAAATGCTATACAAACACACGATTTGCGGGAAAGGGACAGAGAATCCCCCCAAAAACTTTAAATGCTTATAACTCAGATATGTATCAGCCAATTTAAATTATTGGAGTGAAAACTTCTATAGACACGTTGGGCACTTTTTGGGATGGGGAAAAGCACTGAACTCGCGTCATCGTTGCGCTCAGATACATCTATATAGATGAGTGTGTGCGTAATACTAAGAAGTTTTCACTTCTGTCGGCAGCCTGCCTTTTTGTTCCACCTTTGTATTCTTCTGACATTTTGACCTGTAAAATGTTAGTTCCGTTTCTACGTTTTGGTGTCGCACTGCACTTTATGCTTTCAGAAATGGGATTTAATTATCACATTGTACTCACTTCATGTTCCAGATTTGGTCCAGGGTCCTCGTATATGTATATTTTGGTATCGCTCTGTTTGTACACTTTTAGAGGTATCTGGGGAACTTGAGTGTGAAGGGAACTCAACGGCTTTCTGTTCTGCAAATGATGTAATAGGTAATGATTAATACGACTGTTTGGGCCTCATAAACAAGCTCAAAGAGGGCTATGCTCGGGGTTTCTCTACGAGATCGAATCAGAAATGAGGAGGTCCGTAGACAAACGAAAGTCACCAACATAGTGAGAATTAGCGAGTTGAAGTAACAGTGTACAGGGCACATAGCACACAGAACAGACGGCCGATGGAGCCAAAAGGTGGAGACCACGAACCGGTAAGTGCAGCGTAGGATGTCCAACCACAAGATGGACAGACGACCTAAAAGAGACCGCAGGGAAACGCTAGATACAGGTCGCTTCTTACCGGCCCTTTTGGAGTAGATGTCCAGCAGTGGACGTCCTACGGCTGAAATGATGAATACGACTGTTGTAATATTGATCTAGGTGGAGGTTTTATTAATTATAATATTAATTTTTAAAAACTTTTTTATATTCTTCTCAGCAAACCCTTTAATTTGAAACTCATATCATGATAAGAACATTTGTCCGCCATCTTGGGGCATCCATATTTAATAGGGTATTTGACTACTTTTGGGAAACTATTGCACATTATTGTCTGATATAAAATAATGTATACTGCATTTATATTTTCTGGATATCAGTCGTATTTGCGATATAAATCGATGTTAAAGTTTGAATAAAAAAATATCGCGCCAAAACGCAGACCTGCGTCATAGCTCCGATCACGTGACTAATTGACGTCACACAAAACAAACAACTGCAGCCAGGCTGCAAAAGTTTGATGATTAATTAATTTCTAATAGAAGTAATGGTTTATAAATATTGTGTAGTGCCAAAATGTACAAATACTTCCATAAAGACACCGGATAAAATATTTGTTCCTGTTCCAATGCACCCAAAACTCCCCAAAACTCGAAAAAAGTGGTTGGAACTAAGTAGCTCGTAGAGAACCCAAAAGTATTGGAGCTAATTCAAGTGTTTCTATGTGCGAAGATCATTTTGAGGTACATATTTGAGTCTATATATTTCTATTATAATTTGTGTTTTTATTGCATTACTATTTTATGTACTGTTACTTTCTTTTTAAACATTGTAAAGCTCGACATAACCTAACAAAATAGTTATATCCACTTACTACAACATACTTTTTGTACAACTTGATTGAATGTTTTGCTTGGAGAACAATTAAAAATTAATACTGACATTGTAGTTTTTACGTTTTGAGTTCTGCAGCGTAGAAACAATGACGTGGATTATTATTAAAGAAATATGCAACCATAAAAACATTAATTTTGGGTAAGTTACTGCTGTCTGCTTGCACAAAATGTTTCTCCATTCTTCTCACATTTAACCTCCGGAATGTTTTTGGTGAAAATTTCTGGATAAATCGCTCTCAAAATAGCTTTACAACATTAAATTCGCAAATATCAATACAAAATCTGTTTGTTTAGATTTGTGTGACGTCACTAGGGATGAAGCCAGTTACAGACCGTTTTCGATCACGTGATCAAATGTCGAAAATACAGTTATTTTATTCGCGTTTTTTACAAAAAATAAGCATATTTTTATCAAAAAATCAATGAAATATGCTTTTTCATTATGTCATGTTTATGGATGGCGTCAATTGGCATAATATTTTTAATACAGTCAAGTACCCTATTTATCATCTAGGACCAAAGTGCTTGGGAAGACAAAACAAACAAACCCCAAATCAACGGGGTTACGTTGTTTCATTTAGAAGTTCCTATGGCCACCTTCTGTCTCCATCAGACCAGCTCGATGGTACCATAACATTGCATTGTCACCGAACTTACATAAGTATGTCAAATTTCAGCTCAACCGGTCGAAGATTTCTGCTACAATATTGAGTTGCAAGATTCCACCCGAACAAACCTAACCTCTCTTCGTAGGACCTAGTTTATTAATGTAAGGGTAGGTACTGATATGCATGACTATTACTTTGACTTAATTAATTTATTGTATAATGTTGACATTTTTAGTTTATTTTAAATTTCAATTGTTAATAATAATTATTTATGTAATGTGACTAGCTACAATTTTTTTTTTCTATTGATATATTTTTTTTTATTGTGTGAGTCTATGTTACTTGGAAATAAATAAATTATATATAACATTGCATTGTTACTGTACTTAGACATAAGTATGTCAAATTACAGCTCATTCGGTTGAGGATAACCTGGATAACAAAAATGGCTTAAATTCGCAAGAATTCGGTCGCAAGATTTGTCCCATACATACATACATACTAACAGGGCAAGTGATAGCCCATTGGTCCAGTTGGTAGTGAACCTACCTTCTGAGCCTGAGGGTGTGGGTTCGATTCCCACGTAGGACAAACATTTGTGTGATGAACATTTGTGTTTGTTCTATATCTGGTTGTTAATATCTATTTAAGTATGTATTTAAAACTATATATGTATGTATATCAGTCTCTGGCAGCCATATCACAAGCTTTGCTTAGTTTGGGGTCAGATGACCGTGTTTGCGAAAATGTCCGTAATATTTATTTATTTTATTTAAAGTTAAATAAAAACTTGTAAAAATGGCCAGAAAAAACTGAACACAAACCAATTTTAACGACTCCATCCATCTTATCTTCCACTAGCAACGCCTTTAGGTGCCGGAGGCTTGCTTCGCACGGGTGTAAGTCTTATTATTTTACACCTTGGGTTAGATTATTGGAGTTTAAGTAAGGATCCCTATTTAAAAATAAATAATAATATAGCCTATTTCACCCGGGGATAGTGTACCTCCCCAACAGTGAAAGAATTTTTCAAATCGGTCCAGTAGTTTCGGAGCCTATTCAACGCAAACAAACAAACAAACAATCAAGTCTTTCCTCTTTATAATATTAGCATAGATATCATTTAATGCAATAATAACAGAAAACTTACTGTTTTTCCGTAGACCACGTTTCGGTGCCATAGCTGCAATATTTTGGCGGCTTTTACGCATTTCTGATTGAAGTTGTACGATTTATTGAGCAAGTACTCACATTGAGGACATAGTCGAGAGTCTACATGGAATAACTGAAAACAAATCACCCCGATATTGTAAATCCAAAAATATGTGTGGCTTGCTTTGATTCGGCTGAAACTAAATAATTTTAAAAGATTTTATCGTGTGCATTTTAAATTCAGTCGTCAAATTAATACAACAGAAGCTACAACGTGGGGTTCTTCAAAAAGCGAGTAAATAGTCTTGAAAGGGTCGGCAACGTATTTGTGATGCCTCTGGTGTTACAAGTATCCATAGGCGACAATGACTGCTTAAGCCGATTCTCAAGACTAGAAGCTTAGTCTGAACTAGGGATTTGTTAGAATTATTGTTAGTGTTGAGTTTCTTGGCACGTTTCTCAATAGACTCCAACGCCCCAAGTTTCCTGAATGTTACTCAGGTCAACTGTATTCATCTCTTAGCTAACTCGCAATATTGTTTAGAAAAGAAACCATCTAAAATCTACCAGAGGTTTACAAAGCTCTTATAAATAAATTTTAAAAACTCACAGCAAAGTCGGTCACCGCATAATGGTAATTTGACAATACTTTATCGATTTCTTTGAGCTTTACGTCGGTACGTAAGCAGATTTTGCAAATATCTATAGGGTCAACCATTATAGTAACTTTTTACTTTCATAATCTTCCCTAATTTCAACAAACAAACCAAAAAACAAAACGAAAACAGAATTCTATTTCCATAAAATTCAGAGAATTTTTTTTTTCTTCTTCCCCGAGTTGGGGCTTTTGGCTCCGCATGATTGATGCAGTTGCCATATACAAGTCGTATGAGTTTAGTTTAAATTCAGAGAATCCTATACAAACCAACTGACAATGACTGACATGACAACTGACAGAATGCCGAATGACAGAAATAAGGTATGGACTTAATATTTTTTCATGACCGTGGATACAATGGCCTTCAGTCGTATTAAACTTTTGCATATTGACTGTATAATGTAATAATAACGTCGTGTTGTAATGGTATTAATGTGTAATGAGTGTTAATGTTTACTAATGGTGGAATATGTGCTCGTGAACGCGCTCGAGTGAGGAGAACTGATTTGTCATGGTGAAACATGTGTTTTCGTGTTGTTTCCAAAACTCCATAGAAGCCTCCACCACTTTTCTGGTACATGAGTTGACTTGACCGTGACTTACTTTGCTTGACTCGTGTGACGTGATCTATTTTATTACTATGTAAACTTGGTTAATATTACTACTGAAGGACTTTGTTTCCATGGCTGTTTAAAAAAAAAAACAATGAAAAAGAGTATGTTACGACTTCTGACGCCAACGTGAACCTCCGCTAGGAGCATAGATTCAGTATGAATCTATGGCTAGGAGTAATAGTGTTCCGTGACGTGAACAAACGATCAATAAACTGTTTCATCGTCGCACGTTCAGGAACACGTCTTTAATAAATAATTATCCACCATTATTACGAATTCCTACTCGAAAATAGACAGGTTTATGAAAATAATACATTGAGACATGTTTTTTACCACACCTTGCAGAGAATATTATTATATAGCATACTTACCAAGGATTTTACACCCAAATCAAATTGTTTTGTACACTTTAAGAAATAGTCATTTTTAATAAACATAATAAAATAATTTTCTTGTTATTACAGATCAAAATAGCAATAGATAAAAGCCGTACGCTTTACATTGTAATACAAATACAATATCAGCTGACGCTAGAGGTCAACGAACGACCTGCGCCGCGCGCACGCTTTACATTGCTGGTTTGTAAAATTCTAAGCTACGAAAACAACAAGTATAATGTAAATATACAGTATAGTAGTCCTCGGTATTCGATTGTGTTTAGATAGTATAATGATAGTGTTTTGGTTTATTTGTCCACGTCCGTAGATTTCTCTCCTAGCGCGATTTTAATGGCCCCCTGCCAACTAATAGTGTATTTTAGTCACTCATAAAATCTCCAGTCATGTCCATGTCTGTGGTATTTCTTCCCTTGCGCATAATTGATGCCCCTCTTGACGTGACCCACGTCGTTGAGAGCCCCCAGCGACTACTGGGGTAGTTTAGTCGCCCATCATACTTCCACTCTTGTCCATGTCGGTAGTTTTGATGCCCCTCTTGACGCAACGCACGTTGTTGAGAGTCCCCAGCAACTACTGGGGTAGTTTAGTCACCCACCATACTTCCACTCTTGTCCATGTCGGTAGTTTTGATGCCCCTCTTGACGCAACGCACGTTGTTGAGAGTCCCCAGCGACTACTGGGGTAGTTTAGTCACCCACCATACTTCCACTCTTGTCCATGTCGGTAGTTTTGATGCCCCTCTTGACGCAACGCACCTTGTTGAGAGCCCCCAAACAGCTAGTATATTTTAGTCACTCATATCCCCGTCTGTAGTTTTCTCCACTCGGGCGATATTGGTGCCCCTCTTGACGCGACGCACGTTGTAGTGGACCCCTCGCACATGCTCGTTCAGAGAGGTGCTGTGAAGAAATGCTTTGCCACAAATGTTGCACTTATGCCGACGGGTGCCAATGTGAAACTGGAAAAAACAAGTTTGTAAATTAAAACTTTGTCTATACTAATATTATAAAGAGGAAAGATTTGATTGTTTGTTTGTTTGTTTGCATTGAATAGGCTCCGAAACTACTGAACCGATTTGAAAAATTCTTTCACTGTTGGGAAGCTACACTATCCCCGGGTGACATAGGCTAAAATCTATATCCGTGCGAAGCTGGGCCGGACCGCTAGTTTACAATATTTTTATACCCTTTTGATTTCTTAGTTTTTCGCGATTTTTACACATTGTAATTAAACACTTTAACGGATATTTTCGATGATTGGAATTTGGATATTCTCCTTGTTGGTTAGATACGATTTACGATTGGCATAACTTTGTTACAGAGAGTATGCGGCATCTTATTCTTTTATAAGCGCGGGTAAGTCTGCTTTGACCACCAACTCGCCTGTTGGTAAGCGACGATGTGGTCGAAGATGAAGCACGCAGACTTCATCATCATCATCATCATTTCAGCCGTAGGACGTCCACTGCTGGACATAGGCCTCCCCCATCGATCTCCAAAAGGGCCGGTTGGAAGCGGCCTGCATCCAGCGTTTCCCTGCGGTCTCTTTTAGGTCGTCTGTCCATCTTGTGGGTGGACGTCCTACGCTGCGCTTACCAGTCCGTGGTCTCCATTCCAGAACCTTTCGGCCCCATCGGCCATCTGTTCTGCGTGATATGTGCCCTGCCCACTGCCATTTCAACTTACTAATCCGGTGGGCTATGTCGGTGACTTTCGTTCGTCTACGGATCTCCTCATTTCGGATTCGATCTCGTAGAGAAACCCCGAGCATAGCCCTCTCCATAGCTCGTTGTGCGACTTTGAGCTTGCTTATGAGGCCCATAGTGAGAGACCACGTTTCAGTGCCGTATGTCATCACTGGTAACACACACTGGTCGAAGACTTTCGTCTTAAGGCACTGAGGTATTTTGGACGAGAAGACGTTGCGTAGTTTACCGAACGCTGTCCAGCCGAGTTGGATTCGCCGATTGACCTCTTTCTTGAAGTTGGACCTACCTAGTTGGACTGTTTGTCCTAGGTAGACGTACGCGTCAACAGCTTCAAGAACTGAGTGCCCAACTGATACTGGGGTGGGCACAACATGGATATTTGACATGACCTTTGTCTTGTCCATGTTCATTTTAAGGCCCACCTGTTGGGAGACTCGATTGAGGCCTTCGAGCATCATGCTGAGATCTTCCATCGACTCTGCCATGACCACAATATCGTCGGCAAACCGAAGGTGAGTGATGTACTCGCCGTTGATGTTGATGCCGAGTCCTTGCCATTCCAGGAGCTTGAAGGCATCTTCCATTGTGGCAGTGAACAGTTTCGGAGAGATAACGTCTCCCTGTCTCACGCCTCTTCGCAATGGAATTGCCTTCGAACTCTGCTCCTGTACTCGAACCGACATGGTGGCGTTATTGTACAAACACTTCAACACTTCGACATACCGATAGTCAATACGGCATCGCTGGAGAGACTCGAGCACCGCCCATGTCTCGACCGAATCAAAGGCTTTCTCATAGTCCACAAACGCCAAACATAGTGGCAAGTTATATTCTTCGGTCTTCTGTATAACTTGGCGTAGCGTGTGGATGTGGTCTATGGTACTATAGCCTTTTCGGAAACCGGCTTGTTCGATAGGCTGGAAGTCATCGAACCTGCGATCGAGACGATTCGTGATGACCCTCGAAAACAGCTTATAAACATGGCTCAGAAGCGAGATGGGTCTGTAATTCTTCAGCAAGGTTTTGTCACCTTTCTTAAAGAACAGCACCACCACGCCTCTGTTCCATGCTTCTGGCGTTATACCTTCGAGTAAGACAGAATTAAAGAGCTTCTGAAGGACTCTGAGTACCGGTGTTCCACCCGCTTTCAGAAGCTCTGATGTGATTCCATCGTCCCCCGGCGCCTTGTTGTTCTTGAGCTGTTTCAGGGCCATCCTAATCTCGTACAGGCTGATGTCCGGGATATCTTCGGTATAGTGTCGGCTCAGCTTGGCTCTTGGGTCTTTGGCCGAGCTGCTCACAGGTTTAGCAACCGAAGTGTATAACTGTCCATAGAACCTTTCGATTTCCCCTAATACCTCGGCTTTGGTCGACGCTACACTACCATCTTCCCTCTTCAGCTTTGTCAGCTGGCTTTGCCCAATAGACATGTGTCTTGCAAACACTTTGGAGCCTTTGTTTTGCTCAATCGTCTCTTTAATACTGTTCGTATTAAAGGTACGTATGTCGTGCCGCAATGACTTCCAAATTTGTCTATTGAGCTGCCTATATGAGTCAGCGTCATCGGAACATTGTAGTTGTAACGAGCGTCGATCAGCCATGAGGTTGCGGGTATGGTCGGATAATTTTTGAGGTCTATCTGTGCGCCGGCCAGGTCTAAAAAACTTAGAACCTACCGCATGGACAGTTTCCACTAACCTGTTATTAATCTCATCCACGGAAGCAAAATTCTCCAGGCAATCAAAGCGATTAGACAGCTCGAGTTGAAAGCTCTCGGGGTTTTGAATATGGGCATGGTTCGGTCGGAGCGTGGACTTCATTAAGCGGGACCTCTCAATTTTAACGTTAATATTCAATGTGCCTCTTACTATTCGGTGATCACTACCGGTTTTCACCCTGTGAATCACAGAGACATCATTGAATATTTGTCTCTTGGTGGTCATAATGAAGTCTATCTCATTTCTCGTAGAACCATCGGGGCTCATCCAGGTCCATTTCCTGTGAGGCGGCTTCTGAAAGAAAGAGTTCATCATAAAAAGTCCCTCTTTCTCCAGAAAGTCGGCCAGCCTCTGTCCCCTAGGGTTCCGTTGCCCACAGCCAAATTTCCCCACTTTCAACTCATCATCACTTCTCTTGCCCAACTTCGCGTTAAAGTCCCCCATAACAACAGTGAAGTGGGTCTCGGACGTATGTATGGCTCTACTAATGTCCTCATACATAACCTCCACTTCATCATCTGGGTGTGACGAGGTCGGTGCGTATACCTGAATGACCTTCAACGAATATCTCTTGGATATTCTGAGTATTAGGTATACAACCCTGCTCGAAACACTGTCGATGGTGATAATGTTGTTAATGAGGGACTTGTGGATGAGAAAGCCGACACCACCTTGGGACTGTTGGTCGCCCTCCCGGTAGTAGAGTAGGTTACCGGATTTCAGGGTTATCGTGTCCTCGCCCTCTCTACGGACTTCGGATAAACCCAAGATATCCCAACGTACCCTACCCATTTCTTCTTCCAGCTCAACAATCTTCTCATCAGTCCTCATGGTGCGTATGTTGTGTGTTACCAGGGCCAGTCGTCGTCGTTGGGGTTGGTAGCCGAGCGTCTGCCGGGGATTCTTAGCACCCCTGGCCCCGCCGTTACCATGACCGCTACCGTAGCCAGGAATAGCGGGGCTGCCGGGGACTGGGGGCCTGGTCCTTTTTGTATTCATCATTGAAGGGGGGGATTGCCAATACTCGCCACGCTTGGCAGGCGGGTTGGCGAGCGCAGTCGGTGTTTTTATACTCAGAAGACGCTGCTGCCCGTCTTCTGGTTGATCCCTTAGCCGACTTCTACGGCACCCACGGGAAGAGAAGGGACTTAGGAGCACGCAGACTTAGGAGATATCTATTCACTGTGACCTTGAAAAGGCCCAGATTATATCTCCGGAAACAAGGAAGCTGGCAGGTTGTTCCAATCCTTGGCCGTACGGATTAGAAATGTGGATTCGAAACGTTTGGTACGTATCCAAGGAAAATCCACAATGTATGTGGGCTGATTTCCTACTTGTCCTGTAGTAGAAAGGGGATGGCAGGATAAGGTCATGTAGCTCTGATGCACATTCTCCGATATGGATCCTGTAGAAAATTGACAGACTCGCTACTTTACGGCGGTGTCCTAGACTGAAAAGTTTCTTAGCCACTAACTTCTCATCGCCTATAAGACGAGCAGCACGCCGGTCCACCTCCATCTCCATCGGCATCTGCGATTGACACCCTAAAGAAGAGCTTCAGGAGGAACAACTTAGACAAATTTTATCCCGGATATAACGCGGGTGAAACCGCGGGGCGCAGCTAGTACAATGATAAAACCTTCATTCATCATCGTCATTTCAGCCATAGGACGTCCACTGCTGGACATAGGCCTCCCCCATCGATCTCCAAAAGGGCCGGTTGGAAGCGGCCTGCATCCAGCGTTTCCCTGCGGTCTCTTTTAGGTCGTCTGTCCATCTTGTGGGTGGACGTCCTACGCTGCGCTTACCGGTCCGTGGTCTCCATTCGAGAACCTTTCGGCCCCATCGGCCATCTGTTCTGCGTGCTATGTGCCCTGCCCACTGCCACTTCAACTTGCTAACCCGTTGGGCTATATCGGTGACTTTCGTTCGTCTACGGATCTCCTCATTTCTGATTCGATCTCGTAGAGAAACCCCGAGCATAGCCCTCTATAGCTTAAGCCTTCACTCACCAACATATGATTGTGCAAGTTCGATTGGGTCCGGAACTTTTTCCCGCATTGCTTGCACTCCTTGGTGGGTGGGAAGTGCCTCAGTCGGTGTTCGTTTAGCGCTATGGAGCTGTGACACCGCTTCGGGCAAAGATCGCACGCATAGGGACGCAGACCAGTGTGCGTGTTCAGGTGGTAACGTAGCGACGTGGCGTTCTGTAAAAAAAAAAAAATTAAAAAAATTAGTTCACTTCTCACACTCGTAAAATCTTGTTTATGTCCAGTGTAAGCGGACTAAAACCACTTTTTATGCTCTTGTGCATAAAAGCAGACTTTTGTGCATAAACATGTTCATTCTTTTAAAAAAATCAAAGAGTTTTTTTCTTTGTTAATGATAGGCTTGCGTTTGACCGCCAACTCGCTTGATGTTAAGCGATGATGCGGTCTTACGGTGGAGCACGCTTGCCTAGAAGAAACCGATTCACTTGTAGACACCCAGATTGTAACTATCGGGGAATACCCATTTAGGCAGCGCATTCCACAGACTAGCAGTTCGCATAATAAAAGTGGAATCAAAGCGCTTCGTTCGGGATTTCGGAATATCAACCATAAAGCGGTGTCGATTGGAATACCGAAGTATGAATCTAGCAAATTTATTTTCACTTCTCACACTCGTAAAATCTTGTTTATGTCCAGTGTAAGCGGACTAAAACCCCTTTTTATGCTCTTGTGCATAAAAGCAGACTTTTGGGCATAAACATGTTTATTTATTCTTTTTTTTTAATCAAAGAATTTCCGTTTGTTATATTTTTTAACATTAATTTTCATAAAGGATGTTTTTGTAAAAATCGAGTAGGTGTCTGTAAAAATCTATCAGGGTATTATTAAAAAGTGTAGGGCGCTCCGTGCGGAAGTGGAGACTCAGCCACCCGATACTGACAGTATAATGTGACACCACGCTGACAATGAACTGACTCACCCAAAATCCCTTGGCGCAGACATGGCACAGGTGTTTCCTCTTGTCTGCGTACACGGCGTCCATGTCGAGTGTAGGGTGCTCCGTGCGGAAGTGGAGACTCAGCCACCCGATACTGCCGCAGGCGCCGCACTGACGAGACACTCATATGAATCCTGGGGTTGCCAATGGAATCGACTGCCCAATAAACCCATTCTTATATTTTCCATTGCTGCCCCGGGCTTATCAATATCCCCATCTTTCGTTCCTATCAATAATAGCTATGTTAATGTCTTAGCTATTATTGATAGGAACGAAAGATCTACAATAAAGAACATTGGTTGAAAAAATTCGCGCTTAGTTTTGAATTTTCTGCTCTATTCTGTTTGTTTCTAGTAGCAGGTTCTTAATAATAGCAACGTCGATTTTTTAAATTTTACTTTATTAACATATTTAATTGGTTCACAGTAATTAACACACTAAGACAGCCATTTTACAAGAGAGCTAAGTTGCCATAGACAAATCATAATTACGGACAATTCCATAAACATCAATTGGACTGGCATTCTCGTTAAGATTTCCACACTTAGGGTTCTGTACCCAAAGGGTAAAAATGGGACCCTATTACTAAGCCTACGATGTCTGTCTGTCCTATTTAAACAGCTGTATATGTCGAACTGTAATAGATAGCTAGTTGAAATTGTCACAGAATATGTAACGTTACGGCGGATTAACTAACAAATAATAAAAAAGTCAAAAAGTAAAAACATAAGGGGGGACCCCATACAAAAAACGTATTTTTAAACGTATTTTTGTATTAGCTCTAATGTAAAAACGGTAATACGTACAAACGTCAAACTTGGCATGATTATAGTACACGCTCTAAAGTATAACAACAAATAATAAATAATGGCCAAGTGCGAGTCGGTGACAAGTTTCTGTTCATTAGTTATCAACTGGTAATTTCGTTATTGGATTCTGTGGTGGTACGGGACCCTCAGTGCGCAAGCCCGACTCGCACTTGGCCGGTTTATTTAAATGATAAAATATATGGCCACGGGAAAAAGAAGTCCACGCTATGCCACTGTGTGGAATAAAGACTCACCGCACGACAAGTGATGGAAGGTGGTTTAGGTTTCTTGGTTCGGGGCCGCTTGCTGCAACAAACCATTTACCTATACTCGGTCCTAGCTTTATTAGCTCTAACAGCTGCAATGACATTGTAAAAATCTAATTGAACACATTTTCAGGACAAGACCCATACATTGTGGATTTTCCTTGGATAAGTACCAAACGTTTCGAATCCACATTTCTAATCCGTACGGCCAAGGATTGGAACAACCTGCCAGCTTCCTTGTTTCCTGAGATATAACCTTGGCCTTTTCAAGGCCAGAGTGAATAGGTATCTTCTAGGTCTGCGTGCTTCATCTTCGACCACATCGTCACCTACCAACAGGCGAGTTGGTGGTCAAACGAGGACTTAATCATGACACGACTTATCCGCGATAAAAAATTAAACTTTTTTGAATTTTATTTTTTTAAATTACTTAATTAATAGGCTTGCGTTTGACCGCCAACTCGCCTGATGTTAAGCGATGATGCGGTCCACGGTGGAGCCCGCTTGCCTAGAAGAAACCGATTCACTCGTGATTTGAAGACACCCAGATTGTTACAGCCTATTAGGCATTACCACAGTATACAAACATCTAGTACATATTATAGCGTAATGTCAAAAGTTATTTAATGTCATTGTCAACAAAGCTATTCACGGTCAAACTTGTTTTTGAGAATTTAATGGCTGTTGTATTCACAGAAAATATTTTGATTGTTTAAATTAGAACGGCTGTCGAGGCATTTTTGTAAGAAATTTGTTGTAGCCAGTTGCACGCATATAAACGAAACGTCAGTCATTCGAAATCAGTTAGCAACTGTGACGCGGAGTTCGACGCGTCGATCTAAATAAGAATGTTCAATCTAGGTTGTAATAGGCACTTGTACAAGCTTGTAATTTTTTTTTTATCTTATTTTCTTACTAGCTGAATCCCGCGGTGCTAGCCCGCGGTTTTCCAATTTTCCCTCATTTTCTGGGAGAATAAGTGCCCTATGTCCGTCCATATGATGTACACTATTTTCCTACCTAAATTCGTTAAGTTCGGCTTAGTGGTTTAGTCGTGAAAAGCGAACTAACATCCAGACAGAGAGAGACCATTGGCGGACCCAGGGCATTGGCGGGGGGGGGGGGGGGGGGGGGGGAGGGGGGGGGGGCATGGCGGCCATGCCCCCAAATTCCTCAAAACACCTAGCAATTCCATACATTCGATTAAATATATATATATACTCCCAAAAACATTACCCTCCTCCTTGGGCAGTCGGGTAAAAATACTCACAAGTTATAAGAGCCAGGGATCTTGGTGTTCTTGTGGGCCTGATGCCATGTGCGCTTGTGCTTGAGGAACACCTCCTCGGAGGGAAACGAGAGCTCGCACTCCGAACAGCTGACGGAGGCGACGCCCTCTGGCGGCGGGACTTCGTTCTGGAGACAATCAATCAATCCAGATATTAAGGGTCTTATTAAAAATTTTGACGAAAAAAGCATCGAGAACTGGATTTTTGGTATAATTTTTCTTTCGACTAATAAGATCTGTAGAAATTTCAGTTTTTTACATTTTTGCTGTATTAAATAGATCTGCATTTTTTATTGAATGTAGCTTCAGCTTCAGATTTTGGTAAAACTCAACATATCCATTTGTTACCTGCAATTTACAAAAGTAGTTTTTCGTGAAACTTTAGGAGGGAAAGTTTGAGAGTGGATTTCGTTAAATTACTCTCATAAAATAATAAAAATTTTATGTTATGGTTTACTTGTATAATATTTATCTTGAAAATTACGGCTTTATTTATTCGTTTTATGCCCGAAAATACAATTACTTAAAATTGAACGGTTCATTTTGTAATAGGACTCTTAATTCAGATAGCCCGTTGGTCCAGTTGGTAGTGAACCTGCCTTCTGAGCTTGGGGGCGTGGGTTCGATTCCCACCTGGTACAAACATTCATGTGAGGAACGTTATTTGTATGTGTGATTTGTTCTATATCTGGGTGTTAATATCTATTTTTAAGTATGTATTTAAAACTGTATATGTATGTATATCAGTCTCGGGCAGCCATATCACAAGCTTTGCTTAGTTTGGAGTCAGATGACCGTGTGTGCAAAAATGTCCCGAATATTTATTTATTTATAATTAATAATAGAAGATGAAACGTTTTTTAAAAATTGTGATTTGTGTCGTGTATATGATAATAATAAATAAACGTGCACACGTGACGCCCGCGCCGGTGCGACATGTATTGTAACGTTACCTGGTGCATGCGCTTCTTGTGCAGTGACACGCCAAGCGAGGATACGAAGGCGCGCCCGCACACTGTGCACACGTGACGCCCGCGCCTGTGCAATAGGTATTGGTGACGCTTGTACCCAGACATGCTCCTGGAAACATGTTAATGTGTTATGTATGTGTAATTAGTGTCGAACATGACTGTGGCGTGGAAATAAATAATGGGGATTTCCCAAATTTTCTCACGAAATAATCCTCATCAGTACTTATTTTTAAATAAAGTTAAATTTAAATAAAGTCCATTGCTTGAAATGGTTTTGTAATTACAATCTATAAAAAAATTTAACAATCCCCATTCTTAATTAAAAAAATAAATAAATATTAAACACTATAAACAATACTAGCTGCGCCCCGCGGTTCCACCCGTGTAGTGATGAAAAATGGTGATGATGATGATGATGAAAAGTAGCCTATGTCACTCTCTGGCTCTTGAACTTATACCCATGCAAAAATCAGATCGATCCGTTGCAGCGTGAAAGAGGAACAAACATTCATACATCTATACATCCATACATACATACAAACTTTCGCGTTTATAATATTAGTAGGATATATAATCAATGGTTGAAAAGTGAAAGCCATATCAATCAAACAAATAAAAAAAAGTATATATATTTTTTTTTTAAAGAGGAAAAATAAATCAGACTACACAACAGAACTCAAGAAACTCAATCAGAAGAAAAAAAGCTAAAAATACATAAAAAAAATTAAAGTTTTTTCTGGCTGTAAACAAGTCAACGTTCTTGGAATATTTACAACACAGATATACACAACCAGATCGGCAATATATTTTAGTGAAAGAGACAACTTGATATGGCTCAGCACAAGTACGAAAAGGACATAAATAGATTTTGTTGTCCTTATCGGCGTGACCTGTTTTTGGTACCTCAAGTGTCAAAATCTGTTATAATCAGTGACAAACAAAACGGGTCTGAATATTATTTATTGCCTTTTTTTGGTGATTAAATGTGATAAATGCGTGTTTCCTCTGAGAAATAATTGTAAAAGATATTTTACAATGGTTGGTTGTAGCATTTTGGGCTGCAAGAAGCGCAGTGAGCGAAAATACGATGAAATATCATTTCACACGTAAGTAAACATATAAAGCTTGTAACGATCACCTAAATAAATTCAGGATATCAATTCGCAAATATTTTATTCATAATTAGTCAGTTTTTAGGTCGATTTGTGGTCTAATTCTATGAATTTTATCAAATTATTCACTTAGAAAATAAATTATGAATGTTGCCAGTTTATGAAAGAAATTACCCACCGCAACTAACATAAATTATTCGTTCTGCAGGTTTCCAACTGATCCTGTCACATTGCTGAAAAAAGCTGGCACATTGCAAGAAGTGCAAAATACCGACCCTTTTATGCCCATATGAATATGGTGAATGTTAATATTAAATATATATTAATGAGGCCACAGTTATGAAGCTGGAAAAGCAAAAGGCGATTTCGGCGAACCGATTCAAAAAGCTACGAGCTGTTCGTGAAATTTGTACTGTAAACATTAAAGAGTCTATTTATCTAATTATTTGGAATGTTATACATAATTCCATTCATGAAAAAACTAAACTGACCAAGCGCGAGTCGGGCTCGCGCGCTGAGAGTTCTTTACAATCACAAAATACAAAAAGTTGTGCAAAAAGACAACATCACGCCCAGGCTGTCACCCATCCAAGTACCGACCGCGCCCGACGTTGCTTAGCTTAGTGGTAAACAGAAATTTGTCACTGACTCGCACTTGGCCAGTGTTTATTATTTGTTGTTTTACTTATGTTCACTATAATCCGCTAAATTTGACGCTTGTACGGATTACCGTTTTTACACTAGAACAAATCCAAAAATACGTTTAACGTTTGTTGCATGAGGGACCCCCGTTCCGTTTTAACTCTGACTTTTTTATTATATTTTATTAATTATAAAAAATCATGCTATGGTTACTTTACAACCTTTTTTCTAGTACTATATTCTAATCCTAACAAATAATTATAATAAAAACGCAAGTAACTTTCTGTCTGTTTTTACGAGGAAATGGCTAAGTCATGGTATAATAATATACTCCGCCAGGTATAGCAATCCGAGAAAAAATGTTTACGTGGGCGTCCCGCAATGATGTCATGATGTCAATTTACAACAGGTTCGAGAGAGATGACGATACACCACGTAACAGCTGATTGAATAAAGTGGCAACTGGACAGTGACGTCATTGCGGGACCACTCTCAAATTGCTAGACCTTGTTTTCTTAGATCATGGGCTAAGTCAAATTTTGTCAGGACGATAGGGTGTGTCATGAGGACAGACAACGTACTTTTCTTCCCAGAACATTGCAGGTAGCTCCGCGGGTTGCAGCAGCTAGTGTATAAAATATAAATATTTAAAAGGTAGTATTGTTTCCAAAGTACTCATTGAAGATTCACTACCCATCATAGTAGGTAAATTACCCTAACTTATAGCAAATCATTTTAATGTGGCAACACACTTTGATGAAGCGAGAGGCACTGAGCTAGCCACGCTCATTGAAAATCTATAGGTAGTAGATCTGTGATTTACAACTAGCTGACCTGACAGACGTTGTCCTGTCTTAGAACTGTCAAACACGCAAAGTCAAAATTGTAAATCAAATTTTTTTACACCTTGGGTTATTGGAGTTTTAGTAAGGATCCCTATTTTTTTTTTAAATATAATATAGCCTATGTCACCCGGGGATAGTGTAGCTTCCCAACAGTGAAAGAATTTTTCAAATCGGTTCTGTAGTTTCGGAGCCTATTCAATGCAAACAAACAAACAATCAAATCTTTCCTCTTTATAATATTAGTATAGAAAAGCTTACTTGGCGACGTTCCCGCAAATCTCACAGGTGTACGCCTTTCCCTGGTGCTGGTTATAGTGGTTCACCATCGAGTCTCTGGAATAGGACGTTCAAACATTCAACCCTGGTTGGCCAACTAGGTCAGCTTACTTAAAAATCAGCTGTTCTCATGCTCTCACATCATCAGTCAGAAAACGTCCACTGCTGAACAAATGCCTTTTTTTATGCCATAGGTGGCAAACAAGCAGACGGGGTATCTGATGGTTAGCAGTCACTGTTGCCTCTGTAATACCAGAGGCATCACAAATACGTGGCCGACCCTTTAGGACTCTAACTCGCCTTTTGAAGAACCCCATGTTGTATTATCTCGGAAACACCGTGGAAAGTAGCTCATTCCACATTTTGCAGGTATGAGACAAGAAGGATCGAGTGAATCACACAGTGTGCGATTTCCACTGGTCTTTGATGTGTGGATGAGCCTTCAGGCGGTGGCGGCTAGTGCCCCCTCTAGAGCCTCCCTCTTTAAAACCGGTTGCAGACTGCCCACTACGCATCTTTCGTCTCGTTCTAACACTGGTGCGAATACGTACTCGCACGCGAGTTGTGCGCGTCACTGCACGAGTGGCTATTTACGTTTGAACGCTACTTGTACTTGCAAGCTACTTCGCAGGGTCTGCCACGGGCTTTAGAGGGGGGTGTTACCATAATCCCCACGCTTGGCGGTTTGGTGATCGCAGTACGTTCCGTGTACTAATAGGCCGCCCATCCTCCGGCGGTTCTGGTGGCAGTTTTAGGACATACCCAGGTCCAATGTTTTACATTGTATCAAGTGTCAATGACCCTTTTTATGGAACAGCTGATTTTAACACTGGAAACGTTGCACTTCAATTTGTTACAAGCAGTGGTCGAATTGGACTTACTCATGAACCGGAACGCATTTCCCTTGAAACCTCTGTCCAAGAAGGAGGGTAATCTTTTTGGGTTGTATGTAAGCATGTAAGTTTGGCCGTGGTAGCCTATTTGGGAGACCGCTAGACTTGAAAGCGTGAGGTCGCGGGTTCAAACCCCGGGCCCGTACCAATGAGCTCTTTGGAGCTTATGTACGGATTTTCATATCACTGGGTTTTCGGTGAAGGAAACCATCGTGAGGAAACCTGCATACGTACGGAGAAGGAATTCAATGGCGTATGTGAATCCACCAACCCGCACTGGGCCAGCGTGGTGGATATGGCCCAATCACCCTTTCGGGGGTAGGCTAAAAGTCCAGCAGTGGACTGTTAAAAGGCTGATTATGATGATGATGATGTAAGTATGTTTCTGGGTTCCTGTAGTACCTCCTGTAACGGCTTAACCGATTTTGACAAATGAGGTGTCGTTGGATTCCTACACGAACCGGAACAGCGTTCCGTTGCGTCCCGGTCCATTTCTAGCACTGGTTACATGTAATGTGTGCACACTACTGCTTGCAATTCACCTGTAGTACGTAACTAGCGGGCACAGCTTGCACCTGTAGACCGCGCTGTGAGCTAGCAAGTGCCCGCGGTAGTTCTTGCTATTTGTGTATCGTATATTGCATATCGTGCATAAGAAATCACCTGCGGTCTCCTAGAACAAATAATGTAATAGATAATTTTCTTTAAAAATATATTAGAAAAATATATATTTAATAGTTTTGATAATATTTTTGTTGTAATGTTAAGTTATCCTTGTTTTGTGGTATTTTAATAAAGAGTTTTGTATTGTATTGTATTGTGTATTTCAAAATGAGTAAGCGATTTTTTTTTATACAGAATAGGTCTACGTTTGGCCACCAACTCGCCTGATGGTAAGGTGTAAGGTGGACGGTGTGAGGATGAAAATGGAAGACTTTGATCTAGAAGAAATCTATATCTATCTATACTCTATACTAATATTATAAAGAGGAAAGATTTATATGTAAGTATGTTTGTAACGAATCGGCTCAAAACGTTCTGGACATATTTGAAAAATTCTTTCACTGTTGGGAAGCTACACTATCCCCGGGTGACAGGCTATAGTCTATACCCGTGCGAAGCCGGGGCGGACCGCTAGTCTAATATGACTAAAAACAAAAAAGTTGCTAGTCTATCGGTCTTTTATCGGATACATTTCGGAGAGTGTGCATCGGATCTGCACGATCTAATTCCCTCCTGCACATTTTTCTATCGGACTGCCAGAGCGGGCACGAAACCGACACCGCTTTATGGTTGATATTCCGAAAACCTGTAAGAAGCGCTTTGACTCTATTTTTATTGTGCGAACTGCTAGTCTGTGGAATGCGCTGCCTGAATGGGTGTTCCCCGATAGTTACAATCTGGGTGTCTTCAAATCACGAGTGAATCGGTTTCTTCTAGGTAAGCGTGCTCCATCGTAGACCGCATCATCGCTTAACATCAAGCGAGTTGGCAGTGAAGCGCAAGCCTATATTTTTTTTTTTTAAGCATTACACTATAACAGGCTTAGCGATGAATATAACTAACTACATTCATCATCATCATCATCTTTTCAGCCGTAGGACGTCCACTGCTGGACATAGGCCTCCCCCATCGATCTCCAAAAGGGCCGGTTGGAAGCGGCCTGCATCCACACACACAACATCACACACACTAACTACATTTCACACACTGAGAAAATTAATTAAATTGGCTGATAAATCTCTGAGATATGAGTGTTTAAAGTTTTAGGTGGGGATAGGGAGGGGATGCTCTATCCCTTTCTCGCAAAGCGTGTGTTGGTATAGCATTTGTATGGTGTATCTGAGGCGTGACGTCATAGCTCAGTATAGAGGGCTCTCTGTCTAGCATGAAATTAAAATACTTAAAACTTATTTATTGTTAAACTATTTTTTTTTTGTTTTCGTTGATAGGCTCTATTTATGATCAGCATTTTTATGAGGAAATAAAAAAATATTATTCATCATGCCTATTAGTGTATGTGAATAGCGAGAGACCGTAGAGGCATAAACAAAGGGAGGCCTATACCCAGCAGTGGATCACTCAGGGCTGATGATGATGATGATAATGATGATGATGATGCTTATTAGAATTAGAATTAGAATTACCTCATGCAATTTAATATGATTCTCCAAGTGCTTCGGTTTGTAAAACACCAGGTAACACATCTCGCACCTATATTTAGCCTTCACATAGCATTCGTAGGTCCGTCTCCTCTGTAGCTCTTCCAGCATCTTCTGTTCTGTGTTGAGGTACTCTATGTCGAACACGGACGTGTAAAGTTCTTCGTTTGTGAAGTTCCGTATGAGGTACCTGAACGTCCGCAGGGTTACTGGTTCAGGTTTATCGCCTGGAATCAGAAATTTAATACCTTCCATCATCATCATCATGATCATCATCATCATGATCATCATCATCATCATGATCATCATCATCACCATGATTTGAAATAATAAGAAAGTCAAAAAGTAAAAACGAAAGGGGGGGGGGGGTCTCCCATACAACAATTACGTATTTTTGTATTTGCTCTAGTGTAAAATCGGTAATACGTACAAGCGTCAAACTTGGCATGATTTTGACAACACACTTTAAATTATATCAACAAATAATACAAATGGCAAAGTGAGAGTCGGTGACAAATTTCTTTCATTACCAAGATAAGCAACGTAGGGCGCGGTCGATACTTGGATGGGTGACCTCCTGGGCGTGATGTTGTCTTTTTGCACTACTTTTTGTATTTTGTATTGTTTTCATATCCACCACGCTGGCCCAGTGCGGGTTGGTGGATTCACATACGCCATTGAATTCCTTCTCCGTACGTATGCAGGTTTCCTCACGATGTTTCCCTTCACCGAAAAGCCAGTGGTATGAAAATCCGTACAAAAGCTCCAAAGAGCTCATTGGTACGGGCCCGGGGTTTGAACCCGCGAGCTCACGCTTTCAAGTCTAGCGGTCTCCCAAATGGGCCATTGAATAGTCTACTGGTGGCAAATGTGTAAATCCGCCACCGATCGATGCCTTATGTACCTACATTGTATGGAGTCCCAGAGCTGCTTCATCCTGTCATCAGTTATCTTGTCCTCGAGACAGGTCAGTATCACATCCTTGTCTATGACAGTGCCGTCGTCCGTCTTCAACTCTCCCCACGCTTCAAATTTAGCCTCCAACTCTGATTTTAACCTGGAATTTAATTAATTATAATCCATACTAATATTATAAAGAGGAAAGATTTGATTGTTTGTTTGCATTGCAATAGGCTCCGAAACTACTGAACCGATTTGAAAAATTCTTTCACTGTTGGGAAGCTACACTATCCCCGGGTGACATAGGCTATAATCTATACCCGTGCGAAGCTAGGGCGGACCGCTAGTTTAAAATAAACCGGCCAAGAGCGAGTAGGGCTAGCGCACTGAGAGTTCCGTACCACCACAAAATTCAATAACGAAATTACCAGTTATTACTTGGTAATGAACAGAAATTTGTCACTGACTCGCACTTGGCCATTATTTTTTATTTGTTGTTATACTTTAGAGTGTGTACTATAATCATGCCAAGTTTGACGTTTGTACGTATTACCGTTTTTACATTAGAGCTAATACAAAAATACGTTTGTTGTATGGGGACCCCCTTTCGTTTTTACTTTTTGATTTTCTTATAGTATTTGTTAGTTAATCCGCCGCAACATTACTAATTCTGTGAAAACTTCAACTGGCTATTTATTACGGTTCGAGAGATACAGCCGTTAATAGGTAGGACAAACGGACAGACATCGTAGGCTTAGTAATAGGGTCCCGTTTTTACCCTTTGGGTACGGATCCATTTTTTTTTTTCCTTAAAATTTTCATGACCTTGGATTCAATGTCCTTTAGTCGTAATATTAAACAGTTTACATTGTCTTAATAGCGTCAATCAAGTCATAGTCACAGCCAGAGTCAAGCTAAGTAAGTCGGGGTCAAGTCAAACTCATTCCCCTGTAAAGTGGTGGAGACTTTACAAGAGGCTCCTATGGAGTTTTGGAAACAACACGAAAAGACACGTTTCACCTCGTCATATCACTTTCCCACACTCGAGCACGTTTACAAGCACCTAATGAATAATAATTCACCATTTAGTACACATTAACACTCGAAAATACACAAGTTTAGGAAAATAATCCAACGAGCCGACATGTTTTTCCACGTTGGCGCCAAAACTCCGGTACGGATCCATAAAAACAAAAGTTGCCGCTGTATGCACAAACCTTTCTTTACTGAACTGCAAAGGTTCTAATTTTATCTTTTTACGTTTGGTTGACTTTTCCTTTGCCGCTGTCTTTTTCTTTGCATTTGTGCCACTTTTCTTTTTTGTGTCTTTGGTTTTCTTCGTAATTTTCTTTTTTGCATCTGTTATCTTCTTTTTCATACTTAATTCTGTTAGGGTTAAACTATCATCGCTGTCTATATCATCACAGACAGCCACTTCATCATATGTTTCAATGTTTACTTTGTTGGATTTTTTCTTTGTTCTACCCTCATTTTTAGTTTCTTTGGTATAACATTCGTTGGCTATGGAACCGTTGATTTCAGATTCCTTTTTAATACTATCGTTATAGCTAAGCTCTATAATTTCTATTTCTCTTTCATAAGGTTTGCTGGTTTTGTTAGATTGCTTGGTGTTTGCTGCGTTTTCAGTTTTGATCAAGTTTTTGAGGTTGGATACACATTCTGTTTCTAATTTGATGTAGTTTGCGAATATATTGTTGTGATAATTCTGGAAATGAATATATTGTAGTGATAATTCTGGAAATGAATATATTGTAGTGATAATTCTGGAATTGAATATATTGTAGTGATAATTCTGGAATTGAATAAATTGTAGTGATAATTCTGGAATTGCAATCATAATAATTATACGGATAATCATACGGATCCGAAACGTGGACAGACAGTGATGCTGGTCCATCGATTTAAAGTCGCTCAGCGAGCTATGGAGCGAGCTATGCTTGGTGTTTCTTTAAGAAATAGAATCAGAAATGAGATTATTCGACAAAGAACTAAAGTAGCCGACATAGCTCAAAGAATTAGCAAGCTGAAGTGGCAATGGGCTGGCCATATCTGTAGAAGAACTGACAACCGCTGGGATAGACGGGTTCTATAGTGGAGACCGCGTATCGGCAAACGTAGAGTAGGACGTCCTGCAGCCAGGTGGAGTGACGACATGAGAAAGGCGGCTGGTGGCAAGTGGATGCGAAAAGCAGAAGATTGAGCCTTGTGGCATTCTATACCAGAGGCCTACGTCTAGCAGTGGACGAACATTAAATAGCCTGATGATGATGATGAATCATAATATTTTTAATATGGAAACAAGTTTTCACAGTTTTTTCTTATGAGAACCAAAAATTTGTCGTTTTTACATTATTTTTAACTGCTGCCAGACAATTGGCCTGGCGCACTCCGCACTTTAGGTGTGAAGCTACAAGTACCCGACTTGTCGGACCCGCCGCGCGTTTCACTAATATAACGCGACAAGAGTTACGCGATAGACAACAACTTTTTTTTTTCAAATATTCAGGTCATTTTTGCACACACGGTCATCTGACCCCAAACTAAGCAAAGCTTTTGATATGGCTGCCAGAGATTGATATACATACATAGATTTAAATACATACTTAAATAGATATTATCAACCAGATATAGAACAAACACAAATGTTCATCTCATAAATGTTTGTCCTAGGTGGGAATCGAACCCACACCCACAAGCTCAGAAGGTAGGTTCACTACCAACTGGACCAATGGGCTATCTTTGCGTACGGAACCCTAAAAATTAACCTGTATACCACATGGTATGGGTAATCATTAAATGTTCTGAAAACTGACACTAGGGGTATCTTAAAGCCTAGAAGTTAATAAACTTACGTCATTTGTATTGAAGTCAGATATTGTACTCGTCGTTTGATCTTCATCATACTCGTAACATAAGCAAGTTGTATTGCTACTTCGTACCCACAGCCCAAGTGATTCTGGCAGTAGTGTGCACAAATGTTCCACCGGTTTTTTTTCCTGTTGATTAATAATTTATTAATAGTTGTTCGTCCCAAACTGTCACCTAGCAACCTTGCTCATATTCAAAATCTTAGTTAAAATTATAATAGTTAAAAGCTGGGTATTCTATCGAAGGTGCGATGCAACATCACTGTACTGAGCACAAGTTTGGTCGTGCATGGATGGTCTCACCTTTGGGATGGATCAGCTAAGTATCAGCTTGGGGTGTTGGAGTCTATTGAAAAACATGCCAAGAGGCACGAGAGTGAACCGGTTTCTTCTAGGCAAGCGTGCTTCATCGTAGACCGCATCATCGCTTAACATCAGGCGAGATGGCGGCCAAGCGCAAGCCTATTATAAATGAAAAAAAAAAGGCTCATCAGCAACGAATGCGTGTTTCTGATTGAGCTCCTTAGCCTTGAGCATCGGTGCAAAGTTGTAGAAAAGGTGTCTAGCATTCTGGACACCTGACGCCTCCAGCAATCGCATGGCGAAGTTCCGATACAGCTCCAAATACTTACATTTTCTTTGGATTTTTCCCATGTATCAAATATCTGGATGGCTTTCATACATTTGTTTTTAAAATTGTATGTCTTTCTCAATAGGTGTTCACATTTCATGCAGTATAAGGGACTGAGACTGTATACCTGAAAACACATACGAACATTTTTTTAAAATAAATTATCGTCAATTCAGGACCACACTCTTAACTTTGTTTAATGAAATGGTAATGAAAAGTGATGAGGGAAGTTCGTAAATTCCGTTGCACACTCTCCGTGGAAAATCCTATAAAATACTGACAAGCTTGCGACTTTACGCCGGTGGTTCAGGTTCTGAAGTTTCTTTCCAACCAACACTTCGTCATCAATGAGCTTATGATGATGTAAGCAGAACAACAAGCGAAATGTACAGAACGAGCTTAACGATGTAAAAGTATTAGAGTCTATTAATGTGTATGGGACCGATTATCTACAACACTATACCGATTTCAATAAGGGATCTAAAATCTACTCAATTTAAAATAAAACTAAAAAGGCTTTTAGTCAAGAAATGTTATTATAAAGTTAGTGATTTTATAAATGATAAATTTTAGTAATGACTGCAGTAGGTCAATTTGTTTATCATACAATAATATTAATGTCTATCTGTTAACTATTATTATAATATTAATAACATCATATCTAAACATTTGAAATTGTTTCGACAGTTAATTAAATTAATACTTTTTTATATAAATAATATTTACGGTATTTTTATACAATCTCTCTAGATTTGTACGCCTATAAACTAGGCAAAACATGATACAAAGTAACAAATATTTTAAACCACCTATTGTGCATGCGTTTTAAATGTGTGTATGATTTACTCCTGTTTTGTGCAAATAAATAATCTTTATCTTTATCCCCTTACGTGTCTATGTAAACTTAACAAAAATTAAGCTACTGCACAGAGAGTTATATCTTTGTGCTTGGAAAGGCACTAATTTGATCTCGCACCACCCAAGAAATTTAGTAGAACCGCCACTGTCCGTACAATACTGTAATTTCGCTGGAAACATGTCCTCTGGTGGATACAAAGGGTGGAAAGACAATTTACCACACCCCGTGCTAGGGGTGCTGGACCAATGACAATATTAACACATTAAACTGGTTATAATATCTTTGATCTGGACCAAAATAATGGAAGTCGCCCTGCACACAGGCCAGTTGGTAAATAAAACATGTAAATATCTTACAGAATACTCGCACAATTCATCGTAGATCTCCAATAGCTTGTCATCAACGGGTCTAAGCTTTCTATCTAAGCGCAAACATATTCTACAAATATTCATTTTCTTTTTCATTTCCGAGATGCTTCGGTAGGGTTATTTATCTAAATTCTATGTGATAACTCTTCACACCATTTTTCACAACCCCAGATAACTACTATACAGTAAACTAAACCGGCAATATTGATATAACTACTATACAGTAAAATAAACCGGCAATATTGACAAAACTATTAAAGAGAGATCCTGTTTTTATTTATTTAAACTAATTTAAACTATTTTAAACAAATTACATGTACAAACAAAAGATAACAAAATCGATTGATGTAGATAATTAATAGAAATACTTTTTTTTTGGCCATGCCCATTACTGAGCATGCTAAAGCCATCCATTGTTCATTATGTTGCTCGAGTATGGAAAGTGATTTAGCGAGGTGAAACGTTCTTTTCATGTTTTTCCAGAACTTCATACGATACGAGCCTCTTGTAAAGCTTACACCACTTTACTGGGGCATGAATTTGACTTGACCATGACTTACTTTGCTTGACTCTGAGTGACTCGACTTGTTTGGCGCTATTTAATACAAAGTAACTAGGGTAATATTACGAATGAAGGACACTGTATCCATGGTCCAAAAAAAAAACAAAAAACAAGTATGTCTGCGGTCACAGTCTGCGGTCTTTGACTGTGGTCTGTGGTGTTTACTTTTCATTTCAATCAATTTGTTCAATATTGTTCATTCAATTGATTTCTTTTGTTTTGAATTTGTTGTTATTATATTTTCGCACATAAACTTGCAAAAATGAATGTAAAAACTTGATTAATTTCACGCGAAAAATGTCTACGAAACCGGACATTTGTCTAATCTGCTTGCGCACCGATAGAAAGCTGAAAATTATCGATATTAAATTATCCGACTTTCACGACGAATTATGCGATATCTCTGTAAGTTACGGTGCTAATTACCATGTATATTTGTCAAAGCTATTTACTAGTGTTATAGATCAAACACGATGTCCCCGATAATTCTTGTAGTCGCCCAATTTATTTTGTAATATCTACCTGATTAGGCTTGTGCTTCATAGGTACCTAAAGTGCGGCGTGCGCCAGGCCTATGTAACTCTTGTCTCGTTATCTCTGTGTATCGCGCGGCAGGTCCGACAAGTCGGGTACTTATAGCTTCATACCTAAAGTGCGGAGTTCGCCTGGCCTGCTCATACTTATAATTCAGTTTAAAATAAGGATGATCTCGATTTCATTATCAGTCTATCATGTTACCACTGCTGGGACAGAGGCCTTCTCTGAGAGAGAGGATGGGGCGTAATCCACCATGCTGGCCCAATGCATGTTGGGGAATGTCTTAAGTCTTTGAACTTTTGAGATTCTTGGACATACAGGTTTCCTTACGATGTGTTCCTTCACCATTGTTGAGCAATGGCACTGAAACTGCGCATAATATATTTAGGCACCAAATAAGTCATTGCAGGGTCAAGGATCGAACTGGGTGCCGTCAGATTGTTAATTGCACATACTACTGCTCGGCCAACATCGCTCATTAGGACATATACTAATTCATTCAACATTTAAGAGCGTAGCTCTTGTCGGTGGAGTAACTTCCAAGCTTGACGGTCTTCTGCCAGCGTTTTGACCTCCCTGTACGACATGAAATCTGCCTTCTCTTTTATTTGGTCTAAGAATACTCTTCTTGGTCTTCCCGGTCCTCTTTCCTTCTACCTTTCCCTCTATGATGGTTTTCATTAATTTGTCATGTCGTACAAGGTGGCGAAACGTCTTTCCTCTTCTCATCTCTATACTCGCTAGTATACTTGGTTCCTCATTGACAAATATGTACTACTTCCTGGTTTGTTTTTTTTCTTCTGTCCAGCTTATTCTTTCCATACATTTCTAACACCACATTTCAAATGCTTTCAGCCTTTCTCGGTCTGTCTTAGTCAATGTACATATTATACTAATATGTACTTGTCTCTATCTCTACATAGTATAAATTAAAGTCACTTTCCGCGTCTGTCTGTATGTCTGTATGGCCGCTAACTCCTCCTAAACCACGCAACGGATTTTTATTAGCTTTTTGCCATCAGTTAGAAACATTTTCACGGAAGGTTTATATATATAACTAGCCACCCGCCCCAGCTCCGCACGTAAATTACACCCGTGCGAAGCCGGGCTGGTCGCTAGTATTTAATCATTCATTGTATAATTCCAGCTAGCAGATTACAACCATCGATATTGCTCAGAGTGTGAATATTTGCTGAGAAAGACGTACAAATTTAGAGTCAAATGTGTAAAGGCTATGGAAATACTGAAGAAATGGAAGACAAGTAAAGTTGGGGTAAGTACACAAAACAGAGGCCTTACGGCTACCTCATAAGGCGGGCTCGAAACAGCGCAGTGCGGAAAATCACGCGAACGTGAACCTTAACGCGCCGAGATACGGTTTGCATCCTCGAAGAATGTTCTTTAAATAATGCACATAGTATCAACTATGTTTGAGAAAATGTTATTTTTCAACCACAGGATAAAAAGCCCATCACTCTCCTCTGCACACTACTACCACAGTCCCTCGATTTCTGGACTTCAGACAATACACTGATATACTCAGCTATTCACAAGGATGTAAAATCAGGTCAACCTAAATCCAAAGTAAGGGTGGAGAGGTCGGTGATCGAAAAGGAACAAACGTTTGGAGCTGATGATGCAGAGGATATAGCAGAATCTCACAAGAGTCAGGTAAAATTTCATTCAGTACAAGAAAATTCAATATAATAAATTTTTTACTAAATGAACCAGCCAAGAGCGAGTCTGGCTCGCGCACTGAGGATTCCTTACCACTACAAAATACAATAAACCGGCAAAGTGCGAGTCGAGTTCGCGCACTGAGGGTACTACCACAAAGTACAAAAAGAGAACATCACGCCCAGGCGGTCACCCATCCAAATACCGACCGCGCCCGAAGTTGCTCAACTTGGTTATGAACAGAAATTTGTCACCTACTCGCAGTTGGCCATTATTTATTATTTTACTTTAAACTGTGTATAATAATTATGCAAAGTTTTTGAAGTCCGCGTTTGACCACCGACTCAACTGTTGGTAAGCGACGATGTGGTCGAAGATGAAGCACGCAGACTTAGAAGATACCTATTCACTCTGGCCTTGAAAAGGCCCAGATTATATCTCTCAGGAAACAAGGAAGCCGACAGGTTTTCCAATCCTTGGCCGTTCGTACCTATTCACTCTGGCCTTGAAAGCGTCAAGATTGATGCTTGTACATATTAGTACCGTTTTTACATTAGATCAGAACAAATACAATAATACATTTAAAAAATACGTTTGTGGTATTGGGACTCCCCCTTTCGTTTTTACTTACTAACTTTTTTATTATTTATTAGTTAATCCGCCGTAACATTACATATTCTGTGAAAATTTCAACTGTCTATCTATTACGGCTTGAAAGATACAGCCGTTAATAGGTAAGACAGACGGACGGACGAACACATAGACAGACAGACATCGTAGGCTTAGTAATAGGGTCCCGTTTTTACCCTTGAATGCGGAACCCTAAAGAGGATTGTGAAACACGATGTGAGATAACAGAAAGTTTTATATTCCACATAGTTTATGTGATTGTTAGCAACTAGGTACCTTAAAGCATATTCTAAAACAAACCCATAATGTGTGGAGCCGAAGCTTAAAATATAGGAATCATGCAAAAAGTGCAAAGTTGCTGGGAAGTACCACAGAAAAGAGAAGTAAATAGAACGGAAATGAGAAGGAAAATCTGTTACCAGGCATTATGACAGTACCTTGCTTGAACATTCTTATTTAGATCAACGCGTCGAACTCCGCATTCAAAGAACTTGGACCTTACCTTTTTGGGTTAGGCCTCAAAGTTGTTTCTCCACATCACAGTTGCTAACTGATTTCGAATGACTGACGTTTCGTTTATATGGGTGCAACTGGCTACAACAAATTTCTTACAAAATGCCTTGACAGCCGTTCTTATTTAAACAAAAAAAATCTATTCTGTGGGTAGTACGGAGACAGGATGATGATTATAAAAACAATCAATAATATTTATTCCTAAAGATGCATTTTTTCTAACCACTAATCTACTCTTTTCTTAGGATTTACACAGAAACTCATTTCAAACAGAGTACATTAAACTGGAATCAGATGAAATAGACCACCGTCTGACTGATGATGATACAATAAAAAAATTAAAAGATTTTCTCGTTTTCAAAAAAGAGGACAAAACAAATACTTTTGAGGAAATATTATTCAATAACAACGGCAACTTAGAAAACGATGAAAAACTTGATGATGATGAAGTGACGATTTTAAACGGTCTTAGCTTTAGTGATGATGATGATGACAAACTAATACATTTAAAAAACAGAGAAGCAACGAAAAATAAAGAAAAGCAAAAGAAGTATACAAGAAGAAAATCATCCGGGCATTTCGAAGACGAAATTAGTATAGATAGTAAAAAAAGAAAAATAGGTGTAAAGAAAGAAAAAGATTGCAATAAAAGAAGTGTGGCAAAGAAGAATAAAGATGGTACAAAAAAGAATGTTGTTGACGAAGAGAGTAAAGGAACGAGATTTCATACACGTAAAGAGATCATTGCTGAGCTGACCAACATGCTTGATTCTAAAACAAAGAAAGATAATGGCGAACCAAACTTAAAGCTTTGTAAGAAGCGACCATTTAGTAAAGAAAGGTTGGTTTTAGTTTTCACTTTTCGACTTTTATTATTATTTGTTAGTTAATCCGCCGTAACATTACATAGTCGTATTCTGTGAAAATTTCAACTGGCTATCTATTACGGTTCGAAAGATAAAAGGAAGCCGTTAAAAGGAAGGACGGTCAGACAGACATCGTAGGCTTAGTAATAGGGTCCCGCTTAAACCTAAGAAGTTAATGTTTTCCTTCCACAGGTTAATAGAAGAAATTAAAAGTAAATTCGCTTCGTGCGGTGAACTGAAAGCCACCGATGGCACCGTCATAGACAAGGAGTTCATACTTCACTGCCTTGAAGACAAAGTGACAGAGTTTGTAATGAAGCAACTGTACCAGTCTGTGTATCGTATGTATTTACCCTTTAATCATATACCGGGTGACTGGTGAGACCACAGAAAACTTAATTTTTTATTAGAACGGCTGTCAAGGCGTTTTTGTAAGAAATTAGTTGTAGCCAGTTGCATCCATGTAAACGAAACGTCAGTCATTCGAAATCAGTTAGCAACTGTGATGCGGAGTTCGACGCGTTGATCTGAATAAGAATGTTCAATCAAGATTCACTCATAATGCCTGGCGACAGATTTTCCTTCTCATTTCCGTTCTATTTACTTTTGTTTTCTGTGGTTCAGACAGTGGAAATATTCGGGGATATAATTGTAGGTACTCATCATTATGAACAACTTTTAGTATGGGACCAACCAAGAAATCGCAAAAAAATCTGCTGTTCCATACATTTTGTCAAGTGCTCGTTTTCTATGGAACCGCCCAATTTTGTTTGCGATTTTAGTGTTGATTGATCGATTAACTATTTACTGTTCACACCATTAAATTTGATACAGAGGACAAACAACTCTTAAAAACTAGTGTAACAACTGGCGGCCTTATCGATCTCTTACAGGCAAACTTAGTTGGTCCCATAGTAAAAGTTGTTCATAATACAATGACCTCCTTTCGGTTTAGTACAGGGTATATGCGTAACCCTGTATACTATATACTTCAAATATTGCTTTTCAGGCAAATCCTGCATCAAACCAAAGGCACTGAAACTATTCAAATGCATACAGAACAAATACAAAAACGAAAATTATGATTCGGTCTTCGATATAGAATACCTGAACACCAAAGAGAAGATGATAGAAGAATTCGAGAAGAGGAAATCTTATGCCAGCTATATTACCGCAGAGTTTAAATGCGAGATATGCTACCAGGGCTTTAAACACGAAAAGAAGTTGGAGTACCATAAGAAATGGCATGACGTAAGTCTTTGTCATTGAAAAATGAAAATGAAAAATTATTTATGTAGCAAACATGGTACATTATGATGTTACAAACAAAGTCCCTCACGTTTGGAGGTTGCAAGTACGTCATACAATATTAAATCTACATTGCTATACATGGTGTCAGTTATTTTAGCATAATATAGAGCACAATAAAGAGCATAGCATAGAATCTCTCACGTGATTTACAAACCGTACAAGGCCTTCTGTCAAATAGTACGTAGCCTTTGGAACCTTTTACAGTCTCTAGTATATTTAAAATTTTGTGCACAACCACAAGTAATAAAGAGCATAGAACCCGTCACATTATTTACAAAGCGTACAAGGCCACCTGACAAACAGTATGTAGCCTTTTACTTGATAATAGTGTACATTTGTCACACTCTATTGTTTTTTTTTTGTGTATGTCATTCTGTAAGCTAAGGTACTAGAAGATCTGACTTCTAGAAAGAGCTTAAGTTCGTCAGAACATAAAAGGCACTTGGCGTTCCTCAACACTTTAAGAAGGTCATGAATCATGAAAGAAAGAGAATAGGTCATAGAACTGAGCCCTGGCTTACTCCAGATCTAGTGTGATAGGGTTCAGATTCGTGATATCCATGCCATGCCTTACAAATTGGCGCTGATCTCTCATATAGTCGGTGAAAAAATCAAGGAGACCAGGAGTAAAACAATGGCTGGCAACTTGTGCAACAGAATGTCGTTATCAACTTTGCCAAACGCTTTATGGAAATCAAAATATATCACGTCGACCTGAAAGCCGCGATCCTTCGCATCATAGATACAGTCAACTTGGGATAATAGGTTTGTATTTACCGAGCGAACCTAAAATCATGTTGCTCATGACCTAGCAGCTGGTTTATCTGTCAATCAAGATATATGCCCCTATGCAAAACGTACTATATGGCGGGTACTATCCCTTTGGGCTTAGTGTACCCTTTCCGCTTAACCCTGTATGCTATTATTATGTGTTTAATATATGTCTAAAGGCTTAATATTGTGCAGGAAAGCGCTGGAGAGATACTCTGTACGATCTGCCAAGTCCGTCATCGGAGCATGAAAAGCCTCATCAACCATATGACCACCCACGAAGCGATCTATAGGTGCAAGCTGTGCCCGCTCGTCACTTACTACAAGTGAGTCTTGAAAGATCACTTTACTTTCGTTCTAAATAATGCTATATTTCCAATTAATGGCGTTTTTCATCATGAATTCTCGAAAACTATTTGACCTAGCTGAAATTTGGCAGGTAGATTCCTTATGTGGTTTAGATGTCTGCTAAGGATTTTGCGAAAGAGCCGAATTAAAGACGGCAAATCGACGTTGAAAGTTAGGTAGGTTAATAAAAACAGGTAGGAATTTTATAAAACTTCATACAAATTCAATGATTCATCATATTTCATAATGATTGTTAATATCGTTATGTCGAACAGCTTATTCGTATTATTTGTATCATTAATTATTACATAATTATATATATATATATTCATATTAATTGCATATCTATTAGTATATTTATTTTAAATAATTTTAAGTAATAGTGTGTATTACTATTAGAATGTATGTGTATGGTATAAGTAAAAATTTTATAGTCGATCCTCTATTGCACACCCCGTCTTCTACGTCTTCTATAAATCCTTTCCATCTTAAGGTTGACTGGAAGAGATCGCTTTTAGCGATAAGGCCGCCAGTTGTTACACTAGTTTTTAAGTTTTTTGTCATCTGTATCAAATTTCATGGTGTGAACAATAAAGAGTTAATCAATCAATCAATCAATATTTTTACGTTTTTTTGCTATTTTCATTTATGGCATTCAATCTCCAAACTTTGAAGCTTTGGGGCCATAATATTTTTTTTCGGTATGTTGCAAGGGCCATAACATGGACTAGTCTTAAGCTGTCGCGGGCCAGATTGATGGCAGTGGCGGGCCGGATTTGGCCCGCGGGTCGTAGTTTGGAGACCCCTGATCTATGGTATTGTTGCAGAAACTCTATGCAGAACCATTATCAACTACACAAGGGTGTGAAGTACACATGCAAACAATGCGGTACTATCTTTGGGTAAGTGCATCATTTCGAATTTTGTCTAAAGCTGCCCCAATTAATTTAAGAGCAATTTTTATTTTTATTAATAGGCTTGCGTTTGACCACCATCACGTCTGATGTTATGCGATGATGCGGTCTACGTTGGAGCACGCTTGCCTAGAAGGAACCGATTCACTCGTGATTTGAAGACACCCAGATTGTAACCATCGGGGAACACCCATTCAGGCAGCGCATTCCACAGACCAGCAGTTCGCACAATAAATGTGGAATCAAAGCGCTCATGTCACGTGGGTCTAATTTGGTCACGCTTATTTAATAAATTGAAGTTATAAAATGATTGAATGATCGGCCGATGGGGTTGGAATTCTCGAATGGAGACCGGTAAACACCATAGCACGTCCCACGAGATGGACAGACGACCTAAAAGAGACCGCAGGGAAATGCTGGATGCAGGCCGCTTCCAACCGGCCCTTTTGGAGATCGATGGGGGAGGCCTATGTCCAGCAGTGGACGTCCTAGTGCTGAAATCATGATGAATGATGACTTGTGTGACATAAGCAGAATTTTAGTAATTTTAATTACAATTTTTTTTAAATGTGCGAGCGAGGTGAAGGACGCACGAAGCATAATGGGCGCTGAAGGGGTTAACTTAGCACTAAATTTATTTCAATGTGCATTTTAAAACATATATCACCCCAAGTCTTCCCCATAAGGGTGAAGAATAGATAAAACTTCCATTTAGTACCCCTAAGGGTCTTATACGTTTTTGCAAAGGTTTTTAAAACTAAATCAATGCTTTTTCCCGACTGCCCAAGGAGGGTAATATTTTTCGGGCGTATGTATGTATGTTTGTATTAAGCCAAAACGACTTGATCGATTTTAACGATAGTATTATTTACAACACATTTGCTCAAAAAGTGCACTTACGAAGCCTGTATACATCGTTCGAAAGTTAAACATTACGGATCATACAACGGAGCGTGCGGTAATGAATTTTACCGCCACGCTCCGTTGTATAGCACCGTGCGTGTACTTTACGGTATTTTTTTAATTTCCATTTTTTTGGTTTTTTCTCGCAAATGTGTTGTAAAACGTTGTATGGCACACGTGCGGATTGGTTATTACAAACTCGTGACTATGGTAAGCCCTCGACTTCGTCTCGGGCTTACATTCGTCTACTCGTTTGTAATAACCAACTTACCGCACTTGTATCATAAATAACTATTGTTATACATTTTTTTAACGTGACTATTATAATTTTCGTAGGAGTATATCTGCTTTCCGTACGCACGTTTCGTACCGCCACGCGCGTGGGCACGTGTGTACAGTGTGCGGGCGCGCGTTCTCCACGCGCACGGGGCTGCTGTCGCATCTCACCAGGAACCACCAGGTACTGGCACTTGTTGAGCAGTGCCGCGTGTGTACAGCGTGCGGTCGTACCACCAGGGGTACTTGCACTAGTACTTGCTGATCAGTGCCACGTGTGTACAGCGTGCGGGCGCGCGTTCTCCACCATCGTACCACCAGGGGTCACCAGAGCGCGGTCGTACCACCAGGGGTACTTGTTAAGCAGTGCTACGTTGGCACGTGTGTATTACTTTTATTTATAGGGGGTACCACTTGCGGCAGGATAATCATTTTGTTGTTCTACATCTAATGGCAGAATATCTCATTTCAAAAGCCGCCGCTTGTGGCTGACTAGACCCATTCTAATTAAAATAATATAAAATCATCATAATCAGCCTTTTAACAGTTCACTGCTGGACTTTTAGCCTACCCCCGAAAGGGTGATTGGGCCATATCCACCACGCTGGCCCAGTGCGGGTTGGTGGATTCACATATGCCATTGAATTCCTTCTCCGTACGTATGCAGGTTTCCTCACGATGTTTTCCTTCACCGAAAACCCAGTGGTATGAAGATCCGTACATAAACTCCAAATAGCTCATTGGTACGGGCCCGGGGTTTGAACCCGCGACCTCACGCTTTCAAGTCTAGCGGTCTCCCAAATATGCTACCACGGCTATTTAAATCATAAAACACAAATCTATACTAATATTATGAAGAAGAAAGATTTGATTGTTTGTTTGTTTGTTTGCATTGAATAGGCTCCGAAACTACTGAACCGATTTGAAAAATTCTTTCACTGTTGGGAATCTACACTATCCCCGGATGACATAGGCTACATTATATATATTTTTTAAATAGGGATCCTTACTAAAACTCCAATAATGTAACCCAAGGTGTAAAAAATAAGACTCACACCCGTGCGAAGCCGGGGTGCGTTGCTAGTTGTAATATAAAATACATGTCATCAAATCCGGGCTAAAAGTTTAATAGTGGTTTTTTTTTTCAGAACGACGAGACTGTCGTAGATGGCGTTTCAAGCGTGAAGTGCGACGATTGCTCCCTGTCGTTTGTGACGAGTGAAGCATATCTCAAGCATGTCCGGGTCACGCACAAGCAAGTGGTCCGGGGACGACCGCCCGGGGCGACATTGTAACTATACATCTATACTAATATTATAAAGAGGAAAGATTTGATTGTTTGTTTGCATTGAATAGGCTACGAAACTACTGAACCGATTTGAAAAATTCTTTCACTGTTGGGAAGCTACACTATCCCCGGGTGACATAGGCTATGTTATATTTTCAAAAAAAATAGGGATTCCTACTAAAACTCCAATAATGTAACCCAAAAATTATAATATGTAAAAAAAATTGGTTTACAATTTTGACTTTGCGTGTTTGACAGTTCTAAGATAGGACAACGTCTGTCAGGTCAGCTAGTTTTTTTTTTTTAAATTAATAATATTAGGCTTGCGTTTGACCACCATCACGCCTGATGTTAAACGATGATGCGGTCTACGTTGGAGCACGCTTGCCTAGAAGAAACCGATTCACTCTCGACTTGAAGACACCCAGATTGTAACTGACGGGGAACATATTCAGGCAGCGCATTCCACAGACCAGCAGTTCGCACAATAAATGTGGAATCAAAGCGCTTCGTGCGGGTTTTCGGAATATCAACCATAAAGCGGTTGACGATTTTTTGTGCCCGCTCTGGCAGTCCGATAGAAAAACAGGAGGGAATTAAATCATGCAGATCTGTAGCACACTCTCCGAAATGTATCCGATGGACCAGCAACTTCCGATGCCAAAACTAAGAAGCTTAGTCCGAACTAAGGATTCGTTGCTGATGAGCTACTCGGCATTGTTCTCTATAGACTCCAATGCCTCTAGCTGGTACATCATCATCATCATCAGCCAGATGACGTCCACTGCTGAACATAGGCCTCCCCCATCGATCTCCAAGGGGTTAAAGGGGGAGGCCCTTTAACCTCCACACTGAACGACAGCCTGCCATCTGCATCCACTGGATGCCAGCGACTCTCACAATGTCGTCGGTCCATCTAGTGGGAGGCCATCTACGCTGCGTCTTCCGGTTCGTAGTCTCCACTCCAGAACCTTTCTTCCCCATCGGTTATCGGTTCTTCGAGCGATGTGGCCTGTCCATTGTTACTTCAACTTGCAAATTTTAACAGCTATGTCGGTGACTCTGGTTCTTTGGCGAATATCCACGTTTTGGATTCTATCGCGCAAAGATCAGGCGGGGAAAAAAACGATTGCCGCTGTCAGGGCAAGTAAATGTTTGGACCGAGAATGGGTACCGTTTTAGTAAGATTTGTAAAATACCCCCAAAATGTTTATCTACGTGAATGTTCTCGTAAAGTTTGAGTTTTTTTTTTGACATTATTTTTTTATTGTTTACAGCAGGACCCGAAACGAATCTCGACCGAGAAGGCGACCTGTCATGACATGTCGAGTGGTAAGTTCATTTGATATCGGCACAGGGGGTCTAGACAAGACCCACTTTCTGTTGGCGTTAACGCCTGCGGAAAGATGAAATTGTATGAAAATGACATTGACAATGACATTAGCTTGAGAGATGTTATCTCAAGCTAATGGCATTTTCATACAATTTCATTTTTCCGCAGGCGTTAACGCTAACAGAAAGTGGGTCTTGTCTAGACCCTCAGAAGACATTACACAATAGTACAAGTAATAGAGTTCTAAAGCGTCGGCAACGTATTTGTGATGCCTCTGGTGTTACAAGTATCCATAGGCGACGGTGACTGCTTACCATCAGGCAGCCCGTCTGCTTGTTTGCCACCTATGGCATTAAAAATAAAAATAAGTACGGAAGATTCGTTCCGCAAAATATTTTACGACGAATTGCGCCGACTTTTTGGTTAGTTACAAGCATGATCCAAGAAAACAAGGTCTAGCGCTCTGGGAGTTGTCCCGCAATGACGTCACTGTCCAGTTGCCACTTTATTGTAACAAACACAGATACTGGGAAACAACTTTTTTAAATAATCTATTAAATAAAATACAAAAAGCATTTCAATTGTCGTTTGGTTTGTCCGCTCAAGCAAGTTAAGCACGAATTGAATATATTAAACACAATTTTATCAAAACCACGTTGATTTATTGGATTCCCACAGGTAGGTAATATACGGATATTGGGGAATTATAATTTCACGCTACTGTTAACACAAAAAATCATAGAGAGTCCGCAAGTTTTGGCGCCAACGTGGAAAAAAACATGTCGGCTCGTTGGATTATTTTCCTAAACTTGTGTATTTTCGAGTGTTAATGTGTACTAAATGGTGAATTATTATTCATTAAGTGCTCGTAAACGTGCTCGAGTGTGGGCAAGTGGTATAACGAGGTGAACCGTGTCTTTTCGTGTTGTTTCCAAAATTCCATAGGAGCCTCTTGTAAAGTCTCCACCACTTTACAGGGGCATGAGTTCGACTTGACTGTGACTTACTTAGCTTGACTCTGACTGTGACTATGACTTGTTTGACGCTATTAAGACAAATGGGTTTTGTTGGGCTATGGGTTTTTTTTTTTTTTTTTTAATCTAACTTGGTTTTCAGACATTTTATTTATACAAGGTTTTTTTTTTTTTTTTCTATAGTAATTGTATCGTATTACGTACTTGTTGTCCCCAGTGTAACGTGGTGGGGTCTAGCTGGGGCTGGCTCAGCCTGCACGTGACCCTGGAGCACCCCACAGCAAACCTGACGCAGCTCTACGCAGACAAGCACACCTACCTGTGCGACGTCTGCGGCAAGAGCTTCTCGGTGAGAGACGAACCATAGACTACAGTAGATTATACCACAAGTGAAATAAACCAGCCAAGTGCGTATCGGGCTCACGTACTGAGGGTTCCGTATCAAACCAAAATACAAAAATTATCAATTTAAAATAATTAGCTGGTGCTCCCGGACTGTCCTGTGGTGCTGGATTGCTCGGTGGTCCCGGACTGCTCGGTGGCCCCGGACTGCTGTGGTGCCGGTCCGTCTGGTGCTGCCGGATTGTCCGGTGGTGTTTATTAATAATAGGCTTGCGTTTGACCGCCAACTCGCCTCATGTTAAGCGATGATGCTGTCTACGATGGAGCATGCTTACCAGTGTGTCAATCATCATCATCATTTCAGCCATAGGACGTCCACTGCTGGACATAGGCCTCCCCCATCGATCTCCAAAAAGGCCGGTTGGAAGCGGCCTGCATCCAGCGTTTCCCTGAGGTCTCTTTTAGGTCGTCTGTCCATCTCGTGGGTGGAAGTCCTACACTGCGCTTACCAGTCCGTGGTCTCCATTCGAGAACCTTTCGGCCCCATTGGCCATCTGTTCTGCGTGATATGTGCCCGACCCACTGCCACTTCAACTTGCTAATCCGGTGGGCTATGTCGGTGACTTTCGTGCGTCTACGGATCTCCTCATTTCGGATTCGATCTCGTAGAGAAACCCCGAGCATAGCCCTCTCCATAGCTCGTCGTGCGACTTTGAGCTCGCTTATGAGGCCCATAGTGAGAGACCACGTTTCAGTGTGTCAATTTAAGATGTTTATAAAGTTTTACCCATATTTACAGACTATCTACACGCTACAAGCACATCTCAACGTGCACTCCGGTTCTCGTCCGTTCGCATGCGAGTCGTGTAGTGCGAGTTTCCATCGCGCGCTCTCCTTGCGACTGCACCGACTTGTGCACACGCCGCCTAGCAAACCGTGCGGCACTTGCGGCAAGAAATTCCGCTCCACCAGCAACTTGCACAACCATATGCGGGTGAGTTATTAGCAACTTTGACAACTAAATTCAACTAGCAACCTGACCAACCGTATGCGTGAGTTACTAGCAACTTGGACAACTAAATTCAACTAGCAACCTGACCAACCATATGCGTGAGTTACTAGCAACTTGGACAACTAATTTCAACTAGCAACCTGAACAACCATATGCGAGTGAGTTACTAGCAACTTTTTTTTATAATAGGCTTGCGTTTGACCGCCAACTCACCTGATGTTAAGCGATGATGCTGTCTACGGTGGAACATGATTGCCTTGAAGAAACCGATTCACTCGTAAAGCATAACCATATGCGTGAGTTACTAGCAACTTGGACAAATAAATTCAACTAGCAATTTTCAGAACCATATGCGTGAGTAACTAGCAACTATGATAACTAAATTTAACTAGCTACTTGCTTAGCTAAATGCAGGTGAGTTACTAGCAACTTGGACAACTAGTAACTTAGCGGATAGAGCGCTCGGGGCGAATATTTCAGGTAATCAATTTTTTTTTTTTGGCGAAAGCTTTTTGCTTGCTTGTGTTCCGAAGCTCTTCAAATATAAATCTTATATTATCTAGCTATGCAAGTAGCTAGTAAAATTTAGTTATCATAGTTGCTAATTACTCACGCATATGGTTGTGCACATTGCTAGTTGAATTTAGTTGTCCAAGTTGCTAGTAACTCACGCATATGGTTGGTCAGGTTGCTAGTTGAATTTATTTAATACTTTATTTAAACTAGTGCAGTACATTCAGGTAAGCAATCACGTCTTCTCAGCTGTTTAAAAAAACTTAGAGGTAACTTTTTTTTTCAGTCCCACATCGGGGACCGTCGGTACAAATGCGACATTTGCGGCAAGGGGTTCATACATCGATGCTCGCTCAACGAACATGTTCGAGGGGTTCACAAAAATATACGACGCGTCAGGAAGAGAGGGGTCACAGACGCTACGGAAAGAGGTCACTGACGCTGCAGAAGGATTAAGAGGGGTCACTGACGCTACGGAGAGGAGTCACTGATGCTATGGAGAAGGGTCATGAAGCTACGGAGATGGGTCGCTGTCGCTACAGGAAGAGGTCACTGACGGTACAGAGAGGGATCACTAGGGCTACGGAGAGGGGGGTACCGGTGGGCGGTGTGTTCCTATACCATGTTATATAGAAATCCCGAAGCCCTCCGCCTGGCACAGAGGTTGGCCACCGAGTTTATTTGCAATCTCACATAACCCGGCTACACCCCAATGCAGCTAAGGCTCTATTGAAGATTTCCCCACCATCAAAAACAAGGGCTACGGAGAGGGATCACTAATGACGGAGAAGGGTCACTTTCGCTACGGAGAAGGGTCACCTATGCTACGGAGCAGGGTCACTGACGCTTCGGAGCAGGGTTGCTGACGCTACAGTGAGTGAGGTATCACCATTTCTAGCCAAGCATCGACTTGCACATTTTGGAAAAAAAAAAGTTCTGTGTAAATAATTTTAAGCAGACTTCACAGCTGTACGGGCGACCCGCGCGGGTCTCCTGTACTGCTCAGAAACCAGCCTTAAGTTAAGGTCTTACCTCTTTAGTTGTTTATCTGTGACCAAGGTTTGCTGGAATATTTTCTTTTTAATGCCATAGGCGGCAAACAAGCTAACGGACTGCCTGATGGTAAGCAGTCACCGTCGTCTACGGATACTTGTAACACCAGAGGCATCACAACTACGCTACCAACCCTTTCGACCAACTGCCCCCCGATTCTACTAAACAAATTGTCTTTAAATTGTAATTGTTACTATTTTAATTGTTAAATAATTGCCTCAAAATTGACAGTTTTTTATATTTTTTTATACTAAGCTATAATATTAGGTGGTTGTATTTTTCTAGTATAAAAAAATATTTAAAACTCAATTTTGAGGCAGTTATTTAACAATTGAAATCGCAACAATTACAATTTAAAGACAATTTCTTTAGTACAATTGGGGGTCTGGAGTAATCACCGAACTACTGCTACTAGAGGCAATTTTACTGTTTAATTAAAAATACGTTTTATTTATTCATCATCATCATCATCATCAACCATTCTCCACCCACTGCTGGGTATAGGTCTCCTCGTCAGCTTTATTTATTAGTTGAAAATAAAACTATTTTGTTTGTTTTTTATTTTTTTTATTTTAAAACAATATCTAGTCAATAAAATTATTATGCACAATCTGCTGTTTTTTTCTTACTACTCTCTCTCCTTGCTTGTACAAACTAAATAGTAGATTGTACAAGTGCATACAAAAGTCATTTGAGCTGAGACGTTTATAATGACAATTGGCATTATTAATTTGTTATTATTTAATAATATGTTAACATATTGTGTTGTATATCTCTACATAGTATAAATTAAAGTCGCTTTCCGCGTCTGTCTGTCTGTATGGCTGCTAGCTTCTCCTAAACCACGTAACAGATTTTGATGCGGTTTTCACCATGAGTCTTTTCAAGGAAGATTTATATATATATATAACTAGCAACCCGCCCCGGCTTCACACGTAAATTACACCCGTGCGAAGCCGGGAGGGCGGGTCGCTAGTTTTTTTATATACCGTTTCCCTCCGGCTACTTGAATCCACCAGTGAAGCTAAAACTAATTTTTAGGGTTCCATACCCAAATGGTAAAAACGAGACCCTATTACTAAGCCTACGATGTCTGTCTGTCCTACTTATTGTAATTTATTTTCTTTCTATTAACAGGTGTATCTTTCAAACCGTAATAGATAGCCAGTTGAAATTGTCACAGAATATGTAATGTTACGGCGGATTAACTAACGAATAATAAAAAAGTAAAAACGAAAGGAGGGGTATACAATAAACGTATTTTTGTATTCGTCGCCTTAATGGAAAAACAGTAATATATACAAGCATCAAATTTGGCACGATTATAGTGCACACTCTAAAATGTAATAATAAATAATGGCCAAGTGCGAGTTGGTGACAAGTTTCTGTTCATTAGTTATAACTGGTAATTTCGTTATTGGGGAATTGGTGATTTCGCTATTGATCGATTGTTCATTTTGTTTGTTTTCGTTATTTGTGGTGCTACAGAACCCTCAGTGCGCGAGCCCGACTCGCACTTGGCCGGTTTATTCATCAGTGATTTTGAACATGCTGTCTTAAATTACTTAAATTTGTTGCTTTATAATTTCACATATTACATTTAGGCATGGTTTTTCATCAGTGATTTCTCGCATGTTGTCTCAAAATTCTTTGAAATTGTTGCTTTATAACAATGACTGTTTTAAAAAAGGGGAAGACGCGTGACATCCAAACATTGTACCCAATAAATATGGCTCTGTTTCGGCTCGAGTCAGCGGCGACGTTGACGTCTACACTGTAAACGTCAACTTCACCGCTCCATTACACTACACTAGACCATAGAAGTGACATTTAAAGAAAATTAAGTTAATTGTTTTTAAGTATTTATGAGTGAAAAGTAATGCCGTGAAACTTGTTTTCTGTCTTCGAACTGTTGGTGCACCTTGTGAAAACGCAGGTAGTAATTTTTGCTGCTTTATTACATACAATTTTGACAAGTAATTCACGTGCTATCAAAACGCCAGTTCGATTGTGACTGAAGTGGATTGTGCCCCGGAGCCTATATTGTGCGGTCCACGTCAAGAAGTACGTCCCGTATCTTCCCCCTATTTACTTACATCAATGCTTTATAATCACGTATGTCACGATTATATGGTTTTTCTCCAGTGCGTGTTCGCAAATGTTGTTTTAACACCAAAAAAATCCTAAAAACTCGTATTAAACTTGAACTTTAACTTGAATTTGTTGCTTTATAATCACACATATTACATTTAATGGTTTTTCATCTGTGTTCGCACATGTTGTCTTTATTTATTGCTTTATAATCACACAATTTACATTTATATAGTTTTTTACATTATATGCAGTATAAGTATGAGATCGTTGGTTTTTCATCAGTGATTTCGCGCATGTTGCCTCAAATTCTTTGAACTTGTTGCTTTGTAATCACACTTGTCACAATGATATGGTTTTTCTCCAAAGTGTATTCGTATATGTTGTGTTAAATAACTTGCATGTGATGTTTTAAAATCACATATGTCACATTCATGTGGTTTTTCTCCAGTATGTGTTCTTATATGTCTTTTTAAATTACTTGGATGTGTTGCTTTATAATCACATATGTCACATTTATATGGTTTTTCTCCAGTGTGTGTTCGCAAATGTTGTTTTAAAAAACATGCTGCTGTTGCTTTAAAATAACAGATGTCACATTCATATGGTTTTTCTGCAGTATGTGTTCGTACATGTCGTCTTAAAAGACTTGCGTTTTTTGCTTTATAATTACACATGTCACATTTAAATTGTTTTTCTCCACTATGTGTTAAAACATGTTGTATTAAATAATTTGTTCTGGTCTCTTTAGAATCACTCATTTTACATTTATATGGTATTTTCTCCATTGTGTGTTTTCAGTGTTTTGTTTGGTGTTTTGCACAGAACTGTGTTTTTTGGGTGTTTTGTTCATGATAACCACAGAACACATACCAGATGATAACAAATCTAGATAACATATTATTATTTTTATATTATTATTCGCCCATCGGGCAGGCTAAAGTCTTTAAGGCCATACCGCCTATTTAGATTTCTAACCTATGTTATAGTTTTTCATGACTATGGATACCGAGTCTTTCAGTTGTAATATTAAGCATGCTTACATATATTGTATGATTATTTACCGTGATAAGGAAAACTAAGAAAGGGGGGAGATCGTTATGTCCCGCGTGTATCGAGACCCGCATTCTTCAGTCTTCCCGTGAATATGGTGCATGTAACTGCGCCGAAATATCGGGAGCTCATTCCACAACCTTACCACGGTAAATATCCCGTATATAATCATATATATTTAGTGAACAACCATGACAGCTTCAAACAGTGTTAACGGCGCGGTGCGCCACGCCGAGCACCACTCGCAATTCAGCACAGCAAAGAGAATACAATAGAGAATGCAGCGCAGGGTCTTAGGGGACGCCGAGGTGCCCCTGCGCTAGTGTTCGCTAGGTAAAGCTAATGACTAAAGAATAGGGTGTTTGACTGTATTGAAAATATTATGCCAATTGACATCATCCATAAACATGACATAATGAAAAAGCATATTTCATTGATTTTTTTGTAAAAAACGCGAATAAAATAACTGTATTTTCGACATTTGATCACGTGATCGAAAACGGTCTGTAACTGGCTTCATCCCTAGTGACGTCACACAAATCTAAACTAACAGATTTTGTATTGATATTTGCGAATTTAATGTTGTAAAGCTATTTTGAGAGCGGTTTATCCAGAAATTATCACCAAAAACAGTCCGGAGGTTAAATGTGAGAAGAATGGAGAAACATTTTGTGCAAGCAGACAGCAGTAACTTACCCAAAATTAATGTATTTATGGTTGCATATTTCTTCAATAATAATCTTTGTCATTGATTCTACGCTGCAGAACTCAAAACGTAAAAACTACAATGTAAGTATTAATTTTTAATTGTTCTCCAAGCAAAACATTCAATCAAGTTGTACAAAAAGTATGTTGTAGTAGGTGGATATCACTATTTTGTTAGGTTATGTCAAGCCTACAATGTTTAAAAAGAAAGTAACAGTACATAAAATAGTAATGCAATAAAAACACAAATTGTAATAGAAATATATAGACTCAAATATGTACCTCAAAATGATCTTCGCACATAGAAACACTTGATTTAGGTCCAATCCTTTTGGGTTCTCTACGAGCTACTTAGTTCCAACCACTTTTTGTGAGTTTTGGGGTCCATTGGAACAGAAACGAATAGTTTTTCCGGTGTTTTATGGAAGTATTTGTACATTGTGGCACTACACAACATTTATAAACCATTACTTCTATTAGAAAATTAGTGATTATCAAACTTTTGCTGCCTGGCTGCAGCTGTTTTGTTATGTGTGACGTCAATCGTCGCTCGACCGGAGCCAAAGAGTACCTTTTATATACACCGGAGCTAAGACGCAGGTCTGCGTTTTGGCGCGATATTTTTTTATTCGAACTTTAATATTGATTTATATCGCAAATACGACTGATATCCAGAAAATATATATGCAGTATACATTAAATTATATCAGGCAATAATGTGCAATAGTTTCCCAAAAGTAGTCAAATACCCTATTACCAGGGTAAAGCCGGCTCAGTGCCCTTAGTCACATGTTTTATAGTTTTCGAAAACTTTTTTCGTTTACGTTTTGTTCCATACATTTTAGTAAAGCGCCTCTATCGGAAACGTGAAGGCACTAAATTTGGCAGTTAGACTGATTTTGTTCAATACTTTACGAAAACTATGAAAGTTTTCGAGTAGTTTCCGGTACATTGGCAGTCAAAGTTGACACTTTGACAAGTCGTAAATAGTAAAAGTAAACGAATACCAAAACTTTTATCGTTTTCTAACTCACTAAATAAATTTCAGTGAGAGACCCACTGTTTTTGGATTTTAAAGTTATTAGTGCCGTGTAAGACTCTAAAAATGTTTCCGAGACACTGTTTACTTCAAGGGGACTCGCCGCAGAAGCTAAAAGGCTCCCGCTGCAATAATTTTAAGGAAGAAATTCCTACATGTAAACATTGCACCAAAACGGAGAAAAAATTTCTTTGTTACTCGTTTTGCGCTACAATACGAAGATTCTTGACGTTGCACAAAAAGCCGGCAGTTTAAAGATATAAGTCGCACGACCCCTAAAGATATGGGCCAAACTTAGAAAAATTAACATACCTACTCAAGGCCAAAACAACAAAGTGAACATCGAATGTGAGAAAGCTCCTCGGCTGGCCCAAAAATGAGGTGGTGAAACAAGCTTGACTCCCACTTCAGCAGCTAGATCACAAAAACATTCGACCGCAAGGAATGGAAGTAGATTGTTTCAGCGGTTAAATCGTGAAGAGGTATGTAACAGTTACTTACTCATTCATTAGTGTAACTAGCTGCCATCGTAGTTTCACCCGTGTAGACATTCCCTCATAAGCCATATAATGATAGCTGGGATAAAAAGTATCCTACATAGGCCTATCTCGCGCCCGCCAACTGTCTCTATGTGAAAAACCCCTTTGTTTTCATTTTCTCAGAACCTCTAGATTTTCATATCAATCCAATGCTGTGTGCAAGAGGAATAAACAAACAAACACTTTAAAATATATGTTTACTAGCTGATGCTTGTGACTTTGTATTTGCAGACTTTCATATCAACTTTCAACCCCCTTTTGCTCCTCTTATTTTGACCCTGTCGCAAAATATTAGCCCACTTTTACACCCCATAAAGAATCTACTTGCCAAATTGCAGCTTCATAATAAGTCAAGTAGTTTGAGATTTTGTGATGTTTCAAAGTCAGTGGTGTTTCGCTTCTATATAGAGAAGATAAATATGTTACTAATAATACAACATTGCATGAAATGGAGTCACCATTTCATGGTTGATATTCTGACCCGCTAGGCTGTGAAATACGCTGCGTGTTCCCTGATAGTTACAATTTGGGTCTCTTCAAGTCGCAAGTGAATTGGTATCTCCTAGAAAAGTATGCTCCATCGCAGTTCACATCATCACTTAATAACAGGCAAGAAAGCAGTCAAACGCAAGCCAATAAAATAAAAAAAAGGTATTTCATATAAAAAAAATATGTGTAAATATGTAGATAACTTATTTGTAAATTTTGTTGATTACAGTACCAGGATACAGTCGCAGGATCGTTGGGCCAAAACGACAGCACAGTGGCTTGCACAGGATGGCAAAAAAACTCCCGGCGGCCCAAATGGAGATGGAGGCATGAACTGGACTCAAATTACTCAAAACAGACAGGAATGGAAGGAGGAAAGGGAGGAGTTTGCTCTACCCAGTGGGACGATGCAGGCTAATATATACTAGCTGCGCCCCGCGGTTTCACCCGCGTAGTGATGAAAAATGGTGATGATGATATTGATGAAAAGTAGCCTATGTCACTCTCCAGTCCTTGAAATATACCCATACAAAAAATCTGGTTGATCCGTAGCTCTGTTGTTGCATGAAAGAGGAACTAACAAACAAACACACCTTCGCATTTATAATATTAGTAAGTATGATATACAGCCGGGTTTCAACGCCAAGGGAACTGACAACCCTTAAGATATTAGAGTGGGCCATGAAAGAGTGGCCAGCTTAATGAATGCCGGAGACAGATTAATTGATTTTTAAGTTTATTTAACAGTAGGACTGGAAAAAAAGTGTAAAAAAAGAAAATAAATATTTTTAATAAACAAATTAGTTAACATTGTTTTACTCTGAGACAAAATAAACAAGAGAGAATGGTGGTGCGGCAGGTGCGACACATCTAGCGAGAGGTATTAGCATGTGGGCTTTACAATGTGGTGAAGGTAAACATTGTGAGACCAGTATGTCCAAGTACCTCAAAAGGTCAGACATACTCACCAACATGCACAGGGCCAGCACATGGATAAGGGCCCATCCTATCTCTATGAGGCCTGTCCTGTTTTTAACAGTAAGAACATGATAGGCTAATAATGATGATACATCCCTTGTTTTTTTTTTTTTTTTTTTTTAATAGAATAAGTGGCAAACAAGCAACGGGCCACCTGATGGTAAGTGGTCACCGCCGCCTATAGACACCTACAATACCCGGGGCATTGTCAGTGCGTTTGTTTGTTTGTCTGATCTGAGATTGTACTCATGATATAGCACTGATATTATAAAAAAGGACACTTCCTATCATTAGTTGAAAACTACCTCCTACCTAATCAACAACTAAGTAACTGTTCAGTGAAACAAAATCGGAAATTCAATAACACTAGTTTATTTGTACTTGACCATGATAATATAAATATAGCACCGATATTATGCAAAAAGACCACTTCCTATCAAAAAGGTAAATGATGACATGGTTAGGACTCTGTGATCCATCAATGATGGGAGGCTGGCTGTCTCGGGTAGCGACACCGTAGTGGTGCGGTGCGGGCGTATTCCGCAACTAGGCCATCCATAGGCCCTTTTTGCGTGAACTGGCTGCACCTAGTTCAACCACTTGGTCTCCTCCAGGATGGTCAGCAGCTCACTGACGCCGGTGCAGGTTTTCCGGAGCGTTGTCGGTGACCCGAGGATATTATTTCGGTGTTCCGTCACACTGGTGCGGCAGCGACAGCGCGTAGTCCATGCTGTGATGTAGTGTTGTGTGATGCAGTGGTAGGTGTTGGCCCTGGCTTCCCGCCCGCGCCGGGCGCGGAGGCGCGGGGCGGGTGCACAGGGCAAGACAGTACCGGTCGGCCATACGCTCCAAACACCGGTAACATCGTAGCAGATAGTGGCCGCCGCGACGAGTCGCGGGCGGCGTCGGTCGAGATGGTAGCACGACGGGCGACGCTGCCGGCCGGTCTTTGCTAGGCGTGATCGACAGGAGTCGCGGCGGCGCTGGTGGTAAATGTAGCGCTATGACGATGCGTTGGCGACGAGGTGCAGCGGCGTGTCACCATGCGCATCGCGTGGGTCGGGCGCGGCGCCCAAGCGCAGCATGAGTTCGACAAGGCGCGGGCAGCAGCACGGCGACGCGTCCCCCGGCGCCGCGAGCCATGCGCACGCCCTCCGCCGAGCACGCCACGTGCAGCGCCGACCGACACTGCCGCACCTGCAATAAACACATGTTACTATTATAAGAGCGATGGTGGCCGAGCGGTAGCATGCGCGCTTTACAATCTGACGGCACCCAGTTTAATCCTCTGCCACATATCAAGAACTTATATATATAAATTACTAGCTGCGCCCCGCGGTTTCACCTGCTTTATATACTTCCTTGAAGCAACCACTAATCACTTATTTAGTAGGTACCTAAATTAATGATGTGCAGTTTCGATGCCATCGCTCAAAAACAGTGAAGGAAAACATCATGAGCAAACCGGTATGTCCAAGAATCTAAACAGTTCAAAGACGCATGACGTATGTAAGATAAGATGTATGTATATATTACAAACTTACGTTCGAATTGGACATTGAAGCAGCATCAACATGATTTTGGATTTTTGTTGGAGCAGGGCGCCGTGGTAAGTATGCACCTCCTGCACTCAGGCAGTTGTCCTACCCATACTGGCTCTGAGGGTAGCGGGTCATGTGGAGGTAGGGAAATCTACATTCTACGCATCATGACGCCTAGGAGTTCACGTAGATTGGTCGCTTCCTCCAGGCCTGTTCACATCTGCAACCGAAAAAGGACATGTTTTTCATAATCATTGTACCGTTATGATAATGTGAAATAAATAATTTTGTATTGTATTGTATCCTCATCCAGAAGACGTCCACTGCTGAAAATAGGCCTCCCCTTTTAACCTCCATACTGAATGACAGCATGCCATTCACTGGATGCCAGCGACTCTCACAATGTTGTCGGTCCATCTAGTAGGAGGCTTACCTACGCTGCGTCTTTTGGTTCATGGTCTCCACTTAAGAACCTTTCTATCCCATCGGTTACCGGTTCTTTGTGTTATTCTAGGTTATAACCTCACTCCATACCAAATTTCATACAAATCTGTTTCAATGTTACATGAGTTGAGTGCGGATAAATATACACTTAAATGCAATCTTACGCATTTATAATATTGTAGAATTAGATTAGTGTATTGTTTAGTTTAGGCCAATCCAATAGTAAAAAGGTTTTGGAGAATTCCTTACAGAAACGGCGCAATTTCCGCCCACTTATTTTGTTCTTAAACCCGCTGTGGGGTATGCGTATTCTCTTTGGGGTATGCCCATGCCCATGAGGCATGCTTAATTAAGACACTGTTTCTACAATTAGTAGTAGATATGTAAATTAGACGGAGTAAAACCTACCGAAAAGTTAAAATATTTTCTTAACTTCTCCTATGTATTAAGTTCACTTGTTATGAAGAATCATGACTTACCTCTGCGTGAAATCCACCACAACTTCAAACTGCACTTCCAACATTTCCTTTTCTTCATGTCTTCATGTCTTTATAGTGGTTTATTTGTAAAAAATTGCAGAAAATTTTATTCATAATTTGTTTTGATCCGCCATGACACGAGAAAACTGAATTCAAAACGTCAAATTGATCAATATGGCTGTCTCTATATTTCCTACGGTGTGTAAAAGAGAGAAATGAAGTTCATTCAAGTTCATTCATCGAGCTCTCGATTATCGATATCGTGTAAACTTTTGACGCTCTAACTGCCAAGTTGATGGTAAACTGTTGGTTTTGCGTTATAACGAAAACTATAAAAGCACAGATCTACTACCTATAGATTTTCAATGAGCGTGGCTAGCTCAGTGCCTCTCGCTTCAACAAGGTGTGTTGCCACATTAAAATGATTTGCTATAAGTTAGGGTAATTTACCTACTATGATGGGTAGTGAATCTTCAATGAGTACTTTGGAAACAATACTACCTTTTAAATATTTATATTTTATACACTATCTGCTGCAACCCGCGGTGCTACCTGCAATTTTCTGGGAAGAAAAGTACGTTGTCTGTCCTCATGACACACCCTATCGCCCTGACAAAATTTGACTTAGCCCATGATCTAAGAAAACAAGGTCTAGCAATCTGGGAGTGGTCCCGCAATGACGTCACTGTCCAGTTGCCACTTTATTCAATCAGCTGTTACGTGGTGTATCGTCATCTCTCTCGAACCTGTTGTAAATTGACATCATGACATCATTGCGGGACGCCTACGTAAACATTTTTTCTCGAATTGCTATACCTGGCGGAGTATATTATTATACCATGACTTAGCCGTTTCCTCGTAAAAAAACAGACAGAAAGTTACAAACTTTTTATTATAATTATTTGTTAGGATTAGAATATAGTACTAGAAAAAAGGTTGTAAAGTAACCATAGCATGATTTTTTATGATTAATTAAAAATAAAAAAAAAGTCAAAGAGTTAAAACGGAAGGGCAAAGGAAGGGCCCCGTTATGCAACAAACGTTAAACGTATTTTTGGATTTGTTCTAGTGTAAAAACGGTAATCCGTACAAGCGTCAAATTTAGCGGATTATAGTGAACATAAGTAAAACAACAAATAATAAACACTGGCCAAGTGCGAGTCAGTGACAAATTTCTGTTTACCACTAAGCTAAGCAACGTCGGGCGCGGTCGGTACTTGGATGGGTGACAGCCTGGGCGTGATGTTGTCTTTTTGCACAACTTTTTGTATTTTGTGATTGTAAAGAACTCTCAGCGCGCGAGCCCGACTCGCGCTTGGTCAGTTTTGTTTTTTCATGAATGGAATTATGTATAACATTCCAAATAATTAGATAAATAGACTCTTTAATGTTTACAGTACAAATTTCACGAACAGCGCGTAGCTTTTTGAATCGGTTCGCCGAAATCGCCTTTTGCTTTTCCAGCTTCATAACTGTGGCCTCATTAATATAAATTTAATATTAACATTCACCATATTCATATGGGCATAAAAGGGTTTATATTATTTTGCACTTCTTGCAATGTGCCAGCTTTTTTCAGCAATGTGACAGGATCAGTTGGAAACCTGCAGAACGAATAATTTATGTTAGTTGCGGTGGGTAATTTCTTTCATAAACTGGCAACATTCATAATTTATTTTCTAAGTGAAAATTTGATAAAATTCATAGAATTAGACCACAAATCGACCTAAAAACTGACTAATTATGAATAAAAAATTTGCGAATTGATATCCTGAATTTATTTAGGTGATCGTTACAAGCTTTATATGTTTACTTACGTGTGAAATGATATTTCATCGTATTTTCGCTCACTGCGCTTCTTGCAGCCCAAAATGCTACAACCAACCATTGTAAAATATCTTTTACAATTATTTCTCAGAGGAAACACGCATTTATCACATTTAATCACCAAAAAAAGGCAATTAATATAATTCAGACCCGTTTTGTTTGTCACTGATTATTACAGATTTTGACACTTGAGGTACCAAAAACAGGTCACGCCGATAAGGACAACAAAATCTATTTATGTCCTTTTCGTACTTGTGCTGAGCCATATCAAGTTGTCTCTTTCACTAAAATATATTGCCGATCTGGTTGTGTATATCTGTGTATAAAAGTTTCCGTTTTGTCATATGTCTGACTAGGGGTACTGGGCACAATAGATCTGTGGCTCTGGGCATGAGTTTGACACATAGATTCAGTATAGTCACAGATCTACTACCTATCTGTGAGTATAGTAAATCTATGGTTTGACATGACCGTGACTTACTTTGCTTGACACTGACTGTAACGATGACTTGTTTGACGCAATGGTTTGACGTTATTTATTAAGTAAACTTGTTTGATATTACGGGAGGCAATAATGTACGACACAGATAATGTACACCATGATATTGTACGGCATAATAATGCACAGCATGATAATTGGTGTACATGTACATGGAATATCATGTTGTACAATATCGTGTCGTGCATTATCATGCCGTACATTATCAGGTCGGCCCAATAATGCACACACAATAATGTACAGCATGATATTTGATGTACAAGTACACGAATTATCATGCTGTGCAATATTGTGGCGTACAATATTATGCCGTACATTATTGACACGATTCAATAATGCACACCCCAATATTGTACAGCATGATAATTGGTGACCATAAAAATTCAAATCTGAAGCTTCCTTTAGACTTGGACATCGGACTCCACCTCGAGTGTATTAGGTAGAAATTAGTGACAGATCCGACACAGAGCACTCTGACTTGAGTATGTTAGGTTCGAAATGAGCCACAGAACCGACACAGAGCACCCCGACTCCACCTAGTCTTGTGGTCCCTACCCCTAGAGTGTATATAAAAAGCGCAAGAGCTTCTGGCGGGAGCCCACCTGGAGTCAGACTTGAGTTGGTTAGGTTCGAAATGAGTGACAGATCTAACACAGTTGTACTCCTCACTCCGCGTCACCATCAAAAAGTTTTGATGGTGTGCCGTGTAATATCGTATCGGCAAATATCATGTTGTACATTATAGACACCCTACATGTACACCAAATTATTATGCCGTAGAATATCGTGTCGACAAATATCATGTTGTTTGATAAACACCCATTTTTTGTGAATGTTGTTATATTCAAAGAGAATATAAATACTGTTTTTCTAAAATAGAAAATAGATTAACAATCATTTCATTTAATCATTTGTGACCCTGATGTGACCATGAATATCTGTTTAGTCTGCTTGCGCACTGATAGACGGATCAAACTTAATAAGGAAATAGCAGAGTTCCACGTCGAATTGTGCGGCATCACAGTAAGTATTAATTATTTATGTCTTGTTTATTGCTAAAATATAAGTCTAAGTTTTGGGTGAGGTTTTAGTTTTAAGTTTGCTCTCGATGCCAGACTACTTCATTCTTCTGTTACAATACCAAAACAAAGAATTACCACAGCACTTGTACGTAGGGCTTAATCGCAACCTGAAATTAATGAATCTCTTGTTCTGAACTAGAAATTCCCCTCAGAACCCCGACACACCTTAACTAGCCAAGATTCCTGGAGAATCGCGATCTTAAATTTTAATTAAATACCGATGTGGAGTACTGCTTAGAAGGAATATTAGCCAATTTAATGATTTAAAATTCCTTAACCTATGTTCTTGTGAGAGGTACTCGCAGGATACTCTGCACGTATCGTACAGAACAACAAAGAGCAACTGACGTTCACTACTTCACCACTGACAGTGCAGCCGTCATCTATGCACTCAGAAAACGTGCAGAAAACCTACAAGTAGCTCTAGAGTGATATCATAATGCCACTCTGCCTTACAAAACTTGCAGACAAATATAATGTTGAAGTTCAATGGACAAAAAGCCATAGCATATGCGAGGGAAACAGCAAGGCAGACTCACTCGCTAAGGAAGGCGCGAAGCAGGAAATCAGTGCAGATGTTGCAGAACTGTGTAAACCAACAGCTAGGAAGCACGGAATCTACTCTATACAGAAAAAGAACAAAATATTTTGAACAAAACAAAATACTGTACACAAACAAAAGCTCTCTACACATCGATAGATAAGAGAGTGACTAACAAACTACTCAAGTTAACTAGGTCGGACCTTCGTCTGGTGATAGTTACTATCACAGATCACTGTGAGCTAAACAATCACCTGTACAAAATTGTAGCCGCAGACAGCCCTATTTCAGACAGTTTCGGACGTTTTAGGATTCCGTACCTCAAAAGGAAAAAATTGAACCTTTATAGGATCACTTCGTTGTCAGTCTGTCTGTCCGTCTGTCAAGAACCTTTTTCTCAAGAACGCGTAAAGGTATCAAGTTGAAATTTATATTAAATACCTGGGTCTACGGTTTCTTTCGGCAGTAAAAAAATAAAAGTTGTAAGTCAACGCAATCAAAAGATATGAACGTTTATGTAGCATATTTTGTGATTTCACAGGTAAATCAAAACCTATAGGGTACTTCCTGTTGACCTAGAATCATGAAATTTGGCAAAAGGCAAGGTCTCATAGCACATATATAGGAATAAATCTGAAAGTTACAAATTTGAAGTTATATCATTTAAAAATAATTATTTTGCTATTACAAACTTACATTTTGTAGTTGGAATGTATGGAAGAACATAATAAGTCAACTACAAAGTTAAGTTTGTCTTTCAATATTTCAACTTTGGTTTTTTTTGGACTCGCGCTCTGTGGGTTCTGTCCAACGGAACCCTCAGAACACGAGTCCTACGCGTACTTGTCCGGTTTTCTTACTTAATTGTCAGCAACACTGGTACTGCGATTCCCAAGTCGCCTGCCAAGCGTGGGGATTATGCCAACACCCATCCCTAAGAGGGAGGCCTTTGTTCAGCAGTGGACGTTTAATGCCTGATGATGTGATGTCTTAAAATTGGTTTCTTATTATCTATACTAGGTACCTGCATAGTAACCTTAATACTTTTATTTCAGCTATTCGTCGAAAACACTTCCTACTGCGTTGAATGCGAGTATCACCTGAAAAAATTCTATAAATTTAAACAACAATGTGAAAAAGCTACAGAAGTATATCGACACTGGGTGGAAGGAGTGGTAAGTGATATAAACTAAACTTTTTAACAGTATTGTTTTTGTGACGAATCTCTAGTGTGATTCCGCTCCCACGTCGCTTCAAGTACAACAAGGAATTTAGGATAAAATTATTATTCTACTTCTTCAATTATTTAGTAGCACTTCACTCTGGTCCTTGGGCTGGCGAAGCTTCGTTTTTCCGACCTCGCGCGACACCCACTACGCATCGTTCGTTCGAACACTCGTGCGAGTACGTATACTCACAACGTATATCCTATAGGATCTCAGCATATCCTTGCAAATCACAATATTACTTATACTTTACCTGTTTTTTTTTTTGTATAATTGTCAGATAAAAGGCCCGTTACATGCTCTTCACAATCTGCTGCCTCCCTCATCACTAGGTGTGTGGCAACCAAACCCGAAGAGAATTGCCAACATTATCTTAGAAGAAACGATTCCACAGCCTGGCTTTGAAGAAATAAGTAGCAATTCAACATTGCAAGAACATATAAAGACCAAAACAAAATTAGAATATGACTCAACAAACAGCAATGATAGCATCCAAGATGATCTACAAAAAGAGATTGTCAAGATCGGTACTACTCCTGATTATCACATTGATGATGGAAAAAAGAAGGATCTTGGAGCAGAAGAATGTTTGACGGAAATGTGGGAAGTTGAACAGAACGACTTTGAATGTGTAGAGTATTTAGATTTTGACATCTTCAACGGTAATGATTTTAAAAACGAAGAGGAACCAAATGATTCCAAAGCAAGTAAAGTGACATGTAATAAAAAACCTAAAGATTCTTTACGCGTTGACGTCATCTCTAAAACCAATACTAAAATCAAAGACAAACCACAAGTTTATAATAAAAGTGAAGTGACATGCATTAAAAAAGGACCGAAAGCTTCCAATAGAAGAACAGCGATAAGTATAAATAAAGAACCAATCTCTCCTCAAAAAAGGAAAGTTACAATTAGTAATAAAATAACTGCCAAGAAGGCAGTATTAGAAAACGACAGGTAATTTTTTTCATAAGTAAAAAGCCTTGTGAATTCAGTATGCTAAAAAAAATTAACCTATGCCAATTCCAAAACCATTTCGAGATTTTATGTTACCAACCCTTATTTTTCTACTCCGACCTTTTAAAACGATAAGATGCCATTTATTTTAACATAAAACTAAGAAATCATTCGACTTTCATTGACCTCTAAATGACGTCACGGTGTAGCATTTTATTTTCTGTGCCTTTTAAGAATAAAAATATTATACATTTGACACACTGTTCGTCACACAGAATAGAATATTTTTTCATTTCTGTGGTTTGACTGTCTGGTTTTTTTCAGGGCTGCCAATATGGGGTGCTTTTTTAGGCTTCTCAACGCAACGAAATTTTGTGCTATATGGTGACGTCAAATAATTACAATTTTCAAAAAAATATTGTAAAATAACTACTCAATAGAAAACAAAAATATTGAAATTAGTTTCTTAAAATAGCCTTATCTACGAAATAAAAATATAAAAAAAATACAAAAAAAAAACTTTACATACCGAATTACCGCCTTGCTTACCTAATGTTAAGAGATGATGCGGTCTATGATGGAGTACGCTTGCTAGATGCTAGAAGACACCGATTCACTAGCGACTTGAAGACAGATTGAGATTACATAAATGTCTATGACCAGTAAGGATTGTAATAGACTGAACAAATATTGTACACATACGCAAAGTATTTGTTGTTTTTTAGTGCAGCATTCATGTCTTCCATTTTATCAATTTCTATGTTGACATGTATCATCATAAAGTAACTCCTCATAATAGGCATGATGACTAATATTTTTTTATTACCTCTTCAAAAAGCTGATCATAAATAGAGCACATCAACGAAAACAAAATTAAAATTAGTTCAATAATAAATAAGTTATAAGCATTTTAATTTCATGCTAGACAGAGAGCGCACTATACTGAGCCGTGACGTCACGGCTCAGGAGCGCCATACAAATGCTATACTAACACACGCTTTGCGAGAAAGGGATAGAGCATCCCCTCTCTATTCCCACCTAAAACTTTAAACACTCATATCTCAGAGATTTTATCAGCAAATTTAAATTATTTTTTTCTGTATGTGTAATGTATTTAGTTATATCAGTTATATTCATCGCTAAGCCGGTTATTTGTAATAAATTAAACATTAGGACACATGCCTATTGCATGTTTGTAGTACGATCATTGTATATGTGTATGGGCAAGAATTATAAATGGCATCACCAACGTTTGGTTACCAAAAGACTATTCAAGAATTTGGAGGTCTACTGGAAAAAACCGTAGCAATGGCTAGAGCAATGGTGTTTACCCAGATCTTTGTGCAGGCTCAAGTCTTGTCCGTCCCCTAGAACCCTGCGGATAATTCCATAATCCAAATTATTAAATTATCTTACAGGGTTACGTGGAAAGGGTACTAAGACGAAAGGGGTCCATTATGCTCATCGTTATGACCAATGTTTCAAATTTGTATGGGAGCAACACTAAAATCGCGAAAACAATATCGCTGCTCCATACTTTTTGTGAGTGTCAATGACTGTTTTCTGTGAAACAGCTGATATTTATTTCCCGAAATCAGAGTTGTTTATAATTATGGGTACTATGGACCTCTTTCTGCTTCGGCTTCTCGGGCAGCCAGGTTATAGGGAAGCTATTGTAATTGTACCCAACATTGTGTTGTTTACAGGTTGAGAGAGGAACTGCTCCTCAAGTTATCTTCATTTGGGGAGATAGCAACAGAATATGGTACAGCAGTAGACCGGGATCTGGTCACCAAGTTCCTGCGACATGACGCGGGCGCGCCGGTTGTAAGCAGGCTCCGAAAGGCTACGTGTCGAGAGGGTAAGTAACAGACGAGGGTACGACAGTAGACCGGGATCTGGTCACCAAGTTCCTGCGACATGACGCGGGCGCGCCGGTTGTAAGCAGGCTCCGAAAGGCTACGTGTCGAGAGGGTAAGTAACAGACGAGGGTACGACAGTAGACCGGGATCTGGTCACCAAGTTCCTGCGACATGACGCGGGCGCGCCGGTTGTAAGCAGGCTCCGGGAGGCTACGTGTCGAGAGGGTAAGTAACAGACGAGGGTACGACAGTAGACCGGGATCTGGTCACCAAGTTCCTGCGACATGACGCGGGCGCGCCGGTTGTAAGCAGGCTCCGGGAGGCTACGTGTCGAGAGGGTAAGTAACAGACGAGGGTACGACAGTAGACCGGGATCTGGTCACCAAGTTCCTGCGACATGACGCGGGCGCGCCGGTTGTAAGCAGGCTCCGGGAGGCTACGTGTCGAGAGGGTAAGTAACAGACGAGGGTACGACAGTAGACCGGGATCTGGTCTAGCCGTCTGATAACTAGCTAAATAAACCCTCAAATTAGCTTGCCTCATATTTGAAAAGTAAAATTTGTTCCAGATATATTAGACCTCTCGCTCGACATAGAAGCAGCACTGACCACCATAAACAATGACTGCACCAGTGACGACAAACCAGACTACAAGTCAATGTACGATAAAGAGTATCTACCCACCCTCGAGAAGAAGCTAGAGGAGTTCCAGAAGAGGAAGACGTATGAGCACTATGTGAAGGCGAAGCACAAGTGCGAGGTCTGCTACCAGCCGTTCCGGGGACCGATAGCACTGGACTTGCACAAAATAACTTATCACAACGTGAGTTACTTTTATAAAGTTCTTAGACCAGTACTTTAAAAAAAATGTGTTCATCATCATTTCAGCCATGGTCCTATGTCAACTGCTTGACATAAGCCTTCCCCATCGATCTCCAAAAGACCCGGTTGGAAGCGGCCTGCATCCAGCGTTTCCCTGCAGTCTCTTTTGGGGTGTCTGTCCATCTTGGATAAAATGTGTTTTATACCTTTGTATTTACCATTTTAAGTATCATAGACAATTATCTGTGCCCCGCGGTTTCACCCATAGACTTAGACATATATTTATTGATAATTATAGGAATTTCAAGTCAGACAGTATACAAAATAATATTATGATAAAAATTTGCTATACAATATTATTACGCGCTATCTTGATATCGAAAAAGTCACTATATTCATAAGAAGCTTGCGTAGTAGCCACATATTATTAACCTATTACCACGTTAGATACCTCCTTGAAGCAACCTCCTTGGTAGCGACAGCAACCTCCTTTGACTTAGATGAATTTTTTTCAACAAGCCACGGGAAACGAGCCTTTAATTTTTCCCTGTATTCCATGTATATTCACAGGGGTAGACGGAAAGTGTATTCTAAGACGTCGTACTCATTATTATAAATAACTTTTACCCGTTTTCCACTTTTTTAATATATATTTTTGTGACGTTTTGATAAAGGAGAGCGCGGGTGGCATGTTCTGTCCGATCTGCAAGATGCGGTACTCTGGAAGCCGTAACAGTAGCAACAGACACGCCGAAACACACTTAGCCGTGTACAAGTGCAAACTGTGCCCCTTCGTCACATACTACAGGTAACTACACACTCACACATATACACCCCACAAACACTAATATCATGTTTGTATCAAAACATGTGACATTTAATAAGCCATTGTTTTTATCATTTCGCAGCGAAACAATGAACAAACACGCTGAGAAACACACAGGCAAAAAGTATCCGTGTAAACATTGCAACATTACTTACAAGTAAGTGTGCCGACGACTTTTTGACGTGATAACGTCCTATAAATCGATGAACGCCGGCTCACGTCCGTCTGAGCCGCGCGTGCAAGCGAGAGCGCGGAACAAGCGATAGAGAGGCACGATCGGCCTAAGCGTTATCACGTACAATTATCGTCTGTAAACCGACTTTACAGACAACCTCTTTTTTTAATCTATACCAGGGGTCTACAAACTTTGAAGCCTTGGGGCCATAATATTTTTTTCGGTATGTTGCACTTGCAAGGGCCATAACATGGACTTGTCTTACTAGTCTTAAGCTGTCGCGGGCCGGATTGATGGCAGTGGCGGGCCGGATTTGGCCCGCGGGCCGTAGTTTGGAGACCCTTGATCTACACTAATATTATAAAGAGGAAAGATTTGATTGTTTGTTTGTTTGCATTGAATAGGCTCCGAAACTACTGAACCGATTTGAAAAATTCTTTCACTGTTGGGAAGCTACACTATCCCCGGGTAACATAGGCTATATTATATTTTCAAAAAAATTGGAACCCTTTCTAAAACTTCAATAATGTAACCCAATGTGTAAAAAAATTAGATTTACAATTTTAACTTTGCGTGTTTGACAGTTCTATGACAGGACAACGTCTGTCAGGTAAGCTACTAGATTATAATATGTACGTTTGGCCACCAACTCGCCTGATGGTAAGCGACGGTGTGGCCGAGGTTGATCTAGAAATCTATTCACTGTTGCCTTGATGATGCCTAGATTGTAGTTCTCAGGAAACACGGAGGACGGAAGGAGTTCCATTCTTGGGCAGTACGTATCATAAATGACGACCCAAAACGCTGAGTACGAATCTTAGGAATTTCCACGAGGAAGGGGCGATTCATCAGGCGAGTTGGTGGCCAATTGTAGATCTATTCTGCATTGAAAAAAACTTCTAGTAAAGCCAATTTCGCAACCGGACTATTTGTATTTTTTTATTTGTGTGTGTTACAGTTGTAAGTCAAACTACTATGACCACTTGTCTAAGTACCACCGGGGCAGCGTATGCGTGACTTGCGGCCGGGGGTTCTACTCTAAGAAGAGCCTCCAAATACATACCTACAAAGCACATCGGGTGAGCAAAATAAACTGAGCAATGGGAGGTTGTCTGAAAGATGCAAAGAGAATATAACCGCTAACGCTGAAGAGGTGGGACTTCTAGAGAAAAATATTTATGCATGGTATAATAATATACTCCGCCTGGGCCCCGATTCTACTAAAGAAATTGTTTTTAAATTGTAACTGTTGCGATTTTAATTGTTAAATAACTGCCTCAAAATTTACAGTTTTAAATATTTTTTTATACTAGAAAAATACAATCACCTAATATTATAACTAAGTATAAAAAAAAAAAAAAAATTAAACTGTCAATTTTGAAGCAGTTATTTAACAATTAAAATGGCAACAATTACAATTTAAAGACAATTTGTTTAGTAGAATCGGGGGCCAGGTATAGCGCTCCGAGAAAAGGTGTCACGTGGGTGACACCCACTGAGGTCATCAATGTCATGGATACACGTACACGTGCATAAGCAAGAGCAGAATATGTAATTTACAACAAATTCGAGAGAGATGACGATACAGCTGATTTTCTGTATTACCAATAGCGTGAAATTTTATCTCCCCAATCTCCGTATATTACCTGTGGGAATCCAATAAATCAATGTAGTTTTGATATAAATAATCTAAACTCGTGCTTAACTTTAATTGCTTTGCTTGAGCGGACAAAACAAATGACAATTAAAATGCTTTAAGTATTTTATTTAATAGATTATTACCTAATTTGTTTCCCAATATCTGTGTTTGTTGCAATAAAGTGGCAACTGGACAGTGACGTAATTGAGTGTCAACTCCCAGAGCGCTAGACCTTGTTTTCTTGGATCATGTATTTGTGAAACGGGGGCGACGCTTATAGGGTAGTACGCCTAAACAAGTTTATACATTAGAGTACGGGACCACCGGATGGTCTGGCACCAACGGACTGTCTGGCAACAAACTGTTGTTTCTAGGTTTTTTGGGTCTTAAAAACTTTAAACGCTTACATTTCATTACATTACATTTTGATTTCTTTAAATATTAACAATTAAAATTATTTGTTCAGTATGTTTAATTAGTTGTTATTAATTGCTACTGAGACGTGGTCCTTAACTGTTGGCATTTTGGAAAAACTCAGAGTCACATAGCGGGCAATGGAGACAGCTATGTTCGGAGTTTCTTTGCGCGATAGAATCCGAAACGTGGATATTCGCCAAAGAACCAAAGTCACCGACATAGCTGTTAAAATTTGCAAGTTGAAGTGGCAATGGGCAGGCCACATCGCTCGGAGAACCGATAACCGATGGGGAAGAAAGGTTCTTGAGTGGAGACCACGAACCGGAAGACGCAGCGTAGGTAGGCCTCCCACTAGATGCACCGACGACATTGTGAGAGTCGCTGGCATCCAGTGGATGCAAAAGGCAGGCTGTCGTTCAGTGTGGAGGTTAAAGGGGGAGGCCTATGTTCAGCAGTGGACGTCTTCTGGCTGACGATGATGATGATGATGAGTATGTTTAAAGTATTAAATTATATCCTTCGCTAAGCCCGTTATCTATATATATAAAAGAAAGTCGTGTTAGTTACACTATTTATAACTCAAGAACGTCTGAGCCGATTTGGCTGAAAATTGGTGGCGAGGTAGCTTAGAACCAGGAGACGGACAAGGGCTACTTTTCATCAGCATCGTCACCATTTTCATCACTACGCGGGTGAAACCGCGGGGCATAGCTAGTTTGTAATAAATTAAACAACAGGACACATGCCTATTATGCCTCATGTCAAAATATTGTGGTGGGTGATGACTTGCCCACACCTCGACACCCTAAGCCACTCTCGCCAATGTTGCTCCTCTGGTGCCAATAAGGTTGCCTATTGGCACCGGAGAAGCTATATTGGCGTGGGTGGCTTAGGGTATCTAGGTGCGCTGCACTTTCACCTTAGAGCTACTCGCGGCGTTATGATACCCTTTAACACTTCCACCTTGGAGCTTAGGTTATTAGCTCTTGCTGTTATTAAGTACTAGCTGAAGCCCGCTACTTCGTACGCGTAGAGCTCGGCCTTCGGCCTCGCTACTACAACCCGTTATAGCCTATGTGCTATTCTAATGTATAAGCTATATTATCATAAACTTTAATTAAAATCCATTCGGTAGTTTTTGCGTGAAGAGGAACAAACGTCCATACATACAAACTTTCGCGTTTATAATTTTAGTAGGATTTGTTCCCACACATGTGAGGCGCAACAGTAATGAAACACTTTCTTTCAGGAAGGCCCTCCTAATACGGTGGGTAAGGGGGTACGATGCGATGAATGTGACGTCACGCTCATCTCGCAGTCTGTATACGAGGCACACATACTCGACATGCATAGTCTCAATCCGCGTCCACCCAAGTAAGTCACGGTCAAGTACAAGTTATGCCCGTAGTAAGGTGGAGGAGATATTACTAGAGGCTTCTATGGAGATTTGGAAACAACACGAGAAGACATGTTTCACATCGTTTTATTACGCCCATACTCGAGCAGGTTCACGAACACTACGTTTTACGTTTACTTTACGGTTTTTTTACGTTTACGTTATACCTACTTGAAATTGAACGCATATTAAAATACTTCCATATAACTGGAAATGGAAACTGTTATATAGAGAAAGCATATCCAAATCATATCAGCCAGTAAAGATTCACCACTGAACAAAGATCTCCTTCTTAGAGAGGGGTGTTGCCATAATCCCCACGCTTGGCAGGTGGCTTGGGGATCGCAGTACGTTTACCGTGTACTAATAGGACGCTGCTGCCCATCCTGCGGTGGTTCTGGTCGCGGTTTTAGGACATACCCGGGTCAGAGTATATTCGTTTCCGTTACATTATCATGTTGAGTTATCAATTTATCAATAATTACTTACACTTCTCAATAAACCTTGAATTAGGTAAAATTAGTTAGAGGTACAAGCTATGTCCATCTGGAAATGTTTACGTTTATTTTGTTTGTTACGTTTTCATCATCATCATTTCAGCCATTGGACGTCCACTGCTGGACATAAGCCTCTCCCATCGATCTCCAAAAGGGCCGGTTGGAAGCGGCCTGCATCCACCGTTTCCCTGTGGTCTCTTTTAAACCGTCGGTCCATCTTGTGGGTGTGGACGTCCTACGCTACGCTTTACCGGTCCGTGGTCTCCATTCCAGAACCTTTCGGCCCCATCGGCCATCTGTTCTACGTGCTATGTGCCCTGCCGACTGCCCATTCAACTTGCTAATCCGGTGGACTATGTCAGGAACTTTCGTTCGTCTACGGATCTCCTCATTTCTGATTCGATCTCATAGAGCATAGCCCTCTCCGTAGCTCGTTGTGCTACTTTGAACATGTTTATGGGGCCCAAAGTGTCATCACTGGTAACACACGCTGTTAAGTTTTAATAGGATGTGAAAATTAATATTTTATTTATTAAGTGTATATCCTCGCAATGCTTAAGATTTTTTATTGTTTACAGAAAGACCCTAAACAGGACCCAAAACAGGACCCAAAACGAAAAGCAACCTGTCTTAGCGTGTCGAGTGGTAAGTTTGCATTGTATCTGTTTTCATCATATCTGTTAGAAAAAAAAATACGCAAACTAAAGAGACTTATTACAAAATGGAATCATAAAATTTTAGGTCTCTAGATTTTAAACCATAAAACGGTATTATGAAGCTGTAAATTATCAAATTGAATGTAAAACAAGTAAAACATAACATTAATTTTATGTCAGTAATTTGACGAAACCCTCTCTCAAACTTCAAACGTTTTACAAAAACTACTTCTTACTATTGATTTTAACGCATTTTATTTATATTACACGGGAATTACTCACGTAAGATTAAGCAGGTCACTCCGACTATAGTTTCAACCGCATTAGGCAGTCTTTTTCAAGGTGAATGCGCGCGCGCGGCTGCGTCTCGCTTGGCACGTCAAGTCAACCACGTCAGTTTCTATAATAAGATTTTAACGCAATTTTTACCTGTTCTTTAGTCGTTCATGATAATCTCATAAATTGTAAAAGCAAAGAAAATATTAACTAGAATCCTAGCTGATAAAATTAAATATCAAATAACAAACATGTGTAAGACTTTTTCAAAAATACTTATTCACCAGAACACTATTCCTTATATTCCCGCGCTATAATTAGAATTTGCCGAATGCCAACCGAAGATGGCACTGCCCCTTTTTTCGCAGTGCCTGTATTTCATACACTGTGTTTGATGAAACGACAAGCTTTCAGTTCAGACCATGATTGCGTTGAACTTGAACGGCAAAATCCATATTTGTTGTTCGCAGTGTAATGAGGTAGGTCCCAGCTGGGGCTGGATAAGACTGCACTTCAGCCTGGAGCACCCCAATGCAGACCTGAGGCAGGTCTACGCAGACATGCGCAGCCACCTATGCGACGTCTGCGGGATGAACTTCTTGGTGAGAGGAACACTTCCCTTCCATTTATTCAGCACAGATACCCGGAGTTTTTAATCCAATAATAAGGCGTCTGATGTAGCGGTGAAGCAAGCTTTCTTAGCCCACTGGATTAGCAAGTTGAAGTGGCAGTGAGCATAGCACGCAGAACAGGTGGCCGATGGGACCGAAAGGTTCTCGAATGGAGACCATGGACGTCCACGCACAAGATGGACAGACGACCTAAGAGACCGCAGGGAAACGCTGGATGCTGGCCGCTTCCAACCGGCCCTTTTGAAAATAGATGGGGGAGGCCTATGTCCACCAGTGGACGTCCTATGGCTAAAATGATGATGATGATGAAGTTCTCCTAGAAGCAACCTATTCAGTCGTAATTTTGTTTAATAGCCGTCGTAAGGTCGTTCAATAACCTCTAACGTCAGTTGATATTTGACCGAGCGAAGTGAAGAGGCTGTAGGACAAATCGGCGTTTAAACAAATTTATTTTTGTACGTTTGGTAGACGATAACTTGAGCACCGTTCATATTAGACTGTGCATTGTCTGTCATGTTATTAAAGTAGATTCTTGTTCTATCCTTTCAGACTATCAACGCGCTGCGAGAACATCAAAACGTTCACTCCGGTTCACGTCCGTTCGCTTGTAACTTATGTAGTGCGCGTTTCCACCGCTCGGTCTCATTGTCTATCCACCGGCGCACGCACAGGCCGCCTAGCAAGCCGTGTCGCATTTGCGGCAAGAAGTTCTGTTCCGCCAGCAACCTGAACAACCATATGCGGGTGAGTTATTAGCAACTTGGACAACTTAATGCAACTACCAACCTGCACAACCATATGCGGGTGAGTTATTAGCAACATGGACAACTTAATGCAACTACCAACCAGCACAACCATATGCGGGTGAGTTATTAGCAACTTGGACAACTTAATGCAACTACCAACCTGCACAACCATATGCGGGTGAGTTATTAGCAACATGGACAACTTAATGCAACTACCAACCTGCACAACCATATGCGGGTGAGTTATTAGCAACTTGGACAACTTAATGCAACTACCAACCTGCACAACCATATGCGGGTGAGTTATTAGCAACTTGGACAGCTTAATGCAACTACCAACCTGCACAACCATATGCGGGTGAGTTATTAGCAACTTGGACAACTTAATGCAACTACCAACCTGCACAACCATATGCGGGTGAGTTATTAGCAACTTGGACAACTTAATGCAACTACCAACCTGCACAACCATATGCGGGTGAGTTATTAGCAACTTGGACAACTTAATGCAACTACCAACCTGCACAACCATATGCGCGTGTTACTGGCAACATGGACAGCTAAATAAAACTACCAGCTTGCACAACCATATGCGCGTGTTACTGGCAACATGGACAGCTAAATAAAACTACCAGCTTGCACAACCATATGCGCGTGTTACTGGCAACATGGACAGCTAAATAAAACTACCAGCTTGCACAACCATATGCGCGTGTTACTGGCAACATGGACAGCTAAATAAAACTACCAGCTTGCACAACCATATGCGCGTGTTACTGGCAACATGGACAGCTAAATAAAACTACCAGCTTGCACAACCATATGCGCGTGTTACTGGCAACATGGACAGCTAAATAAAACTACCAGCTTGCACAACCATATGCGCGTGTTACTGGCAACATGGACAGCTAAATAAAACTACCAGCTTAAACAACCATATGCGCGTGTTACTGGCAACATGGACAGCTAAATAAAACTACCAGCTTGCACAACCATATGCGCGTGTTACTGGCAACATGGACAGCTAAATAAAACTACCAGCTTGCACAACCATATGCGCGTGTTACTGGCAACATGGACAGCTAAATAAAACTACCAGCTTAAACAACCATATGCGCGTGTTACTGGCAACATGGACAGCTAAATAAAACTACCAGCTTGCACAACCATATGCGCGTGTTACTGGCAACATGGACAGCTAAATAAAACTACCAGCTTAAACAACCATATGCGCGTGTTACTGGCAACATGGACAGCTAAATAAAACTACCAGCTTAAACAACCATATGCGCGTGTTACTGGCAACATGGACAGCTAAATAAAACTACCAGCTTGCACAACCATATGCGCGTGTTACTGGCAACATGGACAGCTAAATAAAACTACCAGCTTGCACAACCATATGCGCGTGTTACTGGCAACATGGACAGCTAAATAAAACTACCAGCTTAAACAACCATATGCGCGTGTTACTGGCAACATGGACAGCTAAATAAAACTACCAGCTTGCACAACCATATGCGCGTGTTACTGGCAACATGGACAGCTAAATAAAACTACCAGCTTGCACAACCATATGCGCGTGTTACTGGCAACATGGACAGCTAAATAAAACTACCAGCTTAAACAACCATATGCGCGTGTTACTGGCAACATGGACAGCTAAATAAAACTACCAGCTTGCACAACCATATGCGCGTGTTACTGGCAACATGGACAGCTAAATAAAACTACCAGCTTAAACAACCATATGCGCGTGTTACTGGCAACATGGACAGCTAAATAAAACTACACGAGCAATAAAGCTCATTGATGACGAAGTGTTGGTTGGAAAGAAACATCAGAATCTGAACCACCGGCGTAAAATCGCAAGCTTGTCGGTATTTTATAGGACTCTCCACAGAGAGTGTGCAACGGAACTTCACGAACTTGTTCCCCCATCACCTCTTCATTACCAGACGTCCAGACGAACGGCAAGGCGTCACCCTTACTTGGTCGAAATGCCATTTATTCGCACCAAGCGTTTTGACTCCACTTTCTTAATTAGAACAGCAAAACAATGGAACGCCTTGCCCCTGTCTGTGTTTCCGCAGCATTACAATCTTGGAGTGTTCAAGTCTAGGGTTAATAGGTTATTACTGGGCAAGCGTGCTCCATCTTCGACCGCATCATCGCTTTCCATCAGGCGAGATCGCGGTCAAACGTTAGCCTAGTTCGATGTAAAAAAAAAAAACTACCAGCTTGCACAAGCATATGCGCGTTAAACTGGCAACATGGACAGCTAAATAAAACTACCTACTTGCAGAATCTTATGTGCGAGTTACTGGCAACTTGGGCAAATGCCACTAGTCTATTAAATGTAGCTTGATTGAAATGACGTATGTCAAAAACCTCGAATAGTGCTGTGACAATTCGGATCAAATCGAGAATAATGTCTGTGTTTATCGACTGGAAGTGTTTTGCACGAATAATCCTACTAATATTATAAACGCGAAAGTTTGTATGTATGGATGTTTGTTCCTCTTTCACGCTGCAACGGAACAACAGATCGACCTGACTTTTTGCATGGGTATAGTTCAAGAGCCAGAGAGTGACATAGGCTACTTTTCTTCATCATCATCATCACCATTTTTCATCACTACGCGGGTGAAACCGCGGGGCGCAGCAAGTATTTAAAATAAAAATCATGCAAGTAAATAAATAAATAAATATTCGGGACATTTTTGCACACACGGTCATCTGACCCCAAACTAAGCAAAGCTTGTGATATGGCTGCCAGAGACTGATATATATACATATATAGTTTTAAATACATACTTAAATAGATATTAACAACCAGATATAGAACAAACACAAATGTTCATCACATGAATGTTTGTCCTAGGTGGGAATCGAACCCACGCCCCCAAGCTCAGAAGGCAGGTTCACTAACAAATGGACCAACGGGCTATCTAATCAAAAGTACCTCAACTAACTTCAACCTTATAATATGTTTCAATTTTAATGGATTAAAAACAAACCCATCTATATTTATGTTGTATTGTAGTACTAGTATAATGAAACATTAGGATTATGAATTAAAACAGACAAAATATGTACAAAATTCTAAATTTTGAAAAAACTTATTGATCTTCTACAGCGTAGATCTATGCTGTAGAAGGTCAAGGAAATCTTGCGTCTGACCGCCAACTCGTCTGATGTAGCGATGGAGCAAGCTTTCTTAGCCCACTGGATTAGCAAGTGGCAGTGCACATAGCACGCAGAACAGATGGCCGATGGGTCCGAAAGGTTCTCGAATGGAGACCACAACCGGTAAGCGCAGCGTAGAACCCACAAGATGGACGTACAACCTAAAAGAGACCGCAGGGAAACACCGGATGCAGGCCGATTCCAACCGGCCCTTTTGGAGATCGATGCCCCCATCGATCTCCAAAAGGCCTATGTCCAGCAGTGGACGTCCTATGGCTTAAATAATGATGATGATCTATCTATCCTCAGAAAGGAGTTTCAGAGTTTACAGTTCAACATTCTGAGCAGCAGGACTGGAACTAAAGTATCTAGTCTCGTTCAGTTGCAGAAATAACAGAGATAAACTAATTTTAATATTCCTATATTTTTTTTCAGATCCACATCGGTGACCGTCGATACAAATGCGACATTTGCGACAAGGGGTTCCTGTTTCGGAGCTCGCTCGCCGAACATGTTCGAGGGGTTCACAAAAATATACGACGCGTCAGGAAGAGAGAAGATGCTAAGGACTGACGCTGCAGAGGAATCACTGATGTTACGGGGAGGGGCCACTGACACTACGCCGAGGGGTCCCTGACGCTACAAAAAAGTCACTGGCGCTACTACAGTAAAAGGTCACTGATGCTACAGTAAGAGGCCACTGACGCTACAGTAAGAGGTCACTGACGCTACAGTAAGAAATCACTGACGCTACAGTAAGAGGTCACAAAAGCTACGATCACCGAGACTTCAAAGAGGGGTCACTGAATGGAGAGAAGTTACTGGAGCTACGGAAAGGGGTCACTGGGATTTTGGCTTCTAGCAAGCATCGTTGATCGTTTACGTTGCCTATTTATGTTCTAAAAATTCAAATAATTCATATCACAAAACATGGAAACATGGTACACATTTACATAACACATACATAAAAAGTAGCATACGGGTGGTAAAAATTGAAATATTTTATTTTGTTTATCCAAATTACAACAATCATAACAAGAATTGTACAAATTCATATAACTAATTCCACAAAACATGGGGGGTTAAGAAATCAAATCATTTATTTGTCGGAACATGGTACACATTTACATAACACATACATAAAAAGTAGCATACGGGTGGTAAAAATTTAAATATTTTATTTTGTTTATCCAAATTACAACAATCATAACAAGAATTGTACAAATTCATATAACTAATTCCACAAAACATGGGGGGTTAAGAAATCAAATCATTTATTTGTCAGAACATGGTACACATTTACATAACACATACATAAAAAGTAGCATACGGGTGGTAAAAATTGAAATATTATATTTTGTTTATCCAAATTACAACAATCATTACAGGAATTGTTGTACAAATTCATATAACTAATTTCACAAAACATGGGGGGTTAAGAAATCAAATCATTTATTTGTCAGAACATGGTACACATGAAATGTATCACGTCTTGCCAGTGCGTACGAATGAGAAGATTTTTCAATTAGTTTTGTTCAAATAAAACTTGCTACATGCTAATTTACTTTAATTACTACCAATACAGGGTTCCATCTAGTGGGAGGCCTACCTACGCTGCGTCTTCCGGTTCCTGGTCTCCACTTCAGAACCTTTCTTCCCCATCGGTTATCGGTTTTTGAGCGATGTGGCCTGCCCATTGCCAGTTCAACTTGAGTCTGGCATCGAGTGGATGCAAAAGACAGACTCGTTCAGTGTGGAGGTTAAAGGTGGAGGAGTATGTTCAGCAGATGGTGATGAATACAGGGTTATAAGGAAAGGGTACGCTAAGCCGAAAGGGGTTCGTTATACCCATCATTATAAACAACTTTTACTACGAGACCAAACTTGTAATCGTGAAAAGAATATCAGCTGTTCCATAGAAAACGGTAATTGTAACTCGACATTGACCGTGACTCGACTTGACATGAGTACAATGACCTTTCGGCTGCATCATCATCATCATCAGCCTTTTAACAATCCACTCCTGGACTTTAGCCTACCCCCGAAGGGGTGATTGGGTCATATCCACCACGCTGGCCCAGTGCAGGGTAAATGCGTAACCCTGTATATGTATATTATATACAAAGGGTAAGCTAAGCTGAAAGGGGTACGTTATAATCGTAATTATTAACTACTAGCGGTCCGCCCCGGCTTCGCTCGGGTACAGATTATAGCCTATGTCACCCGGGGATAGTGTAGCTTCCCAACAGTGAAAGAATTTTTTAAATCGGTGCAGTAGTTTCGGAGCCTATTCAATGCAAACAAACAATCAAATCTTTCCTCTTTATAATATTAGTATAGATTAAAATCATCAAAAGTAAAAGTTGTTCACAATGATGAGTACAATGACCTCCTTTCGGCTTAGTACAGTCTATATGCGTAAAGTAACCTTGTATAATATGAATAATCATTAAAGACATCGAGATGGAACTGTTGTACCTCTGTCCATCAATGAGACATACACACCGAGACATTGATAGTGTGAGTCGTAGTTCGCACACATAAAGCAGAATATGCATTTGGAAACTATTGTTAGATATAACCAAGGAGAGGAAAGCCAATAGCGGAACATTAGAGCGTAGCTCGGAAATTTGCCTAAAAACGGTACGAAGTTAGATGGCGCCGTAATTTGAGCGTGCTATAGGTTGTCTCGAACTTCCGTAAGCGCTGCAGTCAGATAGCGTACGAAAGGGTTCTACAAATTACCGTAGCGCTAGTATCGCAGTCAAGTTTCGCAACATTTCAAGGGAATAAAGAAAGGCGCCATCTATTGGTATGAGTTGTGCTTCTCTTTGATGTACCATTGATGTAAGTAAATAGGGGGAAGATGCGGGACGCACTCCTTGACGTGGACCGCACAATATAGGCTCCGGGGCACAATCGACTTCAGTCACAATCGAACTGTTGTTTTGATAGCACGTGAATTACTTGTCAAAATTGTGTTTAAATAAAGCAGCAAAAATGACTTCCTACGTTTTTCACAAGGCGCACCAACAGTTCGAAGACAAAAAACAAGTTTCACGGCATTACTTTTCACTCGTAAGTAGTTAAAATCAATTAACTTATTTTTCTTTAAAATCTGTTGATTTATTTTGCTTTTTAAGCTCATTTCCAGAAAAAAGTACAGTTAGCAAAAAAAATATCTAAGCTGACAGTCATGTCATCATCATCACCCCCTGCTGAAAATCTTCATAAATACCTACTACGATATCTGTTTATGGACCAGCAGTGCAAGTACCGTTCTTTTATCGATCGTCAAATTGACAGTTGAGGTCGTCAAATTCGATAATATGCAATTTTTTCAGTACTCGCTTTGATCGATTCTATGGCATTTTAGCGAATTTGACGGTCGATAAAGAACGGTACTTGCACTGCTGGCTTGTTTGCTTTGCTTTGATGTCACATATTTGTCTACTGCGAAGATGGAAAGATTTAGATTTCCTAATGTGCCAAAAATTGCACTATTGTTTAAATACAAAGATACCTAGTTACATTGATGTTTTTAAGAATTAATTGATGTCTTAACAAGTTCATAACTTTATTATAATATCCAACTATTTGCAATAATTTTTTACCACTTTTTCAACTTGTCGCACCCGTTACAAATGCCCTGTCACACCCGCCACAATCTTTGTTAAGTAATAAAAAAATCCAAAGATAACTGGCTTACGAGCCGTTATTGTATGCTAAAAAAACATACAGTCGAATTGACAACCTCCTTCTTTTTGAAGTCGGTTAAAAATGATTATATTATATTAAATTTATCAAGTATAGCCTTTTATAAACTAACTTATTATTTTAGCTAAAATATCAAGACATCACACAAACATTGCAATACTCAGGATAGATGGCTTTATTAGAGTTAAAACGTCACACCGGTCACCGCGGACTGACCCTTCAACTTTGGGGTTAGATTTGAATTTAAGCAGAAAATATTAATTTCTAATTTACATAGTGATTTTTTACCTTACCTTCCCTTCATCATAAGTAGGAAGTAAATCCTACTAATATTATGAACTAGCTTCTGATCACGACTTTTATATCGTGGGTAAAAAGTAGACATCACCTCTATTCACAATGCATCCAATTTGGAAACTACACTTTCCGTTCTTGTCATCATGAATGTAGGTGACAGAGACATAAAGTGTAGTTTCAGCTGTTCCATACCTACTAGTAATAGTGGGAAGCAACTATTACTAAAGTGATGTCTAGTACGTAAGTTTAGTATATGTTTCACATGAATAGATTTCGTAAATATTCTAAATAAAAATACCTGCCTAAAATTTTACCAGTGCTTTTTATTTTCCTGAACTTTGTTTGCTAACGCTACTTCTATGGTCTAGTGCAGTGTCATAGTGGAGCGGTGAAGTTGACGTTTACACTGTAGACGTCAACGTCGCTGCTGACTCCAGCCGAATCAAAGCCATATTTATTATTGTCGAAAATTATTATGCCCTAGGTAGTAGTCAGTAGTAGTAGTAGATCTGTGCCCTACCGTATACAAAGAGTACCTTTTATATACTGAAAACCGTATACATACAAATAGAGTGCAGTGAACTGCAGTGTGCACAGAACGCATATACCAGAGGAGTTACAGATAGTGTTAATTTCGTAAATACAATCATTCCTCTCTGAGTGTTTCGACATACGGCGCAGGATCGACAAAAGGAAAGTACTTTTGTCGATGCGGCGCAGCGTCGGCGCCACCAAACTCCAAAGAGTACCTTTTATATACGGCGCCACGCCACGCAGAATACAATAACAATTTACGTAGTATTTACCTATATTCTCTTTGATAACAATATGGATAGAAACGAAATAAACACAACGTTCTCGCCATCTCGCCAGCAAACGACACTTAGGTATTAGAGGAGTTTACATCCGCATCTGCCAGCCCAATATTGCAAGAGTGCAAGACAAAGAATTGAAAAGAAATTATATAAATGCCCGATGTGTGATTGTACTTCGGAACAAAAACGTAACCTCACACGGCACATAAAGACACACACCGGAGATAAACCATACAATTGTAATAATATGTGTGATTATAAATCGGCAATACCAAGGTATTTGAAAAAACACAAACTAACGCATACTGAAGGAAAACTACATGAATGTGATATGTGTGATTATAAATCAGCACAAGCAGGTAATTTGAAAATGCACATAAAAACACATACAGGTGAAAAACCGTATGAATGTAATGTATGCGATTTTAAATCGGCATCAGCAGATAATTTAAAAGCACACATAAGAACACATACGGGAGAAAAACCATATGAATGTAGTATGTGTGATTATAAAACGGCTCGAGCAGGTAATTTGACAACGCACATTAAAACTCACATAGGAAATAAAAAATATAAATGCAATATGTGTGATTATAAATCAATTCATGCATTTCGGTTGAAAACACACATTAAAACACATGCAGGAGAGAAACCATACAAATGTGAAATGTGTGATTATAAATCAGCTCTATTAGGTACTTTAAAAAAGCACTTGCGGACTCACACTGGGGAAAAACCATACAAATGTGATATGTGTGATTATAAAGCAGCAGATCCAAGTGCTTTTAGAAGACATAAACAAAGACACACGGGAGAAAAGCCATATGCATGCAACATGTGCAGTTATAAAGCAGTAGAAGCAGGACATTTGATTAGCCATTTAAGAACACACACTGGAGAAAGACCTTACCAATGTACTATATGTGATCATAAATCAGCCACAGCTGCTGCTATGAAAAGACACATTAAAACACACACGGGAGAGAAACCATATGAATGTGATGTGTGTGATTATAAATCAGCAGTGGCAAGTAGTTTGAGATCACACAGAAGAACACATACGGGAGATAAACCATACAAATGTGATTTATGTGACTATAAATCAGCACAAGTAGATGGTTTAAAAAGACACTTGCGGACTCACACTGGAGAGAAACCATATCAATGTACTATGTGTGATTATAAAACAGCAGACGCAAGTTCTTTTAGAACACATAAACAAAGACATACTGGAGAGAAACCATACAAGTGTAAAATGTGTGATTTTAGGTCAATAACATCAGGTAATTTAAAAAGTCACATGAGAACGCACACTGGAGAAAAACCATATGAATGTTATGTGTGTGATTATAAAACATCAGATCCAACTAGTATCAGAAGACACAAACTAACACACAGTGGAGAAAAACCATACAAGTGTAATATCTGTGATTATAAATCAGCAGAACCATTTGGTTTGATGAAACATAAAAAACGACATACAGACAGAAAGAAAACACACGAATGTGATATGTGTGATTTTAAATCTGCGTTTCCAGGTAATCTAAAAAAACACATAAAACTACATTCCGGGGAAAGGCCATATGTATGTAACATGTGTGATTATAATACAGCTCAACCAGGTAATTTGAAAACACATATAAGAACACATACTGGGGAAAAACCTTTCAAATGTACTATGTGTGATTATAAATCAGGAATAGCAATCCATTTAAAACAACACATACAAACACACACTGGAGAAAAACCATATGAGTGTGTGATGTGTGACTATAAAGCGGCACGTAAATACTCTTTAAAACTACATATGAAGAAACATGCTGGAAAATTACCAGATTTAACCTTGCTTTAAACTATCACTGTTGTTCATTAAAGTTATATGATTATTTACATGATATTTACCGTGGTAAGGTTGTGGAACGAGCTCCCGATATTTCGCCTCAGTAACATGCACCACGATCATGGGAAGACTGAAGAATGCGGGTGGTTGGTTGAACAAGTCATTCCACAACCTTACCACGGTAAATAATCATATTTGTTTATTTGTTATATCGAGCAGCATACGCTGTTGTGCCTATAACAGTGTCAAAATGTAGTATTTGTCTGTTAAGGTTATGTTCTTCATTGTTATCCATCCAGTTTGTTTTTAAATGCATTTATTGATTTCGAAGCGGCTACCTCCTCAGGCGACCGGTTCCAATTGAAACGACTCTGTTGCAGAGGATGTGGTGTGCAGTTTTGGTCTGTGTTGGTACACGCCACAGTAGGGTTTTGTGACGTTAATAATACATTTATATATATTTTAATAAATGATGTGGTTTTTTTTTAGGGTTCCATACCCAAAGGGTAAAAATGGGTAATACTGAGCCTACGTTGTCTGTCCTACCTATAAACAGATGTATCTTACGAACCGTAATAGATAGCCAGTTGAAATTATCGCAGAATATGTAATGTTACAGCAGATTGACTAAGACGGCTGAGCAGATTTTCTTGAATCATAGCTAAGAAAAGTCAAATTGCAAGAAAAAAATACTGATTCAAAAATGGTCCAGCCGGTTTGGAGTCCATAGCGAACAATATGTTCCATATTAGGCTATTATGGACTACACACACCCGAAACTACTGGACCGATTATGATGTAATTTCAGATTGCACCTTTAATCCCGAGCATAGCGTAGGTTTTTTTTATTATTATTATAAATAGGCTTGCGCTTGGCCGCCTTCTCGCCTGATGTTAAGCGATGATGCGGCCTACGTTGGAGCACGCTTGCCTAGAAGAAACCGATTCACTCGTGATTTGAAGACCCAGATTGTAACTATCGGGGAACACCCACTCAGGCAGCGAATTCCACAGACTAGCAGTAGCTAGTATAGGTTTAGTATAAGATTCATAGATGAATGAAAGGTAAAACAACCATAACTCTAAAGTCTCGAATACTTTATTGCGTTTCGAAATATGCGCCGATTACTTAAAGACAATGCTTTATCACCTTGGTGAATAATCTACTCAATACTCAGTACTCAATCATTTATTGCATAATTATTATGAAGTTCACATACAGATGTTAGGTAGCGTGTTTGTATTAGGTACTTAACACATAATAACCCTGATTGGGTATGGCAGTATAGTGCGGAGCGGATCGATTTATTCCATAATTGATTTGTCTTCTAAATACTCGTTTAAGCTATAATAACATTTTGCTAGCAATATGTTTTTTAGGCTTTTGTCAAATTTATTATCATTTTCTATATCCTTTAGCTGTACTGGTAGTTTATTATATATTTTGATGGCCATTGGATTTGGGCCGGAGCTATGCATTGCTACTATTTCACTTCTCATGCATAGTTCTTTATGTAAGTGGACTTAAACTGCTATTTATGCTCTTGTGTACAAAATTTTGCTTTTATGCACTAGTGCATAAAAATAAACTAAACCTCTTTAAAAAAAATTAAGATTAAAAGAGATTCAGTCTCAAATATGTTTCATGTAGGATGTTTACCTTTTTTTTTATCGCGTATAAGTCTGCTTTTGACCCCAACTCGCCTGTTGGTAAGAGGCGATGTGGTCGAAGATGAAGCACGCAGACTTAGAAGATACCTATCCACTCTAGTGCTAGCTATAAGTAGCTTAGTATTTTTAAGTATTAAATTTAGTGGCTTTTGTATCAATGAAATAAATAAACTTGAAACTTGAAATTCTGCCCTCGAAAAGGCTCAGAATATATCTCAGAAAAAATGAAGCCGGTAGGTTGTACTGCTCATAGAACAAATGTCTCAATCCTTAGCGAACTAAAACTTACAAAGAGACTCGGACATTTGTCTGCATAGAGTGCTGCAGTATTTCGGACACATCGCCCGAAAGCCCTCCGACAACCTGGAGAAGTTAATAGTGACCGGCAAAATGGAAGGAAAAAGACCCAGTGTCAAACGAGCTCGGCATCTCTGACGCGATGTACCAGGCTGGAGACCGTCAGAGATGGAAGCAGATTTGTCACCAAAGTACAAAAGATCGGGAGCATCACGACGCTCAGCATTGAGCAAACGAACTGAGGAGGATATCTCTCGGGAAACAAGGAAGCTGGTAGGTTGTTCCAATCCTTGGCCGTACGGATTAGAAACGTAGAATCGAAAACGTTTGGTACGTATCCAAGGAAAATCCACAATGTATGGGTGATTGTGGGTCAACTTCCTACTTGTCCTGTAGTAGAAAGGGGATGGCAGGATAAGGTCATGTAGCTCCGATGCACATTCTCCGAAATTAATCCTGTAGAAATTTGGCAGACTCTACGACGGTGTTCCAGTCTGAGAAGTTTAATACCTCAATGTAAAAACTAGATTTTTCATATATTTTTTGGGATGTGCCACTATCATTAATCTAACATGCTAATTTTGTTAAGATTTAATTATCTTATTTTTACTATCTATGTTATAATATAATTATGTGTTATATTTATAATTAATATTCAATTTTTCAATAAAATATATATTGTATTCACATCACACCTATATATATAATTTATATCTCATATTTTTTGTCTTACCACTTTTAATTGTGAACGTTGTAAACACCTGTTAAGGGTGCACATATCAGAACTGTATTAATTATAAATAAGTGTTATTTGTATTATTTAATATGTGTACTGTTGGTGTTTCTTTATGAATTAAATAAATAAATTAGTAATAAATACCTGGGTTTTAATAATACTCATAGATCAAGGTATTATTAAAGACCCAGACTTTAATTAAAAAGATAACACTTTCATTTCCTCGAGGCCGAGTGTATAATTCGTGCATACTACGCATTTTATTCTCGACTTAAATTTATCAGTAAGGTCTGATACACGTCTCAGCTAAAATGGAATGTTTTATGCACTTGTTGTACAATTTACTATTTCTCACTGAGCCGGTTAATATTTTTGTGTTTAAATAAAGCTGTAGTCACGCCAGGGGCGGATCCAGGATTTCATTTTTGGGGGGGCAATTCTGACAAGGTTCGAAGGAATCAAATCGAAAAATTTAGTCGAATGTATGGAATTGCTAGGTGTTTTGAGGGGCCATGGCCCCCATGGATCCGCCAATGAGTCTATTTATTTTCATTTAGACTTGCACACGACTGTAATTACTGGTAGTTGGACCACGAGGACGTGTAAGTACCCCGTGCTTGACCTAGGTGGAGAACGGGTCCAACCCCTTATTTTTGACAAATGAAACACTTGTTCAATAACATATTGTTTATTCACTGCTATCATCTGAGCTGACATAATCGTCTCCCTCAGAAGCTATTCTGTTCTTTGCCCCCGTCTCAGCGACTCTTTTTATCTTCTCAGTGACCCGTTTCCCCCCCACCCCCTCCCGAGTGCCCCCCCTCTTGACACGTCGTATGTTGTAATGCACGCCTCGCACGTGTTCGTTTAGTGCAGCGCTGTGTAGGAAGCCCTTATCGCATATATGGCACTTGTAGCTTCTTTCTCCAGCGTGACCCTGAAATATGCCAAGAATTTGATATTTAAATTATAGTAGAGGCTCATCATGATTTCAGCTGTAGGACGTCCACTGCTGGACATAGGCCTCCCCATCGATGTCCAAAAGGACGGTTGGAAGCGGCCTGCATCCAGCGTTTCCCTGCGGTCTCTATTAGGTCGTCTGTCCATCTTGTGGGTGGACGTCCTACGCTGCGCTTACCGGCTCGTGGTCTCCATTCGAGAACCTTTCGGACCCATTGGCCATCTGTTCTGCGTGCTATGTGCCCTGCCCACTGCCATTTCAACTTACTAATCCGGTGGGCTATGTCGGTGACATTCGTTCGTCTACGGATCTCCTCATTTCTGATTCGATCTCGTAGAGAAACCCCGAGCATAGCCCTCTCTATAGCTCGTTGTGCGACTTTGAGCTTGCTTATGAGGCCCGTAGTGAGAGACCACGTTTCAGTGCCTTACTTATGTCATCACTGGTAACACACACTGGTCGAAGACTTTCGTCTTAAGGCACTTAGGTATTTTGGACGAGAATTAGTTCATCATAATCAGCCTTTTAACTGTCCACTGCTAGTCTACCCCCGAAAGGGTGATTGGGCCATATCCACCACGCTGGCCCAGTGCGGGTTGGTGGATTCACATACGCCATTGAATTCCTTCTCCGTACGTATGCAGGTTTCCTCACGATGTTTTCCTTCACCGAAAAGCCAGTGGTTTGAAGATCCGTACATAAACTCCAAAGAGCTCATTGGTACGGGCCCGGGGTTCGAACCCGCGACCTCACGCTTTCAAGTCTAGCGATCTCCCAAATGGGCTACCACGGCGAGAACTAGTTAGTAAATGCTAAATAATTTGATCAATGCTTGTAACAAAACGTCTCACCTTCACGTGATTGTAAAGGTTAGACTTGGTCTTGAACTTCTTCCCGCAGTGGGGGCAGGGCAGGGTGGGGGGGAAGTGGTGCAGCCGGTGGTTGCTCAGCAGGACTGCGCTCCTGAACTTCTTGGGGCAGACGTCGCACGCGTGCGGCAGGCTGCCCGTGTGGCTGTTCATGTGGTCACGGAGGTTGTTCAACGACTGGAAAAGAAAAGTTCGTTAGAAAAATGACCCGTTCAATTTTAAGTATTTGTATTTACGGGCATAAAACGATTAAATAAAGGCGTAATTTTCAAGTTAAATATAAAATAAGTAAACCATACCATTTTTATTTTGTGACAGTAATTTAGTGAAATCTATTCTCAAACTTTTCAGGAAAACTACTTTTGTAAATTGTAAGTAACAAATGGATATGTAGAGTTTTACCAAAATCTGAAGCCGCTACATTCAATAACAAAATACAGATCTATTTAATACAGCAACTGAATTTTCTACAGATCTTATTAGTTGTAAGAAAAATTATACCAAAAATCCAGTTTTCGATGCTTTTTTCGTCAAAAAATGTGATAGAACCCTTAACCACAGATGTCGCACAGATGTAGTTTCGTGTCCGCGTACATTACGTCCCTAGTTGTTCGATAGAGAGTGAGTGTAAGAGAGTTTCTCACACTGTGTCCAACTCCACAGATGTCGCACAGATGTAGTTTCGTGTCCGCGTACATTACGTCCCTAGTTGTTCGATAGAGAGTGAGTATAAGAGAGTTTCTTACACTGTGTCCAACTCCACAGATGTCGCACAGATGTAGTTTCGTGTCCGCGTACATTACGTCCCTAGTTGTTCGATAGAGAGTGAGTATAAGAGAGTTTCTCACACTGTGTCCAACTCCACAGATGTCGCACAGATGTAGTTTCGTGTCCGCGTACATTACGTCCCTAGTTGTTCGATAGAGAGTGAGTGTAAGAGAGTTTCTCACACTGTGTCCAACTCCACAGATGTCGCACAGATGTAGTTTCGTGTCCGCGTACATTACGTCCCTAGTTGTTCGATAGAGAGTGAGTATAAGAGAGTTTCTTACACTGTGTCCAACTCCACAGATGTCGCACAGATGTAGTTTCGTGTCCGCGTACATTACGTCCCTAGTTGTTCGATAGAGAGTGAGTATAAGAGAGTTTCTTACACTGTGTCCAACTCCACAGATGTCGCACAGATGTAGTTTCGTGTCCGCGTACATTACGTCCCTAGTTGTTCGATAGAGAGTGAGTATAAGAGAGTTTCTTACACTGTGTCCAACTCCACAGATGTCGCACAGATGTAGTTTCGTGTCCGCGTACAATACGTCCATGTTTAGATCGGGGTGCGCCCACCTGAAGTGAGTTTTCAACCAGCCGGCTCCCGCGCGGGACACTTTGCACTGAAAATTAAACAAACTTTTATTATGATTCTTTTAATTTTTAATCGACTTCATATAAGGAAAGTTACCGACATAGCTCAAAGGATTAGTGAGTTGAAGAGGCAGTGGGCACATTGCCCGAAGAACCGATAGCCGATGGGGTAGACGAGTTCTGGAGTGGAGACCACGTTTAGGCAAACGTAGTGTAGGACACCCTGTGGCCAGGTGGAGTGACGACCTGCGTAAAAGGGAGGGTAAAAACTGGATGCAAGGAACTGCCGCCCGAGCTCAGTGGCGTGCATTAGGGGAGGCCTAATATTCAGTATTGGCAAGCTAAAGGTTGATGATGATGATGATGATGAAAAAGGAGAATATATATTGTATTTTATTGAAGTGAAAACTTCTTTAGGAACATCCTGACACTGGCAAATGCACGAGAAGTGCGGGACCATAATCCTCTGAGGAGAAAAAAAAGTTACATAGTTCAATACAAATGTGAAAATAGAACGAGTTTTTTTAAATAATTTGAGTGTCTGTCAGTTGTCAACTGTCACTGTCAGTTGAAAGTGATTCTCCCTAGGGCTGAAATGTATTACTTTCAAACCGCTCCTCAGGCAACTTCAGACCTACTTTCCGAGTATGAGTAATGAAAAAGATGTTTTTTTGTTTAAATTAGAACGGCTGTCAAGGCATTTTTGTAAGAAATTTGCTGTAGCCAGTTGCACCCATATAAACGAAACGTCAGTCATTCGAAATCAGTTAGCAACTGTGGCCTTACGGACAACTGCTATTACAGGCGTATCTGGGCGCGATAAGGTTTGCGGTCGCGTGATTTTCCAACTGAGCGGATTAGGTGCCTGTAATAGCAGTTGTCCATGAGGCCCCTTGGGGTCTAGACAAGAGTCACACACTGTTAGCGTTAACGCCTGCGGAAAGATGAAATTGTATGAAAATGACATTGACAATGACATTAGCATGAGATAAATTATCTGAAGCTAATGTCATTTTCATACAATTTCATCTTTCCGCAGGCGTGAACACGCTAACAGTGTGTGGCTCTTGTCTAGACCCCCTGTGATGCGGAGTTCGACGCGTTGATCTATATAAGAATGTTCAGTCAAGGTTCTGTCATAATGCCTGGTAACAGATTTTCCTTCTCATTTCCGTTCTATTTACTTCTCTTTTCTGTTGCCGGGACAGTCCCGATTTTCATGATATTGTACCGCTCGATTTTTCATAACTTGCGACGATCGCTCAATTCATTAAAATCACAGTACAAAGACGCGGCGCATAACAATTTGCGTCGACTAGTGGGCCATTCATTAATTAGGCAAGGACGATTTTGGCCTTTTTTGAACCCCAAAAGTCCTGATTCACTAACTACAAACACGCGCCGTGTTAATTTAACCTCAAAAAGTTGGACATATTTTCCTAGGGAATAGAAGGCAAATTTTTTGTGATTAATGTGACGCGCAGAGTTACGTGCGTGTTTTAGTTAGTAAAAAAATAATAAGGGCCCAGATTGTCAACAAATTCAAATTGTTTATTTCAAGTAACCATGGACTCAGACCATAGTACCATAACCGTGCGGTTGTCGATTTTTTTTTTCAAAAAGGTGGCAACCCTGTATCATACAGAGGACAGCCGTTTTTTTTTTTGGCGCCAACGCGGAAAAAACATGTCGGCTCGTTGGATTATTTTCCTAAACTTGTGTATTTTCGAGTGTTAATGTGTACTAAATGGTGAATTATTATTCATTAATTGCTCGTAAACGTGCTTGAGTGTGGGCAAGTGATATAACGAGGTGAAACGTGTCTTTTCATGTTGTTTCCAAAACTCCATAGGAGCCTCTTGTAAAGTCTCCACCACTTTACAGGGGCATGAGTTCGACTTGACCGTGACTTACTTAGCTTGACTCTGACTGTGACTATGACTTGTTTGACGCTATTAAGACAAAGTAAACTGTTTAATATTACGAGTAAAGGACATTGAATCCACGCTCATGAAGATTTTAACAGAGGACAGCCCCACAGAACGTGGTGGCTGTCCTCGTCAGCCTCCTTCTTGGGCAGTCGGATAAATAGCGATGAAAGGAATACATACCACGCGACATGTCTGTTTCCGAGGTGAACGTTTTATCACTTCACTTTCTTTCGGCCGCTTCGGTCGAGATCCCCTATAATGACAATTATAAATAAATAAATAAAAAAAACCTGATAACAAACCGGCCAAGTGCGAGTCAGGCATGAGCACTGAGGGTTCCGTATCACCGCAAAATACAATCATCATCATCATCATTTCAGCCGTAGGACGTCCACTGCTGGACATAGGCCTCCCCTATCGATCTCCAAAAGGGCCGGTTGGAAGCGGCCTGCATCCAGCGTTTCCCTGCGGTCTCTTTTAGGCCGTCTGTCCATCTTGTGGGTGGACGTCCTACGCTGCGCTTACCAGTCCGTGGTCTCCATTCCAGAACCTTTCGGCCCCATCGGCCATCTGTTCTGCGTGCTATGTGCCCTGCCCACTGCCATTTCAACTTACTAATCCGGTGGGCTATGTCGGTGACTTTCGTTCGTCTACGGATCTCCTCATTTCGGATTCGATCTCGTAGAGAAACCCCGAGCATAGCCCTCTCCATAGCTCGTTGTGCGACTTTGAGCTTGCTTATGAGGCCCATAGTGAGAGACCACGTTTCAGTGCCAAATACAATAATTAACAGTAAAAAAAAACCGACTTCAAAATTAGTAAAATATTGCATTTCGATTCGGTGACATGATAAGGAGGTCAAGTAAGGAATTACCAGTTTGTCACCGACTAGCACTTGGCCATTATTTATACTTATATACTTTAGAGTGTGTACTATAATCATGACAAGTTTGACGCTTGTACGCATTACCGATTTTACATTAGAGCTCATACAAAAATACGTTAAAAATAAATGTGTTGTATGTATGTTCCCTTTCGTTTTGACTTTTTATTATTTCGTTAGCCATGGTAGCCTATTTGGGAGACCGCTAGACTTAAAAGCGTGAGGTCGTGGGTTCAAACCCCGGGCCCGTACCAATGAGCTCTTTGGAGTTTATGTACGGATTTTCATACCACTGGCTTTTCGGTGAAGGAAAACATCGTGAGGAAACCTGCATACGTACGGAGAAGGAATTCAATGGCGTATGTGAATCCACCAACCCGCACTGGGCCAGCGTGGTGGATATGGCCCAATCACCTTTTCGGGGGTAGGCTAAAAGTCCAGCAGTGGACTGTTAAAAGGCTGATTATGATGATGATACATTACATATTCTGCAAAAATTTCAACTCTATTGCGGTTCTAAAGATACAGCTGTTAATAGGTAGGACAGACGGACGGACAGACATCGTAGGCCCAGTAATAGGATTTCGTTTTTACCCTTTGGGTACGGAACCCTAAAAATGCTGATAATCTACAAACGGCAGAACAGATTATAACGAAAGTTATATTATTATTTACGTGATATTTACCGTGGTAAGGTTGTGGAATGAGCTCCCGATATTTCGGCGCAGTTACATGCACCATGTTCACGGGAAGACTGAAGAATGCGGGTGGTTGGAGAACAGTTAAAAAGTTAGGTGCAGACATAACGATCTACCCTCATTCTTAGTCTTTTGCTACGGTTATCACTGGAACTCGAACTCGAACCTAACCTTTACATTTACCGTAAATAATCATATAACTTTAGTGAACAACCGTGATAGTTTAAAACAGTGTATTAGATTATAACGAATCATATCTAAGAACACTGGATCAAAAACGGTACAGCCGTTTGGGAGCTACGATGCCAAAAACTGATACACACGTTAAACATAAGATAAGATAAGATAATTTATTCAAACAACGAACACTCCTAAATACTATTGCCTAAAAGCAATAATACCCATGTGGTGCACGCTATGTCTCGTCAAGAACAAAATACAATTTACTTAAATTCATATTAAAAATTGTTGTTCATAATAATTGTTTCACATAACGCCCCTCTGTTTAAGTCAGGGGTTTAAAAGGGTGTTAAAAATCTCACTGACGTTTTGTATCCAGGCAAAGAACAACCATCTCTCTGTGGTAGCGTCTTAGTTTCCACATCAGGTGGCGGCTCGTGCACGTCGCGTACGTGTGCCTCGTATACACTCTGCGAGGGGAGCGTGACGTCACACTCCTCGCATCGCACTCCCGTACCCACCACACTTGGGGGGGCGTCCTGAAAACAAATATCATCATAATCAGCCTTTTTAACAGTCCACTGCTGGATTTTTAGCCTACCCCCGAAAGGGTGATTGAGCCAGCGTGGTGCATATGGCCCAATCACCCTTTCGGGGGTAGGTGCCGGTTGGTGGATTCACATACGCCATTGAATTCCTTCTCCGTAAGTATGCAGGTTTCCTCACGATGGTTTTCCTTCACCGAAAAGCCAGTGGTATGAAAATCCGTACATAAACTCCAAAGAGCTCATTGATACGGGCCCGGGGTTTGAACCCGCGACCTCACGCTTTCAAGTCTAGCGGTCTCCCACGGCTTTGAAAACAAATATAGCAAAACATAAATATGCAGGGTAATGCCTATAGGCATAGACAAAATTTTGCAAGCAGAACATATGGCTCAAATGGAGACCACGGACCGGTAAGCGCAGCGTAGGACGTCTACCCACAAGATGGACAGACGACCTAAAGGAAAACGCTGGATGCAGACCGCTTCCAACCAGCCCTTTTGGAGATCGATGGGGGAGGCCTATGTCCAGCAGTGGACATCCTAAGGCTGAAATGATGATGATGAGACATAATTTCTGCGTCGACGCGTGAGACATGGAGATGTTATCTCCCCGAAATCGTATAGGCTGATTATGATGATGATGAATCCACATCCTGCGGATTCACTAATAATGACAATACGTGGGCGGGACAGATTCTGTTAGCTTGTTTCACCACAGACAAGTAAAAATAAACCGGCTTATTCACATCACACAAACACATCATCAGCCAGTAAACGTCCACTGCTGAACAAAGGCCTCCCTCTTAGAGGGGTGTTGCCATAATCCCCACGCTTGGCAGGCGGCTTGGAGATTGCAGTACGTTCACCGTGTACTAATAGGACGCTGCTGCCCATCCTCCGGTGGTTCTGGTCGCAGTGTTAGGACATACCCCCGGGTAAGTCCTAGTATTCAAGACACCACTATTCACTATTCAAGACAGTGGAATTCCACTTCTGATTGCTCAGTTTGTTTCACTCACCCGATGTGTTATGGAGGCGTGCACTTGTCGGCTCTTCTCGGAGGGGAACCCCCGGCCGCACGTCGCACACACGATGCGCCCGCGCCGGTGGTACGTAGCCATGTGACTGTAGTACGCAGACATGCACCTGTAACACATAAGTCATTACTTATTTATTTGATATATAAAAGGCGATGTGTGTGTATGGTCCCTATGGACTCCGAAACAGATGGACCAATTTTGATGAAATTTTCAGGCAATCTTTAGATTACCCCAGCGAGTGATCCTGTCAAGTTTGGTAGCGATCGGAAAATATCTTTTTGGTGTTTTAATATTAAACTAGAAGTCTATATATTAACACAATTAATCATAGAAGAAAAAAAATATCTAAGTCAAAGTAGGTGGCTGCCGCTACCAAGGAGATCTCAAAGGTAGGCAACGCACCGCCATTGCCCCGGGTATTGTAGGTGTCCATAAGCGACGGTGACTACTTACCATCAGGCGGCCCGTCGCTTGTTTGTCTAATATTATATATTTTTAAAAGTTACTTTGTTTTCATCTTTCACTGGCAGATAGCCGATGTTATAAGGAGTAACTCAGGGTACTTTTATCCCGGATATAACGCAGATGAAACCGCGGAGCACAGCTAGTTTATTGATAAAATAGGAATTTACAAGTCAATTTAATAATTCGCACTGCGAATCACACGATCTTTCTTGCCTCATACCTGCAAAATGTGGAATGAGCTACCTTCCGCGGTGTTTCCGAGATAATACAACATGGGGTTCTTCAAAAGGCGAGTTAATAGAGTTCTAAAGATTGTGTGATGCCTCTGGTGCTACAAGTATCCATGGGCGACAGTGACTGCTTACCATCAGGCGGCCCGTTTGCTTGTTTGTGTACTTACGGCGGATTACCTAAGAAATATTAAAAAAGGGGGGACCCCATACAACAAACGTATTTTTAAACGTAATTCCTGTGAGCACACTTACTAAACTTGTTAGTGGCATTATGAGATGTTGTCGTTTTGCGAAATTGGCATTATAAGAAAATTGCAGTTTGAACAATAGTAAATAATTGTCATTTTGAGAATTTGTCGTTTTGCGAAGGTATCAACACAACACATATAACAAAATTGCACTTCGAACAAAAATAATTGCCATTTTAGAATTGTCGTTTTGCGAAGTTATCATTATAACAAAATTGCACTTCAAACAAAAATAATTGCCATTTTAAAATTGTCGTTTTGCGAAGTTATCATTATAACAAAATTGCAAATCGAACAAAAATAATTGCCATTTTAGAATTGTCGTTTTGCGAAGTTATCATTATAACAAAATTGCACTTCGAACAGAAATAATTGCCATTATAGAATTGCCGTTTTGCGAAGTTATCATTATAACAAAATTGCACTTCGAACGAAAATAATTGCCATTTTAGAATTGTCGTTTTGCGAAGTTATCATTATAACAAAATTTCACTTCGAACGAAAATAATTGCCATTTTAGAATTGTCGTTTTGCGAAGTTATCATTATAACAAAATTGCACTTCGAACAAAAATAATTGCCATTTTAGAATTGTCGTTTTGCGAAGTTATGATTATAACAAAATTGCACTTCGAACAAAAATAATTGCCATTTTAGAATTGTCGTTTTGCGAAGTTATCATTATAACAAAATTTCACTTCGAACGAAAATAATTGCCATTTTAGAATTGTCGTTTTACGAAGTTATCATTATAACAAAATTGCACTTCGAACAAAAATAATTGCCATTTTAGAATTGTCGTTTTGCGAAGTTACCATTATGCGTATGAAAGTAATTGCTGTGAGCACATTTGTAAGTGGCATAATGATAAGTTGTTGTTTAGCAAATTGGGCATTGAAGATTGCATTTTAAACAGATTTTGTAATTTCGATAAGTCAAAAAGTAAAAACGAAAAGGGCCCCCATACAACAAACGTATTTTTTTTATCGTAATTCCTCTAAGCACACTTGCTTGTAAGTGGCATTATGAGAATTTGTCGTTTTGCGAAGTAGTCATTATGAGTGTGAAATTAACTCCCGTGAGCGTGACTTACTTGTAAGTCACGTTGCAAGGTCCACACGGATACGTTTTGCCTCGGTGTTTCTCAGCATGTTCCTTCATAGTATTTCTGCAAAATGACAACGGCGGTATTGAGTCTTGTAGTTCAGATTTAATCATACAAACTAATAAGAATTTTTTTTACTACTCAATAAACCTAACAAGGGAAAGTCGGGCTCGCGTTCTGAGTACCGTACCACCACAAAATACAAAAAGTAGTGCAAAGAGACAATATCACGCCCAGTCACCCGTCATAATGCCGACCGCGCCCAACGATATTTGACTTGGTGGTGAACAGAAATTCTTTGGGAATGGATAGCCCGCTATCCACGGACTGGATAGACTGTGTAAAAGAATGGATAGCGCGTTATCCATCGACAGATGAGTGGTTTAGCGATTTTCTCGTCAGTGTATTGGATCAGTGCACAGAAAAAAAAAATTGTTTAAATTAGAACGGCTGTCGAGGCAGTTTTGTAAGGAATTTGTTGTAGCCAGTTGCACCCATATGAACGAAACGTCGGTCATTCGAAATCAGTTAGCAACTGTGATGCGGACAAAGAACTTTGAGACCTAACACAAAAAGGTAAGGTCCAAGTTCTTTGGATGCGGAGTTCGACGCGTTGATCTAAATAAGAATGTTCAATCAAGGTTCTGTCATAATGCCTGGCGACAGATTTTCCTTCTCATTTCCGTTCTATTTACTTCCCTTATCTGTGCCTCAGTGTGTGTATACGTCATCGCTCACATATGTCTCTGCCTGTACCCTGTGTGTGTCGCGGTGTAATAGGCATGATGACTAATATTTTTTTATTACCTCATAAAAAAGCTGATCATAAATAGAGCATATCATATCAACGAAAACAAAATTAAAATTAGTTCAAAAATAAATAAGTTATAAGCATTTTAATTTCATGCTAGACAGAGAGCACACTATACTGAGCGGTGACGTCACGCCTCAGGAGCGCCATACAAATGCTATACTAACACAGGCTTTGCGAGAAAGGGATAGAACATCCCCTCTCTATCCCCACCTAAAACTTTAAACACTCATATCTCAGTGATTTATCAGCAAATTTAAATAATTTTTTCTGTATGTGTAATGTATTTAGTTATATTCATCGCTAAGCCGGTTTTTTGTAATAAATTAAACATTAGGACACATGCCTATTGTACGTGTGTGTTGCGTGGGGAAGTGTGTGAGTGTGTGGTTACCTGTAGTATGTGACGAGGGGGCACAGTTTGCACTTGTACACGGCGAAGTGTGTCTCGGCGTGTCTGTTCCGATTGCGACAGTTAAAAGAGACCCGCATCTTGCAGATCGGACAAAACTGGCCGCCCGCGCTCTCCTTTATCAAAACGACAGAAAATTAATAAGGAAGTGCAAAAATGGTATCATCATTTCAGCTATAAAACGTCCACTGCTGGACATAGGCCCCCATCGATCTCCAAAAGGGCCGGTTGGAAGCCGGCTGCATCCAGCGTTTCTCTGCGGTCTCTTAAGGTCATCTGTCCATCTTGTTGGACGTGTTACGCTGCTAAAAAGGCTATAAGTTGTTCATAATAATATGACGTCTCAGAATACCCTTTCAGTCTAGCCTTGTCAACATACAAACAGTAAAGGTTAAACAAAGGCTAGTAACGAGTATTGTGTCAATAATTAGCACTTCCCCGCGGCTTTGCCCATGTTGTGAACAAAATCATAACTCACATCGTGATAAGTGTGCTTGTGTGAGTCCAGTGCTATCGGTCCCCGGAACGGCTGGTAGCAGACCTCGCACTTGTACTTCGCCTTCACATAGTGCTCATACGTCTTCCTCTTCTGGAACTCCTCTAGCTTCTTCTCGAGGGTGGACAGATACTCTATATCGTACATTGACTTGTAGTCAGGTTTGTCGTCCCTGGTGCAGTCATTGTTTATGGTGGTCAGTGCTGCTTCTATGTCGGGTGACAGGTCTAATATATCTGGAACAAGATTTGCTATTCAAATATGGGGCTGTTTTAGTGTCAAGCTAATTTGCGGGTGTCATGAACGGGGCCGGTCCAGTGAGTGAGCAAGTCCACGTGACGCTAATGCAATATATATAAAAAAAAATAAAGACCATCAATATTTGTGCCTTACCGACGTGCAAGAGAACCGATCAAGATAGTATCATTCGAAAAACCGATAACCGATGGGGAAGAAAGGTTCTTGAGTGGAGACCACGAACCGGAAGACGCAGCGTAGGTAGGCCTCCCACTAGATGGACCGACGACATTGTGAGAGTCGCGGGCATCCAGTGGATGCAGATGGCAGGCTGTCGTTCAATGTGGACGTTAAAGGGGGAGGCCTATATTCAGCAGTGGACATCTTTTGGCTGACGTTGATGATGATGATGATGACAAGGGAAATTTTATTAGCAAACACATTTTTGTTAATGATGTTTTGACAAATGTAAAAAAGCTGGCCGTCACGGGACGCCGCAGATGTGAAACGGCGTACGAGTTTTACTGCCAAGGCGCGCCAATAGATGTTTAACATTAAAAATACGAAAGTACTTAACTCTCTCTCTCTCTCTCTCTCTCATGTGGCAGGAACTTGGTGACCAGATCTTTATGGGTTCTGTCGTACCCTCGTCTGTTACTTACCCTCTCGACACGTAGCCTCCCGGAGCCTGCTTACAACCGGCGCGCCCGCGTCATGTCGCAGGAACTTGGTGACCAGATCCCGGTCTACTGTCGTACCCTCGTCTGTTACTTACCCTCTCGACACGTAGCCTCCCGGAGCCTGCTTACAACCGGCGCGCCCGCGTCATGTCGCAGGAACTTGGTGACCAGATCCCGGTCTACTGTCGTACCCTCGTCTGTTACTTACCCTCTCGACACGTAGCCTCCCGGAGCCTGCTTACAACCGGCGCGCCCGCGTCATGTCGCAGGAACTTGGTGACCAGATCCCGGTCTACTGTCGTACCCTCGTCTGTTACTTACCCTCTCGACACGTAGCCTCCCGGAGCCTGCTTACAACCGGCGCGCCCGCGTCATGTCGCAGGAACTTGGTGACCAGATCCCGGTCTACTGTCGTACCCTCGTCTGTTACTTACCATCTCGACACGTAGCCTCCCGGAGCCTGCTTACAACCGGCGCGCCCGCGTCATGTCGCAGGAACTTGGTGACCAGATCCCGGTCTACTGTCGTACCCTCGTCTGTTACTTACCCTCTCGACACGTAGCCTCCCGGAGCCTGCTTACAACCGGCGCGCCCGCGTCATGTTGCAGGAACTTGGTGACCAGATCCCGGTCTACTGTCGTACCCTCGTCTGTTACTTACCCTCTCGACACGTAGCCTCCCGGAGCCTGCTTACAACCGGCGCGCCCGCGTCATGTCGCAGGAACTTGGTGACCAGATCCCGGTCTACTGTCGTACCCTCGTCTGTTACTTACCATCTCGACACGTAGCCTCCCGGAGCCTGCTTACAACCGGCGCGCCCGCGTCATGTCGCAGGAACTTGGTGACCAGATCCCGGTCTACTGTCGTACCCTCGTCTGTTACTTACCCTCTCGACACGTAGCCTCCCGGAGCCTGCTTACAACCGGCGCGCCCGCGTCATGTTGCAGGAACTTGGTGACCAGATCCCGGTCTACTGTCGTACCCTCGTCTGTTACTTACCCTCTCGACACGTAGCCTCCCGGAGCCTGCTTACAACCGGCGCGCCCGCGTCATGTCGCAGGAACTTGGTGACCAGATCCCGGTCTACTGTCGTACCCTCGTCTGTTACTTACCCTCTCGACACGTAGCCTCCCGGATCCTGTTTACAACCGGCGCGCCCGCGTCATGTCGCAGGAACTTGGTGACCAGATCCCGGTCTACTGTCGTACCCTCGTCTGTTACTTACCCTCTCGACACGTAGCCTCCCGGAGCCTGCTTACAACCGGCGCGCCCGCGTCATGTCGCAGGAACTTGGTGACCAGATCCCGGTCTACTGTCGTACCCTCGTCTGTTACTTACCCTCTCGACACGTAGCCTCCCGGAGCCTGCTTACAACCGGCGCGCCCGCGTCATGTCGCAGGAACTTGGTGACCAGATCCCGGTCTACTGTCGTACCCTCGTCTGTTACTTACCATCTCGACACGTAGCCTCCCGGAGCCTGCATACAACCGGCGCGCCCGCGTCATGTCGCAGGAACTTGGTGACCAGATCCCGGTCTACTGTCGTACCCTCGTCTGTTACTTACCCTCTCGACACGTAGCCTCCCGGAGCCTGCTTACAACCGGCGCGCCCGCGTCATGTCGCAGGAACTTGGTGACCAGATTCCGGTCTACTGTCGTACCGTCTTCTGTCACTATCTCCCCGAATGAAGATAACTTGAGGACCAGTTCCTCTTCCAACCTGTTAACAACACAATGTTGCCTTCACGACGGCATGGATAATGGAAGTGCAGCCCTGCTGCCTTATTTTATTTTTAAAGTTAAAGAATTTTTACCTTTCTATTACTTCCCACTTGGAACGTCGATTTCTAATATTTGTCACTTTATATTTTTTGGGAGCGATTAATTTTGATTCTTCTGTATTACAAATCAATTTCCGTTTTTTGGAAACATTTCGTTCGTTTTTATTACGTGTCACATTTCTTTTTTTGGAATCTTTGGTTTCCTCTTTGTTTTTAGTATTAGTTCTACCGGTGATGTCAACATTTAAAAATTCTTTACATTCAAAGTCATTCTGTCCAAGTTCAAACTTTTCCGTAGAGAGTTCACTATATTTTTCACCATCAATGTAGTCAGGAACATTTTCCTTGATGGTTTCATTATGTTGATCATCACCGATGCTCTCAATGCTGTTTGTTGGGTCATATTCTAATTTTATTTCGTAAATGTATGAACTCTTTATGAATTCTTGTAAAGTTGAATGGACACTTACTTCTTCAGAGTCGAGCTCTGAAATCTTTGTTTCCAAGTTGGTCTTCGGGTTTGGTTTCCATACACCTAATGAAGATGGCGGCAGCAGATTGTGAAGGGTATGAATTGGGTCTTTTATCTGACAATCATACAGAAACACATTTAAGTTATATTGTTGCCTGGAAGAGATCGCTTTTAGCGATAAGCTGGTGGCACTAGCTCGTAAGTGTTTTCTATCTGTTTGTAAATTTTTGTGTTCCGTACCCAAAGGGTAAAAACGTGACCCTATTACTAAGCCTACGATGTCTGTCTGTCCTACCTATTAACGGCTGTATTGTTCGAACCGTAATAGATATCCAGTTGGAATTTTCACAAAATATGTGATGTTACGGCGGATTAACTAAGAAATAATAAAAAAAGTCTAAAAGTACAAACAAAATGGGGGTCCAGCGTTTTTTTCAGCGTTTGTTTGTATTAGCTCTAATGTAATATGTACAAGCGTCAAACTTGGCATGATTATGGCACGCACACTTCATCACCAAGTTAGGGCTGGTAATTTCGTTATTGAATTTTGTGGTGGTAGAGAACCCTCAGTGCGCGAGCCCGACTCACACTTGGCCGGTATTTTTTTTATAATCAGCTTGCGTTTGTCTTCCAACTCACCTGATGTTAAGCAATGATGCGGTCTACGATGGAGCATGCTTGCCTAGAAGACACCCAGATTGATTGATTGGAGTAAATGTGGCATTGCAATATCTAGGTACGTACAATGATGCTCGGACGATTTTTGACCATTTTCACTTAGGATTGTGACTCTGAATATAATAGATCTCGATGCCAAAGTTTTTACCCTGTATATGACTTACCTCTCCCGACATCCAGTCTCGATATACCTCTGATGCTTTCAAACATTTTTGTTTGAATTTATGGAATTTTGTCAAAAGATACTCGCATTCACTGCAGTAGGAAATGTTGGCAAAGAACAGCTGAAATACAAGAATTAAAACATTAAATAAGTAAATATTTTTGGGACATTTTTGCACACACGGTCATCTGACCCCAAACTAAGCAAAGCTTGTGATATGGCTGCCAGAGACTGATATACATACATATATAGATTTTAAATACATACTTAAATAGATATTAACAACCAGATATAGAACAAACACAAATGTTCATCGCGTGGGAATCGAACCCACGCCCTCAGGCTCAGAAGGTAGGTTCACTACCAACTGGACCAACGGGCTATCTACATTGTTTTAAACTATCATGTTTGTATCAAGGTTCTCGAATGGAGACCGCGGACCGGTAAGCGCAGCGTAGGACGTCCACCCACAAGATGGACAGACGGCCTAAAAGAGACCGCTAGGGAAACGCTGGATGCAGGCCGCTTTCAACCGGCCCCTTTTGGAGATTGTTGGGGAGACCTGTGTCCAGCAGTGGACGTCCTATGGCTGAAATGATGATCACGTTTGTACACTACTAATATATGGTTATTAAGGGGATATTTACTTTGATAAGGTTGTCGAAGAACCGATAACCGGTGGGGAAGAAAGGTTCTTGAGTGGAGACCATTAACCGGAAGACACAGCGTAGGTTGACCTCTCACTAGATGGACGGTGAGTCGCGAGCATCCAGTGGATGCAGATGGCAGGCTGTTGTACAGCGTCGAGTTCTAAGGAGGACTATGTTTAGCAGTGGACATCTGGATGATCATGTCAACACTGCTTCTTTCGCAATATCGAAGTAGATTTTTTATTAGTGTGTGTATAATATATACTGTGTAATAAATTCAATTCTTCTAGGCAAGCGTGCTCCATCGTAGACCGCATCGTCGCTTAACATCAGGCGAGATGGTAGCCAAGCGCAAGCCTAATTAAAAAAAACGTTATATATAATGCAGGACATACTTTCACAACGTAGAATTGCTGAATTAGTACCTACTTATAGTTTGCTACGAGGCGCTACGTACGGGTTCTGTGGTATAAACTCGTACCTACCTAACCTACGACTTATGGGACGGTTGTACGACATGACTTGTTTGCTTTTATGCTGGACATTATCTAGTTAATACCTATTTACTAGCTAAAAAAAGTAAATATTTGATAGCTCGGCCCGAGCTCAGGCATACCAATTTACGTTTTACGATAAACAGACGTATTTCAAAATATTTACTTACTGTGAAACCGCATAATTCGTCGTGGAACTGTGCAAGTCCATTATTAGGTTTGATACGTCTATCTGTGCGCATGCAGGCTAAACAGATATTCATGCTCACAAATTATTATGATAATAATAATGGCGTTGTATAATTACAAAAAACATTTTTTTTTAACTATTTTCTTCGTGTTTTTCTCAGTCAAACCTATTATTCAAACAAAATAAACAAAACAAACATCAGTCATAAAGTTTTTTTTTTTATTCTTGTGGGGATTTTGGCGTCGCACTCTTGTGCATTTGCGAGTGTCAAGTATTAAAAATTATTATCAAGTTGATGAAATGTAGTCAAACAAGTAACTCACAGCAAGCATTAAGCAAAGTGGGTCACAGTCAAGTCAAATTCATTCCCTCCTTAGTTAAGTACACAGGGTTAAGTGGTGGAGACTTAACAAGAGGCTTCTATGGAGCTTTCGAAACAACATGTTTCACCGCGTTATATCACTTTCCTACACTTGAGCGCGTCCAAGAACACTTATTAAATAATAATACACCATTATTACACCATTATTTTGAGTTAATCGCTGTTTAGATCTAGATGTGCGATATGTTTTATTACATCTATGCCTAAATTAAAATGAGAGACTTTTTACATGTTGGCGCCAAAACTCTTGACATTTACTTGTACATTTTATTAGATAATTTAACCCTTTGAATGTGTTACGCACCGCATGTCGGCGTAAGCGAAAAGTGCTCGACGCGCGTTACGCACCGGAGCGGTGCGTAAGGAAATCACCGCTATTCGTCAATTTATTCCCGCTCGAATGAACGTTCCAAAGACAATTTAAGTTCTTTCGCCTCTAGCTTACTTCAATCACTAGAGAATCGATGCATTCTTACCGTGTCAGGGGGCCTATAGAGGTTTGAAAAAAATAAAATACAACTCCGCCTGACCAAAAAGAATGAACTGACAGTGCGATAGCCATATTGTGAAATTTTACTGTCGAATCGGTTTATGTTTTTATGTCAAGAAAATGTTACAAAGGCGAAAACGGTGAGTAAAAGCTTTTAAATTACTGAAAAATGTGTATAGAGTGTGTTAAAAGTGTTTTAGGATGTATTTGTGGCAAAAATAAATGAGAAAAAACATAAAAACTTTTAATTGCAATAAAACGATCGCTTGGTGCCGGCAGTTTTTAGCTGATAATTCGACAAACTTGCCTGTAAAAATGTAAAATCGCATCCAAGTTTGTAAATAATGTATCTTGAAACATTTCTTGATAAACAGGTTCTCATTTAAGTGCATTAATATCATATAGTAACCTTTTTTCTAAAATAAGAAGTCGGCCATTTCATTTCAACACGGGAAGTACAGTCGACAAAAAAAAATTACGATTGCTAACTCGCCCATATTCAAAAATAAAAAACAGTTCGTTAGATAATTAAAATGTATGTAGCGTATGTATGTTTTTCATCATCATCATCAATTTTTGAATTGAAACAGATAGATTACATTTAGATAGTACATTTTTATTATATCCGTTTTTTTTTTGTAAAATCAATGTTTTTTTTTTTTCTGATAATGAATTCTGCTGCTTGTAGTGTCTACCTTGCACGAATTTTTACCCTTTCTTCAATCAACTTTTTGAAAAGTACGTACGTAGTAAATTACTTACTTGTAGAAATGTGTTGGTCGTGTAGATATTTCATCAGACTTATTTTTATTGTTTTTAGATTAGCTAGATTGCGGTCGACGAGCTCGGAGTTTGGGCGTTCACGATCTGTGACGCCCAGCTCCGAGCGCAGAGGCCCACGGCCCTCTGCCGCACGACGTGCTCTCTTAATGGGGCTGGCGGCAGACGCAGCGCCGCGCGACCCTGAGATGCCTCCGCCAGAGGTCCTTCCCCGGTATGCCAACCTTTTTCTGCTTTTTTTAAATATTATTCATGATGCTTATAATCAGGTTGTAATAAATAGAGACTACTGCAATGAAAGTATCCTAAAAGTTAATTTAATCTAAATTTCGCCATAATTCACAAACTCACTTTTACATAATTGTATATTATATTATATATTGTAAATTTTTCACTTTTTAGGTCATTAGGAATTGCCGTCCAGGTCACTCCTGGCGGTTCTTTCAAAATTACTGGGGACACCGTCCCCATACAACAAACCCCAGGTGGTACCGTCCGTCGAGTCATGGAGTTGGAGCCCATGCCTTCGCTCAGGTACGTTTTTTCATATATATTTTTATTTAACATAGGCTTGCGTTTGAACACATCATGGCTGATATTCTAAGCCTTTGTTTAACATCAGGTAAGTGTTCAAAATAGTTTGTTACAATGTTACATTTCCTTGCAGCACCAGTGTGGTGGAGCGAGTGGAGGCCATGGACCTCACCGACGACGAGGCGGACGACGCCATGGAGCAGGTGAGGCGGTGGGTGGAGGATCAGGGATTTGCCTCACCTAGGCCACTTACGCCTAGCACTGCTGCCGAGGAAAACTTTTGCAGTGCTTCGGGAAATTCTAGTTTCCAACCGCAAGGAACTAGCATTCAGCCTGGAAGCGTAGCAAATGTTTCCTCCGTAGATGCTGATGTTCGTCCGTCATGTTCGGGGGTGACAACCACATCTAAGCGAGTCACTAGGCGCAAGGCATGTAAAGGCAGTGATTTAGATAGCGAGTTTGACGACGAGTTCGACGTAGCTCCTATCGAAACCAACGTCTTTGCTGGCATAGGGAGGGAAATTCCGGATAACGAGGAACTAGAAGAACCTGTTCGAGATATTTTATCTTCTGTTGAGAGGGCAATGGATGAAGCAGCTGATTGTTTGCTTGGCGTCTCTAATACTTTCACGTGGGAAAGTAAATTTGAGTCGTTTCGTGGTGTTCCTGAAGTATTTTCAGGTCCGACCCCGGGGCCACTCAAAGACTACGATACGCCTTATGATGCTTTTACTGATATCTGGAGTAATGACATCATAGAGCTTATCGCCCTAGAAACTAATAGGTACGCGAAACAAACAATCGATCATATGAGGGCCAACGAGACGTTGAAGAAATCGTCTCGTCTTCATCAGTGGACTGACACTGATGCAGACGAGATAATGATTCTTTTTGCTGTTTTCATGTTCATGGGCATTGACCAGCGGACATCGCAGCATGAATATTGGAAGTCACTCGGTTGCCTAACGTTGTCCAATTTCAAGCAACTGATGACTTACGATCGGTATGTTTTGCTGAGCAAATTTCTGCATTTCGTCGATAATGCTGATGTAAGTCAGGACTATCTACGATATGAAGAACTTGAGCTTTCACCGAAACTGGCGAAAATAGTACCTGTGATCTCACACCTCAACGGCAAATTTTCCTCCCTCTATAACTTGCAACGACAAATTTCTATCGATGAGTCATTGACCTTATTCAAGGGCCGCTTGTCCTGGGTTCAAGCAATAAGGACAAAGGCTGCGCGTTTTGGCATAAAGTCTTACGAGCTCTGTGAGTCACGAACGGGGTACTTGTACAAATTTCAAATCTACACGGGGAAAAACTCTGCAAGTACCGGCGACGTTGCGCCTAGTGCTGATTTGGGTGGCAAGAGTACCAAAGTGGTACTCGAATTATTACAAGGTCTCGAGAATCTGGGACACTGTAAAAACGTAACGATGGACAATTTTTATAATTGCCCAGCGTTAGCGCGGCATCTCAAGAGCTTGGGTTTTGATTGTTTGGGAACTTTGCGCACAAATCGTAAGCACGTGCCTCAGGACATCGCGAAAGTACCGAAGAATGTGAAAAAGGGGACCATCATCGCGCGTCAATGTGGTGATCTTTCCGTGTTAGCATGGAAAGACTCCAAATTGGTGACGATGATCTCCACCTATCACAACGACGACACCTACGTTGGATCGAAGGCAGGTAAACCGCTAGTGAAGCCTGTGAGTGTGAGAGATTACAACAATACAATGGGAGGTGTTGATCTCAAAGATCAAAAACTCTCAATGTATTTGTTGGAGCGGAAGAGATGTGTGAAGTGGTATATAAAGATTTTTAAGAGGCTGCTGAACGTGAGCACCCATAACGCTTTTGTTATGTACGCCAGCTCTTTGAAACGACGTGACAAGCTGCCCGTGACGCATCGTGAGTTTCGTTACGCGCTGGCTAATTCTCTGGTCGAGCACCACCGTCCTGTTCGTCAGGAGATTAGCGAGCCCGTGTACAAAGACACGAGGTTGAGAATGGATGTCATGCACGTACCAAAGTACTTGCCGGGCAAAAGTACCATAAAGCGTTGTGTGATTCACCAAAGACAAGGAATCCGAAAAGTTGTACATACGAAATGCGTTACCTGTGACGTTTTTCTGTGCTTTGAGGACTGCTGGGAAGAGTGGCATTCTCTCGCAGAGCTCAAAGGGCATGAAATTCGTGGGCGGAAAAGACGACGCGAATGAGTCTTCACAACTTTTTGTGTGTGAAAAGTGTGTGAAAGCGAGATTTGATTGGCTTAGTTTGTGATGTTTGTTACCCAAATAATTCTTGCAATAATTAGGACAATGGTCATTCGTGTTCAATTGTAAATACCAGATTTTACTTTTGGATTAATCATAACTAGGCAGAGTTGTTTTTTTTTTTTGCCGCTTAGTTGGACATGGGGCATTGGGAGGTGGTAAGTAAGTAAGTAAATAAATAATTTAGGGATATTCGTTACTGATATGGGGCTTTCAAACTCATGAACATTTTAAACAGCCTCTGTTTTTGTGGTTTTTATTTCGCTCATTGCCGTCACTGTCCCGAGTAAAATAGAATTCAAAATTTCTCGGCAGGTTTGGTTAGCTTTTCTAGGTAAGTTAGGTAATATTGTATATAGTGTATTTAAGAATCATGTATATTTTCATTGTAATTAATTAATTTGTAATTTTATTTTGATTGTTTTTTATTGTAAATGATAGTCAGCGTTATATTATTAACGTAATATTGTAATCAAACATAAAAATTGTGAACACCATACCATCTACCAACCTATTAATATTAATTTTGGCCACGCACTCAACATTGAATTATATACTTTCCATTTATTTTCCTTTATACATAAGTACATTAATTATTATAACCAAATTGAAATACCGATTAACTTGATATTGTAATCAAACAAAACATGTATGTCAAAACATAATGTATACTTTACCATCTACCGTCTTATTAATATTACTTTAGCCAAACATTCAACATTGAGTTGTGTGCTATGTTTTTATTTTATTTTGTATACTTAACATTAATATAATATCATGACCAAATTCACATGCCGAATGACGGCAAAATAGGAGAACTAAATAAAAATCTTATAGTCAGTGTTATATCATATTTTAATTTGATAAAGTTTGCCCGCGTTGCTTTGCTCGTGTAGAATTATTATAATCTAGAATTATATGTATTTTCATCTTATGGTTTCCTTTTTGTTGTGTCATAATAGAGTTATTGTATTGTATCACGTTATTCGTTGCCATGTGAACGCGCTGCGCATTTAATTATATACAGCTTTAGATAGATAGTTTTTTTTTTTTTTTTTTTTCATAAATTCTTCTTGTGTCTGATGTCTTGATGAATGTCTTGCGTTTGATCACCATCTCACCTGACGTTAAGCGATAAATTCAAATTCAAATTATTTATTTGTCAGAACATGGTAGGTATACATACATATAAAGTAGCATACATGGTCGTAAGAATGGAGACGTATCTCATGTCCTTGCTTGTTACAGCGTACAAATGTTAGTTTTTTATATATAATTATATTTTAATCGTTTCTGATAAAGTTAAGAAAAAAAACTAAATTATGTCTGTTAGAATATTGTAAGAATTATATTTTGGTTTAGTTGTATTTTATACCTTAATTAGATGTTTATAACCACCAATATAAGCTATTATTATTATTTTACTTTTTCCTACTACCTAGTCTCGATTTTATGTTAATTATTTAGTCTACATTACATATCATACATATACATACATGTATACGTGCATTATTGTCCCATTTCACCCTCTTGTGGGTCGAATATCGCAAATTCCCTTATACAAGGTACGCATAGTAATAGGAAATAACTGTATTTTTCATTATTCTACCATCAGTAGTTAGGTTGTGCGTTGATATGTATAGTTGTAAGCATTTTAACTTCAGATACATAATTATATATAGATGAATAGCTTCACTCCGTGGTTTCATCCGCGTAGTGATGATGATGATGATGATGAAAAGTAGCCTACGTCACTTTCCTGCACTGTAACTATAAGCAAAAATCAGTTTGATCCGTTGCTATGTTGCTGCGTGAAAGAGGAACAAACAAAGAAACCAAGAAGCCAACAAACACACTTTCGCATTTATAATATTAGTATGATAGATATTTTGAACACACAATTGAAAGTGTATTTATTTTTAGTTTTTGAATTATATTTTACTTCAAAAACATTTATTTGGTTTTAATTTTACAACTTAGGAAAATCTTTCTCTGCATAACAGTGAATCTAAATATTTTATAATAAAATAATATATATAATTATATATGTATATAGTAGTGATGTAGCGACGAAAAATTGTGATGATGACGATGAAAAGTAGCCTATGTCATTTTCCGGTACTTGAACTATATCCATGCAAAAAGTCAGGTAGCTCTGTAGCAGCGCGAAAGAGAAACAAACAAACCGACAAGCCATCAAAAAAATACACTTTCGCATATATAATGTTACTTAGTATGAGAGACATTTTGAATACATAATCGCAAATGTACTTATTTTTAGTGTTTGAATTATATATTACTTAAAAAACAATTATTTGGTTTTATTTTTACACCATAGGGAAATCCCTCTCTGCATTACAGAAAATCTAAATATTTATTAACAATAGTATAATTTTTTTGGAAATTATTCACTAGAACACGATTTGATAATTATAAGAATAACCGTTACGATTATTCACATAAACATTTTTTTTGGCAACAGTACTTTGTGAGTGGGATTTCCCCGTTTAGCCAGTGTTCGGCAAACTGACATGGCGGAAACATTACGTAAAAATGGTTCGCGATAAAGTTTTAGTTTTTGAAGTGAATATTGCCTATTAGTGTCAAGTAATTAGTGTAAAAGTTGCGGAAATAGTGCTCCCTTGTTGTGAAAGTGGTGTGATTGTAATTTATTGTAAAAAAATAGCATATTTTTATCAACAAGTGCGTGATGGCGCAAGAAAATTCAGAAATTATAATTTCATCACGAGATTTTGTACTAATGGTGAGTAATTAAATATATAATACATGAAAATATCATACAGCAATTCAAGACGATTAATATTATATATAATATATGAACATAAAATGTCAAATTAATAGGAAAAAAATATATTTTATTTTACAGTCGGTTAGTTTTCGAAAATTCGGTTGGACTCTCACATTTCTGGCAACAGAGGCTAGTCAGCCCATTGCGCGGGAAGGGTTAAGCGCTCCGTCTGGAAAATTCACGGTGGAATTATAATCACCGTCCAAATTTGTGTTAACCGGACAATCTCCTTCGTTTGATGGTTTATCCCAATACGTTGCATTGGCGAAATTGTGGTGACCCCACTCCACAAAAGAGGCCATTAAATAAGAGTTGAAGTTGAACTTTGTATCCCCTAATACGTTACACTTCAAAAAATATTTGGCGCCAACGTGAAAAATATTTGCCCCTTATTGTACTACTGTTTTCCTAATCTTGTGATCTAAAGTTAAAGAGTAGCTAAAGTCTCAGAGGTAAACTAACTCCACAGAGGTCAATATAGTAATGAATGGAAACAGATTCGATTATGTAAGCGAGTATGTATATTTAGGGCAAATTATTTCTCCCAGCGATCCAATGTCCAAGGAAATAAATAAAAGAATAGCTAGTGGCTGGAAAAAATATTGGTCGCTTAAAGAAATCATGAAGAGTAAAGAACTAAATATTCTTATTAAAAAGAAGACTTACAACACTTGCATTCTTCCCTGCATAACATATGGTTGCGAGACATGGTCCCTTACAGAAAACCACAGAATGAAGCTTGCAAAGTGTCAACAAGCAATGGAGAGAAGTATGTTGGGAGTAAAGTTGAAAGATAAAAGAAAAAACACAGAAATTAGAAAATGAACCAAAGTAGCCGATATTCTTGCTCGTATTGACCATCAAAAATGGGGCTGGGCAGGACGCATGCTATGTTGTAAAATAAATAAATGGAGTAAGCTGGTCACTCTATGGTACCCAAGGGACAGCACAAGAAGACAGGGACGTCCAACAAGAAGATGGGATGATGACATTCGACTGACCCTTGGGCCATACTGGACAAGAGTGGCAGATGATAGAGAGCAATGGAGAGAGTTGGAGGAGGCCTATGCCAAAAGGCACACCGAACTAAGAGACATTTTATAAAACTGTAGAAATAATTTATGTTATTATCTTATTCGGAATAAATGGCTATTGTATTGAATTGTATTGTAAAGTCTCAGCGGAAAGAGCGGAACAAGAGTAGAGTGGATTGCAGGACGGATGTGGGACTAAAACTGAAAGACCGGAAAGGGAGTTAAAGTTGATTTCTATACTACGCGAGCGAAGCCGCGGGCAACAGCTAGTACTGAATATTATAAATGCGATGTGTTTGTTCCTCTTTCACACAGCGACCGAGCAACGGATCGACTAGATTTTTGGCATGGCTATAAGTGGAGAGTGACAGCCTGACAGGCTACTTTTCATCATCGCCAATTTTCATCACTACGCGGGTGAAACCGCGGGGCGCAGCTAGTTTTATCATCATCATTTCAGCCATAGGACGTTCAGCGTTTCCCTTCGGTCTCTTTCAGGTCGTCTGTCCATTGATGTTGTGGGTGGAAGTCCTACGCTGCGCTTACCGGTACGTTGTCTCCATTCTAGAACCTTTCAGCCCCATCGGCCATCTGGTCTGCGTGATATGTGCCCTACCCATTGCCACTTCAACTTGCTAATCCGGTGCAAGATGAAAGAGAAAATAATTATGTAGCTTTATTCCGCCAAATAGTTATAATAATATCCTATATAACATTTTACTTATACTAGCCTTGCTTTGCTCAGCTATGAAGCATCTCTTTTGACCCACCAAAGTTACAAAGTTAATTAATCTGGCCCCCCACAAAATCATGTTGGACACCTCTGATTTAGAGTAATGTTTAGATTTTTTTTTGTTAAATCAAATCTATAGAGATTATCAATGAAATTCCAAATTAGATTTATTAAAGAACAAACTTTATTGTGATGCAATGTTTTTTTTTTATAGAACACTATTTCAACGCAATAAATACTTAGTGGTAAACTACTAACATATTTTAAGGGAATTGGCGAGTAAAAAAAAAAGTAAATAATGTAATTTATTAGGAACATTGGCCTTACGGACAACTGCTATTATAGGCACCTAATCCGCTCAGTTGGAAAATCACGTGACCGCAAACCTTATCGCGCCCAGATACGGTTTGTGGTCGCGTGATTTTCCAACTGAGCGGATTAGGTGCCTGTAATAGCAGTTGTCCGTAAGGCCCTGTACGCTTACAGCTTGAAAGATATTTATGTGTAAAGTACAAAAATTTTGTTTCAGTAAATCCATGAATTTGTAATAAAAGAAATAAGAGGTTGACGGTGACACTTTTTACTGTTTTTGTAAAACTAGATGTGGGAGATTAATTACTACAAAATACTTAAAGCAATGTTTGTAATTGTTGTACCACATTGGGTACCTAATACAATGGAATCTATATCTATACTAATATTATAAAGAGGAAAGATTTGTATGTAAGTATGTTTGTAACGAATTGGCTCAAAAAGTACTGGACCGATTTTAAAATTTCTTTCACTGTTGGGAAGCTACACTATCCCCGGTGATATAGGCTATAATCTATACCCGTGCGAAGCTGGGGCAGACCGCTAGTTACTATTATAATAACTATCATGATATATTATAACTATACATTATTATTGAAGGTACTAGTGTTGAAGGTGTCCATAGACGCCGGTTTCCGTCAGGCGTACTACCGCAAGATTACTAGCCGCTCATTTTATTTTTAAAATAATGTAGCTGTCAGTCCCATAGTCATTGTTGTAACAAGATTGTACCTGGTAATTGTCCATCATGTTTCTTGATGTGGAGTTTCAAAGAATCTTTACGTGCTGCTTTATAGTCACACATCACACACTCATATAGCTTTTCTCCAGTGTGTGTTCGTATGTGTTGTTTTAAATTAATTGCTATTCCTGATTTATAATCACACATAGTACATTTGAATGGTTTTTCCCCATAATGATGTCTTCTTATATGTGTTTTCAAATTACCTGGTTGAGCTGTATTATAATCACACATGTTACATACATATGGCCTTTCCCCGGAATGTAGTTTTATGTGTTTTTTTAGATTACCTGGAAACGCAGATTTAAAATCACACATATCACATTCGTGTGTTTTTTTTCTGTCTGTATGTCGCCTTTTATGTTTCATCAAACCACGTGGTTCTGCTGATTTATAATCACAGATATTACACTTGTATGGTTTTTCTCCACTGTGTGTTAGTTTGTGTCTTCTGATACTAGTTGGATCTGATGTTTTATAATCACACACATAACATTAAAATGGTTTTTCTCCTGTGTGTGTTCTCATGTGTCTTTTTAAATTACCTGATGTTATTGACTTAAAATCACACATTTTACACTTGTATGGTTTCTCTCCAGTATGTCTTTGTTTATGTGATCTAAAAGAACTTGCGTCTGCTGTTTCATAATCACACATAGTACATTGATATGGTTTCTCTCCAGTGTGAGTCCGCAAGTGTCTTTTTAAACCATCTACTTGTGCTGATTTATAGTCACATAAATCACATTTGTATGGTTTATCTCCCGTATGCGTTCTTCTGTGTGATTTCAAACTACTTGCAACTGCTGATTTATAATCACACACATCACATTCGTATGGTTTCTCTCCCGTGTGTGTTTTAATGTGTATTTTCATAGCACCTGCTGCGGCTGATTTATAATCACATATAGTACATTGGTAAGGTCTTTCTCCAGTGTGTGTTTTTAAATGTCTATTCAAATGTCCTGTTTCTACTGCTTTATAACTGCACAAGTTGCATGCATATGGCTTTTCTCCTGTGTGTCTTTGTTTATGTCTCCTAAAAGAACTTGAATCTGCAGCTTTATAATCACACTTATCACATTTGTATGGTTTTTCCCCAGTGTGAGTCCGCAAGTGCTTTTTTAAAGTACCTAATAGAGCTGATTTATAATCACACATTTCACATTCGTATGGTTTCTCTCCTGCATGTGTTTTAATGTGTGTTTTCAACCGAAATGCATGAATTGATTTATAATCACACATATTGCATTTATATTTTTTATTTCCTATGTGAGTTTTAATGTGCGTTGTCAAATTACCTGCTCGAGCCGTTTTATAATTACACATATTACATTCATATGGTTTTTCTCCCGTATGTGTTCTTATGTGTGCTTTTAAATTATGTGCTGATGCCGATTTAAAATCGCATACATTACATTCATACGGTTTTTCACCTGTATGTGTTTTTATGTGCATATTCAAATTACCTGCTCGTGCTGATTTATAATCGCACATATCACATTCATGTGGTTTTGCTTCAGTATGCGTTAGTTTTTGTTTTTTCAAATACCTTGGTATTGCCGATTTATAATCACGGATATTACAATTGTATGGTTTATCTTCGGTGTGTGTTTTTATGTGCCGTGTGAGGTTACGTTTTTGTTCCGAAGTAAAATCACACATCGGGCATTTATGTAATTTCTTTTCAGTTTTTAGTCTTGCACTAATTGGGCTTGCAGATGCGGATGTAAACTCCTTTAATGAGTGAGAGTCATTTGCTAGCGATAATGTGTTTATTTCCTGTGTATCCATCTTATATTCCGAGTAGCGAGACTAGCGAGGCATTAACGCTGCACCGTAGGTACAAAATATGATGAAACACTTTCGCAGTGGAATTATTGTATTATACGAAATGAACAAACTTTCTTATGGCTTTTGCAAGTAAATAAAAGGATGCAAAACTTTAAGCAAAGTACAGAAACAAAGACGAATTGACTAATGTTTTTTTTTTTTTTTGTTAAAATCTTCAAGAGCGTGGATTCAAAGTCCTTTACTCGTAATATTAAACAGTTCATTTTGTCTTATTAGCGTCAAACAAGTCATAGTCACAGTCAGAGTCAAGCTAAGTAAGTCACGGTCAAGTCGAACTCATGCCCCTGTAAGGTGGTGGAGACTTTACAAGAGGCTCCTATGGAGTTTTGGAAACTGTTGGAGGTCTCGAGGAACGTAAAAACATAAAACTATATAGTTAATAGATATATTAAACTATATATACATGGACAAAAACATAAACAGCTCAAACAATAAAATAATACATAAAATTACATGTTCACTGCAACATGAAAATTTTCTGAGTGACAACTCTTGTCAATATAATTTCTGAAGACCTATGTCATTGTATGCAATGAGATCTTAAGAAACTGAATAAAACCTATTTGTTTCTACACTCCTCCATCTCATACATACACACTCACTCACTGTTCATACACACAACCCCATAGCTTTCACACACCACTCAAACTTTCCTCTGGGAAGAGGCTTGGTCAGCACATCCGCTACCATCCTCTCGGTTTCTCGGTACACCAACATTATCACACCTGACTCTACAGTATTGCGTATAAAGTGATACCTGACGTCCACGTGTTTGGTTCTCTGGTGGTGAACTGGGTTGTTAGCAATAGCAATTGCTGATTGACTGTCTGAAAAAATTGTTAATGCCAGACAGTCGTTTACACCAGTCATCTCAGCAACAAACCTTTTTAAGAACACTGCTTCCTTAGCTGCCTCCGATATTGATACATATTCTGCCTCTGCAGTGCTAAGGGCGACTGTTCTCTGCTTCAGGCTTTGCCAAGAAACAGCTCCTCCAGAAACAAGAAATACTGAGCCTGAGTAAGAGCGCCGATCAAAGTCTCCTGCAAAATCAGCATCTGCGTATCCTTGTACGATTGGCAGGTCTCTTTCTTTAGAGTATCTTAAGCCCAGCTTCTTGGTACCTTTAAGATATCTCAGCACTCTTTTGGCTGCGATCCAATGTTGCTCCTCGTAGCACTCATTAAACTGACTCAAATAGTTCACTGCATGAGCTATATCAGGCCGTGTACATACTGCCAGATACATCAGTGACCCTATTAACGATCGATATGGAATCTTGTCATCTGGTTTTCTCTCATTAGCAGATTTCTCTAGCCTTTGTCCTGGCACAGTTGGTGTGGAAACTGGTTTGCAGTCTCCCATATTAAATGCTTTTAGAATCTTCTCCACATATTTCTCTTGATGTATCTTAATCTCATTAGCATTTTGCTCAATATGGATTCCCAACATCAGCTGAGCCTTGCCCAAGTCCTTCATCTCAAAGCTGGCTTGTAAATCTCTCTTAACTCGCTGCATCTCTTGCTTGTTGTTCCAAAATATCAAAAGATCATCTACATATACAGCAATGATGATTATAGTCCCATTCTGTATCCTCGTGTAAATGCATGGTTCATTCTCTGATACTTTGAAGTGTAACCGCACTAATTCAGAGTGAAGTTTCATGTTCCACGCTCGTGGAGCTTGTTTCAATCCATATAGGGATCTGTTTAACTTACAGACATAATTCTCTTTTCCCTTTTCAACTAGCCCTTCTGGCTGCTTCATATAGATTGTCTCTGAAAGTACTCCATTTAGAAACGCTGTTTTCACATCCATTTGGTCAATGTTGAGACCAATTCTAGCAGCTAATGCTATCAATACTCGCAACGAACTGTGTCGCACGACCGGTGAAAACGTCTCATTGTAATCAACCCCTCGTCTTTGGCTGAAACCACGAGCAACTAGCCGAGCTTTATATCGAGTTCTATTCCCCGGCTCTTCTTTAATTTTAAATAACCATTTAGAATCAACGACATTACATCCAGCTGGTGGTTCCACCAAAGTCCAGGTATTATTTTTCTTCAATGAATCCAGCTCCTCCTGAATTGCATTTCTCCATTTTTCACTATCCTCTCTGGACAGTGCATCTTGTATAGTCAATGGCTCTTCAGATGCAGAGACCGCATTGTAAGTTACAAAATCTGGAAACTTTTTCTCTACTCGATCTCTGAGTGGATATCTTCTCTCTAACAACTCATTGTTATTTGATTCCTCAACATCTGAACCATCTCTCTCATCAGAAGTTTCCCAAGCATCATCCTCCTCTTCAACTATTTCATTTTCAGAAACTGCCTCTCTAGGCTCAACCTCAATAGGACCAGGTTCTTGTAAGACACTCATGTCTGGAACACTTTCCACGTGAGTTGCTTCTGAATTCTCTTCTAGTTCAGTGACATTCTCAGTCAGCGGGATAGCTTGATCTACTGATGTTTCTTCCTTGTGTCCATATTTTCTATTCTCAAAGAAAACAATGTCCCTTCCTTTGAACAGTTCTGCTGTAGTTGGATCAACTAAGCGATAGCCCTTTGTTTCTTCACAATATCCAACAAGAACAAGTTGTTTGCTCTTACTGTCCCATTTCTTTCGTTTTTGGTCTGGCACGTGAAGGTAAGCCTTACACCCAAACACTCTGATATGGCTCAGGTCTACCTTCTTTCCAGTCCACGCCTCTTCAGGCGTCTTATTTTGCACAGCTATGGTGGGAGAACGGTTTTTCAGATACACCGCTGTGTTTACTGCTTCAGCCCATAACTTTTTACTTAAACCAGATTCTTCAATCATAGTTCTAGCCTTCTCAGTAATGGTTCTGTTCGCTCTTTCTGCAACTCCATTTTGCTCGGGTGTGTACTCTACTGTCAGTTGGTGACGTATTCCCCTTGCTCTGCAGAACGCATCCATGCGCTTGTTAACGAATTCTGAACCGTTATCAGATCGTATAATCTTCAATTTGTGACCCGTTTGACGCTCTGTCAACTTCACAAATTCAGTAAATTTTTCAAAAACCTCTCCCTTGGTTTTAAAAAAATATACAAATGTTTTCCTAGTGAGATCATCAATAAAAGTGAGAAAATATCGTAAACCTCCGTACGAACTCTCACTCATAGGCCCACACACATCCGTGTGAACTAACCCTAAGATCTCCGTTGCTCTGCTGGCACCAGTTTTGTTGAATGGCCTCTTCGTCTGTTTTCCCATAACACATGCTTCACACTCTAGTTTAGATGTATTATTAGAAAAACTTACCCCATGCGCCATCTTATCCTTCAGTAATGTAAGGTTCCGTACCCCTAGGTGTCCCATTCGCCTGTGCCACAAGATCTGCTGCTCATCAGCTGCTGAAGCTAAAGCCACTTCCTGTGAAGAGTATTGTATTTTATAAACTCCATTATCTACAATACCTGCATGACAAACCTCACCGGTAACCTTACATCCACCTGCTTTCATAATCTTAAAGCCAGACTTATCAAACACAACAGCTAGGTTTCTACTTACAATTGTGCTCACACTCAGCAGACTAGCTGCCAATCCAGGTACGTACAACACTTCTCTAATCGTCATACCTGTTCTCTTGTCAACCACATTACCAACTGCTTCAGCATATACCTTTTCTCCATTAGCACAAGCTACCTCCACTTTTTTATCAAGAATTTTAATGTCCTCTAACCACTCTTTCTGATTTGTCATGTGACTTGATGCACCTGAATCCAAAATCCAAGCTTCTTGTTTGACTGCAGTTGCCATCGCAATTGAAGTCATCGCATCCTTTTTCACGGTAGGGTTCTGTGGACAGTCCTTTGCTTTGTGAGGTCCATTGCATATAAAGCATTTAATCGGACGAGTTTTGTTCGTGCTTTTCTGCGATCTCTTGTTAGCTTGCCATCTATTGTGAGCTTGCAGTGCATTTGTCGCACTGCTAGATTCTCCATAGTATATGTCCTCCGTTTGAAACAGCTTATTCTTCACATAATCAGTGGTCAGTATAACGTTTGTATTCTCTAACGCTAGTTTCATGGGTTGAAAGCTCTCTGTCAATCCCTGTAGCATCAATGTTGCAAGTAATTCATCGTCCATTTCTTTTCCTAGATCACGAAGCTGCTGCGCTATCGTCATCATAGCCGTCACGTAGTCTCTCACGGTAGAGAATTGTTCTAATTTTGTGTTTACCAGTTTTGATAACAATCTGCACCGATTATTCAAACCCTTATCTTCAAAGGCAGCCCTTAGTGCATCCCATGCCTCCTTAGCTGATTTTGAATTACGTACGTGAACCAGACAATGACTCTTCACCATTAGACATATTTGCGCTGTTTATGTTTTTGTCCATGTATATATAGTTTAATATATCTATTAACTATATAGATCTATGTTTTTACGTTACTCTAGACGTCCAACAGGTTATGGGCCAGCATAAGAGGTAAAACTAAGTCATGGAGAACTGTGGACAAGATAAAGCTGTGAGCACACCTGGAGGTAACAGTTCAAATTTACCATCGATAGAGAAACTCGATGGAAATGCAGATTATAATACGTGGAAGTTCCTGATGGAACTATACCTGAGTCATGAGGATTTGTGGGAGTACACTAAACTATATATACATGGACAAAAACATAAACAGCGCAAATAATAAAATAATACATAAAATTACATGTTCACTGCAACATGAAAATTTTCTGAGTGACAACTCTTGTCAATATAATTTCTGAAGACCTATGTCATTGTATGCAATGAGATCTTAAGAAACTGAATAAAACCTATTTGTTTCTACACTCCTCCATCTCATACATACACACTCACTCACTGTTCATACACACAACCCCATAGCTTTCACACACCACTCAAACTTTCCTCTGGGAAGAGGCTTGGTCAGCACATCCGCTACCATCCTCTCGGTTTCTCGGTACACCAACATTATCACACCTGACTCTACAGTATTGCGTATAAAGTGATACCTGACGTCCACGTGTTTGGTTCTCTGGTGGTGAACTGGGTTGTTAGCAATAGCAATTGCTGATTGACTGTCTGAAAAAATTGTTAATGCCAGACAGTCGTTTACACCAGTCATCTCAGCAACAAACCTTTTTAAGAACACTGCTTCCTTAGCTGCCTCCGATATTGATACATATTCTGCCTCTGCAGTGCTAAGGGCGACTGTTCTCTGCTTCAGGCTTTGCCAAGAAACAGCTCCTCCAGAAACAAGAAATACTGAGCCTGAGTAAGAGCGCCGATCAAAGTCTCCTGCAAAATCAGCATCTGCGTATCCTTGTACGATTGGCAGGTCTCTTTCTTTAGAGTATCTTAAGCCCAGCTTCTTGGTACCTTTAAGATATCTCAGCACTCTTTTGGCTGCGATCCAATGTTGCTCCTCGTAGCACTCATTAAACTGACTCAAATAGTTCACTGCATGAGCTATATCAGGCCGTGTACATACTGCCAGATACATCAGTGACCCTATTAACGATCGATATGGACTCTTGTCATCTGGTTTTCTCTCATTAGCAGATTTCTCTAGCCTTTGACCTGGCACAGTTGGTGTGGAAACTGGTTTGCAGTCTCCCATATTAAATGCTTTTAGAATCTTCTCCACATATTTCTCTTGATGTATCTTAATCTCATTAGCATTTTGCTCAATATGGATTCCCAACATCAGCTGAGCCTTGCCCAAGTCCTTCATCTCAAAGCTGGCTTGTAAATCTCTCTTAACTCGCTGCATCTCTTGCTTGTTGTTCCAAAATATCAAAAGATCATCTACATATACAGCAATGATGATTATAGTCCCATTCTGTATCCTCGTGTAAATGCATGGTTCATTCTCTGATACTTTGAAGTGTAACCGCACTAATTCAGAGTGAAGTTTCATGTTCCACGCTCGTGGAGCTTGTTTCAATCCATATAGGGATCTGTTTAACTTACAGACATAATTCTCTTTTCCCTTTTCAACTAGCCCTTCTGGCTGCTTCATATAGATTGTCTCTGAAAGTACTCCATTTAGAAACGCTGTTTTCACATCCATTTGGTCAATGTTGAGACCAATTCTAGCAGCTAATGCTATCAATACTCGCAACGAACTGTGTCGCACGACCGGTGAAAACGTCTCATTGTAATCAACCCCTCGTCTTTGGCTGAAACCACGAGCAACTAGCCGAGCTTTATATCGAGTTCTATTCCCCGGCTCTTCTTTAATTTTAAATAACCATTTAGAATCAACGACATTACATCCAGCTGGTGGTTCCACCAAAGTCCAGGTATTATTTTTCTTCAATGAATCCAGCTCCTCCTGAATTGCATTTCTCCATTTTTCACTATCCTCTCTGGACAGTGCATCTTGTATAGTCAATGGCTCTTCAGATGCAGAGACCGCATTGTAAGTTACAAAATCTGGAAACTTTTTCTCTACTCGATCTCTGAGTGGATATCTTCTCTCTAACAACTCATTGTTATTTGATTCCTCAACATCTGAACCATCTCTCTCATCAGAAGTTTCCCAAGCATCATCCTCCTCTTCAACTATTTCATTTTCAGAAACTGCCTCTCTAGGCTCAACCTCAATAGGACCAGGTTCTTGTAAGACACTCATGTCTGGAACACTTTCCACGTGAGTTGCTTCTGAATTCTCCTCTAGTTCAGTGACATTCTCAGTCAGCGGGATAGCTTGATCTACTGATGTTTCTTCCTTGTGTCCATATTTTCTATTCTCAAAGAAAACAATGTCCCTTCCTTTGAACAGTTCTGCTGTAGTTGGATCAACTAAGCGATAGCCCTTTGTTTCTTCACAATATCCAACAAGAACAAGTTGTTTGCTCTTACTGTCCCATTTCTTTCGTTTTTGGTCTGGCACGTGAAGGTAAGCCTTACACCCAAACACTCTGATATGGCTCAGGTCTACCTTCTTTCCAGTCCACGCCTCTTCAGGCGTCTTATTTTTCACAGCTATGGTGGGCGAACGGTTTTTCAGATACACCGCTGTGTTTACTGCTTCAGCCCATAACTTTTTACTTAAACCAGATTCTTCGATCATAGTTCTAGCCTTCTCAGTAATGGTTCTGTTCGCTCTTTCTGCAACTCCATTTTGCTCGGGTGTGTACTCTACTGTCAGTTGGTGACGTATTCCCCTTGCTCTGCAGAACGCATCCATGCGCTTGTTAACGAATTCTGAACCGTTATCAGATCGTATAATCTTCAGTTTGTGACCCGTTTGACGCTCTGTCAACTTCACAAATTCAGTAAATTTTTCAAAAACCTCTCCCTTGGTTTTCAAAAAATATACTAATGTTTTCCTAGTGAGATCATCAATAAAAGTGAGAAAATATCGTAAACCTCCGTACGAACTCTCACTCATAGGCCCACACACATCCGTGTGAACTAACCCTAAGATCTCCGTTGCTCTGCTGGCACCAGTTTTGTTGAATGGCCTCTTCGTCTGTTTACCCATAACACATGCTTCACACTCTAGTTTAGATGTATTATTAGAAAAACTTACCCCATGCGCCATCTTATCCTTCAGTAATGTAAGGTTCCGTACCCCTAGGTGTCCCATTCGCCTGTGCCACAAGATCTGCTGCTCATCAGCTGCTGAAGCTAAAGCCACTTCCTGTGAAGAGTATTGTATTTTATAAACTCCATTATCTACAATACCTGCATGACAAACCTCACCGGTAACCTTACATCCACCTGCTTTCATAATCTTAAAGCCAGACTTATCAAACACAACAGCTAGGTTTCTACTTACAATTGTGCTCACACTCAGCAGACTAGCTGCCAATCCAGGTACGTACAACACTTCTCTAATCGTCATACCTGTTCTCTTGTCAACCACATTACCAACTGCTTCAGCATATACCTTTTCTCCATTAGCACAAGCTACCTCCACTTTTTTATCAAGAATTTTAAAGTCCACTAGCCACTCTTTCCGATTTGTCATGTGACTTGATGCACCTGAATCCAAAATCCAGGCTTCTTGTTTGACTGCAGTTGCCATCGCAATTGAAGTCATCGCATCCTTTTTCACGGTAGGGTTCTGTGGACAGTCCTTTGCTTTGTGAGGTCCATTGCATATAAAGCATTTAATCGGACGAGTTTTGTTCGTGCTTTTCTGCGATCTCTTGTTAGCTTGCCATCTATCGTGAGCTTGCAGTGCATTTGTCGCACTGCTAGATTCTCCATAGTATATGTCCTCCGTTTGAAACAGCTTATTCTTCACATAATCAGTGGTCAGTATAACGTTTGTATTCTCTAACGCTAGTTTCATGGGTTGAAAGCTCTCTGTCAATCCCTGTAGCATCAATGTTGCAAGTAATTCATCGTCCATTTCTTTTCCTAGATCACGAAGCTGCTGCGCTATCGTCATCATAGCCGTCACGTAGTCTCTCACGGTAGAGAATTGTTCTAATTTTGTGTTTACCAGTTTTGATAACAATCTGCACCGATTATTCAAACCCTTATCTTCAAAGGCAGCCCTTAGTGCATCCCATGCCTCCTTGGCTGATTTTGAATTACGTACGTGAACCAGACAATGACTCTTCACCATTAGACATATTTTTGCTCTTGCCTTTTGGTCTCTCTTGCAACTCAGCAGATCACTCGCTGCTGGTGTGGATATTGTGTACTCCCACAAATCCTCATGACTCAGGTATAGTTCCATCAGAAACTTCCACGTATTATAATCTGCATTTCCATCGAGTTTCTCTATCGAAGGTAAATTTGAACTGTTACCTCCCGGTGTGCTCACAGCTTTATCTTGTCCACAGTTCTCCATGACTTAGTTTTACCTCTTATGCTGGCCCATAACCTGTTGGAGGTCTCGAGGAACGTAAAAACATAAATCTATATAGTTAATAGATATATTAAACTATATATACATGGACAAAAACATAAACAGCTCAAACAATAAAATAATACATAAAATTACATGTTCACTGCAACATGAAAATTTTCTGAGTGACAACTCTTGTCAATATAATTTCTGAAGACCTATGTCATTGTATGCAATGAGATCTTAAGAAACTGAATAAAACCTATTTGTTTCTACAGAAACAACACGAAGACACGTTTCACCTTGTTATATCACTTGCCCACACTCGAGCACGTTTACGAGCACTTAATGAATAATAATTCACCAATTAGTACACATTAACACTCGAAAATACACAAGTTTAGGAAAATAATCCAACGAGCCGACATGTTTTTTCCGCGTTGGCGCCAAAACTCAGGTCAATTTGACTATGCTAAGTTTGATATTAACTTTTTCTAAATTCTGTGTTGAGTTTGGCGTCGCACTCCTGTGCATTTGGGCGTTTTTCAAAAAAGATGTACACGTGACGAACCGGAGTTGATTTTTGTGAAATTGAAATTTTGCTGTATTTTCTTATCTTATTTGATAAAATATATTTTTATTTAAGTAAAAGTTACAAATATATATCAGTATAACGAAAAATATCGCGATAATCTTAATTTTTACGTAAGTGTTCAAAGGAACTCGCTCCGGTTAGTCACAAAAGTTTTTTTTTAATAAAATGAAAAATATGAATAATTATCTTAATTTGTTTTTATTAATCATTAAATAACTTTAAAATCTTTGAAGCTGCATTTCAATACATAGAAAAATCAGTGTAATTATTGCGTAGCAATCATTTTTCTTTCGAGATCGTCACAGTAGGAACTTTTGAACTTAAAAACATTACATTTACTACTTACCTAATGACATTAAACGTTTAAAGCTAACAAATAATAAAAATATAGGACATCAGTAACTTAAGCAAACTTAAATATTAACAAATAACTTCATATATCTTGAATAGGATTCGTTTTTGTCTAGCTAAAAATATGTGACAGTGGCTATCTGGAATTCTAAGTGACTAATTGGAAAAAACTAAGCTATGTTTACACTGAAGGAACTTTTAGTAACATCTATCTATCATACATTGGTTTGGTAAGGTAAGTAGGTACTAGCATTAAACTAATTGTTATTAATTAATAATAATATATTAATTATACTATGTAGTATAATTAATTTATTAGTATTATATAAGTAGTATTATATCTTCTTCTGTCAAGTCATTAATTCTTTTCGTTTCTTTTTAAGTCGTTCTAACTGCTTTTTCCGTTGCTCTTCGAACTTTTCAGGGTTTCGTTTTAAATTCTCTCGGTATTTTTTAGCTCTTTCCGCTACCGTGAGGGCCATGGTCACTGAAATGTCAAATCAAATATATGTTGAAATATCAAATATATGAACCAAATATTTATTGAAATAATTAGAGAAATAATTTAAAAATTAGATTAGTAGTACCAGAAAGTACCCCACCCGACTAACAAATTTTAGTATTACAATATATGACAAAATAGATGCACGTCAAAATACGCAAGTTTTCACGTTAATTAATTGCAAGATTTGAATTTTAGCACTAAGATATTTAGTACTAGTTATAGTACCTAAGTAAATAATAGTATTATATAAATTATATTATTCAACATAATCTATGTACAGGGTTAACAGCTTGGGATGTAAGAAGCCGAAAAAAGGTCATTGTACCTCATCATTAGGAACAACTTTAACTGCGGGGCTAACACTTAAATCGCAAAAAAATCAGCGGTTTAAAGAAAAAGTTCAATGACCATCGACATAATGTATGGAACAGCAGATTTCAGGTTTGTTTCCATAGTATGAGTTGTTCATAATGATAGGTATAATGACCCCTTTTCGGCTTAGTACACCCAAAGCTGCTAACGCTGTATATATATTTTTTATCTAAATTGGTTCAGCCGTCCCAAAGATTAGCAGTGACAGACGTACATAACTACATAATATTAAAACTTTTTTATAATAAGATTATTTACTTTAGTACTATTCATCTGTCAAATGTAGCCTCGGCCTAATAGTTCCGGTCTGTCACAAAATGATTCCGTTTATACAATACGTGACGAACGCGATGTGACGAATTCATATCAACTAAACTTCTAACAATAATTCAAGCTGTTGTGTTCATTTTATGGCTACTTGTGATTTGTTTTACAATAGTTTAAAAACAAAAATGTGCTTGTGTAACGGCAAATACCTTGATAAACTATACATACCTCATAAAATCCCGTAGCTATCTGGAACTCCACTTTAGAACCAACGTAACGCGCCCGCTTTCGTCACTGATTTTGATTACACTGACGTTTGCTTCAAAATTGCGGCTACACCACACACAAGATTAACGTTGAAAGTAACAAAAAATAACCATATTTTATGGTAAAAATTTGTTTATCTATCAAAAATGCACCGTGACTATTGCCGGAATTCCGGTTTTGCCATATTCCTGGGACAACAATTATATAATATTTTGAGCTATTTTAAGACCCATTACGACAACATCTCGCTCTAAATCGTATTGGCAAGTTCAATATTCGTCTACAGAATCTAAAACAGTGGCGCTATTTAATTTGTGGAATATTTTCTGAGACTTGAAAGTTTCAATAATGCCGATGGGACATACAGATTTGACACTTTTTTGCGGTTTGTTTTTGTTATATATTAATATCAATGAGTGTTAGGTTGCACTTAACAGTTAATTTGGTAACTTAAATATGTACTCATGAAATAATAACTCCGTTTATTCATGTACGGTACATACAAAAATTATAATAAATAGTTAAAGTTTTGGACGCCCCAAATTCGCAAATGTACATCTTTTTTGAAAAACGCCCATTTACTAGTGTCAATATAGTTTGAATTAATGTAGTCAAACAAGTCTATCAGAGTCAAGTAGTCAAAGTCATGCCCTAGTAAGGTGGTTGAGACTTTAAAAGTGGCTTTTATGGAGCTTTGAAAACAACATTTATCTCCGCGCTAAATCACTTTCCTCCACTCGAGCACGTCCATCCACGTACACAAAATAAATAATAATCCAGCTTAATTACGCATTATCACTGAAAAAATACACAAGTTAAAGAAAATAAAACAACGAGACAACAGTTTATTATTTAAAACAAAAAAAAGTATGTCGTACATACATTATTTGGAATCTTAAACTTACATATGTTTTATTACATCTATGCCTAAATTAAAATAGAGACTTTTTTCATATTGGCGCCAAAACTCTTGACATTTACTTGTACATTTTATTAGTGTGATTTTATTAGATAATTAACTTTGTATCCCCAAATGCGTTACACTTCAAAAAAAAAATTGCCCCTTATGTAATGTTTTCCTAATCTTGTGATCTAAAGTTACAGAGTAGCTAAAGTCTCAGCGGAAAGAGCGGAACGGGAGTAGAGTGGATTGCAGGACGGATGTGGGACTGAAACTGAAAGAGCGGGAAGCGAGTTAAAGTTGATTTCTATATTACACGAGCGAAACCGCGGGCAACAGCTAGTACTGAATATTATAGATGCGATGTGTTTGTTCCTCTTTCACGCAGCGACCGAGCAACGGATCGACCAGATTTTTGGCATGGGTATAGTTCAATGGCTGGAGAGTGACAGGCTACTTTTCTTCATCACTACGCGGGTGAAACCGCGGGCCGAAGCTTGTTTTATCATCATCATTTCAGCCATAGGACGTCCACTGCTGGACATAGGCCTCCCCAATCGATCTCCAAAAGGGCCGGTTGGAAGCGGCCTGCATCCAGCGTTTCCCTGCAGTCTCTTTCAGGTTGTCTGTCCATCTTGTGAGTGGACGTCCTATGCTGGGCTTACCGGTACGTTGTCTCCATTTTAGAACATTTCAGCCCAAGGTTGCTACGTTGGAGCACGCTTGTGATTTGAAGACACCCAGATTGTAACCATCGGGGAACACCCATTCAGGCAGCGCATTCCACAGACTATTACTATTATGACATACTAGCGGCTCGCCCCGGCTTCGCACAGGTATAGATATATAGCCTATGTCACCCGAGGATAGTGTAGCTTCCGAACAGAGAAAGATTTTTTCAAATCGGTTCAGTAGTTTCGGAGCCCATTCAATGCAAACAAACAAATCTTTCCTCTTAATAATATTAGTATAGATAGCTATGCATTACTATTATATATTAATGAACTATTATGATATATCAGTATACATTACTATTGAAGCTAATAGTATTGAAGGTGTCCATAGACGCCGGTTTCCGTCAGGCATAACGCAAGATTACTAGCCACTCATTTTATTTAAAAAAAAAAATGCTGTCATTCCCATAGTCATTGTTGTAACAAGATTGTATCTGGTAATTCTCCATCATGTTTCTTCATATGTAGTTTTAAAGAGTATTTACGTGCTGCTTTATAGTCACACATCACACACTCATATGGCTTTTCTCCAGTGTGTGTTCGTATGTGTTGTTTTAAATGGGTTGCTATTCCTGATTTATAATCACACATAGTACATTTGAATGGTTTTTCCCCAGTATGTGTTCTTATATGTGTTTTTAAATTACTTGCTTGAGCTGTATTATAATCACAAATGTTACACACATATGGCCTTTCCCCGGAATGTAGTTTTATGTGTTTTTTTAGATTACCTGATGACGCAGATTTAAAATCACACATATCACATTCGTGTGTTTTTTTTCTGTCGGTATGTCGCCTTTTATGTTTCATCAAACCAGATGGTTCTGCTGATTTATAATCACAGATATTACACTTGTATGGTTTTTCTCCACTGTGTGTTAGTTTGTGTCTTCTGATACTAGTTGGATCTGATGTTTTATAATCACACACATAACATTCATATGGTTTTTCTCCAGTGTGCGTACTCATGTGTCTTTTTAAATTACCTGATGTTACTGACCTAAAATCACACATTTTACACTTGTATGGTTTCTCTCCAGTATGTCTTTGTTTATGTGACCTAAAAGAACTTGCGTCTGCTGTTTTATAGTCACACATAGTACATTGATATGGTTTCTCTCCAGTGTGAGTCCGTAAGTGCATCTTTAAACCATGTATGTGCGCTGATTTATAGTCACATAAATCACATTTGTATGGTTTCTCTCCCGTATGTGTTCTTCTATGTGATCTCAAACTACTTGCCACTGCTGATTTATAATCACACACATCACATTCATGTAATTTCTCTCCCGTGTGTGTTTTAATGTGCATTTTCATAGCACCAGCTGTGGCCGATTTATGATCACATATAGTACATTGGTAAGGTCTTTCTCCAGTGTGTGTTCTTAAATGGCTAATCAAATGTCCTGGTTCTACTGATTTATAACTACACATGTTGCATGCATAAGGCTTTTCTCCCGTGTGTCTTTGTTTATGTCTCATGAAAGCACTTGAATCTGCTGCTTTATAGTCACACATAGTACATTGATATGGTTTCTCTCCAGTGTGAGTGCGTAAGTGTCTTTTTAAACCATGTGCTTGCGCTGATTTATAGTCACATAAATCACATTCGTATGGTTTCTCTCCTGCATGTGTTTTAATGTGTGTTTTCAACCGAAATGCATGTGTTGATTTATAATCACACATATTGCATTTATATTTTTTATTTCCTATGTGAGTTTTAATGTGCGTTGTCAAATTACCTGCTATAGCCGAATTATAATCACACATACTACATTCATATGGTTTTTCTCCCGTATGTGTTCTTATGTGTGCTTTTAAATAATTTGCTGATGCCGATTTAAAATCACATACATTACATTCATACGGTTTTTCACCTGTATGTGTTTTTATGTGCCTTTTCAAATTACCTGCCTGTGCTGATTTATAATCACACATATCACATTCATGTGGTTTTGCTTTTGTATGCGTTAGATTTTGTTTTTTCAAATACCTTGGTATTGCCGATTTATAATCACGGATATTACAATTGTATGGTTTATCTTCGGTGTGTGTTTTTATGTGCCGTGTGAGGTTACGTTTTTGTTCCGAACTAAAATCACACATCGGGCATTTATGTAATTTATTTTCAGTTCTTTGTCTTGCACTAATTGGGCTTGCAGATGCGGATGTAAACTCCTTTAATGAGTGAGAGTCGTTTGCTAGCGAGAATGTGTTTATTTCCTGTGTATCCATCTTATATTCTGAGTAGCGAGAAACACTTTCGCTTGTAGTGGAATTATTGTATTGTACGAAATTAGCAAACTTTCTTCTATATGGCTTTTGCAAGCATTTACATTATATTTGAAATTAAAATTACTTTTTATCACAACATAAACCAAAAAAAATGTGTAATACCACAGCAAAGAGAATATAAAATAATGCACGACACATATAATGTATGGCATGATATTGTACGACATAATAATGCACAGCATGATAATTCGTGTACATGTACACAGAATATCATGTTGTACAATATCGTGTCGTGCAATATCATGCCGTACATTATCAGATCGGCCCAAAAATGCACAAGCGATAATGTACGCCATGATATTCCATGTACATGTACACCAATTATCATGCTGTGCATTATCATGTCGTACAATATCATACCGTACATTATTGACTCTGTTTAATAATGTACACTCCGATTTTGTACAGTATGATAATTGGTGACCATAAAAAATCAAAACTGAAGCTTCGTTTAGACTTGGACATTCCACCTCGAGTGTATTAGGTAGAAATTAGTGACAGATCCGACACAGAGCATCGACTTGAGTATGTTAGGTTCAAAATGGGTCACAGAACCGACACAGAGCACCCCGACTCCACCTAGTCTTGTGGTCCCTACCCCTAGAGTGTATATAAAAAGCGCGGGAGCCAGAAGCTCAAGGAAGGTCGAGTGTGGCGAAGCGACACTCTGGGGCGACCGCAAGAGCTTCTGGCGGGAGCCCACCTGGAGTCAGAATTGAGTTGGTTAGGTTCGAAATGAGTGACAGTCTAACACAGTTGTACTCCTCACTTCACGTCACCACCAAAAAGTTTTGATGGTTCTCATATTTTTAATCTGTGACTAACTTACACTATCTTATTCAAACGAAGCATGGAATCGAAAGACGTCATAGAATCAACAGCCAATAAGATCAGAGACATTTCAGCAATATTAGCCAACACGGGTGATGCCATCTTTTATCATGTTGTACATTATCGGTCGTACATTTTCGGCCCGTTTCGTCAAAACACGGCCCGTATTGCACGACATGATACTGTACGGCATAATAATGTACAGCCCGATAAAACGTGGACTTTTCCCACGTATATGGATTATTGCCTGTACAATCCTGGCTGTGCATTCCTTGCCGTACTTAATAGACACGAGCCGATAATAGGGTACTTGACTGTATTAAAAATATTATGCCAATTGACGCCATCCATAAACATGACATAATGAAAAAGCATATTTCATTGATTTTTTGATAAAAATATGCTTATTTTTTGTAAAAAACGCGAATAAAATAACTGTAATTTCGACATTTGATCACGTGATCGAAAACGGTCTGTAACTGGCTTCACCCTAGTGACGTCACACAAATCTAAACAAACAGATTTTGTATTGATATTTGCGAATTTATTGTTGTAAAGCTATTTTGAGAGCGATTTATCCAGAAATTTTCACCAAAAACATTCCGGAGGTTAAATGTGAGAAGAATGGAGAAACATTTTGTGCAAGCAGACAGCAGTAACTTACCCAAAATTAATGTTTTTATGGTTGCATATTTCTTTAATAATAATCCACGTCATTGTTTCTACGCTGCAGAACTCAAAACGTAAAAACTACAATGTCAGTATTAATTTTTAATTGTTCTCCAAGCAAAACATTCAATCAAGTTGTACAAAAAGTATGTTGTAGTAAGTGGATATAACTATTTTGTTAGGTTATGTCGAGCTTTACAATGTTTAAAAAGAAAGTAACAGTACATAAAATAGTAATGCAATAAAAACACAAATTATAATAGAAATATATAGACTCAAATATGTACCTCAAAATGATCTTCGCACATAGAAACACTTGAATTAGCTCCAATACTTTTGGGTTCTCTACGAGCTACTTAGTTTCAACCTTAGATTGGTTCCAACCACTTTTTCCGAGTTTTGGGGAGTTTTGGGTGCATTGGAACAGGAACAAATATTTTATCCGGTGTCTTTATGGAAGTATTTGTACATTTTGGCACTACACAATATTTATAAACCATTACTTCTATTAGAAATTAATTAATCATCAAACTTTTGCAGCCTGGCTGCAGTTGTTTTGTTTTGTGTGACGTCAATTAGTCACGTGATCGGAGCTATGACGCAGGTCTGCGTTTTGGCGCGATATTTTTTTATTCAAACTTTAACATCGATTTATATCGCAAATACGACTGATATCCAGAAAATATAAATGCAGTATACATTATTTTATATCAGACAATAATGTGCAATAGTTTCCCAAAAGTAGTCAAATACCCTATTGACGGCCAGTATTGTACAGCATGATATTCAATGTACAAGTACACCAATTATCATGCTGTACATTATCACGCCGTGGAATATTGTGTCGGAAAATATCATGTTGTACATTATAGACACCCCCACAGAACACATATACCAGTGAGTTTTTTGTTTACATTTTCATGACCGTTGATACAAAGTCCTTTAGTCGTAAGTTTATCAAGTATTACGTGAAACGTGTCTTTTCGTGTTGTTTCCAAAACTCCTTAGGAGCCTCTTGTAAAGTCCCCACCACTTTACAGGGGCATGAGTTCGACTTGACCGTGCCTTACTTAGCTTGACTCTGACTTGTTTGACGCTATTAAGACTATACAAAACAGATGAACAGGCGGTATGGCTTTAAAAACTTTAGCCTGTCCGATGGGCGAATAGTAATTAAAAAATACAATGTCAGCTGTTCTTCCTGCACTGTCACTTCTGTCAGTCCAATGTCAATCAGATGAATTTTTTATATTTTTCCGTTGATATCTCAGAGAGTTTTGGCGCCAACGCGGAAAAAACATGTCGGCTCGTTGGATTATTTTCTTAAACTTGTGTATTGTCGAGTGTTAATGTGTACTAAATGGGGAATTATTATTCATTAAGTGCTCTTAAGCGTGCTCGAGTGTGGGAAAGTGATATAACGAGGTGAAACGTGTCTTTTCGTGTTGTTTCCAAAACTCCATAGAAGCCTCTTGTAAAGTCTCCACCACTTTACAGGGGCATGAGTTTGACTTGACCGTAACTTAGCTTGACGATGAAAACGATTTTACGCGTATCGTTTCCCTACCTTTAAATTCTAAAACTAAACTCATACGACTTGAATATGGCAACTGCATCAATCATGCGGAGCCAAAAGCCCCAACTCGGGGAAGAGGAAAAAAAAAAAAAAAAAAAAAAATTCTCAGACTAAAGATCCCCCTTCTGAGGTTGATATAAGTAATTAATTATATACATTGACACTGCTTTACTTTACACTACACCTCTATCCTATACTTCAATAATAATTTCTAAGCATGAATCTCTGTTTAGTCTGCTTGCGCACTGATAAACGGATCAAACTTAATAAGGAAATAGCAGAGTTCCACAACGAATTGTGCGGCTTCACAGTAAGGTTTAATTAATTACGTCTTGTTTATTGCTAAAATTTCATTCTTCTGTAACGTTACCAGCATCTAAATAAACACCACCGACCTCGTACGTAGGGCCTAATAGCAATCTGTAAGTGTTATGTTGTGAAACTCGTGTCCCTGTTGGCCGACTTACATTTATATTTTCCTGTAATTATCAGAAACATAAATATTGGAATGTACGTATAGTATTTTGAACGCGAATTTTTATTTTACGCAGTGATACAGTGAGTGTGTTTTGTCGGGACTTAGGTTCGAGTTCGAGTTCCAGTGATAACCGTAGCAAAAGACTAAGAAAGAGGGTAGATCGTTATGTCTGCACCTAACTTTTTAACTGTTCTCCAACCACCCGCATTCTTCAGTCTTCCCGTGAACATGGTGCATGTAACTGCGCCGAAATATCGGGAGCTCATTCCACAACCTTAGCACGTAAACAATATCCCGTAAATAATCATATAACCTTAATAAACTTAAAACTTTATTAGCACAAAAAGTTACTATGAAATTTCAGAATTCCTTAATGATAAAAATGTTTTGGTATGTAATGTAGACTAAATAATTGACATAAGATCGAGACGGCTACTAGAAAATAACATAAAAATAACAAGTAGGTCATATAGGTAGTAATTATCACGTTTATTTTGATAATTAAGGTATATAACTAAACCAAAATAATTTATTTTACAATATTTAACATAGGCATAGTTTCGTTTTATTTAACTTTAACAAAAAAACTAATAAGCATATATATATAAAAAAAATAACATTTGTACGCTGTAACAGGCAACGACATGAGATACGTCTCCATTCCTACGACCATGTATGCTACTTTATATGTATGTGTACCTACCATGTTCTGACAAATAAATATTTTGAATTTGAATTATGCGCTAGTGCCAGAAGAGAGTTAAGACTGATTTAATATTTAATAGACGTAACAATACCCCTAAGGTAACTTCGCACTCGAGCTCCAAGACACAAGCCGCGTGCTTAGTTTGGAGCTCACCGACCCAACACACGATGTCCTACTAAATTACTCATAATCGTAAGAGATTTGTCTACTAATTAGTTGCTCTTTCTATGTAAGTTTCCTTTTTGTGTGAATAAATTTATCTTTATCTTATTACTTCTTTCAAAATTGGAAACATTTAACTCAAAAGAGGCATGAATGGAAGTCCCAGGAAGAGGCCTATGCCGGAAGGCAAGCTAGAAAGAATACAGCGGAGCCGATGTCAATGACTAATTAATAATATTATAAAAATCTGACATCTAAAATATTTTAATAACAAAAATATAATAATTAATTTATTTTACAGTAAAATAGATAAATGACATCATTGCAAGATGAGAAGCAAGAAACTTGACCAGCATAAAAGGCTATAAAATAAATTAAAAATATAATAATCACTTCGTTTAGTTAAGTAGCGAGTTAACTTGCGACTTCAACGATTTAGTTTGGTTAAGTAATAATTTGTGTCCAAACATACAGGCGAGTTTAGCTTCAAGTGCGAGTTTAGCTTCAAGTGCGAGTTTAGCTTCAAGTGCGAGTTTAGCCTCAAGTTTCAGTGTGGTAGCAGTTTTTAACCTATGAAGACCCTACATAAAATATTCCTAAATTCATTGAGCACAAAAATCGACACGTCTATATAAAATATTCGAGATATAAATATTCGGGACATTGTTGCACACACGGTCATCTGACTCCAAACTAAGCAAAGCTTGTGATATGGCTGCCAGAGACTGATATACATACATATATAGTTTTAAATAGGTACATCCTTAAATAGATATTAACAACCAGATATAGAACAAACCAGGGATGTTACGGAGCTTCGAGCTTCGGAACTTCCGATTATTATTACACCTTCGGTTCCGACTTCGGCTCCGACACTTTTAAATCGAAGGTTTTAATCGAAGGTCGAAGCATAACATAGCGGCGGCGGCGGCCTGTGTCGACTGTTATGAACAGGTTCATACATGTCGCGCGGGGAATCCCCCCGACCCCACTACGTGCACTCTATCGTCAATTATTTTTTCACTTGTTGTTAATTTCTTACGCACACGACACGCTCACCTCCACCACACGTTGCCTCCGACTCCGATTCCGACTCCGATAAAGCAAATTTAAAAACTCCGACTCCGCCTTCGGTTCCGATAAAACTACCTCCGTTACATCCCTGGAACAAACACAAATGTTCATCACATAAATGTTTGTCCTAGGTGGAAATCGAACCCACGCCCCCAAGCGCAGAAGGCAGGTTCACTACCAACTGGACCAACGGGCTATCAAATATGGTTGAATGGGTGTTCCCCGATAGTTACAATCTGGGTGTCTTCAAATCAAGAGTGAATCGGTTTTTTCTAGGCAAGCGTGCTCCATCGTAGGCCGCATCATCGCTTAACATCAGGCGAGTTGGTCAAACGCAAGCCTATTACTAAATAAAAAATAATAAACTACATTAGTTGGTAGTAACATTAATACTTGTATTTCAGCTACTCATCACAAACACTTCCTACTGCGGTGAATGCGAGTATATTTTGACAAAATTCTATAAATTCAAACAAAAATGTTTGAACGCATCAGAGATATATCGAGACTGGATGTCGGGAGCGGTAAGTAAGTGATATAATTTAAAAACAACATAGTTAAGGCAAGGTTTTACTACTTTTAATTTAAGCAACGCTTGTTACTGCAGATGACCATAAGGCTTAAATTAATATTAAGTATGTACCTATTAAAGTCGCATTTAGTGAAGCAAAACCGTAACCGTTTCTCCTCTCTTTTTAACGACAACTCTCAATAACGACATAAAACATGCAGTTCCTTAAGTGTCGCTATATAGAGCTTACACTGTACTTAATATTTTTTTTTTGTATAATTGTCAGATAAAAGACCCAATACATGCTCTTCACAGTCTGCTGCCGCTATCATCACTGGGTGTCTGGAAACCAAATCCGAAGACAATTGCCTACATTAACTTAGAAGAAAAGGTTCCACAGCCGCGGTTTGAAGAAATAAGTGTCAATTCAACGTTGCCATTTATAAAAAGTTCATACATTACTGAAATAAAATTTGAATATGACCCAACAAGTAGCAATGAGAGCATTGGTGATGATCTACAAAATGAAATCATCGATAGTATTCCTAAAGACTACAGTGACGATGAAAAAGAAAAAGAAAAAGGTCTCGAAACAGAAGAATGTTTGACGGAAAAGGTTAAACCTCAACAGAATAACTTAGAATGTGAACAGCTTTTAACTAATGACATTATCAACAGAAACGATAGTAAAAACAAAGTGGAACCAAAAGTTTCCAAAATAACTGAAGCGAAATTTAATAAAAAGGAGCCGAACACTTCCAGAAAAAGTAAAGAAACATGCAATAAAAATATGAAGATTCTTTACATAATGAAATCATATCTAAAACAAATACAAAAATCGAAGTGGCACCGAGAGATACCAATAAATGTAAAGTGACAAATGAACCAAAAGCATCCAAAAGAAATAAAGAGACAAGTAATAAAAAAGAACCGATCGCTTCCAAAAAAAGAAAAGTTGCGATTAATAGAAAAAGAACTTCAAAGAGGGCGGCAGTATTAGATGACGACAGGTATATTTTTTTCGTAAGTTAAGGATGATTTGATGTCATCAACCAACCTGAGGTGGACTGATGACATCAAAAGTATTGTCAGGAACGAGTGGATGTGACTAGCGAGAGACCGGGAGTGGTATAAACAAAGGGAGGCCTATACCTAGCAGTGGGTTAAACGCTTTTTACTATTATTAAACTGTTTAACTCTTTGAAAACATGAAATCAGTTGACCGAGTGAATGGAGTTAAACAACAGCTAAACTATTCTGGCGACATCATAGAAAAAATGTGCTCCATCATTGACCATACGCGCATAAATTGCGTCATAATAACACAGATTTTCTTGAATCATAGCTAAGAAAACTCGATAATGTTAACTTTCAACTTTCAAACAAAAAAACCTTAATCAAATTCGGTTCAGCCACAGTCTACTGTTTGCAAAAGTACCTCTCTCAAAATGTCTCCTTCGCATAATGTCCCTTTCTCAAAATGTATCTTTCGCATAATATCCCTTTCTCAAAATGTCATTTTCGAATAATGTCCCTTTCTCAAAATGTATCTTTCGCATAATGTCCCTTTCTCAAAATGTCATTTTCGAATAATGTCCCTTTCTCAAAATGTATCTTTCGAATAATGTCCCTTTCTCAAAATGTCATTTTCGAATAATGTCCCTAATGTATCTTTCGAATAATGTCCCATTCTCAAAATGTCTCTTTCGCTTAATGTCCCTTTCTCAAAACGTATCTTGGGCATAATGTCTCTTTCTCAAAATGACTCGTATGAAAATACATACGCCCGAAAAATATTACCCTCATTCTTGGGCAGTCGGGTAATAAGACAACAGTTGTAGTTCCACTTTTACCCACGTCCATTATCCGTGTCGCTGTGTACGCAACATTGTGATGTTACCAGGTTGAGAGAGGAACTGGTCCTCAAGTTATCTTCATTTGGGGAGATAGAGACAGAGGACGGTACAACAGTTGACGAGGATCTGGTCACCAAGTTCCTGCGACATGACGCGGGCGCGCCGGTTGTAAGCAGGCTCCGGGAGGCTACGTGTCGAGAGGGTAAGTAACAGACGAGGGTACGACAGTAGACCGGGATCTGGTCACCAAGTTCCTGCGACATGACGCGGGCGCGCCGGTTGTAAGCAGGCTCCGGGAGGCTACGTGTCGAGAGGGTAAGTAACAGACGAGGGTACGACAGTAGACCGGGATCTGGTCACCAAGTTCCTGCGACATGACGCGGGCGCGCCGGTTGTAAGCAGGCTCCGGGAGGCTACGTGTCGAGAGGGTAAGTAACAGACGAGGGTACGACAGTAGACCGGGATCTGGTCACCAAGTTCCTGCGACATGACGCGGGCGCGCCGGTTGTAAGCAGGCTCCGGGAGGCTACGTGTCGAGAGGGTAAGTAACAGACGAGGGTACGACAGTAGACCGGGATCTGGTCACCAAGTTCCTGCGACATGACGCGGGCGCGCCGGTTGTAAGCAGGCTCCGGGAGGCTACGTGTCGAGAGGGTAAGTAACAGACGAGGGTACGACAGTAGACCGGGATCTGGTCACCAAGTTCCTGCGACATGACGCGGGCGCGCCGGTTGTAAGCAGGCTCCGGGAGGCTACGTGTCGAGAGGGTAAGTAACAGACGAGGGTACGACAGTAGACCGGGATCTGATCACAAAGTTCCTGCAACATGCGAGAGAGAGAGACAGAGTTAACTTGCGTATTTTTGATGTTAAACATCTACTGGCGTGCCTTGGCAGTAAAACCGATTTGTATGCCGTGACGGCAAACAACATGACGCTCTCTTATGTCGTCATGTTTCAAATCTGTTGGGCATCCAGTAACGGCCATATATCAAAAAAAATACATTCAGTATTTTTGCGAAAAATTTCTCGCTTGCACTTCTGAAAGACGCAAATATTGGAATGGATTTGTAATGTAGAATTTTTATACGTATTGCATTTTAAGAGTCACGCGGATTTGCTCACCCACCGGACCAGCCCTGTTCATGACACCCGCAAATTAGCTTGACACCAAAACAGCCCCATATTTGAATAGCAAATCTTGTTTCAGATATATTAGACCTCTCGCCCGACATGACAGCACTGACCACTATAAACAATGACTGCACCAGTGACGACAAACCTGACTACAAGTCAATGTACGATATAGAGTATCTGTCCACCCTCGAGAAGAAGCTAGAGGAGTTCCAGAAGAGGAAGACGTATGAGCACTATGTGAAGGCGAAGCACAAGTGCGAGGTCTGTTACCAGCCATTCCGGGGACCGATAGCACTGGACTCTCACAAAAAAACTTATCACGATGTGAGTTATTTTTATGAGTGTTGTTTGTTCACAACATACACACTACACACACTTAACACACACACACACACACTTTGTACACTTAACTTGCATATTTATACTTGTTTATCGCAATTTACTCTTATTTCTCTTACTCTTATTTACTCTTATGTCTTATTTATCTATACTATTAGTTACTGCTACGCAAAAATTTCAAAATGTTATTCTTTTTCCATTACTTGTTATTGGCCCAGTCACCTAATAATTTTTATTTACTTATATACTATTAGGCTGTAAGTTTCCCTAAAAATGCAAAATAAGACAAATAAATAATTAATAACATGGGCGAAGCCGCGGGGAAATGCTAATTATTGACACGATACTCGTTACTAGCCTTTGTTTAACCTTTACTGTTTGTATGTTGACAAGGCTAGACTGAAAGGGTATTCTGAGACGTCGTATTATTATGAACAACTTATAGCCTTTTTAGCAGCGTAACACGTCCAACAAGATGGACAGATGACCTAAAAGAGACCGCAGGGAAACGCTGGATGCAGCCGGCTTCCAACCGGCCATTTTGGAGATCGATGGGGGAGGCCTATGTCCAGCAGTGGACGTTTTATAGCTGAAATGATGATGATACCTTTCTTGCACTTCCTTATTTATTTTGTGTCGTTTTGATAAAGGAGAGCGCGGGCGGCCAGTTTTGTCCAATCTGCAAGATGCGGGTCTCATTTAACTGTCGCAATCGGAACAGACACTCTGATACTCACATCGCTGTCTACAAGTGCAAACTGTGCCCCCTCGTCACATACTACAGGTAACCACACACTCACACACCTTTTCCACGCACATATACACCACACAAATATTCAATACTCTGCAACAGCACAGGGCATAGACAGAGAAAGCATAAGAAGACATTGTGGCGTGATGACTTATATACGAACAAGACAGTTTATAGGCATGATGACTAATATTTTTTTATTACCTCACAAAAAAGGTGATCATAAATAGAAAACGAAAACAAAATTAAAATTAGTTCAAAAATAAATAAGTTATAAGCATTTTTATTTCATGCTAGACAAAGAGCGCACTATACTGAGCCGTTACGTCACGGCTCAGGAGCGCCATACAAATGCTATACTAACACACGCTTTGCGAGAAAGGGATAGAACATCCCCTCTCTATCCCCACCTAAAACTTTAAACACTCATATCTCAGAGATTTATCAGCCGAATTAAATTATTTTTTCAGTATGTGTAATGTATTTAGTTATGTTCATCGCTAAGCCGGTTATTTGTACTAAATTAAACATTAGGACACATGCATATTAAACACTAAATTAACTAACATGCTAGCCTCCTATTTACATGGAAACTTTATTTTTTATATAGAATAGATCTACGTTTGACCACCAACCATATTCACTAACTAAAACACGCACGTAATGCGGCACGTTGAGTTAAACCTCTAAAAATGTGGTCTCTATTCCCTGGGGTATAAAGGCCAACTTTTAAAGGTTAACTTTACGCGCCGCGTTACGTACGTGTTTAGTTAGTGAATAAGGGCCCTGATGGTAAGCGACGGCGTGGCCGAGGATGGAACACGTTGACCTAGAATAAGTCTATTCACTCTAACCTTGAAGATAACTATATACTACATGAATCACTATAGTAAACACATTATCATCTGAGTCGTCAAGTCATAAATCATTGTCTGTCTATCTCGCTCGCACTTACAGGTCTTATGGTATGACGTTTATTGCTCGGCGACTCTGTTGGTAACGCGGTGACTTGACTATAGTATGTTTACTAAAGTTATATGATTATTTACGTGATATTTACCGTGGTAAGAATGTGGAATGAGCTCCCGATATTTCGGCGCAGTTACATGCGCCATGTTCACGGGAAGACTGAAGAATGAGGGTGGTTGGAGAACAGTTTAAAGTTAGGTGCAGACAACAATCTACCCTCTTTCATAGTCTTTTGCTACGGTTATCAGTGGAACTCGAACTCGAACCTAAGTCCCGACAAAACACACTCACTGCATCACTGCGTATATTATTTTGAACACACTTGAACGCGGACTTTATAGCGGGGGTGCAATCAAACGTCCTTTCCACTATAAAACACAGTTTAATGAACTCAACAATTGAAGAATGAAAAAATATCTGAATAAGGACTGTAATAAACAAAATGTGAAACGCGGCGGGTCTATCGTCGACGCACGAGCAGCGTGCGGTCGCGGGCTTGTACTAATTGTCACTAACTGCGTAGTCATAAGTCATAAGTAATTTATTGATAAAATGTCAATTTACACGTCAAATATGAGAAAAAATCACAATAATAACTACTTGATTGATTAAAACAGACTATACCTATAATTGCATTACAGAAATAATATAACAAAAAATAATAAAAATACATGTCAAACAATTAAACTGCTTCTGCTTCCCTGTATATTACTTTATTCTTTGCTAACTGCGCATGGGCGCTGCGCCCGCAGACGGCTCGAGCGACGGCGGCACGGTGTCGCGGGAGACGGGGAGCGGGGGGTGGCAACCAGCCCCGCGCGTTCTACTATAACAATCAACCTAATACTGGATTCCACGCACTGTCGAGTTGAAAACCATCACCTCGATTGAAATTCTGGCATTTCGAGATCTCAATAGTTTCCTTTACTAGCCTTGGTATGTAATGGCGTTCGGTGGACAGGACTCAGGACTATGTTTGTATAAAATATGTTTACTTTTGAATAAAACATTGCTGTTGTCATTTTCAGAAAAACAATGAAGGAACATGCCGAGAAACACCGAGGCAAAACGTATCCGTGTGGAACTTGCAACGTGACTTACAAGTAAGTGTGCCCACGGGAACTACTTCCACACTCATAATGATAAATTCGCAAAACACAACATCTCATAACGCCAATTTCGCAAAATGACACTCAAATTCAATTTCAAATACAAATTCAAAATACTCAAATGTGTACCTATTTGTAAATTCAAAACATACAAATAGGTACACATACATATAAAGTAGCATACATGGTCGTAAGAATGGAGACGTATCTTATGACCTTGCCTGGCACAGCGTACAAATGTTAGTTTTTTATATATATTTTTATTAGTTTTTGTTAAAGTTAAAAAAAACTAAGTTACAATGTTAAATTGCAAAACACATCTCATAACGCCAATTTCGCAAAATTCCCAATGTATCATAATGCTAATTTCTCAGAATGACAACTTATCATAATGCCAATTTTTCAAAATGACAACCGTCTCCTTCCTAACTTATCATCAATCCTTCTGCTTACGTTTTTTTTTTCTCTCATAATGGCATTTACAAATAAATGTGCCGCATATGAATTACGTTTATGCTTATAAGGTCATATTCGCAAAATGCCAACATCTCAAAAAACCCCTATTTCAAAATGCCATCTTGTTATTCTGCATTCGTACGATGCTATAAATAAATAAATAAATAAATATTCGGGACATTTTTTCACACACGGTCATCTGACCCCAAACTAAGCAAAGCTTGTGATATGGCTGCCAGAGACTGATATACATACATATATAGTTTTAAATACATACTTAAATAGATATTAACAACCAGATATAGAACAAACACAAATGTTCATCACACAAATGTTTGTTCTACGTGGGAATCGAACCCACGCCCCCAAGCTCAGAAGGTAGGTTCACTACCAACTGGACCAACGGGCTATCAGATAGCCGGGCTATAGGCGGCAGTTACTGCTTACCATCAGAATGATCGCATGCTTGTATGCCGCTTAAAATATAAAATAAAACACCCATTCAGTCCAAGCCAGTCTAGCGGTTCACGCAACAAAATGAAATACATTTTTTCGTTTGACCGTTTTCTATGGAACAGCTGATATTTTTTCGAAATTTCAGGGTTGTAGTAAAAAAAAACATAATTATGGGTACTATCACAGAAAATAGAAGTAAATAGAACGGAAACGAGAAGGAAAATCTGTTACCAGGCATTATGACAGAACCTTGATTGAACATTCTTATATAGATTAACGCGTCGAAATCCGCATCACAGTTGCTAACTGATTTCGAATGACTGACGTTTCGTTTATATGGGTGCAACTGGCTACAACAAATTTCTTACAAAAAGGCCTCGACAGCCGTTCTAATTTATGTTTTAAACGTTTATCGGGACTTATCACGTATTATTTAATTTAGGTAAAAAATATGTATCTTTCGCTTGACGTTTCGACCATGTTACAATGGCCGTGTTCTAATTTAAACAAAAAAAAATGCTGCGGGTACTATGGACCCTTTTCGGCTTAGTACACCCTTGCCTGTAACCCTGTATAAATCGTATTAAAACCAGTCTGATGATCTGTGTGTTACAGTTGTACATCAAAGTACTACAGTCACATGGCTACGTACCACCGGCGCGGGCGCATCGTGTGTGCGACGTGCGGCCGGGGGTTCCCCTCCGAGAAGAGCCGACAAGTGCACGCCTCCATAACACATCGGGTGAGTGAAACAAACTGAGCAATCAGAAGTGGAATTCCACTGTCTTGAATAGTGAATAGTGGTGTCTTGAATACTAGGACTTACCCGGGGGTATGTCCTAACACTGCGACCAGAACCACCGGAGGATGGGCAGCAGTGTCCTATTAGTACACGGTGAACGTACTGCGATCTCCAAGCCGCCTGCCAAGCGCGGGGATTATGGCAACACCCCTCTAAGAGGGAGGCCTTTGTTCAGCAGTGGACGTTTACTGGCTGATAATGTGTTTGCGTGATGTGAATATGCCGGTTTACTTGTATGTGGTGAAACAAGCCAACAGAATCTGTCCCGTCATTATTAGTGAATCCGCAGGATGTGGATTCATCATCATCATAATCAGCCTATACGATTTCTGGGAGATAACATCTCCATGTCTCACGCGTCGACGCAGAAATTGTGTCTCATCATCATCATAATTTCAGCCATACGACGTCCACTGCTGGACATAGGCCTCGCATCGATCTCCAAAAAGGTCGGTTTGAAGCGGTCTGCATCCAGCGTTTTCCTTTAGGTCGTCTGTCCATCTTGTGGGTGGACGTTCTTCGCTGCGCTTCCCGGCCCGTGGTCTCCATTAGAGAACCTTTCAGCCGCATCGGCCGTCTGTTCTGTTTGCTAAATTATGTCTGCCTAGGTATTACCCTGCATATTTATGTTTTGCTATATTTGTTTCAGGACGCCCCCCCAAGTGTGGTGGGTACGGGGGTGCGATGCGAGGAGTGTGACGTCACGCTCCCCTCGCAGAGTGTATACGAGGCACACATACGTGACGTGCACGAGCCGCCGGAAGTGTTTACAAGGACGCTACCACATAGAGATCATTTTTCTTCGCCCGAAACAAAAACGTCAGTATGATATATTACCTCAGAAAAAAATTATGGAAGCGTTATACTTATTATTCTTACAAGCATATTGTCTATACTAATATTATAAAGAGGAAATATTTGATTGTTTGTTTGTTTGCATTGAATAGACTGCGAAACTACTGAACCGATTTGAAAAATTCTTTCACTGTTGGGAAGCTACACTATCCCCGGTTAACATAGGCTATATTATATTTTCCAAAAAATAATAATATATGCTTACTAAAACTACAATAATGTAACCCAAGGTGTAAAAACAATAAGACTTACACCCGTGCGAAGCCGGTGGGCGTTGCTAGTATAGAATAATAAATATTTAAGTTTTTTTTTACAGTAAAATGAAAAAAGAAAAACCGAAAGAAACAAATATTAAATTGAATCCAAATGGAAGAAAACAAAGATCGAGAAAGAAACAAATGCCTTGGAAACATAATTGTCGGGTGGTATGTATTCCTGAGATTGGTTTATACTAGTAGTCCGCCCCGAACTGTAACTCGCGATCCCTCTTAAATTCAAACAATTCAATCAATCAAAATCATATTTTTTTTTTTCAATTTTGCTAATATTCAAACACTAGCTGTCGCCAGTGACTTCGTACGCGTAGACTGTCATTTGTATTTGTTTATTAAATTAGCACGGCTTTACACCAATTACACTAATTACATACATTAATATTAAATATAGATAAAAAAGAATACAATTTAAAAATAAAAATTGTGTCAAATAGAAAATTTAAATTGGCAAACTAGGTAATAAAAATTAATAAAATGTTAAACATAAAAGTAAAGTCAAGTTTAATTGTCATTCACACGCCAGTCTCACAAAACTTCATGCATTCAGACAATATCACCAATAACCCCATTTCCCCCCCCTCAATTCAGCCCTTTCTCAAAATCCTTTCTTAGCGGACATCTACACCCCATAGGAATCTACCTCCCAAATTTCAGCTTCGTAGTAGTATTCGAGATTTCGTGATGAGTGAGTGAGTAGATGAATTTCGCTTTTAATATAGATAAAACTGTATTGGAATGAACTTATTAAATTAATTAGTATTATTTCAATATAAACACGGGTCTAGCCCGGACATTTGGTAGGCATTGGTGGGGCCGAAGCCAACACCAAGAGGCCCCGTAGAATATAAAATATATATATATTATAATATATATTATTGAATGTGTATAAAATGGATTATAAAACTATTGTACAGTATAGGATATAAAATGTCTAGGCTATTGAGGTGAACAACTTGTGGATGGGATAACAGATCTATGGTATGAGGTACGGCACCTGCCAATTAAGCCTCATTTCAAAATCCTAGGCAGGTGATGACTTGCCACGCACTAAATGGGCCCCCCATAATGGCTTCCGCATATTGGCACCGGAAGGGCAACATTGACGTGGGTGGTTTAGGGTGTCGAGAGGTGTGCTGCACTTTCACTAAGAGCTACTCGCGGCGTTATGCCCTTTAACACTTCCACCCTGGAGCTTAGGTTTTTAGCTCTTGCGGTTTCCACCCCTAGTCGGCCGGTTAAGGCAAGCCAGGGGTCTGGGTCTCTGGGGTTTTAGACCCATGGAATCGGGGTACGCGGTGTCGCCACTCACCGACGGCTCGCCATAAAGCTGCCCCTGCGTATTTATTTAGTAGTATTATTATTAAATTAATTTACTAGTTTGTTTTGACAATTTTTTTTTTTTTGTAATTATTTAGATAATATTATTAGATAAATAGATTATTTGATTTGATTTATTTTAGTGCTATTGGTCTGAAATAGTCTACATATTTTGCTTCCAGTGCAACGCAGTCGGTGTGGGCTACGGCTGGTTACAGCTCCACTTCAAGAGAGAGCATCCAAACGAAGACATGGACATATTGTACGCTGACACCAAAACATATCTGTGTGACATCTGCGGCGCCGGATTCACGGTAAGGTACACGGTTTGGTGGCTTCCTGACCTCTTCAACTTCGGCGCCTTTGTCCTGCTCAAACTATATTTTATTTTATTACTAGCTGCGCCACGCGGTTTCACCCGCGTAGTGATGAAAAAACTGGACAAGTACGAGTAGGACTCGTGCTCTGAGGGTTCCGTTAGAAGGAACCCTCAGAGCGCGAGACCAAAAAAAATACTAACTGAAGTTAAAATATTGAAAGACAAACTTAAGTTTGTAGTTGACAATAAGGTTCTTCCATACATTCCAACTGCAAAATGTAAGTTTGTAATAGCAAAATAATCATTTTTAAATGATATACCTTCAAATTTATAACTTTCGGGTTTATTCCTATATATGTACTATGAGACCTTGCCTCTTGCCAAATTTCATGATTCTAGGTCAACGGGAAGTACCCTATAGGTTTTGATTCCCCTGTGAAATCGCAAAATATGCGACATGAACGTTCATATCTTTTGATTGCGTTGACTTACAACTTTTATTTTTTTACAGCCGAAAGAAACCGTAGACCCAAGTATTTAGTATAAATTTCAACTTGATACCTTTACGTGTTCTTGAGAAAAAGGGTCTTGACAGACGGACAGACAGACAGACGGACAGACAGACGGACAACGAAGTGATCCTATAAGGGTTCCGTTTTTTCCTTTTGAGGTACGGAACCCTAAAAATGGTGATGATGATGATGAAAAGTAGGCTATTTCACTCTCTGGCTCTTGAACTACACCTATGCAAAAAATCAGGTCGATCCGTTGTTCCGTTGCAGCGTGAAAGAGGAACAAACATCCATACATACAAACTTTCGCGTTTATAATATTAGTAGGATAATAATTTAAGAGAAAGTTGTGAAGTGTGGTAAAGGAGAAAGGGAGAGAGAAAATAAAAGGATATTTAATTATAAATAGATAATAAAAAAAATATACTCATCACAATTTAAGTTTAATTTATGTCTTGTAATATTACGTCTAAGTGTTTTTTTTTAATAATGAGCAAATAAAGGAATAGACCATTTTGTCCATGGTGAAAATGTATTAATAAAATAAAAAAAAAACCTCTTCAACCTGGTGGATGACTGGTAGAATACAAGTATTAAACAGAATAAATGAGAAAGTATAGGAGAAACTGCCAGTGATGACATACGGCAGTGAAACGTGGTCTCTCACTATGGGCCTCATAAGCAAGCCCAAAGTCGCACAACGAGCTATGGAGAGGGCTATGCTCGGGGTTTCTCTACGAGATCGAATCAGAAATGAGGAGATCCGTAGATGAACGAAAACCACCGACATAGCCCACCGGATTAGCAAGTTGAAGTGGCAGTGGGCAGGGCACATAGCACGCAGAACAGATGGCCGATGGGGCCGAAAGGTTCTGGAATGGAGACCACGGACCGGTAAGCGCAGCGTAGGACGTCCACCCAGAAGATGGACAGACGACCTATAAGAGACCGCAGGGAAACGCTGGATGCAGGCCGCTTCCAACCGGCCCTTTTGGAGATCGATGGGGGAGGCCTATGTCCAGCAGTGGACGTCCTACGGCCAGTTGGAAGCGGCCTGCGTCCAGCGTTCATCGGAACTGCATCGTATTTCAGAAGTATCCGGCGCTCCGGGACCACATGTACGTCCACACGGGCGTGAGGCCGCACGCCTGCGACCTGTGTCGCGCGCAGTTCCGCACGCGCTCGCTGCTGACCGTGCACCGCCTGAGACACTTCCCCTCCAGCATGCCCTGCACGCACTGCGGGAAGAAGTTCAAGACCAGAGCCAACCTCTACTCGCATGTGAAGGTAACACATGAAAAATTGTCTTTTATCGGATACATTTCGGAGAGTGTGCATCGGATCTGCATGATCTAATTCCTTCCTGCACATTTTTCTATCGGACTGCCAGAGCGGGCACGAAACCGACACCGCTTTATGGTTGATATTCCGAAAACCCGTACGAAGCGCTTTGATTCCACATTTATTGTGCGAACTGCTAATCTGTGGAATGCGCTGCCTGAATGGGTGTTCCCCGATAGTTACAATCTGGGTGCCTTCAAATCACGCTTGCCTAGAAGAAACTGATTCACTCGTGATTTGAAGACACCCAGATTGCAACTATCGGGGAACACCCATTCAGGCAACGCATTCCACAGACTAGCAGTTCGCACAATAAATGTGGAATCAAGAAGTGTAATATTATAGATGCGTGGAAGTCTCGCACTGTTCGATTTGATCGATTGTTTCTGCCACGTACCTGTAAGTTGTGGAATGGCTTACCACTTTCGGTTTTTCCTCCAAAATATAACCTCAATTGCTTCAAGCGAAGAGTGAATAGAGTCCTCAAAGGTAGGCAACGCACCGCCAATGCCCCGGGTATTGTAGGTGTCCATAGGCGACGGTGACCACTTACCATCAGGTGGCCCGTCGCTTGTTTGTCTACTATTACATTAAACATACCATAACCTCAATATGACATCAATTTCTTCATAGCGGATACATAAGAATCCTCAAATGTAGGCAAATCACCGCCAATGATCAGGGTATAGGTGTCCATAGGCAGCGGTGACCACTTACCATCAGGTGGCTGTCGCTTGTCTACTATTGCATTAAAAAACAGTGGCACCGGGTGATTCATACGGCACAGTTGCGTACTTCGGCTGACCCAAACATAATGTTTTACGTAATATTTGTGCCAACCCAGGGATATATTTGTTTCCACTACAATATAAAATTTGTGTTTCAATATGTTTTTAATTGTTACTGAATCCTCAGTATGCGAGCAGGGCTAGCATATGGCCGGTTTAAAAAAACCGTATATGTAGAGTAACTGATTCAAAATAACAATAGTAAACTTACTTGCAGGGTCACACCGGAGAACGAAGCTACAATTGTGATATCTGTGGCAAAGGATTCTTCCTCAGTTTTACTCTAAACGAACACATACGAGGCGTGCATCACAACATACGTCGAGCCAGAAAGAGCAACACCCAGAAAGAAGCGAGAGGGGAAAAGTTACAAGGAGGGAGGAAGAAAGTCTTCGAGATTGAAGCAATCGAGACCAGTGAAGCCGACGAGACAGACACAATAGACACCAGTAAAGCAATTGAGGCAAAAACAATAGATACCAGTGAAATATTTCAGGCAAAAACAATAGATACCAGTGAAATATTCCAGGCAAAAACAATAGACACTAGTGAAATATTTGAGGCAAAAACAATAGATACCAGTGAAATATTTCAAGCAAAAACAATAGACACTAGTGAAATATTTGAGGCAAAAACAATAGATACCAGTGAAATATTTCAGGAAAAAACAATAGACACTAGTGAAATATTTGAGGCAAAAACAATAGATACCAGTGAAATATTTAAGGTAAAACAATAGATACCAGTGAAATATTTGAGGCAAAACCAATAGATACCAGTGAAATATTTCAGGCAAAAACAATAGACACTAGTGAAATATTTGAGGCAAAAACAATAGATACCAGTGAAATATTTCCGGCAAAAACAATAGATACCAATGAAATATTTAAGGTAAAACAATAGATACCAGTGAAATATTTGAGGCAAAAACAATAGATACCAGTGAAATATTTCAGGCTAAAACAATAGACACTAGTGAAATATTTGAGGCAAAAACAATAGATACCAGTGAAATATTTCAGGCAAAAACAATAGACACTAGTGAAATATTTGAGGCAAAAACAATAGATACCAGTGAAATATTTCAGGCAAAAACAATAGACACTAGTGAAATATTTGAGGCAAAAACAATAGATACCAGTGAAATATTTCAGGCAAAAACAATAGATACCAATGAAATATTTAAGACAAAAACAATAGATACCAATGAAATATTTAAGACAAAAACAATAGACACTAGTGAAATATTTGAGGCAAAAACAATAGATACTAGTGAAATATTTCAGGTAATTCCACTTACAGTTGGAGTGGTCCACAAGTTCAAGGTCGGTCAGCGAGCTATTAAGAGAGCTATGCTCGGCTTTCCTCTGACTTGCGAGTGGAGACCACGAATCGGCAAATGTAGGATAGGACGCCCTGAGACTCGTTGGAGTGACGATATATGTAACACAGCTGGCAGTGGCTGGATAAGAAAAGCCAAGGATCAGGTTGTGTAGTGTGCCTAGAGAGAGGCCTACGTCCAGTAGTGGACTAGTATAGGCTGATGATGATGATGATTGTCAGGTTTATAATTTTTCTGAACGTGTAAACTTGTGTAAATATAATTAAATAAGCACATTACAGTTGTTTTATTACACCAGGGGCCTTACGGACAACAGGTTTTGCGGTACTAAACTAACGTTAGACCCGCTGTAGTTTTGGCGCCAACGTGGAAAAAAACATGTCGGATCGTTGGATTCTTTTCCTAAACTTGTGTATTTTCGAGTGTTAATGTGTACTAAATGGTGAATTCATTAAGTGCTCGTAAACGTGCTCGAGTGTGGGCAAGTGATATAACGAGGTGAAACGTGTCTTTTCGTGTTGTTTCCAAAATTCCTTAGGAGCCTCTTGTAAAGTCTCCACCACTTTACAGGGGCATGAGTTTGACTTGACCGTGACTTACTAACATTATAACATAACATTAATATTACCAACCGTGGCAAAAGTGTTCGAACATATACTCCATCTAAAGTTGTACAAACAAATTGAGCCATTTCTATGTGATGAGCAGCATGGATTTAGAAGGAAAAGATCAGTTAACACTAACCTTTTGACACTAGTCGACTCCATTTCCACCAGGCTCGATCGTCGAGTACAAGTAGATGTACTATACTTTGACTTCCGGAAGGCGTTTGATAGAGTCAACAACGATATACTGCTGGAAAAGCTCAGTGCTCTGGGCTTTGCCCCAGGCCTTCTTAGATTTTTCGCTGATTACCTTCGTGATCGCCAGCAGTATGTTCGACTTGGCGTATACGATTCTCAACGCTATCATACGCGTTCCGGAGTGAGTCAAGGATCGATAATGGGGCCCCCGCTCTTCAATTTCATGATCAACGATCTTCCCACAGTCATCAAGTATTCGAAGTGTCTCCTTTATGCCGATGACTTGAAACTGTACCGAGAAATAAAATCAATCGAGGACTGTTTATTGCTACAGAGAGACGTTGATTCGGTTTATAAATGGAGCGTGGAGAATAAGATGGAATTTAATTGCTCAAAATGTTGTCAGATGACTTTCGGTCGAATGCGACGCCCAATCGAATTTCACTACAAGCTAGACCAGAACGTGATATCACGTGCTACGTCGGTCAAAGATTTGGGTGTTTCATTCGACCGAGAGCTCACATTCCACGATCATATAGTCACGGTTGCTAAGGAGTCATACCAACGGCTGGGTTTTGTGCTAAGAAACTCTCGGGAATTCCACAATTTGGACGTTGTAAGACTCATCTTCAGTGCTCTGGTTCGGAGTAAGCTTGAGGCCAGTGCTTGCGTTTGGCATCCGCATGAAGACAAATACACCCTTTTGTTGGAGAAGGTTCAAAAAGCCTTCCTCAGATATTTATATAAGCGTTTGTATGGGTACTACCCATATATGTATCCGACAAAGTTTTTGCTCGGTTCCCTGGGGTACAACTCTCTGCAAGTCAGGCGATCCTATGACCAGCTTACAACAATGTGTAAGATCCTTCGAGGAAGAGTAGATGCGCCGGTTCTTAATGACCAGTTATGTCGGCTTTTTGTTCCTGACCAGTATCTTCGAGCCAGGAAGCATAAGCTTTTTGCAGTTCCGCGTTATAAGACAGTTGCCCACGAAAAATCCCCGATACCGCGTTCACTTGCTGCGCTTAATGCCCTCCTTGACGCTAAACAAGAGTGTGACGTGTTTGCGGATGACTGGAAGTTGATAATGTCGGAATGTTTGCGGTACTGTGAGATGATTGCTTGATTGGGTAGGTATGATAGTTAGGTCCTGTTATATTTAGTTTAATTTTTTTATTTTTTTTTATTTATTGTTTTGGGATGTTTTAATTTTCTGCATGGTAACTTTTAATTGTAATGTGTTATGTGTTATTTAATTTTAAATTTTTGTGACATTTTTTTTTATTTTTTTATTTTTAAATGTTTATTGTGTAGACATAATAGACAACCATTTATTTTGACATTTTTTGCATGGTAATTATTTATTGTATAATGATAATTTATTTTGACTCTTAATTAATTATTGTATAACGACCATTTATTTATTTATTATGTAATTATTATTTTTTATTTTTTATAATCACCTTTTGTATTGTTACTATAATATATTGTGACAAAAATGTATTCTTCGACATGTAATTAGTTAATCTGGTAGGTATTTAAATTCCATAATTATGTAATATTATCTGTCATTAGTGTAATTGGTTTTTGAACCGTGCTAATTGAATAAATAAATAAAAATACAAAATACAAATACTACCGAGCTACAAATTACCGTGGCGCTAGTATCGCAGTCAAGTTTCGCAACATTTCAAGAGAAGCGCAACTCATACCAATAGATGGCGCCCTTCTTTATTCCCTCGAAATGTTGCGAAACTTGACTGCGATACTAGCGCTACGGTAATTTGTAGAACCCTTTCGTACATTATCTGACTGCAGCGCTTACGGAAGTTCGAGACAACCTATAGCACGCTCAAATTACGGCGCCATCTAACTTCGTACCGTTTTTATGCAAATGTTCCGAGCTACGCTCTAATGTTCCGCTATTGTCTTTCCTCTTAGTCTATCTTCCTTGATCATAGCTAAGAACACGCACGATCAAGTCCCCTTTCAAACAAAATCAAAATAGTTTCAGGCGTGTGGGAGATACGATGCCACAGGCCACAGACCACAGACCTATATCTAAGGTCTGTGGTCTTTGTACGGAAACAGGGGTGCAAGTACCGTTCTTTTAGCGATCGTCAAATTGACAGTTGAGGTCGTCAATTCGATAATATGCCATTTTTTCAGTACTCGCTGTGATCGATTCTATGGCATTTTAGCGAATTTGACGATCGATAAAGAACGGTACTTGCACTGCAGATACGTGAAATGTTTAACACCCCTCTGCACTGGGAATCAAAAACAACACAGGTTGAAATGACTAATTTTCGTAAAATAAAACAACGCGTGGGTTGAACTGACTATATTTTGCAAAAGAAAGACAACACCACACAGAAAAAATATTTGGTATGTTTTTAAAAGGCGCACTTCAACCTCCAGATAGTTTTATTGGAGATATTGAAACGAGTAAACGTTGCGATTTGAACTTGCATAAAGGTAAAAATCGCTGTACATAATACAATTGAAATTAAAATCTTGACGGATTTTATCGTAAATCATTAGGCATTATACAATTTACTTCCTTTTCATATACAACATAAGCTATCGTCGATTGTGTACTTGCAAATACTGAAGTTCTTTGGGCATAACTCCAGAAACGCTGTTATTTAAAATATAAATAATAGGCTTGCGTTTGACCACCATCACGCCTGATGTTACTGCGATGTTACCCGACACTGCGAGCAGAACTGGCGACATGAGGAGCCAGGGTGTCCACGAAGGTGGCGTCCCAGACCAGGGGCCTTACGGACAACTGCTATTACAGGCACCTAATCCGCTCAGTTGGAAAATCACGCGACCGCAAACAATATCTGGGCGCGATAAGGTTTGCGGTCGCGTGATTTTCCAACTGAGCGGATTAGGTGCCTGTAATAGCAGTTGTCCGTAAGGCCCCTGGGCTCGGCCAAGACACCAGACTGGCTCCGTCTGGTCTCTTGTGATGCCGTTCGGTTCCAGTGTCGAGAATTATTTTTAATACTATACATAAATAAATCTTGGAAATGGATTTTGACTTATTATAAATGTCGTATTGATTAAAAACAGCAAGAATGTAATCCGGATGATAAGACAAAAATTTGGTACCTTCAGACTGATCTGATGATGCCGCCGGATGTTGATAGTGGAATAGTGGCATGCTGTGCTTCCTTTAAAGGTAACACATTTAGCTAAGTTCATTTAAAGATTTCAGTGTATGTAATAATGTAGTTATCAATGTGAAGCCTTAATAAATAAATAACTCTTCAATTGGTAAATTTTTTGAGTATTAACTTCCGCATAGAAACGCCTGCTTCAATCAACTATCTTCAATGGCTACTAGCAAACTAGTTCGGCGTCACTTGGTGTCGCAAAGCCCTCTTCTATGCGGATTATTTATCTACTTATTGAGCCTCAGTTGTATAGAGTTCGGTTGGAAAAGAAATATAAGTTGTGATAGTTTGACATCAATATACTCATACCATGAAAACTACAACTTGCATTTTGATTGCTAATAGGAAACTATTTGCCATCTCTTAGTTTCCGGACTGCTCAGCTTGTACTTCTCCAGCCCTTGAGCACGCTGACTCTCCAACTGTCCTTCTTCAGACTTCTTTTCATGGTTTGGTAACCCGCAGGCTTCAGTAGCCCTCAGGCTTTAGTAGCCCGCAGAGTTTTGACAGCCCGCAGGCTTTGATAGGCTCTCAGACCTCGGATAGCCCGCAGGCTTTAACAGGTCCTTAGACCTCGGGTAGCCCGCAGGCTTTAGCAGGTCCTTAATTCTTCAGTAGCCCGCAGGCTTTGATAGGTCCTTAGACCTTTGGTAGCCTGCAGGCTTTGGTAGGTCCGCAGACCTCTGATAATTCCTTACTTCTTTCTGCTTGTAGTGTCGGTATTGTAACAGAGTTACTAGGTATTCGTTGAATACCACTCACATACATATTTTATTCCGGGCTCATCTTAAAATCATATCCTATCTATCTACCTATCTCCCACTCACTTTTCTACTCTCCGTCTTCGCTAATTATTTTATCATAATATATTATTATAAATTCGACCCCATCTTTTTCTTAATTTTATTTTTGATAATATCTGAAAATCTCCATAGACAATTACCTTTTTTAATAGTAAATAATACTCGGCCAGTTCAGTCCCAAAATTGCCTATGGTGTTAGGTAGAAATGCACTAGCGATCTCGCGTTTCGCGACACTTGGTTTGTTTTCACGAGTCCCATACCGAGAATTCCACTAACCATCATCAAATCCTCGTCACCAAGTTGTACTGAGCTAACACCTAGTTTTTTTACTAAAGAGAAAAAAGAGTTTTCTTTGCTTTAGTGTTTATTAATTTACCTTAAGAATTATTGTTTTTCCTAGTAAAGAAAGATTCTTCTTTTTCGATTCGTCCATATCTCAGAACTCACTGTTTCTATTTCAGCAACATGACAATATCTTTATTGTTTGACAACGAACTCAGTCTCTATTGTTTTTATATTAGATACTTAACTGGCGTCTATTATATCTGTCTGACATATTTCACTGGCGTCTGGTGTTTTTGTCTCATATAGTTCCATGGTGTCTATTATTTCTGTATCAAATTCTTCACTGCTGTCTAGTGCTTCTATTTCAAATATTTCACTGCAGTTGCTGTCTACTGTTTCTGTCTCAAGTTCTTCACTGGCATCTAAAGTTTCTGTCTCAAATACTTCACTGGCATCTATAGTTTCTGTCTCAAATACTTCACTGGCATCTATAGTTTCTGTTTCAAATATTTCACTGTAGTTGCTGTCTATTGTTTCTGTCTCAAGTTCTTCACTGGCATCTAAAGTTTCTGTATCAAATACTTCACTGGCATCTATAGTTTCTTTCTCAAATACTTCACTGGCATCTATAGTTTCTGTCTCAAATACTTCACTGGCGTCTATTGTTTCTGTCTCAAGTACTTCACTGGTCTCGATTGTTTCAATCTCGAGTACTTTATTCCTTCTTTTACTTAACTTTTCGGCTCCCGTTTCTGTCTCAGCGTCTCTCTTTCTGACGCGACGTATATGGAGATGCACGCCTCGTATGTGTTCGTTTAGAGATGTACTGAGTAGGAATCCTTTGCCACAGATATTGCAACGGTAGCTTCGTTCGCCGGTGTGACTCTGCAAGTATAGGAATATTTTGTCAAAATTTGCATTACCTCAGAAATAATTTATTCACTGAAATGTGGCGTTCACACTCGCCACGCCACCTTAGCATATTTCCCTTGTTTGATTGATCCGAGGTTGAGTAAGACTGGATGGACCCCCCCGGCTGCCGTACGCTACGCCACATTTCACTCACCTTCATATGCGTGTAAAGATTGGATTTAGTCTTGAAGGTCTTTTCACAGTGATTACAGGACATGGTGGCGGGGAAGTGTCTCAAGCGATGTTCTTGCAGCCGCACTTGGTTCGAGAACTGCTTGGAGCAGATGTCGCAGGAGTACGGCCGGGCGCCCGTGTGGTTGTTCATGTGGTTTCGGAGCGCGTACGGTGTCTGGAAACAGTATGCGAATCATTTTAAAGGTATTGATGGCCCGCCGATATTACAATGCGCTCCTTACCGCCAACACAGATTTTTTTGGATATCGTACCCAAAGCATGTAAACGGGACCCTATTAATAAGCACGGAGCACATGCGCCTATGGAAACAATTTGCGATTCATTCTAAATGTGTTGATACACTTGTCAATACTGCAAACTCGTCAAGCCTTCAAAACTGCAATTTATAAATAACTAGCTGACCTGACAGACGTTGTCCTGTCTTAGAACTGTCAAACACGTAAAGTCAAAATTGTAAATCTTATTTTTTTACACCTTGGGTTACATTATTGGAGTTTAAGTAAGGATCCCTATTTTTTTTTCTTAAATATAATATAGCCTATGTTACCCGGGGATAGTGTAGCTTCCCAACAGTGAAAGAATTTTTCAAATCGGTTTAGTAGTTTCGGAGCCTATTCAATGCAAATAAACAAACAAACAATCAAATCTTTCCTCTTTATAATATTAGTATAGATTATTCGTCAAAGCCAAGGTAACGTATTTGGGAGACCGCTAACTTAAGCTAGACTTATGACTTGTGAGGTCGCGGGTTCAAATCCTGGGCCATATCTTTTATCGCGTTTCACCAATTCACTATTTTGGTAAGCAACATTGGCGGATCCAGGGCAAAACACCTAGCAATTCCATGCATCGGTTTCTTCTAGGCAAGCGTGCTCCACCGTAGACCGCAACATCGCTTAACATCAGGCGAGTTGGCGGCCAAACGCAAGCCTATTATTGAATTTAAAAAAAAACATTCGACTCTGTATTTCGATTTGATTCCTTCGAACCTTGTCAGAATTTACCGAATCTACCGATTTTAGTTCCTCCGCGTTTCCGATAGAGGCGCTTTACTAAAATGTATGGAACAATACGTAAACGAAAAAAGTTTTCGAAAACTATCAAATCTGGGACTAAGCGTACAGTAACTAATTTCATAACATTTCTATAGACGTTCGTCATCTATTCTACTTGCGACCACAGACTTGCGTTCAAAACATCACGGATTAAAATAATGTAAAATATACGCGATAAAATCCGTTGCATGTTTAATTTCAATGTTGGATCAATGCTCCAACTAACACGCCGCACAATTCAGTTCCCTCTCCGTCGTATTGGCGTCTTCGAAACTGCGTTACAGCAGGCCTTGCGCACTCCGCACTTTAGGTATGAAGCTAAAAGTACCCGAATTGTCGGACCCGCCGCGCTAGACAGAGATAACGCGACAAGAGTTATGCGATAGACAGAGAGGCAACTTCTAGGTTAATATAGCTGTAGGTAGTGCAGCAGAGTGCGGGGGGTCTAGACAAGAGCCACACACTGTTAGCGTTCACGCCTGCGGAAAGATGAAATTGTATGTAAATGACATTAGCTTCAGATAATTTATCTCATGCTAATGTCATTGTCAATGTCATTTTCATACAATTTCATCTTTCCGCAGACGTGAACGCTAACAGTGTGTGGCTCTTGTCTAGACCCCCGGGTCAGTTCCAATGCCGTCCTGGCGATGATTGCGGCCAGGCTCGATTGTGCTTTCCTTCGGCATTGCTGTAACAGGCATGTTCCAGTAGCGATGCCGAAGCGAAGGTACTAACTACTTATGGTGACATTGTATCTGTTGTATTTATTGTATTGTTTGACTATGGACATTTGATTTGTATTTTTGTTTGATTTTTGTATTGATTTAATTAATGATTGACTAAATTAACTGAACTATTATTATTTTGACATATTATTCTATTGGACATTGCTTATTACTTTAGAATTGTATTGTGTCACTTTATTATTTAGATTTTATTACCTACATTTATTTATATATTTTTTGATGTACCTAATAATTGAATTGTATGGGTTATTTTATTGCCTGAAATAAATTAATTTGAATTTGGAATTTGTAGTTAGCGCTCGCACGTCCGGAATTGTATTTTATTGTGAAGTAGCAAGAGTCGCTACTTATTTAAATGATTTTGTGGTGTAAACCTTCTGTACTTGTACTAATATATATTCTGTGGTAATAGTTAACTGTGAAAACTCTTACACAGCAGATGACTGTGGTAATGTAGTTAAACTGCAACAAAAAAAAACTGACAACGTCATAGTCATAGTACATACAACAAATGCGGTACACTGGGTTTTAATACAACTTGACGTGCTCGCGGTTTCTATCCTCATAAAAGTCTGGTCCGTTCTATATACATTCTCTCTTACATCATGATCGAAGAAAACAAGGTCTAGCGCTCTGGGAGTTGTACCGCAATGACGTCACTGTCCAGTTGCCACTTTATTGTAACAAACACAGATACTGGGAAACAACTTTTTTAATAATCTATCAAATAAAATACAAAAAGCGTTTCAATTGTCATTCGGTTTGTCCGCTCAAGCACGAATTGAATATATTAAACACAGTTTTATCAAAACCACATTGATTTATTGGATTCCTACAGGTAATATACGAATATTGGGGAGTTATAATTTCACGCTACTGTTAACACAGAAAATCATATTGAGTCCGCCATTGTTTCGTGTATCGTCATCTCTCTCGAACTTGTTGCAAATTACTTATTCTGCTCTTGCTTATGCACGTGTACGTGTATCCATGACATTGATGACATCATTGCGGGACGCCCACGTGACATTATTTCTCGGAGCGCTATACCTGGCGGAGCATATTATTATACCATGTCTTACACTAAATCCAGTTCCGCAAATGTCACAGAGTTGTGTTTTCTTGTCCGCATACAATATGTTCATATCTTCGTTGGGATGTTTTCTCTTGAAGTGTAGCTTTAACCAGCCGATACTCAAGCCGACTTCGTTACACTGGGGAAAAAATCGTGTTTTGAAACATGGTCTACAATTTAAAGAAGCGATTTCGACGATTTTTTTGCTTAAAGCCTCGTCCATAATGTAAGTGTTGGCTAATTCATCATCATCATCATCCAGAAGACGTCCACTGCTGAACATAGGCCTCCCCCTTTAACCTCCACACTGAACGACAGCCTGCCGTCTGCATCCACTGGATGCCCGCGACTCTCACAATGTCGTCGGTCCATCTAGTGGGAGGCCTACCTACGCTGCGTCTTCCGGTTCGTCTCCACTCCAGAACCTTTCTTCCCCATCGGTTATCGGTTCTCCGAGCGATGTGGCCTGCCCATTGCCACTTCAACTTGCAAATTTTAACAGCTATGTCGGTGACTTTGGTTCTTTAGCGAATATCCACGTTCCGGATTCTATCGCGCAAAGAAAGGGCTATTTCATGAATTCTATAAACTTTTGAAGGTACGTACAATATTTCAATGTGCACGTTTTTCTACTAAAAAGAGACGAATGTACTGGGCCCCTCATTATGGTCTACACAGCACTCTGTCAATCCATACTTTCTTATTGTAACCTGGCCTGCCCCCCGATTCTACTAAAGAAATTGTCTATAAATTGTAATTGTTGCGATTTTAATTTTTAAATTATTGCCTCAAAACTGGTTGATGACACTACTAACAGAAAATAACAAATGAAAAACTAAAGACGGATATTATTGGACTGTAAGATAAGATTTGGGCAGGTTTTTGGGTTAGTTACAAGGTAACCGCGATCCGAGTACAACGCCGCGCGATGCCAGAGCTACGACGACATAGCGGACAACTAACGTTGAACACTATGCAAGCGACATAACGTCTACATTGCAGTAAATGTGACATTGTGAAGTATATATAATTGATACAATGTATGTACAATGACGCTCGGACGTAATAATGTTAATTCAATGAGGTTCCCACGACACGGGCCTAGAGCCTGTGTGTGGGGCCACTGCATATTCGAAACCTGATCTTTTATATGAATATGAATATTTATCAAGTGTTTAAAGAATTCGCTATAATTTTTAAATGTGTTAATTAATGTAAATACAGTGTAAACTCCATATAGCGACACTCGATTTAACGACAAACTCCCTAAAACGTCGAAATTACTTGACTTTGGTTGGTTTTCCTTGTTATCCATACAATGGTACACTCTATGTAGCATCACACCCACTCTAAATAACGACAAAGTGACAATAACGATAATTTTTATGTTATCCTTGTTTTGTGGTGTTTTAATAAAGAGTTTTTGTATTGTATTGTATTGTATTGACAATAATACGTCATTATTAAGCAATAAATTGTACTTTCTAACATCTCGTATTTAAAATAAACTATAATACTGGCGCAGCAAAAAACGTCAGACGAAGATAACAGACTATACGCAATAATCGTTGTTATTTGTATCAATATTAGATAATAAAGTTATATGATTATTTACGGGATATTTACCGTGGTAAGGTTGTGGAATGAGCTCCCGATATAGCTTTGTGAACAACCGTGATAGTTTAAAACAGTGTTTTAATATTAGATAATGTTTGTTGTTTGTAAATTTTGTGTAAAATACATATTATAATAGGAAAACAATACTGATTTTTCTTCTCTCCATCTAACGACAACTCTCAATAACGCCATAAAATGCGCAGTCCCTTAAGTGTCGCTATATAGAGTTTACACTGTACTTCCATTCTTTATCTTTACAACTTTACTAGCGACCCGCTTGCCCGGCTTCGCATGGGTGTAATTTATGTGCGAAGCCGGGACGGGTCGCTAGTTATATATATAAACCTTCCGTGAAAATGTTTCTAACTAATGGTGAAAACCGCATCAAAATCCGTTGCGTGGTTTAGGAGTTAGCGGCCATACAGACAGACGCGGAAAGCGACTTTAATTTATAATATGTAGAGATGTATATTTCTACTCATGTTTATATAGCTGTGTAAATGTTCATGTAACTGACTCTTACAAATATATTATTTTATCTTATCAATAATGTATTAAAGAAAATTAATGTAATTAATTAAATTTATTAATTATTTTTGTTTAATAAAGAGTTTTGTATTGTATTGTATTGTATTAAATAATACTCACCACCCGACAAGTATGTTTCACAGGCTTGGGTTTAACATACCTGCGCGGCTTAAGGTTGCAATTTTTTGATCTACAAATAAAAAATACATATATTAGGACATTATCTCTAGGACAGACAGCATATCCTCATTAGGGTTAGTTTAGATGATCATCATCATCATCAGCCAGAAGACGTCCACTGCTGAACATAGGCCTCCCCCTTTAACCTCCACACTGAACGACAGCCTGCCTTTTGCATCCACTGGATGCCCGCGACTCTCACAATGTCGTCGGTCCATCTAGTGGGAGGCCTACCTACGCTGCGTCTTCCGGTTCGTGGTCTCCACTCAAGAACCTTTCTTCCCCATCGGTTATCGGTTCTTCGAGCGATGTGGTCTGCCCATTGCCACTTCAACTTGCAAATTTTTAGTTATAAACTAAAAATTTGCAAGTTGAAGTGGCAATGTTCTCTAGCGCAATGGGGGATTTGTTTAGGAGACTGGACTGGACTGGGCGAGGTGTCAATATCAATGGCGAGTACATCTCTCATTTGCGATTTGCAGACAACACCGTCATAATGGCTGAATCGCTGGAGGACTTACAAAATATGCTTGACGGCTAGCAAATTCTTCCCAACGCATCGTTCTCCAGATGAACTTTGACAAAACCAAGGTCATGTTCAACGAACACGTTTCTCCAGGACCGGTTGCCGTTAATGGCTTCACTTTAGAGATTGTTCAAAAATATGTTTACCTGGGGCAGACGCTCGAACTTGGTAAAAACAGTTTTAAAAGTGAGGCCAAGAGAAGAATACAGTTAGGTTGCGGAGCGTTCGGAGAATTACGTCGAGTCTTCTCGTTACCTATTCCGCAAAGTCTTAAGACGAAAGTCTAACCAGCTCATTCTACCTGTCATTACTTGCGGTGGTGAAACGTGGACAATTACAGTTGGAGCGGTCCTCAAGTTCAAAGTTGGTCAGCGGGCTATGGAGAGTGCTATGCTAGGCGTTTCTCTGAGGGATCGTATCCGAGTGAAGTTATTCACCAGAGAACCAAAGTCACCGACATAGCTTAGTGTATTAGCAAGCTGAAATGGTAGTGAGCCAATCATATCTGTCACAGAACCGTTAACCGTTGGGGTAGACGTGTTCTAGAATGGGGGCCACGAATCGGCAAACGTAGCGTAGGACGCCCTGAGACTCGTTGGAGTGACGATATACCTACGAAAGACGGCTGGCAGTGGCTGGAAGAGAAAAACAGAAGATCGGGCTGAGGGGCGTGCCTTGGGAGAGGCCTATGGCTAGTAGTGGATTAGTGAAGGCTGATTATGATGATGATGATGAAAGAAAATGGACGGACAAATGGACAGAATAAACTTATAACTGTTCCTTGTAGTACCATGGAACACTTTAATACAAAAAATAAGCAGACAGTGCAGTTACAGCAGTGTTCACAGCGACTGCGCCAGAGCACTCTTGCACCACCCGTTTTACGCGGATAGCCATATCTCAATGATTTGAAGACTTAGCGTAATTAAACTTACTTTTTTAAATAGCTTAATGTCTATTCTATAAATTATGTTCAGACATAAATATTCGAAAAAGGGCTGGATACTGAACAATCCATCGAAACGTATTTGAGTATAAGCTAGAAAACATATATTTTACAAGATAACTCATTAACTATAACATATACATATGTAATGTGTATTAAAGAAACATAACACATTTTATTAGCTTTCAAAAATAGTTTACGCATTTGAAATTGGTGCAGTATTTATCGAGTTATGGCGTAAAAACAAACTGCCCGGGCGCCATCTTTGATGGGGGGTAGCTCCCCCCTCCACCACTTTGGCACTTTACGACCGACAGTTTCGTGTTCCTGACACCACAAGGAATCCAACGATACCAGTCGCAGGTATATCCCAGAAGTGCAAATGAAAATCGATTTCTAGAGCACTTTTGCTCAAATGTGAACTGTACTATGAAGCAATTGAGGTTATATTTTGGAGGAAAAACCGAAAGTGGTAAGCCATTCCACAACTTACAGGTGCGTGGCAGAAACAGTCGATCAAATCGAACAGTGCGAGACTTCCACGCATCTATAATATGAGGATGGTTTTTATTTATTTCTCATTGTTGTTAAACCGTGCGCTTATGAATTAAACAAATACAAATGATATCATACATTTTGTATCCGGGTAGACCATTACTGCTAGGCGGTAATGACCTACCGACGCTCTTCGGCATATGCACGTCGGACACATGGGCAGCGTACACCTGCAAATGCAATACAATCAGTGGTGGAGCTATCTGAGGGCTAGGTGGTGCCGTGCACCAGGGCCCTCAAGCTCAGGGGGCCCTTGGGCCCTGACGAGCAAACCTCAAATGGAACTTATGAACATTTCTCCCACCTACAGAATTATATAATACTAGCTGACCTGACAGACGTTGTCCTGTCTTAGAAATGTCAAACACGCAAAGTCAACATTGAAAATCTTATTTTTTTACACCTTGGGTTACATTATTGGAGTTTTAGTAAGGATCCCTATTTTTTTTAAAATATAATTTAGCCTATGTCACCCGGGGATTGTGTAGCTTCCCAACAATGAAAGAATTTTTCAAATCGGTTCAGTAGTTTCGGAGCCTATTCAATGCAAACAAACAAACAAACAATCAAATCTTTCCTCTTTATAATATTAGTATATATAATATATACTTATTATTAAATAAGCTTCAATAAAGAAGATTTTAACTTGGATATTTGTGTGTATGCTTAGAATAACTACTCAGAGAAGGTAAGTTTCCAAACAACGCCTTCACAAAACGTAAGCTACAAATTCGCTTTGTAGCTTACGTTTCGATTGGTATTTTAAACGGTTTAAGCAAGAAAATTAATGGATTACCTGTGGAATGTCACACCATAACTCTTATGCTGCTTTTCTGATTTGTTGTGGTACGATTTCACCACGCAAATTGTCATAGTAATTTTTTTATATATTTTTTGGTGTCATATATGACACCATTTGAACGGCTTACATTTTGCGAATGTACTTGGTTTCTTTGTGTAGTTATTCTAAGTGTGTATGTTTTACGCGTTTTTTCGCTGATTGAGAAACGAATTTAATGATCCTTTTTATTTTTATGTGAAGGCTATATCTCGGGGGTGGCCTCATTTTAAGTAAATATTATATCATAAGGTGGAAAATTACACCATTTATGGAAACGGAAGTCAGTTTAATTTTTTTATAACATAACATAGGGGTATATATATAAAGGGGTATTCATTAATAACGTCAGGTCATAATGAAAACTCCAGTAAAAACTCATCAAATCTTATTTTAACTAAAGGGCGTAATAAAAATGTGACGTCAACTTTTAAGTAATACAACAACACGTCAACTGAACGAACGACGAGTCGTCTGTTAACTTATACGGATAATAAACAAAACTTGTGTCTCATTTTCACGTGGTGGGGGTCAAAATAAACGAAAAACTGCTCACGTATTTATTGGATGCTCCTATATTGGTTATTTACCTCTGGCGAGGGCAGCGTGACGTCACACTTGTCGCATCGCACGCTCTCTGTTTCCTCGGGTACAGCAGTTTCCTTCAGTACAGTGCAGTTATACGAGTTTTTCTTATGAAATATCAGCCCAAGAGATGAGCGGAACCCGCGACCGCAGCGCTCACAAATATGTGTTCCTAGCCGGTGAACCTTGCCCGTGTGACTGTTGTACGCGGACCTACTCCTGCGGGAATAATTAATCAAATACATTACAATGCAACAGTTACCTACGCACTGAGGTACCACTTTAAGAGGGCATCCCACGGCCAAGAAAATTGATGAATAGGTATTTAGCAAATATATTGCTGTCCCTTGACCTCAAGCCTCTCCCCGTAGAGCGCAATGGGACAACTGCAGCTCGGATCGATTATACCTACGAAAAGTAGACAAAACCATCGTCTCGTATTTTTCTGTTTCCTCATTCAAAACTCGGCCGATTTCATTATTTTTTTAATTAATGGTTGTAAAAAAGATTGATCTATGCTTCTGTCATTTATTTTTGCCATACAAACCCGTCAAATTTGTTTGATAGAAGTCTGAACATGGCGGTAAAAAAAAAATGGAATATTTAAAGGCTCATATTTCTTATAGTAGTTAACTTATAAGAAAAAATAAATGACATAAGCATGAGAATAGAGGAGATAAATTTCATTTAAAAAAATTACAGCTCTAGCGGTATTATCCAGGGAGGAAACACGAGAATACGTTTGTAAGGACAAAACGCTGCTCATGTGCCCTCTTAAGTGGAACTAAGACATTGTACACTAATATTGTACAGTATGTTGTCGAATTTGTTAGGATCCTGTGAATTAATAGGCACCTGATACGGATCGCGTTAGAACGTAATGTTAGAAATAACTCCCGATAACAAGATAACCTTTATGATTTTGAGTTATGGTTAATACAAAAATCCCATAGAAAAAGCACTTTTAGTTTTTCCAGACTTTGCAAATTTTCCGAACAGCTTTACAAAAAAAATCTCCTAAAACCTAGTCAGGAATGGATATGAAAAGAATTAGCCAAATCGGTCCAGCCGTTCCCAAGTGATGCACTTACCAACGAACGGCATTTAATTTTTTGTACTGCCACGTGATTCACAACGAACTTGTGACGTCACAAGTTCTTACTCGTCACACAATTGTTGTCTAGTTCGTTATTTTACTGTGTTGCCTATAATTGTCTGAGACGTTAAAAGGACATTCGACCTAAATAGAGCATTTGCAGCCAAGTCACTTGTTCAATGAAAAAAAAAAAAAAGATATTTTTATTTTTTTTAACAAGCTTTTGGTTAAATGTATTTATTTTAGCAGCCATTTTGAAAATATTACAATATTAGGTATTGCATATTGTATTGTCACCAGAACTAAAGGTGTATGCTAAATTTCAGCAAAATCCGTAAGGAGGAATTGTTCTAATTCAGCTTGCAAGATTTATTAAACATACAAACAAAGTTTATTATAAGCTTCTAATAATAATCTTATGGGATTATACCAGCAAGAATCATATTCTTAAAACAGTCAAACATAATGTTTGCAAAAGGAAATCAACACATGGGTTGAAAGATAATTTTTTTTCAAAAGATAATCATGTGGGTTGAAATGACTAAATTGTACAGGTCTTCAATTAACGGCATAATATTCAGAATTACTTAAGGCGCATCCGATTACTTCTATCGATAGTACGATGTATGGAAATAAAAACTGGACAAGCTGTACGCAGTAAGTTAGAAGGCAAAAAAGAGTGAAATGGGTTTGTTCACTCTCTTTAGGGGCCGTCCATTAATCACGTGATGTTTTTTTTAGCGTTTTTAACCCCCCCCCCCCCTCCGCCTTGGTGATATATGGTGAGGATTAAGACTACCCCTCCCCCACCCAAAATCACGTGTACTATTTCTATCTCTATTTATATCACGTGCAATTTTTTAGTACCTACAAAGAATCTTATTTTTTTTAAATATTATCTTATAATACAGGTATAAAGTTTTTTTTTTTTTGGACCATGACATAAATGTCTACCTAGACAAAGGTTACAGGTTATTTTTGATTGGCAACTTGGTCACACTACACACCGCTTTTCGGTTTAGAAATCGCGCGTTCGACGAAAAAATTAATACACGTGATATCTTACTACACCCCTCCCCCCCCTTGTGATATTTCGTGATTTTTGCTAAACCCCCTCCCCTCCTCTCAAGCCTCACGTGATTAATGGACGGTCCCTTTGCTAAATAGCAATAGATTACCAAAATAAACACATTATTTCAAAAACAAACATCCTCAACATACATCCTCGGTGAGTTTTTGTTTTTTAGGGTTCCATACCCAAAGGGTAAAAACGGGGCCCTTTTACTGAGTCTAAGCTGTCTGTCCGTACGTCTGTCTGTCCTACCTATTAACGGGTGTATTTATCGAACCGTACCAGATAGCCAGTTGAAATGTTCACAGAATATGTAATGTTACGGCGGGTTGACTAACAAATAATAAAAAAACGAAAGGGGGGGGGGGGGGGGGGTGTGTCCCCATACAACAAACGTATTTTTTTAGTTGCTCTAATGTAAAAACGGTAATACTTACAAGCGTTAAACTTGGCATGATTATAGTACACACTCTAAAGTATAATAATAAATAATGGCCAAGTGCGAGTCGACAAGTTTCTGTTCATTATCAAGTTATAACTAGTAATTTAGTTATTGAATTTTGTGGTGGTACGGAACCCTCAGTGCGCGAGCCCGACTCGCACTTTGGGGTTTTTATTTATTAGACAACTTAAATCAAACACTTACTTGTACGTGACGTTGCAATCTTCGCAATGATATTTTTTTCCTTCGTGCCAATCGAAATGATTTTCCATTGATTTTCTGAAATATCCACAAGCTACATTATATTAAAAAACATTTCACAAATGCCCAATAATGTGTCGAGACAAGCATATGGTAGGGTTCCATAAACAAAGCCATATATTATTTTTTTTTGCTAAATATGTTTAAATATTTCGGGACATTTTTCACACACGGTCATCTGACCCCAAACTAAGCAAAGCTTGTGATATGGCTGCCAGAGACTGATATACATACATATATAGTTTTAAATACATACTTAAATAGATATTAACAACCAGATATAGAACAAACACACATGTTCATCACATAAATGTTTGTCCTAGGTGGGAATCGAACCCACGCCCACAAGCTCAGAAGGCAGGTCACTACCAACTTGACTAACGGGCTATCTAACGGTTAATTGTAGTTTGTTGTTGTTTCTCATTCATCATTCAAAAATTTCAAAACATTTACTTTTTAAGGTTTAAGGCGGTCTTTCAGACAAAAAAGGCTTCACAGAAAATTTTTTTGAGACAATATATTCATTTTAAAGCAGGAAAAAAAAAATGTGGTAATCTTGATCATATTTCTGAGTGTACCATTAGTTCCAAAACACGTTTCCGATAAATTTTCTTGATAGAAAAAAATCATGAAATAACCTCTAACCTTGAAATTTACCTAAACGCATACAATGTTATCTCGACTATTAATGAACAAATCTTTACAACATTTACAAGAATGATGTTAAATATTGTAAAAAATAACATCATTAATTTTATTTATTGATTAAAATTCAAGTTTTCTATCTATTAATTAATTTAATCATAAATTGGCTCGAATGTGTCGAACGAAACGTCGTGCCGCCGCGGCGCCTTTTCACTTCTCTTTTATTTTTACGCGATGTGACAGAGACCGCTGAGGCGCGCTGCTAGACGGACGTGTGTCGCTTTGTTCCGCTAACCGCTCCAAAATATAATCTCAACTTTATGACACAAAAACACCTTGACGTAAGTTGTAAAGTAAGTACCTACCTTATCTGCAATGTTTTCTTGCATTATAAGTACTAAAAAGGCAGGCGAATGAATATTACATTTTGTAACGATTTGTTTGTATATATTAGTTTACGAAGGATAATTTCACCACAATCGTCATAGTCCAGTTGGCCGAATGGTTTGACGCAATGGATAAGTTCTCTGCGACTCTGTGAGTAAGCTCCGGGTTCAAATCTCATAGTCACCAATAATTTTAATTTTTGTAATTTTTCTTATGTTTTTAAATAATTCGTCATGTTCGTGCGTGCGTGCGTGGATGTGTGTGTGTTTGTGTTTGTATGCATGTGTGTAATGTTCTTTACTCGAAAATGGTAGGGCCGTTATTGACGGGATTTTCACTGTCAGATAGCTGATTCTATGAGGAAAAAAAATATTGGCATCTTTTTATCATCATCATCATCACCATTTTTTCATTACTTCGCAGGTGAACCCGCAGAGCACAGTTAGTCTACTTTTTTAGGGTCCCGTACCTCAAAAGGATAAAACGGAACCCTTATAAGATCACTTCGTTGTCCGTCTGTCTGTCCGTCTGCCAATACCCTTTTTCTCAAGAACGCGTAAAGGTATCAAGTTGAAATTTATACTAAATACTTGGGCCTACGGTTTCTTTCGGCTGTAAAAAATAAAAGTTGTAAGTCAAAGCAATCAAAAGATATGAACGTTTATGTCGTATATTTTGCGATTTCACAAGGGAATCTAAACCTATAGGGTACTTCCCGTTGACCTAGAATCATGAAATTTGGCAAGAGGCAAGGTCTCATAGCACATATATAGGAATAAATCCGAAAGTTATAAATTTGAAGTTATATCATTTAAAAATAATTATTTTGCTATTACAAACTTACATTTTGTAGTTGGAATGTATGGAATAACCTTATTGTCAACTACAAACCTAAGTTTGTATTTCAATATTTTGACTTCAGTTAGTTTTTCTTTTTGGTCTCGTCCTCTGAGGGTTCCGTCTAACGGAACCCTCAGAGCTATAGAGTTATAGTTTTACGGAACCCTAAAAAAGGTGTTACATTCTTCTTTGAACGTTCAGGGATTCATTACATAGTGACACGGTTTCGGTGTAGTTGCATTCCGGACCTAGTCTTCACGGTTTGCGCGGGGCAGGAGGGTGGAGTGACATCAGTGGAGCGGCATAATAATAATTACTTCCAAGTATCGGTGGTCGATGTACCACAAAAAAAGAGTCTCGAGCATTTGCAGAGGTCACACAAAGTGGACAGTCAGCGACGTTATCATACAAAATAGCTTTCCGTCCAGTTTAATTAGACATTCCAGTTGATACCTTGAGAAGTACGTAATTTACGCGTAAAATTTACAAATTGGTCTCACCCTTACTTCCTTTGGTCAGGCTTCAAGTAAGTACTTAGTACTAAACAGGCAGGCGAATGAAAATTACATTTTGTGACGATTTCTTTGTACATTTATATTATTTTATAGATTAGAAGCATAATTTCACCGCTTGCGTCATAGTTCAATTAGAAGAGTGGTTGACGCAGTGGATTAGTTCCTGTGACTCAGTAGGCTCCGGGTTCAATTCTCACATCTCCATTTTCTTTTTGCTAACTTTATAATATTTTTGAAATATTTCGTCGTGTGCGTATGTCTGTAATGTTCTTTATAGACTCGAAAACTGCAGGACCGATTTTGATGGGATTTTCACTGTAAGATAGCTGATGTTGAAAAAAATTCGAGCAACTTTTCATCATCATCATCATCACAATTTTTCATTACTACGCAGGTGAATGCGCGGGGTGCAGTCTACTATAATGGTTAGGAAGTCCTAAACAACTTGGGATGGACAGACAGAGACGGATGGGCAGAACGAACTTATATGGGTTCCTTGTAATTCTACGGAACCCTAAAAAGGTGTTACAGTCTTCTTTGAGTATATCTTTCTTCTATATACATATAAAAAGCGATGTATGTATGTTCCCTATGAAGGCTGATGATGATGATGATGATATTACGTATAAACTCCAAAATGGCTGAACTGATTTTGATGGGATTTCCACTCTCAGATAGCTGATGTTATAACGAGAGGAAAAAATGCTGCTTTTCATCATCATCGTCATCATCAGCACCAATTTTTAGTTTAGTTTAGTTTGAGCTAGTTTGGTAAGTCGTGATGTTACTTTCTCCAGAAACGGATTAACTGACCTGATCGAGGACTTCGGAGTCTGCTACGGAACTGCTAGACGGATAGAGCTAGAAGTGTCGAGTTTGGGCTCGTTTTATTAGTCGTGATGAGATCTTCTTCCACGAATATTTTGACTGACCTGATCGAGGATTTCGGAGCCAGCTAGTGGAACTGCTAGACGGATAGAGCTAGAAGTGTCGAGTTTGGGCTTGTTTCATTAGTCGTGATGAGATCTTCTTCCAGAAATATTTTGACTGACCTGATCGAGGATTTCGGAGCCAGCTACTGGAACTGCTAGACGGATAGAGATAGAATGGTCAAGTTTGGGCTCGTTTTATTAGTCGTGATGAGATCTTCTTCCACGAATATTTTGACTGACCTGATCGAGGATTTCGGAGCCAGCTAGTGGAACTGCTAGACGGATAGAGCTAGAAGTGTCGAGTTTGGGCTTGTTTCATTAGTCGTGATGAGATCTTCTTCCAGAAATATTTTGACTGACCTGATCGAGGATTTCGGAGCCAGCTAGTGGAACTGCTAGACGGATAGAGATAGAATGGTCAAGTTTGGGCTCGTTTTATTAGTCGTGATGAGATCTTCTTCCACGAATATTTTGACTGACCTGATCGAGGATTTCGGAGCCAGCTAGTGGAACTGCTAGACGGATAGAGCTAGAAGTGTCGAGTTTGGGCTTGTTTCATTAGTCGTGATGAGATCTTCTTCCAGAAATATTTTGACTGACCTGATCGAGGATTTCGGAGCCTGCTAGTGGAACTGCTAGACGGATAGAGCTAGAAGTGTTGAGTTTGGACTCGTTTCATTAGTCGTGATGAGATCTTCTTCTAGGAATATTTTGACTGACCTGATCGAGGACTTCGGAGACTGCTACTGGAACTGCTAGACGGATAGAGATAGAATGGTCAATTTTGGGCTCGTTTCATTAGTCGTGATGAGATTTTCTTCCAGGAATATTTTGACTGACCTGATAGAGGATTTTGGAGACCGCTACTGGAACTGCTAGACGGATAGAGCTAGAAGTTTCAAGTTTGGGCTCGTTTCATTAGTCTTGATGAGGTTTTCTTCCAGGAATATTTTGACTGAGTTGATCGAGGATTTCGGAGCCTGCTACTGAAACTGCTAGACGGAAAGAGATAGAAGTGTCGAGTTTGGGCTCGTTTCATTAGTCGTGATGAGGTTTTCTTCTGGGAATATTTTGACTGACCTGATCGAGGACTTTGGAGACTGCTACTGGAACTGCTAGACGAATAGAGCTAGAAGTGTCAAGTTTGGGCTTCTTTCATTAGTCGTGATGAGATCTTCTTCCAGAAATATTTTGACTGACCTGATAGAGGATTTCGGAGACTGCTAGTGGATCTGCTAGACGGATAGAACTAGAAGTGTCGAGTTTGGGCTCCTCGATCAGGTCAGTCAAAATATTCCTGGAAGAAGATCTCATCACGACTAATGAAACGAGCCCAAACTCGACACTTCTGTCTCTACGTCTAGCAGTTCCAGTAGCAGTCCCCGAAATCCTCGATCAGGTCAGTCAAAATATTCCTGGAAGAAAACCTCATCACGACTAATGAAACGAGCCCAAACTCGACACTTCTATCTCTTTCCGTCTAGCAGTTTCAGTAGCAGGCTCCGAAATCCTCGATCAACTCAGTCAAAATATTCCTAGAAGAAGATCTCATCACGACTAATGAAACGAGCCCAAACTCGACCATTCTATATCTATCCGTCTAGCAGTTCCAGTAGCAGTCTCTGAAGTCCTCGATCAGGTCAGTCAAAATATTCCTGGAAGAAGATCTCATCATGACTAATGAAACGAGCCCAAACTCGACACTTCTATCTCTTTCCGTCTAGCAGTTCCAGTAGCGGTCTCCGAAATCCTCGATCAGGTCAGTCAAAATATTCCTGGAAGAAGATCTCATCAAAACTAATGAAACGATCCCAAACTCGATGCTCCTATCTCTTTCCGTCTAGCAGTTCCAGTAGCAGTCTCCAAAGTCCTAGATCAGGTCAGTCAAAATATTCCTAGAAGAAGATCTCATCACGACTAATGAAACGAGTCCAAACTCGACACTTCTATCTCTTTCCGTCTAGCAGTTTCAGTAGCGGTCTCCGAAATCCTCGATCAGGTCAGTCAAAATATTCCTGGAAGAAGATCTCATCACATTTAATGAAACGATCCCAAACTCGACGCTCCTATCTCTATCCGTCTAGCAGTTCCAGTAGCAGTCCCCGAAATCCTCGATCAGGTCAGTCAAAATATTCCTAGAAGAAGATCTCATCACGACTAATGAAACGAGCCCAAACTCGACCATTCTATCTCTATCCGTCTAGCAGTTCCAGTAGCAGTCTCTGAAGTCCTCGATCAGGTCAGTCAAAATATTCCTGGAAGAAGATCTCATCATGACTAATGAAACGAGCCCAAACTCGACACTTCTAGCTCTTTCCGTCTAGCAGTTCCAGTAGTAGTCTCCGAAGTCCTCGATCAGGTCAGCCAAAATATTCCTGGAAGAAGATCTCATCACGACTAATGAAACGAGCCCAAACTCGACCATTCTATATCTATCCGTCTAGCAGTTCCAGTAGCAGTCCCCGAAATCCTCGATCAGGTTAGTCAAAATATTCCTGGAAGAAGATCTCATCACGACTAATGAAACGAGCCCAAACTCGACCATTCTATCTCTATCCGTCTAGCAGTTCCAGTAGCAGTCCCCGAAATCCTCGATCAGGTCAGTCAAAATATTCCTAGAAGAAGATCTCATCACGACTAATGAAACGAGCCCAAACTCGACACTTCTAGCTCTTTCCGTCTAGCAGTTCCAGTAGTAGTCTCCGAAGTCCTCGATCAGGTCAGTCAAAACATTCCCGGAGAAAGATCTCATGATGACTAATGAAACCAGCCCAAACACGACACATCAGGCCTTCCCCGTCTAGCAGTTCCAGCAGCAGTCTCCGAATTCCACCATCAGCTCAGTCAAATCATTCCTTGACTAACAATTCTCACTAAGACTAAAAAAACGAGCCCAACCTTGACTTATCTCGCTTTCCCTATTTAGCAGTTTTAGCAGTCTCCGAACTCTACCATCAAGTTAGTAGAATCATACCAGGAGTAAGAATAAACTATAATATAATAGGTAAAATATTTGGTGCAAAAAAGAAACATAAAATATTGAAACGTACGACGAAAGTAAATTTTAATAATTAAAACTAGCAAGTTGGTTTGATTGAATTATGGTTTGTTTGTTCTCCGTCGTCCCGTCGCTGTGTGCGTCTGGGCCGTGCGCGTGTAGTAGTACGACTTTTATACCTACGCATTATTCAAAGGGAGGGTCCCTTTGCATAATGCGTAATGTTATGATAAAAAATTTAGTCCAAAAATATCTACATAGTACTAGATTTGAACCGGGCATTCGTGGTTTACCAGCGCGGTGCCAGACCACTAGGCCAACAGAGCTTTGCTGTGGACCGACGAAATTACTTGTCTTTAGCTGTGTATAGGTGAAGGTCGTCACGTTTCTGCGAGATTCACGCGGTGCGCCCCGCTGTAGTCGGCCGCCACTGCCTCTGCTTCACCCCCTCAAAAACATAAAAGTCAGCTAGTCACGGCGCCTTAAGAAAAATGGTCTTATATCCATTTGAATTCAAAAAATGTTCTTGTATGTGTACATTGTAGAGCGTGACGTCACTTGCATGGCCCAACAGGGTCAACAGAACACCAGCGCTGGTTGTATACAAATAAATATCTATGGTGGAACTGATCAGTTACCAGTAGTATGTGACGAGAGGGCACAGCTTGCACTTGTACACCGCAGTGTGGGGGTGCATATTGTAATCAGTTACCTGTGGTATGTGACGAGAGGGCACAGCTTGCACTTGTACACCGCAGTGTGGGGGTGCATATTGTAATCAGTTACCTGTGGTATGTGACGAGAGGGCACAGCTTGCACTTGTACACCGCAGTGTGGGGGTGCATATTGTAATCAGTTACCTGTGGTATGTGACGAGAGGGCACAACTTGCACTTGTACACCGCAGTGTGGGGGTGCATATTGTAATCAGTTACCTGTGGTATGTGACGAGAGGGCACAGCTTGCACTTGTACACCGCAGTGTGGGGGTGCATATTGTAATCAGTTACCTGTGGTATGTGACGAGAGGGCACAACTTGCACTTGAACACCACAGTGTGGGGGTGCATATTGTAATCAGTTACCAGTAGTATGTGACGAGAGGGCACAGCTTGTACTTGTACACCGCAGTGTGGAGTGCATATTGTAATCAGTTACCTGTAGTATGTGACGAGAGGGCACAGCTTGTACTTGTACACCGCAGTGTGGGGGTGCATATTGTAATCAGTTACCTGTAGTATGTGACGAGAGGGCACAGCTTGCACTTGCACACCGCAGTGTGGGGTGCATATTGTAATCAGTTACCTGTGGTATGTGACGAGAGGGCACAGCTTGTACTTGTACACCGCAGTGTGGGGGTGCATATTGTAATCAGTTACCTGTAGTATGTGACAAGAGGGCACAGCTTGCACTTGCACACCGCAGTGTGGGGGTGCATATTGTAATCAGTTACCTGTGGTATGTGACGAAAGGGCACAACTTGCACTTGAACACCGCAGTGTGGGGGTGCATATTGTAATCAGTTACCTGTGGTATGTGACGAGAGGGCACAGCTTGCACTTGTACACCGCAGTGTGGGGGTGCATATAGTAATCTGTTACCTGTAGTATGTTACGAGAGGGCACAGCTTGCACTTGAACACCGCAGTGTGGAGGTGCCTATTTCGATATTGATGTTTAGGGTACCATATCTTGCATATTGGACAGCAGACGCGGTCTGGACTTTCCTGCAACATTACAAACATGGTACTTTACAATATTTCTTTCTAAATAGCCAATATTTATTGTGATATAGGCACATCAGCCTATGCTGCTCGCCTGTCTTAAAATAAATTAATTAATTTTATTTGTTCAAAATCCAATCCAATCCATCCAGTTTGATCCTCAACCCTGCACCAATGACTTATTTAATAATACGTCGCTCAAAAACAGTGAAAGAAAGCATCGTGAGGAAACCGGTATGTCCGAGAACCTCAAAAAAGTTCAAGATGCACTGGGCCAGCGTGGTGGATTAGGGCCTATCCTCTCTGAGTGAAGGCAGTGTCCCAGCAGTGCGAACATGATAGGCTGATACTGAAAAATATTAAAATATAACTTACATTATGCCGGTTGTTAGTGTGATACTTCAAAAACTTCGCACTCTTCACCACTTGGTAGCAAATCTCACACTTGTGCTCAGCTTTTACATAACACTCATATGTCTTCCTTCTCTGGAACTCTGCCACTTGCATCTCGTGGGTTGTTAGATACTCTATGTCAAACATTGACTCGTACGTTTTATCGCTTTCTATAGTTTTACGATATATAGTGGTTTCTTGCAATTTTTTAGTTTTGTTTTTATTTTTTAGAACAGGCGCAAGAGCTTTATCGTTTCTTCTGACTATAATTTTTTTAGAGTTTGATATTTCTTGTAATTTTTTTGAATTGTTCTCATTTTGTAGATCACCAGCGAGCATTTTATCGTTTTTTATGGCTTTATAATTGTTATTGGTTAATGTTTCTTGTATGTTAACAGAATCATTTTCATTTTGTATATCGTCATCGCTGTTGATAATGCTATATGTTGGATCACATCCTGATTTCACTCCTTCAATATATGCATTTTTTAACAATTCTTGCAATGTGGAATAACAATCCATGTTTTTGTTTTCTTTTTCAGTACACGCATTGGGTAATGTCGTTGCTTCTAACTTGGTAACTGTCTTGGGGTTTGCTTTCCACTTATGGGGTAAATTCGTTGCTAGTGAATTGATCTCGCTTACTGTCTTGGAGTTTGCTTTCAACACATGGGGTAATGTCGTTGCTAGTGACTTGATTTCGCTAACTGTCTTGGGGTTTGCTTTCCACACATGGGGTAAATTCGTTGCTTGTGACTTGATCACGCTTACTGTCTTGGGGTTTGCTTTCCACACATGGGGTAAATTCGTTGCTAGTGAATTCATCTCGCTTACTGTCTTGGGGTTTGCTTTCAACACATGGGGTAATGTCGTTGCTAGTGACTTGATTTCGCTAACTGTCTTGGGGTTTGCTTTCCACACATGGGGTAAATTCGTTGCTTGTGACTTGATCTCGCTTACTGTCTTGGGGTTTGCTTTCAACACATGGGTTAATGTCGTTGCTAGTGACTTGATTTCGCTAACTGTCTTGGGGTTTGCTTTCAACACATGGGGTAATGTCGTTGCTAGTGACTTGATTTCGCTAACTGTCTTGGGGTTTGCTTTCCACACATGGGGTAAATTCGTTGCTTGTGACTTGATCTCGCTTACTGTCTTGGGGTTTGCTTTCAACACATGGGTTAATGTCGTTGCTAGTGACTTGATTTCGCTAACTGTCTCGGGGTTTGCTTTCCACACATGGGGTAAATTCGTTGCTTGCGACTTGATCTCGCTTACTGTCTTGGGGTTTGCTTTCCACAAACCGAGGGATGAGGGAGGCAGCCGTTTGTGAAGGGCATGTATTGGGTCTTTTATCTAGAAACCATAGAAATGTTACATAATTATGTTATTTTTTTTTTATAAATCGAATCATTCTGCTCTTCAACCACTTTTATGTAATCTGTGGTAGTGTTAAACAACAAACATTTATAGACCCGAAAATACAAATTTTGTATACGTCAAGGTGACGATAGTGATTTGACTCCGGATCCCATTAAATCCGACGCCATGGGCATTGTTAGCAATCTCCTCCCAGAAAAGTTAAAGAAGACATACATGAAAGCCTACGACGATTTCTGGAGATGGAAAACTACAAAAGGCGTGAAGTCAGTATCTTTTAGTCTATTTTCACTTTTAGATTAATAAAAATTGATCTACTTCTTCTTTGTAATACTTCCTTTCTACTTGCACCTATATCTTTTTATTGTCTTGCAGAAAATGTGAAAACTTGTGTATTTGCTCGGGGATAAAGGTGTCTTCGTCTTGGGCGTGCTTGAATCCCTAATGAAGTAATGAAGGATTCTAAACTTAACTCCCTCGCTACAAAGTAACTATAGTGCCCACAGAGCTGGCACTGAAAGAATAAATAATAATAAAATATTCGGGACATTTTAGCATACGGTCATCTGACCCCAAACTAAGCAAAGCTTGTGATATGGCTGCAGACTGATATCATAGATAAATACTGATATACATACACTATAGTCACTTTATAATTATATAGTCTTAAATAAATACTTAAATAGATACTAACACCCAGATATAAAACAAACACAAATGTTCATCACATGAGTGTTTGTCCTAGGTGGGAATGGAACCCACGCCCCCAAGCGCTGAAGGCAGGTTCACTACCAACCGAACCAACGGGTTATCTGCCTCCGCAGAATGTCTCCACAGCAACATTGTAAAAAGCATGAAAACAGTAAATTCTGATCACTTTTACCAGCTTATTGAAAGTAATATTAAAGCTGGTAGTCAATATACCTATATAACTACAGTCAATAAAATTATTCTTTGCATTGTTTAACTGTTTGAAGTTTTTTCTTTCTCAGTATTTTATGTTTATATTTACTTCACGCGTGATATTTCTTTTACTATATCCTGTTTGGACCTCAAGATACAGGCTTAGCCTAGTTTGAGGCCCTAAGGCAATTGCTTCTTTGTACCGTTATGATTGTGCAAAATAAATAATTTTGTATTTTTATTTAATTATTAAAAGGAAATGTTTTCATTCAACTTTTTACAATGTTATTGCAGCTGTCAGAGCAAATAAATGATTGGACTGAGTTTAATAATTTACTATTGAAATATTCCTATTAACTTACCGCTCCCGACATCCAGTCTCGATATATCTCTGATGCCTTCAAACATTTTTGTTTGAATTTATAGAATTTAGTCAGAAGGTACTCGCATTCTCCACAGTAGAACGTGTTCGCGACCAGAAGCTGAAACAAGTGATGAGACACGTGATAGTTAAAGTACTGCCAAGTAAAGAGAATAATCAAGCAACTTTGAGGCATATCTTCATGTGTTTAGATTTATTTTATACTAGCTGCGCCCTGCGATTTCACCCGGAATAATATTTTTTTCTGGGATGACAAGTAAATTAATAAATATGATTCATTTATTATGGAAACTGACGTGGGTTTCACATATTTTATTTATATTACACGGGAATTACTCACGTAAGATTAGGCCAGTTACTCTATGTAATACTATAATGTTGTGGATATCTTTAATTTAATGAATGCCCCATACCATGGCCTCGCAATATGTAGGTATGTTGCCCACAGGTCTTGCTCCACCACTGCCTCTGTTTGTGTGGGGGTTATGAATATAAAACAAAGTTTTATCACACTAATATACAATACAATAACTCTTTATTAAAATACCACAAAACAAGGATAACGTAAACATTACAATACAAATATTATCTAGTATTGTTCTAATGTTATTATAAATGAAATTAATAATATTATATGAAATATAAATGAAAAAATACGTGTGTATATTTCTCTGCACTCTCTCAATGATAGGTAAGAAGATAGTATCAACCATGGTTTAACACATAGGCTTTAACAAATATACATGCACATAGGTTACTTTAAATACCAAAAACATATATGATTCCTGTAGGATAGCAGAGAAAAACGCGGATAGCTCCTAGTAAAAAAATTAAGTAAATGTATTTTACTTACTGTGAAACCGCATAATTCGTCGTGAAACTCTGATAGTCCTTTACTAAGTTTGATCGGTCTATCAGTGCGCAAGCAGATTAAACAGATATTCATGATAACAAACAAAGATCACAAATTAGTTTGTGGCTATGAAGTAATGTAATAGAAAATGGTTCCGTGCCCAAAACAGATATAATTCGTTTTAAAATAAAAACCCGAATATAAACTGGTAATATTTTTGTAATTGGTATTTGTTCCGTGTCCGCAAACTGCAAAGAGAATACAGTCTTTGGAGAATACAACGTTCCGTGTTATTAATTCTTTTGGCAGTTGTTTGGCAGTGGCAGTTTTGGTATGGCATGGCATGGCACTTTACTATTGTTTGGTTGACGGGAGGCAATAATGCACGACACAGATAATGTACGGCATGATATTGTACGAAATAATATTGCACAACATGATAATTGGTGTACATAACAATCACAGATCTACTACCTATAGATTTTCAATGAGCGTGGCTAGCTCAGTGCCTCTCGCTTCAACAAGGTGTGTTGCCACATTAAAATGATTTGCTATAAGTTAGGGTAATTTATCTACTATGATGGGTAGTGAATCTTCAATGAGTACTTTGGAAACAATACTACCTTTTAAATATTTCTATTTTATACACTATCTGCTGCAACCCGCGGTGCTACCTGCAATTTTCTGGGAAGAAAAGTACGTTGTCTGTCCTCATGACACACCCTATCGTCCTGACAAAATTTGACTTAGCCCATGATCTAAGAAAACAAGGTCTAGCAATCTGGGAGTGGTCCCGCAATGACGTCACTGTCCAGTTGCCACTTTATTCAATCAGCTGTTACGTGGTGTATCGTCATCTCTCTCGAACCTGTTGTAAATTGACATCATGACATCATTGCGGGACGCCTACGTAAACATTTTTTCTCGAATTGCTATACCTGGCGGAGTATATTATTATACCATGACTTAGCCGTTTCCTCGTAAAAAAACAGACAGAAAGTTACAAACTTACTTGCGTTTTTATTATAATTATTTGTTAGGATTAGAATATAGTACTAGAAAAAGGGTTGTAAAGTAACCATAGCATGATTTTTTTTGATTAATTAAAAATAATAAAAAAGTCAAAGAGTTAAAACGGAAGGGCAAAGGAAGGGCCCCCATGCAACAAACGTTAAACGTATTTTTGGATTTGTTCTAGTGTAAAAACGGTAATCCGTACAAGCGTCAAATTTAGCGGATTATAGTGAACATAAGTAAAACAACAAATAATAAACACTGACCAAGTGCGAGTCAGTGACAAATTTCTGTTTACCACAAAGCTAAGCAACGTCAGGCGCGGTCGGTACTTGGATGGGTGACAGCCTGGGCGTGATGTTGTCTTTTTGCACAACTTTTTGTATTTTGTGATTGTAAAGAACTCTCAGCGCGCGAGCCCGACTCGCGCTTGGTCAGTTTAGTTTTTTCATGAATGGAATTATGTATAACATTCCAAATAATTAGATAAATAGACTCTTTAATGTTTACAGTACAAATTTCACGAACAGCGCGTAGCTTTTTGAATCGGTTCGCCGAAATCGCCTTTTGCATTTCCAGCTTCATAACTGTGGCCTCATTAATATATATTTAATATTAACATTCACCATATTCATATGGGCAAAAAGGGTCGGTATTTTGGACTTCTTGCAATGTGCCAGCTTTTTTCAGCAATGTGACAGGATCAGTTGGAAACCTGCAGAACGAATAATTTATGTTAGTTGCGGTGGGTAATTTCTTTCATAAACTGGCAACATACATAATTTATTTTCTAAGTGAATAATTTGATAAAATTCATAGAATTAGACCACAAATCGACCTAAAAACTGACTAATTATGAATAAAATATTTGCGAATTGATATCCTGAATTTATTTAGGTGATCGTCACAAGCTTTATATGTTTACTTACGTGTGAAATGATATTTCATCGTATTTTCGCTCACTGCGCTTCTTGCAGCCCAAAATGCTACAACCAACCATTGTAAAATATCTTTTACAATTATTTCTCAGAGGAAACACGCATTTATCACATTTAATCACCAAAAAAAGGCAATAAATATAATTCAGACCCGTTTTGTTTGTCACTGATTATTACAGATTTTGACACTTGAGGTACCAAAAACAGGTCACGCCGATAAGGACAACAAAATCTATTTATGTCCTTTTCGTACTTGTGCTGAGCCATATCAAGTTGTCTCTTTCACTAAAATATATTGCCGATCTGGTTGTGTATATCTGTGATAACAATGGAATATCATGCTGTGCAATATTATGTCGTACAATATCATGCCGTACATTATTGACTCTGTTTAATAATGTACACCCCGATTTTGTACAACATGATAATTGGTGACCATAAAAATTCAAAACTGAAGCTTCGTTTAGACGTGGAAATTCCACGTTGAGTGTATTAGGTAGAAATTAGTGACAGATCCGACACAGAGCACCCCGACTTGAGTATGTTAGATTCGAAATGGGTCACAGAACTGACACAGAGTACCCCGACTCCACCTAGTCTTGTGGTCCCTACCCCTAGAGTGTATAAAGCGCGGGAACCAGAAGCTCAAGGGAGGTCCTGAGTGAGAGCGAGCCATAAGAGACCGAGCGGAGAGAAGGGGGGAGGTGGCGAGCGAAGCGAGCCGGTGACCTCCGTAGTGAAGCAAAGGTCGAGTGTGGCGAAGCGACACTCAGGGGCGACCGCAAGAGCTTCGTGGAGCCCACCTGGAGTCATACTTGAGTTGGTTAGGTTCGAAATGAGTGACAGATCTAACACAGTTAAACGAAGCTTCAGCTTCTTATCATGCCATACATTATCTGTGTCGTGCATTATTGCCTCCCGTTGGCGCCAAAACTCCTACAGGTCGTTGATTTGACAGCTTAGTTTTTTTCCGACCATAGACAGGCTAAAGCTAATAAAGCCATACCGCCTCGTCTTACACTGTCAATGTTAGGACTATAATACTATAGCATAGATTCAGTATAAGTACTATAGCAATATAGCAATACCCAATATGGTAAATCTTTCAATATGGCATTCAAATAAACAAAATTAAAAACATTTGATTAATAAGCCAGCCAGGTTTGACGCTTGTACGCTTGTACGTATTACCGTTTTTACATTTGCATTAATACAAAAATACGTTTGGTGTATGGGGACGTCCATTTCATTTTTACTCTTTAATTATTTCTTATGTATTCCGCTGCAACATTACATAACCTGTGAAAATTTCAACTGGCTTTTTATTACGGTTTGAAAGATACAGCCTTTAATAGGTAGGACAGACAAACAGACAGACATACAGACATCGAAGGCTTATTAATTAGGGTTCCGTTTTTCCCTTGGGTACAGAACCCTAAAAACATATTTTAAATTCAAATGGATTCCCGATCCAGGCACTCAACTCAAGTTAACTCGAATAAACATCTTTTTGATTACTATAGGATTTGTTTGTCAAGTCAACTCAAGTTACTCATCTACTCAAGTTAACGCGGTTTGGGTCAAACCCTAGTTTGCCCATCTCTTAATGGCACATAGTTTTTTTTGTTTTGAAACTATAGTAATGGGTTACAAAAAAAGAGCTTTATTTGTTTTAGTGGTTATTATTATTTTATCTCCTCAATGAATTAAAGTTTTTCCTATTATATGAAAGAAAGATTCTTCTTTTTCGATTCGTCCATCTCTCAGAATTCACTGTTTATATCTCAGTAACATCATAATGTCTCTGTTGCTTGGCAACGAACTCAGTCTCTATTCTTTTTATCTTAAATACTTAACTAGCGACTATTATAATGTCTGACATATTTCAAATATCTTCACTCATCTCTCTCTTATTCAACATAACTCAAATACTTCCATGGTGTCTATTATTTCTGTCTCAAATAGGTCACTGGCGTCTATTGTTTCTGTCTCAAATACTTCACTGGCGTCTATTGTTTCTGTCTCAAATACTTCACTGGCGTCTATTGTTTCTGTCTCAAATACTTCACTGGCGTCTATTGTTTCTGTCTCAAATATTTCACTGGCGTCTATTATTTCTGTCTCAAATATTTCACTGGCGTCTATTGTTTCTGTCTCAAGTATTTCACTGGCGTCTATTGTTTCTGTCTCAAATATTTCACTGGCGTCTATTGTTTCTGTCGCAAGTACTTCACTGGTCTCGACTGCTTCAGTCACGAGGGCTTTGATCCTCTTTTTATTTAAGTTTTCGGCTCCCGCACCTTTCTCAGCGCCTCTCTTTCTGGCGCGACGTATATGGAGATGCACGCCTCGTATGTGTTCGTTTAGAGATGCACTAAGTAGGAATCCTTTACCACAGATATTGCAACGGTAGCTTCGTTCGCCGGTGTGACTCTGCAAAGATTATTGTCTTGTCAAAATTTGCATCACCTCATCAGAATCAGAAATAATGTATTGTAAGAACTGAGTACAAGATGGTAAAACATAGTGATATCAACATTCTGCCCTATACAAGAGAAGAATAACAAAGTATTATGCTACTTATAAACTTGGTCCCCACTCTAGGACTAGGCTCGTGGGGCCTTAAAACAAATTAACAAAAATGATATAACTATATTCTGCGCCGTGGAAGCCGTGGTAGCACATTTGGGAGACCGTTAGACTTGAAAGCGTGAGGACGCGGGTTCAACGCCCGGGCCCGTAGCAATGAGCTCTTTGGAGCTTATGTACGGATTTTCATACCACTGGCATTTCGGTGAAGGAAAACGTCATGAGGAAACCTGCATACGTACGCAGAAGGAATTCAATGGCGTATGTGAATCCACCAACCCGCACTGGGCCAGCGTGGTGGATATGGCCCAATCACCCTTTCGGGGGTAGGCTAAAAGTCCAGCAGTGGACTGTTAAAAGGCTGATTATGATGATATTCTACGAAAATACGATACACATATAATCTCGAAACACAAATACGATCACAAATAAAAAAAAAAAACTCGTTTAACTAAATAAAAAACATATCATCAATATATAATTTTTAGAAACTTTTCAGTATCATCATAAGATAAGGATGGAAGCCACCTTTGAACAATGCGCTTTGCCTGGTTCACCGAAATGTATTTGAAATTTTTAACAATTTTGTTGTCAACAAAATGGTATCAGAAAGTTAGGAAGTTTTTGAGCGAATTCGGTATGAACAACGGCACGGGGAGTTCTGAAGGTGCGATCTTTTTTGTTTCTCGCGGTAGTCCGGAGATTAGGACTTTGGTAATAAAAACACGAAGGATAAATAGTTGACGGACATTTAAACGTTTAGCATTTCACGTTTAGTTCACGAACAATAAGAAATTTGTAGCGACAACAATGAACGAACGAATGGTCCACACGCAAAAAAGAGCGACAAGATCATTTGGAAGGCAAATTCCACTAAAGGCATTAAGTCAGATTAACGCCAGATGCGTTACGCCACCTTATCATATCTCCCTTGTCTGATCTGAGGTTGAGTAAGACTGGATAACCGCCCCCCGCCACATTTCACTCACCTTCATATGCGCGTAGAGATTGGATTTAGTCGTGTATGTCTTCTCGCAGTGATTACAGGACAAGGTGGCGGGGAAGTGTCTCAAGCGGTGGTCCTGCATCAGGTAAGAGCTTCGGTACCGCTTCGAGCAGATATCGCAGGCGTACGGCAGAGCACCCGTGTGGATGTGCATATGATCACGGAGCACATGCGGTTGCTGGAAACAATTTGCGAATTATTCTAAAGGTGTTTATAAAGTTTGCGATACACTGGTCAATACTGCATACTACATACAGTTATAATCTAGGTGTCTTCAACTTACGAGTGAATCGGTTTCTTCTAGGCAAGCGTGCTCCATCGTAGATCGCATCATCGCTTAACATCAGGCTAGATGGTGGTAAAACGCAAGCCAATTATTAATAAAAACAAAAAATCAATGCGTCAAGCCTTCAAAACTTGAATTTATTACTGTTTATTCGTCAAAGCCAAGATAACTTATTTGGGAGATCGCTAGACTTGAAAGCCGGTTGCAGGTCGCGGGTGCAAATCCCGGGCCATAACTCAAACAAAATTATGAAAAATGTATGGGTTTTCGATGTTATCAAATATTACTGATACGAAAGGTTTTTTTTATATTTTTATTATTTTAGAGAAACTAATGGCCATAAATAACAGAGTTATTATTCTAATTCGCAAGAGACAAAGAAGCCATTTAAAAGTTTCTATAAATAAATAAATAAATAAATAAATATTCGGGACATTTTTTCACACACGGTCATCTGACCCCAAAACTAAGCAAAGCTTGTGATATGGCTGCCAGAGACTGATATACATACATATATAGTTTTAAATACATACTTAAATAGATATTAACACCCAGATATAGAACAAACACAAATGTTCATCACATAAATGTTAGTCCTAGGCGGGAATCGAACCCACGCCCCAAGCTCAGAAGGCAGGTTCACTACCAACTGGACCAACGGGCTATCTATATATTATATGAACGCTTAATACATGTGCATATAATAATAAACCGGCCAAATGAGAGTCGGGCTCGCGCACCAAGGGTTCCTTTTATTATTTTAGAGAAACTAACGGCCATAAATAACAGAGTTATTATTCTAATTCGCAAGAGACAAAGAAGCCATTTAGAAGTTTCTATATTATATGAACGCTTAATACATGTGCATATAATAATAAACCGGCCAAATGAGAGTCGGGCTCCTGCACCAAGGGTTCCGTACCATCACATAAGTTCTTAACTACTAAATGTACAAAAAGTAGTGCAAATAGACAACATCGCGCCCAGGCGTCATCCCATCTAAGTACCAACCGCGCCGTACGTTGCTTAACTTGGTAATGAACAAAAATTTGTCACGTACTCTCACTTGGCGATTATTTATTATTTGTTGCTATACTTTAGAGTGCGTATTATAATCATGCCAAGTTTGACGCTTGTGCGTATTACCGTTTTTACATTAGAGCTAATACAAAAGTACGTTTTTGGGGCCACCCCCCCTTTGTTTTTACTATTTTATTATTGGTTGGTTAATCCGCCGTAACATTACCTATTCTGTTAAAATTTCAACTGGCTATAAAAATAACGGTTCGAAAGATATAGCCATTAATAGGTAGGACAGACAGACGGACAGACAGACAGATAGAAATCGTAGGCTTAGTAATAGGGTCCCGATTATACCCTTTGGGTACGGAACCCTAAAAACGTTGAACTGACTATTGTTTACAAAATGAAAACAACGCGGGTTGAAATGACTATTTTTTTGGTAAATTATAACAAAGTGTGGGTTGAAATGACTAATGTTTGCAAAATAAAAACAACACGATTTAAATATTTGTTATTGTTTAAAAGACAACCTGAGTGTGTTTCACACAATTTTAATGGACGCCAGCCTAAAAGAGTTAGAAACAAGTAAACAAAAGCTAAATCAAGCCCGTTGCGACTTTTTGCTTTTTGAGAACTACGTCTGTGGTCTGTCTTAGTTGGATCAATGCAATATTTTTTTTTAGGTTTTCGCGATATTTTATCGTCATCAGCCAGAGGACATCCGCTGCTGACCATAAGCCTGCCATCTGCATCCACTAGATCAAAAGTCACTACTTATTTTAATTGTTTTTGTGGAGTGAATCTTCTGTACTTGTACTAATATGTATTCTGTGGTAATAGTTAACTGTGAAAACTCTTACACAGCAGATGACTGTGGTAATGTAGTTAAATTTCTCTCGCGAAATCATAGGACACAAAAAAGAGGTTGTCTGTAAAGTCGGTTTACGGACGATAATTGTACGGGATAACGCTTAGGCCGATCGTGCCTCTCTATCGCTTGTTCCGCGCTCTCGCTTGCACGTGCGGCTCAGACGGAACGTGACAATTCTTCGTGCGTGCAGCCGGCGTTCATCGATTTATAAGACGTTATCACGTCAAAATGCGGTACACTGGGTTTTAATACAACTTGACGTGCTCGCGGTTTCTATCTTAATAAAAGTCTGGTCCGTTCTATATACGTTCTCTCTTACACTAAATCCAATGCCGCAGATGTCACAGAGTTGTGTTTTCTTGTCAGCATACAATATGTTCATATCTTCTTTGGGGTGCTCTCTCTTGAAGTGTAGCTTTAACCAGCCGAAACTCGTGCCCACTTCGTTACACTGGAAAAAATTGTCTTTTGAAACATGGTATTTAATACCTACAATTTTAGTTTAAAGCTTCGACCTTAAAGTAATAAATTTTTGGCCAATTTGTGTCTTCTCTAAGCTCTTCTACGTACAATATTTTGGTTAATCCACCGTAACATTACATAATCTGTAAAAATTTCAACTGGCTATCTATTACCGTTCGAAATATACAGCCGTTTAAAGGTAAGACAGACAGACAGACGAACGGACGGACAATGTAGGCTTAGTAATAGGGTCCCGTTTATATCCTTTGAGTACGGAACCCATAAAAACTACGTTTTGCATTTATTATTATTCATTTATATATTACTAGCTGCGCCCCGCGGTTTTACCCGCGTAGTGATGAAAAATGGTGTTGGTGATGATAATGAAAAGCCGATGTCACTCTCTGGCTCTTGAACTATACCCATGCAAAAAATCAGGTCGATCCGTTGTTCCGTTGCAGCGTGAAAGAGGAACAAACAAACCAACAAACCAACAAACAAACACACTTTCGCATTTATAATTTTAGTATGATAACGGCATTTAACACAATGTTTGAGAAAATTGCACAAGCCAACTTAGCATGTTTGTACCAATATTATCCATCAATAGTGTATTAAACAATACTCACCACCCGACAAGTATGTATCGCAGGCTTGTGTCCAAGATACATGCGCGGTTTACGGTTGCGATTTTTTGATCTACAAATAAAAATATATAATATTAGGACATTAGATGTAGGACAGACAGCGTATCCTCATTAGTGTTAGTTTGTATACTTGTAGTTTTGTTCCTAGTTACGTTGTCAGTTTGTAAGAACAGGGGCCTTACGGACAACTGCTATTACAGGCACCTAATCCGCTCAGTTGGAAAATCACGCGACCGCAAACCTTATCGCGCCCAGATACGGTTTGCGGTCGCGTGGTTTTCCCACTGAGCGGATTAGGTGCCTGTAATAGCAGTTGTCCGGAAGGCCCCAGAGCTGCGCCCCTCTCGTCTCTGTTGCTCGAGCTTTTCTCAACCCTCGCACGGGATGTCACAGTCACTTCAGGATATCCCAGTACTTAAGTTATTATTTTATGACTCGTATCTGTATCGCAGTTGTGCATAAAAATATCGTTTTTTGTTGTTTTGCTTAATCTATACTAATATTATAAAGTGGAAATATTTGATTGTTTGTTTGTTTGCATTGAATAGGCTCCGAAACTACTGAACTGATTTGAAAAATTCTTTTACTTTTGGGAAGCTACACTATCCCCGGGTAACATAGGCTATAATCTATACCCGTGCGAAGCTGAGGCGGACCGCTAGTATGTTATATAATTATTTATTTGTACGCGCACGCATCGAGCGTGACTTCACTTGCCGGGCCCAACAAAATACCAGCGCTGGTTGTGTACAACTAGCAACAAGCTGAGTTGAAGCCAGTTTTTGTGATAATGCAACTTGTTTTCTTATTTTTAACCGATATCAAAATAGAAGGGCATTCTCATTTTTTTTTTATATTTGTTAACTCTGAACTCCTTTATTTATAAATAGTTTTATTTATTTATTGAACGCATATACTTTCAGAATGACCCCATAGAAATTTTATCAAATTGGTTTAGTAGTTTGGTTTTAAAATCCAAATAACTAGAAAATTCTATTACTGGGATGACAATGGTCATTCATGTAACCGAAATTACGTATTAAACTAATTTTGTGAAGTCGGTTTATTAATTAAATTAATTTAAAAATAAATGAATTAATAAATATTTACTCCATTGTTACAAAATAAACTTTTCTTATTTCTAATCCTTACTAATATTATAAAAGAGCAAAGAATTCGCTTTCTGTCCGGATGTTTGTTCGCTTTTCACGACGTAACGGCTACACCGATGTTAACGAAATTTGGCAGAATAATAGTGTTCATCATAAGGGCGGACATACGGTACTTTTCCCTTCGGAAAATGCAGATCAACTGGAAAATCGCGGGTAACACCGTGGGATTCAACTACTTGGTGTTGGCCTTGCTTCTAATTCTTATTCAAAGTGGGGGTGATATGACCTGCACTGACATCCCGCTTGGGGTGTATTGTGCATTTGCCTGCCAGCCTACACAAACCAGCTGATCTCCCTAAAATAACGAAGCACGGCTTTGGGTCGCTCTACCCCTATTTCGCCAGGTGTTGTGGTATTGGAGACTTGTTGTTGTTGAGTTTCTTCAAGGAGTCTCGACCTTAATCGTATATATTCTGTGGGCTTGCAAATCTTGCAATGCAGTAATACATGCTCCACGGTCTCGTTCTCCTGTAGACAGCCTCGGCACAGAGGGCTGTCTGTGGCTCCAATTTTGTATGAGTGATAGTTTAGGTCATAATGAACCGTGCTTATGAATTAAACAAATACAAATGATATCACATACATCGTGTATCTGGGTAGACCAGTACTGGTTTGAGCCCGTGGGCGGCCCTTCACACGAGGCTCGTGCACGTGGTACACATGCGCATCGTACACCTGCAATACAATTATTTCACACTTAAAATACTTAATGGAAACAAGGGACAGACAAACCTAGATGTAAACATACGCAGTCAAACACACTCTGCGCATAGAACACCGCAGGCTATGTTGCACTTATTGATTTAACAAGTATAAACAGAACATATTTAAAACCCCCGATAAAAGAGCTGATAATCTTCACACAGATGAACAGATTTTCTTGAATCATAGCTAAGAACGCTTCGGTCAAGTCAACTTTCACAAAACAATAAAACTAATTCAAAATCAATTCATCTGTTTGGGAGCTAAGACGTTACAGACAGACACACAGACACGTTAAACTTATATACCTCTTTTTGCGTCGGGGTTAAAATGTGTTATTTTTTCGCCTTTGGCAAATTATATGTCTTATTTTTCAATCGGCTTCAATAAAGGAGACTTTAACTGCGATTTTTGTGTGTGTCTTACGCTATTACTTCGCTGATTCAGAACCGATTTTAATAATTTTTTTTTTTTTTATTGAATAGGCTATAACTCTAGAATGGCCCCAATTAAAGAAAATATTACACATCTAAAGGTGGAATATTAGGTCATGAATACCGCTCATATTGGGGAATGAATACCGTTTATGGAAACGGAAGTCAGTTTTTATATTTTACTAGCGGTCCGCCCCAGCTTCGCACGGGTATAGATTATAGCCTATGCCAGCCGGGGATAGTGTAGCTTCCCAACAGTGAAAGAATTTTTCAAATCAGTTCAGTAGTTTCGAAGCCTATTCAATGCAAACAAACAAACAAACAATCAAATCTTTCCTCTTTATAATATTAGTATAGATAAAAAAAATAGAAGGCATTCATTAAGGTGGTACGTTTCACCTATGGAGGTAAATTCAAATTTCAATCAGTTTTTTTGTCCTTGTAACTAGGCCGGGTAATTATTGTAAAATGACACAAAATGCGCAAATCGTTGGTTGTTTTTTACATTAACATGTACAGTTATTTAACAGTAACGTACCACATTACTTACATTTGTCAATAAACTGTTTGAAACAGCAAAAATTTTTTTATTTACAAATGTAAGTAATAATGTGCATTAGAGATAAATAGCTTTACATGATTTTGTAAAGAATAATAATCAATTTGCGCAAACATCATGATCGTTTACAATAATTACCCGGCCTAGCTACAAGGATAACAAAACTGTTTGGAATTTGAATTTCCCGCCATACGTGAAACGTACCACCTTAATTACGTGAGCACATAATGTAAGGGAAGCGGTCCAGTAAAAACTCATCAAATCTCATTTAAACATAACGGACTCTCATTTAATTACATTATACAGATTATAAAAATAAAATAAAACTTTAATGGTGGGTCCCATTTTCTCGCAAAGGGAAAGGGGACGGACAAATTAAACGAAAACTGCTTGCGTATTTAATTGATGCTTCTAAATTGGTTATTTACCTCTTGTGAGAGCAGCGTGACGTCACACTCGTCACATCGCACGCCCTCTGTGTCCTTGGGTACAGTTGTTTCCTTTAGTACAGTGCAGTGATAAGAGTTTTTCTGATGTACTATCAACCCAATAGGTGAGCGGAACCCGCGACCACAGCGCTCACAAATATTTCTTCCTAGCTGGTGAACCTTGCCTATATGGCGGCTGTACACGGAAATACTCCTGCAGGAACAATTAATCAAATAAATAATACTTGCGCACTGAGTTACCACTTTGAGTGGAACTAAGACATTAAACTAATGTTGTATATTATGGTGACGAGTTTATTTGCGCGATAAAATCCGGAACGTAGATATTGGGCAAAGAACCAGAGTCACCGACATAGCTGTTAAAATTTGCAAGTTGAAGTGGCAATGGGCAGGCCACTTCGCTCGAAGAACTGATAACCGATGGGGAAGAAAGGTTCTTGAGTGGAGACCACGAAACAGAAGACGCAGCGTAGGTAGGCGTCCCACTTGATGACCGATGACATAGTGAGAGTCGCCGGCATCCAGTGGATGCAAAAGGCAGGCTGTCATTCAGTGTGGAGGTTAAAGGGAGAGGCCTATGTTCAGCAGTGGACGTCTTCTGGCTGATGATGATGATGATGGTGTCAAGTTCGTTAGCATCCTGTGAATTATAGGCACCTCTTGATACGGATCCCGTTAGAAATTGCTCCTGAAAATAGAATAACGTTTATGGTTAGTACAAAAATCCCATAGAGTAGTCCCAAGTGAGTTATTCTTTTTAAAGTAATGTTAAAAAAGAATTAGCCATTTCGTTCTCAAGTGATGCACTCAGACTTACCAACGAACAGCATTTTTTTATGAAGATAATCTTTATACTGCCGCGTAAACGCTCCTAGTTTATTATTTCGCTGTTTTATTTCGAAAAGAAAGATCGACTTAAATAGAGCGATTGCGGTCAAGTCACTTGATTAATAAACAAATTGTTTTTATACGAAAATATGTTTTTTATGTTTTTTTTTTTAATAAAATAATTTAATAACTAAATTTTATTTAAAAAAACAAGCTTTTAAAAAAAAAATTGCAGCCATTTTGAAAATATTACAATATTGAGTATTGCATATTGTATTGGCACCATAACTAAAGATGTATACAAAATTTTACCACAATCTGCATGGAGGAACTGGTTTTAATTCAGATTGCATGATTTGATTTAAATTTGATTTAAACTAACAAACATTGCATGTTTTATAGAAGCTTGTAATAACAATCTTCTAGTACTACACCACATGAATCATATTCTTAAAACAGTCAAATATAATTTGTGCATAAGAAAAACAACACATGGTTTGCATTAAATTATATTTTTTTGGAAAAGAAAAACACGTGGGTCGAAATGACTATTATTTTGCAAAAGAAATACACATGGGATCAAATGACTAAGCCGTACTGGTCTTCAATCAATACCATAATATTCAGAATTACTTTATGCGCATCAAATTGCTTCTATCGATAGTACGATGTATGGAAATAAAAACAGAATAAGCTGTACGCAGTAGATTACCACAATATACACATTATTTTACTAAATATGCACGGACATTTGGTTTTTATGGTTCCGTACTCTAAGGGTAAAAACAGGACCCTATTACTAAGCCAACGCTGTCTGTCTGTGTATCAGTCTGTCTGTCCGTCCTACCTTTAAACGGCTGCATCTTTCGAACCGTAATAGATAGCCAGTCGGTGGAGTAACCTCCAGGCTTGACGGTCTTCTGCTAGCGTTTTCACATCCCTGTTTTCGTTTTCACCTTTATTGTTTAGAGTTTTAGACAACTTAAATCAAACACTCACTTGTATGTGACGTTGCATTCTTCACAATGATATTGTTTCCCTTCGTGCCACCCGAAATGATTTTCCATTGACGTTCTGAAATATCCACAAGCTACATTATATTAAAAACATTTAAAAATGGCCAAGCACGTGTCGAGACACGCTTATGGTAGGGCTCGATAAATAAAGCCATCCAATTGTAATCACATTCAGAGTTAAGAAATAGGTGCTTAACATCGGATAACAGTTATATGAATTAGTTTTATCATCGCATCAAAACATTTACTATGAGAAAAGCCAAAGAGCCAAAGAGAAAACTGCATGGGGATTTTTTTTTACTGTATCTCCTATGCTGTCCCACTTAAGATAATAAAATAAAATATATATATGTCGGCGGGACATCAGGGTTGGGAGGGTTCAAGGAATCACGAGTCTCTTCGTCCATCGTGCATGATTCTTAGAAATAAACACGCTTCCGAGTTCTTTGGATCAATTGTATTCTTCCAGCAGTAATGCGTTACAAAATTACTTAAACTATCGCCGATGGAAACGGATTATAACCAGGATGATATTCAGTTGTTACTTCTCTGCCGGTCCGTGCAAAAGTGTCAGTCAGTCGTCCGATTAACAGAATGTTGTTGTTTACTTGTCACTCTCAAGTGACGTGTGCCAAGAACTGAAGTTGACTGTCTAATTCAACTGTGAATAAAATCAAAATAGCGCTTTCTATTGGCATTTGGCGGGTACAACTACTAGTTAAAGTCACGCGTCTTCGGTCAACTTGGGTGAACACACTGCAACATATATTTTTATTTTATTTTAAAATGTATATAAATATATTTTATTTATTATTATTCATTTTATTTTATACAGGGCCGGATTTAGGGGAGGGCAACCGGGGCGAAAGCCCCGGGGCCTCCACAAACGGGGGGCCCCCACAATAGAGACTTCGGAAAAAAAATCTTTCAAATTCCAACTAGTTAACACTAGTACCTAAGCATCTTTTCCTTTGATATTTGTTTTTTTTTGCTCTTTCATCTTTACCTACAGCCTACAGTACTTTATACATACATGATTATTTGATTATATTAATCTTAAATAACAGAAATCATTGATCTATATTTGTTCACTCCAATCAGGCAATCAGATCAGTGAAATATCAAAATCTCAAATGGCCCTGATAAGCACTTCCAATTCACTACCCATCTTGAGGGAGTACCCCAATCGCTCGATTACGGGAAAGCACAAGACGCAAATCTGTCACCCAAGGAGAATTACAAAGTATCCGCCTTCATCCCAGTGGTTGACCAGCTATCTGTTTCTCTTACTGAAAGATTGCATGCCTATGAAGCTGTTCGCTCGAGATTTGGATTCCTGAATCACATCGAGAAGATGGATTCTGAAAATTTGCACGCTGCAGCAGAGACATTGGTGAAAGTGTATCCGGATGATTTAGAGCCTAGTCTTGGTAATGAGTTGGTTCAATTTGTGTCTTTGATTGACTCATACAAAAAGGAAAAGGACTATGGAACAGATCAATCGCCGGAACTTTTTTACTACCAAATTCTCGAAAATCAAAATTTCAGAGCTACATTCCCAAACCTCGAAATTACATTGAGAATGTATTTAGTTTTGATGGTAACAAATTGCACTGGAGAGCGCTCATTTTCAAAACTGAAAATTATAAAAAATAGGCTTCGAACCACGATGGGACAAAACCGTCTATCGAAGCTTTCTCTCCTGAGCATTGAAAGCGATTTACTCCGAGAACTGGATTTCAACGAAATCATCAACGATTTTTCGGCGAAAAAAGCTCGAAAGGTTCCGTTCGTTAACCCTAAAATTTAATTTCAGATAATTCTTGTTTCCGTTTATATTTATATGTGTTTGTTCAATACTAAGGGAATCTACTTGGTTTCACAATAAATTATTTATTGAAAACTCGCCTGAAATTATTTTTTTTACTTTATTTGTAAAATAATTTGGGGCGAGGGGGCCTCCGCTCCTTTGTTGCCCCGAGGCCTCTGGACCTCTAAATCCGGCCCTGATTTTATAATATGATAAACCAAATTGAAACAATGTAAAAAATTATTTAGTATGCTCTATCAGATTGTTGACGCAAAGGAATATAGTTTAGATTATAGTCATAATTGGTGAAGAAATGATCTAATAGCCATTTGAATATAAAAAATTGTTTTTGTATGAGCAATGTGCACATTGTAGAGCGTGTCGACACTTGCAGGGCCCAACAGAATACCAGCGCTGGTTGTGTACAATTATAGATCTATGGTAGAACTGATCAGTTACCAGTAGTAGTATTGGGTGCATATTGTAATCAGTTACCTGTGGTATGTTACGAGAGGACACAACTTGCACTTGTACACCGCAGTGTGGAGGTGCTTTTTGTATTTTCCTTTTTTAGGTTTAGGGTACCATAACTTGCATATTGGACAGCAGACACGGTCTGGATTTTCCTGCAACATTGCAAACATGGTACTTTACAATATTTCTTTCTAAATAGCCAATATTTATTGTGATATAGGCAAACCAGCCTATGCTGCTCGCCTATCAAATAAAAAAATATAATGAACCGCGAGCAACTAGGCCAAAATTGAAAGTGCACTATGGAAATAGGAATTATTATGGGACACGTACTAGGAGGTGGATAGTGCCAAGACTGTGTAATGATCTGCCAGCGGAGTTTGAGGAGAAGTTTTTGGACCAGGATTGGATATAAGGTTGCATTAATGAAGTTGCTGTTGGATAGAATGACTTATATAGAAGATAAATTATTATAGTAGTCGATACTACTCAACAGTGATTTTTAATTAATTTTGTTGTTGAATTGTTGTTCATATTCTTTCTTTGTTGTGGATTCTTGGCGCTGTCCATTCCTGGTGTTCCCATGATAACTCTTTGTTGCCAAATAATTATATTCATATACATAATCCAATATTATAATTTTATAATTAGTATGTCAGAAATGTTGTGTTCCTACTCATTGATGATGAAATTTGTAGATATCGCAGAGTAGACAATCTATCTGCCTACAAACTGCTATGCAGTTTCGCAGAGTTGTGTAACAATAAAATAACATAATAATATGTTATTCACTAAGATAAATAATAAATAAAATAAAGTAAATTACAAACAAATTAATAAATCAAGTTTATTTGTTCAAAATCATCTACAAACACAGCTAACACAAACACTCTAGTGGCGAAGGCTCTATACAAGCCGATTCCCATTGGCTTCCCTAACCGGATCTATTGATATTATTATTGATTATATATCACTACATAGTATAAAACAAAGTCGCTTCCCGCTGTCTGTCCGTCCCTATGTATGCTTAGATCTATAAAACTACGCAACGGATTTTGATGCGGTTTTCACCATCAGTTAGATAATTTTTACGGAAGGTTTATATATGTAACAAGCACCCCGACCTGGCTTCGCACGTAAGTTACACCCGTGCGAAGCCGGGCGGGCGGGTCGCTAGTAATATATATTTTAGGATCTCGTACCCAAAGGGTAAAAACGGGACCCTCTTACTAAGCCTACGATGTCTGTCTGTCCTACCTTTAAACGGCTGTATCTTTATAACCGTATTAGATAGCCAGTTGAAATTTTCACAAAATATGCAACACTACGGCGGATTAACTAACAAATAATAAAAAAGTCAAAAAATACCCATACAACAAACACATTTTTTTAACGTATTTTTGTATTAGCTCTCATGTAAAAACGGTAATACGTACAAGCGTCAAACTTGACATGATTATAGTACACACTCTAAAGTATAACAACAAATAATAAATAATGGCCAAGTGCGAGTCGGTGACAAGTTTCTGTTCAATACCAAGTTATAACTGGTAATTTCGTTATCGAAATTTGTGTTGTGAGGGGGTGGTACGGGACCCTCAGTGCGCGAGCCCGACTCGCTCTTGGCCGGTTTATTTTATAATCAAGTACCTCATTCCTTCAAAAACAACTGAACTTTGTACTAAGAGAACGCCTTTTCAATGCCGGCGCAAAACGACGCCGCCACGCGTACAAGTCGGTACGAACCCTAAAAACTATAAAATGTAACTTACATTAATGCCATTTATCTTTGTGATACTTCAAATATTTACCTCTCGGAGTGAAGGCAGTTTCCCAGCAGTGCGAACATGACAGGCTGATAATGAAAAATATTAAGATAAAACTTACATTATGCCATTTGTCTTTGTGATACTTCAAAAATTTCGCATTCTTCATCACTTGGTAGCAAATCTCACACTTGTGCTCAGCGTTCACATAGCACTCGTATGTCTTCCTTCTCTGGAACTCTTCCAACTTCATCTCGTGGGTTGTTAGATACTCTATGTCAAACATTGACTCGTATGTTTTATCGCTTTCTATGGTTTTACGATTTTTAGAGGTTGATATTTCTTGTAAACTATTAGAATTATTCTCGTTTTGTGGATCATCATTTTCATCATCAGCGAGCATTTCATCGTTATCTATGACTTCATTTTTGTTAGTGGTTAACGTTTCTTGTATGTTAACAGAATCATTTTCATTTTGTGTATCGTCATCGCTGCTGTCATTGCTGTATGTTGGATCACATATTGATTCCACTTCTTTATTGTATGCATTAAATATCAATTCTTGCAATGTGGAATTCATGTTTTTTTTTTCTTTTTCATTACACACATCAGGCTGTGTCTTTGCTTGCAACCTGATCTCGGTTACAGTCTTGGGGTTTGCTTCCCATACACCGAGGGATGAGGGAGGCAGCAGTTTGTGAAGGGCGTGTTTTGGGTCTTTTATCTGGGAAACATAGGAGATTTTACACGTGTAACTTTTTACCAAATTAATATTTTTTTATTTGTATACCTATTGAATGTCGGTGCCATCCAGCTTCACGACCACACAACCATTGTTAGAAGACTTAAAACACCAAAACCGTTCAGTTTGCATAGTGAAAAACTAATTATGTTCCAGACAATTTCTTAGTTTCTACAAGAATATATTGTCTTTTTCATAAACTCCTGATAAAAGAGCTGATAATCTTCAAACGGCTGATAGATTTTCATGAGTTATAGCTAAAACCACTCTCAATCAAGTTACCTGTCAAACAAACAAAATCCTTTTAGCTGTGTAGTAGCTACGATCGCACAGACAGACATACAGATACACATGTTAAGCTTATAATTATAGCTTTTTGATTCGGGGGTTAAAAATTACGGTGGAGCTTCACTAATCCATTGGTACATTGGCACGTCCAGTAGTATGGCAGTCTCCCATCCCCTCGCGCGCATTTTACATAATACATCGAATATATTTTATTCTTCACTCACAATTTTTCAAGACCTCTTGAAGTCAAGTCAAGTCTTGAAATATTCCTATTAGCTTACCTCTCCCGACATCCAGTCTCGATATATCTGTGATGCCTTCAAACATTTTTGTTTGAATTTATAGAATTTAGTCAGAAGGTACTCGCATTCTCCACAGTAGAATGTGTTCGCGACCAGAAGCTGAAATACAAGCATAGTTTGACCTATTTAACATAATAATAGTATCTCTGAATAATGTCCGCAATTTACTATCCAAAAATTGGTTTGACGGTACCTCTGAACTAAGGAGTTTTATAAATAAGAAAGGTACTTCTTTTATATATTTAAATAAATAAATGTTCGGAACATTTTTGCACACATGGTCATTTGACCCCAAACTTAGCAAAGCTTGTGATATGGCTGCAGACTGATATACATACACTATAGTCACTTTATAATTATATAGTTTTAAATAAATACTTAAATAGATATTAACACCCAGATATAAAACAAACACAAATGTTCATCACATGAGTGTTTGTCCTAGGTGGGAATCGAACCCACGCCCCCAAGCGCAGAAGGCTGGTTCACTACCAACAGAACCAACGGGCTATCTGCCTCCGCAGAATGTCTCCACAGTAACATTGTAAAAAGCATGAAAACAGTAAATTCTGATCACTTTTACCACCTTTTTGGAAGTAAGATTGAAGCTGGTAGTCAATATACCTAACTACAGTCAATTATTCTTTGCATTATTTAACTGTTTGAATTTTTTCCTTTCTCAGTATTTTATGTTTATATTTACTTCTTTAAGGTGTAAGCGCACGCAACATTTCTTTTTCTATATCCTGTTAGGACCTCAAGATACAGGCTTAGCCTAGTTTGAGGCCCTAACGAGACTTATATTAAAATAGGTTACTTTAAATACAGAAAAAAAATAACAAATCCTGTAGTGTAAAAAAAATAGAAATAAAAATAAAAATAGCGGAGCGCTACTAGTAAAAAATAAAGTAAATGTATTTAACTTACTGTGAAACCGCACAATTCGTCGTGAAACTCTGATAGTCCGTTCCTAAGTTTGATCGGTCTATCAATGCGCAAGCAGATTAAACAGATATCCATGCTCACAAATTATTTATGAAGTGAATGTAATGGAAAATGATAAGATACCTAAAAATTAGGTATGATTCCATTTATAAGAAAATCCCGAAAATACACTGATTATTATAATTCTGGTAATAATAATACGGTTTTATTATATTTAATGCCGATCAAAGACTACTGATGCCGATGTTGTCCGTTCTTTTTTTGTTAAAATTTTCATGACCGTGGGTTCAACGTCCTTTAGTCGTAATCTTAGGCAGTTCACTTTGTCTAAATAGCGTCAAACAAGTCGTAGTCACAGTCGAAGTCAAGCTAAATAAGTCACGTTCAAGTCAAACTCATGCCCCTGTAAAGTGGTGGAGACTTTACAAGAGGCTCCTATGGAGTTTTGGAAACAACACGACAAGACACGTTTCGCCTCGTTATATCACTTGCCCACACTCGAGCACGTTAACGAGCACTTAATGAATAATAAGTCACCATTTAGTACACATTAACACTCGAAAATACACAAGTTTAAGAAAATAATCCAACGAGCTGACATGTTTTCCATGTTGGCGCCAAAAAACCTTGAACTGTAGGTTGAATTGAAATCTACTATATAATGGACCCGGGTATGTCCTAAAACTGCGACCACAACTACCGGAGGATGGGCAGCAGCGTCCTATTAGTACACGGTGAACGTACTGCGATCCCCAAGCCGCCTGCCAAGCGTGGGGATTATGGCAGCACCCCTCTCTACGAGGGAGGCCTTTGTTCAGCAGTGGACGTTTACAGGCTGATGATGATGATGATGATATAAAAATAAGTCGGGTTTTCCTTCCTGACGCTATAACTACCGATTTCCACGGTTTTGCATTCGTTGGAAAGGTCTCGGGCTCCGTGAGGTTTATAGTAGCGAGGCCGAAGGCCGAGCTCTACGCGTACGAAGTAGCGGGATTCAGCTAGTATTCTATAAAAGTATGGTATATGCACGGTATATGCATATAAGTTTAGCAAAGATCTTGTTTATACCCATAGATTCAGTATAAGTACTTCTCCCTCTACGTTTATACCCTAAAGCTGTGCTAAACACAGAAGAGAAAAATTTTTCTACTTCTCTTTTCTGTGGTGCTAAAGCTCTCAATGCCCATGAAGTTTAGTCTTGTAAGGACAGGTATTTTTTTTCTTTTCTCTTGAGAGAATTTTGGCGTTGCACATCTGGTGTATTATTTTCAGGTTTTAATCAATTATCGTTAAACAAGTCAGTGTCAATCAGAGTAAGTCACGGTTAATTCCAATCCATGCCCCAAGTAAAGTGGTGGAGACTTTACTGAAGGCTTCTGTTCTGTGGAGTGTCGGAATCATCACTTTTTCCAACACAGAATCACGTCCACGAACAGTTAATGAATGTTAGTGCTCTAATAATACACATTCACGCTCAAAAATAAACACACAAGTTAGGAAAAATAAAAAATTGTGGGACTTGTTTTTGTTCACGTTGGCGCCAAAACTACTACAGGTTTTTGTTAGCTTAGTTTTTTTCGACCATAAGCAGGCTATTAAAGCCATACCGCGAAAGATGTGTACCTGTTTATTTGTGTTAAGAACTTGTCTTGTTGCTTGCGACGTCAATGAAGTCATGGGGCCCCGGGAGAATTTTCTCAGTAGTACAATACAATAATGATTGCTCATCTTATATGCGCCCCGCGGTTTTACTCCTTACTACGTACTCGTGACGTGAAGATCGGTCCAGCCCAAAGATCTTGTATATACCTTATTTTTTTTCTTTGGTCCAGCCGTATCGGCCATAGCCTCCATATTGTGGAACATACATACACACCTAATTTAGATGGTTTTGTGAAAACAGACAAATACTCTATCACGATATAGGGAAAAGTTACAATCAAATAAAAGATAACTAGAAAGTAAGTTACTGTTTAATTATATACATAACTTTGACACAGAAAACATAATAACACACCAACTTAGATAATTATATTTACACAAGTATAGGTGCCGGGTCAAAGAGAAACGTTAACCAAAACGACGACAAAAAAAAAATTGTGACATCTTTTCAATTACTTACAACTAGTGATTTGTTTGTCAAGTCAACTCGAGTTACTCGATCTACTCAAGTTAACTCAGTTGGGCTTAAGCCTGAGTTCGCTCATCTCTTACTAAACATAGTTTTTTTATACTTTGAAACTATAGATATACATAACTAATGGGTTGGAAAAAAAGAGCTTCCTTTGCTTTAGTGGTTATATATTATGTCTGACATATAACTACTAAAGCATCTGCCTGAGTGGGCGTTCCCCGATAGTTACAATCTGGGTGTTTTCAAGTCGAGAGTGAATCGGTTTCTTTCTAGGCAAGCGTGCTCCAACGTAGTCCGCATCATCGCTTAACATCAGGCGAGTTGGCGGCCAAGCGCAAGCCTATTAGCAATAATTTAAATAAAAAAGTAAAAAATCACTGGCGGTGTAGTGTTTCCGTCTCAAATACTTCACTGGTGTCTATTATTTCTGTCTTAAACTCTTAACTGCTATCAAGTGTTTCTATCTCAAATATTTCACTGCTGTTGCTGTCTATTGTTTCTGTCTCAAATACTTCACTGGCGTCTATTGTTTCTGTCTCAAATACTTCACAGGCGTCTATTGTTTCTGTCTCAAATACTTCACAGGTGTCTATTGTTTCTGTCTAAAATACTTCACTGGCGTCCATTATTTCTGTCTCTAATACTTTACTGGCGTCTATTGTTTCTGTCTCAAGTATTTCACTGGCGTCTATTGTTTCTGTCTCAAGTACTTCACTGGTCTCGATTGCTTCAATCTCGAGGACTTTATTCCTCCTTTTACTTAAGTTTTCGGCTCCCGCTTCTGTCTCAGCGCCTCTCTTTCTGGCGCGACGTATATGGAGATGCACGCCTCGTATGTGTTCGTTAAGAGATGTACTGAGTAGGAATCCTTTACCACAGATTTCGCAGCGGTAGCTTCGTTCGCCGGTGTGACTCTGCAAGTAGATTATTGTTTTGTTTAAATTTGCATCACCTCATCAGTATCAGAAATAGTTTATTGTAAGAACTGAGTACAAGATGGTAAAACATAGTGATATCAACATTCTGCCCTTTACAAGAGAACAATAACATAAAATGCTAATTTGTGCTAATTGTTGCTAATGGTGTTTAGTTAATATTCAAATTATATAGAAAGGTTTTGGCATTATCGTATTGGCCTCATATCAGACAAACAAGAGAAATATGGTAAATAAAGCCGGCCAAGTGCAAGTCGGGTTCGCGCACTGAGAGTTCCGTACCACCACAAAATACAATTATTATCAATTTAAAAAACCGACTTCAAAATCAGTAAATTGTTATGCAATGTCTATTCGGTGAAAGAAACGATATAAGTCGTCTAAGTAACTGAATACGTTGCTTAACATGGTAATGAACAGAAATTTGTCACCGACCCGCACTTGGCACGCTCCAAAAGGCAAGCTGTCGTTCCTATTTTTTTATTTATTTTTTCTCATACGATCAGTATATGTCAGATCTAAAAATTATAAATAAAAATGTCAACACAAAGTAGGTACTTAATAGTAGGTAGGTACAAACTAATAATAATTAAATATATTTAGGATGTTACTTTAAGAGCCATAAATTCCTTATCAATGTCGTAGAACGCTTGACTGACAAGCCAGCGTGCTAACCTTGCCTTGAAAATGGACAAGTTGGATGCCTCAACTACATCCTCGGGAAGCCTGTTGTAGATCATTGTGCCCATGACATGAGTCAACTTCGTGGACTTGGCGAGTGACCGTTTTACGGGTAGGAGCCTGTGCTTATGGCGAGTAGTGCGCTGCTGGGATTCCCGTACTACACCGTCTACACAGTTTAGTGTAGAGGTTAAAGAGGGAGGCCTATGTTCAGCAGTGGACGTCTTCTGGTTGATGATGAACAGTGTTTTTGACTTATTGTGAAAACCTAACTGACCAATAGCCAAATGACCAATAGCATTGGCAAAAAGCCGAAGACTATGATGATAATTTTTATGACATACTAATTTTATGTTGACATATTTTTACAGCAATTTGTTTGTATTTCTTGTATAAGTTTGATAATTTTATCCCTATTTTTACTAGGAAATTTATTTTAGTTTAACAGTTTCTGAGATAAATGTTAGTGGAATTTATCCATTCTTATTCACAACTAGTGGTCCGCCCCAGTTTCGCACGGGTATAGATTATAGCCTATGTCACCCGGGGATAGTGTAGCTTCCTCAACAGTGAAAGAATTTTTCAAATCGGTTAAGTAGTTTCGGAGCCTATTCAATGCAAACAAACAATCAAATCTTTCCTCTTTATAATATTAGTATAGACAAATAATTTAACTAAAATTATGTTTATGTGTAAGTTTTTAAATTATTTACAACAAGAGTTAATTGTAATACTAATTTATTAACAAATGTCCCGAATATTTATTAAATAATAATAATAAAAAATAAATAATTTGAATTCAATTTGAATATGCCTCCCCCATCGATCTTCAAAAGGGCCGGTTGGAAGCGGCCTGCATCCAGCGTTTCCCTGCGGTCTCTTTTAGGTCGTCTATCCATCTTGTGAAACTGAAATATGCAAACGTCCTATGCTGCGCTTACCGGTCCGTGGTATCCATTCGAGAACCTTTCGGCCCCAACCGCCATCTGTTCTGCGTACAATAATCGATGTCTGTGTTTCATGACCTTTTTTCACTATACCACTGTAAATACGGCACATTTACTCCTTGTTCAGGAATATTTAAGAAATTTGTAGCGACAGCAATGTACTTACTAATGGCTCACATGCGAAAACGGGCGACAAGGTCATCTGCTAGGCGAGTTCGACTCAATGCGTCAAGCCTGATTTTGGCCAGATGCGTTACGCCACCATACCATATCTCCCTTGTTTGTCTGATCCGAGGTCGAGTAAGACTAAATAACCACCCAACGTCTGCCGTACGCTACGCCACATTTCACTCACCTTCATATGCGAGTAGAGATTGGATTTAGTCTTGTAAGTCTTCTCACAGTGATTACAGGAAAAGGTGGCGGGGAAGTGTCTCAAGCGATGTTCTTGCATCAGGTAAGTGCTTCGGTACCGCTTGGGGCAGATATCGCAGGCGTATGGCAGAGCACCCGTGTGGATGTTCATGTGATCACGGAGCGCTAGCGCTTGCTGGAAACAATTTGCGAATAGGCATGATTCATAATGTTTAATTTATTACAAATAACCGGCTTAGCGATGAATATACCTAAATACATTACACATACTGAAAAAATAATTTGAATTGGCTGATAAATCTCTGAGATATGAGTATTTAAAGTTTTAGGTGGGGATAGAGAAAGAATGTTCTATCCCTTTCTCGCACAGCGTGTGTTAGTATAGCATTTGTATGGCGCACCTGAGCCGTGACGTCACGGCTCAGTATAGTGCGCTCTTTGTCTAGTATGAAATTAAAATGCTAATATCTTATTTATTTTTGAACTAATTTAATTTTGTTTTTGTTGATGTGCTCTATTTATGATCAGCTTTTTTATGAGGCAATAAAAAAATATTAGTCATCATGCCTATTATTCAAAATTTGTTCAACTGGCTATATAAATAACGGTTCGAAAGATATAGCCATTAATAGGTAGGACAGACAGACAGATAGAAATCGTAGGCTTAGTAATAGGGTCCCGATTTTACCGTTTGGGTACGGAACCCTAAACACGTTGAACTGACTATTGTTTACAAAACGAAAACAACGCGGGTTGAAATGACTAATTTTTGGAAAATTAAAACAAAGTGTGGGTTGAAATGACGAATGTTTGCAAAATAAAAACAACACTATTTTAATATTTGTTATAGTTTTAAAGACATGCTTCAACATATGTGTGTTTCACATAGTTTTAATGGACGCCAGCATAAAAGAGTTAGAAACAAGTAAACAAAAGCTAAATCAAGCCCGTTGTGACTTTTTATTCATTGAGAAGTGCGTTTGTGGGCTGTATTAAGTTGGATCCTTAGAATAACTACTCAGAGAAGGTAGGTTTCCAAACAACGCCTTCTTAAAACGTAAGCTACAAATTCGCTTTGTAGCTTACGTTTTGATTGGTATTTTAAACGATTTAAGCAAGAAAATTAATGGATTACCTGTGGAACGTCACACCATAACTCTTATGCTGCTTTTCTGATTTGTTGTGGTACGATTTCACCGCGCAAATTGTCATAGTAAAAGTTTTTTTTTTGTGTCATATATGACACCATTTGAATGGCTTAAATTTTGCGAATGTACTTGGTTTCTTTGGTTGGATCAATGCAATTTTTTTTGTTGGTTTTTGCGATATTTTATCATCATCAGCCAGAAGACATAAGCCTGCCATCTGCATCCACAATAATCTAGTGGACTTAGTAGACTATGGATTTAGTAGCGACTTTTGATCTAGTGACTAGATCAAAAGTAGCTACTTATTTTAATTGTTTTTGTAGAGTTCATCTTCTGTACTCGTACTAATGTATTCTGTGGTTCTAGTTAAACTACCACTAAATTTCTCTCGCGACTTCATAGTACATACAATAAATGCGGTTCACTGGGTTTTAATACAACTTGACGTGCTCGCGGTTTCTATCCTCATAAAAGTCTGGTCCGTTCTATATACAAACAGTCAGTCCGTCAGTGGTCAGTTCTATTTTGATGAAGCGTTCTATATACGTTTTCTCTTACATTAAATCCAGTGCCGCAGACGTCACAGAGGTGTTTTTTTTTGTCCGCGTACAATACATTCATATCTTCATTGGGGTGCTCTCTCTTGAAGTGTAGGGTTAACCAGCCGAGACTCGTGCCCACTTCGTTGCACTGGAATAAAATGTGTTTTAAAACATGGTATTTAATGTCTACAATTTGAAAAAGTATCTTCGACGAAAATTTTCGTTTAAAGCTTCGACCTTAAAGTACTAAATTTTTGGCCAATTTGTGTCTTCTCTAAGCTCTTCTACGTACAATATTTCAATGTATTGTTACATTTAAATATGTATCATTTGTTGGTTAATCCGCCGTAACATTACATAATCTGTGAAAATTTCAACTGGCTATCTATTACCGTTCGAAATATACAGCCGTTTAAAGGTAAGACAGAAAGACAGACGGACGGACGGACAACGTAGGCTTAGTAATAGGGTCCCGTTTTTATCCTTTGGGTACGGAACCCATAAAAACTACGTTTTGCATTTATTATCATTCATTTACATATTATAACGGGATTTTTGTTCCTATCTTTATATAAACACAATGTTTGATAAAATTGCACAAGCCAACCTTAAGCATGTTTGTACCAATACTATCCATCAATAATAATAAAAAATGTTTAGAAACATGGTATTTAATGTCTACAATTTGAAAAAGTCTCTTCGACGAAAATTTTAGTTTAAAGCCTCGACCTTAAAGTAATTGTTGGCCAATTTGTGTCTTTCCTAAACTCTTGTAGGTACGTACAATATTTCAATGTGCATTCCACAAAAAATAGACGAATCTACAGTCATGTTAGAATTTACAGATAACTTTTTTACTGACATGTCGAGATACTCGAGATGGAGTTGTGATTGGCTTATAGTACACTTATAGACCCGCCCAGGCTTCTCACGGGTGTAAGTTTTATTATATATATAAAATCTTCCGTGAAAAATTATCTATCTGTTGGTGAAAACCGCATAAAAATCCGTTGCGTGGTTTAGAAGTTAGGCGGATATATAGGCAGTCAGACGCGGACAGCGACTTTATTTTATACAACGTAGAAAAGCCAAAGCCATCTGAAAATGTTTTGTTTTTTTTCAAAGTTCGCTAAGCTAAGTTTTAATGAACAATGAAACAAAAAAACTATATTTTGGGTGTTTACTATTCATTTATATATATTACAGGATTTTTGTTCCCATCTATTTTTATGTGAATATAATACAAATTAATATTTGAAAAATTGCACAAGCCAACTGAGCATGTTTGTACCAATACTATCCATCAATAGTGTATTAAACAATACTCACCACTCGACAAGTATGTTTCGCAGGCTTGTGTCGAACACACTTGCGCGGCTTAATGTTGCAATTTTTTGATCTAAAAAAAAAATGCTCTAGATAGATAGGACAGACAGCGTATCATCATTAGTGTTAGTTTAGATGCTTGTAGTTTTTTCCTAGTTTAGTTGTTAGTTTGTTTTCTAATTATTATTTTATAATGTAGGATGACTTCGGACTGGTCTTAATGATAAGGCGTTTTGCATCTATGTCTTGTATTCTGTTGACAATATGGTCATCCATGTAACAGAAATTGCGTATTTGAATAATTTCATGAAGTCGGTTTTTTAATAAAATTAATTTTAAAACAAATGCATTGATAATTTTTTTTCATATTTCTAATCCTTACTAACATTATAAAAGAGCATAGAATTCGCTCTCTGTCTGGATGTTTGTTCGCTTTTCACGACGTAACGGCTACACCGATGTTAACGAAATTTGGCAGAATAATAGTGTTCATCATAAGGGCGGACATGCGATACTTTTCCCTTCGGAAAACGCGGATCAACTGGAAAATCGCGGGTAACACCGTGGGATTCAGCTACTTGGTGATGAAACATGCTTATTAATTATACACATACAACAATACAAATGATATCACATACATCGTGTATCCGGGTAGACCAGTACTGGTTTGAGCCCGTGGGCGGCCCTTCACACGAGGCTCGTGCACGTGGTACACATGCGCATCGTACACCTGCAATACAATTATTTCACACTTAAAATACTTAATGGAAACAAGGGACAGACAAACCTAGATGTAAACATACATACAGTCAAATTGGGTGGAAAATTAGGTAATGAATACCGCTTATATTAAGGAATTTATAATACCGTTTATGGAAACGGAAAATCATTTAAACAAGCCCCATAATAAAAAATCGCACTTCAACGTTTAAACAATATACAGATAATAATAAAAAAAAACTTGTGTTTCATGTTCACGTAAGCCCCACCTTACGTGAATATGGAGAGGTCAAAATAAACGAAAAACTGCACACGTATTTAATGGATGCTCCCATAATATATGATAATTACCTCTCGCGAGGGCAGCGTGACGTCACACTTGTAGCATCGCACGCCCTCTGTTTCCTCGGGTACAGCAGTTTCCTTCAGTACAGTACATTGAGACGAGCTATTCTTATGTACTTTCAGCCCAAAAGGTGAACGGAACCCGCGACCGCAGCGCTCACAAATATTTGTTCCTAGCCGGTGAACCTTGCCCATGTGACTTTTGTACGCGGAATTACTCCTGCAGGAACAATTAATCAAATAAATAACACTTACGCACTGAGTTACCACTTTGAGTGGGACTAAGACATTAAACTAATGTTGTATATTATGGTGTCGAGTTTCTTTGCGCGATAAAATCCGGAACGTGGATATTCGCCAAAGAACCAGAGTCACCGACATTTTATAAAAATTTGTAAGTTGGAGTGGCAATGGGCAGGCCACATCTCTCGAAGAACCGATAACCGATGGGGAAGAATGATTCTGGAGTGGAGACCACGAAACGGAAGACGGAGCGTAGGTAGGCCTCCCACTAGATGGACATTGTGAGAGTCGCGGGCATCGCGTGGACGTCTTCTGGCTGATGATGATGATGGTGTCAAGTTCGTTAGCATCCTGTGAATTATAGGCGCCTCCTGATACGGATCACGTTAGAAATTGTTTCTGAAAATAGGGTAACCTTTATGATTTGGAGTCATGGTTAATACAAAAATTCCATAGAAAGAGCACTTTCAGTTTTTCCCGGGTTTTCCAATTTACCGGGCATGTTTTCCATTTTTACGGACATATTCTTAAAACAGTCAAATATATTTTTTGCAAATAAAAACAACACATGGGTTAAATTAAATTATATTTCTTTGGAAAAGAAAAACACGTGGGTTGATTTGACTATTATTTTGACAAAAGAAATACAAATGGGTTCAAATGACTAAGACGCTGGTCTTCAATGAATGCCATAATATTTAGAACTACTTAATGCGCATCAAATTGCTTCTATCGATGTATGGAAATAAAAATTAGATAAGCTGTACGCAGTAAGTTAGAAGGCAAAAGAGAGTGAGAGGGTGGTTTTTTATAATGTTAAATAGCAATAGATTACCACAATATACACATTATTTCAACAACATTATATCAAATATGCTCGGACATTTGGTTTTTATGGTTCTGTACATAAAGGGTAAAAACGGGACCTTATTACTAAGCCTACGCTGTCTGTCCGTCCATCTGACCTTTAAACAGCTGTATCTTTCGAACCGTAATAGATAGCCAGTCGGTGGAGTAACCTCCAGGCTTGACGGTCTTCTGCCACCGTTTTCACTTCCCTGTTTTCGTTTTCACCTTTATTGTTTAGACAACTTAAATCAAACACTCACTCACATACTCACTTGTATGTGACGTTGCAGTCTTTACAATGATATTGTTTCCCTTCATGCCACCCGAAATGACCTGCCAGTGATGTTCTGAAATATCAACAAGCTAAATTCTATAAAAACATTTAAAAAATGGCCTAGCACGTGTCGAGACACGCTTATGGAATTTAGATAAACAAAGCCATATAATTGTAATCACATTTATAGTTCAGAAATAGGCCGTTAACATCGGATAACAGTTATATGAATTAGCTTTATAATCCTGACAAAACATTAACTTTTTATGGTTTAGCCAAAGAGAAAACTGCATAGAAAACATTTTTTGTAAGGATAATTTAGAAAAAGGTCAATGACCTCTCTGGTAGGAAATTATATTTAAAAAAAATAACACAAAAAGTTGAGCGTTTGATACAATAGGGTATTTGACACTGGTGGAAATAAAATATGAAACCTAGCTATATTGAAAGGTTTTATATTAAGAGATTTTTTCAATATTTTATTAATAATAATAATCACTCATAAAATTAATTATTTAGATTTTAAAATCACGATTTTTTTATCTATGTGTCACGTGACTCGAAAATCCAATCACAGTGCGTGACGTCAACATGGTGATGACAGCACAACCAAAACAAAACAAAGCAAACAGATCGAAATCAAATTCATTTTCTGTAAAAGTTTACTAAATGTATCAATATTAATCGAGTTAATTATGGTGATACTCACTTCAAAATGATTTTCACAAACGTAAATCGACGAAGTTGTTGATATTTGAGAAGCATTCTATCTTCCTTCAAGTCACAACCAATTTCTTCGTATTTCAGCTTTAGACGGTACAATTATGAATAATTTCGCAAGTATTGCATTCGAAATATTGGGACACTGAGGCACTACACACCAATGATAAGTTTTACGATCCATTTTCAACTAAATAATTTTACAAATAAATAACAACAACGGCAGCATTTCACGGCCGACTGTGACAGATGTTTGTTTATTTACATGGGCAGCATAGAGTAATATAATGGGTAGATTCCGTTCGAAAGATGCGTTCGGGGCACCCAGAGTGAGATTTGAAAATAAATGACAGATGAACATCAGTGTTTTTTTAACCATCGAATTCACTATTGTTCAATTGCAACTGAAGTGTACGCTCAGATACTCGTAACAGCCAAGTTGTGTCACGGTTGTTTTTCACACTGACGATGACGTTGTAAACGGCGATGCTTTATTATATCGCATACCTTGAACGCAACTCTGTAGTTAAGTATATTGACGTCACAACGTCGATTTGGCGCGTTTTGATGCTTCATTTAAAAATTGAAATTAAAAGAGCTAATAATTATTCAATAAATGAACTAATGGAGGTAAAAGTATTTTTTTGTGTGAATATGCACCATATTCTTTTAATTTAAGGCCATTGCAAAATTTTGTCAATATCCCTATTTTGAATTACGGTTTTACTAATAATCTATTTTTATTTCGGAAAATATCTATACCTATTACACTAAATCGAAACAATGTTAAAAATGATTTAATATAATCTATCAGATTGTTAACGCACAGGAATATGGTTTATCAATTTTGTTTATTACTTTTTTTTATTAATAAAGATTAATACATAGTCTTTAGTAGTTAATAAATGATCTAATAGCCATTTTAATATAATTTTTTTTTTGTGTGGTATGTGCACATTGCATCGTGCGTGGCGTCACTTGCAGGGCCCAACAGAGCACCAGCGCTTGTTGTGTATAAATAAAATTATCAATAGTATGTGACGAGAGGGCACAGCTTGCACTTGTACACCGCAGTGTGGGGGTGCATATTGTAATCAGTTACCTGTAGTATGTGACGAGAGGGCACAGCTTGCGCTTGTACACCGCAGTGTGGGGGTGCATATTGTAATCAGTTACCTATGGTATGTGACGAGAGGGCACAGCTTGCACTTGTACACCGCAGTGTGGAGGTGCATATTGTAATCAGTTACCTGTGGTATGTGACGAGAGGGCATAGCTTGCACTTGTACACTGCAGTGTGGGGGTGCATATTGTAATCAGTTACCTGTAGTATGTGACGAGAGGGCATAGCTTGCACTTGTACACTGCAGTGTGGGGGTGCATATTGTAATCAGTTACCTGTGGTATGTGACGAGAGGGCACAGCTTGCACTTGTACACTGCAGTGTGGGGGTGCATATTGTAATCAGTTACCTGTAGTATGTGACGAGAGGGCACAGCTTGCGCTTGTACACCGCAGTGTGGGGGTGCATATTGTAATCAGTTACCTATGGTATGTGACGAGAGGGCACAGCTTGCACTTGTACACCGCAGTGTGGGGGTGCATATTGTAATCAGTTACCTATTGTATGTGACGATTGTATGTGACGAGAGGGCACAGCTTGCACTTGTACACTGCAGTGTGGGGGTGCATATTGTAATCAGTTACCTGTGGTATGTGACGAGAGGGCACAGCTTGCACTTGTACACCGCAGTGTGGGGGGTGCATATTGTAATCAGTTACCTGTGGTATGTGACGAGAGGGCACAGCTTGCACTTGTACACCGCAGTGTGGGGGTGCATACTGTAATCAGTTACCTGTGGTATGTGACGAGAGGGCACAGCTTGCACTTGTACACCACAGTGTGGGGGTGCATATTAAAATCAGTTACCTGTGGTATGTGACGAGAGGGCACAGCTTGCACTTGTACACCGCAGAGTGGCGGTGCTTATTGGATGTTCCTTTATGAGGTTTAGGGTACCATATCTTGCATATTGGACAGCAGACGCGGTCTGGACTTTCCTGCAACATTACAAACATGGTACTTTCCAATATTTCTTACTAAATAGCCAATATTTATTGTGGTATAGGCACATCAGCCTATGCTGCTCGCCTATCATCAAATTAATAAATCAAGTTTATTTGTTCAAGCTCCACTACACACACACAGCTAGACTCTAGTGGCGAATGCTCCATACAAGTCGATTCCCATCGCCTTCCCTAACCGGATCTATTGATATCAATATTTACTAAATATATATTTTTTATAATCAAGTACTTCATTCCTTCAAAAACAACTGAACTTTGTACTAAAAAAAACGCCTTTTCAATATGTAAAACACCTTGCGAAAAGAAAGTTTTGAAAACAACAGGAGTGACTCGGCCGCGTTGACAAGTCGGTATGAACCTTAAAAATGATCAACTATAACTTACATTATGCCATTTGTCTTTGTGATACTTCAAAAATTTCGCATTATTCATCACTTGGTAGCAAATCTCACACTTGTGCTCAGCGTTCACATAACACTCGTATGTCTTCCTTCTCTGGAACTCTTCCAACTTCATCTCGTGGGTTGTTAGATACTCTATGTCAAACATTGACTCGTACGTTTTATCGCTTTCTATGGCTTTACGATTTTTAGAGGTTGATATTTCTTGTAAACTATTAGAATTTTTCTCATTTACATCATCAGCAAGCATTTGATTGTTTTCGACTTTAGTGGTTAACGTTTCTTGTATAATTCTAGATTTATTTACATTTTTTACATCGTCATCGCTGCTGTCAATGCTATATGTTGGGTCATATTCTAATTTCACTTCTTTAATGTATGCATTATATTTCAATTCTTGCAATGTGGGATAAGAATCCACACTTTTTTTTTCTTTTTCATTGCACACATCAGGCTGTGTCGTTGCTTCTAACTTGATCTGGCTAACTGTCTTGGGGTTTGCTTTCCACACACCGAGGGATGAGGGAGGCAGCAGTTTGTGAAGGGCGTGTTTTGGATCTTTTATCTGGGAACGATAGAGATTTTATATAGGTAAGTAGGTTTTTTAATTAAAACAAATAAAAAAAATTGGATGTCGGGGCTATCCAGCTTCGCGTCCACATAAACATTGTAAGAAGACTTAAAACAACAAAACCATTCGGTTTGTGTAGTGAAAACTAACTATCTTCCAGACAATTTCTTAGTTGTAACAAGTTTTTTTTTTTTTTTTTTATATACTCCTGTCAAAAGATCTGATAATCTTCAAATGGCTGAACAGAATTTCATAAATTATAGCTAAGAACACTCTCGAACAAGTTACCTATCAAACAAAAAAAAAACAAAATCCTTTTAGCTGTGTGGTAGCTACGATCCTACAGACTGATACACATGTTAAGCTTATACTCTTTTTGCTTCGGTAGTTAAAAACTACGGCGTGGCTTCACTAATCCCACACTTTGGTACATTGACACGTCCAGTAGTCTGGCAAACTATCTACCCTCCTCCCCCTCTCACACATCTTACATAGGTATCGAGTCGCGGGCATCCAGTGGATGCAAAAGGCAGCCTGTCGTTCAGTGTGGAGGTTAAAGGGGGAGGCGTATGTTCAGCAGTAGACGTCTTCCGCCTGCTGATGATGATGATCGAATATTTGGACGTCATAGTATGTCGTCACACGTAGTCATTTGGATCGTTACAGGACACTGGAAGTTTTCAAGACCTCTTCAATCTTGAAATATTCCTATTAACTTACCTCTCCCGACATCCAGTCTCGATATATCTCTGATGCCTTCAAACATTTTTGTTTGAATTTATAGAATTTAGTCAGAAGGTACTCGCATTCTCCACAGTAGAACGTGTTCGCGACCAGAAGCTGAAATACAAGCATAATCTGACCTATTTAACATAATAACGACATCGATTCTGATGCACTCTAAACTAAACTAAATTTGACAGCTCTAAAGTTGTTGCCATCCTTCTCTCACATATTAAAATGAAAAGAGAGGCAGATAATTTTAGTCCTGTCAGATTGGTTTAGTTTAGTGAGTGGTATGACAGAATCGACGCCATCTCCAAATAAAGTCCGCAATTTACTATCCAAATTCCAAAAATTGGTTTGATGGTACCTCTGAACTCAAGAATTTTATAAATAATTCAAGGTATTTCTTTTATATTATATTTGTGTAGTAAACAAGTCATTCTAAACTATAAATAAAAACAATGAAATGGTGTTTAAAGGGCTATTATGAATGAAATTTGGTAAGAAGGTAGCATCGACCCTGGTTTAGCACATAGGTTACTTTATATCCGAAAAAAATATTCCTATAGCGGATAGAGGATAAAACAGCTTGGCGCTACTAGTAAAAAAAAAGTATTTTACATAACTAATTGTATTTTAAAGTAAATGTATTTAACTTACTGTGAAACCACACAATTCGTTGTGAAACTCTGATAGTCCGTTCCTAAGTTTGATCGGTCTATCAGTGCGCAAGCAGATTAAACAGATATCCATGCTCACAAATTATTTATAAAATATATTGAAAAGTAATATGGTACCGTGCCCACAACGGAGATAATATGATTTCACAAAAACACGAAATTTTTTACACAGGTTTTTAAAATTCTGGTTTCTGGTACTCCGCTAGGAGTAATAATGTTCCTTGATCTGGTATGGTAGTATAATGTGTTTCGGTGTTTCATACACTTCACTTCTCTTTGGACTACATTTATTTATATTATGTACTACTATAATATATTAGTTTCCGTTCCAGGCAGGCGGGCACAGACAAAGACTACTATATAGTTATAATATATTTACGGAGACGTACAGAATTCAGAAAAGAATTCATTTTTTACTTCTCTTTTTTGTGGTTCTTGGGGCCGTGACACCACAGAAGACATAATAGACAGTGACACTATTGTTTGATTGACAATTTTTTTTTCTTTATCTTGAGAGGCTTTTGGCGTCGCACATCTTGTGCATTTTCCAATGTCATGTATTGATATATTTTCGACCATGAGCAGGCTTAGGCTATTAAAGCCATACCGCTTCCTCTTACACATAAAAACCATTGATTTATTGGATTATCACAGGCACAGCAAGGTAAAGATTGGAGAGTTCTAATTTCACGCTACTACTAACACAGAAAATCAGCTGTCTCACAGAAATTCCGCCATTGTTTCGTGTATCGTCATCTCTCTCGAACTTGTTGTAAATTACTGATTCTGCTCTTGCTAATGCACGTGTACGTGTATCCATGACATTGATGACGCAGTTGCGTGTCACCCACGTGATATATTTTCTCGCTATACCTGGCGGAGTATATTATTTACACAAGTATAGGTCTGGGACCTTACGCTTAGCTGTTTAAAGCAATTCAGTTTACGTGATGAAAAAACATTGCGCGACCGCTAACCGTATCTGGGCGCGTTAAGGTTCACGTTCGCATGACTTTTTCCGATCTGCGCGGTTATAACGCTATTTGGAAACCGCGTAAGGAGAAATCGTCTCAAAAAATGGCTGATCGAGCAGTCTTTTTACGCGTTTGAAGAGTTTTATGAATGTATAATTTAATTTTTATGGATTAATGCACATACATCGTCTCTCGCTTGGCCAATATATATATTATTTGTTGTTATACTTTAGAGTGCGTACTATAATCATGCCAAGTTTGACGCTTGTAACTATTACCGTTTTTACATTAGAGCTAATACAAAAATACGAAGAAATAAAATACGTTTGTTATATGGGGACCATTTAGTTTTTACTTTTTTATTATTTGTTAGTTAATCCGCCGTAACATTACATATTCTGTAAAAATTTCAACTGTCTATCTATTACGGTTCGAAAGATACAGCCGTTAATAGATAGGACAGACAGAAATACAGACATCATAGGCTTAATAATAGGATCCCGTTTTTACCCTTTCGGTACGGAACCCTAAAATAGAGGGGGTTTGTGTATGGTATCTATGGTATGTTGTAAGTTTGGTACATCAGAACTCCGTCATATGGTTTTTTTTTTATTTTTTAAAGGATATACATACTTTCAGATTGGTCCCATACAAATTCATCAAAATCGGTTTAGGAATCAAAATAACTAGAAAATATGTTTACTTTATTAATACTGGTTTAAACTATCGCGGTTGTTCACTAAAGTTAGCATTCCACAACCGTACCACGGTAAATATACCGTAAATAATCATATAATTATTCAACAATTCGCTCCAAACAGGTGTTTTTCCATCTCTATTGAAAACTGCTTACATAAATTAAACCCGTGTTTAAATCTGGCGACAGATCACGTTGCGATAACTACCGCCCAATCAGCATATTATTTTGTTTGGGTAAACTTTTTGAAGTACTAGTCTATGATGTCTTGTATCACCACATTTACTCACTTTTATCCCCGAGGCAGCATGGTTTTATGCGAAACCGTTCTACTACCTCTAATCTACTGGAATACAAAAACTATATATGGAGTGCCTTTGCTAAGAGGATCCAAGTAGATTGCATATATACTGACTTCGCCAAAGCATTTGACAAAGTGAGCCATAACATTCTAATCCGCAAATTAGCATCACAATATGGAATTCATGGCAACTTGTTGAGATGGATTGAATCATACCTCAATAGACGGAGTCAGTTGGTTGCAATCATGGGCTTCCTATCTTCTCCCACTCCGATAACTTCAGGTGTACCCCAAGGTTCTCACCTCGGACCACTATTTTTCATCGCCTTTATAAATGACCTTATCGACAAATTCCATAGCCCTTGTCTTTTATATGCAGACGACCTGAAACTTTTCTCTGAAGTTCATAACATCAGGGACTCTGAAGTTCTCCAGTCTGATCTAGGCGTTCTCGTTAGATGGTGTCAAGATAATAATATGTTTTTGAACGTTAATAAGTGCTTTGCCATAAAATTTACAAAAAAAAAATACAGAATATTTTTTGAGTACAAACTAAAAGATCATTACTTAGAAAGAAAGACTGTGGTTAGGGACCTAGGAGTTTTACTTGATGAAAAGTTCACATTCCGAGAGCATTATGATTACATCATAAGTAAAAGTACTAAGCTCTTAGGCTTCATTTCCCGAATCACTAAGAAATTCAAAAATCCATACAGTTTTTTAAACCTTTATTATTCTTTAGTCCGTAGCATTCTAGAGTACAATTCGGTTATTTGGTCTCCGCATTATAATGTACACAGAAAGCGCATTGAACGCGTACAGAGTAAGTGTTTAACCATACTATGCTATTGGCAGGGATTGAACCGTAAACTCCAGTCATATTCCGAGAAGATGAATAAGTTTAATTTACAAGCCCTTGAAACACGATGCACTTACAATGACTTTGTCTACCTATTTAAAATTTTACATTCAAAGATAGATTCCTTTCTCTTCTCTCAAGTATTAACTTTAACGTTACTCCAAAAGTTCGCAACGACTATTATATAAAACCAAAAACTTTCTATCTGCGCGTTTATAAAAATAACACTTCTTTTTATAACCCAGTAGTTAGGATGTGTCGCCAATACAATGAAATCGTCATAAAGCATTATAGATATTTTTGATCAAAGTCTACCCAGATTTAAGAGAGATGTAAAAAAGATTGCATTTACGGCTCATCGTGAATGTAGCTAACTGAATGTTAATTATAGTTATTAACCAAACTTAAATTTTTATATCATACTGTTTTTTTAATAACCATGATGAGTACGCATGTTTTGGGATATGGTTTAGTTCACAATTGTCAACACACTTATTTTAGTTTTTGTTATGACTGTATCCTGTTTTGTGTACCTCGATAAATAAAAAAAAATAACTTTACTTTATTAATATACCTCCCTTATTTCTCTGTACTGAGATTTGAATCACTGAGCTGCAGTGCAAGTACCGTTCTTTATCGATCGTCAAATACTATCGAGATCGTTAAATTCGATAAAACGCGATTTGATCAGCACTCGCTATGATCGATTCTAATCCGTACGGCCAAGGATTGAAACAACCTGCCCGCTTCCTTGTTTCCTGAGATATTATCTGGGCCTTTTCAAGGTCAGAGTGAATCTTCTAAGTATGCGTGCTTCATCTTCGACCATATCGTCGCTCAACAACAGGCGAGTTGGTGGTCAAACCAGGAATAATCCGCGATAAAAAAAAACTATCATTTTTTTGAATTTGATGATGAACAAAGAACGGTACTTGCACTGCTAATGTGAGAAAAGTTCACTCACTGTAGTCATCTGAACTAAAATCACAAACATCCTGTGCTTTAGTGGCTATTATTCTACGTCTTAAACGAATAAAAGTTTTCCCTTTAGGATTATAAGCCTGAAAGAGTTTTCTTTTTCGCTTCAGCATAACCACGGCCACTTCACTGCGATCATTTTTTCCAATCTCATAGGTCTCTATTGTTTCCGTCTCACCAACATCATAGGTATCTATTGTTTCCGTCTCACCAACATCATAGGTATCTATTGTTTCCGTCTCACCAACATCATAGGTCTCTATTGTTTCGGTCTCACCAACATCATAGGTATCTATTGTTTCCGTCTCACCAACATCATAGGTATCTATTGTTTCGGTCTCACCAACATCATAGGTATCTATTGTTTCCGTCTCATCAACATCATCGGTATCTATTGTTTCCGTCTCAAATTCTTCAATGGTTTCTATTGTTTCTGTCTTGTTGACTTCGCTGGTCTTGATTGGTTCTATTTTGGCGATTTTTGTACTTTTCGCTTTCTTTGTGTTTTTCTGTGCGGCGTCAGTGTGAGTGTTTCTCTTTCTGACGCGACGGATATTGTAATGGACGCCTCGTATGTGCTCATTCAGAGACTCGCTGAGTTTGAATCCTTTGTTACAGATTTTGCATTTGTAGCTGCGTTCGTCTGTGTGTCGCTGTAAGCACATTTATATGAATTATTACAATACAATATTACTTTATTTTTTAATGGGCAAGTGCATTTATTAACTAAACAAAATACAAGCTAATACTAACACTACACACTAAAAAGCCATGGTAGCCTATTTGGGAGACCGCTAGACTTCAAAGCGCGAGGTCGCGGGTTCAAACCCCGGGCCCGTATCAATGAGCTCTTTGGAGTTTATGTACGGATTTTCATACCACTGGCTTCTCGGTGAAGGAAAACATCGTGAGGAAACCTGCATACGTACGGAGAAGGAATTCAATGGCGTATGTGAATCCACCAACCCGCACTGGGCCAGCGTGGTGGATATGGCCCAATCGCCCTTTCGGGGGTAGGCTAAAATCCAGCAGTGGACCGTTGTGAAAAGGCTGATTATGATGATGATGATGAGTAACACTACAAATACAGTTAGACTGCTCATAGACCGTTGAAGGTCTAAAGACAATCCAAATGCTCGAGCCCACTACCAGTTGGCAGCGTAGTATTACTTTATTAGTGTTTGGGATAGTCCAAATAATCGAAAAGCGAATAGGTAGCGGTAGTAGCATATGTGCTTTACAATCTGACGGCTCCCGGTTCGATCCTCGGCCCTGTTTGTTATTGGACTTATTTAGTACTTGAATAAATTATGTTATGTTTCGATGCCATCGCTCTAAAAATGGCGAAGGAAATCATCGTGAGGGAACCGGTATGTCCAAGAACCTCAAAGTTCAAAGACATCACTCACACTAGGCCAGAACATGGTGGCAAGGGGCACAGGTAGGGTTGCCAGATCCTAGCTTATCAATTCCTGGACATTTCCAACATTCTTAACGGCGTCAGTACATGGACCGGTTTGGATACTATACTTACTATTTTTCAGAGGGCACATCCCATGGCAATTTTAATTCATCAGATTTACGGGAGTACAGTTAAAAACTTATAGTAAATTCTATCAGGGCCAAAATCATACATGTCAATCGTACATCGATAAGGCCGCCCATTATACTGCCGTTTATTTGTTTTTTATGTTAGTTTAAGTTTCATTTGTATTTTCGGTGTGTAATAAAGTTGTATTGTATTGTATTGTATGTGTGCCTGTGATGTGAATTTATTTGTTTGGTCTTCTGTGAGGTTCCGCAGCGCGTGCATAGTATGGTGTCAGAAAATTTGACCAAAATTTGTCCGAAAAAACCTAGTATTCGCGAATTCCGGGACAGTATAGTAGTATGTAGTAGTAGTAGTAGTAGTAGTATGGTGAAATTATTGGACACTGGACAAGACACCTCATTCCGGGACTATCCCGGATTTCCCGGGTGTCTGGCAAGTGGCAACCCTAGGCACTGGTCGCTCGTGACACCCGTTACCGCGGACTGAGCCCACATTACCTTCATGTGTGCGTAGAGAGCGGCTCTAGTGTTAAACTTGTTGGGGCAGTGCAGGCAGGGTATGGCGGCGGGGAGGTGTCTCAGTCGGTGGTTGGAGAGCTGGCCGCCGGAGCGGAAGCGCGAGGGACACAGGTCGCACGCGTACGGTCGGGCTCCAGTGTGGATGTTCATGTGGTCGCGGAGAGCGTACACTTTCTGAAACGATCAAAACAGGCATGTGTCATATGCCCATTTTCACTAACCCTAGGGAAAAAAACTTTATTTGTCTGCATCCAGATACAATACCTATAGAGTCACAATCTCTCAGTGAAAACAGTCAAAAAACGTCCGAGCGTCATTGTACATACATTGTATCAATTATATACTTCACAATGCCACATTTACACCAATGTAGACGTTATGTCGCTTGCATAGTGTTCAACGTTAGTTGTCCGCTATGACATCGCGCGGCGTTGTACTCGGATCGCGGTTACCTTGTAACTAACCAAAAGTCTGCGCAATTCGTAGCGTGCGCAGAGTTTTGTTTCGAATATTTTTTGGCACGATTGTGACTCTATACGTATTGTATCTCGATGCTTGGATGCCGTATTTTTGCAGTTATTCTGATTTAAAACCCATAGTAATGAACCGGTTATGATGAAATTTCTATAGGACCAATCTGAAACTATATCCTTTCAAATAAAATATGTGTACCGACTGGTGTATGGGCGGACCACATCGCTCGAAGAAATAACCGATGGGAAAGAAATGTTCTTGAGTGGAGACCATGAACCAGAAGACGCAGCGTAGGGAGGCCTCCCATTAGATGGACCGACGACATCGTGAGAGTCGCGGGCATCCAGTGGATGCAGATGGCAGGCCGTCTTAGCCGCTTGCATGTAAGTCCTAACTTTCAGAGTTCAGCAGTGCAAGTACCGTTCTTTATCGATCGTCAAATTCGCTAAAATGCCATAGAATCGATCACAGCGAGTACTGAAAAAATGGCATATTATCGAATTTGACGACCTCAACTGTCAATTTGACGATCGATAAAAGAACGGTACTTGCACCCCAGAGACGACAAAAGTGCGTTCCTCACCGCAAATCCAGTTCCGCAGACATCACAGAGATGAGTTTTCTTGTCAGCGTACAATATGTTCATATCTTCATTGGGGTGCTCTCTCTTGAAGTGTAGGGTTAACCAGCCGAAGCCCACACCGACTTCGTTGCACTGGAATAAAAAACAAAGTATACGTCCTTATATGTGTCCTTTTTTCCCCCGTGATACTTCCAATGATACCCGGCTATGTTGGGGTGCAGCCAGGACCTCGATTCTACTAAACCAATTGTTTTTAAATTGTAATTGTTTTTTTAATTTATTTTTTGAATTGCCTCAATAGTTACAGTTTTTTTAATATACTTTAAGTGTCATAAGTGACAATTTTGGGGCAATTACCCAAAATTGCCACGTATGACACATAAAGTATTAAAAAAAACTATCAGTTTTGAGGCAATAAAAAATCCAATTTTTAATTTAAAAACAATTTGTTTAGTAGAATCGGATCCCAGGTTATGTAGGATTATACCCACTAAAATTATTTCTGTAATGGTTCCTTCCATAATAGGGAATATGCATGTGGTTTAGATTTGGTTGAAATATTTTTTTTCCGAATCTTTATTGTTCTGACTTTATATCTAAAAGATTTTTTATTTATTTATATACATTTTAATTCCTTAAAATATTAAATAAAAAGTGCAAAATATAAGAGGGAAATTCAAATTTGCGAAACGCTTCACCATTGGTCGAAACGAAACGTGACGTCAAAAGCCACAACATTGCCTTTAGCGGCGTCGATATTCATACTGTTTTAGTAGTGTTTGAGAGAAAAATCGTTTTATATTGAGTTCCTGTAGTTTTTTCCATTAGCTAGTGTAATTTTAGCATTCTCGTGAGACTAGAGATCATTTAGGACGATGACTGAGACTGGTTTTGTCAAAGCACATTCGGACTATCTACCAAAAATATCTAGATGCATTCATAATGACAGCATATTTTGCATCAAATCCAGATTTCACAGTTGCTGAGATCAAAGGAGTGAAAGCTCCAAGGTAATTGTTATAATCCATGATATATTTTAATCCATTACATAGGTTTTTACGCATAAATGCACTCGACAGTAATTACCAAAACATAACCTATAAATAATCATTGGTCATTAAAATTGTTATGAATTTGCTGCTCTACTGCTATATTATAATAATTTATAAGTAATTATACCTAACATTACTTATGTTCCGTAATTTTCCGTGAATTTTTAAGTTTAAAAAAAAAAATGTGAATACTGTTTCCTCTAAATACTTAATGTACCTACTTATTGTTTGTTTGTTGAGTGCATAATATTTAATACTAAACATACTTCTAACTCACACCATGCTATCAAAATATCACATATTTACACTAAAATGATCTTCACAACAATGCAAACATGATGTTGGAGATACTTCATCTCTTCTCATAACCTTACACCATTGTTTACGTATTTTCGCATCTCTTGGAATAGGAAAAAACACTTTATCGGGTGTATTTCTAATAGTGTTTGTACACTTTGGCACAAGACGATACCTATAAAAATGTTTTTTAGCTTCTTCCATGGTCTGGATATCAATAAAACTGAAAATCTGTGTGAAATAACTGTATCGTCTATAGTAAACAAACATAGAACGTGGCTTCTGACGTCATCCAAGGCCCGCGAAAAATTGCGGCGTTCAAACAGCTCAAATTTATTCAATGTTTTAAATATTATTTTAAAAATTAATTTGAGCATTTCCAACTGTAATTATATTTTTTACTATGATATAACGAAGTAAACAGTTGATTAAAAATATAAAAAAAACACATGCATATTCCCTATTATGAAATCAGGGGCCTTACGGACAACTGCTATTACAGGCACCTATTCCGCTCAGTTGGAAAATCACGCGACCGCAAACCTTATCGCGCCCAGATACGGTTTGCGGTCCCGTGATTTGTCAACTGAGTGGATTAGGTGCCTGTTATAGCTGTTGTCCGTAAGGCCCCTGGGGGCTTTCTCCCAGATTTGATAGTTTTCGAAAACTTTTTTCGTTTACGTATTGTTCCATACATTGCTGGGCTGAAAGGTATTCGAAAACTTTTTTCGTATTAGAGTGAAGCAATCTATACCGTCGATTTTAGTTCCTCCGCGTTTCCGCTGGAGGCGCTTTACTACAATGTATAGAACAATACGTAAACGAAAAAAGTTTTCGAAAACTATCAAATCTGGGACTAAGCCCCCGTATATTAAAATATCGTAAAAATAATTTAGTAAAGGTATTAAAATGAAACAAAAAAAAAAAAACAGTGTTACTTTCATATCTGTTCATATTTCATGTGAAATGTGCTTAATCGTGTTTCGGTCTCATGGGTTTCGGTCTCATGGGTTTCGGTCTCATGGGTTTCCTAGATAAAACATTCAATGTTGATATGACACCGTTTTTATAATTTTAAGGTAACCATGGAAGTAGACAAACTTAAACTAGAATGACCAAAATGGGAAAAGAGGGCCTTAATGCTTACCGTATTATCTTGGGGTTGCTATTAAACGCAACTTTATAGTACAGACGTGTGAAATGATCTGAGCAACTACAGGTTAGTTTTGATAGTTAATACAATGGGTACAGGCTATAATGAACCGTGCGACATCGAGTATTAACATAAGTGTGGTCTTGTGGACAGGACGCATAAGCTTACGTGTGATACTTTAAATAATCGAATACAGCAAGTTCCCCCAGAAAACTATTTTTTATTCACGCAAAATCTTACAATACACTTACCACTCGACATTGATGCGTCACCAGTTTTGGCGGCTTGTCCCGAGTTGCTCTTGGTGCTTTATGATTGTTTCTGCGGCGCGCTTGTAAGGACTGAGGCCACGTGTTCAAGTTGGGCAGCCCACGCAAGTGCACGTCACGTATGTGTGTGTCGAAGACGGCGCGAGGGAGCGTGACGTCACACTCCTCGCACCGCACCCCCGTACCCTCCACACTTGGGGGGGCATCCTGAAAACAACCATACTTAATATTATAAATGCGAAAGTGTTTGTTTATTCCTCTTTCACGCAACAACAGAGCAACGGATCGACCTGATTTTTTGCATGGTTATAGTTCAATGGTCGGAGTGATATAGGCTAGGCTTTTCTTCATTACCATCATCACCATTTTTCATCACTACACGGGTGAAAGCGCGGGGCCAAGCTAGTCAACAATAAAGCGGTGTCCATTTTTCGTGTCCGCTCTGGCAGTCCGATAGAAAAATGGGCAGGAGCATTACTACAATTATAGATGGTTCACTCCGCAAAATCATATTAATAAGTAGCGACTCTTGCGAGCGCTAACTACCTACAGCTATATTAACCACAGAAAAGTTTATTTTTTGTTTAAATTCTAACGGCTGCCAAGGCATTTTTGTAAGAAATGTGTTGTAGCCAGTTGCACCCATATAAACGAAACGTCAGTCATTCGAAATCAGCAACTGTGATGCGGACAAGCCTATATCACTCTCTGGCTCTTGAACTATACCCAACGCAAAAAATCAAGTCGATCCGTTGTTCCGTTGCAGCGTGAAAGAGGAACAAACACACATACATACAAACTTTCGAGATTATAATATTAATAGGATATTCCGAAAACCCGTACGAAGCGCTTTGATTCCAGATTTATTGTGCGAACTGCTAGTCTGTGGAATGCGCTGCCTGAATGGGTGTTTCCCGTCAGTTACAATCTGGGTGTCTTCAAATCACGAGTGAATCAGTTTCTTCTAGGCAAGCGTGCTCCAACGTAGACCGCATCATCGCTTTACATCAGGCGAGTTGGCGGTCAAGCGCAAGCCTATCTATAAAAAAAATGTGGTCTTACCTTATTTTTATTTTTTTTTGTTATCAATAGGATTGCGCTTGGCCGCGAACTCGCCTGATGTTAAGCGATGATGCGGTCTACGATGGAGCATGCTTGCCTAAAAACCGATTCACTCGTGATTTGAAGACACCCAGATTGTAACTATCGGGGAACACCCACTCAGGCAGCGCATCCCACAGAAACATTTTCATTCTTACTCGGTGCATCCGGGACGTGTGGACTTGCAGGCTCGTCAGCGAGGGGAACCCCCGCCCGCACGTCACACACACGATGCCTCCGTTCCTGTGGTGCTTTGACATATGACTGTAGTAAGCAGACATACATCTGAAACATACGCAAGCGAATTTTATTTTTTTTCCTTTATTTTTAGGGTTCCGTACCTCAAAAGGAAAAAACGGAACCTTTATAGGATCACTTCGTTGTCCGTCTGTCTGTCCGTCTGTCAAGACCCTTTTTCTCAAGAACGCGTAAAGGTATCAAGTTGAAATTTATCTATACTAATATTATAAAGAGGAAAGATTTGATTGTTTGCATTGAATAGGCTCCGAAACTACTGAACCGATTTGAAAAATTCTTTCACGATTGGGAAGCTACTCTATCCCCGGTTAACATAGGCTATATTTTTTTATTTTTTTTAAATTAGAGATCCTTACTAAAACTCCAATAATGTAACCCAAGGTGTAGTAAAATAAGATTTGTAATTTTGACTTTGCGTGTTTGACAGTTCTAAGACAGGACAACGTCTGTCAGGTCTGCTAGTACTAAATACTTGGGTCTACGGTTTCTTTCGGCTGTAAAAAAATAGCAGTTGTAAGTCAACGCAATCAAAAGATATGAACGCTTATGTCGCATATTTTGCGATTTCACAGGGGAATCAAAACCTATAGGATACTTCCCGTTGACATAGAATCATGAAATTTGGCAAAAAGCAAGGTCTCATAGCACATATATAGGAATAAATCTGAAAGTTACAAATTTGAAATTATATCATTTAAAAATAATTATTTTGCTATTACAAACTTACATTTTGTAGTTGGAATGTATAGAAGAACCTTATAGTCAACTTGTCTTTCAATATTTCAACTTTCGTTTTTTTTTGGACTCGCGCTCTGAGGGTTCTGTCCAACGGAACCCTCAGAGCACGAGTCCTACTCGTACTTGTCCGGTTTTTTATTTATCTAAACCGTGTGTATTGTTTACTGTGTAGCCTTTAGTTTGTATTTAGTTCCTATTAAATTGTCTATGTATATTATTAACCTGCTGACCTGACAGACGTTGTCCTGTCTTAGAACTGTCGAACACGCAAAGTTAAAAATTGTAAATCTTATTTTTTGACACCTTGGGTTACATTATTGGAGTTTTAGAAAAGATCACAATTTTTTTTTAAATATAATATAGCCTATATTACCCGGGGATAGTGTAGCTTCTTAACAGTGAAAGAATTTTTCATATCGGTTCAGTAGTTTCGGAGCCTATTCAATGCAAACAAACAAACAAATCTTTCCTCTTTATAATATTAGTATAGATTACTATACTTATTGATCTCCTGCATTATAGCTAATATCACAGAAAAGAAAGCATTTTTTTTTGTTTAAATTGGAACGGCTGTCGAGGCATTTTTGTAAGAAATTTGTTGTAGCCAGTTGCACCCATATAAACGAAACGTCAGTCATTCGAAATCAGTTAGCAACTGTGATGCGGACAAACAACTTTGAGACCTAACCCAAAAAGGTAAGGTCCAAGTTCCTTGGATGCGGAGTTCGACGCGTTGACTTAAATAAGAATGTTCAATCAAGGTTCTGTCATAATGCATGGCGACAGATTTTCTTTCTCATATCCTTTCTATTTACTTCTCTTTTCTGTGGCTAACGCTAAAGCAGCAGGCAGGGTTACTTATTTTTTCTACATCTATGTGTAACAAAAATAAATAAATTAAAGTTATATGATTATTTACGGGATATTTACCGTGGTAAGGTTGTGGAATGAGCTCCCGAACAACCGAACAACCGAACAACCGTGATAGTTTAAAACAGTGTTTTAATAAATTAATTTGTATTTTTTTGTTTTCTGTATTCGTTGTGTTCGCACTACTTACTTGTAGCTGACTCGGCATGTCTCACAACTGTACTGCTTGCCCTCGTGCAAGTCAAAATGTTTCCTCATAGTGCCTCTGCGGAATATGACTACTATTTACAAAACAATAAACGTCACACATTAACGCAAAAATAAAACATAAATAAAGTTAAAAAAAAACAACTTCATGACTACATGTACAAACTTAAACTAATAAACCAGCCAAGTGCGAGTCGGGCTCGCGCGCTGAGGGTTCCGTACCACCTCAAAATTCAATAACGAAATTACCAGTTATAACTTGGTAATGAATAGAAACTCGTCACCGACTCGCACTTGGCCATTATTTATTTGTTGTTATACTTTAGAGTGTGTACTATAATCATGTCAAGTTTGAAGCTTGTACGTATTACCGTTTTTACATCAAAGCTATTACATAATTCGTTTTAAAGAAACGTTTGTTCTACGAGCCCTTTACTTTTTACTTTTTGACCTTATTATTATTTGTTAGTTAATCCGCTGTAACATTACAGACAAACAGACAGACAGACAGACAGACAGACAGACAGACATCGTAGGCTTAGTAATAGGGTCCCGATTTAACTTTTTGGGTACGGAACCCTAAAAGTTGAAAAATTACAGTTAAAACCGAGATTGAAAGTCCTCATCAAAAGTGTTACCTGTAGTATGCAGTGTTACCGGTAGTATGCAGTGTTACCTGTAGTATGCAGTGTTACCTGTAGTATGCAGTGTTACCGGTAGTATGCAGTGTTACCGGTAGTATGCAGTGTTACCTGTAGTATGCAGTGTTACCTGTAGTATGCAGTGTTACCGGTAGTATGTAGTGTTACCTGTAGTATGCAGTGTTACCGGTAGTATGCAATGTTACCGGTAGTATGCAGTGTTACCTGTAGTATGCAGTGTTACCGGTAGTATGCAGTGTTACCGGTAGTATGTAGTGTTACCTGTAGTATGTAGTGTTACCTGTAGTATGCAGTGTTAACGGTAGTATGCAGTGTTACCGGTAGTATGCAGTGTTACCTGTAGTATGCAGTGTTACCGGTAGTATGCAGTGTTACCGGTAGTAAGCAGTGATATCTGTAGTATGCAGTGATATCGGTAGTTTGCAGTGTTACCTGTAGTATGCAGTGTTACCTGTAGTAAGTGACGAGAGGGCACAGCTTGCATTTGAACACGGCCAGGTGAGTCTGCGAGTGCTTGTTTGTCTTGTGGACGTGGGCTCCAGACCGCATCTTGCATATCGGGCACAGCTCCCCGCCCGCGCTCTCCTTTAATAAGTTCATATTAATTATATCTCAGAGTCACACAGCGGGCAATGGAGAGAGCTATGCTCGGAGTTTCTTTGCGCGATAGAATCCGGAACGTGGATATTCGACAAAGAACCAGAGTCGCCGACATAGCTGTTAAAATTTGCAAGTTGAAGTGGCAATGGGCAGGCCACATCGCTCGAAGAACCGATAACCAATGGGGAAGAAAAGTTCTGGAGTGGAGACCATGAACCGGAAGACGCAGCGTAGGTAGGCCTCCCACTAGATGGACCGACGAAATTGTGTGAGTCGCGGGCATCCAGTGGATGCAGGTGGCAGGCTGTCGTTCAGTGTGGAGGTTGAAGGGGGAGGCCCTATAGTCAACAGTGGACGTCTTCTGGCTGATGATGATGATGATTCATTTTATTATGGAACCTGATGCAGTTTGCAAATTTTTAAAACTTCTGTAGGTACACTGTTTCACTGTTTATCGCTGTTAACTTTTCTTTAGGGACTTTGGGCACATTTGGGATGGAGAAAAAGCACTGAACTTGCGTGACCGTCACGCTCAGATACACGTTCGGGTAAAGTCGGCTCGAGTCGACTAAGGGAGCGAGAGAGATATATATAGTCAACCTTGATGAAGTTTCCACTTCTGTCGTGTGCTGAAACTTATTTTTTGATATTAAAAAAACTCAAATTATTACCATGTACTAACTTCAAAGTAACCTGTAACGAGGTCTCTCACTACGGGCCTCATGAGCAAGCTCAAAGTCGCACAACTAGCTATGGAGAGAGCTATGCTTGGGGTTTCTCTACAACAGGGGCGGATCCAGGATTTTTTATTCTGCCAAGGTTCGAAGGAATCACATCGAAAAATTTAGTCGAATGTATGGAATTGCTAGGTGTTTTGGGATGGCCCCCATGACCCCCCTGGATCCGCCAATGCTCTACAAGATCGAATCAGAAATGAGGAGATATGTACACGAACGAAAGTCACCGACACAGCCCACCGGATTAGCAAGTTAAAATAGCAGTGGGCAGGGCACATAGCACGCAGAGCAGATGGCCGATGGGGCTTAAAGGTTCTCGAATGGAGACCGGTAAGCGCAGCGTAGGACGTCCACCCACAAGATGGACAGACGACCTAAAAGAGACCGCAGGGAAACGCTGGATGCAGGCCGCTTCCAACCGGCCCTTTTGGAGATCGATGGGGGAGGCCTATGTCCAGCAGTGGACGTCCTATGGCTGAAATTATGATAAACTTCAAAGTAACCAGAATTCATAACCTCTGAATTCTCACAGGTTACCACGTATACATTCAAATAAAAATCTTTTAACAAGATCTTACGTTGTGATACATTTTGGTGTGATGTTCCAAATGTTTGAAGTTCATAAACACTTGGTAGCAAGTCTCGCACTTGCTCTCAGATTTGATGTAGTATTCGTATGTCTTCCTTCTGTTGAACTCTTCGACCCTCATTTCATACGTCTTGAGATACTCTATATTGAATACAGATTCGTACTTATCATCGTCAATATATCTGTCATGGATTGTTTTCAAAGTTTTTTTTGTTTTCGCTGTGGGATGTTTTTCTGAAACAGCTGATATCAGTACATTACTGCACAAAATAAATATGTACAGAAGGCCAGCTTTGGCCGGGTTGATTTCAATAACCTATGCGCAACCGTAGCTCTGGTGGCCGAGTGTGAGCGATGTTGGCTGGGTGGAGTGAGCGATGGTGGCTGGGTGGCGTGAGCGATGTTGGCTGGGTGGAGTGAGCGATGGTGGCTGGGTGGAGTGAGCGATGGTGGCTGGGTGGAGTGAGCGATGGTGGCTGGGTGGAGTGAGTGATGGTAGCTAGGTAGAGTAAGCGAAGGTGGCTGGGTGGAGTGAGCGATGGTGACTGGATGGAGTGAGCCATGGTGGCTGGATGGAGTGAGCGATGGTGGCTGGGTGGAGTGAGCGATGTTGGCTGGGTGGAGTAAGCGAAGGTGGCCGGGTGGAGTGAGCAATGGTGGCTGGGCGGAGTGAGTAATGGTGTCCGGGCGGTAGCATGTGTGCTTTACAATCTGACAGCACCCGGTTCGATCCTCGGCCCTGCACCAATGATTTATTTAGCAGTTAAATAAACGATGTGGAGGTCGATGCCATCGCTCAAAAACAGTGAAGGAAAACATCGCGAGGAAACTGGTATGTCCAAGAACCTCAAAAGTTCAGACATATGACATTCACCAACATGCACTGGACCTCCATGGTGGATTAGGGCCTATACTCTCACTTTCACTCTCACGCTCTCTCTCTCTGAGAGAAGGCCTGTATCCCAGCTGTGGAAACATGACAAGCTGATAAAGATGATGAACCGTAATGCCCGGTGGTCCCAGGCTGTTCTGTGATGCACGACTGTCTGGTGATCCCGGACTGTCCGTTGCTGCCTGTCCGCCCATTGGTGCCTGACTGTTCTGTGGTGCCAGACTGCCTGGTAATGCCTGTTCGTCTGGTGATGCCAGACTGCCTTGTGGCCCTGGACAGTCCGTAGGTGCCGGTCCGTCCAGTGGTGCTAGACAGTCCTGTGGTCCCAGACTGCGTGGTGATGCCGGTTCGTCCGGTGTTGCCAGACTGCCCAGTAGTTCCCCACCCTCCCCCAACGTGTTAACGCCCATGGTAAGCGCTGGGACGTTGTCGTCGGGTAATAATTGAGTAATACATAGTATACAAACATTCCAAATTTATGCTAAATTTGCATGTTGAAGTGGCAATCGCTCGAAGAACTGATAACCGATGGGGAAGAAAGGTTCTTGAGTGGAGACCACGAACCGGAAGACGCAGCGTAGGTAGGCCTCCCACTACATGGCCCGACGACATTGTGAGAGTCGCGGGCATCCAGTGGATGCTGATGGCAGGCTGTCGTTCACTGTGGAGGTCCAAGGGATAGGCCTATGTTCAGTGGACGTCTTCTGGCTGATGATGATGACATAGTATACACACCTTTTCCTTTCATGGTTTTCCAAAGGTTCTTTAAAAATGTCGCACTGACTTTATTTTTGATGCATTTTATGATCATATCTTTGTCAATTTTAGTTCCGTCGTCCGCCACGAGGTCGCCGTATGTCGACAATTTCTTGACTATGTTTGCTGTCAACCTGTATCCAAAAATAAACTTATAAGCAAGAGTGTGCCATGTGCGAGTAGGCCATTATTTATTTGTTGTTATACTTTAGAGTGTGTACTATAATCATGCCAAGTTTGACGCTTGTACGTATTACCGTTTTTACATTAGAGATTTAAAAAAAACTGTTAAAAAAATGCGTTTGTTGTATGGGACCCCCGTTTCGTTTTTACTTTTTGACTTCTTTATTATTTCTTAGTTAATCCGCCGTTACATTACATATTCTGGGGGGTTAGACAAGACCCATTTTCTGTGAGCGTTAACGCCTGCGGAGAGATGAAATTGTATGAAAATGACATTAGCTTGAGATAACATCTCTCAAGCTAATGTCATTGTCAATGTCATTTTCATACAATTTCATCTTTCCGCAGGCGTTAACGCTAACAGAAAATGGGTCTTGTCTAACACCCCTGTCAAAATTTCAACTGACTATCTATTACGGTTCGAAAGATACAGCCGTTAATAGGTAGGCCAGACGGACAGACAGACAGACATTGTAGGCTTAGTAATAGGGTCCCGTTTTTAGCCTTTGGGAACGGGACCGTAAAAATGGCCGACGATTACTTTAAGGGCGAGATCTCAAAGTTCCATTGTCTTCGAAGTGGGTCTTTCCAACTATGGTCACACATTTTATAACTGACTAGCTGACCTGACAGACGTTGTCCTGTCTTAGAATTGTCAAACACGCAAAGTCAAAATTGTAAATCTTATTTTTATACACCTTAAATTACATTGGTTACATTATTGGAGTTTTAGTAAGGATCCCTATTTTTTTGAAAATATAATATAGCCTATGTTACCCGGGGATAGTGTAGCTTCCCAACAGTGAAAGAATTTTTCAAATCGGTTCATTAGTTTCGGAGCCTATTCAATGCAAACAAACAAACAAACAAATCTTTCCTCTTTATAATATTAGTATAGATAACTAAGAGACATTCTCGTGAGCGATACAAACCTTTCAGTTTCTTTTTGTGTTTTTTTATCAAGCACTACTTCCTTGGAAGATTTTTTCCGTGTTTTTGTATCAAGCAATACTTTCTTGGAAGTTTTTTTTTTCGTAGGTACTTCCCCGTCACGTGATTCTTTTGATTCAGCTTCAAAATCGTCAGTTTTGCTTATGAGGTCAAAATCTAAATATTCTTCATGTTCAAAGTTCTCTACAACCACTTTGGTTTTAGTTTCATTGTTTATTTCATCACCAAGGTTTTCAGGTTCAGGAGAAGTTTCAGTGTTTTGTGGGACTTCGTCTTTGAATTCAATGTTACAGATGCTGTATGTATGGTCACCTGTCTCAAGTTTAACTTCTTTTGTTTCTTTGTTATCATCACTGTAATCAGTCTGGTCACCATCTTCAAACTGAAATTTTTTCTTTGTACGTTTATTTAATTTCCTGCAAATAATCTATATAATATTCGTGACATTGTTGCCCACACGGTCATCTGACCCCAAACTAAGCAAAGCTTGTGATATGGCTGCCAGATACTGATATACATACATATATAGTTTTAAATACATAAATAGATATTAACAACCAGATATAGAACAAACACAAATGTTCAACACATAAATGTTTGTCTTAGGTGGGAATCGAACCTACGCCCCTAAGCGCAGAAGGTAGGTTCACTACCAACTGGACCAACGGGCTACCTAAAAATAAATAAAACAAAGTCGGGTTAATTACACCGTGTATAACTCAAGAACGAAAAGATCGATTGTCATGATCTTTAATTTGTTGGATTCCTCTCCTACCCAAATAGCAGAATTAGTTTTAAAATATCAGAAAATTTCACGAAAAAAAATATGAATAAAATTCATTTCCCCATATATTTTGTATGGAACGGCAAGAATTAAAATCTATACGCTGACATATTAAATCATAGAAAAAAAAAGTCAAAGGAGGTTGCTTTAAAAGTTATATAGCGCGCGTGAAACTGCGGGGCGGTGATGAATGCCATCGATGGAAAACATCGTGAGGAAACCGGTATGTCCAAGAACCTTCAAATAGTTCAATGACATATGACATTCACCAACATGAACTGGGCCAGCATGGTGGATACGGCCCATCCTCTCTCTGAGAGAAGCCCTGGGTCCCAGCAGTGGGAACATAATAAGCTGATAATGATGATACAATCTTTGATCAGCGCACTCACTTTTTCATTCCAAAGAAATTTGGAATCCTCATATTGGATCAGGTTGGTAGTTCTCTCCTGGTCCTGGGTCCAGGGGCCGAGGGTTGATGGCAGTCGCTCGTGGAGAGCGTCTATTGGCTCTTTCTGAGAATCATACAGAAATATTTTAGTTTTTACTTGACTGCTCAGGAGTCGTACTGTCGTCTGTTTTGCCAACTAATTTTGGTAATTTCAGTGAGGTCAGTTCAATGAGAATGGCATCGATTATGTCATATCACTCACCAAACCAAACCACCACGACTAAAATGATCTACGTCTCTTTTCATTTCAATGTGTGAGAGAAGAATGACACCAATTTTAGAGCTGTCAAACTTAGTCTAGTTTAGATAATGGTACAACAGAATCGACACCAATATACTGTTTATCCTTTACCCCGTATAAGCTTAAGGTTCTAACAAGTCAAACTAAACAATTTCGAGCAAATCCAGGCGCGAATTGAATGAATGAGTCTCCAATCCCAAGCGTCGGGTCTCCAATCACAAGCTGCCCCGCGGGACCGACGTGGCATCATTTTGCAAAAGGGAATTAAGAATACATGTGGGATCAAGTGGTTATATTATCTTTGGGTTAGTTTATTATCATTAAAGACACAGTATTAGAAACTAACGACAGTGTCCGCCGCCATCCACTCTTGAAATATCTTTGCTGCCTCCACACATTTCTGTTTGAATTCATAGAATTTTTTCAAAAGATATTCACATTCACTGCAGTAGAAAGTGACGGGTAACTGAAACAAGAACAAAGACCTGGGGGTCTAGACAAGAGCCACACACTGTTAGCGTTAACGCCTGCGGAAAGATGAAATTGTATGAAAATGACATTAGCTTCAGATAATTTATCTCATGCTAATGTCATTGTCAATGTCATTTTCATACAATTTCATCTTTCCGCAGGCGTTAACGCTAACAGTGTGTGGCTCTTGCCTAGACCCCCTGGAAGACAACAGTGGAAAATCAAATTTAAAAAAAATGCCTCAACTATCAAAAACAACTGCAGACACCCGTGACAATGACTAGCAAACATAGTAACGACAAGGAAGAAATAAGCTTCATTAATTTAAATAAACCGGCCAAGTGCGAGTCAGGCTCGCACTAAGGGCTCCGTACCACCACAAAAAACAATATTAATCAATTTAAAAACAGCCTTCAAAATTAGTAAGATATGGCATTTTGATCTAATGAGACGATAAAGGGGTCATCCAGGTTAGGAACTACCAGTTATAACTTTGTAACGAATTAAACTTTTACACCGACTCACACTTGGCCATTATTTATTATTTGTTGTTATACTTTAGAGTGTGTACTATAATCATGCCAAGTTTGACGTTTGCACGTATTCCCCTATTTACATTAGAGCTAATACAAAAATTAGTTTGTTGTATGGGGGACCTTTTGTTTTGACTTTTTTATTGTTTCTAAGTTAATCCAACGTAACGATACCATATTCTGTGAAAAATTTCAACTGGCAACCTATTACGGTTCGAAAGATACAGCAGTTTAAAGGTAGGACGGACGGATAGTACCCAAATGGTGAAAACAGTTCCCTATTACTAAGCATCTGCTGTCTGTCTGTTCTACCTTTCAACGGCTGTATAGTTCGAACCACACACACAGCACAGCCAACAGACAGACAGCTAGCCAGTTGAAATTTTCACAGAATATGCAATATTAAGGTGGTTGGTCATAAAGTAAAAACTAAAGGGGGATTTCAATACAAGTTTTTTTAATCATATTTTTGTATTTGCTCTTAATGTATAAAGGGTAATACCTACAAGCTTCAAACTTGGCATGAAAACTACACACTTTAAAAGTATAACAACATGAATAAATAATGGCCAAGTACAAATCAGTGACATCAAGGCTTTGCCAGCCCGGAGAGGTGGTTTGTAGCCTTTTTTAAAACGCTACATGTTAAAACTCTGAGGGCGTATAGAGACAAACACAATGTTTCGCCAGGATAGCCGGTTATGCAGCAGAGAGCATAATATAAGGTGTACTTACAGTAATATGACATATATCATCAAGAAATTCTGCTAATATGTCACTTGCTGGTTTAAGTCCTCTATCAGTGCGCAAGCAAATTATACAGAGCTCCATGCTCATAAATTGTTGTAATCAAATAGACAACAAACTGTATCAATAACTTCGAGCGAGAAATTATTTGAGGTTTTCGAGAATGACACACTACACAGAATACTACAGACCACGTCCAACAGTATAAACTAATACCAATAACAAAATTGGTCTGTGAAACCAGTAAGAATTAAGACCAGCAATGAATGAATTCAATGTACGTGATACATTTATTTATCAATTTGAATAACAACTAAAAAAATATGCGCGGCGAGAAATAATTTCCAATGTTTTCATTAAATTCATTATTGTCAAATTTGATTATTTGACAGTGGCAAATAAAATTAAAAGTATTTTTTTTTGTTTTTGCCTACTAATACCAGACTAGAGCCATTACGGCCATACCGTCTACCGTATTTTATTGTAAGCTTTCGTTTTTATTTCCGAGGTCATACATTACCTACTTGAGACCGGCACAAGATGTGCGACTTTCCGTATATAAAAAGTACTCTGTGTGTGCGACATCAAATATCTCTCATGAGCACAGCTCAAGTAATAGTGTTCCATGGCATAGCTCATGAGGAAAGAAAATAAAAATCCATCGTCATCCGAAGACGGAAAGAAAAATGTTCAGTTGTCCGTTATTTAGTTAATAGTTTTGTGTTTGTTGTATATCTGGTTGTTATGTTAATATCTATTTAAGTATGTATTTAACACTATATATGTATGTATATCAGTCTCTGGCAGCCATATCACAAGCTTTGCTTAGTTTGGGGTCAGATGACCGTGTGTGCAAAAATGTCCCAAAAATATTTATTTATTTATTAATAAAGGAACTTCCTCCAAAAAAAAGGCACTAGCCACTATTTTTTTAAATCAGATATCAATTAAAACAACTTACATTTGTATACTATATTTTATTACAACTATGGTTACTTACAAAGCAAGAATAAGCATAATAATTTAAATCTTATTATGAAAACTGAAATATGCAAACGTCCTATGCTGCGCTTACCGGTCCGTGGTCTCTATTCCAGAACCTTTCGGCCCCATCAGTCGTCTGTTCTGCGTGCTATGTGCCCTGCCCACTGCCACTTCAACTGTCGGTGAGTTTCGTTCGTCTACGGATCTCCTCATTTCGGATTCGGTGTTTATGTACTTTAATAGAATCATAGATTCCTTCACTGCCTCCAGTTCATTCGCTGCTGTCATCAAAAGCGTTGTCTGATTCTGCCTCAGAATTCGTTATTTTCCTTCTCTTCGCTCCTTTGCCCGCCCCTGTTTCAGCGCCCCCCTCCCGAGTGCCCCCCCTCTTGGCGCGCCGTATATTGTAATGCACCCCTCGGACGTGTTCCTTCAGGTTGACGAGGTATAGGAAAGCTTTCCCGCAGATGTCGCACTTATGTTCTTTTTCACCGGTGTGAGTCTATAACAGAACAAAAATATTATAGACAAGTTGTTTCAGAATTGGGATTTTTTATCAATATTAAAAAGGAAGTTTTATTAGAAACATGACATATGGTACTGCAACGTGGTCTCTCACTATGGGCCTCATAAGCAAGTTCAACGTCGCACAACGAGCTATGAAGAGGGCTATGCTCGGGGTTTCTCTACGAGATCGAATCAGAAATGAGATCCGTAGACGAACGAAAGTTACCGACATAGCCCACCGGATTAGCAAGTTGAAGTGGCAGTGAACGGGGCACATAGCACGCAGAACAGATGGCCGATGGGCGAAAGGTTCTCGATTGGAGACCACGGACTGGTAAGCACAGCGTAGGACGACAACCCACAAGATGGACAGACGGCCTAAAAGAGACTCCTTGCAGTATTGTGCATTTGCCTGCATCGCTAGCCTGCACAAACCAGCAGAGCTGAGTAAAAAGAAGGAAGTAACCAAGCAGCAGTCACCTTCATATGCGTGTAGAGGTTGCCGGTAGTCTTGAAGCTCTTCCCGCAGTAAGTGCAGGGTACGGTGGACGGGAAGTGCCTCAGTCGGTGCTCCCTCAGCAGGTAGGCGCTCCGGAACCGCTTCGGGCAGATATCGCAGCCGTGAGGGCGAGCCCCCGTGTGGAGGTTCATGTGGCTGCGGAGAGCGTACACATTCTGGAACATGCAATTTCATAATCACCATCATCGATCATTGGTTGATAGCCCGTTGGTCCAGTTGGTAGTGAACCTGCCTTCTGCGGTGTGTGGGTTCGATTCCCACCTAGGACAAACATTTATGTGATGAACATTTGTGTTTGTTCTATTTCTGGGTGTTAATATCTATTTACTCGTAAGTATGTATTTAAACTGGTATCTATTTGTTCTGGTAAGCGCAGCGTAGGACGTCCACCCCAAGATGGACGTCTGTCCATCTGTCGTCTGACCTAAAAGAGACCGCAGGGAAACGCTGGATGCAGGCTGCTTCCAACCGGCCCTTTTGGAGATCGATGGGGGAGATATGTCCAGCAGTGGACGTCCTACGGCTGAAATGATGATGTATTTAAAAAATATGTCTTTGATGGCCATATAACAAGCTTTGCTTAGTTTGGGGTCAGATGACCGTGTGTGCAAAAATGTCCCGAATATTTATTTATTTATCCAGCTGTTTCGATGCCATCGCTCAAAAACGACAGCCTGCCATCTGCATCCACTGAATGCCAGCGACTCTCACGATGTTGTTGGTCCATTTAGTGGGTGGCCTACCTACGCTGCGTCTTCCAGTTCGTGGTCTCCACTCATGAACCTTTCTTCCCCATCGGTTATCGGTTCTTCGAGCGATGTGGCCTGCCCATTGCCACTTCAACTTGCAAATGTTGACATCTATGTCGGTGACTCTGGTTCTTTGGCGAATATCCACGTTCCGGATTCTATCGCGCAAAGAAACTCCGAGCATAGCTCTCTCCATTGCCCGCTGTGTGCCAACATAAAAATATAACTATACATATATTTTTTCTACATGGGACTAGGCTAACGTTTGACCGCGATCTCGCCTGATGGAAAGCGATGATGCGGTCGAAAATTGAGCACGTTTGCCCAGTAATAAGCTATTAACCCTAGACTTGAACACTCCAAGATTGTAATGCTGCGGAAACACAGACAGGGGCAAGGCGTTCCATTGTTTTGCTGTTCTAATTAAGAAAGTGGAGTCAAAACGCTTGGTGCGAATGCATGGCATTTCGACCAAGTAAGGGTGACGCTTTGCCGTTCGTCTGGACGTCCGGTAATGAAGAGGTGATGGGGGAACAAGTTCGTGAAGTTCCGTTGCACACTCTCTGTGGAGAGTCCTATAAAATACCGACAAGCTTGCGACTTTAAGCTGGAAACAAACTATCGGTCTTTTGAGACGTGGCTTCGGCTGACAAAAACATCCGGCGCGCCAGATTTCTGTCGGACGTCCGAACGCTTAAGGTCAGCCCAAGGTTACGTCCACGACTTACGTCCGATAGTTTGCACAGCTCAGTGTACATTCGTTATCTAGATACCGCTAGATCCGTCAGCCGCGTCCGATAATATGTTTCTAGCTTTACGCTAGTGGTTCAGGGGGGTTAGACAAAACCCACATTCTGTTAGCGTTAACGCCTGCGGAAAGATGAAATTGTATGAAAATGACATTGACAATGACATTAGCTTGAGAGATGTTATAATAATAATAATAATTTATTTATTTCCAAGTAACATAGACTCATACAAATCACAAAAATAATATCAATAGAAAAAAAAAAAAAATAATAATAATAGTAGCTAGTCACATTACACTAATAATAATTATTACCAATCTATCTTTATAGTTATCTCAAGCTAATGTCATTTTCATCTTTCCGCAGGCGTTAACGCTAACAGAATGTGGGTTTTGTCTAACCCCCCAGGTTCTGAAGTTTCTTTCCAACCAACACTTCCACATCAATGAGTTTTTTACTAGTAATTTGTCCCTTACACTAAATCCAGTGCCGCAGATGTCACAGAGATGCGTTTTCTTGTCCGCGTACAACAAGTTTATGTCTTCATTGGGATGCTCTCTCTTGAAGTGCAGTTGTAGCCAGGCAAAACTCGTGCCCACTTCGTTACACTGGAAAATATTTTTTATACAGTTTTCTCCTTAGAATAACTACACATAGAAACCGAGTACATTCGCAAAATTTAAGCCATTCAAATGTCATATATGGCTCCAAAAAAAAAAAAAGCGCGGTGAAATCGTACCACGACAAATCAGAAAAGCAGTATAAGAGTTATGGTGTGACATTCCACAGATAATCTATTAATTTTCTTGCTTAAATCGTTTAAAATACCAATCGAAACGTAAGCTACAAAGCGAATTTGTAGCTTACGTTTTGAGAAGGCGTTGTTTGAAAACTTACCTTCTCTGTGTAGTTAATCTAAGGTTTTCTCGTTTTCTTCTCAGCAAACCCTATCATTTGATACAGAACTCTCGAAAAAGTCAAACATCAACAAAAATAAACCGGCCAAGTGCGAGTCGGGCTCGCACACTGAGGGTTCCGTACCACCACAAAATACAATAATTATCAACTCAAAAAAAAACTATTTGGTCTGATTTAACGCGTACCAATATAGCCAAGCAATTGCTACGCCGTAACATAGTTGATATTTTGCAAGTGACGCTCGGTATAACTTTTAATGAACAGAAATTTGTCACCGACTCGCACTTGGCCATTATTTATTATTTGTTGTTGTACTTTAGAGTGTTTACTATAATCATGCCAAGTTTGACGCTTGTACGTATTACCATTTTTACTTAAGAGGTAATACAAAATTAGGTTTAAATTTTTTTTTTTATGTTGTTGTCATTTTGACTTTTTTATTATTTGTTAGTTAATCTCTCGAAGCCAAAAGAAGGTAATTGTACTCATCATTATGAACAACTTTTACTATGGGACCAACCCTGAAATCGCGGGGAAAATATCAGCTGTTCTATAGAAAACGGTCATTGACACTCGACAAAATGTATGGAACAGCTGATTGTTTTTTCGCGATGTCAGGGTTGGTCCCATACTAAAAGTGGTTCACAATGATGAGTACAATAGGCATGTGTCCTAATGTTTAATTTATTACAAATAACCGGCTTAGCGATGAATATAACTAAATACATTACACATACTGAAAACAATATTTGAATTGGCTGATAAATCTCTGAGATATGAGCGTTTAAAGTTTTAGGTGGGGATAGAGAGGGGATGCTCTATCCCTTTCTCGCAAAGCGTGTGTTAGTATAGCATTTGTATGGCGCTCCTGAGCCGTGACGTCACGGCTCAGTATAGTGCGCTCTCTGTCTAGCATGAAATTAAATTAAATTAAAATGCTTATATCTTATTCATTTTGGAACTAATTTTAATTTTGTTTTTGTTGATGTGCTCTATTTATGATCATCTTTTTTATGAGGTAATAAAAAAATATTAGTCATCATGCCTATTACCTTCTTTTGGCTTCGAGAGTGTTCCCCTTACACCCTGTATATGCTTAGCAGATAATATAATTCGGTATGCTAAAAAAAAATAACCTATGCCAATTCCAAAACCATTTCGAGATTTTATCTTACCAACCCTTATTTTTCTACTCCGACCTTTAAAACGATAAGATGCCATTTATTTTAACATAAAACTAAGAAATCATTCGACTTTCATTGACTTCTAAATGACGTCATATTGTAGCATTTTATTTTCTGTGCCTTTTAAGAATAAAAATATTATACATTTGACACACTGTTCGTCACACAAAATAGAATATTTTTTCATTTCTGTGGTTTGACTGTCTGGTTTTTTTTAGGGCTGCCAATATGGGGTGCTTTTTTAGGCTTCTCAGCGCAACGAAATTTTGTGCTATTTTTTTGAAAATTGAAAATTGAAATTGAATTTCAATTTTCAAAAAAATATTGTAAAATAACTACTCAATAGAAAACAAAAATATTGAAATTAGTTTCTTAAAATAGCCTTATCTACGAAATAAAAATATAAAAAAAATAAAAAAAAAAACTTTACATACCGAATTACAATACTTACCACTCGACAAGTATGTTTTGCAGGCGTGAGTCGAATGTACTTTTTGCGCGGTTTTCTTAATCTGAAACAAAAAAAAACATTCCAAGCAAAACATTCATCATCATCATCATCAGCCAGAAGACGTACACTGCTGAACATAGGCCTCCCCCTTTACCTCCACACTGAACGACAGCTCGCCTTTTGCATCCACTGGATGCCAGCGACTCTCACAATGTCGTCGGTCCATATAGTGGGAGGCCTACCTACGCTGCGTCTTCCGGTTCGTGGTCTCCACTCAAGAACCTTTCTTCCCCATCGGTTATCGGTTCTCCGAGCAAAACATTGCAAGTGCTAAATATCCAGAGTGGAGATCATGAAAATCTGCGTTTGCAAATTCCTTTGTCATCTTTTGGGATGGATCAGCCAAGTACCAGCTTGAGGCATTGGAGTCTATAGAGAAACGTGCCAAGTAGCTCATCAGCAACGAATCCTTAGTTCGGACTAAGCTTCTTACAGCAGCACTCAGAGACGTTACTTAAGTTTAGGAATACTTAAAATTGCTCTGTCAACTTCTCGTTGACGGAAATTGTCACACATCAAAACGAGACAGAGCAATAGGTACGATGACAAAAAAAAAAATTATTAGTTTATAAAAAAGCTGATCATAAATAGAGCACATCAACGAAAACAAAATTAAAATTTGTTTAAAAATAAATAAGTTACAAGCATTTTAATTTCATGCTAGACAGAGAGCGCACTATACTGAGCCGTGACGTCACGGCCCAGGAGCGCCATACAAATGCTATACTAACACACGCTTTGCGAGAAAGGGATAGAGCATCCCCTCTCTATCGCCACCTAAAACTTTAAACACTCATATCTCAGAGATTTATCAGCCGATTCAAATTATTTTTGCAGTATGTGTAATGTATTTAGTTATATTCATCGCTTGTTATCTGTGATAAATTAAACATTAGGACACATGCCTATTTTAAGTATTCCTTAGCTTAAGTAACGTCTCTGTTATATAATCATGTAACGTTAGTCTTGAGCATCGGCGTAAAGTTGCTAGTCTATCGGTTTTTTATCGGATACATTTTGGAGAGTGTGCTTCAGATCTGCATGATCTAATTCCCTCCTGCACAATTTACTATCGGACTACCAGAGCAGGCACGAAAAACCGTCACCGGCTTATGGTTGATATTCCGAAAACCCGTACGAAGCGCTTTGATTCCACTTTTATAATGCGTACTGCTAGTCTGTGGAATGCGCTGCCTGAGTGGGTGTTCCCCGATAGTTACAATCTGGGTGCCTTCAAGTCGAGAGTGAATCAGTTTCTTCTAGACAAGCGTTCTCCATCGTACACCGCATCATCGCTTAACATCAGGCGAGATGGTGGTCAAACGCAAGCCTATTATTTATTTTTAAAAAAAACATCATTTACCACAGATACTCAGCATGATGCACTTTCTTCCAGACAAGCAGGGCTTGAGCATTTGGATTGTCTTTAGACCTTGAACGGTCTATGGGCAGTCTAACTGTATTTGTAGTGTTAGTTTTAGCTTGTATTTTGTTTAGTTATATAAGGCACTTGCCCAATAGTGCGATGCTTCGTACTTATAGTTATATGATTATATTTACGGGATATTTACCGTGGTAAAGTTGTGGAATGAAATAAAAGCTCGCGTTCAAAATGTGTTCAAAATACTATACGCAGTGATACAGTGAGTGTGTTTTGTCGGGACTTAGGTTCGAGTTTGAGTTCCAGTGATAACCGTAGCAAAAGACTAAGAAAGAGGGTAGATTGATTGATTGATTAACTATTTATTGTTCACACCATGAAATTAGATACAGAGGACAAAAAACTCTTAAAAACTAGTGTAACAACTGGCGGCCTTATCGCTAAAAGATCGTTATGTCTGCACCTAACTTTTTAACTGTTCTCCAACCACCCGCATTCTCCAGTCTTCCCGTGAACATGGTGCATGTAACTGCGCCGAAATATCGGGAGCTCATTCCACAACCTTACCACGGTAAATATCCCGTAAATACTCATATAACTTTAGTGAACAACCGTGATAGTTTAAAACAGTGCTTCGTCCTTAATCTACCAAACTATAAGACTTACAGCCGGGGCTCGGTTCCTGGTAGGGCATCGCTGTTGGCCGCGAGAGCCCGACCGACCTCGCGCTTCATCTCATGCACGTCAGCAACGTGCGCATCGAACACCTGCAATAAAAACAAGTCACTTTCATCATCATCATCATCAGCCAGAAGACGTCCACTGCTGAACAGCTCTCTTTAATCTCCACACTAAACGACAGCCTGCCTTTTGCGTCCACTGGATGCCAGCGACTCGCACTTTATTTTTATTTTTTATGGCATATGTGGCAAACAAGCAGACGGGCTGCCTGATGGTAAGCAGTCACCTTGTATACTTGTAACACCAGAGGCATCACAAATACGTTGCCGACTCTTTTGCCGACAATGTCTCACAAAGTCACTTTAAACTTCAAATAAAACAGCCAAGTGCGAGACTCGCGCACTGAGGGTTCCGTAGTCCGTACCACACAAACGAAATACAAAAATTATCAATAAACCAACTTCAAAATTAGTAAAATGTGGCATTTCGATGTGGCTTAATTAACTGTTGGCCTTTTAGAAAAACTCAGAGTCACACAGCGGGCAATGGAGAGAGCTATGCTCGGGGTTTCTTTGCGCGATAGAATCCAGAACGTGGATATTCGCCAAAGAACCAGAGTCACCGACATAGCTGTTAACATTTGCAAGTTGAAGTGGCAATGGGCAGGCCACATCGCTCGAAGAACCGATAACCGATGGGGAAGAAAGGTTCTGGAGTGGAGACCACGAACCGGAAGACGCAGCGTAGGGAGGCCTCCCACTAGATGGACTGACGACATCGTGAGAGTCGCGGGTATCCAGTGGATGCAAAAGGCAGGCTGTCATTCAGTGTGGAGGTAAAGGGGGAGGCCTATGTTCAGCAGTGGACGTCTTCTGGCTGATGATGACTTGTTAACCTGTTGCGAGGGCAGCGTGACGTCACACTCGTCGCATCGCACGCCCTCTGTTGTTTCCTTCGGTTCACTAGTTCCCTTCACCACAGTGTAGCGAGACGAGTTATATTACCTGTTGCGAGGGCAGCGTGACGTCACACTCGTCGCATCGCACGCCCTCTGTTGTTTCCTTCGGTTCACTAGTTCCCTTCACCACAGTGTAGCGAGACGAGTTATATTACCTGTTGCGAGGGCAGCGTGACGTCACACTCGTCGCATCGCACGTCCTCTGTTGTTTCCTTCGGTTCACTAGTTCCCTTCACCACAGTGTAGCGAGACGAGTTATATTACCTGTTGCGAGGGCAGCGTGACGTCACACTCGTCGCATCGCACGCCCTCTGTTGTTTCCTTCGGTTCACTAGTTCCCTTCACCACAGTGCAGCGAGACGAGTTATATTACCTGTTGCGAGGGCAGCGTGATATCACACTCGTCGCATCGCACGCCCTCTGTTGTTTCCTTCGGTTCACTAGTTCCCTTCACCACAGTGCAGCGAGACGAGTTATATTACCTGTTGCGAGGGCAGCGTGACGTCACACTCGTCGCATCGCACGCCCTCTGTTGTTTCCTTCGGTTCACTAGTTCCCTTCACCACAGTGTAGCGAGACGAGTTATATTACCTGTTGCGAGGGCAGCGTGACGTCACACTCGTCGCATCGCACGCCCTCTGTTGTTTCCTTCGGTTCACTAGTTCCCTTCACCACAGTGCAGCGAGACGAGTTATATTACCTGTTGCGAGGGCAGCGTGACGTTACACTCGTCGCATCGCACGCCCTCTGTTGTTTCCTTCGGTTCACTAGTTCCCTTCACCACAGTGCAGCGAGACGAGTTATATTACCTGTTGCGAGGGCAGCGTGACGTCACACTCGTCGCATCGCACGCCCTCTGTTGTTTCCTTCGGTTCACTAGTTCCCTTCACCACAGTGCAGCGAGACGAGTTATATTACCTGTTGCGAGGGCAGCGTGACGTCACACTCGTCGCATCACACGCCCTCTGTTGTTTCCTTCTGTTCACTAGTTCCCTTCACCACAGTGCAGCGAGACGAATTATATTACCTGTTGCGAGGGCAGCGTGACGTCACACTCGTCGCATCACACGCCCTCTGTTGTTTCCTTCTGTTCACTAGTTCCCTTCACCACAGTGCAGCGAGACGAGTTATATTACCTGTTGCGAGGGCAGCGTGACGTCACACTCGTCGCATCGCACGCCCTCTGTTGTTTCCTTCGGTTCACTAGTTCCCTTCACCACAGTGCAGCGAGACGAGTTATATTACCTGTTGCGAGGGCAGCGTGACGTCACACTCGTCGCATCACACGCCCTCTGTTGTTTCCTTCTGTTCACTAGTTCCCTTCACCACAGTGCAGCGAGACGAATTATATTACCTGTTGCGAGGGCAGCGTGACGTCACACTCGTCGCATCACACGCCCTCTGTTGTTTCCTTCTGTTCACTAGTTCCCTTCACCACAGTGCAGCGAGACGAGTTATATTACCTGTCGCGAGGGCAGCGTGACGTCACATTCGTCGCATCGCACGCCCTCTATTGTTTGCTTCGGTTCACTAGTTCCCTTCACCACAGTGCAGCGAGACGAGTTATATTACCTGTTGCGAGGGCAGCGTGACGTCACACTCGTCGCATCGCACGCCCTCTGTTGTTTCCTTCGGTTCACTAGTTCCCTTCACCACAGTGCAGCGAGACGAGTTATATTACCTGTTGCGAGGGCAGCGTGACGTCACACTCGTCGCATCGCACGCCCTCTGTTGTTTCCTTAGGTTCACTAGTTCCCTTCACCACAGTGCAGCGAGACGAGTTATATTACCTGTTGCGAGGGCAGCGTGACGTCACACTCGTCGCATCGCACGCCCTCTGTTGTTTCCTTCGGTTCACTAGTTCCCTTCACCACAGTGCAGCGAGACGAGTTATATTACCTGTTGCGAGGGCAGCGTGACGTCACACTCGTCGCATCGCACGCCCTCTGTTGTTTCCTTCGGTTCACTAGTTCCCTTCACCACAGTGCAGCGAGACGAGTTATATTACCTGTTGCGAGGGCAGCGTGACGTCACACTCGTCGCATCGCACGCCCTCTGTTGTTTCCTTAGGTTCACTAGTTCCCTTCACCACAGTGCAGCGAGACGAGTTATATTACCTGTTGCGAGGGCAGCGTGACGTCACACTCGTCGCATCGCACGCCCTCTGTTGTTTCCTTCGGTTCACTAGTTCCCTTCACCACAGTGCAGCGAGCCGAGTTATATTACCTGTTGCGAGGGCAGCGTGACGTCACACTCGTCGCATCGCACGCCCTCTGTTGTTTCCTTCGGTTCACTAGTTCCCTTCACCACAGTGCAGCGAGACGAGTTATATTACCTGTTGCGAGGGCAGCGTGACGTCACACTCGTCGCATCGCACGCCCTCTGTTGTTTCCTTCGGTTCACTAGTTCCCTTCACCACAGTGCAGCGAGACGAGTTATATTACCTGTTGCGAGGGCAGCGTGACGTCACACTCGTCGCATCGCACGCCCTCTGTTGTTTCCTTCGGTTCACTAGTTCCCTTCACCACAGTGCAGCGAGACGAGTTATATTACCTGTTGCGAGGGCAGCGTGACGTCACACTCGTCGCATCGCACGCCCTCTGTTGTTTCCTTCGGTTCACTAGTTCCCTTCACCACAGTGCAGCGAGCCGAGTTGTTCTTGTGTATTTTAAGTCCTAAAGGTGAGCGGAACCCTCGGCCGCATCCCTCACAGACGTTTCGTCCTCGTCGGTGAACCTTGCCCATGTGGTTGCTGTACACTGACTTACTCCTGGAACAAACATAACAAATTATCTGATTATCACTTTAATATTGCATCATTGCAACTATTACCTGGGACTCATTCAATAGGCATGATTCCCAATGTTTAATTTATTACAAATACCCGGCTTAGCGATGAATATAACTAAATACATTACACACACTGAAAAAATAATTTGAATTAGCTCATAAATCTCTGAGATATGAGTATTTAAAGTTTTAGGTGGGGATAGAGAGGGGATGTTATATCCCTTTCTCGCAAAGCGTGTGTTAGTATAGCATTTGTATGGCGTTCCTGAGCCGTGACGTCACGGCTCAGTATAGTGCGCTCTCTGTCTAGCATGAAATTAAATTAAATTAAAATGCTTATATCTTATTTATTTTTGAACTAATTTTAATTTTGTTTTTGTTGATGTGCTCTATTTATGATCAGCTTTTTTATGAGATAATAAAAAAATCTTAGTCATCATGCCTATTATGTTTGACATTACATTGTATGTTTTACATTTGTGTTTATTCTATATCTGGTTGTTAATATCTATTTAAGTATGTATTTAAAACTATATATGTATGTATATCAGTCTCTGGCAGCCATATCACAAGCTTTGCTTAGTTTGGGGTCAGATGATCGTGTGTGCAAAAATGTCCCGAATATATATATGTCGCAATCGAGTCATAACTACCGCGATTATAGATAGATAAGATAGAAACTCTTTATTGTGTACACCAGAAATAAAAATTACAACATGATAGAAAACGCTTACGAGCTAGTGCCACAAGTGGCGGCCTTATCGCTAAAAGCGATCTCTTCCAGGATTATTTGATTAATCGGGACGCAAGCGCCATCTGTCGGCACTAGATGGAGTCTAGGACGCGGCGGTCGACCGAATGCCTGACACATTCGTAAGGCAGCGGTCGATTTGCAAGGACGTCTAGAAACTATCTCGCGTTCCGTGTAGTCTGTGTCCAGTAATAATCACCACTGAAATTCTAATTGAGTGTCTGATCAGAGATTATATTTTGAACCGGCTTCCTTTCATCACCCACGATACGCCCACAGGGAAGACGAAATAAAATTAGTAATAATAACGGTTATACCCTACCTTTCTCCGACATATATATATATTTTATGACGTAAGCAGAGTATAAACACTCACTTGTATGTGATGTTGTATTGTTAACTATTTAGTAATAAATACTCCCTTGGACATGTTTATTTATTTATTTAGTTTATTGGCACACAAAACAAAATATTTGTCAAAACAATTTAAACTTAGAGTGGACTATACAATTTTAAACTAAACCATATTCCTAAATATGTATACACAACATGTTTTTTTTTAAATGCAGTAATTGGTAAATTATTACAAACAAATTTAAATACAATAATATTAAATAAACTTAACTACTTTTATTATGGACCGTAAAAACAATATTTCGTATATCTTTTTTGAATTTCAATAGTTTTTCGTGATGTTGATGTTGCATTGTTAACTATTTGGTAATAAACACTCACTTGTATGTGATGTTGCATTGTTAACTATTTGGTAATAAACACTCACTTGTATGTGATGTTGCATTGTTAACTATTTGGTAATAATCACTCACTTGTATGTGATGTTGCATTGTTCGCAATGATACTGCTTGCCTTTGTGCTGCTCGAAGTGGTTTTGCATTGTTTTTCTGCAATACCCAAACGAAAATAAAGTTATTTTGGTTCACTGTTGTGTCTCATAAAAAATGCCTTATATAAAATACTAGCGGTCCGCCCCAGCTTCGCACGGGTAAAGATTATAGCCTATGTCACCCGGGGATAGTGTAGCTTCCCAACAGTGAAAGAATTTTTCAAATCGGTTCAGTAGTTTCGGAGCCTATTCAATGCAAACACACAAACAAACAAATAATCAAATCTTTCCTCTTTATAATATTAGTATAGATAAATAAAATTTAACCACAAAAGCCTAGTATAAAAACTTTAATACACAAAAAATTTATCGGTATTACCATTGAAAACAGAATAACTGACTGACTATTTGACTGGACTATATTACCTATGGTAGGGCTATTTGACTGGACTATATAACCTATGGAAGGCTATTTGACCTATAGTATGGCTATTTGACTGGTCTATATTACCTATGGCAATGCTATTTGACTGGACTATATTACCTATGGTAAGGCTATTTGACCTATAGTATGGCTATTTGACTGGTCTATATTACCTATGGCAATGCTATTTGACTGGACTATATAACCTATGGTATGGCTATTTGACTGGACTATATTACCTATGGTAAGGCTATTTGACCTATAGTATGGCTATTTGACTGGTCTATATTATCTATGGCAATGCTATTTGACTGGACTATATAACCTATGGTAAGGCTATTTGCCTAGTCTATATTACCTATAGTAAGGCTATTTGACCTATGGTATGGCTATTTGACTGGACTATATTACCTATGGTATGGCTATTTGACTGCTCTATATCACCAATGCTAAGGCTATTTGACTGGTCTATATTACCTATTCCTATGGTAAGGCTTTTTGACATGTGGTATGGCTATTCGACTGGACTATATTATTACCTATGGTAAGTGATGAGAGGACATTGCTTGCACTTGAACACCACGGAGTGGGTGCGCCTGTGTTTGCTTTTTTTAGAGTTCCATGTCTTGCATATAGGACAGAGGACACTGCCTGTACTTTCCTGTAAAATCACAAACATTGTACTTTATTGATCGAACGAAGCAACGTCACAAAGTATACTCGAAATAAGTATCCAAGGGCGTGTCAAGACACGCACGTGCTAGGGTGTCGTCGAATTCATTTCATTCATTTTGGGATCATTTTTTGTTTGAGGTACGGAACCCTAAAAATATCATGTATAGTATCAGCAAGCACCAGCACTATCACCCTAGTCTTGGTTTTCGGGAGCGGTACCCTTACATCTGGTCTTTATTATCAAGGAAGATAGACTAAGAGGAAAGACAACAGCGGAACATTAGAGCGTAGCTCGGAACATTTGCCTAAAAACGGTATAAACATAGAGAATAAAGAAAAGCGCCATCTATTGGTATGGGTTGCTCTTCTCTTGAAATGTTGCGAAACTTGACTGCGATACTAGCGCTACGGTAATTTGTAGAACCCTTTCGTACATTATCTGACTGCAGCGCTTACGGAAGTTCGAGACAACCTATATCACGCTCAAATTACGGCGCCATCTAAGTTTATACAGGTTTTAGGCAAATTTCCGAGCGACGCTCTAATGTTCCGCTATTGTCTTTCCTCTTAGTCTATCTTGTATTATATAGTTACTGTTACTTACATTGTGCCATTTGTTTGTGTGATACTTCAAAAATTTCAAACTCTTGACCACTTGGTAGCAAATTTCACACTTGTACTCAGCGTTCACATAATTCTCATATGTATTTCTCTTTTGAAACTCTTCTAGCCTCATTTCTTGGGTTGTAAGATATTCTATATCAAATACTGACTCGTACCGTTTGTCGTCTTCTCTGAATCTTTCAAAATATGCTTTCTTTTTCGCACTCATCGGTTTTTTGGGGCGCTTTTTTGGCTCTAATATTTTTTTTATAACTTTTACTTCTTTTTTTTCAGTCTGTTTTTTTCTAGGAGGCTTTTTTGGCCTTAAGACCTTCGTTATTTTTTCGCTGACTTCAGCGTCATGTTTGATGATGTTTAAATCCTTATGTTCCCCCGTATTTTCCTCCAACAGTTCTACATGATTTTCAAATAAATGTTCTTCTGCTTCGCTATCATTCTTAATTTCATCAATGTGTTCTGATTTAGGAAAAATTTCAGAGATATTCTCAATTTTAAGAACATCGGGACATATGTCAATGTTATCAATGCTGTCACTTTGGTCATATTCTAATTTAACTTCTTTAGGGAGTGTGTCTTTTATTAATTCCTGAAAAATTCAACAGCATTACCATTTTTGTGTATTTATTTTATTTATTTGTCTTTTTAAGTATAAAGTGTGTAGTGTAAGTTAATTTCTTTAGTTCTTTGGGGTTCGTCAAAATTGCTGTTGGTAGGGACTTTAAAAATCGGCAACGTATTTGTGTTACAGGTATCCACTGTAACATTACGTATTCTGTGAAAATTTCAACTGGCTATCTGTCACGGTTCGAAAGATACAGCCGTTAAAAGGAAGGATGGACGGACAGATAGAAAGCGTAGGTTTAGTAATAGGGTCCCGTTTGCACTTTTTGGGTACGGAACCATTCTTACTCTTATACGGAACCATAAAAATAAAGATCTTTTTACTACAGATTGAATTTTCTATAGGTCTTTCTATTTGATAGAACACCAAATAAAGACAAAAATTAAAGAGGGCTCTTAAGGTGCTATTCATCACACTGAGTTTCATCATCGTCATCATCATCAGCCAGAAGACGTCCGCTGCTGAACATAGGCCTTCCCCCTTTACCTCCACACTGAACGACAGGCTGCCACCTGCATCCACTGGATGCCCGCGACTCTCACAATGTCGTCGGTCCATCTAGTGGGAGGCCTACCTACGCTGCGTCTGTCACACTTGAGTATAATTATTACTAATACCATAATTACCATAGCCTTATTATGATTATAAATTCTGCTAGAATTAATTATAAGTTAACATTAAACTCACAACTTCAAAACAAATCTCGTTCTGTGAATCCGTCAATTGTGAGGTGGAGTCGCCAATTTTCTCCGAGTTTGCGGTCCACATACCGAGGGGTGACGGTGGCAGCAGGGTGGACAGAAGATTTATCGGCTGCTTATTCTGAGAATCATACAGATACGTCAGTTTATGATCAGTGTAGGATTTCACAACAATCTTGAATTAACCTTCGACCAAAATATAATGAATGGACGGGCCCAGAATAAGCGCATCTTTGAAGATTACATAATGAGCGCCGGCGCTCACTTGGTTTCAGTCAGTCTCTAGCCGCAGGAAGAGCGACACAAGTCTATTGTTACATGATAACGAAACATCTGACAAAATTATGCCTTCGGGTGCTTTCCCGAAGTGTAAATAACTAAATACGCAACAAAAATCCGCTATCTATTTTTTGTAACAAATGTACTGTACAATGTGCATGGTTATAATTAGGTGTTGAAGTATATGTCCTACCTACGCTTTGACTCGTTTTTACTGAGGAAATTCAATGGTTATGGCCCGTCCATTAATTTTATTTTGGTCGAAGGAGATAAGCACAGTTAAAGAAATTACGAAAACCGGCATAAACTATAGACATCTGCTCAGACACCCTAATAGCTTGGCTGAACTCACGGAACAAAGATACAAGCCGAGGCTAAAAAGAAAGCGCGTTATCCCAGCGATTGACCCCATTTGGTCATCAAGAAAATACATATAAGAAGATGTCCTCACTCCTCACTGGAGGGCACACTTAATATAAATATAAATAAATAAATAAATATTTTGCGACATTTTTGCACACACCGTCATCTGACCCCAAACTAAGCAAAGCTTGTGATATGGCTGCCAGAGACTGATATACATACATATATAGTTTTAAATACATACTTAAATAGATATTAACAACCAGATATAGAACAAACACAAATGTTCATCACACAAATGTTTGTCCTAGATGGGAATCGAACCCACGCCCCCAAGCTCAGAAGGCAGGTTCACTACCAACTGGACCAACGGGCTATCCAAATATATATGACATAACCTGCTCGCAAGACATCTGCTTATAGTACATATAACTGATTGCAGATATTTAGGTGTTTAGGGGGATGAATGATAGTCAGGACCAGTATTCACTAACTACAAATACTCGTAAAGTGGCGCGTTAAGTTAACCTCCCTACCTAGGACGGACAGACAGACAGACAAACAGACAACGTAGGCTTAGTAATGAGCCCCGTTTTTATCCTTTGGGTACGGAATCCTAAAAATTATAGTAGTGCGTGCGTGCTAGCGTGTGTGTGTGTGATGTGAATGTATAAATAAAAAAAACAGATGAACAGGCATTATGGCTTTAAAGGCTTTAGCCTGCCTGATGGGCGAATAATAAAAAAAAATATAAATAAAATGTGTCCTATAAAGGTTCATTTTTCCGTTTGAGGTACGGAACCCTAAAAAATACCTAGCTTGTTTCAGTCAGTATTGTACCTACGTACAATAACATAAAACATTTTAGGTACCTAGGTTACCTAGGTAGGTACTTACCTATTACTATTGATGCTGTATTTTTTTTGACTAAATAAATAATAACCTCCTCTTTTTGGAAGTTGGTTAAAAATATATAATATCAGCAAGCAACAGCACTATCACCAGTCTTGGTTTAAAAATAATTCTAGACTTTCTCAATACAACCATGTAGTCATTTTATTTATATTACACGGGAGTCCTTTTAAAGTCCAACTTCCGACTGTGATAATATTGATAGTCTGTTAATTTGATAGCCCGTTGGTCCAGTTGGTAGTGAACCTGCCTTCTGAGCTTGGGGGAGTGGGTTCGATTCCCATCTAGGACAAACATTTGTGTGATGAACATTTGTGTTTGTTCTATATCTGGTTGTTAATATCTATTTAAGTATGTATTTAAACCTATATATGTATGTATATCAGTCTCTGGCAGCCATATCACAAGCTTTGCTCATTTTGGGGTCAGATGACCGTGTGTGAAAAAATGTCCCGAATTTATTCATTTTATTTATTTAAAATTATAAGCCTTCTTATTTGGCAAATAAATATTATTATTGGAAAAAAAAACCTATCGCTGCGTAGATATGCATATACCATAACTTACAGAAGTTTTTTCTGACATCCACTTCTGATATATCTTCAGTGCCTTTACACATTTTTTTCTGAACTTGTAAAACTTTGTCAAAAGGTACTCGCATTCACTGCAGTAGTAACTAAAGGAAGCCATGGTGACTACCTGAAATACAAATATTAAAGTTAAGCACAGGAAAACTGGTAAAATAATAGTAATAAAAAAATAGTTAGTAAATAATAATTGTTGCAACTTGAATAGTCAATTGTATAAATTGGGAGCTACGGACTGTCTATAGTGTCGTGGTTTCATGAAGGAGAATGAAACTGTAGAGCATGTACTACTGCACTGCAAGGTCACAAAAAACAAGATTGGTCGGTCGGTGTTAAGTACGGTACTTTTGCAAACTCCACAAGTCTCACGAAATAGGGTAGAACAGTTTAGTCAGCGACCCAAACCTGTGCTCCATTATTTTAAGGAGCCCGGCCGGTTTTTGTAGGTGGGGCGGGGTGGGGGGGGGGGTAAATGCACAATAAACCTCAACTGGAATGCCAGTGCAAGTCTTACCACTCCACTTTGAACTGGAATCAAAATTACTGGTAGCGAGTCACTGAGGTCAGGACCGGTATGAGCAGAAGCACTGTGTGGCTGCTTGCTCAGCTTTTTGGTTCGCTACTAGCCGCGACCTGTATCAGCCGAAGCGCCATGCTGCCACTCGCTTGGCTCCTTCAGTTCGCTGCAAGCCACGTATCATACCAGCTGAAGCACGGTACGGCTGCTCGCTCGGCTTTTTTGGTTCGCTGCAACCTGTACGGGCCGATGCGCCTTGCGGCCACTCGCTCGGCTCTTTCGTTCAGAAGTGAGTCGCGAGCCATCCGTTCCGAAAACGGTTCGAATGAATACATTCTGCTGTAGTAAAGTAATCAATCGCACGGAGCACAAGATTCTACTATTTCATTTGTTCGTCCGCGAACGTCACATTGCTAGTAGCGTAGTAGTGTAGGGTGGAGTGGACGCCGTGGTGGGGGATGGCATGGGGGTAGAGACTACCGTAGAGTAGCTTGCCTGTGATGCTAGCTATTCTACTCTTCCAAATTTTAGTCCAATGGTGTCTACATGGCATAGTTGGGATAGTTAGTAATCTACCGTGCTACTATACCGTTTACTCTACCAGTGTACATTAGGCAGTTGGGCTTAATAGATTATAACGAGAATGACATTTTGATAGCCGCAACATCAACTATAAGTTACAACTTTTCATTACAACGGCTCTAATATATAAAAATCGGGCCTAAAGGTATTCTCAATGTCTATGTCTAACAAAATTGTACTTACAGAAAATTCGCACAATTCTTCGTGAAATTCTTCTAGCACATTACTCGCAAGTCTGAGCAATCTATCAGTGCGCAAGCAGATTAAACAGATATTCATTCTTGTATATTATTGTAATATAGCTGCGCTGAAAGGAATTTAATAAACTGAGGGGTGTGGCGGAACTCTTTTTCACCAGTGCGACCTTCGCGGCCGCCTTTATTATTTTATTTCAATAGAGTTGTGTTTTGTTTTATAAGAGATCTGTCAAGAGGTGAAAAATAGATGTTTTCGATTCCGCAAAATAAATTGTTTTAATAATAGGAGAAATAATATCCTAAATTGGTGACCCCGATACGAACACAACATAAATTAAGACGATTCGAACACAAGAAGAGCAAAGGTACGCAAATAGGTACGAGTACTTTCTTTGGTGGTACGAGTGAAGCGACCACGGTCGTCTGATTGTTCGTCGACGAGAATACGAAAACGTAGAAAAAGAAGTGGTGAATTCGACTACGAGAGCTGTGCTGCTGACTGCTAGCAACAATCGCATGGAGCGCGTCAAGACTCGATTCGAAGTATCTTTTGGAAGAACCAGTGTGGATTAAAAAGACAAAGTGTGATTTATATTGTTGTGTGTTTTTATGAGTGTGTATTTAATTTTATTTTGATGAATTTTTGTACATATTTTTAAGATATTTTTGTACCAATGTTTTTTGTAGGGCATTCGCGCACACCACACTCCCACGTTTCTTTTGTTTTCAGTTTTTGTTTTTGAATTTTGTTTTTCTCTTAGCATGGTTTTTCATGACAGCACACGTCATGAGTGACAGTGAGCAGGAAGACTTCAAACCAGCTTTCGCGGGTACGGGTGGACGTGAAATGTCAAGCAGTGACAGCGGATCTGGCACAGGCGGTACGGAGAAGGTAATGATTAACAGAGTATCTATACGTACCCCTCCATTTTGTAGAGATCGCCCGGCCCTATGGTTTGCGAGTTTAGAGGCGCAATTTTCCATCAATAATATTAGCCAAGAAATCACAAAGTTTAATTACGCAGTTGCGCACCTCGATACCAATTGTACTCGCGAAGTAGAGGATTTCATAATCCAACCTCCGAGGGAGCAACCCTACACGAAATTGCGCAATGCAATAATATCTAGGTTCTCAGATTCTCGGGAGCAGAAAATACGCCGTCTTCTAGAGAAGGAGCAGATCGGCGATCAAAAGCCGTCGTTTTTTCTGCGTCATCTGAGATCGTTAGCCGGTGCAGCATTTCCGGAGGATGTTCTGAAGACAATTTGGATGAGCAGGTTGCCACGATATCTTCAAACTGTCTTGGCTGCTCAACGATTAGAATCGTTGGCTGAGCTAAGCGAACTAGCGGACAATTTGGCTGAAATTAACGCTCAATCAACTTCATTGGAGGTATGTACGGTTTCGCCTAACTCGAATACTGATTATGTACAGGAGCTGACTAAAAAAGTTGATGAATTGACCCGTTTAGTAGCGTCACTTTCCTCTGCTGGTTGCAGCTCGCATGTTGGTACGCGTGGTCGTGACTTCAATCGTAACCGTAATCGTAGTCGCAGCCGATCACGTTCACGTAACTATGATTTGTGCTTTTATCATGACCGTTTTGCGACAAAAGCACGTAAATGTGTGCCTCCATGTAAGTGGTCCGGTTCCCCGCCTAGTGATCAGGGAAACCAAAACAGCAACTGTTAGAGGCGACATCCAGTTGCTCGCCAGCTAGTCGCCGCCTTTTCGTGACCGACCGGAGATCCAACCGGAAATTTTTGGTGGACACTGGTTCGGATATTTGTTGCGTTCCTCGTAGCTTTATAAAAGGACGTACGCTTCAGCCATTATCATATAGTTTAGTTGCAGCTAATGGCAGTAAGATTATCACATATGGGCTGGTACAGTTGAACTTAAATTTAGGGCTACGACGGGATTTCACCTGGAACTTTGTCGTGGCGGATGTGGAAAGTGGTATTATTGGCGTAGATTTTTTGTCGCATTACCAGCTTTTACCCGATTGCTCAAAAGGTAAGCTGTGCGATAGTAAAACTGGGCTTACTTCGTCCGCGGACCTTTATACCGCGGAACAGCAAAGTGTGAAGGTAGTATCTCTTCCTGACTCGCCATTCACAGCGATCTTGGAGAAATACCCAAGTATAACGCGACCACCTGGTGCACCTAGAATTATTAAACACAGCACCGTACATTATATAAACACTACCGACGGTCCCCCTGTGACATCTAGACCGCGTCGGTTGGCACCATTAAAACTGGGCATTGCAAAGAAAGAGTTCGAAGACATGGTCCGAGCTGGTACTTGCCGACCATCTGATAGCTCTTGGTCATCGCCTCTGCATCTCGCACCTAAAAAGGACTCAACGTGGCGTCCTTGCGGTGATTATCGTGCATTAAACGCCCGGACGATTCCTGATCGCTACCCTGTCCGATACATAGGTGATTATGCGCACAACTTGTCTGGCTGTACCGTTTTTAGTACTATAGACTTGGTCAAGGCCTATCAACAGATACCGGTGAATCCAGGCGACGTGTGCAAGACAGCGATAACTACTCCATTTGGATTATATGAATTTCTGTATATGACTTTTGGTTTGCGTAATGCTGGGCAGACTTTTCAGAGATTTATCGATGAAGTAGTCCGTGGCTTAGATTTTTGCTATGTCTATGTTGATGACATTTTGGTTTACTCAAAAGACCAAATAGCGCATGCGCAGCATCTGGAAATCTTGTTCCAGCGATTGCACGACTATGGCGTTGTGATTAATACAGCCAAGTCCGTATTTGGTGCCGCAGAAGTATCTTTCCTTGGGCATCGAGTCAATGCTGCGGGCACGCGTCCTCCTGAGGACAGAATTCGTTCTCTGGTGGATTACCCGCCCCCAAAGACAGTTCAGGGTATGCGCAGATTCATAGGCATGGTCAATTACTACCGCCGGTTTTTGCCAAGTACGGCTAAGTACCAAGCGCCGTTAATTGAAGCAATCACTGCTATTCAAGGCAAAGGCAATAAACCTTTTGTGTGGACTCCTGAGCTAGAAAAGTGCTTTGAAGAATGCAAGAAAAGCTTGACGTCCGCTACAATTTTAGCACACCCAAATAACAGTGCTGAGGTTGGGTTGTTTACTGACGCTTCAGGAACGCACGTTGGTTCTTGCCTACAACAGCGCGTCGATAATGATGATTGGCAGCCACTAGCCTATTTTAGTAAAAAGCTGACTGCTAAACAGGCTCAGTGGCCGGCGTACTATCGGGAACTCCTTGCGGTGTACGAGAGTGTTCAACACTTCAGGCACCTGTTGGAGGTACAACACGTCACTATCTACACTGACCATAAGCCGCTAATATACGCTTTTGTACAACGACGTGAGAAATTGCCGCCTATCCAATTAAACCAACTGTCTTTCATCAGCCAGTTTACTACAGATGTAGTGTATATTAAAGGGGTTGATAACATCGTAGCTGATGCCATGTCGCGCGTTGAGTCTATTTCTCTTGAAGAGGATTTCGCTGCACTCGCGTTATCGCAAGAATCGGATGAAGAGCTAGCTAGTATGCGTGGGAATTCGTCTTTAAAGCTCGAACCCATCCTCATCCCTGGCACAAATATCACAGTAATTTGTGATACTTCAACTGAGCGACCACGTCCATACCTGACACCAGCATTCCGTCGAGCTGCATTCGACAGGTGTCACAACCTCAGTCACCCTGGCGCGCGGGCAACCACTCGCTTGGTAACTGAGCGTTATGTATGGCCTCAAGTAAACGCAAATTGCCGTGAATGGGCTCGAACTTGTTTACGCTGCCAACTCAGTAAAGTAACTCGACATATTAATTCGCCACTTGGAGAGTTTAAATTACCGTCAAACAGATTTAGGTCGGTGCATTTAGACATTATTGGACCACTTCCTCACTCGAAAGGGTACAATTATTGCCTGACTGCGATTGATAGATACACACGGTGGCCTGAAGTATGGCCTATGTCATCAATCACAGCAGAAGAGGTAGCAGATACATTCGTAACTGGTTGGGTTTCCCGTTTTGGGGTACCAAACATTTTGACAACCGACCAGGGCCGGCAGTTTGAATCTGTGTTGTTTCGCCGTCTAATGGATGTATGTGGTACCAAACGGGTGCGCACGACTAGTTACCATCCTTGCGCAAATGGTATGGTGGAACGCATGCATCGGCAGCTTAAAGCATCTTTGATGTGTCATAATGACACATGGGTAAGAGCTTTGCCGTTAGTTTTATTAGGGATGCGAACGGCGCTCAAAGAAGATTTGAAGGCATCTTCTGCAGAGCTCGTTTATGGAGAGACTCTTCGCTTGCCTGGAGAACTCGTCATACCTCCAATAACATCGCAGAGCCCAAGTGACGTTGTAGATTTCGTCCGTGAGCTGCGCAAATATATGGAAGCTCTCCGTCCTGTCCCTGCTACACGCCACGCCCAGCCATCGACTTTCTTATTTAAAGATTTAGCTAAAGCGTCGCATGCCATGCTACGCGATGATACAGTACGAAGACCGTTGCAGCCGCCTTATTCCGGTCCTCATCGTATCATCGGGCGAAGAGACAAAACGATCACTCTCGATATTAATGGAAGGGAACGTACAGTTAGCATAGATCGCGTTAAGCCTGCCCATTTGGATTCGGCGTTTGGTAATTGTGAACCAATTGTGCCGCCTGCGCCAACTCCAGCTAGCAGTTTCACGCCTGCGTTGGTCCCTGCACCTACACCAGCTCCTGTCATCACCCGGTCCGGGAGGAGGGTGAAGTTTAGAAATATTTTAGATATGTGATATCTTATTAATTTTTCAGCTTATTCTTCCTTTCTCCGTGGGGGGGTGGTGTGGCGGAACTCTTTTTCACCAGTGCGACCTTCGCGGCCGCCTTTATTATTTTATTTCAATAGAGTTGTGTTTTGTTTTATAAGAGATCTGTCAAGAGGTGAAAAATAGATGTTTTCGATTCCGCAAAATAAATTGTTTTAATAATAGGAGAAATAATATCCTAAAGGGGTATTATTTAAATTTTTAGATATTTGTAAACAATAATGAAAAGATTAGATTAGACGTTGACATTTGACATGTGTTTGACATCAATATTTTCTTTGAAGGAAGGAAGGTTACTAACAGCTTTTTTTCTTTCCTCTGAGGATTTTGGCGTCGCACTTCTTGTACACTTGTCGCACTTGTTGTTCGGTGTTAAGTATTAAAATATTATCACGTTTGACGACATGTCGTCAAACAAGTCAGTCACAGGCAAGCAAAGTAAGTCACGGTCAAGTCAAAGTCATGCCCTACTAAAGTGGTGGAGACTTTACAAGAGGCTTCAATGGAGTTTCGGAAACAACACTAAAATAAACGGTTCACTTCGTCATAAAACTTTTCCACACTTGAGCACGTCCACGAACTACGCGCACATGCATACGCCTACACTTAAACTGTACATGTACACATAATTACGCACTCGCGCAAATACACAACTCATTAGCGGATCCAGGGGGGGGGGGGGGGGGGGGCATGGCCCCCCAAAATACCTAGTCAGAATGGTCCCCCCTCCAAAATGAAATCCAAAATGCCCCCTTCCCAAAATGAAATCCTGGATCCGCCCCTGGCACAACTGCATATGCACGCACACGTTTTTTTTGTGCATTTGTTACGCACACTCGCTTTCTTTTTTTCGAATTGCGAGTTGGAGGGTAGTTAAATTAAACATATGCCGGGAGTCCACGCGACGCTACTATTTATTTATTCATTTAGCACGGTTATACACCAATTACACTAAAGATATAAAATTATAAAACACTTATAACCTACAAAATTAACTAATTACAATATTATGTCAAAACGAAAAGCTAATTACATTAGTTATTAAAATGAATACACAATTATTTAAAATATTCAGGTACTAATATTCGGCTACTATAAATATCAGATGTTATTAAAACAACTTTATTGTGTAGTTCTCATTTATTAACACTTCTTTTGGGCAAGTGCCTTTATCAACTAAACTAAATACAAAGTAACATTATATACATAAACTACTAAATCTATTATAAAAGGGTGTGCTTAATAGTGCCAACAGACGCTCGAACGCGGCTGACGGACCGCCGTCCAACCAACGGGAGAGAAAGAGTGAGAATATCATATTTCCCTCTCTTTCTCTCCCATTGGTCAGACGGCGGTTGAGGTCAGCCGCGTTCGAGCGTCTGTTAGCACTATAAGGGACCGTCCATTAATCACGTGAGGCTTGAAAGGGGGGGGGGGGAGGGGTTTAAAAAAGTTAAGTTAACAAAAATCGTTAAAAAATGCAAATAAAAAAACACCACGTGATTAATGGACGGCCCCTAAGACCACACGACAGAAGTGAAATCTTCATGCAATTTTTTTTTAAATCTCTATCTTCTCTTCTCTACATAGTATAAATTAAAGTCGCTGTCTGTCTGTCTGTATGGCCGCTCCTCCTAAACCACGCAACGGATTTTGATGCGGTTTTCACCATCAGTTAGATACATTTTCACGGAAGGTTTATATATATAACTAGCACCCGCCCCGGCTTCGCACGTAAATTACACCCGTGCGAAGCCGGGCGGGCAGGTCGCTAGTTTGATATAACTTTACTGCCTTTATAGGTATGTGCTGTGAGACCTTGCCTCTTGCCAAATTTCACAGCTGAAAGAGACCGTAGACCCGAGCATTTGATTTAAATTTAAACTTGATACCTCTTGTTGGTATGTATGGAAGAACCTCATTGTCCACTACAAAGTTAAGTTTGTCTTTCAATATTTCAACTTTTTTTGACGTGATAACGTCTTATAAATCGATGAACGCCTGCACGCACGATAACTTGTCACGTTCCGTCTGAGCCGCGCGTGCGAGCGAGAGCGCAGAACAAGCGATAGAGAGGCACGATCGACGTTATCACGTAAAACTATCGTCCGTAAACCGACTTTACAAACAACTCCTTTTTTGTTGTTTTTTAGGGTTCCGTACCTCAAAAGGAAAAAACGGAACCCTTATAGGATCACTTCGTTGTCCGTCTGTCTGTCCGTCTGTCAAGACCCTTTTTCTCAAGAACGCGTAAAGGTATCAAGTTGAAATTTATACTAAATACTTGGGTCTACGGTTTCTTTCGGCTGTAAAAAAATAAAAGTTGTAAGTCAACGCAATCAAAAGATATGAACGTTTATGTCGCATATTTTGCGATTTCACAGGAGAATCAAAACCTATAGGGTACTTCCCGTTGACATAGAATTATGAAATTTGGCAAAAAGCAAGGTCTCATAGCACATATATAGGAACAAATCTGAAAGTTGTTAATTTGCAGGGATCATCATCATCATCAGCCTCTAACTGTCCACTGCTGGACATATGCCTCTCCCAATGCACGCCACTGAGCTCGGTCGGCAGTACCTTGCATCCAGTTGTTACCCGCCGTTTTACGCAGGTCATCACTCCACCTGGCAACAGGGTGTCCTACACTACGTTTGCCTAAACGTGGTCTCCACTCTAGAACTCGTCTACCCCATCGGTTATCGGTTCTTCGGGCAATGTGACTCACTGCCACTTCAGCTTGCTAATCCTTTGAGCTATGTCGGTAACTTTGGTTCTATGTTGAATCACTTCGTTCTGAATTTTGTCCCGTATAGAAACTCCAAGCATAGCTCTCTCCATAGCTCGCTGAGCGACTTTAAACTTGTGGACCACCTTAACCGTTTGCAGGGATATCATATAAAAAATATTGTTTTACAATTACAAACTTACATTTTGTAGTTGTTATGTATGGAAGAACCTTATTGTCAACTACAAAGTTAAGTTTGTCTTTCAATATTTCAACTTCAGCTAGTTTTTTTGGACTCCCGCTCTGATGGTTACGTCCTACGGAACCCTTAGCACGAGTCCTACTTGTACTTAGTAATTTTTTTACTTGTACTTGTCCGGTTTTTGTGTTCCCCGTCTTTGGTACTTCACTCACTGCTATATGAGCCGAAGTCGTGGTCCGTCTCTGGGTCAGCGGTCATTGCTTTTTCCCTCTTCAGTCTCCCCGGGCCCGAGTCCGCAGCCCCCCTCTTGACGCGACGTATCTGGTCATGCACCCCTCGGACGTGTTCGTTCAGGGCTGCGCTGGTCAGGAACGCCTTGTCACAGATCTCGCACTTGTGATTCCTTTCACCGGTGTGGGTCTGGAAGTAGGAGCTAAATTATTAACAACCGTACCATCATCATCATCATCATCAGCCGGAACAACCGTACATCGAGATACATTTGCTATAGCCCCGCCTTCTACCACCTGTATAAATCCTCTCCATCCTAAGGTTGCCTGGAAGAGATCGCTCTTAGCGATAAGGCCGCCGATTTTTGCACTAGTTTATAAGCTGTTTTATCGTTTGTATGAAATTTTTGGTGTGAACAATAAAAGGTTTATCTATCTTTTTTATTTTTTTTATAAATTGGCTTGGCGCTTGGCCGCCAACTCGCCTGATGTTAGACGATGCTGCGGTCTACGATGGAGCACGCTTGCCTAGAAGAAACCTATTCACTCTCGACTTGAAGACACCCAGTATGTAACTAACGGGGAACACCCACTCAGGCAGCGAATTCCACAGATTAGCAGTTCGCCACCTGTATAAATCCTCTCCATCCTAAGGTTGCCTGGAAGAGATCGCTTTAAGCGATAAGGCCGCCTGTTAAAAGCCTAGATAATATTTTTGTTGTAATTTTTATGTTATCCTTGTTTTGTGGTATTTTAATAAAGAGTTTTGTATTGTATTGTATTGTTCGCATAATAAATGTGGAATCAAAGCGCTTCGTACCCACTCTGGCAGTCCGATAGAAAAATGGGCAGGAGGGAATCATTCTATCTATATATCTATAGTAGAGTCACAATCTCTCAGTGAAAACAGTCAAAAAAAGGTCCTACATATTTGTAACATTTGTATAATTAAATTTTGTTGCAAAAATAAATGCTGTGGACATTAATTTTTACAACATTGCTAGTCGTCATCATCATTTCAGCCGTAGGACGTCCACTGCTGGACATAGGCCTCCCCATCGATCTCCAAAAGGGCCGGTTGGAAGCGGCTTGCATCCAGCGTTTCCCTGTGGTCTCTTTTAGGTCGCCTGTCCTATGTATGTATGTCTTCTGTGGCCAAACAAGCTAGGAATGTTTGTTTTTTTTTAAATACAGTATCACCATGGACAAATTGGTACATGGCTTTATTTGCTCGCTATAAAAAAAAATTTTTTTTTTTTTCTCCTTGTATTAATATTACAAGACTTAAACTAAACTTAAATACTAACGAGTCCATTTTTTTTATTATCTATCTATACTAATATTATACAGAGGAAAGATTTGATTGTTTGTTTGCATTGAATAGGCTCCGAAACTACTGAACCGATTTGAAAAATTCTTTCACTGTTGGGAAGCTACACTATCCCCGGGTAACATAGGCTATATTATATTTTCAAAAAAAATAGGGATCCTTACTAAAACTCCAATAATGTAACCCAAGGTGTAAAAAAATAAGACTTACACCCCTTTTTCTCTCTCTCCCTTTCTGCTTGTCATGTGGTTGGGAGTCGTTGCATATCAGGTGGAGAACTCACTTTTATATGGTTGTTTAGATTGGACCTGGTCTTGAACAGCTTCCCGCAGTGGGTGCAGGGCATCGCAGACGGGAAGTGCCTCAGGCGGTGGTCTCGCATCATGTTAACGCTCCGGAACCGCTTCAAGCAGATGTCGCAGGCGTGGGGACGAGCCCCCGTGTGCAGGGTCATGTGGTCTCTGAGCGCGTACACACTCTAAAATTATCAGAATAGGTGTGATGACAATTTTTTTTTATTACCTTTTAAAAAAGCTGATCATATAAGCCATAAGTAAATTTATTACAGAATACAGATTTTATTGATAACACCAAAAGTTACAAGTCAGATTTGCATTAAATGAATTAAAAAGTACAACCAATTCTCATTCAACGATTTCAATTAAAATTCAATATAAAAGTACATTTACACAGTCAAGTAATCTATACTACAATATTATAAAGAGGAAAGATTTGAATGTTTGTTTGTTTGCATTGAATAGGATCCGAAACTAATGAACCGATTTGAAAAATTCTTTCACTGTTGGGAAGCTTCACTATCCCCGGGTGACATAGGCTATAATCTATACCCGTGCGAAGCTGGGGCGGACCGCTAGTTAGTTAATAAAACGGATAAAAATAATACAATTATAATTAAAATTACAATAATTACAATTATAAATATTCAATAATAATGTCAATAATCTTTCAGTTTAAAAAAAACATCAATATTATAAAATAAAAATCCTAAGAGCCAAGCTCTAAGCTTAGTGTTAAAGCACGCGGTGCATGGTGCATACCCGAGTGTTATTAATTATTAGTTGTTGTTTTTTTGTTAAAATTTCCATGACCGTGGATTCAATGTCCTTTAGTCGTAATAAAAAATAGATTGCATAGTATTAATAGCGTCAAACAAGTCATAGTCACAGTCAGTCAAGCTAAGTAAGTTACGGTCAAGTCGAACTCATGCCCCTGTAAAGTGGTGGAGACTACATTAGGCTTCTATGGAGTTTTGGAAACAACACGAAAAGACATGTTTCACCTTGTTATATCACTTGCCCACACTCGAGCACGTTTACGAGCACTTAATGAATAATAATTCACCATTTAGTACACATTAACACTCGAAAATACACAAGTTTAGGAAAATAATCCAACGAGCCGACATGTTTTTTCCACGTTGGCGCCAAAACCCAATCACTAGTTGAATCTCGCAGTGTCACCTACGATATTCCAATTTTTTCTCATTTTTTTTTAGGGAAAAGTACCCTATGTCCGTCTTCATAATGCTGACTATATCCCTGCCAAATTTCGGACACAGCTTAGAGAGTTTAGGCCCTAACCCACCACGCTGGCCCAGTGCATGTTAATGAGTGTCATGTCTTTGAATTTTTTAGGTTCTCGGACATACAGGTTTCCCCACGTCTTCCTTCACGTTCGTTGGGTTGTTTGCTGTATGGATTAAAAACATAGAATCAAAACGACGTATCTTACACTAAATCCAGTGCCGCAGATGTCACAGAGATGAGTTTTCTTGTCCGCATATAATATGTTCATGTCTTCATTTGGATGCTCTCTCTTGAAGTGTAGGGTTAGCCAGCCGAAACTCGTGCCGAATTTGTTACACTGAAAGGAAAAAACTAGTCCATCCAGCCATTCCAGAATGCAAATAATTATAGTTAATATTGTAAACGCAGGTGGGCTGTGTTCGGGAAGCTGGAAGACATTCTCCTATCAAAATAGATGCCACAGTGCCTGAAGACTCGTCTCTATAACCAATGTGTCCTGCCCACCATGACCTATGGTCCTGAGACATGGACGCTCACGGAGAAGACTGTGCACAAGATAGCCGTCGCACAGGCAGCCATGGAGCGAGCCATCAAGTTGCAGGACCGTATCCGAAACACTGAGATACGACGTCGCGCCAAAGCTGCAGACGTCGTAAAAAGGGTGAAGGAACTTAAGTGGAACCGGGCAGGACACGTGGCCAGACGTAATGATGGGAGGTGGTGTACAGCAGTAACTGCGTGGTGGCCGAGACTAGGTTGGCGGAACCCAGGCCGGCCGAGGATGAGGTGGACCGACGACATCAAGACTACTGTCGGGAACGAGTGGATGCGAATAGCGAGAGACTGGGGAAAGTGGCGTAAACAAAGGGAGGCCTATACCCAGCAGTGGGTAACTCAGGGCTGATGATGATGATGATTGTAAACGCGAAAATGCGTTCTTCGCAAAGTCTTCTCATCCAAAATACCTCAGAGCCTTAAGACGAAAGTCGTCAACCAGTGTGTTACCAGTGATGACATACGGCACTGAAACGTGGTCTCTCACTATGCGCCTCATAAGCAAGCTCAAAGTCGCACAACGCGCTATGGAGAGGGCTATGCTCGGGGTTTCTCTACGAGATCGAATCAGAAATGAGGAGATCCGTAGACAAACGAAAGTCACCGACACAGCCCACCGGATTAGCAAGTTGAAGTGGCAGCGGGCAGGGCACATATCACGCAGAACAGATGGCCGATGGGGCCGAAAGGTAGGGGTTAAGTTCTCGAAGGAGACCACGGACCGGTAAGCGCAGCGTAGGACGTCCACCCACAAGATGGACAGACGACCTAAAAGAGACCGCAGGGAAACGCTGGATGCAGGCTGCTTCCAACCGGCCCTTGTGGAGATCGATGGGGGAGGCTTATGTCCAGCAGTGGACGTCCTACGGCTGAAATGATGATTATGATGATAACACTTACCACCCGACAAGTTAATTTCATAGGCTTACGTCGAAGACATTTCGGTTTGCGCGAGTTTCGTACGCGACTTCTTTGTCTGCAAAAAAAGAAAAAAAAAATTAATTACCAGCTTAAGCAAACATTACTGTGTTCTGAGAATAAAGATCAATATTTGCAGTGGAATTTGGCACGGCGGTAGTGTGCATCAGTAGGGTGAACATGCAAGGGCATCGCCAAGGAGGCACAGGGAAGGGCAGCTGCCCCCCCCCCCGCCCCCCCACTATAGTTTTTTATTCTAGCTGCAAAGAATCCAAAGTCCTAAGGCCGTACAATTGTACTTTAGAGTGTGTAATATAATCATGCCAAGCAAGAAGCAGCCCAACTGCCACCACATCGACATGGTGGGAAACACTCCTGCTATGTGATTGGCCCACAAAATCAACCCATAGACACACTTTTTTTTTTGTTAAAATTTTCGTGACCGTGGATTCAATGTCCTTTAGTCGTAATATTAATCATGTTTACATAGTATTAATAGCGTCAAACAAGTCATAGTCACAGTCAAGCTAAGTAAGTCACGGTTAAGTCAGACTCATGCCCCTGTAAAGTGGTGGACTTTACAAGAGGCGCCTATGGAGTTTTGGAAACAACACGAAAAGACATGTTTCACCTCTTTATATCACTTGGCCACACTCGAGCACGTTTACGAGCACTTAATGAATAATAATTCACTATTTAGTACACATTAACACTCAAAAATACACAAGTATAGGAAAATAATTCAACGAGCCGACATGTTTTTTTCCACGTTGGCGCCAAAACTCCCCATAGAGACACTCATACTAAAAGTTGCCAGCATAAATTAATAGTTATTTATGATACAAGTGCGGAAAGTTGGTTATTACAAACGAGTAGACGAATGTAAGCCCGAGACGAAGTCGAGGGCTTACCATAGTCACGAGTTTGTAATAACCAATCCGCACGTGTGCCATACAATGTTTTACAACACATTTGCGAGAAAAAAAGGCTACAAATGAAACAATTTTTGTTTATAACTTAATATCAGTCACAACAATAGTTTCTATAATATAATAAGAAAATGGCGCGAACATGCAAATAGCGCCACTATCACGTGGTGAAAATTAGAACTACATCTTTCGTCTCATTTTCTCTTTAGTATTAAACTGAGACAAACGTATTGAGCAAAAGCGCTTCCAAGGAGGTTTGATCATTCAGCTTATTTATTCTCGTAATATGAAACTCTTTTGTGGAATTCTTATGTAATTATGATGGAAATTAAAAAAATACCGTAAATCACACGCACGGTGCTATACATCTGAGCGTGCGGACAAATTCATTACCGCACGCTCCGTTGTGTGATCCATAATGTTTAACTTTCGAACGATGTATACAGGCTTCGTAAGTGCACTTTTTGAGCAAATGTGTTGTAAAATATATTAACCCTTTGAATGTGTTACGCACCGCATGTCGGCGTAAGCGAAAAGTGCTCGACGCGCGTTACGCACCGGAGCGGTGCGTAAGGAAATCACCGCTATTCGTCAATTTATTCCCGCTCGAATGAACGTTCCAAAGACAATTTAAGTTCTTTCGCCTCTAGCTTACTTCAATCACTAGAGAATCGATGCATTCTTACCGTGTCAGGGGGCCTATAGAGGTTTGAAAAAAATAAAATACAACTCCGCCTGACCAAAAAGAATGAACTGACAGTGCGATAGCCATATTGTGAAATTTTACTGTCGAATCGGTTTATGTTTTTATGTCAAGAAAATGTTACAAAGGCGAAAACGGTGAGTAAAAGCTTTTAAATTACTGAAAAATGTGTATAGAGTGTGTTAAAAGTGTTTTAGGATGTATTTGTGGCAAAAATAAATGAGAAAAAACATAAAAACTTTTAATTGCAATAAAACGATCGCTTGGTGCCGGCAGTTTTTAGCTGATAATTCGACAAACTTGCCTGTAAAAATGTAAAATCGCATCCAAGTTTGTAAATAATGTATCTTGAAACATTTCTTGATAAACAGGTTCTCATTTAAGTGCATTAATATCATATAGTAACCTTTTTTCTAAAATAAGAAGTCGGCCATTTCATTTCAACACGGGAAGTACAGTCGACAAAAAAAAATTACGATTGCTAACTCGCCCATATTCAAAAATAAAAAACAGTTCGTTAGATAATTAAAATGTATGTAGCGTATGTATGTTTTTCATCATCATCATCAATTTTTGAATTGAAACAGATAGATTACATTTAGATAGTACATTTTTATTATATCCGTTTTTTTTTTGTAAAATCAATGTTTTTTTTTTTTCTGATAATGAATTCTGCTGCTTGTAGTGTCTACCTTGCACGAATTTTTACCCTTTCTTCAATCAACTTTTTGAAAAGTACGTACGTAGTAAATTACTTACTTGTAGAAATGTGTTGGTCGTGTAGATATTTCATCAGACTTATTTTTATTGTTTTTAGATTAGCTAGATTGCGGTCGACGAGCTCGGAGTTTGGGCGTTCACGATCTGTGACGCCCAGCTCCGAGCGCAGAGGCCCACGGCCCTCTGCCGCACGACGTGCTCTCTTAATGGGGCTGGCGGCAGACGCAGCGCCGCGCGACCCTGAGATGCCTCCGCCAGAGGTCCTTCCCCGGTATGCCAACCTTTTTCTGCTTTTTTTAAATATTATTCATGATGCTTATAATCAGGTTGTAATAAATAGAGACTACTGCAATGAAAGTATCCTAAAAGTTAATTTAATCTAAATTTCGCCATAATTCACAAACTCACTTTTACATAATTGTATATTATATTATATATTGTAAATTTTTCACTTTTTAGGTCATTAGGAATTGCCGTCCAGGTCACTCCTGGCGGTTCTTTCAAAATTACTGGGGACACCGTCCCCATACAACAAACCCCAGGTGGTACCGTCCGTCGAGTCATGGAGTTGGAGCCCATGCCTTCGCTCAGGTACGTTTTTTCATATATATTTTTATTTAACATAGGCTTGCGTTTGAACACATCATGGCTGATATTCTAAGCCTTTGTTTAACATCAGGTAAGTGTTCAAAATAGTTTGTTACAATGTTACATTTCCTTGCAGCACCAGTGTGGTGGAGCGAGTGGAGGCCATGGACCTCACCGACGACGAGGCGGACGACGCCATGGAGCAGGTGAGGCGGTGGGTGGAGGATCAGGGATTTGCCTCACCTAGGCCACTTACGCCTAGCACTGCTGCCGAGGAAAACTTTTGCAGTGCTTCGGGAAATTCTAGTTTCCAACCGCAAGGAACTAGCATTCAGCCTGGAAGCGTAGCAAATGTTTCCTCCGTAGATGCTGATGTTCGTCCGTCATGTTCGGGGGTGACAACCACATCTAAGCGAGTCACTAGGCGCAAGGCATGTAAAGGCAGTGATTTAGATAGCGAGTTTGACGACGAGTTCGACGTAGCTCCTATCGAAACCAACGTCTTTGCTGGCATAGGGAGGGAAATTCCGGATAACGAGGAACTAGAAGAACCTGTTCGAGATATTTTATCTTCTGTTGAGAGGGCAATGGATGAAGCAGCTGATTGTTTGCTTGGCGTCTCTAATACTTTCACGTGGGAAAGTAAATTTGAGTCGTTTCGTGGTGTTCCTGAAGTATTTTCAGGTCCGACCCCGGGGCCACTCAAAGACTACGATACGCCTTATGATGCTTTTACTGATATCTGGAGTAATGACATCATAGAGCTTATCGCCCTAGAAACTAATAGGTACGCGAAACAAACAATCGATCATATGAGGGCCAACGAGACGTTGAAGAAATCGTCTCGTCTTCATCAGTGGACTGACACTGATGCAGACGAGATAATGATTCTTTTTGCTGTTTTCATGTTCATGGGCATTGACCAGCGGACATCGCAGCATGAATATTGGAAGTCACTCGGTTGCCTAACGTTGTCCAATTTCAAGCAACTGATGACTTACGATCGGTATGTTTTGCTGAGCAAATTTCTGCATTTCGTCGATAATGCTGATGTAAGTCAGGACTATCTACGATATGAAGAACTTGAGCTTTCACCGAAACTGGCGAAAATAGTACCTGTGATCTCACACCTCAACGGCAAATTTTCCTCCCTCTATAACTTGCAACGACAAATTTCTATCGATGAGTCATTGACCTTATTCAAGGGCCGCTTGTCCTGGGTTCAAGCAATAAGGACAAAGGCTGCGCGTTTTGGCATAAAGTCTTACGAGCTCTGTGAGTCACGAACGGGGTACTTGTACAAATTTCAAATCTACACGGGGAAAAACTCTGCAAGTACCGGCGACGTTGCGCCTAGTGCTGATTTGGGTGGCAAGAGTACCAAAGTGGTACTCGAATTATTACAAGGTCTCGAGAATCTGGGACACTGTAAAAACGTAACGATGGACAATTTTTATAATTGCCCAGCGTTAGCGCGGCATCTCAAGAGCTTGGGTTTTGATTGTTTGGGAACTTTGCGCACAAATCGTAAGCACGTGCCTCAGGACATCGCGAAAGTACCGAAGAATGTGAAAAAGGGGACCATCATCGCGCGTCAATGTGGTGATCTTTCCGTGTTAGCATGGAAAGACTCCAAATTGGTGACGATGATCTCCACCTATCACAACGACGACACCTACGTTGGATCGAAGGCAGGTAAACCGCTAGTGAAGCCTGTGAGTGTGAGAGATTACAACAATACAATGGGAGGTGTTGATCTCAAAGATCAAAAACTCTCAATGTATTTGTTGGAGCGGAAGAGATGTGTGAAGTGGTATATAAAGATTTTTAAGAGGCTGCTGAACGTGAGCACCCATAACGCTTTTGTTATGTACGCCAGCTCTTTGAAACGACGTGACAAGCTGCCCGTGACGCATCGTGAGTTTCGTTACGCGCTGGCTAATTCTCTGGTCGAGCACCACCGTCCTGTTCGTCAGGAGATTAGCGAGCCCGTGTACAAAGACACGAGGTTGAGAATGGATGTCATGCACGTACCAAAGTACTTGCCGGGCAAAAGTACCATAAAGCGTTGTGTGATTCACCAAAGACAAGGAATCCGAAAAGTTGTACATACGAAATGCGTTACCTGTGACGTTTTTCTGTGCTTTGAGGACTGCTGGGAAGAGTGGCATTCTCTCGCAGAGCTCAAAGGGCATGAAATTCGTGGGCGGAAAAGACGACGCGAATGAGTCTTCACAACTTTTTGTGTGTGAAAAGTGTGTGAAAGCGAGATTTGATTGGCTTAGTTTGTGATGTTTGTTTCCCAAATAATTCTTGCAATAATTAGGACAATGGTCATTCGTGTTCAATTGTAAATACCAGATTTTACTTTTGGATTAATCATAACTAGGCAGAGTTGTTTTTTTTTTTTGCCGCTTAGTTGGACATGGGGCATTGGGAGGTGGTAAGTAAGTAAGTAAATAAATAATTTAGGGATATTCGTTACTGATATGGGGCTTTCAAACTCATGAACATTTTAAACAGCCTCTGTTTTTGTGGTTTTTATTTCGCTCATTGCCGTCACTGTCCCGAGTAAAATAGAATTCAAAATTTCTCGGCAGGTTTGGTTAGCTTTTCTAGGTAAGTTAGGTAATATTGTATATAGTGTATTTAAGAATCATGTATATTTTCATTGTAATTAATTAATTTGTAATTTTATTTTGATTGTTTTTTATTGTAAATGATAGTCAGCGTTATATTATTAACGTAATATTGTAATCAAACATAAAAATTGTGAACACCATACCATCTACCAACCTATTAATATTAATTTTGGCCACGCACTCAACATTGAATTATATACTTTCCATTTATTTTCCTTTATACATAAGTACATTAATTATTATAACCAAATTGAAATACCGATTAACTTGATATTGTAATCAAACAAAACATGTATGTCAAAACATAATGTATACTTTACCATCTACCGTCTTATTAATATTACTTTAGCCAAACATTCAACATTGAGTTGTGTGCTATGTTTTTATTTTATTTTGTATACTTAACATTAATATAATATCATGACCAAATTCACATGCCGAATGACGGCAAAATAGGAGAACTAAATAAAAATCTTATAGTCAGTGTTATATCATATTTTAATTTGATAAAGTTTGCCCGCGTTGCTTTGCTCGTGTAGAATTATTATAATCTAGAATTATATGTATTTTCATCTTATGGTTTCCTTTTTGTTGTGTCATAATAGAGTTATTGTATTGTATCACGTTATTCGTTGCCATGTGAACGCGCTGCGCATTTAATTATATACAGCTTTAGATAGATAGTTTTTTTTTTTTTTTTTTTCATAAATTCTTCTTGTGTCTGATGTCTTGATGAATGTCTTGCGTTTGATCACCATCTCACCTGACGTTAAGCGATAAATTCAAATTCAAATTATTTATTTGTCAGAACATGGTAGGTATACATACATATAAAGTAGCATACATGGTCGTAAGAATGGAGACGTATCTCATGTCCTTGCTTGTTACAGCGTACAAATGTTAGTTTTTTATATATAATTATATTTTAATCGTTTCTGATAAAGTTAAGAAAAAAAACTAAATTATGTCTGTTAGAATATTGTAAGAATTATATTTTGGTTTAGTTGTATTTTATACCTTAATTAGATGTTTATAACCACCAATATAAGCTATTATTATTATTTTACTTTTTCCTACTACCTAGTCTCGATTTTATGTTAATTATTTAGTCTACATTACATATCATACATATACATACATGTATACGTGCATTATTGTCCCATTTCACCCTCTTGTGGGTCGAATATCGCAAATTCCCTTATACAAGGTACGCATAGTAATAGGAAATAACTGTATTTTTCATTATTCTACCATCAGTAGTTAGGTTGTGCGTTGATATGTATAGTTGTAAGCATTTTAACTTCAGATACATAATTATATATAGATGAATAGCTTCACTCCGTGGTTTCATCCGCGTAGTGATGATGATGATGATGATGAAAAGTAGCCTACGTCACTTTCCTGCACTGTAACTATAAGCAAAAATCAGTTTGATCCGTTGCTATGTTGCTGCGTGAAAGAGGAACAAACAAAGAAACCAAGAAGCCAACAAACACACTTTCGCATTTATAATATTAGTATGATAGATATTTTGAACACACAATTGAAAGTGTATTTATTTTTAGTGTTTGAATTATATTTTACTTCAAAAACATTTATTTGGTTTTAATTTTACAACTTAGGAAAATCTTTCTCTGCATAACAGTGAATCTAAATATTTTATAATAAAATAATATATATAATTATATATGTATATAGTAGTGATGTAGCGACGAAAAATTGTGATGATGACGATGAAAAGTAGCCTATGTCATTTTCCGGTACTTGAACTATATCCATGCAAAAAGTCAGGTAGCTCTGTAGCAGCGCGAAAGAGAAACAAACAAACCGACAAGCCATCAAAAAAATACACTTTCGCATATATAATGTTACTTAGTATGAGAGACATTTTGAATACATAATCGCAAATGTACTTATTTTTAGTGTTTGAATTATATATTACTTAAAAAACAATTATTTGGTTTTATTTTTACACCATAGGGAAATCCCTCTCTGCATTACAGAAAATCTAAATATTTATTAACAATAGTATAATTTTTTTGGAAATTATTCACTAGAACACGATTTGATAATTATAAGAATAACCGTTACGATTATTCACATAAACATTTTTTTTGGCAACAGTACTTTGTGAGTGGGATTTCCCCGTTTAGCCAGTGTTCGGCAAACTGACATGGCGGAAACATTACGTAAAAATGGTTCGCGATAAAGTTTTAGTTTTTGAAGTGAATATTGCCTATTAGTGTCAAGTAATTAGTGTAAAAGTTGCGGAAATAGTGCTCCCTTGTTGTGAAAGTGGTGTGATTGTAATTTATTGTAAAAAAATAGCATATTTTTATCAACAAGTGCGTGATGGCGCAAGAAAATTCAGAAATTATAATTTCATCACGAGATTTTGTACTAATGGTGAGTAATTAAATATATAATACATGAAAATATCATACAGCAATTCAAGACGATTAATATTATATATAATATATGAACATAAAATGTCAAATTAATAGGAAAAAAATATATTTTATTTTACAGTCGATTAGTTTTCGAAAATTCGGTTGGACTCTCACATTTCTGGCAACAGAGGCTAGTCAGCCCATTGCGCGGGAAGGGTTAATGAAATCATAGTTATTATTGGCAAAAATGGATTGAATTATATCAACCCTAACAATAGTGAGAAGGTATGATACATACACCCTGTACTCGGGCAGGCCGGCGCCGTCGATGGTGAGCGGCGGGCAGCCGTGGCGTCTCGGGGCGTCGTGCACGTCGAATACATGAGCGTCGTACACCTGCAATACAACGATCACTTATTATAAATAAATAAATATTCGGGACATTTTCTGCACACACGGTCATCTGACCCCAAACTAAGCAAAGCTTGTGATATGGCTGCCAGAGACTGATATACATACATATATAGTTTTAAATACATACTTAAATAGATATTAACACCCAGATATAAAACAAACACAAATGTTCATCACATGAATGTTTGACATTATACATCATCATCATCAAACCTGATTCACTGCTGGGTATAGGCCTCCCTTTGTTTACGCCACTGTCCCCGGTCTCTCGCTAGTCGCATCCACTCGTTCCCGACAGTAGTCTTGATGTCGTCAGTCCACCTCATCCTCGGCCGGCCTGGGTTCCGCCAACCTAGTCTCGGCCACCACGCGGTTACTGCTGTACACCACCTCCCATCATTACGTCTGGTTATGTGTCCGGCCCAGTCCCACTTCACCCTTTTTAGGGTTCCGTACCCAAGGGGCAAAACCGGACCCCTATTACTAAGCTTACGATGTCTGTATGTCTGTCTGTCTGTCTGTCCGTCCGTCCGTCCATCTGTCTGTGCTACTTATTAACGGCTGTATTTTTCGAACCGTAATAAATATCCAGTTGAAGTTTTCACAGAATATGTAACGTTATGGCGGATTAACTTAGAAATAATAAAAAATTCTAAAAGTAAAAACAAATGGGGGGTCCCCATACACAACAAACGTATTTTTGTATTAGCTCTAATGTAAAAACGGTAATACGTACAAGCGTCAAACTTGACATGATTATAGTACGCACTCTAAAGTATAACAACAAATAATAAATAATGGCCAAGTGCGCGTCGCTGACAAAGTTCTGTTCATTACCAAGTTATAATTGTGTTATACTCGAGCGCCTGTAGCAAACTGCGTAACAATTGCTTCACAATTTTGGAAGGCATTATAATAACTGGTAATTCGGTTGCTTGGACAAAATTATTGTATTTTGTGGTGGTACGGAACCCTCAGTGCGCGAGCCCGACTCGCACTTGGCCGTTTAAAAAAAAATACATATTCATATATCGTTTATTGCGTATATATACACAGGAGATGGAAAATTGACAGTAAAAGAGCGCCATAATCGACCTTTCGGCTTGCAAACAGGATCTAAGGAAAAATTTACAAAACATTAAATTTTTTTTATCACATTATTGTTTTCAATTGATAATTATTGACATCGATTCTGATGTACTCTAAACTAAACAAAATTTGACAGCTCTAAAATTGTTGCCACAAAAAAATAATTGAAAAAATTCAAATGCTTAAAAAAAAAAGAAGTTTAATAAAAAAAATAAAAAAAATAACAACTTTTTTTTTTATTTTAAATATTTATGATAATTTTATTTTATTATTGAATTTTAATTTTATAATTGTTGTCATTAATTATTGCGTTTGTTCTCTCACATATTAAAATGAAAACAGGCAGATAATTTTAGTCCTGTCAGATTGGTTTAGTTTAGTGAGTGGTATGACAGAATCGACGCCATTACCTCTTGTGAAGGAAGCGTGACGTCACATTCTTCGCATCGTACGCCCTCCGCAGCTTCCTTCGGCTCTGTGCTTGTTTTCTTGGACCCGCAGCGAGACGAGTTGTTCTTGTGTATCGACAGTCCTAGAGGCGAGTAGAACCCGCGGCCGCACCCTTCGCAGATGTTCCGCCCCAGGCGGTGAACCCGCCCCATGTGGTTGCGGTACACTGACTTACTCCTACATTGATTAATAAAAATATTAATTAATAACAAGTAAGATAGACTGAGAGGAAAGACAATAGCGGAACATTAGAGCGTAGCTCGGAAATTTGCCTAAAAACTGTATAAACTTAGATGGCGCTGTAATTTGAGCGTGCTATAGGTTGTCTCGAACTTCCGTAAGCGCTGCAGTCAGATGACGTACGAAAGGGTTCTACAAATTACCGTAGCGCTAGTATCGCAGTCAAGTTTCGCAACATTTCAAGGGAATAAAGAAGGGCGCCATCTATTGGTATGAGGTGCGCTTCTCTTGAAATGTTGCGATACTAGCGCTACGGTAATTTGTAGAACCCTTTCGTACATTATCTGACTGCAGCGCTTACGGAAGTTCGAGACAACTTATATCACGCTCAAATTACGGCGCCATCTAAGTTGATACAGTTTTTAGGCAAATTTCCGAGCTACGCCCTAATGTTCCGCTATAATCTTTCCTCTTAGTCTATCTTCCTTGTTAATAATTAATTAATAAAGCCTTTATTCCCAAATAAACTACATGCCCTGCCCGCTGGCACTTCAACTGCTATGTCGGTGACTTTCGTTCGTCTACGGATACTTTCATTTCTGATTTGACTCAAAATTCTGATACAAACTCTCATCATCATCATCATCAGCCAGAAGACGTCCACTGCTGAACATAGCCCTCCCCCTTTAACCTCCACACTGAACGACAGCCTGCCTTTTGCATCCACTGAATGCCAGCGTCTCTTACTATGTCGTCGGTCTATCTAGTGGGAGGCCTACCTACGCTGCGTCTTCCGGTTCGTGGTCTCCACTCCAGAACCTTTCTTCCCTGTTATCGGTTCTTCGAGCGATGTGGCCTGCCCATTGCCACTTCAACTTGCAAATTTTAACAGCTATGTCTGACTCAGATACAAACTCTATAACATTTAAATTGTTTTGCCATCAGATTCCGCTCTCTGGTCATTACGCATTTTCAACCAGTTTCAGGGTTTTTTTGTGAGATGTGTACTTCCCCCCTTAAGAGTTCATGAGGACCATTGAGTCAGAATGTGACTCCTGAGATGTTACTCGAGGCTTCGGCTAAAATAAAATGAATGGACGGGCCCTAACCATTGAAATTGCTCAGTAAAAACGAGTCAAAACCGTCTGACATATACTTCAACACCTAATTATAAAAATGTACAGTACATTTGTTACAAAAACCAGGACCCGGTTTTATTTGTGTATTTACACTTCGGGAAAGCATATGAATGCATAATTTTGTCAGATATTTCGTTATCGCGTAACTATAGACACGTGTTGCACTTCCTACGGCTAGAGACAGACTGAAACGAAATGAGAGCCGGCGCTCATTTTGTTATCTTCAAAAATGCGCTTCTACTGGGCCTGTCCATTCATGTTATTTTGGTCGAAGACTCGAGGAGAGTTCACTTCAGTTTTTTACTTAAACAGTTATGTGGTACTAAACACTTACTTGTATGTAATGTTGCATTGTTCGCAGTGGTATTGCTTGCCTTTGTGCCAGTCAAAATGATTCTGTATTGTTTTCCTGGAACACCCAACAAGTCGTCATCATCATCATCATCATCAGCCGGAAGACGTCCACTGCTGAACATAGGCCTCCCCCTTTAACCTCCACACTGAACGACAGCCTGTCATCTGCATCCACTGCATGCCCGCGACTCTCACGATGTCGTCGGTCCATCTAGTGGGAGGCCTACCTACGCTGCGTCTTCCGGTTCGTGGTCTCCACTCAAGAACCTTTCTTCCCCATCGGTTATCGGTTCTTCTAGCGATGTGGCCTGCCCATTGCCACTTCAACTTGCAAATTTTAACAGCTATGTCGGTGACACTGGTACTTTGGCGAATATCCACGGTTACCCAACAAGTATCTAGGTTAATATTAATAAAATCGTTCTACAAGCTGCATAACTTCTCGTAAAACACAGTTTTTTTCTTTTCTTTTTTATGATGTAACTATCGACCCGCCCGCCCGGCTTCGCACGGGTGTAATTTAAGTGCGAAGCCGGGGCGGGTCGCTAGTTATATATATAAACCTTCCGTGAAAATGTATCTAACTGATGGTGAAAACCGCATCAAAATCCGTTGCGTGGTTTAGAAGGAGTTAGCGGCCATACAGACAGACAGACGCGGAAAGCGACTTCAATTTATACTATGTAGAGATGGGGGTTAGACAAGACCCACTTTCTGTTAGCGTTAACGCCTGCGGAAAGATGAAATTGTATGAAAATGACATTAGCTTGAGATAACATCTCTCAAGCTAATGTCATTGTCAATGTCATTTTCATACAATTTCATCTTTCCGCAGGCGTTAATGCTAACAAAAAGTTGGTCTTATCTAACCCCATGGAAACAATATAAATTTAAAATTATATGATTATTTACGTGATATTTACCGTGGTAAGGTTGTGGAATGAGCTCCCGATATTTCGGCGCAGTTACATGCACCATGTTCACGGGAAGACTGAAGAATGCGGGTGGTTGGAGAACAGTTCAAAAGTTATGTGCAGACAAAACGATCTACCCTTTCTTAGTCTTTAGCTACGGTTATCACTGGAACCGTTTTTTTTGTTGACTAGATAAGTTTCGAATAAAAAATTATATTTTACGAAATTAGTCATTCAAACCCTGTCCAGGGGCCTTACGGACAACAGCTAATTGCGGCACCTAATCCGCTCAGTTGGAAAATCACGCGAACATGAACCTTATCGCGCCCAGATACGGTTTGCGGTCGCGTGATTTTCCAACTGACCGGATTAGCTGCCGCAATTAGCTATTGTCCGTAAGGCCCCTGGTCTTTGGATATGATAATTACCTACGATGTGTGATAAGAGGGCAGAGCTTGCACTTGAACACCACGGTGTGAGTCAGGTTGTGACCGCTTCGCTTAGAGCTCCATACCTTGCATATAGGACAGCAGACGGTGCCTGCAGTTTCCTGTACCACCAGAAACATCAGTCATTCTCATACACACAGGGAAACATAAACGAAGACTAGTCATAGAGCTGTGCTGACACCACAAAAAATGCGATGTTTTGCTTTTTTAGGGTTCATCATCATCATGATCAGCCTTTTAACAGTCCACTGCTGGACTTTTAGCCTACCCCCGAAAGGGTGATTGGGCCATATCCACCACGCTGGCCCAGTGCGGGTTGGTGGATTCACATACGCCATTGAATTCCTTCTCCGTACGTGTGCAGGTTTCCTCACGATGTTTCCCTTCACCGAAAAGCCAGTGGTATGAATATCCGTACATAAACTCCAAAGAGCTCATTGGTACGGGCCCGGGGTTTGATTTGAACCCGCGACCTCACGCTTTCAAGTCTAGTGGTCTCCCAAAAAGGCTAACACGGCTTATCTAGGGTTTTTTTACGTTAGGGGTTATCTACGGCTTATTTAGGGTTCCGTAGCTCAAAAGGGAAAAACGGAACCCTTATAGGATCACTGTGTTGTCCGTCTGTTTGTTTGTCTGTCAGTCTGTTAAGACCCTTTTTCCTTAATACTTTGCTACAGTGATGCTCGAGTAAATAATAAAGTAGATTATAAATTGGTAATGATCAGAAATTTGTCACCGACTCGCACTTGGCCATTATTTATAATTTTTTTTGTTATACTTTAGAGTGTGTTCTATAATCATACCAAGTTTGACGGTTGTACGTATTACCGTTTTTACATTAGAGCTAATACAAAAATATGTTTAAAAAAAACCTTTGTATGGGGTATGGGGGGGGGACCTCCCTCTCAATTTTACTTTTAGACTTTTTTTATTATTTGTTAGTTAATCCGCCGTAACGTTACATATTCTGTGAAAATTTCAACTGTATTATCGTTCAAAAGATACAACCGTGTAAAGTTAGGACGGACAGACAGACGGACGGACAGACATCGTAAGCTTAGTAACAGGGTCCCGTTTTTACCCTTTGGGTACGGAATCCTAAAAATACTAATATAACTTACATTATGCCAGTTGTTGGTGTGGTACTCCAAAAACTTCGCACTCTTCACCACTTGGTAGCAAATCTCACACTTGTGCTCAGCGTTCACATAACACTCGTATGTCTTCCTCCTCTGGAACTCTTCCAACTTCATCTCGTGGGTTGTTAGATACTCTATATCGAATACTGGCTCGAAGCGTTTGTCGTTTTCTTTCACTTCATCAAGGTAGGGTTTCTTTGTTGGAGTATCCTTTTTCCGCGAACGCTTTTTAGGGTCCTTTAAATTAACTATTATTTTTTCTTTCTTTTTTGCTGTCGTTTTTTTAGTTGGCTTTTTTAACTTTGAAATGTTTATTTCGTCATCGCTGTCTTCGGGGTCATGTTTGATTACGTTTAAATTCGTATCTTCTGAATCATCCAATTCTTCTAGATTATCGGATGATTGTTCTTCTGTTTTGCCATCATTTTGTGTTTCATCTACGTGTTCTGATTTAGGTATATTTTCAGAGATATTCTCAATTTTGAGATCATCGGCAAATGTGTCATTGTTATCGCTGCTGTAAGTTTGGTCAAATTCTATTTTGATTTCTCTAAAGTGAGTGTCTTTCACCAATACCTGTAACCATGAATTATTATATAATCTATACTAATATTATAAAGAGGAAAGATTTGATTGTTTGTTTGTTTGCATTGAATAGGCTACGGAACTACTGAACCGATTTGAAAAATTCTTTCACTGTTGGGAAGCTACACTATCCCCGGTTAACATAGGCTATATTATAATTTCAAAAAAATAGGGATCTTACTAAAACTCCAATAATGTAACCCAAGGTGTAAAAATTTTGTAATTTTGACTTTGCGTGTTTGACAGTTCTAAGACAGGACAACGTCTGTCAGGTCTGCTAGTAATAATATTATAAAGAGGAAAGATTTGATTGTTTGTTTGTTTGTTTGCATTGAATAGGCTCCGAAACTACTGAACCGATTTGAAAAATTCTTTCTCTGTTGGGAAGCTACACTATCCCCAGGTGACATAGGCTATAATCTATACCTGTGCGAAGCTGGGGCGGACCGCTAGTTATATATATATATATAAAATAAAAAATAAAAAACACTATGGGACTTGGTCAGGCGATTGATGGAGGCGTCGTTAAGGCATAATTTGGTTGAGTACGACGTAAGCCACGTCGGTAGCGTCGTATCTTATAGCGCTTGTGATTGGAGAATCAACGCAGCTTGTGATTGGAGAATCAAAAGTCATTCATTCAATGCGTGCCTAGGATTGGCCCACACGAAAAAGATTTACCTTTGGCTTACGGCGGGGTAAAGGATGAGCAGTCAAGTGGTTATATCGCCATTGGCATGTGATAATGGAAATGCGTTTCAGAAATAAATGTTAATTTGATACTAGCTGCGCCCCGCGGTTTCACCCGTGTAGTGATGAAAAATGGTGATGATGATGATGAAAAGTAGCCTATGTCACTCTCCAGCCCCTGAACTATACCAATGCAAAAATCAGGTTGACCAGTTGATCTATTGCTGCGTGAAAGAGCGACAAACAAACCAACAAACGAACAAACTTTTCGCATTTGTAATATTAGTATGATGACACTCACATCTTCAACGCAGACATCTGTCTGTGGATCCGTCGCTTGTAATTTGAAATTCCCCGTGCTGTCAGGGTTCGGCGTGGACACACCGAGGGGAGTTCCCTGCAGCAGCGTGTGCAGAATATTTATCGGCTGCTTGTTCTGAAAAACACACAGAAATACAGATCAGAGATTGTGAAATACACAGAAAAGTTTATTTTTTGTTTAAATTAGAACGGCTGTCAAGGCTTTTTTGTATGTATATAAACGAAACATCAGTTATTCGAAATCAGTTAGCAACTGTGATGCGGACAATGAACTTTGAAACCTAACCCAAAAAGGTAGAGTCCAAGTTCTTTGGATGCAGAGTTCGACGCGTTGATATAAATAAGAATGTTCAGTCAAGGTTCTGTCATAATGCCTGGTAACAGATTTTCCTTCCCATTTCCATTCTATTTACTTCTCTTTTCTGTGGTGGAACATGATTGTATTACTGCAATGAAAGGCCACGACCGGAAGTCCTAGCGCTGTTAGGCCTCCCACTAGATGGACTTGATGGATGCAGATGGCAGGCTGTCATTCTGTGTGGCATTCTAAGGGGAAGTCCGATGTTCAGCACACGTCTTCTGGCTGATGATGATGAATGAAAGGCCACAGAAGACGTATGCTTACGGTTGGACTCCATGAAGAAACTCAAACAAAGCTAGAATATGGATAATATGGATATGTTAAGATTGTCTTTTTCTAGCAAGATAAAAACAGTGGAAAGACAATCTGTCCGCGACCCATGCTTAGCCTGCAATAGTAGTATGTATGGGGCATTTATTTATATTACACAGGAATTACGTAAAAGTTGTTTCTCTCTTGAGTCTTCTTGAGTTGAGTCTTTTTTAGGGTTCCGTACCTCAAAAGGATAAAACGGAACCCTTATAGGATCACTTCGTTGTCCGTCTGTCTGTCTGTCCGTCTGTCAAGACCCTTTTTCTCAAGAACGCGTAAAGGTAGCAAGTTGAAATTTATGCTAAATACTTGGGTCTACTGTTTCTTTCGGCTGTAAAAAAATAAAAGTTGTAAGTCAACACAATCAAAAGATATGAACGTTTATGTCGCATATTTTGCGATTTCACAGGGGAACCATAACCTATAGGGTACTTCCCGTTGACCTAGAATCATGAAATTTGGCAAGAGGCAAGGTCTCATAGCACATATTATATAGGAATAAATCAGAAAGTTATACATTTGAAGGTATATCATTTAAAAATAATTATTTTGCAATTACTAACTTACATTTTGTAGTTGGAATGTATGGAAGAACCTTATTATCAACTACAAACTTAAGTTTGTCTTTCAATATTTTAACTTCAGTTAGTTTTGTTTTGGTCTCGCGCTCTGAGGGTTCCGTGTAACGGAACCCTCAGTCCCCCACAACCCCAACTCCTACTCGTACTTATCCGGTTTTTTAATCTTACACGAGTAATTCCCGAGTAATATAAATAAAATGTGTGAAAACAACATCAGTTTCTATAATAAAAAATGTATGGGGTATTTTGAGAATGGGACTTTTTGGGAATGGAACTTTTTGCCACTGCATGACATTTTGCTATTACCGTCCAATGGTCGGCCTAGGCATCCAACTTTACTTGTTTAGGTAACTGGGTAATTGAACCGTCCAGCGGCTACATAAGTACATAGCATTCGGTTACTTACCCCTACCCTTGTCTTCTTCCACTTTTGATATATCTTTAGTGCCTCTACACATTTTTGTTTAAATTCGTAGAATTTCATCAAAACACATTCGCATTCACTGCAGTAGTAACAAGAGAGGGTTACTGTGAACATCTGAAATACAATACAAATGAAATGCTGTTTGTTGGTAAGCGCATTACTTGAGAATGGCTAAACCGATTTAGCCGTTTCCTGTTTTAACATGTTTGTAACAGTAATCGAGATAACACACACAACATACATAACATAACATACACAATCGTTAAAAAAAACCGAAACAAAACTCAGCGCACGCTATGAATTGCGCCGACTTTTGTTTAGTTCATTAATAATTTATATATAACAATTTATTAATAATTTATAGCACTTGTAGAGATGTATTCGTTGATTACTTGAATGGGCGGCTTTAGAAAACAAGTGTGTGCTATGCGTGTTTACTTCGTTTCCCTCAAAAAGTACCAGACTTTTTTCCATAGCAGCTCAGGCTTATACTTCATCCAGTTTTTGTTTGATCTGAAGGTTAGTTACAAGGTAACCGCGGTCCGAGTACAACGCCGCGCGATGCCAGAGCTACGATGACATAGCGGACAACTAACGTTGAACACTATGCAAGTGACATAACGTCTACATTGGAGTAAATGTGGCATTGTGAACTATATAATTGATACAATGTATGTACAATGACGGTCGGACGTTTTTGACTGTTTTCACTGAGAGATAGTGCCTAGGAATTGTCTCTCGATGGTAACAGTCCAAATTATGTTTTTATTGGAAAAGTTTCCCGGAAAATTTTTACAGTTGGGAGAAACTATACCTATTTCTTTTTTACAAGCTTACATTTAATTTCACATGTCCGTATGAAAGATAAAGATCGTTTATTTGCATGTGTGAGTCGGTGTCAAATTTCTGTTCACCATCGGTTCTCGTACGATCACAGAAGTGAAGCAACGTCGGGCGGGGCCGGTATTTGGATGGGTAGGTATTGATGGGATGTTGTTTTTTTGCACAATTTTTTTGTACCTCAGCGCGCGAGCCTGAAGCGAACTTGGCCGGTTTTATTTATTTATTGCAAAGAAACTACAACGTTGGTTGAGCTACTTTACATTGAGGGAGAGAAGGCCCATACTATGAATTTGCCACAGGATCAGCGGTATAGTTACGCCACTACTCGAGACCGACGGCAATCTCTATTGTGGCTAGTCAAGACCCGCTTTTAGTACCTGCGCCAGAGTAGTAGGTAAGCCACAAGACGTAGGTACATCAGATTTATTGATACTTACAGAAAAATCGCACAATTCATCGTGAAATTCTTCTAGCATGTTACTCGCAACTTTGAGCAGTCTATCAGTGCGCAAGCAGATTAAACAGAGATCCATTTCAGTAAGTTATTGAAATATTTGCTGAAAATAAAAGCAAATATTTATATTTTTTAAGATTAAGACGTTTAAGGAAAGGAAAAGAAAAATAATAAATAAATAAACAATGAATTAAAATAATTTAAATCGGACTTAAATGACATTGGCAACTTTGGCAATTTGATTGACGGGACGGATACTGACATCCCTTTTTTTATTCTTTTGACGATTTTGGCGTCGCGCTTCTTATGCATTTGCCAGTATTACAATGAGACGACATGTTTTATTAAGGTTCCGTTCCGAAAGGGTAAAAACGGGACCCTATTACTAAGCCTACGAGTCTGTCTGTCTGTCCATCGGTCTGTCTGTTATACATATTAACGGCTATATCTTTCGAACCGTAATAGATGGACAGTTGAAATTTTCACAGAATATGTAACGCTACGGCGGATTAACTAACAAATAATAATAAAGTCAAAAAGTAAAAATGAAAGGGGGGTCCCCATACAATAAACGTATTTTTGTATTAGCTCTAATCTAAAAATGATTATACGTACAAGCGTCAAACTTGGCAAGATTATAGTACACACGTTAAAGTATAACAACAAGTAATAAATAATGGCCAAGTACGTGTCGGTGACAAAGTACTGTTCATTACCGAGTAATTCCACTCTACGCAGTTTGCTACAGGCGCTCGAAATTACTTACCACAATTTTGGAAGGCGTTTTAATAACTGGTAATTCGGTTACATGGACAACCTCATTGTATTTTGTGGTAGTACGGAACCCTCAGTGCGCGAGCCCGACTCGCACTTGGCCGGTTTATTTACGTTGGCGCCGAAACACTTTTATGCAGCTTATTCACTACCCCAGCCAGCAGAATTCCTGTCATTACTTTCTTACTCTGAGTTCGCTAGTAGAAATTAATTTGCGGTATACTCTGTGAAGCTTTTTGTCTCTGAAGTTTTTCGCAAAGAGAATGTAATCATCAAAGACTACTAAATTCAAAGACTACTATATATATTAGCACAGCATGAGAATCACACTACGTTTAGTTTTTCGTAAATGGACATCAAATGTGCATCGTTTAATTCCATTCGTTAATTTGAAAAACTTTATATTAGGGAATTATATATGAAACACATGTAAGTATGAATGACGAGAAAACTAAAATAGATACAAGGCAACGCCGGGGTAAGCGACGTCGAAGTCACAATGGCAAAAGAGAAAAACTTTACGAATGCAATTTTTGCGATTTTAAATTTGAATCCCTCAGTTCTTTGAAACAACATACTAGAACCCATACTGGAGATAGACCGCACAAATGTGGATTATGTGACGCGAAATTTGCCTTATCGAGCAATTTATACAGGCATTTGAACATGCACAGCGGCGTCAAGCGACACCAATGCGATACGTGCCATTCAAAATTTGCAACAAAAAACTCGCTACAAACGCATATGCGAACGCATACTGGCGAGAAACCATACAAATGCGAATTGTGCGACTATAGGTCTGTCCAATCCCATAAAATAAAGCGACATATGCTGGTACACACGGGTGAGAAATCCTATGAATGCAATATGTGCGACTCAAAATTCGCCCAGCGGGGGTATCTAAAGAACCATCAAAGATTACACACGGGTGAAGTACCTTTCGTTTGTAAAATATGCGACTACAAATCAGACTACGCGAGCAATCTAACCCGGCACTATAAAAACAAGCACTCTGAGCTAAAACCACATGAATGTAAAACATGCGAATTTAAAACGGCAAGCTTGCACGTTTTGAAAAGTCACGTCGCGCACAAACACGGCGAAAAAAAGTATGCGTGTACTCTGTGCGGTTACAAGTCTTCATTCCGAAATGGTTTGAAAAGACATTTGAAGATACATTTGGGTGAAAAGGCGTTCAAATGTGAACTTTGCGACTACAGATCTGTAGACGGGAGCTACCTAGAAGGGCATCGTAGGACTCACACCGGTGAGAGACCATTTAAGTGTGAAATGTGCCCTTATAAATGTGCGATGCGAAGCGCATTAAAAAATCATATATTGAGGAAGCATACTGTCGAAAAACCATTTGTGTGCGAGGTATGCGATTACAAAACTGCGGCAGCGGTTTTTTTAAAAAGGCACATTAAAATGAAGCATGGCAACCTGCAAACCACGGAATAGGGAAGGGCTGCAAACTGTGAATTAGTTTTATCAACAAGAGTTAGTACTTTTGTCTATGGTTTTATTCAAGGCTCTGACTTGTCTTTAATGTTTAGGTCAATGACTGTTTTAAAAAGGTTTTAGGTCTATTTTTGTTCTTATTATTTTGAAGGTTGATAGATTTATTAACTCTTTATTGCAATGCGAAGCGCATTAAAAAATCATATATTGAGGAAGCATGCTGTCGAAAAACCATTTAAGCGCGAGCTATGCGAATATCAAACTGCGGTAGCAGTTTTCTTAGAAAGTCATATGAAAATGAAGCACGGTAATCTGCAAACCACGGAATAGGGAAGGGCTGCAAACTGTGAATTAGTTTTATCAACAAAAGTTTGTACTTTTGTCTATGGTTTTATTTAAGGGTCTGACTAAGTCTTAAATGTATAGGTCAATGACTGATAGAAAAGGGTTTAGGTCTATTTTGGTTCTTATTATTTTGAATGTTGATAGATTTATTAACTCTTTAGTGCGATGCGAAGCGCATTAAAAATCATATATATCAAACTGAGGCAGCAGTTTTCTTAGAAAATCATATGAAAATGAAGCACGGTAATCTGCAAACCACGGAACAGGGAAAGGCTGCAAACTGTGAATTAGTTTTATCAACAAAAGTTAGTAGTTTCGTAGCCTATTCAATGCAAGCAAACAAACAATCAAACAATCAAATCTTCCCTCTTTATAATATTAGTATAGATATACGAGGTACATAACAATATACAATTGAAAAGGAAAAGAAATATAGAAAATACATTTATTCGACACTGCTACAAAAACTTATATCTAACGGATACGATCAGCTAATTAATAAATGTTTAAAATATTCACGCTCGCTTCGCTCGCATAATTTTGTTTACAGTTATGCTGAAGCTCGCTCCACTTCATCATGATCATTTCAGCCATAGGACGTCCACTGCTGGACATAGGCCTCTCCATCGATCTCCAAGCGGGTCGGTTGGAAGCGGCCTGCATCCAGCGTTTCCCTGCGGTCTCTTTTAGCTCGTTTGTTCATATCGTGGGTGGACGTCCTACGCTGCGCTTACCAGTCCGTGGTCTCCATTCGAGAACCTTTCAGCCCCATCGACCATCTGTTCTGCGTGCTATGTGCCCTGCCCACTGCCGCGTCAACTTGCTTATCCGGAACATAATGACAAAATTGGTGGGACCACGAATCAAAAATCTTTCATTCACTACCATCTGAACCAAAATTGTTATCTATTTCTTCGTCAGCGTTCATTCTTTTTTCTCTCTTTGCTCTCTTTCCTAGCCCCGTCTCAGGGGCCCCCTCCCGATTGCCCCCTTTCTTGACACGTCGTATATTGTAATGCACCCCTCGTATGTGTTCGTTCAGAGCTGTGCTGTGTAGGAATGCTTTGCCACAGCGGTCGCACTTGTGATCTCTTTCACCGGTATGAGTCTGGAAATAGGGAGCTAAGTTAGTCCAGGGGGGTTAGACAAGAGCCACTTTCTGTTAGCGTTAACGGCTGCGGAAAGATGAAATTGTATGAAAATGACATTAGCTTGAGATAACATCTCTCAAGCTAATGTCATTGTCAATGTAATTTTCATACTATTTCATCTTTCCGCAGGCGTTAACGCTAACAGAAAGTGGCTCTTGTCTAACCCCTTTGTTGTAGCGATGTTAGTTTCCCATGGAAAATAATACAATATCAGCTGACGCTAGAGGTCAACGAACGACCTGCGCCGCGCGCACGCTTGTACGCTTTACATTGTAATGCAAATACAATATCAGCTGACGCTAGAGGTCAACGAACGACCTGCGCCGCGCGCACGCTTGTACGCTTTACATTGTAATGCAAATACAATATCAGCTGACGCTAGAGGTCAACGAACGACCTGCGCCGCGCGCACGCTTGTACGCTTTACATTGTAATGCAAATACAATATCAGCTGACGCTAGAGGTCAACGAACGACCGGCGCCGCGCGCACGCTTGTACGCTTTACATTGTAATGCAAATACAATATCAGCTGACGCTAGAGGTCAACGAACGACCGGCGCCGCGCGCACGCTTGTACGCTTTACATTGTAATGCAAATACAATATCAGCTGACGCTAGAGGTCAACGAACGACCTGCGCCGCGCGCACGCTTGTACGCTTTACATTGTAATGCAAATACAATATCAGCTGACGCTAGAGGTCAACGAACGACCGGCGCCGCGCGCACGCTTGTACGCTTTACATTGTAATGCAAATACAATATCAGCTGACGCTAGAGGTCAACGAACGACCGGCGCCGCGCGCACGCTTGTACGCTTTACATTGTAATGCAAATACAATATCAGCTGACGCTAGAGGTCAACGAACGACCGGCGCCGCGCGCACGCTTGTACGCTTTACATTGTAATGCAAATACAATATCAGCTGACGCTAGAGGTCAACGAACGACCTGCGCCGCGCGCACGCTTGTACGCTTTACATTGTAATGCAAATACAATATCAGCTGACGCTAGAGGTCAACGAACGATCTGCGCCGCGCGCACGCTTGTACGCTTTACATTGCTGGTTTGCAAATACAATATCAGCTGACGCTAGAGGTCAACGAACGACCGGCGCCGCGCGCACGCTTGTACGCTTTACATTGTAATGCAAATACAATATCAGCTGACGCTAGAGGTCAACGAACGACCGGCGCCGCGCGCACGCTTGTACGCTTTACATTGTAATGCAAATACAATATCAGCTGACGCTAGAGGTCAACGAACGATCTGCGCCGCGCGCACGCTTGTACGCTTTACATTGTAATGCAAATACAATATCAGCTGACGCTAGAGGTCAACGAACGATCTGCGCCGCGCGCACGCTTGTACGCTTTACATTGTAATGCAAATACAATATCAGCTGACGCTAGAGGTCAACGAACGATCTGCGCCGCGCGCACGCTTGTACGCTTTACATTGCTGGTTTGCAAAATTCTAAACCACTAAAACAACAAGTATAAAACAAATGGTTATTGGTATCGATTGTGTTTAGATAGTATAATTAATATTAGCGTTTTGGCTTAGGGAGCGTTTTCCTTTTGTTGGTGGGAGTTGTTTTTAATTGAACTCACTTTCATATGGATATAGAGATTGGCCCGAGACTTGAACTGCTTCCCGCAGTGAGTGCAGGGCATCGCAGATGGAAAATGCCTCAGTCGGTGTTCCCGCATCATATTGGCGCTCCGGAACCGCTTCGGGCAGATATCGCAGCCGTGAGGGCGAGCCCCCGTGTGGAGGTTCATGTGGCTGCGGAGAGCGTACACATTCTGGAACATGCAATTTACGATATGTTTTATCCCAGGACCAAGTCAAGGCGACAGCGACTTTGAAACAACTTACATTTATAACAACCGTTTATTATTATTTTAGCGCGAAGAACCGATAGCCGACGATGGACCGTCGACATCGTGAGAGTCGCGGGCATCCAGTGGATGCAGATGGCAGGCTGTCGTTCAGTGTGGAGGTTAAAGGGGGAGGCCTATGTACTTCTGGCTGATGATGATGATATAATGCATAAGTTTGTCCCTTACACTAAATCCAGTGCCGCAGATGTCACAGAGATGCGTTTTCTTGTCCGCGTACAACAAGTTGATGTCTTCATTGGGATGCTCTCTCTTGAAGTGCAGTTGTAACCAGCCGAAACTTGGACCAACTTTGTTACACTAAAAAGAGAATAAATTAATTGAAAAAACAAAAACCGGCCTAGTGCGAGTCGAGCTCGCGCACAGAAGGTTCCGTACCACCACAAAATTCAATAACGAAACAACCAGTTATACCTTGGTAATGAACAGAAACTTGTTGCTGACTCACGCTTGGCCATCATTTGTTGTTATACTTTAGAGTGTGTACTATAATCATGCCAAGTTTGACGTTTGTACGTATTACCGTTTTTACATTAAAGCTAATACAAAAATACGTTAAAAAATACGTTTGTTATACCCTTTTGTTAATACTTTATAACTTTTTTATTATTTGTTAGTTAATCCGCCGTAACATTACATATTCTGTGAAAATTTCTACAGGCTGTCTATTACGGTTCGAAAGATAGGTACAGCCGTTAATTGGTAGGACGAACAGACAGACAACGTAGGCTTACTAATAGGGTCCCGTTTACACCCTTTGGGTACGGAACCCTAAAAATATTTTTTTAGACCAGCTTTTAGGAGCCAAGCTTGGGTGCATACGGAACCCTAAAAGTATTTTTTTAAACCAGCTTTTAGGAGCCAAGCTTGGGTGCAGTAGCCTAGTAGTAGAAGTAGAGAGTACTGGTGCGTATCTGGAGCTAATCCAGATGCCTTATTATGGATGATTCGGATCGTGATCGCGAGCGCGTGCCATCTCACTTGCGCACGTGGTGCGAGTAAATAGATGCGAACGGGACGGCATGCAATTTCGATCCCGATCAAACTTCTATAATAAGGCCGCTGGATGTTAACTCAGGTCATGGTTACCATAAAACTACATTGTCATCGAAACTGCACCAACATATGTGGAGATTTCGGTACTGGCAAGAGTTTAAGGCAGATCAAAACTATACATTATCAAAGGCATTATTGCTTAGCATCAGGCGAGGTGGCGGTTACAAACAAGCCTATAGTATATTTTTTTTTAAACAACGAGAAATAAAATTAACATTATGATTAGTTGATTACAATACATACCAATCTACAAATATGTTTCACAGGCGTGCGTCGAATATATTTGCGCGGCTTTCTTAATCTACAAATTAAACAAGATAATTTAAAAAATTTAACTGCCTTATTCGTAAAAACGAATCCAGAATTATTCCCGGCAATATCTGACTTAGCGGTAAGAAATCGTAGAGACCCAAACAGATGTCGTAATCGCCCATCTAAAACCACTTTAATGGACCACAGTATAATGTGTATGGGACCGATTATCTATAACACTATACCGATTTCAATAAGGGAACTAAAATCTACTCAATTTAAAATAAAACTAAAAAATCTTTTAGTCGAGAAATGTTATTACAAAATTTGTGATTTTATAAATGACTAGCGGTCCGCCCCGGCTTCGCACGGGTATAGATTATAGCCTATGTCACCCGGGGATAGTGTAGCTTCCCAACAGTGAAAGAATTTTTTTAATCGGTTTAGTAGTTTCGGAGCCTATTCAATGCAAACAAACAAACAATCAAATCTTTCCTCTTTATAATATTAGTATAGATAAATTTTTGTAATGACTGCAGTAGGTCATTTTGTTTATCATACAAATATAGTAATGTCCATCTGTTAACTATTTAAATTAATAACATCATATCTAAACAATTGAAATTGTTTCGACAGTTAATTGAAATAATCCTTTTTTATATCTATGCTAATATTATAAAGGGGAAAGATTTGATTGTTTGTTTGTTTGTTTGTTTGCATTGAATAGGCTCCGAAACTACTGAACCGATTTGAAAAATTCTTTCACTGTTGGGAAGTTACTCTATCCCCGGGTGACATAGGCTATAATCTATACCCGTGCGAAGCTGGGGCGGATCGCTAGTAAATAATATTTACGGTATTTTTATACCATCTCTGTAGATTTGTACGCCTATAAACTAGGCAAAACATGATACAAAGTGACAAATATATTAAAACACGTATAAATGTTTGTATGATTTACTCGTGTTATGTGCAAATAAATAATCTTTATCTTTATCATAAAACAATATAACCTATTGAAAAGCATTAATTTTCAGGGGTAAAAGCATAGCACAGGACTTTTTACTTTTTGAGTGGATGCTAGCATCAAACGGTAGGGTTTTATGTTTTTTGAGAACTAACTAAACAAGGTACAGTTTTCTAAGTTTGCTTAACAAGGGCGGATATAAGACACTATTTCTACGGTTAAATGAGGTAAAACTAAAAAATTACAGGTAATACCGTGGTTTATAGTAGAAATATACATACGCACCTTGGCTCGGGTCGAACAGCGCTGTTCGTCGCGAGAGGCCGACCAACCTCGCGCCTCGCGTCATGCACGTCAGCAACATGGGTATCGTACACCTGCAACGTTAATAGCTGCAGCATAAGACCTTGTAAAATGAGAATATATTTAGAGCCAATACATTACACACTGGGTATGTCCAAAAGAATCCCGATCATAAGAGGCCGGGAACTATACAACAAACTTCCAGAAGCGATACAAACACTGACGAGTGACACCGTTTTTCTTAATAAAGTCAGACTCCTCTTGCTGGACAAGACGGTTTACACACCTGTTGCGAGGGCAGCGTGACGTCACACTCGTCGCATCGCACGCCCTCTGTTGTTTCCTTCGGTTCACTAGTTCCCTTCACCACAGTGCAGCGAGACGAGTTATATTACCTGTTGCGAGGGCAGCGTGACGTCACACTCGTCGCATCGCACGCCCTCTGTTGTTTCCTTCGGTTCACTAGTTCCCTTCACCACAGTGCAGCGAGACGAGTTATATTACCTGTTGCGAGGGCAGCGTGACGTCACACTCGTCGCATCGCACGCCCTCTGTTGTTTCCTTCGGTTCACTAGTTCCCTTCACCACAGTGCAGCGAGACGAGTTATATTACCTGTTGCGAGGGCAGCGTGACGTCACACTCGTCGCATCGCACGCCCTCTGTTGTTTCCTTCGGTTCACTAGTTCCCTTCACCACAGTGCAGCGAGACGAGTTATATTACCTGTTGCGAGGGCAGCGTGACGTCACACTCGTCGCATCGCACGCCCTCTGTTGTTTCCTTCGGTTCACTAGTTCCCTTCACCACAGTGCAGCGAGACGAGTTATATTACCTGTTGCGAGGGCAGCGTGACGTCACACTCGTCGCATCGCACGCCCTCTGTTGTTTCCTTCGGTTCACTAGTTCCCTTCACCACAGTGCAGCGAGACGAGTTATATTACCTGTTGCGAGGGCAGCGTGACGTCACACTCGTCGCATCGCACGCCCTCTGTATTTTCCTTGGACACAGCACTATCTTCCTTCAGTACAGTGCAGCGAGCCGAGTTATTCTTGTGTATCGACAGTCCTAGAGGTGAGCGGAACCCACGGCCGCAACGTTCACAAACGTTTCGCCCCAGTCGGTGAACCCTTCCTATGTGGGCGCGGTACACTGACTTACTCCTACGGGAATAGTTCGTTAAATTAATAAGTATTTACACTCATAACTAGAATACACTGGCGGATTTAATACCAGGCTGAGTAGGCTGGATCGTAGGGCGGCAGACTTTAGGGTCGAAAAAAACAGCATCTTAAATGTCATTTTTTTTACAACACATTTGCTCAAAAAGTGCACTTACGAAGCCTGTATACATCGTTCGAAAGTTAAACATTACGGATCATACAACGGAGCGTGCGGTAATGAATTTTACCGCACGCTCCGTTGTATAGCACCTTGCGTGTACTTTACGGTATTTTTTTAATTTCAATTTTTTGTTTTTTTCTCGCAAATGTGCTGTAAAACGTTGTATGGCACACGTGCGGATTGGTTATTACAAACTCGTGACTATGGTAAGCCCTCGACTTCGTCTCGGGCTTACATTCGTCTACTCGTTTGTAATAACCAACTTACCGCACTTGTATCATAAATAACTATTTTTTAAGAAAACATTTAAAAAAAAAAATCTTGAAAAATAAGCTTCCCATTACTTCCATCTCGCCTCATGTTAGGCGATGATGTTTTATATTTTAAAGTTGTTTTCTATTTGTTGTTTAAACAGCTTGTAGTAAACACTCTTCATCATCAGCTAGTAAACGTCCCCTGATGAACAAAGGCCTCCGTATTAGAGGGGTGTTGCCATTATCCCCACGCCAGGCGGCCAGTGGATCGCAATACGTTCACCGCGTACTAATAGGACGCTGCTGCCCATCCTCCGGTGTATGGTATGGATAATAATATACTCCGCCAGGTATAGCGCTCCGAGAAAAAAATTTCACGTGGGTGTCACCCACTGACGTCATCGATGCCATGAATACACGTACACGTGCATAAGCAAGAGCAGAATAAGTAATTTACAAGTTCGAGAGAGATACCGATACACGAAACAATGGCGGAATCACTATGAAACAGCAGATTTTCTGTGTTACCAGTAGCGTGATATTATAACTCCCCAATCTTCGTATATTACCTGGGGGAATCCAATAAATCAATGTGGTACCGATATAAATAATATGTTAAATATATTAAATTTGTGCTTAACTTGAGTTGCTTTGCTTGAGCGGACAAACACAAAGGCCAATTGAATTGCTTTTAGTTTTTTAATTAATAGATTACGAACAAAGTTTCCCAATATCAGTGTTTGTTGCAATAAAGTGGCAACTGGACAGTGACGTAATTGGGTGACAACTCCCGGAGCGCTAGACCTTGTTTTCTTATAGTGCTAACAGACGAGACGTACTTGGCTGACGAACCACCGTCCGTCCGTCCGTCAGGTGCGGATCCAGGATTTCATTTGGGGGGGGTGGCATTCTGACAAGGTTCGAAGGAATCAAATCGAAAAATTGAGTCGAATGTATGGAATTGTTAGGGTAATTGGGGGGGGGGGCATGGCCCTCATGCCCCCCCCCCTCTGGATCCGCCAACGCTCCGGTGGTTCTGGTCGCAGTTTTAGGACATGCCCGGTTCCTCAAACACTCACTTGCATGTGATGTCGCATTCTTCGCAATGATACTGTTTGCCCTCGTGCTGCTCGAAATGATTCTGCATTGACTCTCTGCAATAAACAAATTTAGATTAACTGAGATTAAATAGACCCAGGGGCCTTACGGACAACTGCTATAGCGGCACCATACTAACGTTAGATCCGCTCAGTTGGAAAATCACGCGACCGCAAACCGTATCTGGCTAGCGTTAAGTATCTTGCGTGATTTTCCAACTGAGCGGATCTAACGTTAGTTTGGTGCCGCAATATCAGTTGTCCGTAAGGCCCCTGGAGTCCGTAGAGAAGCAAAATAAACAAACAAACAAAATTATGTAAGCATAAGGATTTCGACTTTTACAAAGCTCCATGCGAGTTTAAGTGGTGACTACACACCCGTGGAACTTCTCTGGGGAATTCTAAGAGCTTACGGGCCGCCTGATGGTTAGCGATCACCGTCTCCTATAGATAACTGCAACACCAGGGGCGTTGCCGACCCTCAAAGACTATTATCAGCACTTTAGAAGAACCCCATGTTATAGTTAGTTGGAAACCTCGCAGCTCATTCTTCAAATCGCTGGTGTGAGGCAATAAACCGGCCACTGAGGGTTCCGTACCACCACAAAATACAAAAAGTAGTGCAAAAAGATAACATCACGCCCAGGCGGTCACCCATCCAAATACCGACCGCGCCCGACGATCATCATCATCAGCCAGAAGACGTCTACTGCTGAACATAGGCATCCCCCTTTAACCTCCACACTGAACGACAGCCCGCCTTTTGCATCCACTGGATACCCGCGACTCTCACAATGTCGTCGGTCTATCTAGTGGGAGGCCTACATACGCTGCGTCTTCCGGTTCGTGGTCTCCACTCAAGAACCTTTCTTCCCCATCGGTTATCGGTTCTTCGAGCGATGTGACCTGCCCATTGCCACTTCAACTTGCACATTTTAACAGCTATGTCGGTAACTCTGGTTCTTTGGCGAATATCTACGTTTCGGATCTTATCGCGCAAAGAAACTCCGAGCATAGCTCTCTCCATTGCCCGCTGTGTGACTTTGAGCTTTTCCAAAAGGCCAACAGTTAAGGACCACGTCTCAGTACCATATGTCATCACTGTATGATGACACAGTTCGTGTGCTATTCCGAAGTGTAAATACAAAACAAAAACCGCTATACATTTTTTGTAACAAATGTACTGTACAAGCAACAAGGTGTTGAAGTATATGTTCGACGGTTTGACTCGTTTTTACTGAGCAAGTTCAATGGTTATGGCGCGTCCATTCATTTTATCCTGGTCTCTGGCAGCCATATCACAAGCTTTGCTTAGTTTGGGGTCAGATGACCGTGTGTGCAAAAATGTCCCCAATATTTTGTAAATTTATTATTTTATTGAGTAACACAACTGCAAATGATATTAAAAAAAATTTAATCAAAAAGATGATTAAAAGGGATGTAAGTGCTAAAGAGGAAACTGTAGGTATAACGCTTTTTACTAACGCTACTTATTTTTTCTGAGCCCAAAATGCCAGAACTTGTTTTGTTGGATCATGGCATGATGTACGTTCTCTACGAAATCGAATCAGAAATGAGGAGATCCGTAGACGAACGAAGTCACCGACATAGCCCACCGGATTAGCAAGTTGAAATGGCAGCGGGCAGGGCACATATCACGCAGAACAGATGGCCGATGGGGCCGAAAGGTTCTGGAATGGAGACCACGGGCCGGTAAGCGCAGCGTAGGACGTCCACCCACAAGATGAAAAGACGACCTCAAAGAGACCGCAGGGTAACGCTGGATGCAAGCCGCTTCCAAGCCCTTTTGGAGATCGATGGGAGAGGCCTATGTCCAGCAGTGGACGTCCTACGGCTGAAACGATGATAATGTACGTTTACCTACGGTATGTGACGAGAGGACACATCCTGCACTTGAAGACTGCGATGTGGGTCAGCTTGTGGTGGCTTGATTTAGAATACCATATCTTGCATATTGGACAACAAATGCGGCCTGCACTTTCCTGAAACAAAATGAAAGCTCATGTCTTTCTGAGCGGACCTCTACTGCGGTTATTAATTTAATCTTAATTTAAATCATCATCGCGACGCTACAGTAGATGCGTGGTACGCGCAAGTTTACTGCACGAGTAGATAATAATTATAATATAAATAAAAAATGTTAAACAGAAAAAAAAAAATGTTTGTTTGCATTGAATAGGCACCGAAACTACTGAACCGATTTGAAAAATTCTTTCACTGTTGGGAAGCTACACTATCCCCGGGTGACATAGGCTATAATCTATACCCGTGCGAAGCTGGGGCGGACCGCTAGTCTATACTAATATTATAAAGAGGAAAGATTTGATTGTTTGTTTGTTTGCATTGAATAGGCACCGAAACTACTGAACCGATTTGAAAAATTCTTTCACTGTTGGGAAGCTACACTATCCCCGGGTGACATAGGCTATAATCTATACCCGTGCGAAGCTGGGGCGGACCGCTAGTCTATACTAATATTATAAAGAGGAAAGATTTGATTGTTTGTTTGTTTGCATTGAATAGGCACCGAAACTACTGAACCGATTTGAAAAATTCTTTCACTGTTGGGAAGCTACACTATCCCCGGGTGACATAGGCTATAATCTATACCCGTGCGAAGCTGGGGCGGACCGCTAGTCTATACTAATATTATAAAGAGGAAAGATTTGATTGTTTGTTTGTTTGCATTGAATAGGCTCCGAAACTACTGAACCGATTTGAAAAATTCTTTCACTGTTGGGATGCTACACTATCCCCGGGTAACATAGGCTATATTATATACCCGTGCGAAGCTGGGGCGGACCGCTAGTAATATCATAAAGAGGAAAGATTTGTTTGTTTGTTTGCATTGAATAGGCGCCGAAACTACTGAACCGATTTGAAAAATTCTTTCACCGTTGGGAAGCTACACTATCCCCGGGTAACATAGGCTATATTATATTTTCAAAAACATTGTGATCCTTACTAAAACTCCAATAATGTAACACAATGTGTAAAAAAATAAGATTTACAATTTTGACTTTGCGTGTTTGACAGTTCTAAGACAGGACAGCGTCTGTCAGGTCAGCTAGTTGATAATAAATACTAATATAACTTACATTATGCCAGTTGTTGGTGTGGTACTCCAAAAACTTCTCACTCTTCACCACTTGGTAGCAAATGTCACATTTATGCTCAGCGTTCACATAACACTCGTATGTCTTCCTCCTCTGGAACTCCTCTAACCTCATCTCGTGCGTTGTTAGATACTCTATATCAAACACTGATTCATATATTTTATCGTTTTCTCTCACTTTATCATGCTGTGAATTCTTTTTGTTGGTTATGTTTTTAATGAGACGTATTTTTGTCTTTATTACTTTTTTGTTCTTTTTTTCTGTAATTTTTCTACTAGGCTTTTTTGACTTTAATAGTTTTGTTTTGTTATCGCTGTCTTTAGTGTCACGTTTCCTTGTTATACATTCTTCTGGATCATCCAGTTCTTCTACGTTGTCGAATACTGAATGTTCTTCTTTGCTATCGTTCTTTATTTCTTCAATGTGTTCTGGTTTAGGAACATTATCAGAGGTATACTCAATTTTAAGAACATCAGGTAAAGTGTCGATGTTATCACTGCTATGACTTAGGTCATTCTCTATTTTAACTTCTCTAGTATGTGTGTCTTTAGTCAATTCCTGAAACAATTAATTACATTGGCATCGATTCTGATGTGCACTAAACTAAAATAAATTTGACAGCTTTAAAATTGTTGCCATCCTGCTCTCACATATAAAATGAAAAGAGAGGCAGATAATTTTAGTTCTCTCAGATTGGTTTAGTTTAGTGAGTGATATGACAGAATCGACGTCAATATCTTTGCTAATAATTAGGGGCCATCCATAAATTACGTCTAGGGCATGCTATAAAAATAAATAAATAAAATAAATATTCGGGACACTTTTTCACACACGGTCATCTGACCCCAAACTAAGCAAAGCTTGTGATATGGCTGCCAGAGACTGATATACATACATATATAGTTTTAAATACATACTATCCCGGGTTACCGGGATCCCGATGTAACGCCATCCCGCATACATTTTGCGGGGCGGGTCGAAAATATTGCGGGATTCCGCTGAACTGGCCGAATTAAAAATAAACCGGCCAAGTGCGAGTCGGACTCGCGCACTGAGAGTTCCGTACCACCCCAAATTCAATAACGAAATTACCAGTAATAACTTTGTAATGAACAGAAACTTGTCACCGACTCGCACTTGGCCGTTATTTATTATTATACTTTAAAGTTGTACTATAATCATGCCAAGTTTAACGCTTGTACGTATTACTCATTTAACATTAGAGCTAATACAAATATATGTTAAAAAAAATTGTTCCTTTCGTTTTTACTAATTTATTACTTGTTAGTTAATCCGCCGTAACATTACATATTCTGTGGATATTTCAACTGTCTATCTATTACGGTTCGAAAGATACAGCCGTTAATAGGTAGGACAGACTGACGGACAGACAGACGGACGGACAGACAGACAATGTAGGCTTAGTAATAGGGTCCCGTTTTTACCCTTTGGGTACAGTACCTTAAAAGTTATTCTTAGTTATCCTGACACTCACGTCTTTAATACACAAATCTGGCGGTGATTCTGTCCCTCGTAAGGATAGGTTGCTGATCTTGTCAGGGTTTGGACCCCACACACCGAGGGGTGACGGCGGCAGCAGGGAGTAGAGATGACTTATATGACGAGATGTCTGTTTCTTCTGAAAATCACACAGAAATACAGGGATTAACAAGTCAGCGAGAGGTGTAAACTAGGAGCCACAGACAGTCCACTGTGTCGTGGCTGCATGAAAGAGAACGAAACTGTAGAGCATGTGCTGTGGCATTGTGAAGCCACAGAAGAAACTAGAATCACTACCAGGTTGCATGAAGCATCATTGCCTTCTTCATCCACGTCACCACAACAGCTGGACTGCTTTTCATCATCATTACTTACACTACCATCTACACCACTGGAGCAACTGTGCTAGCGCCCCAGAGACTCACTGCGATACTTCAAGGAGTTGGGTTGGCTCGGGTAGGTGTTCATCATCATCATAATCAGCCTTTTAACAGTCCACTGCTGGACTTTTAAAAAGAAAGAGTGATTGGGCCCTATCCACCACGCTGGCCCAGTTGCGGGTTGGTGGATTCACATACGCCATTGAATTCTTTTTCCGTACGTATGCAGGTTGGCCTCACGATGTTTTCCTTCACAGAAAAGTCAGTGAAAATCCGTACATAAACTCCAAAGAGCTCATTGGTACGTGCCCGGGGTTTGAACCCGCGACCTCACGCTTTCAAATCTAGCAGTCTCCCAAATGGGCTACCACGGCTTTGTAGGTGTTGGTAGGGATAAATAATTGAGATAAAATTCCTACAGAGTCACAATCTCTCAGTGAAAACAGTCAAAAAACGTCCGAGCGTCATTGTACATTCATTGTACATTCATTGTATCAATTATATACTTCACAATGCCACATTTACTCTAATGTAGACGTTATGTCGCTTGCATAGTGTTCAACGTTAGTTGTCCGCTATGTCATCGTAGCTCTGGCATCGCGCGGCGTTGTACTCGGATCGCGGTTACCTTGTAACGTGGCGCAATTTGTAGCGTGCGCCGAGTTTTGATTTGGACATTTTTTTTGGCACCAATGTTACTTTACATATATTGTATCTCCATGTGATAAATGCACAATACACCCCAAGCGATATCAGTACAGGACTTATCTCTCGCATAAGAAGCCAGTAAGAGGCTATAACAGGGTTTGACAAGTCTGTGACAGGCTCTCCACCATCAGCCTTACATGTTCCCACTGCTGAGACACAGGCCGCCTCTTTGAGAGAGAAAGGATTGGTCTTAATCCATTAAACTGGCCCAGTGTATGTTGGTGAATAAGAATGAGATATATTTATTGCCAAAAAACAAAAACAACGTGCTGTACTGGGAGGTTCCGAATGGTCACGCAGGGCTGGTTTTCGGCATACCCCTTTGTTCAGATGGATAAAAGATGGTAGGTGAGCATTAGGCGACGTCATACGTCATACGAATGTCATACGTCTTTGAACTTATAAGGTTCTTGGGTATACCAGTTGCCTCGCAAAATCTGATCTGAGTCCCATCAGATTATAAAGTTTATATGCTTTCACTCAGCCACCAAACATCAGCTATCTGCCAGTGAAAGTCCCAGTTACTTACGTTACTTGTGTAGCGGGCATTTTCCGCAGCTATGCCATTCATTGGCCCATTTTGCGTCACCCGGCTGCAGCTAATTCAGCCACCCGGTCTCCTCCAGGAAAGCCAGCAGCTCGCTTATGCCTGCGCAGGCCTCCCAGAGCGTCCTCGGTGATCCGAGGATAGTGTTTCGTTGTTCTGCCACGCTGCTGCACTCCAGCAGCATATGTGCGGCCGTTTCTTCAGTCTCCAGACACCCTCTACATAGGGGACTGTCAGTAACCCCAATTTTAAAAAGGTGTTTGTTTAAAAGGCAATGACCTGTGATAACCCCAACAATTTGCCGGAGTTTGTCACGTTTTAGATTCAACAATCTACGGGAGTATCTCGGATCGAGTTCCGGGAAAGCTTCCCTTGATTGTCTACAGTTTTTAGTACTTGCCCAGTATTCTTTGTGAAGTCTTGTAGTACGTTGACGAATCCAGGATCTGATTTGGCTAAAAGGTAAGGGGATTATCGGCTCGGGCCCTACCGGTCGTATGCTCGAGCCTCTCCGCGCCAGTTCATCAGCCGCATCATTTCCCCTAGGCCCAGTCCCAGTGTAAGTATATAAATAGACAACGTAATCTAATCATCTTAGATATAAATAGTCCAGTCATTACGTGGGAAAAAACAGGGTAGAAATGCATGTGAACCGAAAAAGCGGTTTTTTTTCATATTACGTCTTTTATATCCTTTACATTTTTCACCTGTCATTATTGAGATAACATTGATCGAATTTTACAAGATGCCGGAATTTCCACAAGCAAATTTTGGTCGACAATTTGAAGTAAAGCTTTTCTAGGCCCCACGTAATAGACCCAAAAATTTTTTTTTTCATTATTATATACATTTCCAAATGTATATAATAATGGAACTGGACTAAAAAGTAGATGTGTATATGTGTCCCTATGGACGCCAAAACGGCTGGACCGATTTTGACGGGACTTCCACTGGCAGATAGCTGATGTTATAAGGAGTAATTCACATGGGTTAAGCATGGGGTGCTGCTAGTAAAGTATGCAACTCACAGCTTTAGACGACATCCACTTTTGATATATCTTTAGGGCTTTCATACATTTTTGTTTGAATTTGTAGAATTTTGTCAAAAGATACTCGCATTCACTGCAGTAGTGAAAAGGTGAAATCATGTTCGCCACCTGAAATACAAGTATTAAAGTTAGAACCTAACAACTGGCCAACAGCGTGTCGAGACACGCATATGATAAGTTTCCATAGCCAAAGTCATATACAGTGTAATCGCTATATAGTGACACTTACCATTCCACTCACTTACACACTCACTCACTTATACACTCACTCATTCTCACTTACCCATTCGACACTGATTGTATCCTGTAGATATAAGTTTTTGTAATGGTGTCGAATAAAATTTATTTTCTTTCTTCTTTCTTTCTTACTTAAGGAACTGCACATACATCACTTCTTGCACGAACCGGAAGACGCAGCGTAGGTAGGCCTCCCACTAGATGGACTGACGACATTGTGAGAGTCGCGGGCATCCAGTGGATGCAAAAGGCAGGCTGTCGTTCAGTGTGGAGGTTAAAGAGGCCTATGTTCAGCAGTGGACGTCTTCTGGCTGATGATGATGAAGGGACTGCACATCTTATGGCGTTATTGAGAGTTGTTGTTAGATGGAGAGAAGAACAATCAATGTTAATTTACTATTTATTATATATGTATTTACTAGTAAAAATTGTAGAAACTGCAAACATTAACATTGATACAAATTACAACTATATTGCGTGTAGCCTGTTATCTTCGTCTAAAGTATTTTGCTGGTCCATAATTAATAATTTAAGTATCAATAATTAAAAATAAATAATATTAATTTAATTATGAGGTGTTAGAAAGTATTGTTTATTACTTTAACTTATGTCATTTATTCAATAAAAATTACAAGTACAATAAAAACTATCTTAATTTTTTTTTTATGCCATACGTGGCAAACAAGCAGACGGGCTGCCTTATGGTAAGCAGTCACCGTCGCCTATGGATACTTGTAACACCAGAGGCATCACAAATACGTTGCCGACCCTTTAAAACTCTATTAACTCGCCTTTTGAAGAACCCCATGTTGTAACTTCTCGGAAACACCGTAGAAGGTAGCTCATTTAAAATCTCATCTTAAATTTATAACTAAAACTAGATAATTACTTAATAATAACGTATTGTTGAGATTATTTAGTGGGTTTAATGCTACATATATATCATTTTATAGACAGAATGTAAACTAGCCAAGGTCGAGTAATTTCGACGTTTTAGGGAGTTTGTAGTTAAATCGAGTGTTGCTATATAGAGTTTACAGTGTATTGAAGTCACATTCATATTTCAGATAATGTTGGATAAGCGGTGATATCTTGGTTGTGCATATACTTTGTATAAAACATCTGCAGAAATTAATTTTATCCTCAATCTGTATACAAAGTTACTTAGAATGATATTTCTAAGCCAGAAGGTCATTGTATTATTATCATTGGTAGTGAACCTGCCTTTTGCGCTTGGGGGCGTGGGTTCGATTCCAGGGTAAACTTATTATGTGATGAACATTTGTTTTTGATCTATATCTGGGTGTTGATATCTATTTAAGTACCTATTTAAAAATATATATGTATTTATCTCTGGTCTCTACTAGTCTGTAGTCTCTGGTGGTCATAGTACCAACTTTGCTTAGTTTGGGGCTTGGGGTCATAAGACCGTGTGTGCAAAATGGTCCCGAATATTTATTACTATTTATCTCTGTCTGAGCTTGCTCTGAGCCATTGGAAACGACCAAGCACTGAAACGAGATCTATGGCATTCTCTATTGTGGGAGGCCAAGACTCACTTTAGATCGCTGCGCTAAAGTACTACATTAGTAATCAACAACAAACACGTAAAGTACTTCCGAAATAAAATATTTAACTTACTGAAATATCGCACAATTCATTGTGGAATTCTTCTAGCACGTTACTCGCAACTTTGAGCAGTCTATCAGTGCGCAAGCAGATTAAACACAAATTCATTCTTGTTATAGCGTTCCTAGTTGTGCTGGAAGGAAATAATTAACTAAAAATACTAAAATAGTTACAAGTGAAAACAAACATACACAAACGCAGTGTTGCTGTGTTGACACAATGAAATGTCAATAAATGACATTGACAACACAACTAAACAGTAAAAATAATAGTATTTTTTTTATTCTTTGCCCCGAGAGGAGTTTGGCTTTCGCACTCCTTTACAATGTGCCAAACCCACACACGAGGAAAAACCACGGAAAACTGACTTGTTTTTGTCAAATGAAGGATTGGCGCCACATTGGCGCCAACGTGGATAAAGGACACAGACAGCTAGGCCATAGACAGACACAGACAGCGCTATTATCACAGATATACACAATCTGTGGCTATTATGTGTATTATCATCACAGATTATCATAGGTATTATTGGGGTATAGAAAAAAATTAAACAATAAAACTTCAATATCAGTTGTAAATTAAAACAACTTTAATGAGTAGATAATATTTACAAATAGTTTTTAAGCAACTGCCTTTTATTCACAAAACAAAATGCATACCTACTAAAACCAAGGAAAGCAAGGAAGATAGACTAAGAGGAAAGACAATAGCGGAACATTAGAGCGTACCTCGGAATTTGCCTAAAAACGGTATGAACTTAGATGGCGCTGTAATTTGAGCTTCCTATAGGTTGTCTCGAACTTTAGTAAGCGCTGCAGTCAGATAACGTACGAAAGAGTTCTACAAATTACCGTAGCGCTAGTATCGCGGTCAAGTTTCGCAACCAAGTACCCTATAGGTTTTGATTCCCCTGTAAAAGCGCAAAATATGCGACAAAAACGTTCATATCTTTTGATTGCGTTGACTTACAACTTTTATTTTTTTACAGCCGAAAGAAACCGTAGACCCAAGTATTTAGTATAAATTTCAACTTGATACCTTTACGCGTTCTTGAGAAAAAAGGTCTTGACAGACGAACAGACGGACGACGAAGTGATCCTATAAGGGTTCCGTTTTTTCCTTTTGAGGTACGGAACCCTAAAAACCAAGTCGCGTAAGCACGTATACCAATCGCACTCACTGAGGTGCTGTACAATAACCCTGTATGAAGCTGAATCGTGGATGCCTTCCCCGTCTGTGTTCATTCACTGCTATCTGAACTAAGATCGCTATCAGTGTCTTTCTCAGCGATCATTATTTTTCTTCTCTTTGCTATTTTCCTCGGCCCCGTGTCAGTGGCTCCTTCCCGGCGCTTCTTGACGCGTCGTATATTGTAATGCACCCCTCGTATATGTTCGTTCAGTGATGCACTGTGTTGAAACGTTTTGCCACAGAGCTCGCACTTGTAATCTCTTTCATCTGTATGAGTCTGGAAGTAGGAGCCAAGTTACTAAAGATGAATTGTTATATCAGAATAGACATGTCCTAATAATTTTTGTTATCTCATATTTTAATGTGTATACACATTAAAAATGGACTTCCGCAAAGTAACGCCTGATTCAATCAACTATCTCATATTTTTTTTATTTTTTTTTATAGAATAAGTGGCAACCAAGCTACCGGCCACCTGATGGTAAGTGGTCACCACCGCCTATAGACACCTACAATACCCGGGGCATAGTCAGTGCGTTGCCTACCTTTGAGGACTCTATTCATCCTTCGTTTAAGTCCAAATTATATTTCGGAGGAAAAACCGAAAAGCAGATCATAAATAGAGCTCATCAACGAAAACAAAATTAATATGTGTTCGAAAACAAACAAGTTACAAGTATTTTAATTTCATGCTAGACAGAGAGCGCTTATAGCAAGCCGCACGCGCACCACACAAATGTTATACCACAGAATACATATTATAAGTAAAATTACTACCAAACGCTTTGCTGGAAACTTACGCTTATTATATCAGAAATGTATCAGCCAATTTAAATTATTTATTCAGTATTTTATTTATTAAGTAACAGCCATATTATAAAATGTACAATGAGGTGGATAAACGAATAAACTTAATAATAATACAGCCCACAGCGCTATTCACAGATTACTTACAGATTTATATAAATTTACCGCTAGAAGAAAACTTGTTTTTTTTTTTTTTTTAATAATCCTAATCTACAATCAAAAAAATTTAAACATGTGTAATGTATTTATATCCTTCGCTATGGGGGAGCTACGTTTAGCGGTGGACGCCTTCTGGTTGATGTGTGGCATGATTGAATATGGCGCTCGTGACATCGATATTGTTGCGTCATTTGATTGGACAGCAGAGCATTTTTATATGCTCTTTTGTGCTAATGTATTGACTGACAGGCAGGTGTTTGAGACAGGGACAGTCTTGGGCCACAGCAGACGGAGAACTCACCTTCATATGGCAATATAGATTGGCCTTAGTCTTGAACAGCTTCCCGCAGTGAGTGCAGGGTAACGTAGACGGGAAGTGCCTCACTCGGTGGTCTCGCAGCAGAATAGCGCTCCGGAACCGCTTGGGGCAGATATCGCAGGCGTGGGGAAGAGCCCCCGTGTGGAGGTTCATGTGGTCTCGGAGCGCGTACGGACCCTGAAATTACTTATTTTATTGTGATTTCCATTTTTATTCATTATATTTTAATTCATTTCATTTATTTTTAATTATTGTTACTATTGACATGTACCTAATTTGTTTGTTTTATATTATTATGTGTGTTTTAATGTAATCTGTGTCAAAATGTATATGGACCTGGTGTGAAATCATTGGCGTATCCAAGGGGGCATGGGGGCAATGCCCCCCCCCCCCCCTAAAATACCTAGCAATTCTAGCAATTACCTTATTTCTGGGGCAATTCAACAGAGGTGGAACGCGTATTTAAGGCACAGAAACGATGCATTAGAGTAATGTTTGGACTTAACAGCACTGATAGCTGTAGACCAAAATTTAATGAATATAAAATTCTAACACTTCCGTCACTTTACATCTTTGAAGTAGCATGTTTTGTTAAAAGTAACCCGAACTATTTTCCCCTTACAAATGATAAATCTAAACGTAATAGACGTGACAAGCACAAGCTTCTCATAGAACACCGCAACAAGAAATTATTAAATGATAGCATTTTCTGTATGGGACCGTTAATCTATAATAAGATGCCTAGAAACCTTAAAGATCTAAATATTAATCTGTTCAAATTAAAATTGAAAAAAATTCTACTGACTAAGTGCTATTACACCGTAAAAGAATTTATTAATGATAAGAGATTAAATTGGAATACTAACATTGACTAACTAATAATGACATTATAATATTGTAGACATCGTACCTATTTAACTTGACATAACTACTATACTAAGACATTTCCTTTGTAAACTAACAATACTAATAACTTATAATTAGTGAGTTATGAATGCCAGTACTAATATTGCACGTCCATTTAGAGACAAGTTTGTTTTCGGAGCTCTTAAGAACAGATTATGTCTGTATTACATCTAGGTTTACCAACAAACTGCAATAAATATATTTTGTTTTTTTTTTTTGATTTTCCATACATTCGACTCAATTTTTCGATTTGATTCCTTCGAAACTTGTCAGAATGCCCCCCTCCCCCCAAATGAAATCCTGGATCCGCCCCTGTGTGAAATAAATGATAATTATTATTTAAATATAACACGGGTCTAGCCCGGACCTTTGAGAGGCATTGTTGGGGCCGAAGACAACGCCAAGAGAACTAAAATCTAATATAAACTAATAATATATGTCTCTTTCACCAAGGAAGACAGACTAAGAGGAAAGACAATAGCGGAACATTAGAGCGTAGCTCGGAACATTTCCTAAAAACTGTATAAACTTAGATGGCGCCGTAATTTGAGCGTTATATAGGTTGTCTCGAGCTTCCGTAAGCGCTGCAGTCAGATAACGTACGAAAGGGTTCTACAAATTACCGTAGCGCTAGTATCGCGGTCAAGTTTCACAACATTTCAAGGGAATAAAGAAGGGCGCCATCTATTGGTATGGGTTGCGCTTCTCTTGAAATTCTGCGAAACTTCTCTGCGATACTAGCGCTACGGTAATTTGTAGAACCCTTTCGTACATTATCTGACGGCAGCGCTTACGGAAGTTCGAGACAACCTATAGCACGCTCAAATTACGGCGCCATCTAAGTTTATACCGTTTTTAGGCAAATGTTCCGATCTACGCTCTAATGTTCCGCTATTGTCTTTCCTCTTAGTCTATCTTCGTTGCTTACACTAAATCCAACACCGCAGATGTCACAGAGATGTTTTTTCTTATCCGCGTACAATATGTTCATATCTTCATCGGGATGGTCTCTCTTGAAGTGTAACTTTAACCAGGCGAAACATAGACCGACTTTGTTACACTGAAAAAAAAATATACAAATCAACCATCCATTCAGCGTGGTAATGCCACCAGCATGCTGGGTACGCTGCCAACTGGTAGTTGGCGCGAGCATTTGAATTGTCTTGAGACCTTCACCGATCTAGGGACAGTCTAACTGTTTTAACCACCAACGCAAACAGAGGGGTGTTGTAAGTTTGACGTGTGTATCTGTGCCACCAGAACTCCCAAACGGCTGAATCAATTTCGGGACCGCCGACAGAAGTGAAAACTAATACGTCACACTACAATGACAATATTATCTTTGTCACATTAACATGTCGGTGACGCAAACCCATTAGTTTTGCTCCTATCAAAGATAGCTTAACTTGGCTAAAGTAGTTTTTACTTCAAAAATTAAATAATAAACCTGAAAATTTTTTCGACCAAAATAAAATGAATGGACAGGCCCACTAGAAGCGCATTTTTGTAGATAACAAAATGAGCGCCGGCTCTCATTTCGTTTCAGTCGGTCTCTAGCCGTAGGAAGTGCAACACGAGTCTATTGTTACGTGATAACGAAACATCTGACAAAATTATGCATTCATAGGCTTTCCCGTAGTAAATACACATACACATAAGTAAATTAGATAGCCCGTTGGTCCAGTTGGTAGTGAACCTGCCTTCTGAGCTTGGGGGCGTGGGTTCGATTCCCATCTAGGACAAACATTTGTGTGATGAACGTTTGTGTTTGTTCATTATCTGGTTGTTAATATCTATTTAAGTATGTATTTAAAACTATATATGTATGTATATCAGTCTCTGGCAGCCATATCACAAGCTTTGCTTAGTTTGGGGTCAGATGACCGTGTGTGAAAATATGTCCCGAATATTTATTTATTTATTTAAATACACAAATAAAACCGGGATCTATTCTTTGTAACAAATATACTCTACATTTTTATAATTAGGTGTTGAAGTATATGTCCGACGGTTTTGACTCGTTTTTACTGAACAATTTCAATGGTTAGGGCCCGTCCATTCATTTTATTTTAGTCGAAGGAAAGAATAACCTAATTTAACCTAACCTTAAACAGTCCCATAAAATTTTCAAACCCTTTATGGTTCCTGAAGCCATGGTAGCACATTTGGGAGACCGCTAGACTTGAAAGGGTGAGGTCGCGGGTTCAAACCCCGGGCCCGTACCAATGAGCTCTTTGGAGTTTATGTACGGATCTTCAAACCACTGGCTTTTCGGTGAAGGGAAACATCGTGAGGAAACCTGCATACGTACGCAGAAGGAATTCAATGGCGTTGTGAATCCACCAACCCGCACTGGGCCAGCGTGGTGGATATGGCCCAATCACCCTTTCGGGGTAGGCTAAAAGTCCAGCAGTGGGCTGATAGAAGACTGATTATGATTATGGTTCCTGAGGGGATGTCCCTGTTAGTAGATAAATGTACTAATACTTACCACCCGACAAGCAAGCTTGGGTTTACGTCGAACACAGTTTACTTTGCGCGTGTTCTGCACGTGCAGTCTACGTCTGTAAATATATTTAAAAAAAGTACGTAAGTAAAGTACAGCCCAAGAAGTAGTGTGCAAACATTACTGTTTCTGAATCATCATTATCATCATCAGCCAGCAGACGTACACTGCTGAACATAGACCTCCCCCTTATATCTCCACATTGAACGACAGCATTCGACATTGCTTGCCATCTGCATCCACTGGATGCCCGCGACTCACGATGTCGTCGGTCCATCTAGTGGGAGGCCTACCTAAACTACATCTTCCTTTGCTTTCTTCATTAGTCATAGTCATATTTATTAATTTCCATTGGAACACATTAGAGCACTTAGACACGTCAACAAAACAATTCGGTATATAAAATATTAATAACAACTGTAAGCGGCTGTAAAGGGGCCTTGTCATGGAAAACATACTTATAACATAGTGGACTGCTTACTATGATCAACAGTTTTTTTAGAGCATTCAATTCGTTTCGTTCAGAGCAAACAAATTTCCAAATTTTTTTATCTTCAGTATAACGTTTAAATTTATAATACGCCTTTTTGTCAGATAGTGTTTAATGTAATTTTTAAAACTAGTTTCATTAATAATAATAAATAAATTTTATTTCCATTAAAATACATTTCCTATGTGACACAGCAGATAAGTACCTATTAGTTATTATTTAAGTTCAGAATGTTCTGTTACATAGTCAGTGCTATACCAATGGGCCCCAAACTAGGCGAGGCCTGTATCTTGGTGGCCCGGTTCAATCGGGTTACAAAAATTGCTTACGCGCGACTACGTGTACAGTATACATTATTTAAAATACTAAACGATCAAGAGTTTAAAGATACAATGTGAGATACAGAGTGCACAGAAATATTAGTATTAAAATTAGTGATTAATTAGCGTATTTTTAACTTATTAAATTATAATTATTACATTTTATTATCTATTCAAGATCCAAGATCTCTTTTGGAACTTTATGATAGCAGAGTATCGCATTGCATACAAAAGAGTTACTAATTTTCTTAAGACTGAGGTGGATTCTGTTTTCTATCTGCGTCTTCCTTTGCGCGATAGAGTCCGGAACGAGGATATTCGCCGAAGAACCAGAGTCACCGACAGCTAGTAAAATCTCATAAAATAGCTGACCAGTCTCCCGCGACACAGGCTAGCCCTAGTGCGGGGACCACTAGAAAACTGTACACTTATATTGCATTTTAACGTAAATAAAGATATTTGTATTTGATCATAAATATAGCAATATCAACAAAAACAAAATTAAGTATAGTTATATTCTTCGTTAAGCCTGTTATTTGTCTATACTAATATTATATAGAGGAAAGATTTGATTGATTGTTTGTTTGTTTGCATTGAATAGGCTCCGAACCTACTGAACCGATTTGAAAAATTCTTTCAGTGTTTTCGGGTAACATAGGCTATATTTTATTTTGATTTTTTTAAATAGGAATCCTTACTAAAACTCATATATACATTTGTCAATTGTCAATAAACCGTTTGAAACAACAAAAAATAGTTTATTGACAAATGTAAGCAATAATGTGCATTAGAGATAAATAGCTTTACATGATTTTGTAAAGAATGATAATCAATTTGCGCAAACATCATGATCGTTTACAACAATTACCCGGCCTAGATACAAGGACAAGAAAACTGTTTGAAATTTGAATTTCCCGCCAAAGGTGAAACGTACCTCCTTAAGCGGTATAGCGGTATAGTGAAAAAAAAAAACTTGTTTAATTTAATAAATTTAATTATTATAAAAAAATTTTTTTTTCATAATAATTAATAGGCTTGCATTTGACCACCAAACAGCGTTTTTTGTCAGAGCTAAGGTATTGTTCGTCACGAGGGTGAACATGGGACACTTTTTCCATGGAAATGCGGGTAGACTAGAAAATCGCACGTGAATCTGCGGGATGCGGGTAGATCAGTAAACAGATGTACGTACGTCCTGTACCCGGGCAGGCCGGCGACACCTTCAGTGGTGCGATAGGGACCCGCGGCATCGTGCACGTCGACAATATGTGCGTAGTACACCTGCAACAAATACAAAAATTAACAATTTTACACTCGTCGAATCGCACGCCCTCTGTTGTTTCCTTCGGTTCACTAGTTCCCTTCACCACAGTGCAGCGAGACGAGTTATATTACCTGTTGCGAGGGCAGCGTGACGTCACACTCGTCGCATCGCACGCCCTCTGTTGTTTCCTTCGGTTCACTAGTTCCCTTCACCACAGTGCAGCGAGACGAGTTATATTACCTGTTGCGAGGGCAGCGTGACGTCACACTCGTCGCATCGCACGCCCTCTGTTGTTTCCTTCGGTTCACTAGTTCCCTTCACCACAGTGCAGCGAGACGAGTTATATTACCTGTTGCGAGGGCAGCGTGACGTCACACTCGTCGCATCGCACGCCCTCTGTTGTTTCCTTCGGTTCACTAGTTCCCTTCACCACAGTGCAGCGAGACGAGTTATATTACCTGTTGCGAGGGCAGCGTGACGTCACACTCGTCGCATCGCACGCCCTCTGTTGTTTCCTTCGGTTCACTAGTTCCCTTCACCACAGTGCAGCGAGACGAGTTATATTACCTGTTGCGAGGGCAGCGTGACGTCACACTCGTCGCATCGCACGCCCTCTGTTGTTTCCTTCGGTTCACTAGTTCCCTTCACCACAGTGCAGCGAGACGAGTTATATTACCTGTTGCGAGGGCAGCGTGACGTCACACTCGTCGCATCGCACGCCCTCTGTTGTTTCCTTCAGTTCACTAGTTCCCTTCACCACAGTGCAGCGAGACGAGTTATATTACCTGTTGCGAGGGCAGCGTGACGTCACACTCGTCGCATCGCACGCCCTCTGTTGTTTCCTTCGGTTCACTAGTTCCCTTCACCACAGTGCAGCGAGACGAGTTATATTACCTGTTGCGAGGGCAGCGTGACGTCACACTCGTCGCATCGCACGCCCTCTGTTGTTTCCTTCGGTTCACTAGTTCCCTTCACCACAGTGCAGCGAGACGAGTTATATTACCTGTTGCGAGGGCAGCGTGACGTCACACTCGTCGCATCGCACGCCCTCTGTTGTTTCCTTCGGTTCACTAGTTCCCTTCACCACAGTGCAGCGACACGAGTTATATTACCTGTTGCGAGGGCAGCGTGACGTCACACTCGTCGCATCGCACGCCCTCTGTTGTTTCCTTCGGTTCACTAGTTCCCTTCACCACAGTGCAGCGAGACGAGTTATATTACCTGTTGCGTGGGCAGCGTGACGTCACACTCGTCGCATCGCACGCCCTCTGTTGTTTCCTTCGGTTCACTAGTTCCCTTCACCACAGTGCAGCGAGACGAGTTATATTACCTGTTGCGAGGGCAGCGTGACGTCACACTCGTCGCATCGCACGCCCTCTGTTGTTTCCTTCGGTTCACTAGTTCCCTTCACCACAGTGCAGCGAGACGACTTATTCTTGTGCATTTTAAGTCCGTGAGGCGAGTAGAACCCGCGACCGCAATTCTCACACACGTGTCGCCCCAGTCGGTGAGCCTTGCCAACATGGGTGAGGTACGCTGACTTACTCCTGCAGGAAGTATTAAAAAAAATCAATGGATTAAGGCGAGGTTTTGCAATGCATGTTACTACGGATGTACAAGGCGTAATATATTGTATTGAAGTCGCATTTAGTGGAGCAAAACCATGGCGCTTACACACAGTCGTGCGTTTGGCTACTTCTATTTGTGAGGGTTATCTCATATTTTACGAAAAATATATTTTTACGGATCCCCTTCATAATTACTTATGAAATTTGTATATTAAGACGTCGTAAACATCATTTTGTAATAGGTCCTTGAATTAAAAAAACAGGGAGAAGAGCTCAAATTAGTGTTACTTTTTTTTTTTTCATCGAGCGTAATGTCCTCAATCGTGTTTTGGCCTTTACGGTATATTTATAATAAAAAAATAAGTAAAAGTTTTGTACTAAGCTAAACACTCACTTGTGTACAGTATTGCATTTTTCACATTTGTACTCCTTGCCTTTGTGTGAGTCAAAATGATTCCGCATTGATGTTCTGCAATGCCCAACACGTTTCTAAGTTAGAATAAATAATCATGATAAAAAAATAGGCAGTCGTGGGGACTGCAGATAAAAGTAAAAATTTAAAACTTAGTAATAACTGTCACATTAGCATGTCGGTGACGCGAACCCATTAGTTTTGGCCCTACTGATCCCTACTCATCGCACAACGCGGCTAAGTAGTTTTTAATTCAAAAACTGCTTGTGACTCATTCATGGGTTCCATTCCCACGTAGGATAAACATTTGTGTTTGTTCTATATCTGGTTGTTAATATCTATTTAAGTATGTATTTAAAACTATATATGTATGTATATCAGTCTCTGGCAGCCATATCACAAGCTTTGCTTAGTTTGGGGTCAGATGACCGTGTGTGCAAAAATGTCCCGAATATTTATTTATTTAAACAAAGAAATTACTAGAGATGCCGCGATTAGTCACTATTATTCGATATTCGCCGTTTTTTCATTATTCGCTGAACAGCGAATAATATATCCTCTTAATCGGCGTTAGCGAATAGTTGTCGGCAAGGACTTTTTTTAAGGAAAAAAAGACTACAGATTTATAATAATCAATCTATAATTTATTCAACGCTTGTTTATACAAAACAGGGTATTCCCCGTAAAACATATTACCAAAATACGGTTGCCATCACTTACAAATGTAAAATTGGAATTCGGATAATAATATTTTTAATTTTTTATACATAGATAATTTTAAAATCACTAAAAGCATCTTATTGTTGATTACTAGAAGTAAAATGTAAGTTTTTGATATCGAATAATAATGGCGAATAATTCGAACATTCGCCTAACTACTATTCGCGGCATCTTTACAATTAACTATGTGCTAGTCGGATCATTGGTCCAACATAAGACATGCCACAGATATGCAAAGATGTAAATTACCTTCGGTAGGTGATGAGAGGGCAGAGTTTGCACTTGATAACCACAGTGTGGGTAAGCCTGTGACCGCTCATGTTCCTGGTCCACATCCTGCATATGGGACAGCAGACGGTGCCTGCAGTCTCCTGTACCACCAGAAACGTTGTCACCATCAACTACATTCCTTATCCTACTGCTGGGTATACAGTTCTCTTCGCATGCCATTTGCCTCGGTCATTTGCGAATCGAGTTCTGCTGCCCGATTCTAATTAATATAAGAATAGAAGATATATTGTACTATAGGAGAGCGGATGGTTAAAGAGATTAAGTAGCGTATATCTCAGGGTGCCAAGAAAAGGGCATGTTGAACTATTGCATTTCTAAATTCTAAGTGCCATTTAACTATTACAGGAATACTTAGCATTAGAGGAATTGAATAAAACACTAAAATAACTTACATTGTGCCAGTTTTTGGTGTGGTAATCTAAAAATTTCGAATTCTTGAACCCTTGGTAGCAAATCTCACACTTGTGTTCAGCTTTAATATAGCACTGGTATGTCTTCCTTCTCTGGAACTCCTCTAACTTCATCTCGTGGGTTGTTAGATACTCTATATCGAACACTGACTTGTACATTTTATCATTTTCTATAGCTTTATCAAGCTGCGCTTTTATTCGTGCAACCTTTTTTTTACTGGGACGTTTTTTCAACTTTAATACATTTTCGTTTTTTGCTGCAATTTTTTTTATAGGAAGCTTTTTTGACATTGTGATTTTTGTTTCGTCATCGCAGTCTTCAGGTTCATGTTTGATAACGTTTAAATTAATACATTCATCTGAATCATCCAACAGTTCTTCTAGATTGTCGAACAAACAGTCTTCTATTTCGCCATCATTCTGTATTTCATCAATAAATTCTGATTTGGGAAAGTTTTCAGAGATATTCTCAATTTTAGGAAGGTCAGCAAATGTGTTATTGTCATCATTGCTGTAAGTTTTGTCCGATTCTTGTTTATCTTTTCTAGGGTAAGTGTTTTTTATCAATTCCTGTAACAATGAATAACAATATCTTTAGTAAATATTATTACACTTTTATGAAAAAAAAATTACAACAGATTTAACGAGAATTTCAATAAAAGAGATACACACCGTAATTTTACACCCTTTGAAGGAGAAAACTGCTTTCGAATGGTTTTTACCGTATACTATGGCGCAACTTAGCAGTTTTGTATTGAAGTCTGACTTGCTAGTTGCTACTGCCAAGTCAACAGAGATTGAAGTGAATTGAAGTGAAGCAACAAGCCAACTCAAGATGCAAAACAGATTTGTTTCAAGATTTTGATGTGATCAGCGTATAAGAAGTTGGAATACTCAAAACAAAAGTTTATGACGTTAACTTTCTTTGTTAAACTTTTTTAAGTTAAACAGCTACGGACCTAATATGGAGCCTTGAGGCACTCCAGACGGTTACATGATTCCACGAAGAAGAATAGCCATTAAGAACAATCGCCTGAGATCTATTCTCAACGTAGGAGGTAATCCGTTTGTATAAATTCTAATGGACTCTGGCATAGAAAAGCGTTTGCAGCAGGAAGGTGTGATCAATTCGATCAAATGTTTTAATGTAGTCTGAAAATAGAACCTACTTGCCCTTCTGCTTCCATGCCAGATGTCGTTTTAATAAATTTACAGCAGTTGAATGATTTTTAAGGAAGCCATGCTGTTCTTAAATATGTGACACAGATATCGTTCAAATAACTTTGCAAAAATACATAATTTCGAAATCACTCTAAGTTACTTTTACGTCATTTTTAGAGTTCCGTACCCAAAGGCTAAAAACGGGATCCTATTGCTAAGCCTACGATGTCTGTCTGTCTGTCCACCCGTCCGTCTGCCCCACCTACTAACGGCTGTATCTTTCGAACCGTAATAGATAGCCAGTTGAAATTTTCAGAGAATATGTAATGTTACGGCGGATTAATTGACTAACTATGAAAGCCCAAAAGAATTGCTTGAGGTCTGTCTGTCACTTAAAGCCAACAGATTCCTTTGACCACACTTTTTGAAATTTAACATATTGACATTCCCATGTCTTTATATTTACGAGATTTCAGTAATTGTTAGAAATCATTTACACATGTTATGACTTCCTCAGAAGGAAGTAAAAATTAAATACGCATGCCCAAGCACAGGACTGCATGTTTTGGTAAGGGAGTTTGTGGTATGTGTCCGACAATCTACAATCATTTACCCAAAATAATATTAGAATAAAAGCATCCCATTTTTTTTTTTCATAAGTCATAGAAGTAGGTTTAAGTATTATTTTTATTGTATTTTATATTAAGACTGGTATCGCCTACATGTCCGCGTTTGACCATCAACATGCCTGTAACCTTAAATAGGTATGAAGATCTACATAAGCATATCTAAACACTTGCTTAATTATATCTTTCTGAAGGTGCCTCGTTAGCAGCTGACAGCTGTTCTAGGATGACCTGTGTTACAGCTGCTGCGACTCCAACCTTTAGCACCTGAAGTGGCGCCGCGCTGGCTCCCGGTTAGGCGCGTTTACGCTCAAAGTGGCAGGGAACCTGGCGCGGGTCACGTCACAGCTTTGGGGGTATTGTCCATTTGTCAGTGTCAACAGGAAAATGGCGGTGACATCCAAGATCGGGTTTGTCTATACTAATATTATAAAGAGGAAAGATTTTTATGTAAGTATGTTTGCAACGAATTGGCTCAAAATGTACTGGATTGATTTTAAAAATTCTTTCACTGTTGGGAAGCTACACTATCCCCGGGTGACATAGGCTATAATCTATACCCGTGCGAAGCTGGGGCGGACCGCTAGTGTTTAAATAAATTGGGTTACAATATGAAACGCCACGCACCCGTCCCACCCAAGCCTCGCCCGCTGTGTGCCCGTACCATAAGTTATTATGAGACTTACGTGTTTTTCGAACAGATCTATCTGTGAATCCGTCGCATTTATAGTGAAGTTACCTATCTTCTTAGGGTTCGGCTTCCACATACCGAGGGGTGACGGCGGCAGCACGGTGTAAAGAAGATTTATCGGCTGTTTGTTCTGAAAACCACACAGAAATTTAGACCAATGATCACACTAATATTATAAATGAGGTAGTTTGTGTGTATGTCTGTTTTTGACTAGTCTGTTGGTAAGCGACAAGGTGGATGAAGATGAAGCACGCAGACTTAGAAGATACCCATTCACTCAGTCCTTGAAAAGACCTAATTTCAGAAAAAACAATCTTTGAGAAAACAAGGTAGCTGGCAGGTTTTTTTTTATATTGTGGCTGTACGGATTAAAAACAAAATCAAAACTTTGTGTTTTGTTTAATTTTTGCATCGGATCTGCAAGATCTAATTCCGTTCTGCCCATTTTCTATGGGAAGGCCAGGGCGGGCTCGAAATGGATTCCACCTTTATTATGCGAACTGTGAGACTGTAGAATGCGCTGCCTGAATCATGTTCCCCAATAGTTAAAATCTGGGTTACATCAAAGTGCGAGTGAATCTTTTTCATGCTCCTTCTTAGCCAGCATCATCACTACCAAGCCTATTATTAAATACAAAAAAAAACAAGTAAATACAAAACGTATGAGTCACCATAATTATGGTTACTTACCTTTGTCGACTTCCATTTTGTATATATCTTCAGTGCCTCTTCACATTTTTGTTTGAATTTGTAGAATTTTGTCAAAATATACTCGCATTCACTGCAGTAGTAACAGGAGGCCGAGGGTATCTAAAATACAACTTTTTTTATTTATTTAAATTAGTGCATTGTGAGTTCACTAACTTATGTGCCTACAATAGAAAGTGTTTTACCAAACAAAAATTCAATTACCAATTAGCTAGGTACAACAAACATAATTATATTCAACAACATAAATATCTTTCGTGAATGTAGGTATGTTTTTATCAAATGTCTGTTTACCTACATAACTAGTGTTTATAAGTTATCTAAGAGTTAACCATAACGCTTGTAGTAATAGGTTATTATTATTAAATAAACTATTGATTGATTGATTGATTGAGTGTATGAGGATTTTTGTTAGGAATAAAATGTTGTCCATTGTCTATAGTCTAAAATTCAGTTTAAGTTTAGGTGTAGTTAATATTGGTATTAAAGTTAAAAGTTATAATAATCAATTTTAAAGGTAATAACCAAAATAAGTAAACGCACGAACAAAACTATTGATATTGCCAAATCAACAGGCACTTACACTAAATTATTCATAATAGTAGTTGGTGACAACCAGCCTGATCATTTTGTTAAAATACTGAGCTAAGTAAATACTTAACCTAATTAATTTATTGTGGGACTTGAGAGATTCCTATATGTAATAAAAAAAGATGCTCGTAAATCGGTTCACAAAAGTTATAGGAATCGATGAAGGTACAATTTTTTTTAATTTTTTTCAAATCGTATTGAAAGCTTCATATCTTAACGGCCTCATATACCAAATTTGACGGCTTTAAATCAATTTTATTCAGTTAAATTACAATATTTGGGCTGGAAAAAAATACATGTCACAGATACGTCTGTAATAATAATAATAATTTATTTATTTCCAAGTAACATAGACTCATACAAATCAAAAAAATAATATCAATAGAAAAAATTAATAATAGTAGCTAGTCACATTACATTAATAATAATTATTACCAATAGAAATTTAAAATAATTAAACTAAAAATGTCAACATTATACAATAAATTAAGTCAGTCATCAGTACCTACCCTTACATTAATAAACTAGGCCCTACTGTGTGCTGTGTGTCTGTGTTTGAGTTTATGATTTGGTTCAAAAAAGGATAAAATAAACTTTCTCAATAAAAAAAAACTGAAACAAAGTCGAGTTAGTTTATTTTTTTCGTTTTATGCTCTAATGAAAACTCGTAACAACCTGGAAATTGCATGTACTGAAAGGCAATTTTATTCATAATTTTTTTATTTGGATAGATTTTTGATAGTGAATAGTTTCGTTTTTTAGTGAAATTAAAAGCGTAAAAAGGTCGCGAGAATTTGCGCGCGTTGCATTCAGTACCGCGCCAGGCGTCATCGAGGTCGGACCTATGTTCGTTTTTGTCATTGCACTCCCCCCGCGGGCCTCCTGACTCTTGCGCGGCAAAATACATCTTCGCTATAACTTGGCAAGGGCTGAGGGAGCGTTTTGTTGCCTACGCGACTCGGATAACAGGCCGTTAAGACAGTTATTTAAAATGATTACTCTTTATATGTCAAGTTTCCATATTTATAAAGTGTGGCTTTAAGAATGAGCCTGACAGTTGCCATGTTGGTGTTTCAACACAAACACCCACCTACCTTGTATGACCTATACCTACCTACCTAAGGTCTACCTACCTACCTACCAGTGTCCTACCTGTGACCACAAACATTGCAGTGTTCGAAATGAATTAAAATATTAAAAAATGTACCAGACAAAATCAGTTATAAGTGTGCAATTGTATTACATTACCCTTTAAATGATGGGATTGTGAACTTGATGGCAAAATCGCTATAAGAAAAAAAAAAAAAACCCTTTATCGTGCAAATATAAAAATTTAAGCGACCAAGTTCGATTTGGATTTGTGCAGTGAGGATTCCGTACCATCACATAAATTGGTAACTACTAAGGTACAAAGAAATTGTTCAAAAAGACATCATAGTGTTACATTAAAGCTATCTCTTACAAGCTGGCAGATGAGTATGTTTAAGGAAGTACGTATACAGTAGGTAGTAGTTAGTTTTTATTCCATAAATACCTATATACATATTTTTATATATATATTTGTTGTCTTTATTGTTTAGTTACATTTATTGCAACTTAAGTTCATAAAGTTGCTTTTTATTTAGTTCTTTATTTTTATAACTTACCATATTATTATAATCATATAAGTACTCTTTATCTATTGTATAGCAAATAATAGGCAATGTATGACTTAGCGAGCGACAGTGATGACTCCAGCAGTGATATTTTCCTCTCTTTGTCTTCTAACTCTTCCAGCAGCAACAATGATAGTTTTGTTAGCATACCTTCTCTCTCCGATACTCTTGATGCACATTTTTCTGGTGTACCGAAAAACTTTAATGTGGTTCACATCAATGCACAAAGTATCCCTTGCCATATTAATGATATGCAGGCATCATTTCTTAATGGGAACATTCATGCCATAGTCGTTTCAGAGACATGGCTGAAAACGAGTCTGCCCTCCGTTTCATATGCTTTACCGGGGTTTCGTCTAATACGCAATGACCGTACTGGTAGTCGCGGTGGCGGGGTGGCTATTTATCTTAGATCGCACATTCCTTTCTCTGTAATAAGCACCTCGATGCAACCTCCTCCCTCTGATGCAGGTGAACATTTGTTTATAGAGATTATTTTATCCCATACTAAGATTCTACTTGGTGCTTATTATTGCCATTCACTGCTCGTTAATTACTTTTCGTCATTTGAAAAACTCTTAGAAGATCTCATTCCTCTCTACAAGCATTCTATTATTATGGGCGATTTTAATACTTGTCTTATTAAACATGATCACCGTACGTCTTCTCTTCAAGCTATTACTAATTCTTGCAATTTGCATATACTCCCTCTCAGTGCCACGCATCACTTTCCTAACTGCACCCCTTCACTTCTCGATTTAATTATAGTTTCTTCCCCTCAGCATGTAGTCAAGTATGGACAATGTCCTGCTGGCTTTTCATATCATGATTTAATATTCTTGTCCTATAAAGTTCGTCCCCCCAAAGTCAAGCCAAAAATCATTCTTCAGCGCAATTTTAGCAGTATGGACAAAGAAGCATTTAATTCTGATGTTCGAAACATCGATTGGGCACCGGTACTTGATGCTGAAGCTGTTGACGATCAAGTTTCTATGTTTAATTTAATTCTGATGCAGTTGTATGACAAGCATGCCCCCCTGCGGCCCATCAAGATTAAACACCTTCCAGCTCCTTGGCTTACTAGTGATATTAAGCTGTTGATGCACAAAAGAGACGTGGCCAAATACAAATATAAGCGCCGTCCCAGTGACAAATCAAAATCGGCTTACGTCAATGCCCGAAATCGCTGCAATACGGCTTGCAGGGATGCTTTGCGTAGACATGTTCATCAATCTGTAGATAATGACGATCCGGCTCAAGTTTGGAAATTTCTGCGATCTATTGGAATTGGTAAATCACGACAAGATAGTATTCCCCACGATCTGAATATTGATCTACTTAACCGTTATTTCTCTTCTTCATCTAATATTGACATCATATCCAAAAATAATACCCTTCTATCTCTTTCAAACCCACCTGCATTCGAATTTTCTCCATTTGATTTCAATCCTCTATCCGCTGGTGATGTTAAAAAGAGTGTACTGTCAATTGTATCCAATGCGGTAGGCAGTGATGGTATTAGTCGCAACATGATAGTTCCTATCCTTGATTTTATTCTTCCTGTGCTCTGTATTATTTTCAATAATTCTATTTCCTCTGGAATATTTCCATCTGCTTGGAAAGATGCTCAGATTATACCTCTACCTAAAAAACCTAATCCTAAATCGTTCTCTGAATATCGTCCTATTTCCATTCTCCCTTTCTTATCAAAAGTTCTTGAGCGTCTTGTCCACAATCAATTTAGCAGATACCTCTCCTGTAACAGCCTACTCAACCCTTATCAATCCGGTTTTCGCCCTGGTCACAGCACTGTTAGCGCACTAGTAAAAATTACAGATGACATTCGTTTATCTATGGAAAATCGTAATCTTACTGTACTAACTTTGTTAGATTTTAGTAACGCATTTAATACAGTTGATCATGACGTTCTCTTAGCATTATTACGCTCTTCTAACGTATCTCCTTCGGCGGTGGGTTGGTTTAATAACTATCTCTGTGGACGCAGGCAACGAGTTCGCCTTGATGAGACTTTTTCCCCGTGGTGTGCTACGTCAGAAGGTGTCCCGCAGGGTGGGGTTTTATCCCCACCTCTATTTTCTTTTTTCATCAACTCAATTTCTCAGAACCTTTCTTCATCGTACCACCTATATGCCGATGATCTACAAATTTACTCTCATGCACCCCTAGACAACCTGCCTGAAGCAATTGGTGTTATAAACACAGACTTGTCTCGCATTCTGGAATGGAGTAAGGCTTTTGGCTTAAAAGTTAATCCGACTAAGACGCAGGTTATCATCGTAGGAAGTTCTCGTCTTATTTCGAGAATAGATTGGTCAACTCTTCCTCAAGTCATGTTTGATGGTATTGCAATACCTTTTAGCGATACAGTTAAAAACTTGGGCATTACTATAGACCGTTGTTTGGGCTGGGCTCCTCAGCTTCAAGCTACCAGCAAGAAACTTTATGCTGCGGCTGGTGCGTTGAGGAGGTTACGTAACTTTCTCCCTACGACTACTAAAATTGCGCTGGTGCAATCCTTACTGCTTCCAATCCTTGATTATGCCGATGTTTCTTACCTAGATCTTACTGAAGAACAATTTAACAAGCTTGAGCGCCTTCAAAATTTTTGTATAAGGTTTGTATTCGGCTTACGTAAGTATGACCGTATTTCTCAATTCCGCGCTAAACTCAAATGGCTCCCTGTTCGTCTTCGCCGAAATGCGCACATCCTGGCACTTCTCTTCAATACATTATATAATCCCTTCACCCCGTGCTATCTCAAAGAACGTTTCAAATTTTTCCACGACCCTGCTTCTTCTCGTTCTCTGAGACAGTCAACTCTTCTCTCTCTTGTTACTCCCAAACATAAAAGTACTTTCTATGAAGATGCGTTCTCCGTGAAAGCCATACGGTTGTGGAATTCCCTTCCGGTCTCCATTAGACAATCCCAATCTATCAACATTTTCAAGGCTAGAGTGAAAGACTTTTACCTTTCCCAAGTCTAAAACTGTTCGTTACTGTTGGAAGAGAGTTTTTGGACATACCTGTTGCTCCGAATTCGTGTTGGCCGTTATTTGCTCTTTCATTGTGTGTGTTCCTGGCTGCCCTTGCATTGTGTGCTCATAGTGCGAAGGTACTCCAGGGACTTAGGGTATAGTATGTTCTTACTTGTCGCGTCTGTATTATGTGTGTTTATATATATATATTTATATATATATATTATACTATGTATCATTTAGTAGTATTTATTTAATGGTATCATTAAAAGTGTTTTAGCATCCCCCGTCGATTCTGTTACGTAAATTCTTTCCATCCAATGGTTGCCTGGAAGAGATCGCTTTTAGCGATAAGGCCGCCACTTGTGGCACTAGCTCGTAAGCGTTTTCTATCGTGTTGTAATTTTTATTTCTGGTGTACACAATAAAGAGTTTCTATCTATCTATCTATCTATCATACCCAGATGGTCACCCATCCAAGTACCGAATGCGCCCAACGTTGCTTAACATCGGTGATCGTACGAGAACGGTGGTGAATAGACATTTGACACCGACTCGCACTTGGCCATTATTTATTATTTGTTGTTTTACTTTAGAGTGTGTTCTATAATCATGCCAAGTTTGACGCTTGTACGTATTACCATTGCTAATACAAAAATAAAGTTTGTATGTACGCAAAAAAAAAGTTTGTTTTATGAAGACCCACCTTTAGTTTTTACTTTTTGACTTTATTATTAGAATATGTAATGTTACAGCGTAACAATGTACTGTAATAATTTCAACTGGCTATCCATTACAGTTCGAAAGAAACAGCCGTAAAAGTTAGGACGGACTGATAGCTTAGGCTTAGAAATAGGGTCCCGTTTACATCCTTCAGAAAGAGAACCCTAAAAACTGTTCTAAAGAAAAATAATAAGCCTCTCTCACTGAGAGAAGGCCTGTGTCCCGCAATGGAACATGATAGGATGATAATGATTATGAAAGAAAATAATCATTCAAAACCAAACAAAATGAAGTGTTTAATGGCAAGAATGAGCGCTATACCGAGACCGCTAGCATCCTCAGTTGTGGGAAGCTAAGGCCAACTTTGGGTCACTACGCCTGAGTAATAAGTAAACATGTACCTCCAAAATAATTATACTTACAGAAAAATCGCACAGTTCATCATGAAACTCTTCTAGCACATCACTCGCAAGTTTAAGCAGTCTATCAGTGCGCAAGCAGATTAAACAGATATTCATTCTTGTAATATAGAAGTCAATTTAATTTAAACAAATAGGAAGTAAAAACAACACAAACTCACAAACCCCAACAAACATAGAGAAACACAGATCTACTATCTGTGGGTTGTGTATATCTGTGTAGAGAAATATAAACACCGGACACTAGATCTGTGAGTTGTGACTTGTGACACCGGCCAAAAAACATTTTTTTTTTTTTTTTTTTTTAAGGCAAAAGTTAAGATAACATTTATGCCAGCAACAATTTGGAAAATATTTAGATAGGGTACTTGACTGTATTAAAAATATTATGCCAATTGACGCCATCCATAAACATGACATAACGAAAAAGCATATTTCATTGATTTTTTGATAAAAATATGCTTACTTTTTGTAAAAAACGCGAATAAAATAACTGTATTTTCGACATTTGATCACGTGATCGAAAACGGTCTGTAACTGGCTTCATCCCTAGTGACGTCACACAAATCTAAACAAACAGATTTTGTATTGATATTTGCGAATTTAATGTTGTAAAGCTATTTTGAGAGCGATTTATCCAGAAATTTTCACCAAAAACATTCCGGCGGTTAAATGTGAGAAGAATGGAGAAACATTTTGTGCAAGCAGACAGCAGTAACTTACCCAAAATTAATGTTTTTATGGTTGCATATTTCTTTAATAATAATCCACGTCATTGTTTCTACGCTGCAGAACTCAAAACGTAAAAACTACAATGTCAGTATTAATTTTTAATTGTTCTCCAAGCAAAACATTCAATCAAGTTGTACAAAAAGTATTTTGTAGTAAGTTGATATAACTATTTTGTTAGGTTATGTCGAGCTTTACAATGTTTAAAAAGAAAGTAACAGTACATAAAATAGTAATGCAATAAAAACACAAATTATAATAGAAATATATAGACTCAAATATGTACCTCAAAATGATCTTCGCACATAGAAACACTTGAATTAGCTCCAATACTTTTGGGTTCTCTACGAGCTACTTAGTTCCAACCTTAGATTGGTTCCAACCACTTTTTCCGAGTTTTGGGGAGTTTTGGGTGCATTGGAACAGGAACAAATATTTTATCCGGTGTCTTTATGGAAGTATTTGTACATTTTGGCACTACACAATATTTATAAACCATTACTTCTATTAGAAATTAATTAATCATCAAACTTTTGCAGCCTGGCTGCAGTTGTTTTGTTTTGTGTGACGTCAATTAGTCTCGTGATCGGAGCTATGACGCAGGTCTGCGTTTTGGCGCGATATTTTTTTATTCAAACTTTAACATCGATTTATATCGCAAATACGACTGATATCCAGAAAATATAAATGCAGTATACATTATTTTATATCAGACAATAATGTGCAATAGTTTCCCAAAAGTAGTCAAATACCCTATTATGCAAGATTATGGAAAATATATAAACCTACAACCACAGAACACAAACAAAACATTGACCATTGACTGACTGTTTTTCCCCGTTACTGAGCAGGCTAAAGCCTTTAAGGAATAAGGCCATACCGCCTTCTTCCGTGTAATCATGCCGTCAAAATAGTAGGTATAATAGTGCTAACAGACACTTGAACGCGGCTGACGGACTGCCGTCCAACCAACGGGAGAGAAAGAGTGAGAATATCATATTTCCCTCTCAAGGTCATTATAAGCCACTTGTAAAGTGTCCACCACTTTTTATGGCATGATATTGATTTGCCCCCGGCTTCGCACGGGTATAAGTTTTGCTAAAAATAACTAACTATAAATATATATAAAATTAACTTTCCGTGAAAAATTATTTAACAATGGAGTAAAACGTATTTTTGTCGATTCCAAAACTCAATGAAACCTCGCATTTTTTTTTTTACGAAATAGATCTATCTTACGTAGACGAAGCGGTATGGCCTTAATGGCTTTAGCTTAGGCAGTGACGGGAAAAAACAAAGTCAATTTGTTTTTTTGGCTATGGCCCATTGGTTTTTGGCACAGATCTATATCTGTGGTTTTTTTGGGGCAATTTTGTTATTTGACTTTGTTTTTACCTCGTTTTTTCCACAGGTTTTCTCACAGATCTACTACCTATATGTTGTGTATATCTGTGGGTTTTCTAGTAAAAAAACAAATGTCAGTCAAATGTCAATGTTAGTAATGGTCATTTCAAGGCAAGCTTCAAGGTTATTTATTTACATAAAAATATAAATTTATTGTTTGCGTTTAGTATGTATTTACTCTTAACATTACCATATTCCTATTTAATTTAATTAACTTCTTTCCAGCACAACTATATTACAAGAATGAATATCTGTTTAATCTGCTTGCGTACTGATAGGCTGCTCAAACTTGCGAGTTACGTGTTAGAAGAATTTCATGGTGAATTGTGCGATTTTTCTGTAAGTATAATTATTTGGAGGTAAGTACATGTTTACTTATTACTCAGCCGTACTGACCCAAGTTGGCCTTTCCACAATTGAGGATGCTAGCGGTCTCGGTGCCGCGCTCTTTCTTGCCAGTCAAAATTTCATTCTGTTCGAGTTTAATAAGTTAAGTTCGAATTAAAAAAAATCATTTATTATCAGTCAGCCTATCATCTTCCCACTGCTGTGACACAGGCCTTCTTTCAGAGAGAGAGAGAGAGAGAGGCTTGTTATTTTTCTTTAGGACTCTTTTTATTTGCGAGAAAAGGAGTAGTGTTTTTTATTTATTATATATTTATTTTTGGGCTTTTGCCAACAATGGCATCTCAGTCCCATAATTTAAGGGGTAATGTAATACACACTTTTATCAGAACTGAACGGGTATATTTTATTTATGTACACTGATTGCTCTAACGTTTATGAACCAATTTACAGGCTTCTTGTTTTGTTAGTTTATTTATTTGATGATAGGCGAGCAGCATACTTGTTACTTGTGTAGCGGGCATTTCCCGCAACTAGGTCATTCATTGGTCCATTTTGCGTCACCCAGCTGCAGCTAATTCAGCCACCGGTCTCCTCCAGAAAAGTCAGCAGCTCGCTGATGCCTGCGCAGGCTTCCCAGAGCGTCCTCGGTGTTCCGAGGATAGTGTTTCGTTGTTGTCATGATGCTGCACTCCAACAGCAAATATGCGGCCGTTTCTTCAGTCTCCAGACACCCTCTACACAGGGGTCAGTCTGTAACCCCAATTATAAAAAGGTGTTTGTTTAAAAGGCAACCCCCACAACCCCAACCTGTGACAGCCCAAAAAATTTGCAGGAGTTTGTCACGTCTTAGACTCAACAATCTATGGGAGTATCTCGGATTGAGTTCCGGGAAAGCTTCCCTTGATTGCCTACAGTTTTTAGTACTTGCCCAGTATTCTTTGTGAAGTCTTGTAGTACGTTGTCGAATCCAGGATCTGATTTGGCTAAAAGGTAGGGTATTATCGACACGGGCCCTTCAGGTCGTATGCAGGCGAGCAGCATATGCTGATGAGCCTATATCACACAGTGTCAAAATGTAGTATTTATCTGTTAAGTATATCTTCTTCTATCTTATCCATCTGTCTAGTTTATTTTTAAAACTCATTTATTGACATATATTTCATCATTATCATTTCAGCGGTAGGATGTCCACTGCTGGACATAGGCCTCCCCCATCGATCTCCAGAAGGGCCTGTTGGAAGCGGCCTGCATCCAGCTTTTCCCTGCGGTCTCTTTCGTCGTCTGTCCATCTCGTGGGTGGACGTCCTATGCTGCGCTTACCGGTCCGTGGTCTCCATACGAGAACCTTTCGGCCCCATCGGCCATCTGTTCTGCGTGCTATGTGCCCTGCTCACTGCCACTTCAATTTGCTAATCCGGACATATATTTACTTAGAGGAAACTTCAAGGTTTTTCCACAATAAATTAATCAACTTAGTATTAACTTAGCTTAGTATTTTAACAAAATGATCAGGCTGGTTAACACCAACTCTACTAATCTCAATGATTTTGTTTGAGTGCCAATTGATTTGGCAATATCAACAGTCTTTTATCATCAATTTATCAACATCTTTAAAATTGTCATTTATTTTCAATTTTAATATGTACTTGTATTTCAGGCAATCACCATGACCTCCTCTTGTTACTACTGCAGTGAATGCGAGTATATTTTGACAAAATTCTACAAATTCAAACAAAAATGTGAGGAGGCACTGAAGATATACCAGAAGTGGAAGAAGACAAAGGTAAGTAACCATAATTATAGTGACTTACGTTATGTATTTCCTTGTTTTTTTTTAAATTTAATAATAACCTTGCTTTTGACCTCCACCTCGACTGATGTTAAGCGATGGTGCGGTCTACGAAATAGAATGTTTGCTTAGAAGAAATCGATTCACTCTCACTGATGAAACCCAGATTTAAACTATCGGAGAACAAGATTTAGCTAGCACATGCTACGGTCTAGCAGTTCGTTAAATAAAAGTGGAATCCATTTCTGGCCCGCCCTGGCCGTCCCATGGCAAAATGTGCAGAACAGAATTAGATGTAGCAGATCCGATGCACAACTAAAACAATACTTTTTTTTTGATTCTATGTTTCTAATCCGTACAGCCAAAGAATAAAAAACTTGCCAGCTTCCTTGCTTTCTGAAAGATATAAATTAGGTGTTTTTCAAGGTCTGAGTGAATAGGTATCTTCTATGTCTGCGTACTTAATCTTCGCCAGCGTCGTCGCTTACCACGACATTACACGTACATTAACACACACCTACAACTTCTTCATTTATAATATTAGTGTGATCATTGGTCTCTCTTTCTGTGTGGTTTTCAGAACAATCTGCCGATAAATCTTCTTTACACCCTGCTGCCGCCGTCATCCCTCGGTATGTGCGAGCCGAACCCTAAGAAGATAGGTAACTTCACCATACAAGCGACGGATTCACAGACAGATATGTGGGAAAAACATGTAAGTCTCATACTACTTATGGTTTGGACACACCGCGGGTGAGGATGTGGCTTGCTGCTAACGAGGCACCTTCAGAAAGATAATACTAAAAGAAGTGTTTAGATATTCATATGTAGATCTTCATTCCTATTTATGGTAACAAGCATGTTAATGGTCAAACGCTGACTTGTAGGTGATTATTATTATATTAGCCTGCATTGTCCAAAGGGCACTGCAGGGCAAAGGCCTCTGCACATGGCCTTCCCTCCTTCCATTTCTCTCTGTTTTGAGCAATTTGAGTCCATTCCTTCAAGTAGGAGTCCAGTTCGTCCCTCCATCTTCGTCTGGGCCATCATAGTAATTTTTTTTTTTTTTTTTTTTTTTTTTAAATTAATAAATGAAAAAAAAAAAAAAAAAAAAAAAAAAAAAACTTTCACTGTTGGGAAGCTACACTATCCCCGGGTGACATAGGCTATAATCTATACCCGTGCGAAGCTGGGGCGGACCGCTAGTGACTTATAAAAAACAGCTACATGATCAAGAGGTACTCGTATGCCTTGTCTTTTTCAAACTACTTTCAGTTGACATTTCTTTCTCCTTTAGCAAATCAACATGTCGATCCAGTCCGGTCCAATCAGACTCCTATCATAGCATTATAGCATTATTTCTATACCAATTATGGTCTATAATTGGTATAGAAATAATTCATGAAACATTAATTATACTCCTTAAATCATTACTAAAGGAAATCATTGGAAAAGGAGCTGGGCGAGATAAATAACACCATTAATTTGTACTAAGATATAAGATAACAAAAACACTTGTATTTATACGCTCTATTGGTAAAGTACTTTGTCCCTAAAAAAATTAAGTCTGCTTTTGTAACCCCGTTTCATAAAGGTAGTAGTAAAACGACGTAAAAGAAACATAGGGTGATTTCGAAATTGTGTATTTTTGTAATGTTATTTGTACGATATCTGGGTCATATATTCAAGTTACAATGCTCTGTCTGGGTAATTTATTCAAGAACAGCATTGCTCCCTTAAAATCGCTCAACTGCTTTAAATTTATTGACTTTACGACGTCTAGCATGAATGCAGGAGAGCAAGTAAGTTCTATTTTCAGACTACATTAAAACATTTGATCGAATTGATCACACCTTGCTGCTGCAAAAGCTTTTCTATGCCAGAATCCATGCGAAATTATACCAGCAGATTACCTCCTACGTTGTGAACAGGTCTCAGGTGATTGTTCGTAATGGATATGCTTCTTCGTGGGATTATGTACTGTCTGGAGTGCCTCAAGGCTGTATATTAGGTCCGTTGATGTTTAACTCTTTTGCTAACAACAAAACTTTTGTTGTAAGTGTTCCAACTTCTTCCTATACGCAGATGACATGAAAATCTTTCAATAAATTCACTTTGATCTTTGTTGACTTGGCAGTAGTAACTAGCTAGTCAGACGTCAATACAAAAATGCGAAGTTGCGCCATAGTAAACTGTAAAAACCCTTCGAAAGCAGTTTTCTCCCTCTAAGCCTGAAAAATTAGGGGATGAATCTTTTTTACTAAACTTTCCGAGAAGTATGATGTTATTATTATTTTTTAAATGTAATAATATTTACTAAAGGTATTGTTATTCATTGTTACAGGAACTGATAATAGACACTTGCACTAGAGAAGATAAACTAGAATTAGACCAAACTTACAGCAATGATAATAACAGTTATAAATTTGCTGCTCTTATTAAAATTGAGAATGACTCTGAAATTTTTCCTAAATCAGAATATATTGATGAAATACAGAATGATGGCGAAACAGAAGACTGTTTGCTCGACAATCTAGAAGAACCGGTGGATGAATCAGAAGAATGTACAAATTTAAACATAATCAAACATGACCCTGAAGACAGCGATAAGGAAACAAAAATCTCAAAGTCAAACAAGGTTCCAGTAAAAAAAATTACAGTAAAAAACGAAATAAAAAAAGAAAATGTATTAAAGTCGAAAAAGAGTTCCAGTAAAAAGAAGATTGCACGAATGAAAGCGAAGCTTGATAAAGCTATAGAAAATGATAAAAGTTACGATTCAGTGTTTGATATGGAGTATCTAACAACCCACGAGATGAAGGTAGCAGAGTTCCAGAGGAGGAAGACATACGAGTGCTATGTGAACGCTGAGCACAAGTGTGAGATTTGCTACCAAGTGTTCAAGAACTCGAAATTTTTGGAGTATCACACCAAAAACTGGCATAATGTAAGTTATATTAGTGTTTTATTCAATTCGTCTAATGCTAAGATAGATATAGATGCTGTTCTTGGCACCCTGAAATATAATCAGTTTAATCTCTTTTTACAAGCTGTTATTTAACTTGCAATGTATGTATGTAACTATGTTTGTTCGGGTGGAATCTTGCAACTTAATTTTGAAACAGATATCTTCAACCGATTGAGCTGAAACTTGGCATACTTATGTAAGTTCGGTGAAAATGCAATGTTATGGTACCTTCGAGCTGGTCTGATGATGGGGACAGAAGGTGGCCTTAGGAACTTCTAAACGAAACGACGTAACCCCGTCGGGTTTGGGTTCATTAGATTTGTCTTCCCAAGCACTTTGGTCCTACATAATAAATTTAATATGGCGGACGCCTCAAGATGGGGACAAAATGTTCACATCATGATATGGGCATCAAATGAAAGGGTTTGCTGAGAAGAATATGAAAAAGCTTGTTTTTTTTAAAATGTATAAAGTTTATTTATGATGAAATGGGCTAGCGTTTATCTACAATTCAGTTGATGGTATAACTCTATCCGTCATCTATTTACCAAGTTTTCAGACTGCGCAAACGTTTTCGTAAATATCCAGGATGGCAGGAGACCATACGCCACCTTCCATATTAAAATCTTCGGCTACAAAAATAATACATTTTTCATTTTCAAATTAACTATAATCGGGCAGCTATTCGCAAATGGCCGAGGCAAATGGCACAGGAAGAGAGCTGTAGGATAAGGAATGTAGCTGATGATGACAACGTTTCTGGTGGTACAGGAAACCGCAGGAACCGTCTGCTGTCCCATGTGCAAGATATGGACCAGGGAGAGTAGGGCTCACAATCTGACTCACACCGTGGTGTTCAAGTGCAAGCTCTGCCCTCTCATCACACACCAAAGGTAACTATCACACCAGCAGACCTTAGCAATATAGACACTGCAAGTTTACAACTTTGCATATCTGTGGCTTGTTTTAAGTTTGCTCAATGCTCCAAATAGCACATAGTAATTTGTAGAGTTGCCGCGAATCGTTCTTAAGGCGAATGTTCTAATTATTCGCCATTATTATACGATATCAAAAGTAGACATTATGATCAACAATAAGACGCTTTTTTTGTGATTTTGAACATACCTTTATTTGTTTTTTTTTTAAACTATTATCCGAATTCCTATTTTACATTTATAGGTGCTGGCAACCCTTTTTTTGGTAATATGTTTGATGAGGAATATCCTGTTAACCCAGTGTTGAATAATTATAGTTTGATTATTTTAAGTCTGTAAGTACTGTAGTTTTTTTCTATAAAAAAGTAATTTCCGACACATATTCGCTAATGTCGAATAAGAGGAAATATTATTCGCTATTCGACGAATAAAGAAAAAAATTGCGAATAAAGTCGAGTAGCGAATAATCGCGGCATCTCTAGTAATTTGGTTTGTTTAAATGAGTCACAAGCAATTTTTGAAATGAAATCTTATTTAGCCGCGTTGAGCGATTTTCGTTAGAGGCAAAATATATTTAGTTGCCCTCTACGTAGTAAAACATACTTTTATTCTACTATCACTAAATGTAAAGTTCCGCTTCAAATACGCGAAGATTCGCGTATTCGCGCTTCCAGATGGAAGCGAATCTGAGTAGAGACTACTCTCATTCCCATACAAAAAAGTATTTTTTCCTTAGCTGATTTCATTCAGTCTAATAATATCCGTCTTTAGTTTTCCATTTGTTATTTTCTGTTATTAGTGTATTCAAGCAGGATTACCTCGTCTTTAGACAATCTCACTATCTCCCTCACTGTTGATGACAAAATTGCCCTTATAACCTATGGGGCCGTAGCCAAGTAAAAAAACCCGAATGGGTTAGCGTCACTGACATGGTAATGTGAGATTTAGCACAAAGTTTTATGTTTCAACTTCTGTCGGCAGCCTCCAGTCCCCAAAACTGCCTATTTTTCATCATGATTATTTATTTTAATCAAGAAACTTGTTGGGCATTTCAGAACTTCAATGCGTAATCATTTTGACTCGCACAAAGGCAAGGAGTACAATTGCGAACAATGCACTATTACATACAAGTGAGTGTTTAGTTCATTACTTTTACATATCTGCTTAATATAAACTAAGGCGAACTCTAAACAAGTTAGAAGCTGTTAGAGTGAGTCCGCACGATGCGTTTCCGGCTGAACTGACGCTGCGTCGTTCTACATATAAATGACAGTGACATAACACAAGGTGCGTTACGACCTTACGACGTCGTGCGGTGACGCAACGGACAAGGAAACTAGAGAGACAGAGGAAGAATAATACGCTCCATGCTACCTCGGAACAGCATCGCAGCGCCAGCGCACCGCAGAATTGATTGTACTATCGAACTTATCGAAGGGGACTGATCATGAAGTGTTTTAAAATGAGTATACATAACTACCTCCCCGGGCAGGCAAAGCACCGTCAACACCGCTAGTGTTGCAGGGGGTCTAGACAAGAGCCACACACAGTTAGCGTTCACGCCTGCGGAAAGATGAAATTGTATGAAAATGACATTAGCTTGAGATAATTTCTCTCATGCTAATGTCATTGTCAATGTCATTTTCATACAATTTCATCTTTCCGCAGGCGTTAACGCTAACAGTGTGTGGCCCTTGTCTAGACCCCCTGGTGTCCATAAGCGACGGTTTTGCTTACCACCAGGCGGACCGCAAGATTATTTGCCGCTCTTTTTATTTTAAAAAACACAGCCTATCATATTCCCACTACACACAAGCCTTCTCTCAGAGACAGAGACAATGGGCCCTAATCCACCATGCTGGCTATGTGAATTTTGGCAATTTTGGCAAAAAATAAAACAACCCCAACAATAGAAGTAGCGAAACGCACGACTGTGTGTAAGCGCCATGGTTTTGCTCCGCTAAATGCGACTTCAATACAATAAATTAAGCCATATGGTCATCTGTAGTAACAAGCGTTGCTTAATCAATTAGATTTTTTAATTGCTTGTAGGAGTAAGTCATCGTACCTCACCCATATTGGCAAGGTTCACCGACTGGGGCGACACGTGTGTGAGAGTTGCGGCCGCGGGTTCCGGTCACCTCTAGGACTTGCAATACACAAGAGTAACTCGTCTCGCTGCACTGTGGTGAAGGGAACTAGTGAACCGAAGGAAACAACAGAGGGCGTGCGATGCGACGAGTGTGACGTCACGCTGCCCTCGCAACAGGTAATATAACTCGTCTCGCTGCACTGTGGTGAAGGGAACTAGTGAACCGAAGGAAACAACAGAGGGCGTGTGATGCGACGAGTGTGACGTCACGCTGCCCTCGCAACAGGTAATATAACTCGTCTCGCTGCACTGTGGTGAAGGGAACTAGTGAACCGAAGGAAACAACAGAGGGCGTGCGATGCGACGAGTGTGACGTCACGCTGCCCTCGCAACAGGTAATATAACTCGTCTCGCTGCACTTTGGTGAAGGGAACTAGTGAACAGAAAGAAACAACAGAGGGCGTGCGATGCGACGAGTGTGACGTCACGCTGCCCTCGCAACAGGTAATATAACTCGTCTCGCTGCACTGTGGTGAAGGGAACTAGTGAACCGAAGGAAACAACAGAGGGCGTGCGATGCGACGAGTGTGACGTCACGCTGCCCTCGCAACAGGTAATATAACTCGTCTCGCTGCACTGTGGTGAAGGGAACTAGTGAACCGAAGGAAACAACAGAGGGCGTGCGATGCGACGAGTGTGACGTCACGCTGCCCTCGCAACAGGTAATATAACTCGTCTCGCTGCACTGTGGTGAAGGGAACTAGTGAACCGAAGGAAACAACAGAGGGCGTGCGATGCGACGAGTGTGACGTCACGCTGCCCTCGCAACAGGTAATATAACTCGTCTCGCTGCACTTTGGTGAAGGGAACTAGTGAACCGAAGGAAACAACAGAGGGCGTGCGATGCGACGAGTGTGACGTCACGCTGCCCTCGCAACAGGTAATATAACTCGTCTCGCTGCACTGTGGTGAAGGGAACTAGTGAACCGAAGGAAACAACAGAGGGCGTGCGATGCGACGAGTGTGACGTCACGCTGCCCTCGCAACAGGTAATATAACTCGTCTCGCTGCACTTTGGTGAAGGGAACTAGTGAACCGAAGGAAACAACAGAGGGCGTGCGATGCGACGAGTGTGACGTCACGCTGCCCTCGCAACAGGTAATATAACTCGTCTCGCTGCACTGTGGTGAAGGGAACTAGTGAACCGAAGGAAACAACAGAGGGCGTGCGATGCGACGAGTGTGACGTCACGCTGCCCTCGCAACAGGTAATAGTAGGCTTATATCATAATGTTTCAATTATTACAAATAACAGACTCACCGAATGATAGTAATTTTAAATTTTCGCGATTCGAACACATGTTTTAAATGTTTATCAGGACTTATCACGTATTATTTAATTTAGGTAAAAATATGTACCTTTCGCTCGAATTTTCGACCATGTTACAATGGCCGTGGTCACGAGCTGACTGAAAACTGCGGGTGATATGATAAAATACATTACACATACTGAATAAATAATTTATTACTATTATTTATCTATTATATTAGAATGTGTGAGTCGGGCTCGCGCTCTGAGGGTTCCGTACCATCACAAAATTCAATAACGAAATTACCAGTTATAACTTGGTATTGAATAGAAACTTTTCACTGACTCGCACTTTTTTATTATTCTATTATTTTATTAACAATTTAGTTTACAATTGGTAAAACAAACAAAAAATATACACAAAATATTTTAAACATGAATCTGTGGGACTCGCACTTAGCCATTATTATTATTCCGGTTTTTTTTTTTTAATTTTTATTTTATAATTATTCATATTACGACTAGAAAAACATAGTAAAATAATTATTTGGTCAAATATTGTAAACTACCATTATAAAAGATATTTTTGCACTGGTAACCCCTTTGTTTACATAAAATATCTAAGCCTGGACACTGACCGATTCTCAAAAGTTCAAACTTGGGGTCTGCCAAAGAGCAATGGAACGCAGCGTGCTGGGTATCAAAAGAATGGACAGAGTCCCCAACAGCGCGCTGCGTTCCATAACAGGTGTGGTCGACGTTGGCCAAAAAGTCGCCAGACTATAATGGGATTGGGCGGGACATGAGGCGTGTATGCATCCCGACCGATGGACCAGGATCGTCAAGCAGTGGGTGCCTGATGGACGACGCAGTCCAGGCAGGCCCAAGAAACGCTGGCGTGACGATCTTGACTCATTCCGGAGAGGTGGCGGAGGACCGAGATTTATGGAAGGAAATGGGGGAGACCTTCGCCCAGCAGTGGGACAGTATCGGTTAAAAATAATAATAATATATTTCATGTAATAAGGTACAAATGTCAAATAAATCCTAAATACACCACCAAAATCCAAACTAATATCTATTCAAATAACCCACCCCTAACCGCAAAGGTGCCCAAAACACTCGCTGTATTGTATGTATTACTATAGTACGTATTGTCTTGCAGGTGTACAACGCACATATTGTCGACGTGCATGATACTGCAAAACGCAAGGCTCCCCCCACCGACGGAGTCGCCGGCGTGCCCGGTTACAAGACGTATGACATCTGTTTACTGACCCACCTGCATCCCGCATATTCACATGCGATTTTCCATGATCTAAGAAAACCAGGTCTAGCGCTCCGGGAGTTGTCCCGCAATGACGTCACCGTCCAGTTGCCACTTTGCAACAAACACAGATATTGGGAAACAAATTTATTAATGAAGTTATATGATTATTTACGGGATATTTACCGTGGTAAGGTAAATATCGTGGTATCGGGAGCTCATTCCACAACCTCACCACGGTAAATATCCCGTAAATAATCATATAACTTTAGTGAACAACCGTGACAGCTTAAAATAGTGAAATTTATTAATAATCTATCAAATAAAATACAAAAAGCATTTCAATTGTCATTTGGTTTGTCCGCTCAAGCAAGTTAAGCACGAATTGAATATATTAAACACAATTTTATCAAAACCACATTGATTTATTGGATTCCCACAGGTAATATACGGATATTGGGGAGTTGTAATTTCGCGCTACTGTTAACACAGAAAATCATAGAGAGTCCGCCATTGTTTCGTGTATCGTCATCTCTCTCGAACTTGTTGCAAATTACTTATTCTGCTCTTGCTTATGCACGTGTACGTGTATCCATGACATTGATGACATCATTGCGGGACACCCACTTCACATTATTTCTCGGAGCGCTATACCTGGCGGAGTATACTAGATCAGACAAATATGGGAGATATGCCTTAGTGCAATTATAGTTTTTGTTCAAAAGTCTCTATTTTTCATATATTTATTCACTACACCGCTAAACCCCTTAACGCATAAACTGTAAGTTCTGTTCACTTACAAATTTTCACACCCACTAAGAAACTTGCAGCGGCAATAAAGAACTAATAGTCCACATACAAATAAAATATGGCGGCACAAGGTCGTATGCAGCGTGAGTTCGAGTAAATACATCCAGAGTTATTGAGACAGGATGTGTTCGCACCGCCACGTACCTCACCATACCTCCCTTGTTTGAATGATCTGAGGACACTACCGACGTGCCAAATTTCACTGGAATACTAATGTGTCCTAATGTTTAATTTATTACAAATAACTGGCTTAACGAAGGATATAACTAAATCATCATCATTTCAGCCATAGGACGTCCACTGCTGGACATTAAGCCTCCCCCATCGATCTCCAAACGGGCCGGTTGGAAGCGGCCTGGATCCAGTGTTTCCCTGCGGTCTCTTTTAGGTCGTCTGTCCATCTTGTGGGACGTACTACGCTGCGCTTACCGGTCCGTGTTCTCCATTCGAGAACCTTTCGGCCCCTCGGTCATCTGTTCTGCGTGCTATGTCGGTGACTTTGGTTTGTGTACGGATCTCCTCATTTCTGATTCGATCTCGTAGAGAAACCCCGAGCATAGCCCTCTCCATAGCTCGTTGTGCGACTTTGAGCTTGCTTATGAGGCCCATGATCCATGATCCGAAATGAGGAGATCCGTAGACGAACGAAAGTCACCGACATAGCCCACCGGATTAGTAAGTTGAAATGGCAGTGGGCAGGGCACATATCACGCAGAACAGATGGCCGATGGGGCCGAAAGGTTCTGGAATGGAGACCACGGACTGGCAAGCGCAGCGTAGGACGTCCACCCACAAGATGGACAGACGACCTAAAAGAGACAGCAGGGAAACGCTGGATGCAGGCCGCTTCCAACCGGCCCTTTTGGAGATCGATGGGGGAGGCCTATGTCCAGCAGTGGACGTCCTACGGCTGAAATGATGATGATGATGATGAGGCCCATAGTGAGAGACCACGTTTCACTGCCGTATGTCATCACTGGCAACACACTAACTAAATACATAATTACTAATAGCAAATCATAATTATAAAGACATTACACAAACACATACTGAAAACAATATTTGAATTGGCTGATAAATCTCTGAGATATGAGTGATTAAAGTTTTAGGTGGGGATAGAGAGGGGATGCTGTATACCTTTCTCGTAAAGCGTGTGCTAGTATAGCATTTGTATGACGCGCCTGAGGCGTGACGTCATAACTCAGTATAGTGCGCTTTCTGTCAAGCATTAAATTAAAATGCTTATATCTGCTTATATCTTATTTATTTTTGAACAAATTTTAATTTTGTTTTCGTTGATGGGCTCTATTTAAAATTTATAGGACAGAAACCTATTATTGCTCTTCATACATTTGCTGCGTCTTCCGGTTCGTGGTCTCCACTCCAGAACCTTTCTTCCCCATCGGTTATCGGTTCTCCGAGCGATGTGGCCTGCCCATTGCCACTTCAACTTGCACTATGTCGGTGACTCTGGTTTTTTAGCGAATATCCTCGTTCTGGATTCTAAAACGTAAAGAAAGACGCAGCGTAGGTAGTCCTCCCACTAGATGGACCGAAGACATTGTGAGAGTCGCGGGCATCCAGTGGATGCAGATGGCAGGCTGTCGTTCAGTGTGGAGGTTAAAGGGGGAGGGCTATGTTCAGCAGTGGACGTCTTCTGGCTGATGATGATGATGATTCAGGAACACAGTAATGTTTGGACACTGCTGCTTTGTGATTTACTATGTTTTTTAAAAATATTATTTGCAGACATAGGAAGCACGTGCAGAACTCGCGCAAAGTAAACTGTGTTCGACGTAGCGCCGAGCATGCTTGTCGGGTGGTAAGTATTAGTACATTTATCTAACAACAATGCTTTTTTTTTGTTAAAATGTTCATGATCGTGGATTCAATTTCCTTTAGTCGTAATATTAATCATGTTTGCATAGTATTAATAGCGTCAAACAAGTCATAGTCACAGTCAGAGTCAAGCTAAGTAAGTCGCGGTCAAGTCAAACTCATGCCCCTGTAAAGTGAGGCTTCTATGGAGTGTTGGAAAGAACACGAAAAGACACGTTACACCTCGTTATATCACTTGGCCACACTCGAGCACGTTTACGAGCATTTAGTGAATAATAATTCACCATTTAGTACACATTAACACTCGAAAATACACAAGTTTAGGAAAATAATCCAACGAGCCAACATGTTTTTTTCCACGTTGGCGCCAAAACCTCTAACAACAATGCCAGCAATGCCAATGCCGCCATTTTGTTTTTCCGTCAAAATCACGTCGCACAATGAAACATGTTTATTTGGATTGTGAACATAATTATAGACGGACGATCTCTTACGATCACCGAAGTGAAGCAACGTCGGGCGCGGCCGGTACTTGGATGGGTGACCGCCTGGGCGTTGATGGGATGTTGTCTTTTTGCAAAAAAACATTGTATTTTAGTAGCTAACAAGTTATGTGGTGGTTCGGAACCCTGAGTGCGCGAGCCCGACTCGCACTTGGCTGATTTTATTATATAGATCAGCCGAGGTTAGTTTGTTTATTTTATTGTTTGTTGTTGATTTGTTAGTGATTAGTGCAATTTATGGTAACTAAAAATTTACCATTATTTAATTGATCTCATCTATCAGTTTAATTTGTAATAAAGCAAAAAAATTATAACAACTTCGAGATTTATTCAAAATTTCTCAAGATACTCGAGAAATCCTGGCTGAAAATTCTCGTGCCTCGAGAAATAAAAAACCGGACAAGTACGAGTAGGACTCGTGCTCTGAGGGTTCCGTTAGACGGAACCCTCAGAGCGCGAGACCAAAAAAAAAACTAACTGAAGTTAAAATATTGAAAGACAAACTTAAGTTTGTAGTTTTTTTTTTTACTGGGCAAGTGCCTTGAATAACTAAACAAAATACAAGCTAAAACTAACACTACAAATACAGTTAGACTGCCCATAGACCGTTGAAGGTCTAAAGACAATCCAAATGCTCAAGCCCACTACCAGTTGGCAGCGTACCCAACATGCTGGCGGCATTACCACGTTGAATGGCAATGCTAATGCGTTGAGCCAGAAACACGCCAGCATTTTGGTCACGCGTCGCATTAACCAGGCGCTCTGAAAGATTTTTGAAAATGAGGTGAGCTCCCGGTCCCCAAGGGCCCAATGTCTCGACCCCAAACGCCTCAAATATGTAACCACTGCCGAGGTTAGCATATTTGCGACGCTTTTGCTGCTCTGCCGAATTAGCAGCCGCGCCAGCCCTACCCTGTGTCTCAGGAAGATGTGACGGCGCCAAAGTATCGACACAAGTTGCGTCCCATACAAGAGGCCGCCCCAACCTCCAGGGCACAAGTGTCATACCGTCAGGCCTCTTTCCATCGTCACGCGCAAGACCACTCGGTTTGAGCACAGCTGCGACATTGGCGGTGGAAAGTGCCCTGCGTATGATGTCGTTCAGGCTAGCGTGTCGGCCAATACGACCAGCGCTTCTCGAGCAAGAGAGACCATGGTGACCGAGCTGGTCAACAGCAGTACCACACTGACAGCGATGGGCCTCACAGCACCTTGCACCCAAGCGTAAGCTGACAGCTAGACGAAATGCGGTTGGATCTAAAAGGCTACCTGTGTTAAAAGAGGGCATGGCTTGCAACCAAAGTCCCGATTCCCAAACAGAGACAGCAAGAATACGAGCGCGATCTGCAATACTAGGACACGTATCTAGTAGCGATTTCCATGCTAGTTCGCAGATCGGCCGATCCCACAGTCTCTGGGAAGACAACTTTGAAGTTTGTAGTTGACAATAAGGATCTTCCATACATCCCAACTACAAAATGTAAGTATGTAATAGCAAAATAATTATTTTTAAATACCTTCAAATTTATAACTTTCGGATTTATTCCTATATATGTACTATGAGACCTTGCCTCTTGCCAAATTTCATGATTCTAGGTCAACGGGAAGTACCCTATAGGTTTTGATTCCGCTGTGAAATCGCAAAATATACGACATAAAGGAACCCTAAGAGCGCGAGACCAAAAAAAAAACTAACTGAAGTTGAAATATTGAAAGACAAACTTAACTTTGTAGGTGACAATAAGGTTCTTCCATACATTCCAACTACAAAATGTAAGTTTGTAATAGCAAAATAATAATTTTTATATGATATACCTTCATATTTATAACTTTCGGATTTATTCCTATATATGTGCTATGAGACCTTGCTTTTTGCCAAATTTCATGATTCTAGGTCAACGGGAAGTACCCTATAGGTTTTGGTTCCCCTGTGAAATCGCAAAATATGCGACATAAACGTTCATATCTTTTGATTGCGTTGACTTACAACTTTTATTTTTTTACAGCCGAAAGAAACCGTAGACCCAAGTATTTAGTATAAATTTCAACTTGCTACCTTTACGCGTTCTTGAGAAAAAGGGTCTTGACAGACGGACAGACAGACAGACAGACGGACAACGAAGTGATCCTATAAGGGTTCCGTTTTTTCCTTTTGAGGTACGGAACCCTAAAAAGGTCGAGAAACCAGAAATCCTAGTCGAGGGTTAACACTTAGACAGCCCATAGACTCTAAAGACAATCCAAATGCTCGCGCCCACTATCAGTTGTCAGCGTACCCAGCATGCTAGTGGCATTACCACGCTGTATGGTTGGTTGAATAGTTTTTTTTTTCCAGTGTAACGTAGTCGGTCTAAGTTTCGCCTGGTTAGCTCTGCACTTCAAGAGAGAGCACCCCAACGAAGATATGAACATATTGTACGCGGATAAGAAAAAACATCTCTGTGACATCTGCGGCGCTGGATTTAGTGTAAGGGACATATTATTTATTTCTATTCTATTTTTGTAATAACTGTCAGACCTCTCCCGCGCACTCCTTCCATAGTCAAGTTTTCTTTCCCGTTCAAATTTAGCTGAAGGTATAGTCATAGTCACGTCATAGTCATAAAATCCGTCTAGAAATCCGTATAGAAATGTCATCAACATTGGTTCTGTCGTTTGATTCTTAAATCAAAATAAAAAGTGAAAAAAAAAAAAAAACAGAAACGGAATTTCGTTTCCTAATTTTGAAGTCGGTTTTTTTAATTGATAATTGTAAAAATGTATTTTTTTTAATTGTCTGAGACATCTGTTTGGGTCTCTACGATTTCTTACCGCTAAGTCAGATATTGCCGGGAATAATTCTGGATTAGTTTTTACGAATAAGTTAGTTTCCAATATATATAGAGAGATACATTGTATAATTAAACACCGTTTAGCAGTTTTCGCACATTGAAACAATTTTTGCGCATGAAGATTTAAAGATTTCTTATTGCTTAAAAAGTAACACCTAAAAAAACACCTTAAAAATAATAATTTACTGTTGGTCCCCACACTAGGACAAAGCCTGTCTCGTGGAGGACATAAAACAAATTAACATAAAATATATACTTATATTCGACGAAACTACGACAATAACTCACAAGTAATAAAAAACTAGATTAACAAAACAAATAACACAACATTAATATATAATTTTAAGAAACTTTTCACTATCATCATAAGATAAGGATAGAAGCCACCTTTGAACAATGCGCTTTGCCTGGTTAACCGAAAACTATTTGACATCTAGCGTTTTAACAATTTTGTTGTAAATGAATGGAATCAGAAAGCTAGGAAGTTTTTGAGCTAATTTGGTACGAAGCACGGGGAGTTTTGAAAGTGCGATTTTTTAGTTTCTCGAGGTAGTCCGGAGAGATTAGGACTTTAGAATGGTGCTTGATAAACACACGAAGGATATGTTTTAAATGTTTATCGGGACTTGTCACGTATTATTTAATTTAGGTAAAAAAATATGTACCTAAATTAAATAATACTTGATAAGTCCCGATAAACATTTAAAATATGTGTTCAAATCGCGAAAGTTTAAAAATTACTACACGAACGATAAATAGTTGACGGACAGTTTAACATTTAGCATCCTCCTACAGTGTACTATAGATAATATGAAAAAAAATATATTAATATTATGTTGGAATAAAAACAAAATAGATATATTATACTTTTTTTGTATTTTACACACCAAACCAGCTTCTACTAATAAAATCACGATGATTGTTTAAAAAAAAAATCTAATTATAGGCTTGCGTTTGACCGTCAACTCGCCTGATGTAAAACGACGGTTGTATTAATTCTGATAGGTAATTTCAGGGTGTGTACGCACTCCGAGACCATATGACCCTCCACACGGGGGCTCTTCCCCACGCCTGCGATATCTGCCCGAAGCGGTTCCGACGCGCTCACCTGATGCGGGACCACCGACTGAGGCACTTCCCGTCTGCGATACCCTGCACTCACTGCGGGAAGCTGTTCACGACTAAGGCCAATCTATACAGCCATATGAAGGTGAGTTCTCAGTCTGCTGTGTGAATAACCCCTCCAGTCAAATGAATAAACAATATCGATGTCGCGATCGCCATGGCGTGGAATTTTGTCAGCTTTGTCATGTTCAGTCATGTCATCATCAGCCAAAAGAGATTTAAAAAAAACGGCCAAGTGCGAGTCGGGCTTGCGCACTGAGGGTTCCGTACCACCACAAAATACAATAAGGTTGTCCAAGTAACCGAATTACCAGTTATTATAACGCCTTACAATCGTCGGAGTAATTTTGTGAATAGTCTTGGGGTGTCTTCCTTTTAAGCCTCCTCGGAGGCCTTCATCACCATCTTTGCCAATTCATTTGGATGATTTTGATTTTTTTATTTTCTGATGTATAACTCTAGCAGTTATGTTTAGAAAAACTTAGTGATATCTGTATAATCTTTTTATCCTAATGAAGCTCATTCTTTAGCAAACGTAAATTTTTGCTAAAATTAGGACACTCGGGCATTTTTTACTATATATATTTTAATTAATAACATGCAACAATTTATTGTATAATATTATGAAATTCACACACAGTTGTTATGGCATGTTTAAAGTAGGTAACACTTATTGACTCTGATAAAAAAATATATATTAAAAAATATACTATGGGTATGGCAATAAAAACCACGGCCATTGTAACATGGTCGAAACGTCGAGCGTAAGGTACCTATTATTACCTAAATAAAATAATACGTGATAAGTCCCGATAAACATTTAAAACATATGGCAAAGTTCATAAGTATGGCAATTCATCTTTAAGGCGTGCTGGTAGAGAACTGTACACTTGTATGACGGTAATGCGACGTGCGCGCTTTCAAATATTTGCAATATTTATTTTTCCTTTATTTTCTACAAATAATCTTACGCTTTTACAAAAAACTGCGACCACTAAAGTATTTGAATGATTGTTAGGATAACACACAATTTTTTTGCTAAAAATATCTTCTATAGAATTTGAATGAAGTTGATTCAATCAGTTGAAGGGAACGTAAAAACGGGTGTCTTTTTATGAAAGTTTAGATTTTTTTCTATCGAGGCAAATTTCTTTAATCGTGTATCGGTGAACTCATCCGAATAAAATATTTCAAGAACATTTATTAAACATAAAGAAATAATGTCAATTAATCGATTTTAAAGGTTTACTTTTGAATATTCGTGAGGACGAATCGTCAAATTTGAAGCATATTTCGTCTTACTACTTCTTTGACTTCTACTTCCAGACTCATACCGGTGAAAGAAATTACAAGTGCGAGCTCTGTGGCAAGGGGTTCCAACACAGCACAGCACTGAAAGAACATATACGAGGGGTGCATTACAATATACGACGCGTCAAGAAGCGTCGGGAAGGAGCCACTGACACGGGGCCGAGGAAAAGTGCAAAGAGAGGGAAAAGAATGATCGCTGAGAAAGAAACGGACAGCGATTTTAGTTTAGATAGTGCATGAAGGCGGAAAGCATCCATGATTCAACATAATATACATTTCGACACCTCAGTAAGTGCGATAGGTATCCGTGCTTACGCGACTTAATTTGGCAAAAATATTCAATTACATCACCAGTTTATATTCCTTTCCTTTTCAATTGACATAAGTTTTTAGCTTTAGCAAAGAAAATTTGATCCCCTGTCTTGCAGCGGCGGCCATATTGAATTTAGTGTGACGTCACTCACTTTATTTATCGTTTTCTACGCTTCAAGCCCTTTCATTTGATACCTACTCGTATGTTAAGGAGGTTGACAATATTTTTTTTTTACATCGGACTATGCTAACTTTTGACCGCGATCTCGCCTGATGGAAAGCGATGATGCGGTCGAAGATGGAGCACGTTTTCCCAGTAATAACTTACTAACGACTCGCTAGACTATTCGCAGTGTTGTGGCCGCGGCTATTCTAGAATGATATCACTCATTTTATCGCTTCCTCTTCAAGATCTTTCGCTTGATACCCACAAAAATATACAACATCCGCCATCTTGTGGCAGCGGCCATTTTGAAAGTATTACAATACTATATGAAACCCGCTACTTCGTACGCGTAGAGCTCGCTCGCTACTACAACCGGTTATAGCCTATGTGTTATTCTAATGTATAAGCTATATTATTGTAAACTTTCAATAAAATCCATTCGGTAGTTTTTGCGTGAAAGAGGAACAAACATCTATACATACATACATACAAAAAACTTTCGCGTTTATAATATTAGTTGGATTGGTATTGCATATTGTATTGTCACCAGAACTAAAAGTGTCTGCAAAATTTCAGCAAAATCAGTTGGAGGGAACTGGTTCCAATTCAGCTTGCAAGATTAGACCTAAACTAACATACAAACATGGCGAGTTAAATAAAAGATAGTAAAAATGGAAAGACTGGTTTGTTGCGCTTGGCTCGTCATGGATATATATATGGATACGATTTTATTCATTTTAGATTTGAAACTTGCAGTTTGTTATGTATTAGAAAAATGGGGTAGGCTTTAATAGCATTATTTCCAACCCACATTGTTACCTTGTATCATTGCATACGCAATAAATCTCATTCTGAGGAAGAACATTTTTAATTTTTCGGTTTCTTCTAGGCGAGCGTGCTCCATCGTAGACCGCATCATCGTTTAACATTAGGCCCCCGATTCTACAAAAGAAATTGTTTTTAAATTGTAATTGTTTCAATTTTCATTTGTAAATAATGGCCTCAAAATTGATTGTTATTAATATTTTTTATACTAAGTTATAATATAAGGCGGTGGCATTTTTCTAGTATAAAAAAATATTAAAAACTGTCTATTTTGAGGCAGTTATTTACAAATTAAAATTGAAACAATTTAAAAATCTTTTTTTTAGTATAATCTGGGCCCTGGCTAGTTGGCGGCCATGCGTATTTATAATATATAAAAAAAGCCATTTGCCATTCAGTGTGGTAATGCCACCAGCATGCTGGGTACGCTGCCAAGTAACAGTGGGCTTGAGCATTTAGATTTTCTCTAGAGTCTAGACCTTCACCGATGTAACGATATGGCAATCCAACCGTTATTTTTTGTATAAGTGAAGTAATATAGAAAGGTATTTAGTTTTAGTATGCATTGGCGTCGATTCTGTCATACTCACTAAACGAGACCAATCTGACAGGACTAAAATTATCAGCCTCTCTTTTCATTTTAATATGTGCGAGAAGGATGGCAACAATTTTAGAGCTGTCAAATTTAGTTTAGTTTAGAGTGCATCAAAATCAGTTCGATGCCACTATGTTTAAATAATAAAGGCACTTGCCAAAACATTATTTAATAAATGATAACTGCACATTAAAGTTGTTTTAATTGTCATAATCTGATGATTTTAACCCATTACCTAACTAAAGTAGGGTCAATCTAATAGATCAGATTTTGTAGTTATATTCATACTAGCTGCGCCTCGCGGTTTCACCCGCGTAGTGGTGAAAAATGGTGTTGGTGATGATAATGAAAAGCCGATGTCACTCTCCGGCCCTTGTACTGTACCCATGCAAAAAATCAGGTCTGTCCGTCGCTCTCTTGCTGCGTGAAAGAGGAACAAACAAACCAACAAACTTTTCGCATTTATAATATTAGAATGATTATTTCGATTCATCATAGCTGTTATTTGACAGAACGGATCCGCATACGAACATAGATTCTTGATCTTGATAGCCTCATTGGCCCAGTTGGTAGTGAACCTGCTGTCTGCGCTTGGGGGTGTGGGTTCGATTCCCACCTGGGACAAACATTCATGTAAAGAACATTTGGGTTTGTTCTATATCTGGTTGTTAATATCTATTTAAGTATGTATTTTAAAATATATATTATGTATGTCTATCAGTCTTTGGCAGGCATAGTACAAGCTTTGCTTAGTTTGGGGTCAGATTACCGTGTATGAAAAAATGTCCCGAATATTTATTAAATACATTGGTACAAGCGTCAAACTTAGCATGATTATAGTAAACACTCTAAAGTATCATCATCTCAGCCATAGAACGTCCACTGCTGGACATAGGCCGCCCCATCGATCTCCATAAGAGCCAGTTGGAAGCGGCCTCTTTTAGGTCGTCTGTCCATCTTGTGGGTGGACGTCCTACGCTGCACTTACCGGTCCGTGGTCTCCATTCCAGAACCCTCGGCCCCATCAGCCATCTGCTCTGCGAGCTGTGCCCTGGCCACTTCAACTTGCTAAACCGGTGGGCTATGTCGGTAACTTTCGTTCGTCTACGGATCTCCTCATTTCTGATTCGATCTCGTAGAGAAACCCCACGCATAGCTCTCTTGCTCGTGCTTAAGAGGCCTATGTTTTTTTTTTCTCTGCAGATGTTAAGCGACGATGCGGTCTACGATGGAGCACGTTTGCCTAGGAGAAACCAATTTACTCTCGACTTGAAGACACCCAGATTGTAACTATCGTGGTGTCTCACTATGCCCATAGTGAGAAACCACGTTTCAGTGCCGTATTTCATCACTGGCAACAAACACTGGTCGAAGACTTTCGTCTTATGGCTCATGTATTTTGGACGAGAAGACGTTGTGAAGTTTTCCGAACGCTGCTCAGCCGGGTTGGATTCGCCGATTGACCTCTATGATGGCCAAGTGCGAGTCGGTGAGAAATTTCTGTTCACCACTGGTTCCCGTACGATCACCGTCGGGCACGCTCGGTACTTGGATGGGTGACGCCTGAGCGTTGATGGGATGTTGTCTTTTTGCACTACTTTTTTGTACTTTAGTAGCTAGCATGAAGCACATTATATTATATACGGGGTAGCTAACAAGTTATATGGTGGTACGGAACCCTCAGTGCATGAGCCTGATTCGCACTTGACCGGTAGTTATTTCTGAGATCTGTGGTAAACATGCTTCTTTGCACACACAATTGCTCAAAAAGTGCACTTACGAAGCCTGTATACATCGTTCGAAAGTTAAACATTACGGATCATACAACGGAGCGTGCGGTAATTAATTTTACCGCACGCTCAGATGTATAGCACCGTGCGTGTACTTTACGGTATTTTTTTAATTTCTATTTCCATAAAAATTGTTTCATTTGTAGCCTTTTTTTCTTGCAAATGTGTTGTAAAACGTTGTATGGCACACGTGCGGATTGCTTTTTACAAACTCGTGACTATAGTAAGCCCTCGACTTCGTCTCGGGCTTACATTCGTCTACTCGTTTGTAATAACCAACTTACCGCACTTGTATCATAAATAACTATTAAACTTTCGCGATTTGAACACATGTTTTAAATGTTTATCGGGACTTATCACGTATTATTTAATTTTTTACCTAAATTAAATAATACGTGATAAGTCCCGATAAACATTTAAAATACAATCATCAATCGATTTATTGAGTATTTATTAATCTATTACATACTCAATAAATCTCGGACGAAGTATCAATTTCGTCCAATTACTCCAATGGTAGTAGATCTGTGCCAAATATTGACTTTTATGGAAAAAAAATATGTTTTCGCCCCTTACTGAGCAGGCTAAAGCCATACCACTTGTCTTTCGTATAATATTGCATTAGTCGGACTCATAGTCAGAGAAAAGAAAAATAAATCGTCTCTATTATGCACAGGTGCCTGGTATCTTCCTTCTTTCGTTTTCTCATATCTGTGCTCATATAGTTGAATCATTAAAATAGTGTACTGTTGTTTTTCGCCCTTGATTCGCCTGATTACGGAGTCGGCTATAGCCATTAAGGCCATTCCGCCTCATCTTCCGTGTGTTACTGTTGTCATGTATGCTCCAGTATAGTAGAAACTTTATGGCATGGGAGTTTTGGGATCGACATGAAAATACACGTTTTACCCGTAGGATACTCTATCTACGGCAAGAACGTAATATAATCATGCTTGCATCAAATAAATAAAGTTAATTGAGCAAAAATTACGCCCACTATCCTCCATAGCTCGGGGCCTCGGGCGACAAAAGTCCACGTTAAAACAACTTTAATGTCTAATCATTTATTAAACAACTATAAATGTTTTTTAAACCTCTGATAAATGAGCTGATAATCTTCAAAATGCTGAACAGATTTTCTTGAACCATAGCTAAAACAAATTATTGTAACACCGGCAAGCACTCACGACTATGTTGTATGTTGTACGCGGGCTCAGATCAAATAGATTAGTTCTGTATAATCAAAGTACGCGGGCGACCTTCTCCAGAACCGCGCGTATTCCCTGATGACATTGGCGGATGGGGGCCATGGCCCCCCCCACAAAACACCTAGCAATTCCATATATTCCAATCAATTTTTCGATTTGATTCCTTCGAACCTTGTCAAATGCCCCCCCCCCCCCCCCCCCCCCCCCCCCCAATGAAATCCTGGATCCGCCCCTGCCTGAGGAAGGGGTTCTAATGGCTCTGAAACCGGTCGATCTTCTCGACCGATAGAAACATAATCGTGAGTGCAAGCCGGTGTTATAATAATGTATAAGGAATCCTCGCGCGAGTTTTGATGAAGTGATAGCTAAAAAACTCTTGATAAAGACTCCATGCATTAAAAAAAAAAATAACCTTAGTAGGTAGTTAATCTAAGAGTTTAACCATTTGGGAGCTACAATGCCAGACATGTAAAAATAATAATTTGGGGATTTAAAAAAACAGATTTTAATTAAAACAACTTTAATGTGTAGATTCATTTATTTAAATGTTTTTAGGTCACTGCCTTTAATAACAAAAGAAAATGCATACCTACCAAAACGAAATACCTACATTACTAAACCTTATTATACAAAAATAACTGTTGGATTGCCAATATGTTATATTGTTGAAGGTTTAAACACAATCATATTGGTTTTTAAAAAGACTACCAAATTTTTCTGATACATTAGTCTGTAATTTCCAAAGTTAAAAATCCACAATGAGTCAAGTGCAACTAACCAATCTTTCAATTTTTACAAGGTCTTATTTATCTTACATTGGCGGATCCAGGCGGGGACGTGAGGACCATGCCCCCCCCCCCCCAAGACCTAGCAATTCCATACATACTACTAAATTTTTCGATTTGATTCCTTCGAACCTTGTCAGAATGCCCCCCCCCCCCCCCCCCCAAATGAAATCCGGGATCCGCCCCTGTCATCTTTAAGCTGAATTGGAACCAGTTCCCTCTAACCGATTGTGCTGAAATTTTGCATACACATTTAGTTCTGGTGACAATACAATATGCAATATCCAATGTTGTAATACTTTCAAAATGGCCGCCACCACAAGATGCCGGATGTTGTATATTTTTGTTAATCATGTTAATATGGGTATCAAATGAAAAATCTTGAAGAGGAAGCGCCAAAATGAGTGAAATAAATTTTATTATGGCCGCGGCCACAAGGAGTCTGTTTTTTTGTCAACCTCCTTAATATAGTTATCAGATGATAGGGCTTGAAGAGTAGAATACGATAAAGTGCGTGACGTCACACTAAATTCAATATGGCCGCCGCTCCATGACGGCGGATTACATTTTCTATGTTAAAGCTTGTTTTAAACACTGATTTTTACTAATAACTTATGTTTATTGAAAACGAACGGACGCCGGGATGGTCGGACGATCTAAAAGAGACCGCAGGGAAACGCTGGATGCAGGCCGCTTCCAACCGGCCCTTTTGGAGATCGATGGGGGAGATATGTCCAGCAGTGGACGTCCTACGGCTGAAATGATGATTATGATGATGATTGAAAAGTAAAGGAATATAAACTGGTAATGTAAATGAATATTTTTGGAAAAATCAAGTCGCGTAAGCACGGATACCAATCGCACTCACTGAGGTGCTGTACAATAACCCTGTATGAAGCTGAATCGTGGATGCCTTCCCCGTCTGTGTTCATACCCTGCTATCTGAACTTAGATCGCTATCAGTGTCTTTCTCAGCGATCATTCTTTTCCCTCTCTTTGCTATTTTCCTCGGCCCCGTGTCAGTGGCTCCTTCCCGGCGCTTCTTGACGCGCCGTATATTGTAATGCACCCCTCGTATATGTTCGTTCAGTGATGCACCGAGTAGGAACCCCTTGCCACAGAGCTCGCACTTGTAATCTCTTTCACCGGTGTGAGTCTGGAAGTAGAAGCCAAGTTATTACCAGGGAGCGGAATCTAGTGCAGTTTAATAGAGATGGGTCATTGTTATTAGGGTTCCGTATGGCAAAACAATTGCAGTTTAATAGAGATGGGTCATTGTTATTAGGGTTCCGTATGGCAAAACAATTGCAGTTTAATAGAGATGGGTCATTGTTATTAGGGTTCCGTATGGCAAAACAATTGCAGTTTAATAGAGATGGGTCATTGTTATTAGGGTTCCGTATGGCAAAACAATTGCAGTTTAATAGAGATGGGTCGTTGTTATTAGGGTTCCGTATGGCAAAACAATTGCAGTTTAATAGAGATGGGTCATTGTTATTAGGGTTCCGTATGGCAAAACAATTGCAGTTTAATAGAGATGGGTCATTGTTATTAGGGTTCCGTATGGCAAAACAATTGCAGTTTAATAGAGATGGGTCATTGTTATTAGGGTTCCGTATGGCAAAACAATTGCAGTTTAATAGAGATGGGTCATTGTTATTAGGGTTCCGTATGGCAAAACAATTGCAGTTTAATAGAGATGGGTCATTGTTATTAGGGTTCCGTATGGCAAAACAATTGCAGTTTAATAGAGATGGGTCATTGTTATTAGGGTTCCGTATGGCAAAACAATTGCAGTTTAATAGAGATGGGTCATTGTTATTAGGGTTCCGTACCGTAGTACCCCTATTAATAAGCTTGGAGTAGCCTTGGAATAGTTACCCCGTCTTTTGTCTTTTTCAATCGAGTTCAAATTTTGAAAGAGAGAAATAGCCAAAACCCTGCGTAACTATTCCAAGACTACTCCACGTTTATTAATAAGGGGGAAAGGGTTTAAACGGGACCCTATTACTGAGCCTACGGCTGTATCTTTCGAACCGTAATAGAAAGCCAGTTGAAATGTTTACAGAATATGTAATGTTACGGCGGATTAACTAACAAATAATAAAAATCTGTAAAAACGAAAGGGCCCATTCAACAAACGTATTTTTTTAACGTATTTTTGAATTAGGTCTAATGTAAAAACGGTAATACGTACAAGCGTCAAACTTGGCACGATTAAAGGAGACACTTTAAAGTATAGCAAAAAATAATAAATAATGTCCAAGAGCGAGTCGGTGACTAATTTCTATTCATTACCAAGTTAAGCATCATATTTTGCTACTCAGAGACCTCATTGTCTCACCGCATCGAAATGCTACCATATTTTACAAATTTTGAAGTCGGTTTTATTTATTTTGGTGGTGCGGAACCCTCATTGCATGAGCCCGACTCGCACCTGGCCAGTTTATTTACTTCTTCGCCGTGAAGAATTACCGTGTCTTGCAAATTTCATGCTTTGCAGTTCTTTGTAATTTGCAAGTTGAAGTAGCAATGGGCAGGCCACATCGCTCGAAGAACCGATAACCGATGGGGAAGAAAGGTTCTGGAGTGGAGACCACGAACCGGAAGACGCAGCGTAGGGAGGCCTCCCACTAGATGGACCGACGGCATTGTGAGAGTCGCTAGCATCCAGTGGATGCAGATGGCAGGCTGTCGTTCAGTGTGGAGGTCTAAGGGGGAGGCCTATGTTCAGCAGTGGACATCTTCTGGCTGATGTGTGACATGAATGAATATGGTGCTCGTGACATCGATATTGTTGAGTCATTTGATTGGTGAGTACAGCATAAGCCTTGTTGGTCCAGTTGATAGTGAACCTGCCTCCTGCGCTTGGGTTCGATTCCCACCTAGGGTAAACATTCATGTGGTGTGTTTGTTCTATATCTGGTTGTTAATATCTATTTAAGTATGTTTTTAAAACTATATGTATGTACATCAGTCTCTGGCAGCCATATCACAAGCTTTGCTCAGTTTGGAGTGCAAGTTTGCTCAGTTTCAAACTGGATGTTACAGCATTTAGATGTGAACATTGGCGTCGATTCTGGCACACCACTCACTAAACTAAACCGACAGGATTAAAATTATCTGCCTCTCTTTTCATTTTAATATGTGAGAGAAGGATGGCAACAATTTTAGAGCTGTCAAATTTAGTTTAGTTTAGAGTGCATCAGAATCGATGCCAATAGCTTATGAATACAATATATGACAGGCTGAACATCCTTTAAGTGCAAACACAACATGCATACAAATTTAATGCTCAAATATGCAACTACATAATTATATTAGTTGCATATAAATATAACAGAACAAATAAACGTTAAGGCGAAATGGTGGACTACCGTATGACGTATGACGTAACTTGTATGACGGTAATGCGGCGTGCGCGCTTTCAAATATTTTCAATATTTATTTTTTCTTTATTTTCTACAAACTGCGACCACTAAAGTATTTGAATGATTGTTAGGTCACACAATTGTTTTTGATAAAAATATCTTCTATAGAATCTGAATGAAGTTGATTCAATCCATTGAAGGGAACGTAAAAACGGGTGTTTTTTTTATGAAAGTTTACGATTTTTTTCTATCGACCCAAATTTCTTTAATCGTGTATCGGTGAACACATCCGAATAAAATATTTCAAGAACATTTATTAAACATAAAGAAATAATGTCAATTAATCGATTTTAAAGGTCTACTTTCGAATATTCGTGATGACGAATCGTCAAATTTGAAGCATATTTCGTCTTAAAACAAATAACTAAAATGTCACGTTTTTTATATGCTCTTTTTTGCTAATGTTTTGACTGAGGCGAGGTGTATAAGGCAGGAAGTCGTAGCCCAACAGACAGATAACTCACCCTCATATGGTTAGATAGATTTGACGAAGTCTTGAACAGCTTCCCGCAGTGAGTGCAGGGCAACGCAGACGGGAAGTGCCTCAGTCGGTGGTCTCGCATCACAAGAGCGCTCCGGAACCGCTTGGGGCAGATATCGCAGGCGTGGGGAAGAGCCCCCGTGTGGAGGTTCATGTGATCTCTGAGCGCGTACGGACCCTGCAATTACTTATTTCATTGTAATTTCCATATTTTTTTAGGGTTCCGTACCCAAAAGGAAAAAACGGAACCGTTATAGGATCACTGTGTTGTCCGTCTGTCAAGACCCTTTTTCTCTGGAACGCGTTAAGATATCAGGTTGAAATTTATATCAAAAACTCAAATATACGGATTTATTCAGCTGTGAAAAAATCAAACTTATAAGTTGACGCGATCAAAAGATATGACCACATATTCGCATATTTTGCGATATCACAAGGGAATCAAAACCTATAGGGTACTTCCCGTTGACCTAGAATCATGAAATTTGGCAAGAGGTAAGGTCTACAGTACATATAAAGGAATAAATCCGAACATCATAAATTTGAAGTTATATCATTTGAAAATAATTGTTTTGCTATTACAAACTTACATTTTGTAGTTGGAATGTATCGAAGAACCTTATTGTCCACTACAGAGTTAAGTTTGTCTTTCAATATTTCAACTCTTTTGTTGTTTTTTTTTTTTTGAATTGACATGCGCTCTGCCTTTTCCATCCAACGGAATCTTCAGAGCGTGAGTCCTACTCGTACTTGTCCAGTTAAAAAAAAAAAAATATGCAACTCCGTGGACTCCAGGTTCCGTGACTTTTATTATACTTGACTACAATTTTATTTACTTAAACGAATTTACTTAGTTATTCACAATACAGGGAGAGGAAAGTTAGTTATACCTATCTTAATCTAAGGTTAAAACAATAGGCATGTGTCCTCATGTTTAATTTATTACAAATAACCGGCTTAGCGATGAATATAACTAAATACATTACACATACTGAAACATAATTTGAATTGGCTGATAAATCTCTGAGATATGAGTGTTTCAAGTTTTAGGTGGGGATAGAGAGGGGATGCTCTATCCCTTTCTCGCAAAGCGTGTGTTAGTATAGCATTTGTATGGCGCTCCTGAGCCGTGACGTCACGGCTCAGTATAGTGCGCTCTCTGTCTAGCATGAAATTAAATTAAATTAAAATGCTTATATCTTATTCTTATTTATTGGATAGCCCGTTGGTCCAGTTGGTGATGTGAGATAACAGAAAGTTTTATATTCCACATAGTTTATGTGATTGTTAGCAACTAGGTACCTTAAAGCATATTCTAAAACAAACCCATAATGTGTGGAGCCGAAGCTTAAAATATAGGAATCATGCAAAAAGTGCAAAGTTGCTGGGTAGTACCACAGAAAAGAGAAGTAAATAGAACGGAAATGAGAAGGAAAATCTGTTACCAGGCATTATGACAGTACCTTGCTTGAACATTCTAATTTAGATCAACGCGTCGAACTCCGCATCCAATTTTATAGCCCGTTGGTCCAGTATAGCCCGTTGGTCCAGTATAGCCCGTTGGTCCAGTTGGTAGTGAACCTACCTTCTGAGCCTGAGGGCGTGGGTTCGATTCCCACGTAGGACAAACATTTGTGTGATGAACATTTGTGTTTGTTCTATATCTGGTTGTTAATATCTATTTAAGTATGTATTTAAAACTATATATGTATGTATATCAGTCTCTGGCAGCCATATCACAAGCTTTGCTTAGTTTGGGGTCAGATGACCGTGTGTGCAAAAATGTCCCAAAATATTTATTATTTATTTATTATTCATTTTTGAACTAATTTTAATTTTGTTTATGTTGATGTGCTCTATTTATGATCAGCTTTTTTATGAGGTAATAAAAAAAATAGGTCATCATGCCTATTCGGCACTAGTGTTTTGTATATACCGCGAGCAGACCAGCGAGTGGCAAGCAGCACCCGATCACGAGTATGACACATGTGCCAGCCATCGCCCTCCTCTACCATATCTGAGGGAAGAGAGCGACACGACACACGACGCCGCCGCAAGAAGGTGCCGCAAGATGGTGAGCTTGAATGCTCGAGGCATACACACAACCCTTATTTCCTTAGTTATGATTTCCATTTTTATTCATTATATTATATTTTATTTATTTTTAATTATTGTTACTACTGACATGTTTTGATTGTTTTATTTTATTATGTGTTTTTAATGTAATTTGTGTCAAAATGTATATGGACCTGGGGGTCTAGACAAGAGCCACACACTGTTAGCGTTCACGCCTGCGGAAAGATGAAATTGTATGAAAATGACATTAGCTTCAGATAATCTATCTCATGCTAATGTCATTGTCAATGTCATTTTCATACAATTTCATCTTTCCGCAGGCGTGAACGCTAACAGTGTGTGGCTCTTGTCTAGACCCCCTGGGGGGTTAGACAAGACCCACTTTCTGTTAGCGTTAACGCCTGCGGAGAGATGAAATTGTATGAAAATGACATTAGCTTGAGATAACATCTGTCAAGGTAATGTCATTGTCAATGTCATTTTCATACAATTTCATCTTTCCGCAGGCGTTAACGCCAACAGAAAGTGGGTCTTGTCTAACCCCCCAGGTTTGAAATAAATGATTATTTTTATTACTTCAATACCAGCTGCGGGCCGAGGTTTCACCCGCAGGTTATAAACGTCGATTTTTACGGAAATTATCCTATTTCTGCGCAATTTTCTTAATTTTTATTTCCATAAGAACCTTCTACCTCAATTTTTCTACTATAATACTATGCCTTCTACTACAATACCCGGGGCATTGGCGGTGCGTTGCCTACCTTTGAGGACTCTATTCACTCTTCGCTTGAAGCAATTGAGGTTATATTTTGGAGGAAAAACCCGAAGCTGGTAAGCCATTCCACAACTTACAGGTGCGTGGCAGAAACAATCGATCAAATCGAACAGTGCGAGACTTCCACGCATCTATAATGTGTGGATGGCTTTTCTGGCGTTGGCGGCCGGTTCGGTGACCAAACCGGGATGGAGGGATGAGGTCAAAGGTTTATGAGTGACAACCGAATTGAGAACCCCTTCCTTTTTTAGGGTTCCGTACCCAAAGGGTACAAACGGAACCCTATTACTAAGCCAACGATGTCTGTCTGTCCTACCTATTAACGACTGTATCTTTCGAATCATAATAGACAGTCAGTTGAAATTTTCACAGAATATGTAATGTTACGGCGGATTAACTAACAAATAATAAAAAAGTAAAAACGAAAGGGGGGTGTCCTCACACAACAAACATATTTTCTTACGTATTTTTGTATTAGCTCTAATGTAAAAACGGTAATACGTACAAGCGTCAAACTTAACATGATTATAGTGCACACTCTAACCTATAACAACAAATAACAAAATAAATGGCCAAGGGCGAGTCGGTGACAAGTTTCTGTTCACTACCAAGTTATAACTGGTAATTTCGTTATTGAATTTTGTGGTGGTACGGAACCCTCAGTGCGCGAGCTCAACTCGCACTTGGCCGGTTTTATTTGGAGTCTGTTAAAATCTGAATGGAAAAGAATATGACCCTTACACTAAATCCAGTGCCGCAGATGTCACAGAGATGTTTTTTCTTGTCCGCGTACAATATGTTCATATCATCATCGGGATGCTCTCTCTTGAAGTGTAACTTTAACCAGGCGAAACTAGGACCGACTTTGTGACACTGAAAAAAAAACTAGTTAACCAACCATTCAGCGCGGTAATGCCACCAGCATGCTGGGTACGCTGCCAACTGGTAGTGGGCGCGAGCATTTGGATTGTCTTTAGACATTCAACGGCCTATTGGCAGTACTAAACCAATTGTTTTTAAATTGTAGTTGTTTTCATTTTAGATGTTTAATGAATCATCTCAAAACTGACACTTTTAGGGTTCCGTACCTCAAAAGGAAAACACGGAACCCTTACAGGTTCACTTTATTGTCCGTCTGTTCGTCTATCAAGACCCTTTTTCTCAGGAACGCGTAAAGGTATCAAGTTTAAATTTATACTAAATACTTGGGTCTACGGTTTCTTTCGGCTGTAAAAAAATAAAAGTTGTAAGTCAACGCAATCAAAAGATATGAACGTTTATGTCGCATATTTTGCGATTTCACAGGGGAATCAAAATCTATAGGGTACTTCCCGTTGACCTAAAATCATTAATTTTGGCAAGAGGCAAGGTCTTACAGCAAATATAAAGGAATAAATCTGAAAGTTGTTAATTTATTACAAATAACCGGCTTAGCGATGAATATACTAAATACATTACACATACTGAAAAAATAATTTGAATTGGCTAATAAATCTCTGAGATATGTGTATTTAAAGTTTTAGGTGGAGATAGAGAGGGGATGCTCCATCCCTTTCTCGCAAAGCGTGTGTTAGTATAGAATTTGTATGGCGCACCTGAGCCGTGACGTCACGGCTCAGTATAGTGCGCTCTCTGTCTAGCATGAAATTAAAATGCTTTTATATCTTATTTATTTTAGAACTAATTTTAATTTTGTTTTTGTTGATGGGCTCTATTTATGATCAGCTTTTTTATGAGGTAATAAAAAAATATTAGTCATCATGTCCGATCCGCCATTTTGTTTTTTTCGTGATAATCACGTCGCACAATGAAACTTGTGTTGCAATCTTAGAATAACTACACATAGAAACCAAGTACATTCGCAAAATTTAAGCCATTCAAATGTAGTCACATATGGCTCCAAAAAATTTACTATGACAATTTGCGCGGTGAAATCGTACCACAACAAATCAGAAAAGCAGCATAAGAGTTATGGTGTGACATTCCACAGGTAATCCATTAATTTTCTTGCTTAAATCGTTTAAAATACCAATCGAAACGTAAGCTACAAAGCGAATTTCTAGCTTACGTTTTGAGAAGGCGTTGTTTGGAAACTTACCTTCTCTGAGTAGTTATTCTAAGGTTGCATTATATTAAATTTGCATATTATCTTCATAATGTTACATGTCATTTTTTTGTTCGTCTATATGTTCCCAATTTAAATATACAAGTTTCATTGTGCGACGTGATTTTTAAGAAAAAACAAAATGGCGGTTAGGGACAGTGGCAAAAATGTTCAAACCCCTTTATGGTTCCTGATGGGATGGATGGTTACTTTCATTCAAATTATTTATTTGTCAGAACATGGTAGGTTCACATATATATAAAGAAGCATACATAGTCGTAAGAATGGAGACGTATCTCACGTCCTTGCCTGTTACAGCGTACAAATGTTAGTTTTTTTATACATATATAATTTAATACTTTTTTATATAAATAATATTAACGGTATTTTTATACCATCTCTCTAGATTTGTACGCCTATAAACTAGGCAAAACATGATACAAAGTGACAAATATTTTAACCCACCATGCGTTTTAAATGTGTGTATGATTTACTCGTGTTTTGTGCAAATAAATAATCTTTATCTTTCAACCGCGTATGCTGTTAGTAGATAAATGTACTAATACTTACCACCCGACAAGTTTGCTTGGGTTTACGTCGAACATAGTTTACTTTACTCGAGTTCTGTACGTGCAGTCTCCGTCTGCAAATATATTTTTAAAAAAAACAAGGTAAATTACAGCCCAAGCAGTAGTGTCCAAACTTTACTGTTCCTGAATCATCATCATCATCATCAGCCAGAAGACGTCCACTGCTGAACATAGGCCTCCCCATTTAACCTCCACACTGAACGACAGCCTGCCATCTGCATCCACTGGATGCCCGCGACTCTCACAATGTCATCGGTCCATCTAGTGCGAGGACTACCTACGCTGCGATTTTTTTGCACGATAGAGTCCGGAACGAGGGTTTTCAACGAAGGACTAGTCACAGACATAGCTGCCAAGATTTTAAAGTTCAAGGGCAATGGGCAGGCCACATCGCTCGAAGAACCGATAACCGATGGGGATGAAAGGTTCTGGAGTGGAGACCACGAACCGGAAGACGCAGCGTTAATGTATGAAGAGCATCGAGATACAATTCCTATAGTCACAATCTCTCAGTGAAAACAGTTAAAAAACGTCCGAGCGTCATTGTACATACATTGTATCAATTATATACTTCACAATGCCACATTTACTCCAATGTAGACGTTAAGTCGCTTGCATAGTGTTCAACGTTAGTTGTCCGCTATGTCATCGTAGCTCTGGCATCGCGCGGTGTTGTACTCGGATCGCGGTTACCTTGTACTAAACAAAAAGTCTGCGCAATTCGTAGCGTGCGCCGAGTTTTGGTTCGGTAATTTTTTGGCACGACTGTGACTCAATATGTATTGTATCTCGATGATAAAGAGCAATAATTCCAGTGAAATTTGGCATGTCGGTAGTGTCCTCAGATCATTCAAATCGTTTGAAAATTAAATAAAAAAAAAAATAAAAAAAAAAAAAAATATAATAAAAATCATTTAAAACATTAGATTTTGATATGATACCATTTTTATAACACCGTAAACTGTTTGTTTTTTATTTTATTTTTTATATTGCCTATTGTCTCGTATTTTAAGCTAACCGTGGAAGTAGACACACTTAAATTAGAATGATCAAAATTGCTAAATGCCGGGAAAAGGGGCCTTAAGTGGGCACATGGGCAGCGTTTTGTCCTTACAAACGTATTCTCGTATTTCCTCCCTGGATAATACCGCTAGAGCTGTGATTTTTTTTAAATAAAATTTATCTCTTCTATGGTCATGCTTCTATCATTTATTTTTTCTTATAAGTTAACTACTATAAGAAATATGAGCCTTTAAATATCCCAATAATTGATTTATTTTACCGCCATATTCAGACGTCCATCAAACAAATTTGACGAGTTTATAAAACAAAAATAAATGACATAAATAATGAAATCGGCCTAGTGGCAATGAGGAAACAGAAAAATACGAGACGATGGTTTTGTCTACTTTCCGTAGGTATAATCGACCCGAGCTGCAGTTGTCCCTATTCCGCTCTACGGGGAGAGGCTTGAAGTCAGGGGACAGCAATAGATTTGCTAAATACCTATTCATCAAATTTCTTTGCCGTGGTATGCCCTCTTAACCTGGAACAAACTATCGGACGCGGCTGATAAGTGTGCAGTCTTTTGAGACGTGGCTTCGGCTGACAAAAACATCCGGCGCGCCAGATTTCCGAAACGTCCGAACGCTCAAGGTCAGCCCAAGGTTACGTCCGATAGTTTGCACAGCTCAGTGTACATTCATTATCTAGATACCATTATGTCGCGTCCGTCAGCCGCGTCCTATAATGTTTCTAGCTTTAATCATACGTAAGTAATTCCCGTGTCATTATACATATCTGAGTCTTCAAATCACGAGTGAATCGGTTTCTTCTAGGTAAGCGTGCTCCAACCTTAACATCAGGCGTGATGGTGGTAAAAAGCAAGCCTAATAATTATAAAATATATATATATATATATATATTTATAAAATATAATATAAAATATATATATATATATATATGACCGTGTGTGCAAAATGTCCCAAATATTTATTTATTTATTTATTTATTTATATATATATATATATATATATATATATATATTTATAAAATATAATATAAAATATATATATATATATATATTTTACATCGCTCGGAGAACCGATAACCGATGGGGAAGAAAGGTTCTGGAGTGGAGACCACGAACCGGAAGACGCAGCGTAGGGAGGCCTCCTACTAGATGGACCGACTACATTGTAAGAGTCGCTGGCATCCAGTGGATGCAAAAGGCAGGCTGTCGTTCAGTGTGGAGGTTAAAGGGGGAGGCCTATGTTCAGCAGTGGACGTCTTCTGGCTGATGATGATGATGATGATATATATATAAATGTCGGAGCCTCGAATGCGTGAGGGGCCGAGCGCCGGTGGATGGTCGATCTTCATCAGATAATCTTGGTTCTATGGCGTGAGTATAGCGGCCGAGGAGAATGAGACTTCCTTTATTCCAGCTCTTTAATGTTACAATGGAGAATTACTTGAAAATAACTTGGGGACAAGGTTTTCCGCCTTGTAACGAACGCTGCCACCCTCCAACCAACAACTCCAAATTATTTACCGCGCCAAATTACCAAATTATTTTATTTATTACCGTTATTTAATTTATTTATTGCGCCACCTATTATTTTATTGTGCGAACTGCCAGTCTGTGGAATGCGCTGCCTGAATGGGTGTTCCCCGATGGTTACAATCTGGGTGTCTACAAATCACGAGTGAATCGGTTTCTACTAGACAAGCGTGCTCCACCGTAGACCGCATCATCGCTTAACATCAGGCGAGTTGGCGGTCAAGCGTAAGCCTATTATTTATTAAAAAAAAAAAAAAAAAAAAAAAAAAAAACACTAGTCCACCGAAACAAAGCTAGGTGACGCCTACATAATCTAAGCCTTAAAAACTATCCGACGGTAGTTGCGCCGAGTGCTGAAACGTCAACGCGCCGACAATATATAAAAAGATGACATACGTCCTGTACCCGGGCAGGCCGGCGACTCCGCCGGTGATGTCACTGGGGCCCATACATCTCACGGTAACGTGCACGTCGGCAATATGTGCGTCGTACACCTGCGTTACAATACAAATTTAAAATATTTATTTGTTATAACATGGTATACACATATATAAAGTAGCATACATGGACGTTTGGTTGCCAAGAGGACTAAACCGAAGAAGCAGGCCGAATAGACGCTGGCAAGATGTTTTTACAGAAAGACTTAGAAGGGAATGGATGAGAATAATAAATATAAATAATAATTAATAAATTTATTGAACCAAAATTTTAAAAAATTGCTTAATTAACAATATTTGTTTTCAAACTTTAAAAGACTTACAAAGAGAAATTAGACATCTTAGGACTACATTAAACATTACAAATATTGTTGTTTGTCTGAGACTGGCGCCTGTACTAGTAATTAAACTGTGCTACTGGCGCCAGATAATAGCAAGAGACAGGAAACTATGGACAAAACTGGGGGAGACCCACGCCAATGAGGCGACATCTACACAAGACTAAAATAACAAATTAATACTGCATGACAAACATAATAATATTTAAAATTAATTGACCCAAGAATAATATGTGCAAACGTTCTATAGCTACGATGAATTTGTGCAATTTGAATCCTAATTTTTTTTATTGACATACATAATTTTATTTTGATACCTACATTTTGTTAGTGACATTTTTTGTATGATGTGTCGTGTTCTTATTATTATTTTTTGACTTGTTTTGTATTTTTTATTATTTTAAATTTGTATTTAAAATACTATTATTATCTTTTGATAGTTAATATATTTTAATAGTAATTTGTATTAATTCTAATTCGGTATTTTTGTGTTATATTATTATTATTATTTCTACTGGAGATTGGACACAAATACTTGATTATAGTACAATATTAACTCAATAGGTACTCAATTCAATATTTAGACTTACAATAATTTGAATTTTTTACCCATTTTGTAATAGACATGACCTGTAGCAACTGTTATTAATAAATAAGATTATGATATCTGACATAAATACATAGCAAAAACTTTAACAATAACAACGAAATATACGATAATGATGGAGGGTCCTTAACTGTTGGCCTTTTGGAAACTCAGAGTCACACAGCGGGCAATGGAGAGAGCTATGCTCGGAGTTTCTGTGCGCGATAGAATCCGAAACGTGGATATTCGACAAAGAACCAGAGTCACCGACATAGCTGTTAAAATTTGCAAGTTGAAGTGGCAATGGGCAGGCCACATCGCTCGGAGAACCGATAACCAATGGGGAAGAAAGGTTCTGGAGTGGAGACCACGAACCGGAAGACGCAGCGTAGGTAGGCCCTCCCACTAGATGGACCGACGACATAGTAAGACTCGCTGGCATCCAGTGGATGCAAAAGGCAGGCTGTCGTTCAGTGTGGAGGTTAAAGGGGTAGGCCTATGTTCAGCAGTGGACGTCTTCTGGCTGATGATGATGATGGAGAAGTAAAAATATGTAGTTAAAATTTAAAATAACAAACAATGTGTATATTAATGAAATGTGTTTTGGTGAAAGGCTTTTTTACTTTACATGGTCGTAACAATGGAGACGTGTCTCACGTCCTCGCCTGTTACAGCGTACAAATGTTAGCTTTTTGTACATAGTTTTATTAGTAATTTTTAAACTTTCGCGATTTGAACACATGTTTTAAATGTTTATCGGGACTTATCACGTATTATTTATTTCAGGTAAAAATATGTACCTTTCGCTCGACATTAAAACATATAAAACACAACATAACAACATTTAAAACATATTTTTATTAGTTTTTGTTAAAGTAAAAAAAAAATATTATGTCTGTTATAATATTGTTAAAATCATATTTTAGGTTAGTTGTATTTTATACCTAAATTAACATAAGAAAAATAATAATTACTACCTATATTAGTTACTAGCGGTCCGCCCCAGCTTCGCACGGGTATAGATTATAGCCTATGTCACCCGGGGATAATGTAGCTTCCCAACAGTGAAAGAACTTTTAAAATCGGTCCAGTACTTTTTGAGCCAATTCGTTACAAACATACTTACATACAAATCTTTCCTCTTTATAATATTACTAGCTGACCTGACAGACGTTGTCCTGTCTTAGAACTGTCAAACACGCAAAGTCAAAAATTGTAAATCTTATTTTTTTACACATTGTGTTACATTATTGGAGTTTTAGTAAGGATCCCTATTTTTTTGAAAATATAATATAGCCTATGTCACCCGGGGATAGTGTAGCTTCCCAACAGTGAAAGAATTTTTCAAATCGGTTCAGTAGTTTCGGAGCCTATTCAATTCAAACAAACAAACAAACAAATAAATCTTTCCTCTTTATAATATTAGTATAGATTGTTATTTTATTTGTTCCTAGTACCCAGTCTCGAACTTACGTCAGTTATTTAGTCTACATTACATATCAAAACATTTTAATTTTAATACTTAAAAGCGTTTTCTGTCGTGTTGTAATTTTTATTTCTGGTGTACACAATAAAGAGTTTCTATCTATCTATCTTACTATTGTAATACAAAAGTTCACTTAAGTCTGCGCCAGCTTTAGTAGCTAATAAGTTATGTGGTGGTACGGAACCCTCCGTGCACGAACCCGACTCGCACTTGATGTTATTTAAATGATGCTTACTTGATGTTCACTAGTTCCCTTCACCACAGTGCAGCGAGACGAGTTATATTACCTGTTGCGAGGGCAGCGTGACGTCACACTCGTCGCATCGCACGCCCTCTGTTGTTTCCTTCGGTTCACTAGTTCCCTTCACCACAGTGCAGCGAGACGAGTTATATTACCTGTTGCGAGGGCAGCGTGACGTCACACTCGTCGCATCGCACGCCCTCTGTTGTTTCCTTCGGTTCACTAGTTCCCTTCACCACAGTGCAGCGAGACGAGTTATATTACCTGTTGCGAGGGCAGCGTGACGTCACACTCGTCGCATCGCACGCCCTCTGTTGTTTCCTTCGGTTCACTAGTTCCCTTCACCACAGTGCAGCGAGACGAGTTATATTACCTGTTGCGAGGGCAGCGTGACGACACACTCGTCGCATCGCACGCCCTCTGTTGTTTCCTTCGGTTCACTAGTTCCCTTCACCACAGTGCAGCGAGACGAGTTATATTACCTGTTGCGAGGGCAGCGTGACGTCACACTCGTCGCATCGCACGCCCTCTGTTGTTTCCTTCGGTTCAACAGTAGTTTCCTTCACCACAGTGCAGCGAGACGACTTATTCTTGTGCATTTTAAGTCCGTGAGGCGAGTAGAACCCGCGACCGCAACTCTCACACACGTGTCGCCCCAGTCGGTGAGCCTTGCCAACATGGGTGAGGTACGCTGACTTACTCCTGCGGGAAACATTAAAAAATAAATTTACTAAACACAAATGCACATGCAAAGCGAGTGCTGAGTGGCTGAGTGCACAAGCAAAGCGAGCGCAAAAGTATGTAATTATTTTTGTTTAATACAGGGTTAGGCGGAAAGGGGTCCATTATAATCATCATTATGAACAACTTTTGCTATGGGACCAACTCTGAAGTTGCAAAAAAATATGAACTGTTCCATACATTTTGTCGAATGTCAATAAATGTTTTCTATGTGTAACTGCTATACAGCTGATATTATTTATTCGATTTCAGAGATGCGAGATCACATAAAAGTTGTTCAGTATGATGGATATTCTGGACCCCTTTCATCATCATCATCATCATCATCATCAGCCAGAAGACGTCCACTGCTGAACATAGGCCTCCCCCTTTAACCTCCACACTGAACGACAGCCTGCATTTTGCATCCACTGGATGCCCGCGACTCTCACAATGTCGTCGGTCCATCTAGTGGGAGGCCTGCCTACGCTGCGTCTTCCGGTTCGTAGACTCCACTCAAGAATAAAAGTTTGGAACAACCTGCCAGCTTCCTTGTTTCCTGAGATATAACCTTGGCCTTTTCAAGGCCAGAGTGAATAGGTATCTTCTAAGTCTGCGTGCTTCATCTTCGACCACATCGTCGCTTACCAACAGGCGAGTTGCTGGCCAAACGCGTACTTATCAGCGTTAAAAAAAAAAAAAAAAATCTTTCTTCCCCACCCCTTTCGACTTAGTACAACCTTTCCGCGTAAAGCAGTATATAGGTCAGATTATCTCGTGATGGGTCATGAGAGCATAAAACGCAAGAAATATACGAGTGCTCGAGCGAAGCGAGCGCGTAATTTTTTGAAGTCTTGTTTATTTCATGAAGATTAGATTAAATTAAATTCTGATTCAATGAATTCAACTATATACATTCTGTGGTCTTTTATAAGGTGTAGCGCGTGCGGCTTCGTCTCGCTTTGCTTTGCAAGATTAAATTCATTGAGGAGACACTGGAGGACTGATGAGCGAATGCTATCAGCGACCCACTGAATCGCCGCTCCAAGCAATCTGCCCCCGTACGCAGCGTCAGCTCCACAGAAAAGAGTAGTAAATAGAACGGAAATGAGAACGTAAATCTGTCACCAGGCATTATGAGCGAACCTTGATTGAACATTCTTATTTAGATCAACGCGTCGAACTCTGCGTTTCGTTTATATGGGTGCAACTGGCTACAACAAATTTCCTACAAAAATGGCTTGAAAGCCGTTCTAATTTAAACAAAAAAAAACTTTGGTCAGCTCAGCCGGCAACGCATCGTGTGGTCTCACTCCACTAGCTTGTAACTTAGAGTTTGCTTTAGTTTTTGTTAAACAGATATGTAATAGTCATGTACTAAACTAAACACTCACTTGTATGTAATGTCGCATTGTTCGCAGTGATACTGCTTGCCTTTGTGTGAGTCAAAATGATTCTGCACTGATGTTCTGCAATGCCCAACAAGTTTCTCAATTAAAATAAATTATCATGATAAAACAATATAGGCAGTCGTGGGGACTGCAGACAGAAGTGAAAACTTAAAACTATGTAATAACTGTCACATTAGCATATCGACATGGATCAGGGGGTTAGACAAGACCCACTTCCTGTTAGCGTTGACGCCTGCGGGAACATGAAATTGTATGAAAATGACATTGACAATGACATTAGCTTGAGAGATGTTATCTCAAACTAATGTCATTTTCATACAATTTCATCTTTCCGTAGGCGTTAACGCTAACAGAAAGTGAGTCTTCTCTAACCCCCCAGGGTATGTCCTAAAACTGCGACCAGAACCACCGGAGGATGGGCAGCGTTCCATTAGTACACGGTGAACGTACTGCGATCCCCAAGCCGCCTGCCAAGCGTGGGGACTATGGCAACACTCCTCTCTAAGAGGGAGGCCTTTGTTCAGCAGTGGACGTTTACTGGCTGATGCTGTCATGCGTGGCACGTCGGTGACACGAACCCACAGGGTCGGATTGGGCCGGAAGGGCCCGGGTGGCTCCCCACAAGCCCGTGGGGGATCCGCGCAGGCTGGAGCCCGGCTGGCAAACGCCAACTCGACTATATGGCCAGTCCGACGCTGCGAAGTTATAAGTTTTACCCCCAACAAAAATTGCTCAATGTGGCTAAAAATGTTTCACTTTAAAAATTGCTTGTGATTCTTTTAAACAAATCAAATGACTGTGTGAGTCGGCGCATTGATCCAAATTGCGCTTGTCTTAACAAGCCCCAGATGCAAAGTTGTAAACTTGCAGTGTCTATTGATATCGATAAAGGTCTGCTGTTGTGATAATTACCTTCGGTATGTGATGAGAGGGCAGAGCTTGCACTTGAACACCACGGTATGGGTGAGCCTATGGAAGCTTGTCTTCCTGGTCCACATCCTGCATATGGGACAGCAGACGGTTCCTGCGGTTTCCTGTACCACCAGAAAAGTTGTCATCATCAGCTACATTCCTTATATAGTTGATTGAATCAGGCGTTACTTTGCAGAAGTCCATTTTTAATTTGTAAATGACGAATTTAGAAATTCTTCATATACAAATTACATTCCTTATCCTACTGCTGGGTATACAGTTCTCGTCGCATGCCATTTGCCTCGGTCATTTGCGAATCGAGTTCTGCTGCCCGATTCTAATTAATGTGAAAATAGAAGATATATTATACTAAAGAGGTGTTAAAGAGATTAAGTAGCGTATATCTTAGGGTGCCAAGAAATGTGCATGTTGAACTATTGCATTTCAAAATTCTAAGTGCCATTTAACTGTTACGGGAATACCTTAGCATTAGAGGAATTGAATAAAACACTAAAATAACTTACATTGTGCCAGTTTTTGGTGTGATACTCCAAATGTTTTGAATTCTTGAACCCTTGGTAGCAAATCTCACACTTGTGTTCAGCGTTCACATAACACTCGTATGTCTTCCTTCTCTGGAACTCTTCCAACTTCATCTCGTGGGTTGTTAGATACTCTATATCGAACACTGACTTGTACATTTTATCATTTTCTACAGCTCTATCAAGCTGCGCTTTTATTCGTGCAATCTTTTTTTTACTGGGACGTTTTTTCGACTTTAATTCATTTTCTATTATTATTTCGTTTTTTGCTGGGTTTTTTTTTATAGGAAGTTTTTTTGTCTTTGTCATTTTAGTTTCGTCATCGCAGTCTTCAGGTTCATGTTTGATAACGTTTAAATTAATACATTTATCTGAATCATCCAACGGTTCTTCTAGATTGTCGAACAAACAGTCTTCTGTTTCGCCATCATTCTGTATTTCATCAATAAATTCTGATTTAGAAATATTTTCAGCGATATTCTCAATTTTAAGTAGATCAGCAAATGTGTTATTGTCATCATTGCTGTAAGTATGGTCAAATTCAAGTTCAAATTCTTGTTTACATTCTATAGGGTTATTGTCTTTTATCAATTCCTGTAACAAAAAATAACAATATCTATAATAAAACAAATAATAACACATTTTTACAAATAAATAAAATACAAGTGACTTTACTGGAAGTTCAATAAATGAGATTCATCCCCTAATTTTCCACCCTTAGACGGAGAATATTTTCATGCCATCAGCATATAGGAGAAAGTTGGAATACTTAAAACAAGAGTTTATGTTGTTAAAGAAGAAGTTAAACAGCAATGGACCTAATATGGAGCCTTGAGGCGCTCCAGACTGTACATAATTCCACGAAGAAGAATAGCCATTAAGAACAATCGCCTGAAATCTATTCTCAACGTAGGAGGTAATCCACTTGTCTAAATTGTCATGGATTCTGGCAGAGAAAAGCTTTTGCAGCAGCGATGTGATCAATTCAATCAAATTCTTTAATGTAGATAGATAAATAACTTTTTATTGTTCACACAGGAAATTGCAGACAAAAACAACTGAAACAATTGGCGGCCTTATCGCTATACGCTTATCGCTTACTGTAGTCTGAAAATATAATCTACTTGCCCGCCTACATCCATACTTGACCTCGTTAAGTCAATACATTTAAAGCTGTTGAACGATCTAGAAAACCTTGAAACTTTTTGGCTAAAAAGTGCTCCACTAACAGAGTGTTTATATACAAGCGGTTTTGTAAATATATCTCCACACTTGTAGTAAACATTTGTGGTGTTAATTAACCAGGCGGTCTAGACAAGAGCCACACACTGTTAGCGTTCACGCCTGCGGAAAGATGAAATTGTATTTTTTTTTTACAATGAATGGCAAAAAAGATCGGGCCAAGTGATGGTAAGTGGTCACTGCGGCCTATAGACACCTACAATACCTGGGGCATTGTCAGTGCGTTGCCTACTTGAGGACTCTATTAACCCTTCGTTTGAAGCAGTCCAAATTATACTTCGGAGAAAAAACCGAAGCCATTCCACAACTTACAGGTATGTGGCAGAAACAATCGATTAAATCGAACAGTGCAAGACTTCCACACATCTATAATGTGCGGATGGCATTTCTGACGATGGCAACCAGTTCGGTGACAAAACCGGGATGGAGGGATAAGATCAAAAAGTTCATCAAATGTTTAATTAATGTATCAGGAATTACTTCTATACTACTTGTGGTTTTATAGGAGTCTGATTGGAGCGGACTGGATCAAACATCTTGATGTGCTGAGAGAGAACGAAAATTCGATTGAAAGTAGTTTGCGATAGGAAGGCATATGTCTTCTTCAGAGGTAGCAGCTTATTTCATAAGTCATAGAAGTAGGCGTAAGGATAACTTTTGTAATATTGAATACTATGTTATCGCCTACAAGGCCGCGTTTGTACGTGAAAACATAGCCTGTTAATGTTATAGGCTATAACATTAACAGGCTATGTTTTTACCTTATAGCCATAACATACCTTAAATAGGTATGACGATCAAAATAAGAATATCTAAACACTTCCTCAGTAATATAGTCCCGGTAGTCCCGGTTACGCACGTTTAGGCTCGAAGTGGCAGGGAACCGGGCGCCAGTCGAAGTGGCAGGGAACCGGGCGCCAGTCGAAGTGGCAGGGAACCGGGCGCCAATCAAAGTGGCAGGGAACCGGGCGCCAGTCGAAGTGGCAGGGAACCGGGCGCCAGTCACGTAATAGCTGTCACGTCCCAGCTTTTCTACTTGGCAGTGTCAACAGGAAAATGGCAGTGACATTCAAGATATTGTGTTCAAATAAATTAGGTATAAAACGCTACGCACCTGTCCCACCAAACTCACGACCCAGTGTCTAATTCAAATTGAGTGTGATAAGACCTGCACTGACATCCCGCTTCGGGTGTATTGAGCATTTGCCCGCCAGCCGACACAAACCAGCCGAGCTCCTTAAAGTAACGGAGCACGGCTTGGGTCGCTGACTAAACTGCTCTAACCCCTATTTCACCAGGTGTTGTGGTATTGCAGACTAAGGCCCGTATTCCAAAACGACGCTTAGTCAAGATTCTCTACTTAAAACTAGTTTTAAGTACAGATTTTATTCTAGAACTAAACTTGACACAAGATTTTACGATCGTAGTTCACCTGTATTCTAAAACGTCACTCAGTTGCCAATCTGTACTCAAGTTGACATATGATCTGCGATCACGCAAGTGACGTCTGTATCACGCTTGAGCAGAGATTTCTGTGTAGTGTACTTGGTTTGGTTGTTATTAAACTTGTTATTATTTACTTTGCACCATGGATATTTCTGAAGATATCGAATATTATGATCAAATTTTCCCAGTGAATAGACAGATCACTGTTAGCATTCCAATGCGACACTTGAGAGATGCTGAAGATCAATGGATGCAAATAATTTTAAAATGCGCTATCGCAGGAACATCTGATGGGTTTGCAGTTAGAGCTTCCATTATTATTGACTGAAGCATGGTCTCCTATACAACTTTAACAAATTGGTTAAAAAAAATGTCTGTATTAATTAACTCATTTGTTAATCATATAGCTTTTAAATGAATATAAAAATTAAACAAAACTACTAAATAATAAGGTCAGTCTTTTATTTATAATCATTTTAATTACTAGGAATAGTAATATAATAATAATATAATAATACAAATATTTTTTATAGACATTTTTCTTTCCAAACTGAAGGGGAAATCCTAAAAATATCCAAATATAGGCAGGATAAGATACTACTATTTCGTAGCACAGTTCTTTACTTCCTTGATTTACTTGAATTGAATTAAATTTCCAAAGAAAATCGCGTAAAAATAAACAAATCTAATGTGACATTTCACAATACATTGACATTGTTGAAGTTCCGTATTACATAATTTTTCTTGAAATTATTTGACGAAAAATGCTTTGAGTAGATTCTAGGGTTTTAAGCATAAAAATGTATAAAACCTTTATGATATAGTGTAGATCATTACCTAAATAGTTAAATACTTAATAATTTCAAACTACATTACTGTTTATTTAATTAATAAAATTATTGTAACATTTTAAATTATGCGTTACGCGGAACGACATTGTTAAACTAAAATAAAAATGTAAACGAAAACAGACTGATTCATAGACAAAAAGAATATCCGCTTGAAACTCAACTTAAATCTAGATTCAGCTGAGTTGAGTCTAAGGGCAGTTTTGGAATAAGAACAATACTTAAGCAACGATTCTAGGCTCAAGTAATAATCAGGTGAACTAAGATCAAACGATACTTGAGTCTTGTTTTAGAATACGGGCCTTATTGTTGTTGAGTTTCGCCCGCTGTGTTCCCGTACCATAAGTTATTATGAGACTTACATGTTTTTCGCACACATCTATCTGTGAATCCGTCGCTTCTATAGTAAAGTTACCAATCTTCTTAGGGTTCGGCTTCCATATACCGAGGGGTGACGGCGGCAGCAGGGTGTAAAGAAGATTTATCGGCTGCTTTTTCTGAAATACAACACAGAAATAGAGATCAGTGATTACACTAATATTATAGATGAAAAAGTTTGTGTGTAGTTCGTGTTTGACCACCAACTAGGGGACCGTCCATTAATTACGTGAGACTTGAAAGGGGGGGGAAGGGGTTTAGCAAAAATCACGAAACATCACAAACAATAGTCTTAAACCTCACCAAGGGGGGGGTTAAAAATGCCAAAAAAAACACGTGATTAATGGACGGCCCCTAGGTTGTTCGTAAGCGACGATGTGGTCGAAGATGAAGTTCTTAGGCCCGTATTCTAAAACAAGACTCAAGTATCGTTTGATCTTAGTTCACCTGATTATTACTTGAGCCTAGAATCGTTGCTTAAGTATTGTTCTTATTCCAAAACTGCCCTTAGACTCAACTCAGCTGAATCTAGATTTAAGTAGAGATTCAAGCGGATATTATTTTTGTCTATGAATCAGTCTGTTTTCGTTTACATTTTTATTTTAGTTTAACAATGTCGTTCCGCGTAACGCATAATTAAAAATGTTACAACAATTTAATTAATTAAATAAACAGTAATGTAGTTTGAAATTATTAAGTATTTAACTATTTAGGTAATGATCTACACTATATCATAAAGGTTTTATAAATGTTTATGCTTAAAACCCTAGAATCTACTCAAAGCATTTTTCGTCAAATAATTTCAAGAAAAATTATGTAATACGGAACGTCAACAATGTCAATGTATTGTGAAATGTCACATTAGTCTTGTTTATTTTTTCGCGATTTTCTTTGGAAATTTAATTCAATTCAAGTAAATCAAGGAAGTAAAGAACTGTGCTACGAAATAGTAGTATCTTATCCTGCCTATATTTGGATATTTTTAGGATTTCCTCTTCAGTTTGGAAAGAAAAATTTCTATTAAAAAAATATTGGTATTATTATATTCAGATATTTATTTTCCTTCTTAAATTTACGTTTTTTTACAATATTTCCTATAAAAACAAAATATTATATAAAAACCTAAACCTAGAGTGCCGCCGGCAGCGGGGCAGGGCCCAAGCTACCGGTGGTTAGGGCTGCAGAGTGAGGAACCTCCTGACAATACGTGCCGTGTCAAGGATTACCACCTTCTGCATCTGACCCTTGACCCAACCGTCTAGCGAGAGCCTCTTATTATATTATTATTATATTACTATCCCTAGTAATTAAAATTATTATAAATAAAAGACTGACCTTATTATTTAGTAGTTTTGTTTAATTTTTATATTCATTTAAAAGCTATATGATTAACAAATGAGTTAATTAATACAGACATTTTTTTTAACCAATTTGTTAAAGTTGTATAGCAGACCATGCTTCAGTCAATCAAAACTGCTAATAATGGAAGCTCTAACTGCAAACCCATCAGATGTTCCTGCGATAGCGCATTGTAAAATTATTTGCATCCATTGATCTTCAGCATCTCTCAAGCTAACAGTGATCTGTCTATTCACTCGGAAAATTTGATCATAATATTCGATATCTTCAGAAATATCCATGGTGCAAAGCAAATAATAACAAGTTTAATAACAACCAAACCAAGTACACTACACAGAAATCTCCGCTCAAGCGTGATACAGACGTCACTTGCGTGATCGCAGATCATATGTCAACTTGAGTACAAATTGGCAGCTGAGTGACGTTTTAGAATACAGGTGAACTACGATCGTAAAATCTTGACTCAAGTTTAGTTCTAGAATAAAATCTCTACTTAAAACTAGTTTTAAGTAGAGAATCTTGACTGAGCGTCGTTTTGGAATACGGGCCTTAGACTTAGAAGATACCTATTCACTCTGGCCTTGAAAAACCCTAATTTATATTACTCAGAAAACAAGGAAGCCGGCAGGCTTTTTAATTTCTTGGCTGTACGGATTAGAAACATAGAATCAAAACTTTATAACATTCAGGCTATTTTTGCACACACGGTCATCTGACTCCAAACTAAGCAAAGCTTATGATATGGCGGCCAGAGACGGATATTTAAAACTATACATAAATATATAGTTTTAAATACATACTTAAGTAGATATTAACAACTCGATATAGGACAAACACAAATGTTTGTCCTAGGTGGGAATCGAACCCACATCGCAAGCTCAGAAGGTAGGTTCACTGTCAACTGGACCAATGAGCTATCTAAAACAGTCTATCTTTGTTGAAGTTGTGCATGGGATCTGCGTTTTTAATTCCCTTCTGTTCTTTTTAATCAGACAGCCAGAGTGTGCGCAAAATAGATTCTATTTTTATTTTGCGAACTACCTAGTCTGTGGAATGCGCTGCCTAAAAGAGTGGTCCCCGATCATTACAATCTGGGTTTCATCAAATCGCAAGTGAAATGGTTTCTTCTAGACAAGCATGCTCTATAGTCTATCTTCCTTGACAGTCAAGGAAGCTATCTTCCTTGCTATAGTAGATCGCATCATTGCTTAACATCAGGGGAGGTGGAGGTCATACTATGGCATGGCAAGCCAAGCCTATAATTAAATAAAAAATAAATATTCGGGACAAATTTGCACACACGGTCATCTGACCCCAAACTAAGCAAAGCTTGTGATATGGCTGCCAGAGACTGATATACATACATCAGCCTTTTAACAGTCCACTGCTGGACTTTTAGCCTACCCCCGAAAGGGTGTTTGGGCCATATCCACCACGCTGGCCCAGTGCGGGTTGGTGGATTCACATACCATTGAATTCCTTCTCCGTACATATGCAGGTTTCTTCACGATGTTTTCCTTCACCGAAAAGCCAGTGGTATGGAAATCCATACATAAGCTCCAAAGAGCTCATTGGTACGGGCCCGGGGTTTATAAACCTGCGACCTCACGCTTTTTCAAGTCTAGCGGTCTCCCAAAATGGGCTACCACAGCTACATACATATAAGATTTAGAACAAACACAAATGTTTGCCCTAGGTGGGAATCGAACACACGCCCCCAAGCGCAGAATGCAGGTTCACTATCAACTGGGCCAACGAGGCAGTCCAGTCAAGGCAGTCGAAGCAGAAATATTAATAAAACAAAAAATAACTACAATGTGAGCATCACCTTTTATCATTACTTACCTTTGTCGACTTCCATTTTTTATATATCTTCAATGCCTCTTCACATTTTTGTTTGAATTTGTAGAATTTTGTCAAAATATACTCGCATTCACTGCAGTAGTAACAAGATGAGGCCATGGTGATTATCTGAAATACAAGTATTAAAGTTAAAAGTAATTATCTATTTTAAAGACCATACATAATCAAAATAAGTATGTGCACAAACAATACTAATAATATTGCCAAATCAAAAGAGAAAATAATTTGGCTATAGTGACTTCGGATGTAATACCGGTTGCGGGTATAGCAACTAGTTTTCAACTTCAACTCTTATTTAATGGCCTCTTTTGTGGAGTGGGGCCACCACAATTTCGCCAATGCAACGTATTGGGATAAACCATCAAACAAAGGAGATTGTCCGGTGAACACAAATTTGGACGGTGATTATAATTCCATCGTGAATGTTCCAGACAGAGCGCTTTTATGTACATTAAAACAAAGATAACTATAACTATGACATATTTACACACACAAAATAACTACTAAAACAACATAGGAAAAAAAACAAAAAATAATAATTGATTAATTAATAACTAAGGCTACTTACTACATGTACTACGCTTACAACTTCTACATTTACAACTTAATTTTATTAACTTTAATAAATTTACACAGAATATAAATAAATGGAGTAAATACAAGGGAGAGGAGACATTTAAAGGAGATGGGACGAGGGATGTCAGGAGGAATGACAATATAAAGAGAAAACTGTAATTTAGGACAACTGAAAAACATATGATCCAGGTTTCCTTCATCCAAACCACATTCACACAGGGAACTATCCCTAACCCTAAGTTTGGCCAAAAAAACAGGAGTGCAAGAGTGGTTTAGACGCAAACGACAAATTGTTGAGGTGGTAACCTTATCAGCCTTTTGACATTTTAAAAACCAAGGTTTATGCGGAATCCCGGGTTGGATATCATCATAAAATTTACCTTTCAAATTCTTGGTAACTTGCCACTTGACCCCATGAATTAAATAAGATCGGATTATAGCAACTAGTTTTAATGAACCATTTAAACAAGCCACGCTGGCCCAGTTGCGGGTTGGTGGATTCACATATGCTATTGAATTTCTTCTCCGTATGTTTACAGGTTTCCTTACGATGTTTTCATTCACCGAAAAGCCCGTGGTAAGAAAATCAACAAAACATACATAAAGTCCAGAGCTCTTGGTACGTATGGGCCCGGGATTAGAGCCAGCGACCTCACGCTTTCAAGTCTAGCGGTCTCCCAAATAGGTTACCATGGCTCTCAGACTAAAGATATGGCTACTATTTTTGTGGGAAGCTAAGGCCAACTTTGTGTGTGCTATTATGTCGTCTGTGCTTTGGGTCGCTAGGCCTGAGTATTATGTAAATAAATGTACCTCCTAAATAATTATACTTACAGAAAACTCACATAGTTCATCATGAAATTCTTCTAGCACATCACTCGCAAGTTTGAGCAGTCTATCAGTGCGCAAGCATATTAAACAGATATTCATTCTTGTAATTTAGCCGCACTGGAAGAAAGTAAAGTAGTATATTCCTTGAAGTAAAGTAAAGTAAAATTTTATTGCATCAACTGTGTACAATGATGGAGAACAAATGCAAAGAGAGGAGGCAATAATGCACGACACAGATAATGTACGGCATGATATTGTACGACATAACAATGCACAGCGTGATAATTGGTGTACATGTACATGGAATATCATGTTGTACAATATCGTGCCGTGCAATATCATGCCGTACATTATCAGCTCGGCCCAATAATGCACAAGCGATAATGTACACCATGATATTCCATGTACATGTACACCAATTATCATGCTGTGCATTATTATGTCGTACAATATCATGCCGTACATTATTGACTCTGTTGAATAATGTACACCCCGATTTTGTACAGCACGATAATTGGTGACCATAAAAATTCAAATCTGAAGCTTCCTTTAGACTTGGTCATCGGACTCCACCTCGAGTCTATTAGGTAGAAATTAGTGACAGATCTGACACAGAGCAAAACGACTTGAGTATGTTAGGTTCGAAATGGGCCACAGAACCGACACAGAGCACCCCGACTCCACCTAGTCTTGTGGTCCCTACCCCTAGAGTGTATATAAAAACCGCAAGAGCTTCTGGCGGGAGCCCACCTGGAGTCAGACTTGAGTTGGTTAGGTTCGAAATGAGTGACAGACCTAACACAGTTGTACTCCTCACTCCGCGTCACCACCAAAAAGTTTTGATGGTTCTCATATTTTTTATCTGTGACTATCTTACACTATCTTGTTCAAACGAAGCATGGAATCGACAGACGTCATAGACTCAACAGCCAATAAGAGCAGAGACATTTCAGCAATATTAAACAATACGGGCGATGCCACCTTTTATCATGTTGTACATTATCGGTCGTACATTTTCGGTCCGTTTCGTCAAAACACGGCCTGTATTGCACAACATGATAATGTACGGCACAATAATGTACAGCCCGATAAAACGTGGACTTTTCCCACGTACATGGATTATTGCCTGTACAATCCTGGCTGTGCATTCCTTGCCGTACCTAATAGACACGAGCCGTTAATTGACGGCCAGTATTGTACGACATGGATTGTACAGCATGATATTCTATGTACACGTACACCAATTATCATGATGTACATTATCATGCCGTGGAATATCGTGTCGGCAAATATCATGTTCACGTTACATTCTCTTTGTTTGGTACATTATAGACAACCTTTAGTCCCTTTACTCAAAGACTACTATATATATGCCTTTACTTTAATTTGTGTTTATTGCGTATACGAATGTTTTTTAACTCTTACAAATAAAATTAGTTTAAGAATGAATATCTGTTTAATATGCTTGCGCACTAACAGAATGCTCATGCTTGCGAGTGATGTGCTAAAAGAATTTCATGCTGAATTGTGTGATTTTTCTGTAAGTACAATTCATGTACCCGTTCTAAGGTACAATTTTACCTAAGAGAAATGAATTAACTGCGTTATTAGCTTAATTTGCTTCAATAAACGACAAATTTGCAAATAAAATCTAAACAGAATTTAATTTCTCATAGTTATAAATTAAAAGAAAAAAGTAAAGTAAGCAAGCCCTATGAAGAAAGATTAAAAGCTCTACGGCTCACTACTCTAGAAGAAAGACCCTTGAGCGGCTACCTGATTAAAACCTTTAAAAAAATGGGTACTACCTTCCTGACTTACACGGCATCTACTCACTAAAAGATTACACAAGAGAAAGCAAACGTAATAGTGTTAACACACGTATGGATTTGGTTGACCTCAACCGCCGTCTGACCAACGGGAGAGAAAGAGAGGGAAATATGATATTCACACTCTTTCTCTCCCGTTGGTTGGACGGCGGTCAGTCAACCAAATCCATACGTGTGTTAACACTTACAATACCCTACTGTGGCGTGCACCATCACAGACCAACGCTGCTCACCACATCCTCAGCAACAGAGACGTTTTCAATTGAAACAGGTTGCCTGAGGAGGAGGTCGCTTCGAAATCAATAAATGCGATTAAAAACAAACTGGACAGATGGATACGAATGGAAAAGATAATCTTTACAGATAAATAACACATTTTGACACTGTGTGATATAGTCACATCAGCATATGCTGCTCGTCTATCATGAAGTAAAAAACCAGACAAGTACAAGTAGGACTCGCACTCTGAGGGTTTCGTTGGACGGAACCATATGAACGTCGTTTATTTATTCATCAACAGAATGCTTGCAGTTAAACCAAAGCGCAAACTATTTAAATAACAAAATTTTAAGGATTGTACTTAATTAATTACTAAGAAATAACCCTAAATATGTGGCAATCGTATGTTTAACTGGATCCACTGGGCACCCAAGACACAGGCTCTGTTGTCTAGTTTGTTATTATTATTTTGCTAGGATATGCTTCTCATTATCCCTGGAGTTCGGGGTCTTAGAATACTGCTTCGGTATCCCCTGCCTGCCGTAAAAGCCGACTAAAAGACCTTTGGGCTTGTGTGTGGTCAGATTTGGGGATCTGAGCTCCCATTCAGCAAGCCCAGGGAAGACAACGGCGCGGTGTGGCCCACGCTGTTGTAAAGGTAAGGAACGGAAATGCCCTAAGCATTTCCCGGGAACGTTGCTTCAGGCAGTGTGCTAGGAGGATACCGGTGCGTTCCTATGGAGATCCCGGTACCCACCGTCTGGCACAGGTCGGCCACCGAGGGGGTTTTAGTGGGTGCAATCCACATAACCCGGCTTAACCCCAATGCAGATATCTTTTGAAGATTTCTCCCCGGTCAAAAACAAAAGGATATGCTACTCTCTACAGCAGATATTCCAAGTGCTAATCTGAGCTGTGGGTGATGATGGTGTAGCAGGGGTGTAGGCCGTTCAGTGCGGAGTCCTAGTTTCGAACTAGCTAGTCGTTCGATCTATTGGTTTTCGATAGGACGAGTTATTGCAATTTACTTTCTTCGCAATTACATTTGAATATGACTCCCTTAAACAAGGGGTTATGGTTAACAGTGAACGTCTTCTGGCTGATGATGATGATAATGGATAATAATGTTAGTGCCACAGAAAAGAGAAGTAAATAGAACGGAAATGAGAAGGAAAATCTGGCGCCAGGCATTATGACAGAACCTTGATTGAACATTCTTATTTAGATCAACGCGTTGAACTGCGCATCCAAAGAACTTGGACCTTACCTTTTTGTGTTAGGTCTCAAAGTTCTTTGTCCGCATCACAGTTGCTAACAGATTTCGAATGACTGACGTTTCGTTTATATGGGTGCAACTGGCCACAACGAATTTCTTACAAAAATGCCTCGACAGCCGTTTAATTTTTTTTTCTTTTTTGTGGCTAGTGCACTTACTAACTTTGAATATGATTTTAAAATGGTCATATATTTTCAACGTTAATTCTTCTATTTCAGGCTGTCACCACGACCTCTTGTTACTACTGCCGCGAATGCGAGTACACGTTGACAAAATTCTACAAATTCAAACAAAAATGTGAAGAGGCACTGCAGATGTATCAAAAGTGGAATTCGACAAAGGTAAGTAACCATACTATGTCGTCGGTCCATCTAGTGGGAGGACGCAGCGTAGGTAGGCCTCCCACTAGATGGACCGACGACATAGTAAGAGTCGCTGGCATCCAGTGGATGCAAAAGGCAGGCTGTCGTTCAGTGTGGAGATTAAAGGGGGAGGCCTATGTTCAGCAGTGGACGTCTTCTGGCTGATGATGATGATGATGATGATGAAGTAACCATATGGTGACTCTTACAGTAAACACCGTTTCCGTGGATACATACTTAAAATTTTGATTCTACTTTTCCAATCCTTACAGTCAAGGAATAAAAAATCCTGCTGGCTTCCTTGTTTTCTGAAAGATATCATATATTAGATCGTACGTGAATATTCGCCAAAGAACCAGTCACTGACATAGCTGTTGCAAGTTGAAGTGGCAATGGGCAGGCTACATTGAAGAACCGATAACCGATGGGGAAGATAGGTTCTGGAGTGGAGATCATGAACCGGAAGACGCAGTGTAGGTAGGCCTCCTACTAGATGGACCGACTACATTGTGAGAGTTGCGGGCATCCAGTGGATGCAAAAGGCAGGCTGTCATTCAGTGTGGAGGTTAAAGGGGGAGGCCTGTGTTCAGCAGTGGACGTCTTCTGGATGGCTCCAGAACATTTCTTCCCCATCGGTTATCGGTTCTTCGAGCGATGTGGCCTGCCCATTGCCACTTCAACTTGCATATTTTAACAGCTATGTCGGTGACTCTGGTTCTTTGGCTATCCACGTTTCGGATCTTATCGCGCAAAGAAACTCCGAGCATAGCTCTGTGTGACTCTGAGCCATTGCCCGCTGTGTGACTCTGAGCTTTTCCAAAAGGCCAACAGTTAAGGACCACGTCTCAGTACCATATGTCTACAATTTTAGTGTGATCACTGATCTCTCTTTCTGTGTGGATTTTCAGAACAAACAGCCGATAAATCTTCTTTACACCCTGCTGCCGCCGTCACCCCTCGGTATGTGGAAGCCGAACCCTAAGAAGATAGGTAACTTTACTATACAAGGGAAGGATTCACAGACAGATATGTGTGTAGAAAACGTAAGTCTCATGCAAGAATGGGTGCAATGCACAGTTTTTTTTTTGTTCTAACTAGAGTTAAGGCATTTTTGTAAGAAAGTTGTAGCCAGTTGCACCCATATAAACGAAACGTCAGTCACTTTGAGACCTAACCCAGAAAGGTAAGGTTCAAGTTCTTTGGATGCGGAGTTCGACGCGTTGACATAAATAAGAATGTTCAATCAAGGTTCTGTCATAATGCCTGGCGACAGATTTTCCTTCTCATTTCCGTTCTTTTTACTTCTCTTGTCTGTGGTGCAATGCGATGGGCGTGGTGTGGGTGGGATGGGAGAGTGATTTTAACCTAACCTAACCTAATTTAATGAAACATAGGTCAGATGCCAGAGGTTGGAATCGTAGCAGCTGTGACAATTCTTCTGGAACAGCCGTTAACTTTTACATACAGAATTGTATGGAAAATGTGTAAGGTATGCAGATTTACATAAACTGTAATCTTCATACCTCACTAGATTACTAGTTAAGGTTCAGGCGAGTTGGTGATAAACGTGGACGGGATAACACAGTCATCTGTTACCCCCCGCCCAATGCGTTTCTTAGCTATTAAACATAGGAACTTGTAACTTACCATGCAATTACTGCATTTAAAAATAGCATGTTGTGTATACATATTTAGGAATATGGTTTAGTTCAAAATTGTATATTGTATAGTCTACAATTATTATACCTTTAAATATATTTGACCATATTTTGTTTTGTCCCTGTAGCCAAGTGGAGTGATGACCTGCGTAAAACGGCGGGTAAAAACTGAATGCAAGGAACTGCCGACCGAGCTCAGTGGCGCGCATTGAGAGAGGCTTATATCCAGCAGTGGACAGTTAGAGGCTGATGATGATGATATTTTGTTTTGTGTGCCAATAATCTAAATATATAAAAAATTGTTACTGTATTTAATAAAGGCATTGTTAATAATTGTTCCAGGGATTGATCAAAAACACTTACCCTAGAGAAGATAAAATTATAAATGTCCGAACTTACCCCAGTAAGAAAAATGTTACATTAGTCGATGTTCCTAAAACTAAGAATATTACAAAAAATGTTCCTGAATTAGAACAAACGGATGAAATACAGAATGATGGCAAATCAGAAGAATGTTTGTTTGAAAGTCTAGAAAAACTGGTGGATGATTCAGATGAATCTACAAATTTAAACGATACCGAATATGACACTGAAGACAGCGAATCAGAAGAAATTGATGAAATACAGAATTATGGCAAACCAGAAGAATGTTTGTTTGACAATCTAGAAAAACTGGTGGATGATTCAGATGAATCTACAAATTTAAATGTCACCGATTATGACACTGAAGACAGTGATTTAGAACAAATGGATGAAATACAGAATGACGACGAATCAGAAGAACGTTTGTTCGACAATCTAGACAAACAAGTGGATGATTCAGAAGAATGTACAAATTTAAATGTCACCCAATATGACACTGAAGACAGCGTTTTAAAACAAATGGATGAAATACAGAAAGATCACAAATCAGAAGAACGTTTGTTCGACAATCTAGAAAAACAGGTGGATGTTCCAGAAGCATGTACAAATTTAAATGTCACCCAACATGACACTGAAGACAGCGTTTTAAAACAAATTGATGAAATACAGAATGATGGCAAATCAGAAGAATGTTTGTTCGACAATGTAGTAAGGATAGTGGATGGTTCAGAAGAATCTGCAAATTTAAATGTCACCCAACATGACACTGAAGATAGCGTTTTAAAACAAATAGATGAAATACAGAATAATGGCAAACCAGAAGAATGTTTGTTCGACAATGTAGTAAGGATAGTGGATGGTTCAGAAGAATCTACAAATTTAAATGTCACCCAACATGACACTGAAGACAGCGTTTTAAAACAAATTGATGAAATACAGAATGATGGCAAATCAGAAGAATGTTTGTTCGACAATGTAGTAAGGATAGTGGATGGTTCAGAAGAATCTACAAATTTAAATGTCACCCAACATGACACTGAAGACAGCGTTTTAAAACAAATTGATGAAATACAGAATGATGGCAAATCAGAAGAATGTTTGTTCGACAATGTAGTAAGGCTAGTGGATGGTTCAGAAGAATCTACAAATTTAAATGTCACCCAACATGACACTGAAGATAGCTTTTTAAAACAAATAGATGAAATACAGAATAATGGAAAACCAGAAGAATGTTTGTTCGACAATGTGGTAAGACTAGTGGATGGTTCAGGAGAATCTACAAATCTAAATGTCACTCAATATGACACTGGAGGCAGCGTTCTAAAACAAATCAAAATGAAAAAGAAAAATGAAATACAAAAAGATCGCAAATCAGAAGGACGCTTGTTCGAGTATCTACTTCTAGTGAAACAGGTGAATGGTTCAAAAGAATGTGCAAAATTAAACGTCACCAAACATGCCACTAAAAACAGCAACAAGAAAACGAAGACATCAAAGGCACAAAAGGTAAATGCAAAAAAAAATACAGCAAAAAAGAACAAAGAAATAATAGAAAATGGTTTAAAGCCGAATAAGTATACCACTAGAAAAAAGATTGCACGAATGAAAGCGCAGCTTGATAAGGTGATAGAAAAAGATAAAATGTACGAATCAGTGTTCGATATAGAGTATCTAACAACCCACGAGATGAGGTTAGAGGAGTTCCAGAGGAGGAAGACATACGAGTGTTATGTGAACGCTGAACACAAGTGTGAGATTTGCTACCAAGTGGTGAAGAGTGCGAAGATTTTGGAGTATCACACCAACAACTGGCATAATGTAAGTATTTTAAAAAAATATTTATACAAATACAAATAGTTTATTGATCGAAAATTAAAAGACAACAATATTGTTAAAAAGCAATCGTACTGGACATAATGATAACATTTAAAATGTACAATGTTGTTTGTGTGTGGAACTGGCTGGCACCCGTACTAGTAATTAAACTGTGCTACAGGCACCAGCGTCCTCCGTTTGAACACTCATTAGGTTTAGTTAAAATTAAACAAAAATGACATATATTAGGTCACGTAACATATATATATATATTTTTTCGTATATACATATTATTATTATTTTATTATTATTTATATTTAAGCAGTCTAATAGTAAGCTATGCTTGCGATAAATTCAGCTACCACAGACATATTAATTTCATTTAATCTTATTTTCTCAAGTAGGTATACTATGATACACTTTGGAAACGTCACAAAAACACAAAGCTAAAACCTAATATAAGAAATAATTTACAAACAATACATTTGGTAGAAATTCATACCTTTACTCACATCCTCACAACACGGTGTTCCCAAATGTCAGTGGTAGAAAGCTACCAAACTTGTTTGGTAGGTTTGCATCACTCAATTTTATAACATTAAAATAATAAAATAAAATCTTCTATAACACAGTTGAAGAGTAGTAAAAATGTAAAATAGTAAAAAGTCAAATTCAAATTGTAATAATTATCATAATATCTAGGTAGCCAAGTGGCCATATCTTCACTCATGCAAGTCACACTTCACTCACACTTCACTCGTGTATTCTCTATGGCTCCTTTAAGGTGAAATGGAGAACCGTACACTTGTGTGACGGTAATCTGCGACCACTAAAGTATTTGAATGATTAAATTGTATTTATTGAGATTTAACACGGTCAAGCCAATTACATTAGTATCTCACAAATGAATAATTATACATAACAATAAAAAATATGAAAGGAATTAAATTAATTACAAAAACAAGCTCACAAAAAATAAAGAATAAAAATACAACAATACAAATGTCAATAATTTTACAAATGTCAATAAAAATTAAGACAATAAATTACAAATTACAAATGTCAGAGAAACAAAAACACACTAAAAGTCTAAATAATCTTCAAAGTCAGAGTTAGTCTTATTGCATCTATCCCACTGGCCATTTAAACTTTCAGAATGTGTTTGGAAAGATGCAATAAGGGTATTCCAGTTGTCAAATACAATGTCAAGTTCAGTGTTGGCGGCGAGAAGTGCATTGAGGTGGCGACGGGCGCGAATTAAAGGCGACATAGAGCGCGCCACTGTGCGACCGCTGTTAATGTAAAATAAGTCATGCCGCTGACCGCGCCTGTTTGCCGGGACTCGGGGTTCGTCCGGCACAAACAACTCTAATAGGAGGTTATGCTGGGGGTCTAGACAAGAGCCACACACTGTTAGCGTTCACGCCTGCGGAAAGATAAAATTGTATGAAAATGACATTAGCTTCAGATAATTTCTCTAATGCTAATGTCATTGTCAATGTCATTTTCATACAATTTCATCTTTCCGCAGGCGTTAACGCTAACAGTGTGTGGCTCTTGTCTAGACCCCCAGGTCTATAGAATCGACTGCCCCTCTGAGCACCTTAGAGCAGATAGTGAGCTGGTCGGTTAATCTCCTCACCTCTAGTGAGTTATACCCAAGCTGGCCGAGCAAGAACTTAGATTTGTAAAATGATTGTTAGGATAAGACACAATATTTTTTGATAAAAATGTCTTCGGAATCGGAATGAAGTTGATTCAATCCATTGAAGGGAACGTAAAAACGGGTGCTTTTTAGGAAAGTACGATTTTTTTTCTATAGAGCCAAATTTCTGTTATCGTGTATCGGTGAACACATCCGAATAAAATATTTCAAGAACATTAAACATAAAGAAATAATGCCAATTAATCAATTTTAAAGGTCTACTTTTGAATATTCGTGAAGACGAATCATCAAATTTGAAGCATATTTCGTCTTAATAATTGTATACTAATATGTATACCTAAAATTATCAGAGTTAAGTCTCTGATATTTTTTTTACTAATTTTGTTCGGTTTTTTAAATTGATAATTGTGGTGGTACAGGAAACCCCAGGCACCGTCTGCTGCCCCATATGCAAGATCTGGAGCACTAGTAAAAACGGACATAGGCGCACCCACTCCGAGGTGTTCAAATGCAAGCTCTGCCTGCTCGTCACGTACCGTAGGTAACTATCACATCTCTATAACCATCAGCCAGAAGATGTCCACGGCTGAACATAGGCCTCCCCCTTTAACCTCCACACTGAACGACAGCCTGCCATCTGCATCCACTGGATGCCCGCGACACTCAATATGTCGTCGGTCCATCTAGTGGGAGGCCTACCTACGCTGCGTCTTCCGGTTCGCGGTCTCCACTCAAGAACCTTTCTTCCCCATCGGTTATCGGCACATCTCTATCATAGCAGATACCAATGACAAATGGCATTGTGAAGCCACAGAAAAAACTAGAATCCACGTCACCACAACAGCTGGTCTGCTTTTCATCATCGTTACTTACACTACCATCTACGTTACTGGGGCAACTGGGCCAGCGCCCCAGAGCCTCGCTCCGATACTTCAAGGAGTTGGGTTGGCTCGGGTAGATGCTGGTAGGGAAATGCACAATACACCCCTGCGGGATGTCAGTGCAGGACTTATCACCCCCATCTTGAATAAGAAGATAATATAACCACTTGACTCCTCATCCGTTACCCCGCATAAGCCAAAGGTTCTAACATGTCAACCTATACTATTTCGAGCGGGGCCAATCCTAGGAGCGAATTGAATGAATGAATTTTGATTCTCCAATCACAAGCGTCGAGTCACGTCGAGTCTCCAATCACAAGCTGCCCCCCGCGACCGACGTGGCATCATTTTGCAAAAGGGAATTTTGACTACATGCGCGATCAAGTGGTTATATTATCTTTGGCAGATACAGATTATTTATTCATAAATTTTAAAATTAATAAGTCAATAATTTGTTAGGTACATGTGGGTACTAAAATATAATTATCATTTGTCATCAACATACTCCTTGACCGAGTAATATGCTTAACTGATAAATCTGGCCATAAATATGTTCTTGGAAGCTTCGACATCACGAACTTGTTCCCCCATCACCTTTTCATTACCGGATGTCCAGACGAACGGCAAGGCGTCACCGTTACTTGCTCGAAATGCCATTTATTCGCACCAAGCGTTTTGACTCCTCTTTCTTAATTAGAACAGCAAAACAATGGAACGCCTTGCCCCTGTCTGTGTTTCCGCAGCATTACAATCTTGGAGTGCTCAAGTCTAGGGTTAATAGGTTATTACTGGGCAAACGTGCTCCATCTTCGACCGCATCATCGCTTTCCATCAGGCGAGATCGCGGTCTAACGTTAGCCTAGCCGATGTAAAAAAAAAAAAAAAAAAAATGATTGGACGCGCCATAACCGGTTTGACTCGTTTTTACTGTGCAAGTTCAATACTTGCACAGTAAAAACGAGTCAAACCGTCGGACATTTACTTCAACACCTAATTATAACCATGTACAGTACATTTGTTACAAAACATAGATAACGTTTTTTTGTTCTGTATTTACACTTCAGCAAAGCACACGAAGACATAATTTTGTCAGTTGTTTCGTTATCACGTAACAATAGACACGTGTTGCACTTCCTACGGCTAGAGACCGACTGAAACGAAATGAGCGCCGGCGCTCATTTTGTAATATTCTAAAATGCGCTTCTTCTTGGCCCGTCCATTCATTTTATTTTGGTCGAAGGTTGGACGCTGCATCTTTTATGTTCCACTTAAAAGATGCAGCTGTGCCGTGGTAGCCTATTTGGGAGACCGCTAGACTTGAAAGCGTCAGGTCGCGGGTTCAAATCCTGGGCCCAATGAGTTTTGAAGCTTATCAGTTGTTATCAGGCGGGCTGAATGCTCTTTATGCCACTATATTAATTAAAAAAAAAATACTTTGCATGTCTGACTCCTGTCTAAAATATGCTCCGACAAGCACAGCAACTAGCACTACTAGCTAAAAGCGAGCCTATTATTCATTAAATAAACCGGCCAAGTGCGAGTTGGGCTAACGCACCACCACAAAATTCAAACACGAAATGTCGAAATTATATATGGGTCTAAAATATTCTGGTTAGCTCAATTTTTTTTTTTTTTTTGTTAAAATCTTCATGACCATGGATTCAATGTCCTTTACTCGTAATATTAAACGGTTTACTTTGTCTTCATAGCGTCAAACAAGTCACAGTCAGAGTCAAGCTAAGTAAGTCACGGTCAAGTCGAACTCATGTCCCTGTAAAGTGGTGGAGACTTTACAAGAGGCTCCTATGGAGTTTTGGAAACAACACGAAAAGACACGTTTCACCTCGTTATATCACTTGCCCACACTCGAGCACGTTAACGAGCACTTAATGAATAAAATAATTCACCATTTAATACACTTTAACACTCGAAAATACACAAGTTTAGGAAAATAATACGAGCCGACATGTTTTTTCCGCGTTGGCGCCAAAACTCTTTTCAGTTTTGATAGGCATGGTGTTGCCAGTTGTGGCGTGCTAAAAACCCGCTCACCCTTCCATCTTCGTATTAGACATCCAACAGTATGATAATTTATTTTACCAGAAACTTGTTTGGTATTGCAGGACACCTATGCAGTTACATTTTTACAATCACCAAGGGAAGCAGTACAATTGCGAACAATGCAATACTACATTCAAGTGAGTGTTTAGTAATAGTTATTTATGATACAAGTGCGGTAAGTTGGTTATTACAAACGAGTAGACGAATGTAAGCCCGAACGAAGTCGAGGGCTTACCATAGTCACGAGTTTGTAAAAACCAATCCGCACGTGTGCCATACAACGTTTTACAACACATTTGCGAGAAAAAAAGGCTACAAATGAAACAATTTTTATGGAAATGGAAATTAAAAAAATACCGTAAAGTACACGCACGGTGCTATAAATCTGAGCGTGCGGTAAAATTCATTACCGCACGCTCCGTTGTATGATGCGTAATGTTAAACTTTCGAACGATGTATACAGGCTTCGTAAGTGCACTTTTTGAGCAAATGTGTTGTAAATAACTTTTACATGACTGTTTAACGAAAACCGGCCAAGGGTAAGTCGGGCAAAATTTTCAAATTAGTTCCCTTTCTGACGCTTTGGAAAGTTGGAAAACATCCTGCCCAAGCGAATCTTTGCCCAAGGCTCCTCAGCGGCATAGGACGGGCCGCTCTCTGTTTTAGAGTATAAGAACCTGTACCTCTTCAACTTCTTCCGCAGAGCGTGCTCGCCTACTGGCTGTTGCTCGTTGGGAGTCGGGGCTTTGGTTGCACGCTCTACCTTCCAGGAATATTGGAAATTTACTAGATAAAAATAAGTTTTGTTTAGCCGTATCCCTCAGAATAGGCGCAGCCTGCCAAGTCCCCCATCACTGCAACTGTGGCGATGATGTAGAACGCCTCGGCCACCACGGCTTGTCATGTATGAAGAGTGCTGGGCGCATTCCGCGGCACGCCAGCCTGAATGACGTCATTCGTCGGGCTTTCGTCAGTGCCGGTGTCCCTTCAGTCCTGGAACCTAATGGACTGATGCGAGACGACAGCAAAAGACTCGACGGGATGACCCTCATACCTTGGAAGGTGGGGCGGCCATTAGTGTGAGATGCGACATGCGTAGACACAATGGCTCCGTCTCACCTTCCTGCAACATCAGTTCAGGCCGGCGCTGCTGCCGCTCAAGCCGAAAACCTCAAACGGCGCAAATATGCACACCTTGACCGATGTACATGTTCGCTCCGTTTTGGAGCGGAGACGATGGGTCCGTGGGGGGCGCTATGAGCCTTTATCGGGACTATATATATATATATATAATTTTTTTATTTTATTTTATTAAGAATATGAACCGATTTGGAAAAAAGAATTTTCCTAGACATAGAATTATTATTTTTAATTATTAAAATAAAAATTGTTTAAATATAATTAGACATGCCGTTTGCATATAATTTAGTAATGCAGTTTAACTCTTTTTTTATGATTTTTGTAGGAGTATGTCAGCGTATTACAGCCACAACAGTAGACATCACAAAAACGGCCGAAACGTGTGTGAACGTTGCGGTCGCGAGTTCAACACGCTTCTAGGACTTACAATACACAAGAGTCACTCGTCTCGCTGCACTGCGGTGAAGGGAACTAGTGAACCGAAGGAAACAACAGAGGGCGTGCGATGCGACGAGTGTGACGTCACGCTGCCCTCGCAACAGGTAATATAACTCGTCTCGCTGCACTGTGGTGAAGGGAACTAGTGAACCGTTCTGTGTGGGGCACTCATACCTGCCAGAGGCCTTGATGAAAACAGTGGTTGTCCCTATTATTAAGAACCGGACGGGGGATGCATCCAGCCTCGGCAACTACAGGCCAATATCACTCGCAACAGTCATCGCTAAAGTGCTGGATGGTGTGATTGAGATTCAGTTGCGACAACATCTCAAGCTACATGACGCCCAGTTTGGTTTTAGACCTGGACTATCGACTGAGGCTGCTATACTGAATCTCAAACACACTGTCCAATATTACACCAGCAGAAGCACACCTGTCTACGCTTGCTTTTTAGATTTATCTAAAGCTTTCGATTTGGTGGCGTATGACAGGTTGTGGCATAAGTTGTCGAGTGATACGGACCTTCCGTCCGAGTTTGTATCTCTGCTGAAGTATTGGTACGGTAATCAAACCAACGTTGTGCGGTGGTCAGGGTCACTATCCGAGGTGTATAGGTTGGAATGTGGCGTGAGGCAGGGTGGGTTATCGTCGCCGAGCCTCTTTAACCTCTACACTGATCGCCTAATTCATGAGCTTAGCAACGCCGGTGTCGGCTGCTCGATTGACGGTGTGTTTGTCAACAATATCAGCTATGCAGATGACATGGTGTTGCTAAGCCCATCAATTAGGGCCCTCAGGAAGCTCATAGGCATCTGCGAGCGGTATGCGGGGGCTCATGGGCTCAGGTATAACGCTATCAAAAGCGAGCTTCTGGTGTTTAAAGCGGGCTCAAAAACATATGACAATGTCCCACCAGTCACACTAAGCGGCAGTGTCCTTAAAAGAGTCTCTCAATTTAAGTATCTGGGTCATTGGGTTACCGATACGCTCGCAGATGACGTGGATATGGAGAGGGAGCGCAGGGCGTTGTCAGTCAGGGCTAACATGTTGGCTCGTAGGTTTGCACGATGTACTGCACAAGTAAAGGCGACGCTGTTTAGAGCGTTTTGCCAGTCCTTTTACTCGTGCAGCCTATGGGTCAAACATACCAAAAAGTCCTATACGACCCTGCGCACCCAATACAATAACGCCTTCAGGGCGCTGATGAGGCTGCCACCGTACTGTAGCGCATCAGGGATGTTTGCGGACGCGCATATAGACGGTTTCGCCGCAATTATGCGTAAACGCGTAGCGTCCCTGATGCGCCGCGTGCGGGGCAGCTCCAACAGCTACCTGCAGCTGTTCGCCTGGCGGATGGACCTGGACTGCCCAATAATGCAGCACTGGACCAAAGTTCATGTTGAGCATTCCGGGTCTAAGCCGAAATATAGGTTAAGATAAAAGAGAATGACTTTTGACTTTTAATTTTTCTGTTTTAGGTAATTTTATTTTATTTTGATGTTATGTGTATGTAATAATAATTTTAATTTTTGTAATTTTGTATATATATGGGATTGTTTTCTGAAATAAATTGATTGAATTGAATTGAATTGAAGGAAACAACAGAGGGCGTGCGATGCGACGAGTGTGACGTCACGCTGCCCTCGCAACAGGTAATATAACTCGTCTCGCTGCACTGTGGTGAAGGGAACTAGTGAACCGAAGGAAACAACAGAGGGCGTGCGATGCGACGAGTGTGACGTCACGCTGCCCTCGCAACAGGTAATATAACTCGTCTCGCTGCACTGTGGTGAAGAGAACTAGTGAACCGAAGGAAACAACAGAGGGCGTGCGATGCGACGAGTGTGACGTCACGCTGCCCTCGCAACAGGTAATATAACTCGTCTCGCTGCACTGTGGTGAAGGGAACTAGTGAACCGAAGGAAACAACAGAGGGCGTGCGATGCGACGAGTGTGACGTCACGCTGCCCTCGCAACAGGTAATATAACTCGTCTCGCTGCACTGTGGTGAAGGGAACTAGTGAACCGAAGGAAACAACAGAGGGCGTGCGATGCGACGAGTGTGACGTCACGCTGCCCTCGCAACAGGTAATATAACTCGTCTCGCTGCACTGTGGTGAAGGGAACTAGTGAACCGAAGGAAACAACAGAGGGCGTGCGATGCGACCAGTGTGACGTCACGCTGCCCTCGCAACAGGTAATATAACTCGTCTCGCTGCACTGTGGTGAAGGGAACTAGTGAACCGAAGGAAACAACAGAGGGCGTGCGATGCGACGAGTGTGACGTCACGCTGCCCTCGCAACAGGTAATATAACTCGTCTCGCTGCACTGCGGTGAAGGGAACTAGTGAACCGAAGGAAACAACAGAGGGCGTGCGATGCGACCAGTGTGACGTCACGCTGCCCTCGCAACAGGTAATATAACTCGTCTCGCTGCACTGTGGTGAAGGGAACTAGTGAACCGAAGGAAACAACAGAGGGCGTGCGATGCGACCAGTGTGACGTCACGCTGCCCTCGCAACAGGTAATATAACAAAAACTGGCCACTGAGGGTTCCGTAATCACCATAAAAATACATCAAGTAGTGCAAAAAGACACTACCAGGCCATGGCCCCCATGCCCCCCCCCCCCCTGGATCCGCCAATGTTTATTTTGAACTGTTGTCTTAAGAGTGCGTATAAAGCGAGGAAAATTTCTGATTTCACCCGCGCGTCTCGCATCACCCGCATTAGTGTGAAACACAACCACGGCAGCGCGGCAGTCGCGCGCAGCTCCAGTACACATAACTCGCGTAGTCGAACTCGTCATGCGGCAAGGAGTAATAAACACAGGATAAGCATAATGTTGGCGTTTTGGCGATTAGCTGGGTTCGGTCGCGGCGCGCAAAACCGTAAATTGTTTATTTCAATTTTCAAAATTGTGTTTGTTGTATATTTTTAAACTAAATTTTTAAGTTTTCTACAATATCAATATAAAATTAATAAATTATATAAATTAAATTGAAATTGCCTAAATTAATTTTGAAATTAAAATTTTACGCTTGAGACAGAGAGTCAGAGATCGTTAAACATTAAATCAAACTAAACTAAACTAATGCTATGCTATGCTATGCTACGCTACGCTATGCTATACTATACTAAACGAAACACGCGAAACGAAATACCCGAAAGCCCGTTGGTCCAGTTGGTAGTGAACCTACCTTCTGAGCTTCGGGCGTGGGTTCGATTCCCACCTAGGACAAAATTAATGTGATGAACATTTTGTGTTTGTTCTACGAGTATACCTGGTTGTTAATATCTATTTAAGTATGATTTATTTAATTTAATTTAATGTAATTTAATGCAATGCAATTCAATTCCATTCAATTCAATTTACTAAAAAATATCATCATCACCCTTCACAGAACCTTCCTCATTATTTGAAGTCGGCCTAATATACCTACTGTTTGACCTACCAGTACCTACCCTAGCCAACCCGGCCGGTCTAACAGTAGGTATTACTACTTACCTTTTTATCCGACTTCAAATAAGGAGGAAGGTTCTCAATGCGACTTGTATAATCTTAGTGTCTCTGTCTACTTGGTCCACAGTGTTGCACCGCAGTGTTGTAAAGCAGTGTTGCACCGCAGTGTTGCAACGCAGTGTTGCAACGCAGTGTTGCAACGCAGTGTTGCAACGCAGTGTGGCAACGCAGTGTTGCATCGCACTGTTGCGCCGCAGTGTTGCAACGCACTGTTGCACCGCAGTGTTGCAACGCAGTGATTGATAATTTTATTGCATACCTACCTTGCCAAAAGATTCGCTTTTTTACCAGCTAAGGAAACATTAACTTTTTTCTGAGATTCGCCACTGTCAAGAAACATTTTACTGTTTAAAGGCAAAGTTTATTTTTATTGTTTCATTCAAGAGCAATGTTTATAACCTCAAATAAGCCACAAATGACAGCACCAGCGAAGGTGGCGCCATCTGAGATAAGTTTTGCCGTGGTTTGCCTGTAGCTTCTCATTACCCAAAATGTATGAAAAATACTGCGTTAGTTCCCTAATACTCACCCTGTGAAATCATTTACCACTGAATAAAACTCAAAATATGTAGTGATGGTCAAAATATTTTCGGATTTGAATTAAATAAAGAAATTTCGTTAGTGAAGCTACTTCTCAAAATCTCTGAAATATTGGTGCCGTCGTTTGGCTTTAGACCTCAGCAGCCATAAATCGATGCCACAGACTTAAAATATTCAAGGATGGCTGAAATATTTTCTGATTTAACGTCTTCACTGAAATATTGAAGATGTCTTCTAGTATTAGAACTGAACAATCTATAATCACCGTTACTGATTTAAAATATGCAAGGATGGCAGAAATATTTTACGATACAAGTCATGATTCTCTGAAATATAAGAAACATTTTACTGTTTAAAGGCAAAGTTTATTTTTATTGTTTCATTCAAGAGCAATGTTTATAACCTCAAATAAGCCACAAATGACAGCACCAGCGAAGGTGGCGCCATCTGAGATAAGTTTTGCCGTGGTTTGCCTGTGGCTTCTCATTACCCAAAATGTATGAAAAATACTGCGTTAGTTCCCTAATACTCACCCTGTGAAATCATTTACCACTGAATAAAACTCAAAATATGTAGTGATGGTCAAAATATTTTCGGATTTGAATTAAATAAAGAAATTTCGTTAGTGAAGCTACTTCTCAAAATCTCTGAAATATTGGTGCCGTCGTTTGGCTTTAGACCTCAGCAGCCATTAATCGATGCCACAGACTTAAAATATTCAAGGATGGCTGAAATATTTTCTGATTTAACGTCTTCACTGAAATATTGAAGATGTCTTCTAGTATTAGAACTGAACAATCTATAATCACCGTTACTGATTTAAAATATGCAAGGATGGCAGAAATATTTTACGATACAAGTCATGATTCTCTGAAATATAAGAAACATTTTACTGTTTAAAGGCAAAGTTTATTTTTATTGTTTCATTCAAGAGCAATGTTTATAACCTCAAATAAGCCACAAATGACAGCACCAGCGAAGGTGGCGCCATCTGAGATAAGTTTTGCCGTGGTTTGCCTGTGGCTTCTCATTACCCAAAATGTATGAAAAATACTGCGTTAGTTCCCTAATACTCACCCTGTGAAATCATTTACCACTGAATAAAACTCAAAATATGTAGTGATGGTCAAAATATTTTCGGATTTGAATTAAATAAAGAAATTTCGTTAGTGAAGCTACTTCTCAAAATCTCTGAAATATTGGTGCCGTCGTTTGGCTTTAGACCTCAGCAGCCATTAATCGATGCCACAGACTTAAAATATTCAAGGATGGCTGAAATATTTTCTGATTTAACGTCTTCACTGAAATATTGAAGATGTCTTCTAGTATTAGAACTGAACAATCTATAATCACCGTTACTGATTTAAAATATGCAAGGATGGCAGAAATATTTTACGATACAAGTCAAGATTCTCTGAAATATAAATGCTCTCATCTAGTGTTGGACGCAAATCACGCAAAACCTCACCTAATCCTCAAAAAAAAAACTCACCTATGTTTCCAACCAATTAGTTCAAAATATTCAAAAATAGCTATTTATTTTTTGATATAACTTCACTTTGCTGAAATACTGGTGGTGCCACCTAGCGTTTGATCTGAGAAACTCGTATTTTATGCTACTGATTCAAAATATTTAAAGATGGTACCGCACTGTTGTACCGCACTGTTGTACCACACTGTTGCACCGCACTGTTGCACCGCACTGTTGCACCGCAGTGTTGCAACGCAGTGTTGCACCGCATTGTTGCACCGCAGTGGTGGACTGCAATTCAACCAGTATAAAAAAATACTGGTCGAATTGAAGGTACTCTAAGGTAAATGAGAACCTTCCTCCTTATTTGAAGTCGGATAAAAAGGTAAGTAGTATTTGACTTTGACTAAGGTAAGTAGTCCCGCTAGTGTATTGTGCATTTCCCCTTACCAGCACATACCCGAGCCAACCCAACTGGTCAAACAGTAGGTACTTATGTTTTTAACCGACTTCAAAGAAGGAGGAAGGTCCTCAATTCGACTAGTATTTTTTTATACCGGTTGAATTGAGAACCTTGCCCCTGTTTTGAAGTCGGTTAAAAACATAAGTACCTATTGTTTGACTTTCCACATTTAATTTTTTTTTTATTAGAAGATGTTTTTTTGCTTCCATTATTACCAAGCTATTTTTTGTCTGTTAAAATTGAGAACCTTCCTCCTTTTGCAGAAAGCCGCTTCTCGTAAAAACGTGAGAAAATGTGGATGGAACTCTCAAGTCAAATTAACCATCACATTAATTTAAATGATTTTTAATTTTAATTTTATAAAATTATAATGAATCTAAATTATTTTATAATGTCATTTAATTTTTAGTTTTATCTTTCTGACTCTCTCTCTCTGCTTCTCTCCGTCTCTCTCTCTCTCTCTGTCTGTTTGTCTGTCACAAAGAAACACTCCGACTCTAATAGTTATATTACTGAGCATACATAATAATGGATTCGTTAGGGCCTAGTCGTATCCATTTTATTTGTATCTATGTTATTTTTTCGTAGTAGCTTTACCTAGTCTGTGCTCTAAGGTCATTGTTACCACTTGGAAGCCGCATCAAGTGGTCGCGTTCGAGCCATCGATTTTTTATATTATCCTTTGTTTGAAAATACAGTAGGTGTTGATATAATCGCACTCGGAAGATAAAACCAAGGCGAAAAGCAAGCGCGTGCGTCCTTCCCCGTTGAGGCACAGTGCGGTACTGAGGTTAAACGGAGCATGTTTCGCTATTTAGATGCAAAGCGCAACAGAATAAGACTGAATATCGGACTTGCCGTTTGACCGAATAGTTGCTTAGAACTAAAGGACGTAAGTCTCAAATCGAATATAATTTATTATGAGAGTACTAATTAATCTAGGTAAATTTTGTCTTAACACTGGAAAACAAACTATATTTTCCTTCGGTGAGTATTTATTTTAGATATGTAACTGAAGTACTTTCCAAGTAAAATCAAAAAAATTAGCAAAAAGGCACCATTTTCAAAACATTAAAGTATCGAGTAAATATCTTGCTATTATGTTTCTGTCTTAATGGCGGAAAGAAAATGAATTGAAAATTCACATATATCAATTATTACGGTGATCGGATATTTGGTTTAGTTAGAATATCATGGCAAATTAGCATAAAATTTCGGTTGCCCCCTCTTAAGTGACGCGTCTTGACTGGAATACGCCCATTGACGCATCCATCATAATTTTTCTTATTTTGTTAAGTCTTGGGGTATCTTCCTTTTAAGCCTCCTTGGAGGCCTTCTTGACATCAACATCTTAGCTAATTCATTTGTATGATTATTTTAGTTTTTTATAAGTTAGGGCGTTTATTCTTATTTCTTTTTCCACTGTGGGCATTTCCAGGTCCATGTGTAGTCTCATTTGTGACATACCGGGGAGCGTTGGTTATCATTAATAATAATAATAACATATAACTTTATTATACTTACACCGAATAAAAAAAATACATAAGGAGGTAAAAATAATGCAAACCCGGCAGTATAATAGGCGGCCTTATCGCGGCCTTATCATTCGTAGCACTTTTGGCTGAATTCGTTGCAGAATGCTTAGGATGAGGTAATACATTTTTGTTTGTCTCATGCCTATTAATGGACGCCCCCTTACATACTCAGGGGGGTTAGGCAATACCCACTTTCTGTTAGCGTTAACGCCTGCGGAAAAATGAAATCGTATGAAAATGACATTAGCTTGAGATAACATCTCTCAAGCTTATTTCATTGACAATGTCATTTTCATACAATTCCATCTTTCCGCAGGCGTTAACGCCAACAGAAAGTGGGTCTTGTCTAACCCCCCAGTGCAGACAGGCGGACGACAGAAAAGGTAATAATAGATTGTATTGCAGATATACGAAGCCCATATCTCCAACCTGCACGATTGTGTGAAGCGCCGCACGCGCGGAACCCGTATCCCCACCGACAGCGCCGGCCTGCCGGAGTACAGCGCGTATGTTATCCGTTTTAAACTATCACGTATGTTGGCTGTAACGTCAACTGGTCCCACCCACAGACCTATGTCTAAGCATGATCCAAGAAAACAAGTCTAGCGCTCTGGGAGTTGTCCCGCAATGACGTCCCTGTCCAGTTGCCACTTTGTTGCCACACAAGACAGGGGTCTTAGAACTGTCAAACACGCAAAGTAAAAATTGTTAATCTTATTTTTTTTACACCTTGGGTTACATTATTGGAGTTTTAGCAAGGATCCCTATTTATTTTGACAATATAATATAGCCTATGTCACCCGGGGATAGTGTAGATTCCCAACAGTGAAAGAATTTTTCAAATCGATTCAGTAGTTTCGGAGCCTATTCAATGCAAACTAACAATCAAATCTTTCCTCTTTATAATATTAGTATAGATAATTGCATCAAAACCACATTGATTTATTGGATTCTCACAGGTAATATACGGTTATTGGGGAGTTATAATTTCACGCTACTGTTCACACAGAAAATCAGCTGTTACGTGGTGTATAAAAATCCAGTTTTCGATGCTTTTTTCGTCCAAAAATGTGATGGGACCCTTAACTTTTTACTGGGCAAGTGCCTTTAATAACTAAACAAAATACAAGCTAAAACTAACACTACAAATACAGTTAGACTGCCCATAGACCGTTGCAGGTCTAAAGACAATCCAAATGCTCAAGCCCACTACCAGTTGGCAGCGTACCCAACATGCTGGCGGCATTACCACGTTGAATGGCAATGCTAATGCGTTGAGCCAGAAACACGCCACCCTTAACTATAATTATATATTTTTTTTTGCAGACATAATGTGCGCCGTAAAGGAAACCATATTCGTATACGAACAGCGAAACATACTTGTCGGGTGGTAAGTTTTATGATATTTATTTATTACTAGCGGTCCGCCCCAGCTTCGCACGGGTATAGATTATAGCCTATGTCACCCGGGGATAGTGTAGCTTCCCAACAATGAAAGAAATTTTTAAATCGGTTCGTTTTCGGTATTCAATGCAAACAAACAAACAATCAAATCTTTCCTCTTTATAATATTAGTATAGACTAGCGACCACTTAAGTTTTTTTTAAACTTAGTAATAGGCTTGCGTGTGGCCGCCATCTCGCCTGATGTTAAGCGACGATGCGGTCTACGATGGAGCACGCTTGCCCAGAAGAAACCGATTCACTCTCGACTTGAAGACACCTAGATTGTAACTAACGGAAAACACCCTTTCAGGCAGCGCATTCCACAGATTAGCAGTTCGCACAATAAATGTGGAATCAAAGCGCTTCGTACGGGTTTTCGGAATATCAACCATAAAGCGGTGACGATTTTCCGTGCCCGCTCTGGCAGTCCGATAGAAAAATGTGCAGGAGGGAATTAGATCATGCAGATCCGATGCACACTCTCCGAAATGTATCCGATAAAAAACTGATAGACTAACAACGTCGAGTAGAAACTTTTTAGAGTGGGATGGTATAAAAGCACTTGTAATCACTATTTTGGTGTTTCCCAAGTTATGCCGAACGCACTCTGCGTTCGCTAACTAGTCCGGTCAAGCTGTAGAGGCCAAAAGGCCAACAGTAAAAGTCAATCATAAAAAAAAAAAAAAAAAAAAAAAAAAATATTTTGGTGTTTGAATTTAGAATATGTACACCAATATATTCGACCTCCGTCTCAATGCTATACAACCTCCTTTGTTCCAATTTTAATGTGCATTTTAATTAATTTAACCTTCCTTTTTTTTCATAAAATGTAAATTTTCGTTTAAATCTTTCTTTCTCTCGTAGTCATGGTATAAAGTATAGTATGCAACTCTTGAATTAAACGGATTTATATCGAGGGCCGTGAATCACTCGCGTCGTTCAGGATTCTAACACTTAAATTACTCGCTACGCCTGTGATTCAATCATCATAAATCACTCCCTACACTCGTTAGAATCCTTCATTTGCTCGTGATTCATCTATGGCCCTCGCTTCATTGGCGGATCCAGGGGGGGCATGGCCCCCATGCCCCCCCCCCCCCCCCCCCAACCCCTCTCCCCCCGCCAAAACACCTAGCAATTCCATACATTCGACTAAATTTTTCGATTTGATTCCTTCGAACCTTGTCAGAATCTGTCATCGCGTATCAATCACTATCAGTATCATTTCTCGAGTAGAACTTTAACAACTTTTGGCATCGTACACGACTCTTTAACGATGGAAAATTAATAAAGATCTCACTAGCGTCCAAACACAGTAACAACACCTGACAACTACAACATGGACATTTAGTTCCGCTGTTTGCCGTGGGACTTCTTTCATGAAAAGGACTCTACAAGAGTGGTTGGCTGACTACAGTTCTTTTCTTTCAGTGTAACAAGGTTGGTTTTAGTTACGGCTGGTTAAAAGCACACCTCAAGAGAGAGCATCCCGATGAAGACATAAACGTATTGTACGCGGACAAGAAAAAACACCTCTGTGACATCTGCGGCGCTGGATTTAGTGTAAGTGACATATATATTTTTATAATAGGCTTGTGTTCAATTCGGCTGATGTTAAGCGATGATGAAGAAACCTATTCACTTGTGATTTGAAGACCAGATTGTAACTATGTATTGGGGAACACCCATTCAGGCAGCGAATTCCACAGACTAGCAGTTCGCACAATAAAAGTGTAATCAAAGCGCTTCCTACGGGTTTTCATTATATCAACCATCAAGCGGTGTCGATTTTTCGTGCCGGGGGATGTGCAGGAGGTATTCGGTAAAAGACAGATAGACTAGCAACTTTGCGCCGATGCTCAAGACTAAGGAGCTTAGTCTAAACAGGGGCGGATCCAGGATTTAATTTGGGGGGGGGGGGGGGGGCATTCTGGATTTAATTTTGGGGTGGGGGGAGGCATTCTGACAAGTTTCGAAGAGAAATCGATAAATTGAGGTGAAAATATGGAATTGCTAGGTGTTTTGGGGGGGGGGCATGGCCCCCATAGCCCCCCCCCCCTGGATCCGCCAATGAGTCTGAACCAGGGATTCGTTGCTGATGAGCCTCTTAGCACGCTTCGCAATAGACTTTGACTCTGAGGGTAGAAGACAGAGTAACGCCCACGCTTTTAGAAAAACTCAAAGTCGCACAGCGGACATTGGATATCTCTCCAATGCGCCTTCGATGGTGAGCATAAATGCTCAAAACATACACACAATCCGCTACTATACGCTTTCTTTTTACATTTTTATATCGCCTCCTCCTGGCCCAGGGCCTCCCATAATACTTTGGTATTTAAATGATCAGGGAATCTCCATGGGAACTTCTATTACCTCTGTGAAACGCCTATTCCACTTTGATCACCTGGGTTATAAAAGGCGACTCTTTAGTGTCCTTTGATCACTTGGGAATATAATAACCTAGGTGACCATAGGGGACTCCATTCAAGTTATTATTTGGGTATATTTTGATCACCCGCACCTAGGTGACCATAGGGGACTCCATACAAGTTATTATTTGGGTATATTTTGATCACCCGCACCTAGGTGACCATAGGGGACTCCATTCAAGTTATTATTTGGGTATATTTTGATCACCCGCACCTAGGTGACCATAGGGGACTCCATTCAAGTTATTATTTGGGTATATTTTGATCACCCGCACCTAGGTGACCATAGGGGACTCCATTCAAGTTATTATTTGGGTATATTTTGATCACCCGCACCTAGGTGACCATAGGGGACTCCATTCAAGTTATTATTTGGGTATATTTTGATCACCCGCACCTAGGTGACCATAGGGGACTCCATTCAAGTTATTATTTGGGTATATTTTGATCACCCGCACCTAGGTGACCATAGGGGACTCCATTCAAGTTATTATTTGGGTATATTTTGATCACCCGCACCTAGGTGACCATAGGGGACTCCATTCAAGTTATTATTTGGGTATATTTTGATCACCCGTGAATATGAATAAAAAAAAAACATATTAGAAATTACATCATCATCATCACCATCATTATTTCAGCCTATCAAGCGTCGCAAATAATGTTTAATTCTGATACTTTCAGAATGTGTACACACTCCGAAGCCATATGACCAAACACACTGCTCTGCCTGTCCCATGCGACATATGCTTGAAGCGGTTCCGAAGCGCCATTCTGATGCGAGATCACCGCCTGAGGCACTTCCCGTTTGAGATGACCTGCACTCACTGTGGGAAGCAGTTCAAGACGAAGTCCAATCTACATAACCATATGAAGGTGAGTTCTTCGTCTGTTTGGCAACGCCTACAAACAACGCCAACAAAAACAGTACCTATTAACTTTAAATATTCACAATAACAGACAATACGCATCATCATCATCATCATCATTTCAGGCATAGGACGTCCACTGCTGGACATAGGCCTCCCCCATCGATCTCCGGTCCGTGGTCTCCAAAGACAATAGGCATGGTGACTAATATTTTTTCATAACCTTATAAAAAAGCTGATCATAAATAGAGCACATCAACGAAAACAATATTAAAATTAGTTCAAAAATAAATAAGATATAAGCTTTTTAATTTCATGCTAGACAGAGAGCGCACTATACTGAGCCGTGACGTCACGGCTCAGGAGCGCCATACAAATGCTAAGAAAGGGATAGAGCATCCCCTCTCTATCCCCACCTAAAACGCTCATATCTCAGAGATTTATCAGCCGATTTAAATTATTTTTTCAGTATGTGTAATGTATTTACGTATCATCATCATCATCGTCAGCCTGTAAACGTCCACTGCTGAACAAAGGCCTCCCTCGTAGAGAGGGGTGTTGCCATAATCCCCACGCTTGGCAGGCGGCTTGGGGATCGCAGTACGTTCACCGTGTACTAATAGGACGCTGCTGCCCATCCTCCGGTGGTTCTGGTCGCAGTTTTAGGACATACCCGGGTCTAATTTACGGTATTTACGTATATTTTACGTTTGTTTGTTCTATATCTGGTTGTTAATATCTATTTAAGTATGTATTTAAAACGATATATGTATGTATATCAGTCTCTGGCAGCCATATCACAAGCTTTGCTTAGTTTGGGGTCAGATGACCGTGTGTGCAACAATGTCCCGAATATTTATTTATTTATTTATTTATTTATTCATCGCTAAGCCGGTTATTTGTAATAAATTAAACATTAGGACACGTGCGTACAATAATCAATCGCAAACATCATGATCGTTTACAATAATTACCCGGCCTAGCTACAAGGACAACAAAACTGTTTGATATTTGAATTTCCCGCCAAAGGTGAAACGTACCACCTTAAATATGTATATATCATGTTCCAAGAAAACAAGGTCTAACGCTCTGGGAGTTGTCCCGCAATGACGTCACTGTCCAGTTGCCACTTTATTGTAACAAACACAGATACTGGGAAACAACTTTTTAAATAATCTATTAAATAAAATACAAAAAGCATTTCAATTGTCGTTTGGTTTGTCCGCTCAAGCAAGTAAAGCACGAATTGAATATATTAAACACAATTTTATCAAAACCACATTGATTTATTGGATTCCCACAGGTAATATACGGATATTGGGGAGTTATAATTTCACGCTACTGTTAACACAGAAAATCATAGAGAGTCCGCCATTGTTTTGTGTATCGTCATCTCTCTCGAACCTGTTGCAAATTACTTATTCTGCTCTTGCTTATGCACGTGTACGTGTATCCATGACATTGATGACATCATTGCGGGACGCCCACGTGACATTATTTCTCGGAGCGCTATACCTATGTCTGTTAAAATTTTCATGAGCGTGGATTCAATGTCCTTTATTCGTAATATTATACAGTTTACTTTGTCTTGATAGCGTCAAACAAGTCATAGTCACAGTCAGAGTCAAGCTAAGTAAGTCACGGTCAAGTCGAACTCATGCCCCTGTAAAGTGGTGGAGACTTTACAAGAGGCTCCTATGGAGTTTTGGAAACAACACGAAAAGACACGTTTCACCTCGTTATATCACTTGCCCACACTCGAGCACGTTTACGAACACTTAATGAATAATAATTCACCATTTAGTACACATTAACACTCGAAAATACACAAGTTTAAGAAAATAATCCAACGAGCCGACATGTTTTTTCCGCGTTGGCGCCGAAACTCCCGCTATACCTGTATAATTTTTTTAAATAACTCACGCAAGGAAAACAAATAAATTCAAATTAACATTAAAATTGTCTATATTTTAAGTAAATAACATAAAACTGGTCAGAGAATTTGGGTAATCCCCATCAACCGGGCTCGTTTTACAGATTCACACCGGCGAAAGAAACCACAAGTGCACGATCTGTGACAAAGCGTTCCGATACAGCTCAGGACTGAGAGAACACGTACAAGGGGTGCATTACCACATACGGCGCGTCAGGAAACGGGCCTCCGGCTCACGCCCCGGAAAGAGAACTAAGAGAAGGAAAATATCTACTACCACTGAAGAAGAAACGGATTCTGATTTTAGTTAGTTTATATAATACTGAATGAACACAGACGGGGAAGGCATCCACGATTCAGCTTCATACAGGGTTATTGTACATCTCAGTGAGTGTGATAGGTTTTTTTTTTATAATAGACTAGCTGACCTAACAGACGTTGTTCTGTCATAGAACTGTCAAACACGCAAAGTTAAAATTGAAAATCTTATTTTTTTACACCTTGGGTTACATTATTGGAGTTTTAGTAAGGATCCATATTTGTTTTGAAATATAATTTAGCCTATGTCACCCGGGGATAGTGTAGCTTCCCAACAGTGAAAAATTTTTTCAAATCGATTCAGTAGTTTCGGTGCCTATTCAATGCAAACAAACAAACAATCAAACCTTTCCTCATTATAATATTAGTATATGTTTTAAACGTTTATCGGGACTTATCACGTATTATTTAATTTAGGTAATAATATGTACCTTTCGCTCGACGTTTTGACCATGTTACAATGGCCGTGTTATTAAATAATACGTGATTACCTAACAATTACCTAAATTAAATAATACGCGATAAGTCCCGATAAACGTTTAAAACATGTGTTCAAATCGTGAAAGTTTAAAAATTACTAATATTAGTATAGATAAAGCGGTGACGATTTTTTCGTGCGCGCTCTTGCAGTCCGATAGAACAATGGGCAGGAGGGAATTAAATCATGTATTTCAATATAGAATAGATCTACAATTCAGATAGAATAGTTTTTAGGGTTCCGTTGGAAACGCCGAGAGCTCATTCCACAAATTGCAGGTGTGAAGCAAAAGAGACCGCGTAAAACCACATGAATTTTTTTCCACATGTTATTTCAAGTAGGTTAACATTCTGTTTTAAACTATCACGGTTGTTCACAAAATTTTTATGATTATTTACGGGATATTTACCGTGGTAAGGTTGTGGAATGAGAAAAAAAAAAAAACTTAATTTGTCCCGTAAATAATCATATAAATTGAGATTAAAATTGTAAGTTAGTTAGTTAGTTGGGGCCGATTTATGACCTTATAACTTGAGTCTTTATGCTATTTAAAAAAAACGTAATTCGGTCACAAACAAACTTTTTCTTGCTTTCTTTCTAGTTAAAAGTGAAATTATTAAAAAGCCCTATAACAAAATTCGCGTGGTATCATTGTAAATTATTACGAGTGTAAGCCGTTTTGTAATATATTTTTAGGGTTCCGTACCCATAGGGTAAAAACGGGACCCAATTACTAAAACACTGTTTTAAACTATCACGGTTGTTCACTAAATTTATATGTTTATTTATGGGATATTTACCGTGGTAAGGTTGTGGAATGAGCTCCCGATATTTCGGCGCAGTTACATGCACCATGTTCACGGGAAGGCTGAAGACTGCGGGGTGCCCTATTACTGAGCCTACGATGTCTGTCCGTCTGTCCTACCTATTAACGGCTGTATCTGTGAAGCAACTAGATAGCCCGTCGGTCCAGTTGGTAGTGAACCTGCCTTCTGAGCTTGGGGGCGTGGGTTCGATTCCCACCTAGACAAACATTTATGAATCAGAATCAGAAAATTAAGTGAACAATCTTTTTCGTATGACTAGGCTACATGGATATTGATATTTTTTTGTTAATTTCATCTTAGTACCATTGACTGTAAAGAAAAATAATAATAATATGTTGACATTATTCTTATTATAATTTTATTGCTGACATTTAATGTATAATGACGTATCATTGACTTTTTTTTTGTTTTATTGATGTGGACGTATGTTTTATTTTAGCTTAATTTATAAGGCAAAATTGTTATACTTTCTTACACTAATAACACTAGAAATAAGCACTTGTGTAAACTGACTTGCCTCATATGACGAACATGTTATATTGGTTAATAAAGAATCTGAATCTGAATCATTTATTGACAATATTGAAAAACTAACATTAGTTATGTGATGAACATTTGTGTTTGTTCTATATCTGGTTGTTAATATCTATTTAAGTATGTATTTAAAACTATATATGTATGTATATCAGTCTCTGGCAGCCATATCACAAGCTTTGCTTAGTTTGGGGTCAGATGACCGTGTGTGAAAAAACGTCCCGAATATTTAAAAAAAAAACGGGTGCGGCCGGTTTTTGGATGGGTGACCGCCTGGGAGTTGATGGGATGCTGTCTTTTTGCACTATATTTTTTGTTTTTAGTAGCTAACAAGTTATGTAGTGGTACGGAACCCTCAGTGCACGAGGCCACTTGCAGTTGGCCGGTTTTATTTATAAATGCGTCTAAAAATAAGGAAAAAATATTATTATTTATATTATTTTCTCTGGCAGTGTACGTGTAATCAAAGCTTTGTTTATTTATTTAATTATGTAAGGTATTTATGCCTTCAACGGTCTATGGGCAATCAAATTGTTATGCTGGAAACAAACTATCAACCGCGGCTGACAAGTGTGCAGTCTTTTGAGACGTGGCTTCGGCTGACAAAAACACCCGGCGCGCCAGATTTCCGAAACGTCCGAACGCTCAAGGTCAGCCCAAGGTTACGTCCACGATTTACGTCCGATAGTTTGCACAGCTCAGTGTACGTTCATTATCTAGATACCATTATGTCGCGTCCGTCAGCCGCGTCCGATAATTTGTTTCCAGCTTTAGGTTTGTTGGTTTGTATATTTTAAATAAATGATAACTACGTATTAAGTGGTTGTTTTAATTGATATCCGGGGCCATACGCCTAGCTGAATCTAATTTAGGTGAGGATAAATTTTGCGCGACTGCAAACCGTGTCTGGGCGCGTTAAGGTTCAAGTTCGCGTGATTTTCCGAATGCGCTGTTGTAACGGTAGTTTGAGACGGCGTAAGGCCCTAGATACGAGAAGCGTCGACTTCTGTCGCCCGTCATATTCAATCTGGGGCCCAAGTCTGCTAATTTATGAATGTTTCAATGGAGTGTCGATAGAGTGTCGTTGGAATAGTTTTACACATTTGGTATTCTGCTAGTTATTTAAGACCAGTGGATTTCCAATGACCTTCCATCGAACTGCCATTGTAATATTTGGTATTCTGTTCTTCAGTGGCGTATCAGTGTAAGTTCAATAGTTGAACATTTGGTATTCTGCTCGTTATTTGACGTTTGTTTCAATGGCCTTCCAATGGACTTTTTGACATCGAACTACGATTGAGTTGCTATTGGACAGACACACCTTTTTTTGTGAAAGTGCAAGGGGACAAGTGTTTATTAAGGGCTTTAAATAAACACAGGAGCCCTAAAAAGTAAAAGAAAGTTGATTTACAAAATGAGGCCTGCAGTACCAACATTACGTTGGCGTATTTTATCATTAGCCAACGTCAGTGACCGCCGACGCCAACTGCTGCTCCAGCGCCGGAAATCCCGCGCTTTATTAAGGCTTACTATAGATCCTTTTCGGGATCTACCTGAGGTTCTACGCGACTGGATCTTACCAGACACTAGTTGGCCAGAGTGTGTTTCACAACGTCTTACAGACCACAGTTACGAGGGTTGTGAGACAAGACACAGAAGCGTTGAACCACCCCTCTGTCTACAAAAAATATGTCGTATGGCCAATGCAGCGTCAAGAAAGGTATCAAATTAAGGCAAGGTGAGTACCTACATAGGATTACTTATTGCTATGGTAACTACTATATTTGTATGTACTTGAGGTATGCTTTTAATTCGAATTTATTTTTGCTTGGTAAGTACATACATCGCGATTCGCGAAAGGAGAAACGCCAGGATTCTTGGCTTACTGTATTCCATCTTAAATGATCCTAAATTACCTTCCTATCTTAAAGACTCCCTTACCTACTTCTCGGACGTTCGTATCAATCCCTCTAGAGCTAGTAGTACCTTGCTTCTCAAAACCCCTAGTCACAGCACTTCGTTTGTAGGTGACTCTTTCAGAGTTGTAGCAGTGCGACTGTGGAATGAGATCCCTCTAATTATTCGGCAAGCGCCATCAAAAGCGGTTTTCAAGCGAATTTTACGTGAACATTATTTAAAAGCTCATCTATCATCTTAAATCACTCACTTATATATATATATATATATATATATATATATATGTATATTTATTATAATTTTTATTTATATGTCTAATATTAATTATAATTTATGTAGTAATATAATAGTATAATTTTGTATTTATAAATAATTTAAGTTAGATTTATATTTATTGTAATTTGTTGTTTTGTATATTATCTTGTAAAACTTTGGTATTTCTATTTATTTCTGTTTGTCTTTTATAAGGTGTTTTTGATGCACGCCTGCCTACCATTTGTTCCAACCTGGTGGATGACTGGTAGAAAATGCTTAGCATTAAGTCCTCCAATTGTACATATCTACTTAATTTGTAAGTGTGCAATAAAGTATTAAATAAAAATAATACATATTCAAATAAAAAATTAAACTAAAATATTGTATTGTGTGATGTCTTTATTGTTATGTATCTACAGCTCACAATCAGTCACTAATAATTCAACTTAATAGTAAAAACATTTTTTTAAACAAGCATTTATGGGGGCAACTCGATGGTGTTATCTTGTTGCGTTCATTAGTTCCTACCTTCCGACTCCATCATCAGAAAAGCTCCATTGTACTATTATAATGCATTGTCATCCAAGTTACATACGCACATTTACATTGGAGATGCGGCGATTATACAATAAGCATAATATAAATTACTATTGAAAATAGCTTTTATTTAAAACAGTTTTATTTAATTTCATGATAGATTCAAGTCCATAGTCATTTTATTCTTTAATAATAATTATCAGCTACCTACAGAGATACTGAAGATCTTGTAAAGCTTCAAACTTAGTTCACTTTACTCATCCCACCCTCACATACCTACACATCCCTGCTCCATCTAATTAATTTCTGTTCTAATTAATTTCTATTTCACGGTCAATAAGAGACTGGCCTAGCCGAGTTTGGGGCCCACTGTTAAGTCAATTATAACCTATATTAGACTATGTATAACCAAAGATTATATACTAGAGAAGATCGATGATAGCAGTACTTTGTACCGTACCCCGGAAATTTGCCAAAATACCTGTTGAAACTTAGAGGGCGCCACAATTTGTCCGGGCAATAGGTTGTCTCGAACTTACGTGAGATGGCGTACGAAAGGGTTCAAAAAATTACGGTAGCGCAACATTTCAAGAGAAGCGCACCAGATACCAGTAGATGGCGCTTTTCTTCGCGCTCACAGAATGCATCACAGAATAGGACGTAGTAGTCGGGTCAGTTTCGTTTCACAATGCGACGTTGCCAGTTCGTGCTGAGAGTTAGGCCCGCGCTGTGCGACGTTGCCAGCGCTGTATCGACTTGATTTTATGCATGGGTTATAGTTCTCAACCGGAGAGTGACATAGGCTACTAGTAAAATTCTAGATAAATTAGGTAGGTATTTACCAACTGAACGCGCACAAATCCACTCTCCATTACAGGTACCTACCTACTGTATCGTCAAAATTTTACGTAATTTTATTCTAGTAAATAAATAAAGCACACAACTACTACCTACTATGAAGTCGGTACACTACTAGACTACCTATCTACTCATGAATACCATGAATAAAAACCTTAAAAATTACAAAACATCCACACTATTCAAAAAATACCTATAGGTAGCCTACCTACATTATTACCTAGAACTAGGTATTAAATAGGTACCAGGGGCCTTACCATAAGCGTTACACAAAATAACAATGCTGCGTGAACATAGCGTTCCGAGCGCAAAACATTTTTATTTTTGACCATACCATAGCCGTCAAAACGTTTCCGCTTTATTATGAAAGCACGAGACGACGCTCTACGTTAATACAGAGTTCTCACTCACACACCCGATCATAGTTCGTTAGATTCCGTTCATTATTCCGTAATACAAAAGTTTTAAATTAAACCCGTACCATAGTTGGTTTTAACAACGCGAATAACATTATTTTTGCGTCCATGAGGCTCCATTCTAGCGATAATAAAAAAGTTAGTCAGGACCAACTTTTTTACTATCGCATTGAAATTAAAACTGCTTCATGCCTCCCGAAGGCCTCTGACAAATACTTAAATCATAAACCAAGTTTATAAAGACTAAGCGGTCGATCCAAATGTCAGTTTTAGGCCGCTGGGAGGCCTCCGACAAATACGTGTCATTCACTAAAATATATGTAGTAAGCAAGATAATTGTAGAACAACTTTAGTTTAATCATTTAATGGATAGATGAACTAACAACACCATTATAATGAAACTGTATTGGCGAAGTTCACACGTGTTCGTTGACAGTTGACAGTCTTTTGTCGACTGCCAACGAACACAGTATATAAGTGGCGGTTGCATTGCAATCACTCTCTTTCTTTGCTCGAACCTCGAAGCGATAACAAGTGTAAACGAATTGTGTGTAAAACAGTTTAAAAGGTGATTTCTTGGCTGAAAAGCTAACAAATCAGAATCGGGATTAATAAGTTACAGATGTCTTCTTATTTTCCCATGTCCACAGAGTGTAATTTGTCTTTTGTTAAGTGGTTCAAAACCTGTTTGCTAGTCATGTTTTTTTTAGAGCCCTAATTAATAGTTATTTTACAAAGTGGCTGTTTTATTCCTTGCGTTTTCTTGATTATAATTTATTTACTAATGATTAATTTAATACTAATTACTAAATAACTGTGCTCATGTTAAAAGTTCTTCAGATTATATATCCGATTAGTGTACTTATTGTTATATATGCAAATTTCTGCCGCCGATTCTGCGGCTGAGCCTGCTGTCGAGCCTGCCGCTGAGCCTGCTGTCGAGTCTGCGGCTGAGCCTGCTCTCGAGCCTGCGGCTGAGCCTGCGGCTGAGCCTGCGGCTGAGCCTGCGGCTGAGCCTGCTGTCGAGCCTGCCGTTGAGCCTGCTGTCGAGCCTGCGGCTGAGCCTGCTGTCGAGCCTGCGGTCGAGTCTGCGGTGAAGCATACAGTGGAGCCTGCAGTGGAGCCTGCCGCGAAGTCTGCGGCTGAGCCTGCTGTCGAGCCTGCGGCTGAGCCTGCCGTCGAGCCTGCGGCTGAGCCTGCTGTCGAGCCTGCCGTCGAGCCTGCTGTCGAGCCTGCGGCTGAGCCTGCTGTCGAGCCTGCGGTCGAGTCTGCAGCGGAGCATACAGCGGAGCCTGCAGTGGAGCCTGCCGCGGAGTCTGCGGCTGAGCCTGCTGTCGAGCCTGCGGCTGAGCCTGCCGTCGAGCCTGCGGCTGAGCCTGCTGTCGAGTCTGCCGTCGAGCCTGCGGCTGAGCCTGCTGTCGAGCCTGCGGTCGAGTCTGCGGCGGAGCATACAGCGGAGCCTGCAGTGGAGCCTGCCGCGGAGTCTGCGGCTGAGCCTGCTGTCGAGCCTGCGGCTGAGCCTGCGGCTGAGCCTGCCGTCGAACCTGCCAGCTGAGCCTGCAGCGGAGCCTCCAGTACGCAGTTACGTAAGAGACATTGTACGCAGTTGCGTAAGATCCGGTGTACGTAGTCGCGTAAGAGCCGATGTACGCAGTTGCGTAAGAGACATTGTACGCAGTTGCGTAAGATCCGGTGTACGTAGTTGCGTAAGAGCCGATGTACGCAGTTGCGTAAGAGACATTGTACGCAGTTGCGTAAGATCCGGTGTACGTAGTCGCGTAAGAGCCGATGTACGCAGTTGCGTAAGAGACATTGTACGCAGTTGCGTAAGATCCGGTGTACGTAGTCGCGTAAGAGCCGATGTACGCAGTTGCGTAAGAGACAGTGTACGCAGTTGCGTACTGACTTAACTAAACCAGATTCGGTTTTAGTCTGATATGATGTGCTTTTCAGTATGCAGTTGCATTCTGATATTATGTAACATAAAACGATAGTATAAGACTTCAAAATAAGATTGTAAAGTACACATTTAATTAACACGTATAACGTCTATTATCATATAATACATGACACGTATACACGAGGACGTGTAATTGAGTCGGATGGCCGAATGTAGAACAACTTTAGTTTAATCATTTAATGGATAGATGAACTAACAACACCATTATAATGAAACTGTATTGGCGAAGTTCACACGTGTTCGTTGACAGTTGACAGTCTTTTGTCGACTGCCAACGAACACAGTATATAAGTGGCGGTTGCATTGCAATCACTCTCTTTCTTTGCTCGAACCTCGAAGCGATAACAAGTGTAAACGAATTGTGTGTAAAACAGTTTAAAAGGTGATTTCTTGGCTGAAAAGCTAACATAATACAGGCTGAATTGGCAACCCTAGCGTCAGAATCATTAGGCCTCCCGAAGGCCTCCGCCAAAAATCTGTTTTAGTCACCAAAATATGTAGGAGCATTAAACAACTGGCTGTATTGGTAACCTTAGTGTTAGGACTTTAGGCCACTCGAAGGCCTCCGACGAATATGTAGTTATATCGCTAGAATATGTAGTAGATAAGATAGTAAAGGCTGAATTATCAATCATAGTGTGAGAACTATTAGGCCTCCTGAAGGCCTCCAACAAATGTGTGTTCCAGTCACCAAAATATGTAGGAGGCATGAAAATATTGGTTGTATTATCCAACCCCAGTGTCAGAATCTTAGGCCACCGAAAGGACTCCGATGAATAAATAGATATATCACTAGAATAATATTGTAGTAGGCACACAATAGTACAGGCTGAGTTGCCAACCCTAGTGTTAGAGCTTCTAGGCCTCCGACAATCAAACGTGACACTTTATCGAACTTGACCGTGACTTTTTTACTTGACTCTGACTTAATTGACGATATTTAATAGAACTTGATATAATTTCAATACTCAACACAGGCAAACGCACTAGACGTGCAACGCCAAAATTTTCTCACTGGGAAATTATTCTGAAAAATATTCAAAACACAGTGCGATAAAATAATTAAGTACGTATACTCACCTATAGATGCCTATAGCTACTTCTACGCGTTCAGACAAGTCCAAGAAACTAGAAACGGCAACACAAATCTATAGCGCTGTCTTGCTCTACTAAGCCGTTACCGTTCTTTTTACTTACATTCATTTACGATAATATAATCATAATACATTTTTTGATTATGGTACGTAAGATAAAACAAAACGGACAACGCTACATTATCGTTTTACTAAAGTTTCGAATCGCGTTCCGATACACGCAGTCATTATGAAAAATCAAATAAATAAATTTCATTTTTAAATTATTATTTATCGATACGCTATATTAATTAATAAAACAATCACTTTTAAGTGCTAAAGGGTATTATTGATATATTATTATTTAATAGTGACGTTTTACCTAAAAATAAAACGTATATTAAATACTTACCTTATTTGAAAACCTAATTACTAAAATATGAGATAAGCGACTTCCGTTTCTGTTCTGTTCAAGCGAGTGCTTTCCTCCGTCCGATACCTGCGCACATGCGCGCTCCCACCGCGTGGTCTGACGTCATATCCTACCGCCACTAAGGCAGTCGAATTGGTTCGATTTGTCTTCATTAGGCTCATGTTTTGCCACCAGGCAGAAATTAAAAGTATTAGGTTTTCAAATAAGGTAAGTATTTAATATACGTTTTATTTTTAGGTAAAACGTCACTATTAAATAGCTTGACCGTTATTTGAAAACCTAATTACTAAAATATGAGACGTGTTTGTTATCGCCTGGTGGCGGTAGATTGTTATCATACAACGCAGACTACTAAGGAGATATTACATCATACAGTAGTAGGGTTTGGACGCTAATGTGAATGTATGTGTTTTCTAACTATAGTTATACTGATAGTAAGTATGCCTAGTTTTATTTATAATCCCTCTGTTATCTTTTTGTTTTGTACTTTCCAGGAGGTAAGTATATAATAATTTTACTCTATAACAATAATTATCCAAGAACTGTAAGACAAGCTATCTTAGCTTGAAGGTAAAAATTAAATTAAATGACCAATGCCAGACAGGACAGGTTTGTTTCATTTCCCAAAATCAGACAAACACCTTAATCTTATTATATTATAATTGGTACTAAATCAGATAATACACAAGTTAACCATTTGTGTAAAGTAAGTAGGTGGTTACATAGAAATCAATCTAATTTAAGTACAAGAAGCCGATGAAGAGCTCATTCAAAAATCACATCATAGATATGCCTATTCAAAATTAAACAATTAGTATTAAGTTCAATTGACCTTAAATGCGAGTACAAAGATGCACTCAATCAGTGATTGGAACGAATAGGTCTCGTTTAAGAAGGCTGTTGTTAGGAAGTTTTGTGTTCACCTCCTTACAGTAATACCGTTTGAATGTTTTGGCGGAGCGCCAATTTCCTTTAGCCAGGATATCATCGACTGGACAGTTCTCCATCCAACTTTTCGATGCCACTGCCGAGCGGAAACTTCCTGGAGTAGCTTGTATTCCAACATCTTGTAACAGCCTCTTGATCCAGCCCGCTATAATTGTGCGTGTAGCTGCTTTTGGCTTATTACAAATAGATAAGAATAAACTATCACTTTTAGCGCAATCGCGTCTTGCTTTTGACAGATTTATAAGATGTTTCACCCAGTGTACCGGGTCTAAAGTTTGGATTTCTTTATTTTGATTCAGCCTCCAGCCAGATTGTTGACGTTGTGGTGTGTCGGTCTTGGAACCGTATTTTGGCCAAAAAATTACATGATCTTCAGAAATTATACATGAAGATGAATTTATGCTCAGGAGTGTCAAATCGTGCACACGTCTCCCTGATAGTAAGAGCAATAAAACAGCGGTCATCTGAGAAGTTTCGAAAAAACTATCTGTGTTAGGATCCACGGTAAGGAAGTGATCGAAGAGTAAGTCTACATCCCAAACGGGGGCTATTGTCTTCACCTTTGGTTTAGATATGGAAATAGCTTTAATAACTTGTTTAACAAGAAAGTTGCTACTTAAGTTGTTACTATGGCTTGGATCACAGAAAGTCGAGACTACTGATTTATGAACTAGAATCGTAGCCAATGATAGGCCTTCTTTTTGATGTAGATCGCTTAAAAATCTTGCCAAGTCTGAACCTGATGGTCTGTGCGGATCAATGATTGCTAGTTTAGCCCAAGAGACCCAGCGCTTCCAGGCTGGTTTGTACGTTTTCACTGTAGAAGGTCGCCAACTATTGATTATAAGAGATTTTTGTTCTTGCGACCAGTCGGTCAAGTACTCATTCCACCCGCACATCTCCATGTCTCGAGAGTCATTTGAGACGCCTGAGAGGGTGGTAATCCTGTTGTCAAGTCCACTAGGACCTGGTGCGGTTTCTTTATCGTGAATGGAGGTGACAGAGCTCGGTTCTTCAGATCTGGCCTCCAATAGACCTTTTCCCACCGTGGGACTATTATTAGATATACGCCTCGAGCCATGTTCAGGTGATGCAGTACTCGGGGTATCATATATGGCGGTGGAAAGACCCACGCTAGGTCGAAATTCCAATGGTTCGCTAGTGCATCGTACATACATGCTTGTCGGTCGTTCCTGTCGAGCGTGCAGTACGTTGGTACCACATGGGCTTGGTTTGAAGCGAAAAGATCTATTGTCGGAGTGCCCCACTTCTCGAACACAATGTTGGTGATTGTGGGCAAGAGGTGCCATTCTGGAAGACGTCTGTTCCGTGACAAGTGGTCCGCTTCGCAGTTGTACGTCCCTGGTATGTGATATATTGACATATGAATGTTGTGGCTGTCGAGAATCTGAAATATTTCTATTGTCAGGTTCATGAGGGCCATGGACTTTGTCCCCCCTTCGTTCCGTAAGTAAGAGACAACTGTTTTGTTGTCGCACTGGATCAACAATGCTTTTGAGCTCAGGAGCTGATAGTGTTCTTGTAAGACAAACAATATCGCCAGCATTTCTTTCTGATTGCAGTGTAAGTCTTTCTGGTGTTCTAGCCAAGACCCTGATAGGGTCTTGTCGTCTAGTTTGGCTCCCCAACCGAGATCGCAGGCGTCTGTTGTAAGGTAGTGCGTTGGAAGTGGCATGTGTATTGGAGACCTGTCCTTGCAATGTTCTATCCACCACAATAGCTCGTGAATGACGTGTGCATTCAGAAAGAATGGAGGCTTGGCTGATAGTGCAAAGTTGGCAAGTCTCTGCAGGTAACGATAATGTAATCGGCCCCTTGGTACGGCAAAACTCGCAAAATTGAGAGTGCCGATGATAGTCTGAAGTTTTTTCAGCGATGTTTCTTTTTCCGCAATCATGCTTGATGCAAGGAATTGTATTTTTACTACCAACCTTAGGGGAAGATATTTTACGTTTCTCCATGGGTCCCATACAACTCCGAGGAACTCGAGGGACTTCTGTGGCTTGAACACCGACTTCTCCATGTTTAATTGCCATCCCAGTTCCTTCAGCGTCGTCGTAGCAAATGTGACATGCTCTTCGAGCTTCTCCCGATTTTGATGTACTAGGTAGAAATCGTCTAGGTACACTAGTAGGCGAACGCCGTGTTCCCGGAAGTAACGAGCGATCCAATTCGTTATCGAAGCGAACGTCTTTGGAGCAGAGTTCAGTCCGAAGGGTAAGCATGTCATCTCGTATAGTCGTGGATATGCTTTGTTTTCTAGCCTGTATTGAATTCGCAGAAAGCGTCTGTGGCATTTTGCCATAGGCACGTGAAAGTAGGCTTGGTGAATATCGATTTTTGCAGCCCAGTCGTTCTTTTGGATAAAATCGGGTACTCTGTGAATGTTTATGAGTCTGAATTTGTCGGTACCCACATAAAAGTTTAGGTTTTTGAGGTTGAAAATCGGCCTCATTGAGCCGTCGGTCTTGGGTCGAAGGAACATTGGCGATACAAAACTCGGCGAGGCTTGGACTTCCTTGAGTACACCTTGTGCAATCATTTTTAAGATGGCTTTTGTCATATTCTCGGAATGAGGTGTTACCCTGTGTTTCGCATCCGGTACGCGTGGAGGAGGTTTTTCGATAAAAGGAATGCGGTATCCTTTTATGAGTTTCTGTATGTAAGGTGGGGCTTTTAACTTCCTCCAGTTGTGCCGATACTTGTGGAGTTGACCCGCATTGAACTTGATTTTGTTTGGATAGTCAGAATTTACGATTGTTTGTGTATCTCCTTTCCCGGTGGGAAGAGGGGGGCGACTTGTCACGGCCTTGGTTTTTTGTTTCACGTTTGTGGAGATTCTTTTTAAGGTACCCACGAAAGGAATTATGTTTTTTGTTTGCACGTTGCTTTTGGTGTGTGTATGTAGGCCCATTCGTGGTTTTATTATGTTGAGGGTAATCAGAGGACTGGTTTCGTTGAATGGGTCGTGAGCGGTCCTTGTCTTTGTTCCAGAATACATTCCGGACACCTCCTGCTTTGTCTAATACAGCTGTAAATTTTTCGTGCTCAAACAAGTGGGAGCAGCTTGGAGCAATTTTTCGTAGACTGTTTTTGTACAAAGGATCTTTTACGGCTGATAGTATTGTTTCTCTGCGATGTTGCACTAATTCAGCTCTATGACCGCATACAATTTGTAAGGCATCATTAAATATCTTAATGTACTCGCCATTACCAATTGAATCGTTTAGTTCTCGATTCACGTCTTCGTAGTTCAGTACATTTCCTTGTCGAACCTTGGAGAGGAAAGTATTGAGGTCACTCTGAAGCGCGTTGCGCTGTTTTAGCAGAGTACATGTTAGACTTGCGAAGGCTTTCTCCATATTGACATTTGTCTTCGAGTTGTCGTATCTTTTAACCTCTTCATTGGTTTCGAGATTGGTGAAACCAGGACTTTGCAAGTATAGTTTTTGAACATCGGAATAACGAACATCATTCCATTCGGCACTGTCAAATCTCTGTAAATCTTTCAAATTTTCAAGCAATTTAGGGCATGCGGGAGCAACGGCAGGCTCTTTAGTTTTAGTACTTAAAGAGAAGGTGAACTCAGGTTCGGCTGTTGGTTCTTGTAAGAGTGATGTGCCAGCATGATCATGTGGGTAACTTGACCAATTATCACTCGCATCAAGGCTGATGCAATCACCGTTCTCTAGATAATTACGATTGCCTGTGCTTTCTTGGTCAATTTGCTTCCTTAGATTGCTTATTTCTGTAAATAGTTTATCAAACTTACTGTTCTCGCGGCGGCGGCGGTGGTGGCGCTTGCGCTTATTAGTCCTGGAACGCTTTTTCCCTTTTTCTTCCGAAGAAGAGCTAGATGTTGAAGACGAACTGCTCGAGTCGGATGAGCTAGACCTCGATCGAGAGACTGCTTTTCTTTTCCTTCCCTCCGAAATCTGTGCAGCGCATCCTTCTTCAGTCCTCGATGCGGACGGGTTGTCATCCATTTTACACAATTTCGTCTAGAAAAAATGGAATCTGAAAGCTACAAAAATGTTTTAAAAATAAAACCGAACGGTAACACCGTTTAAATTATTATACGTACCACCTCACTTGAAGTATAACGTATACCTATGTATATTATAAAGATGGTCGTCTTTATCGCTTGTTAGCAGTGCTGGTGAAACTATTCAGAAGAACGAGCGACTTCACCAGTCGAGAAACAGGACGCTAATGAAGACAAATCGAACCAATTCGACTGCCTTAGTGGCGGTAGGATATGACGTCAGACCACGCGGTGGGAGCGCGCATGCGCGCAGGTATCGGACGGAGGAAAGCACTCGCTTGAACAGAACAGAAACGGAAGTCGCTTATCTCATATTTTAGTAATTAGGTTTTCAAATAACGGTCAAGCTATTTAATAAGTGTTCGTGGACATGCTTGAGTCTGAGAAAGTGATATTAGGCGCTAAAACGTGTATTTTCGTGTTGTTTCTAAAGCTCCTAGAAGCCTCTTGTAAAATCTCCACCACTTTACTAGGGCATGACTTTGACTTGACCGTGACTTACTTTGCTTGACTCTGACTGATTTGTTTGACTACATATAATGTTTAGCAAACTTGATATCAATATAATTACTTGACACTGCCAAATGCACAAGAGTGCGACGCGAAAATCATCATGGAGGAAAAAAAACTGTCTACATTGTCTTCGTCACAGGTCTTCGTAAATTATTAAACATCTAAGAGTTCTGAATCACACCATTAGTGCCGATGCAAAAAAAGAATCCGTGCCATCTTGATTCTCGTAACACTGAAGATGTAAATAGGAACATTGACATGAATATGTCATTGACATAAATATTTTTGATTTCCTTTTTTTTTTTTCATTTTACGACGTGCAGTGCATTTCAGAATGCACGAGGTGAAACATGTATTTTCGTGTTGTTTCCAAAACATGTTTCACCTCGTTATATCACTTACCCACACTCGAGCATGTTTACGAGCACTTAATAAATAAAAATTCACCAATTACTACACATTAACACTCGAAAATACACAAGTATAGGAAAATAATTCAACGAGCCGACATGTTTTTTTTCCACGTTAGCGCCAAAACTCCCAAGCAATCTGACGGCAATGCAGTGATGCCAAGCTAGATTTTCATTTTACCCCAACGCCTGATTAATTTTACCCTTAAATCATTACTATTTATATAAAAATACCCTAAGGCTAAAGTTTTAGTTTTAGATAATTAATACAACAAGTTCTTTTATATTTAATGGTTAAATTTTTATCGAACGTGCGTTCTGATTTACACACGCCATTATGGTACAATACTAATATACTATATATGTACAATACTAGTACAATACCCCAATACAATACTACTAATATATCTGTAGCCATAATTAATCAGTTTTCAAGGTTACAAGAATTGTTGTTTGTAACAAAAAAAAATACCCTCAAGATTATAAAGTCCCTAAACAATTCTAGACCCTAAAAATTACTCTGCGACATAATGTTTACTCTAAATCTAGGGTAAAATACCCTAAATTGGCATCACTGCGGCAATGAACCAAGCAATGATATAAAGTGCCGTGATTCAAAATAAAGACATGGTCCAAAATCCTTTGTCCAAACCCAGAGCGCATTGCATGGTAAAATCTATTGGCATTCTTTATTTAGTTCCGAGTAATATCGCTAGATGGCGCCATAGGAAAAATTAGATCGCGCAAGTGTTTCGTTCGCGGCAATGTAAGGCCATGTCAATGTTTGTAAATAAAATACTTTTCTTTCTACGGTATACAGTGTGTTGTTATTTGTGAACCTACCTACGAGTAACACCCTTTGTAGCAAGACCAAAACCAAAAAAAAAAAAAAAACAAGCAATGACCACAGATCATTAAAATTCATAAATATGAGTGAACGAAATAGAATGACGTCATCAAAACTTCCTAGCCGTTGTAATAACATAATGATAATGTATTTTAAAGTCTATGGTACGAAATTAGAAAGTATTATCAAAATAACATTACTTATACACCTTATGGTAGGCCCCCAGATTTCCGAATCCATACAATCATCCGACCTTGATCGTGAACTGGGAAGCGAAGGCAGTTAGTTACCTACTATGTCCCGACTAGTTTTGGTAAACACATTTTGTGTATGACATTTTGAATATAGAATATAGGTATAGGTACTTTAGGTACATAGGCGACTAGCAGAGGTCGATGTTTGAGTGTAGATAGTCATAAAATCAAAGGAAGCAGTTATTAGAGTCCAGGGGCCTTACCATAAGCGTTACACAAAATAACAATGCTGCGTGAACATAGCGTTCCGAGCGCAAAACATTTTTACTTTTGACCATACCATAGCCGTCAAAACGTTTCCGCTTTATTATGAAAGCACGAGACGACGCTCTACGTTAATACAGAGTTCTCACTCACACACCCGATCATAGTTCGTTAGATTCCGTTCATTATTCCGTAATACAAAAGTTTTAAATTAAACCCGTACCATAGTTGGTATTAACAACGCGAATAACATTATTTTTGCGTCTATGAGGCTCCATTCTAGCGATAATAAAAAAGTTAGTCAGGACCAACTTTTTTACTATCGCATTGAAATTAAAACTGCTTTATGCCTACCGAAGGCCTCTGACAAATACTTAAATCATAAACCAAGTTTATAAAGACTAAGCGGTAGACCCAAATGTCAGTTTTAGGCCGCTGGGAGGCCTCCGACAAATACGTGTCATTCACTAAAATATATGTTGTAAGCAAGATAATATAGGCTGAATTGGCAACCCTAGCGTCAGAATCATTAGGCCTCCCGAAGGCCTCCGCCAAAAATCTGTTTTAGTCACCAAAATATGTAGGAGCATTAAACAACTGGCTGTATTGGTAACCTTAGTGTTAGGACTTTAGGCCACTCGAAGGCCTCCGACGAATATGTAGTTATATCGCTAGTATATATAGTAGATAACATAGTAAAAGCTGAATTATCAATCCTAGTGTGAGAACTATTAGGCCTCCTGAAGGCCTCCAACAAATGTGTGTTCCAGTCACCAAAATATGTACGAGGCATGAAAATATTGGTTGTATTATCCAACCCTAGTGTCAGAATCTTAGGCTACCGGAAGGACTCCGATGAATAAATAGATATAATATCACTAGAATAATATTGTAGTAGGCACACAATAGTACAGGCTGAGTTGCCAACCCTAGTGTTAGAGCTTCTAGGCCTCCGACAATCAAACGTGACACTTTCTCGAACTTGACCGTGACTTTTTTACTTGACTCTGACTTAATTGACGATATTTAATAGAACTTGATATAATTTCAATACTCAACACAGGCAAACGCACTAGACGTGCAACGCCAAAATTTTCTCACTGGGAAATTATTCTGAAAAATATTCAAAACACAGTGCCATAAAATAATTAAGTACGTATACTCACCTATTTATAGCTACTTCTACGCGTTCAGACAAGTCCAAGAAAGTAGAAACGGCAACACAAATCTATAGCGCTGTCTTGCTCTACTAAGCTGTTACCGTTCTTTTTACTTACATTCATTTACAATAATATAATCATAATACATTTTTTGATTATGGTACGTAAGATAAAACAAAACGGACAACGCTACATTATCGTTTTACTAAAGTTTCGAATCGCGTTCCGATACACGCAGTCATTATGAAAAATCAAATAAATAAATTTCATTTTTAAATTATTATTTATAGATACGCTATATTAAGTAATAAAACAATCACTTTTAAGTGCTAAAGGGTATTGTTGATATATTATTATTTAATAAGTGTTCGTGGACGTGCTTAAGTCTGAGAAAGTGATATTAGGCGCTAAAACGTGTATTTTCGTGTTGTTTCTAAAGCTCCATAAAAGCCTCTTGTAAAGTCTCCACCACTTTACTAGGGCATGACTTTGACTTGACCGTGACTTACTTTGCTTGACTCTGATTGATTTGTTTGACTACATTTAATGTTTATCAAACTTAATATCAATCATAATTACTTGACACTGGCAAATGCACAAGAGTGCGACGCCAAAATCATCACGGAGGAAAAAAAACTGTCTACATTGTGTTCGTAAATTAAACATCTAAGCGTTCTGAATCACAGCATTGGTGCCGATGCGACAAAAGATTCCGTGCCGTCTTGAGTATCGTAACACTGAAGATGTAAATAGGAACATGCTCTTTGTTGTCACTGTCATTGAGGAGTTTTGGCGCCAACGGTGAAAAAACATGTACGATTGTGCTATTATTTTCCTAAACTTGTGTATTTTCGAGTGTTAATGTGTATTAAATGGTGAATTATTATTCATTAAGTGCTCGTAAACGTGCTCGAGTGTGGGGAAGTGATATAACGAGGTGAAACGTGTCTTTTCGTGTTGTTTCCAAAACTCCATAGGAGCCATGTCAATTTCCTTTACTCGTAATATTAAACAGTTTACTTTGTCTTAATAGCGTCAAACAAGTCATAGTCACAGTCAGAGTCAAGCTAAGTAAGTTACGGTCAAGTCAAACTCATGTCCCTGTAAAGTGGTGGAGACTTTACAAGAGGCTCCTATGGAGTTTTAGAAACAACACGAAAAGACACTTTTTGTCGTGACGGCTGCGCTTGCCACGATATTTTCAGTGCAGGCAACACCAAACATCATCCTCCTGCAATAAATAGTCCAATCAACGCGTCTTGTCCAAACGACCGATTACAAGGCCCGCAGAGGACGCTTCTGTGAAGGTGATGAGAACCCCCGCTTGCGGAGCTCCGCCATCTTCCTTTCTACTTTCAACGGCGTTCAAGGAGGACGACATCTCACGAAATATCGGAGCTAAGTATCACAGACTCTTTATTACCTTGCTTGCACTCACGCTTTGACGAATAACTGATGAATAACTATTAATATATGTTCTTTATGTGGATTACTTATACATATAGGAGACTTCATATTGTGCACAATCTGAAGGGTTAGGATTCGTACGGGAAAGGGGTTGCTCACGAAGCATCGTGATTGTCTACTGCCAAATGTATGGCCGGGGTGCAGGACTGCCAGAGGGAGCGGTGCCTGTTGTACGATACCATTGCGTCTGCCAGGTCAGTGAACGCTTGGTGTACAGAGCGTAGAGCCGGAGGGCTGCGTGGGCGAGGGGTCTGAAAGACGACATGCGCTCCCCACGCGCAGATCGCGATGGCCCACGATCGGATCTGCTCCCGTGCGAATTTGCCACCTGTGGGATGGCCCGAGACATGTTTGTCACCGTCCCGTGGGCCGGTACAAGGGCGGTGTGGGCCTGCATAGGTGGTATTTAGTTAAATATTGCTCGACGTAAAAGATCATAGGTGCTGAAGGGTTGTGATGCTTAGTTACCAGCTAATGGTGTTTTAACATTACAGGACGTGAAACAGACATCGGACGGGGAAGGCTGTCCATGAAATCCATGCTCACTGTAGCCGGGGAATAGAGCAGCCCGAGAAGGCTCTGTCACCATCACCACGAGACGATTGGTGACTCCACGTGCCCGGTGAGTGAACTCACATTGTATATGCACTATAAATACAGTTTGTCGGGACACGCTGGTATATAGCGATGGGTGTTGCATTCTAAAGGTGACATAGCGAAGCAGATGTTGAGAATATAGCCTGATATATGTATGTATAGTTCACCGCAACCCCATAAGCTTCCCGACACGTTTCACCTCGTTATTCAAAAATTCAAAATATTTTATTAAGGACAACTAAAAAATCCATTGGGTTAGTACAAACAAAACTTAAAAACTATTGTTAAGTAGATAAAAATACAAAAAATCATTCAAAACTAATATATATATATATATATTTTTTTTTTTTTTTTTTTTTTTTTTTTTTCACGCACCTTCGGAACTTCTGCACTAATAACGACTGAGTAAGAAATAATTTCCTACTCAGCCATCACCCGCACAAAATGCCCGAGTATAGGCGCGTGAAAATCTTCAGCCACTATTTTTAAAATGCTGTTCCGACTTCCCCGCACCCTCCTCATTAGTGATGCCACTTTCTTTCGAATGACGGCATGAAAGCCGTCAGTTCGAGTTTGTGCGAACATTTCGGAGGCACTGCAAAAACGGGGAAGTCCCAACATCATCCTCAAAATATTATTGTACTGGACGCGTAGGGTATTGAACGATTTTTTGGTATAGCTGATCCATAGACTACCCGTGTACAGACCCTGACAATACGCCTTAAATAGCGTTATTTTGACTTGGTCTGAACAGCGAGCGAATCTACGGGCCAGCATATTACCGCGGATCGCCAGAGCCCTACGCTCCCTTTCAATGTCAACATCGTCCTTAAGGTCGTCGGTAAGATAATGTCCCAGATATTTCAGCTGAAACACCCTGTTTATGTTCATGCTATTTAGGGTAATGGGTGGGAAAGATTCGGGACACCTACCGGTGGCCTTAAAGACCATGTATTCACATTTTTTGACATTATATGTGAGGCCGTGCGACGCAGCGTAGACCTCACAGACTTTTAACAGCTCGCCGAGAGCCCTCACAGTCGGACTCAGCAGCACCATGTCGTCCGCGTAGCTAATGTTATTCACACTAACACCTCCCACCCGGCATCCGACACGCATACTGCTGAGCCCGACTATGAGGTCGTTTACATACAGGTTAAAAAGCTTTGGAGACGATAACCCCCCCTGCCTCACGCCACTTTCCAACCTGTATGACTCAGATAAACTGTTGGACCACTTTACATTGTTGCTTTGATTAGCATACCAATACTGGAAAATTTTCAAAATTTCTGCCGGTACACGTCTGGCTGCTAATTTTCTCCAAAGCACTTCGTAGGAGACTAAATCAAAGGCCTTGGAGAGGTCGAGAAAACAGGCGTATACCGAAGTCTTTCTGTCTGTATAATATTGGACAGTATGCTTAAGGCTCAGGATTGCGCTTTCAGTCGACAGTCCGGGTCGGAACCCAAACTGTGCGTCATGTAAATCTAAGTAATTTCCAAGACAATTATATCACTTGCCCACACTCGAGCATGTTTACGAGCACTTAATGAATAATAATTCACCATTAAGTAGACATTAACACTCGAAAATACACAAGTTTAGGAAAATAATCCAACGAGCCGACATGTTTTTTTCGTGTTGGCGCCAAAACTCCAAACAATCTAACGGAAATGCAGTGATGCCAAGCTAAATTTTAATTTTACCCCAACGCCTGATTAATTTTACCCTTAAATCATAACTATTTATATAAAAATACCATGAGGCTAAAGTTTTAGTTTTAGATAATTAATAAAACAAGTTCTTTCATATTCAATGGTTGAATTTTTATCGATCGTGCGTTCTGATTTACACACGCAATTATATTATAGTACAATACTAATATATCTGTAGCCATAATTAATCAGTTTTCAAAGTTACAAGAGTTGTTTGTAAAAAAAAAAACCCTCAAGATTACCTTTAAAGACCCTAAACAATTCTAGACCCTAAAAATTACCCTGCGACATAATTTTTACTCTAAATCTAGGGTAAAATACCCTAAATTGGCATCACTGCGGCAATGAACCAAGCAATGATATAAAGTGCCGTGATTCAAAATAAAGACATGGTCCAAAGGCCTTTGTAGCCAGACCAAAACAAAAAAAAAAAACAAAAAAAACGCAAGCAATTACCACAGATCATTAAAATTCATAAATATGAGTGAACGAAATAGAATGACGTCATCAAAACTTCCTAGCCGTTGTAATAACATAATGATAATGTATTTTAAAGTCTATGGTACGAAATTAGAAAGTAATATTAAAATAACATTACTTATACACCTTATGGTAGGCCCCCAGGAACCTTTCGGACAACAGTCATTGCGGCACCAAACTAACGTTAGATCCGCTCAGTTGGAAAATCACGCGACCGCAAACCGTATCTGGGCGCGTTAAGGTTCACGTTCGCGTGATTTTCCAACTGAGCGGATCTAACGTTAGTTTGGTGCCGCAATAGCTGTTGTCCGTAAGGCCCTAGATTCACTTAGTTGCAGGAGTCACAGTTTAAACGTAGATAATCGGAGCCCAGATTCACTTGCAGGGGTCACAGGGGCGAACGTGAACCTTATCGCGCCCAGATACGGTTTGCGGTCGCGTGATTTTCCAAATCGTAAGGCCCCAGGTACAGATAAACAATATGAGAAGAAATCCCCGCAATTCACACCTAACCACGTATTTTAGCCCATTACTGAGCAGGCTAAAGCTATAGAGGTCATACCGCCTCGTCTTTCGTAATTTACTGTCCTGTCTGCCCCAGTAAAGTAGTGGAGAAAACAACATTACCACGCCCAAATTTTGGCTCGAGGTAGTAAAGCTCATTTTAAGTTTTAGTATTTTTTTTGCATATTTTTTAAGGCTCTGGTTTAGGAAATACAACTAGTTCTAGTTTTTAGTTTAAATTATAGTCTAAGTTAGGTCTTACGATTTTGACGACCTGAAATACCCGGCTCCTCAAGCATTTTGTCCCAGGTCAATCCAGGCAAGGATAGTGACCTTCACTGGCTTTCCAACGATAGGTCATTTAGTATTTTAAGACTCTTAGGTACTAGAGCTACTAATTAGCGAGACAGAGCCTAAATACCCGATTTTTTGAAGGTCCATAACTTCGGACACAAAGGTCCAATCAAAAATCTGACGTCATAAACCTCATTTTTTCTAGCAGACGATGACGTTAAACTCAAAAACTCGGCTTTAGGACCTACCCCTAAAGACCCCAAATTGGGTTTGTAATTACGTGACCGGAAATTCATGTTAAGAGGGGGCATCCGAAATTTTATGCAAATTTGCCATGATATTATAACTAAACCAAATATCCTATCAACGTAATAATTGATATATATGATTTATCAATTCATGTTTTTTCCGCCATTAAGACAGAAACATAATAGCAAGATATTTACTCGATACTTTAATGTTTTGAAAATAGTGCCTTTTCGATTTTACTTGGAAAGTACTTCAGTTACATATCTAAAATAAATACTCATCGAAGGAAAATATAGTTTGTTTTCCAGTGTTAAGACAAAATTTACCTAGATTAATTAGTACTCTCATAATAAATTATATTCGATTTGAGACTTACGTCCTTTAGTTCTAAGCAACTATTCGGTCAAACGGTAAGTCCGATATTCAGTCTTATTCTGTTGCGCTTTGCATCTAAATAGCGAAACATGCTCCGTTCAACCTCAGTACCGCACTGTGCCTCAACGGGGAAGGACGCACGCGCTTGCTTTTCGCCTTGGTTTTATCTTCCGAGTGCGATTATATCAACACCTACTGTATTTTCAAACAAAGGATAATATAAAAAATCGATGGCTCGAACGCGACCACTTGACGCGGCAACCAAGTGGTGCCAATGACCTTAGAGCACAGACTAGGTAAAGCTACTACGAAAAAATAACATAGATACAAATAAAATGGATATGACTAGGCCGTAACGCATCCATTATTATGTATGCTCAGTAATATAACTATTAGAGTCGGAGTGTTTCTTTGTGACAGACAGAGAGAGAGAGAGAGAGAGACGGAGAGAAGCAGAGAGAGAGTCAGAAAGATAAAACTAAAAATTAAAAGATAATATAAAATAATTTAAGTTTATTATAATTTATTATGAGAGTACTAATTAATCTAGGTAAATTTTGTCTTAACACTGGAAAACAAACTATATTTTCCTTCGGTGATTATTTATTTTAGATATGTAACTGAAGTACTTTCAAGTAAAATCAAAAAAATTAGCAAAAAGGCACCATTTTCAAAACATTAAAGTATCGAGTAAATATCTTGCTATTATGTTTCTGTCTTAATGGCGGAAAGAAAATGAATTGAAAAATCATATGTATCAATTATTACGTTGATCGGATATTTGGTTTAGTTATAATATCATGGCAAATTAGCATAACATTTCGGATGCCCCCTCTTAAAGAAGAGCGTTCAAGACACACATAATTTTGGTGGTATGGTTCCTTATCCAAAGCCATACATACAATGGAGATACTTTTCTGTATTTATGTTTATTCGCCCGAGTTAGGTAATTATCAATTTAAAAAACCGACTTCAAATTAGTAGGTACCTAAAACTACTGAACGAAACCAACGAAATTATTGTACAAATTTAATGAAATATCTATGGGACCAATCTAAAAATCCAAATCAGTTTTTAAATGATGGAGTTCTAAAGTAACAAACAACCGAATCATTGAGAACCTCCTTATTTTTTGAAGTCGGTTAAATAATCTTGCAGTACTGTACCGCACCGCCTTGATGCGGTTTGACCTTATAGGCAGTTATCTTCATATATACCTACATACATAGCAGAGCAAAAAAGCAGAGTGCGACGTTGCCGCTTCGTGCGAGTATTTGTACGGAACCCTCAGAGTGCGAGTCCTACTCACACTTGTCCGGTTTTTTTAGTAGGTAGGTATAAGAATCATAGCCATGTCCGCTTTTGGTAAATTAGGTAGGTACTTACCGACTGAACGCGCACAAATCCAGTCTCCTTTACAGGTACCTAGAAGGTACTTACCTACTGTCTCGTCAAAATTTTATTCAAGTAAATAGGTAAATAAAGCACACAACTAGAGTAGTCTGTGTTTATTTATGTAGTAGTACATAAATAAACACACTACTTTCCTGATAGCTACCGTAAAGATGAGCACAAAATACCTATGAACTTCTAGGCTGGAATGTAATTACTGTTTTAGTAGGTAGGTCCAATACTTACCTACCTAAGTACCTACTTAACCTTCGCGCTGGCAGGCCTGGCCAGACCTGGCGCTCTCCGCACTTTAGGTACCTATCAAGCTACAAGTAGCCGACTTATCGGAACCGGGAACTCCCGTGCTCACTCTCACGCGATACACAGAGATAACGCGACGCGAAGAGTTACGCGATAGACAGAGAGGCAACTTCTAGGTTAATATAGCTATAGGTAGTTAGCGCTCGCGCGTCCTGAATTGCACTTTATTGTGTAGTAGCAAGAGTTGCTATGGTTTTGTGGAGTGACTCTCCTGGGTCCTGGGGCCTTACAGCTAGCTGTTAAAGCAATCCAGTTTAGGTGATGAAAAAATGTTGCGCGACCGCAAACCGTATCTGAGCGCGTTAAGGTTCACGTTCGCGTGATTTTCCGAACTGCGCTGTATTAACGTTAGTTTGATACCGAGTTACCAGTTGGCCGTAGGTAAGGCCCCAGGGGCCTTACGGACAACTGCTATTGCGGCACCAAACTAACGTTAGATCCGCTCAGTTGGAAAATCACGCGAACGTGAAAAGTACACAAGTTAAGAAAGTAAAACAATGAGGCGATGATTAAATAAAAAACACAACCTTTTCTATATAATTTTATTGATTATTAAAGTACTTTTCAAGACAAAAATGTACCTTGAGATCGACAATATGCCATTTGATCAGGGGGCAGATTTGATAGTTTTCGAAAACTTTTTTCGTATACGTTTCGTTCCATACATTGCTGGGCTGAAAGGTATTCGAAATCTTTTTTCAAATTAGAGTGAAGCAATCTATACCGCTGATTTTAGTTCCTTCGCGTTTCCGCTGGAAGCACTTTACTAAAATGTATGGAACAATACGTAAATGAAACAAGTTTACGAAAACTATCAACTTAATTATCCATGAAAAAAATAGTAATGTTGAAATTCCTGATATTATTTTAGTTAAACGTTAATTATTTACATTCTAAATTATTTAACTAAAAAAATGTATTATTATAAGACATTTTAAAGTAGGATTATTTTATTGTAAAGCGCCATCTACTGGATATCGATTGTATTACTAAAGGTGCTTGCAAAGGTAAGTTCGGTAAGTTATTGGTTTCGTTGCCGTAGTACTAACTATTATTATATTCTGTGTTTTCGTACAGTTTCAGTCTAATTCGACACACCTAGCGCCATCTAAACAATCACTTTGGATCTATTGTAAGCGGCACGTAATTTTCCAAAGGGATAGCAGCGGTCGGTATAACTTACGCAGATGTGATATTGTAAAAGCGTTTCAGAAATAAATGTTTATGTTACTTAATAAACTTTATAGTTCATAGCCTGAAGTCAATAAAAGCAGCATCTTGAAAACAGAAACTCTAATGGTATATTAGGTTAATAATTATTATAGCAATTACTTACTGTTTTGTTCTGATCCAAAACTTGGAAGGTCCTTAGGTGAGGTTAGTCGCTGTCTGAAGAGTGCACAATTCTGCAGTATCTTCTCTGAAAAAGTAAAAGTTTTCATGAAGATTGATAATATTATGATGTACATCTTGGAAAAGACTTCAAACCACACAATTTATTGAACATAAATCCCAAATAAATACTTACACTTCTTGCTCTTTTAGCACAGCAATCAGATACTTATTTACACTGATAAATTACTAGGTAAATAACAATTATGGATATTAATTTATTTATTTACTTTGCGCTGCGCTTTAGTTTCGTTTTGGTTTCGTTTTTTTTCTAATTATGTCACAGACAGGATACTTTTTTTGCTCTTTGGGCAAGCTAAAGCTTTTAAGGCCATACCGCCTCGTCATCGGTATTTTTACTGTTTATTTCCTTTAAACGCATTTTATAATTATAATTGGTGTGTTTTATTGATGAGGAAGTTTTGTACAATCAATACAATCTATAATATAGCAATTTCATTAACAAAAAAGGAGATAATAGTTTGGTATTAAATAATACAACTTGTGGTAGGTTTTGACAGGCAACATCGATCGCAGTTGGGCTGACACTCCCACGCCATTCCGTTGAAAGGCCACTGAAGTTTTAGCAGAATACCCTTTTTGTCACTTTCATAATGGAATCACAGTGGAGTGTCGTGGGAGTGGCAGGCCAATGGGATTTTAAATAAATTAGCAGACTTGACGCCCTGAACTGGGGCCCAAGTCTGCTAATTTATGAATGTTTCAATGGAGTGTCGATAGAGTGTCGTTGGAATAGTTTTACACATTTGGTATTCTGCTAGTTATTTAAGACCAGTGGATTTCCAATGACCTTCCATCGAACTGCCATTGTAATATTTGGTATTCTGTTCTTCAGTGGCGTATCAGTGTAAATTCAATAGTTGAACATTTGGTATTCTGCTCGTTATTTGACGTTTGTTTCAATGGCCTTCCAATGGACTTTTTGACATCGAACTACGATTGAGTTGCTATTGGACAGACACACCTTGGCGTCAAGTCTGCTAATTTATTTAAAATCCCATTGGCCTGCCACTCCCACGACACTCCACTGTGATCCCATTATGAAAGTGACAAAAAGGGTATTCTGCTAAAACTTCAGTGGCCTTTCAACGGAATGGCGTGGGAGTGTCAGCCCAACTGCGATCGATGTTGCCTGTCAAAACCTACCACAAGTTGTATTATTTAATACCAAACTATTATCTCCTTTTTTGTTAATGAAATTGCTATATTATAGATTGTATTGATTGTACAAAACTTCCTCATCAATAAAACACACCTATTATAATTATAAAATGCGTTTAAAGGAAATAAACAGTAAAAATACCGATGACGAGGCGGTATGGCCTTAAAAGCTTTAGCTTGCCCAAAGAGCAAAAAAAGTATCCTGTCTGTGACATAATTAGAAAAAAAACGAAACCAAAACGAAACTAAAGCGCAGCGCAAAGTAAATAAATAAATTAATATCCATAATTGTTATTTACCTAGTAATTTATCAGTGTAAATAAGTATCTGATTGCTGTGCTAAAAGAGCAAGAAGTGTAAGTATTTATTTGGGATTTATGTTCAATAAATTGTGTGGTTTGAAGTCTTTTCCAAGATGTACATCATAATATTATCAATCTTCATGAAAACTTTTACTTTTTCAGAGAAGATACTGCAGAATTGTGCACTCTTCAGACAGCGACTAACCTCACCTAAGGACCTTCCAAGTTTTGGATCAGAACAAAACAGTAAGTAATTGCTATAATAATTATTAACCTAATATACCATTAGAGTTTCTGTTTTCAAGATGCTGCTTTTATTGACTTCAGGCTATGAACTATAAAGTTTATTAAGTAACATAAACATTTATTTCTGAAACGCTTTTACAATATCACATCTGCGTAAGTTATACATAGTCTAATATAGGTTATAATTGACTTAACAGTGGGCCCCAAACTCGGCTAGGCCAGTCTCTTATTGACCGTGAAATAGAAATTAATTAGAACAGAAATTAATTAGATGGAGCAGGGATGTGTAGGTATGTGAGGGTGGGATGAGTAAAGTGAACTAAGTTTGAAGCTTTACAAGATCTTCAGTATCTCTGTAGGTAGCTGATAATTATTATTAAAGAATAAAATGACTATGGACTTGAATCTATCATGAAATTAAATAAAACTGTTTTAAATAAAAGCTATTTTCAATAGTAATTTATATTATGCTTATTGTATAATCGCCGCATCTCCAATGTAAATGTGCACCTGGAATCTGTAACAAAAATATTGTTTTTAATTGTGATGTTTTAGTTACTAATTATTAAATATCTCCTACACTGTCATGCAAAGAAATATAAAGTAAATAGAAATGTATGCATGTTTTAACCCATGACGTGACTGTATAGGTATACTTACATATTTTTAAAGTCTTCTTTCTCTCCACAGCCTGTCGACGAGAGCCTGTTGCAATGCGCGGCCCGTTGAAGTTCGGGGTTGACACGGCGGTTATGCGGATTCTGTGTCGAATATACTCTCCGCTCCAGATCTTAATTAATCTTTAACCTATAGGAAGCAGAAAATGATTAAAGAAAAGTTTTTTTAATACTATCGCCTCTAGTATATAATCTTTGATACTATCGAGTAACGAGAAGTCGCTCGTCTGATGATAAGCGCCACGCCTACCCATAACAGTTACAGTGCCACCCAGAAACTTGGTTGCAAACCTGCGCATCACTGCAATACTCTCGCTATCTTTAGACGTTAGCCAGTTTTTAATGTACTGAGGTTACGAAGGAGTATTGTGCGGCATATTTGGATTTAATTTCTTTTAACCTCTTTAGAGTGTGGTACACGTATGTAACTTGGATGACAATGCATTATAATAGTACAATGGAGCTTTTCTGATGATGGAGTCGGAAGGTAGGAACTAATGAACGCAACAAGATCGCACGCAACACCATCGAGTTGCCCCCCATAAATGCTTGTTTAAAAAAATGTTTTTACTATTAAGTTAAATTATTAGTGACTGATTGTGAGCTGTAGATACATAACAATAAAGACATCACACAATACAATATTTTAGTTTAATTTTTTATTTGAATATGTATGTACTTACCAAGCAAAAATAAATTCGAATTAAAAGCATACCTCAAGTACATACAAATATAGTAGTTACCATAGCAATAAGTAATCCTCTCTGGCCAACTAGTGTCTGGTAAGATCCAGTCGCGTAGAACCTCAGGTAGATCCCGAAAAGGATCTATAGTAAGCCTTAATAAAGCGCGGGATTTCCGGCGCTGGAGCAGCAGTTGGCGTCGGCGGTCACTGACGTTGGCTAATGATAAAATACGTCAACGTAATGTTGGTACTGCAGGCCTCATTTTGTAAATCAACTTTCTTTTACTTTTTAGGGCTCCTGTGTTTATTTAAAGCCCTTAATAAACACTTGTACCCTTGCACTTTCACAAAAAAAGGTGTGTCTGTCCAATAGCAACTCAATCGTAGTTCGATGTCAAAAAGTCCATTGGAAGGCCATTGAAACAAACGTCAAATAACGAGCAGAATACCAAATGTTCAACTATTGAATTTACACTGATACGCCACTGAAGAACAGAATACCAAATATTACAATGGCAGTTCGATGGAAGGTCATTGGAAATCCACTGGTCTTAAATAACTAGCAGAATACCAAATGTGTAAAACTATTCCAACGACACTCTATCGACACTCCATTGAAACATTCATAAATTAGCAGACTTGGGCCCCTTTTTTTGTGAAAGTGCAAGGGGACAAGTGTTTATTAATGGCTTTAAATAAACACAGGAGCCCTAAAAAGTAAAAGAAAGTTGATTTACAAAATGAGGCCTGCAGTACCAACATTACGTTGGCGTATTTTATCATTAGCCAACGTCAGTGACCGCCGACGCCAACTGCTGCTCCAGCGCCGGAAATCCCGCGCTTTATTAAGGCTTACTATAGATCCTTTTCGGGATCTACCTGAGGTTCTACGCGACTGGATCTTACCAGACACTAGTTGGCCAGAGTGTGTTTCACAACGTCTTACAGACCACAGTTACGAGGGTTGTGAGACAAGACACAGAAGCGTTGAACCACCCCTCTGTCTACAAAAAATATGTCGTATGGCCAATGCAGCGTCAAGAAAGGTATCAAATTAAGGCAAGGTGAGTACCTACATAGGATTACTTATTGCTATGGTAACTACTATATTTGTATGTACTTGAGGTATGCTTTTAATTCGAATTTATTTTTGCTTGGTAAGTACATACATATTCAAATAAAAAATTAAACTAAAATATTGTATTGTGTGATGTCTTTATTGTTATGTATCTACAGCTCACAATCAGTCACTAATAATTTAACTTAATAGTAAAAACATTTTTTTAAACAAGCATTTATGGGGGCAACTCGATGGTGTTATCTTGTTGCGTTCATTAGTTCCTACCTTCCGACTCCATCATCAGAAAAGCTCCATTGTACTATTATAATGCATTGTCATCCAAGTTACATACGTGTACCACACTCTAAAGAGGTTAAAAAGAAATTAAATCCAAATATGCCGCACAATACTCCTTCGTAACCTCAGTACATTAAAAACTGGCTAACGTCTAAAGATAGCGAGAGTATTGCAGTGATGCGCAGGTTTGCAACCAAGTTTCTGGGTGGCACTGTAACTGTTATGGGTAGGCGTGGCGCTTATCATCAGACGAGCGACTTCTCGTTACTCGATAGTATCAAAGATTATATACTAGAGGCGATAGTATTAAAAAAACTTTTCTTTAATCATTTTCTGCTTCCTATAGGTTAAAGATTAATTAAGATCTGGAGCGGAGAGTATATTCGACACAGAATCCGCATAACCGCCGTGTCAACCCCGAACTTCAACGGGCCGCGCATTGCAACAGGCTCTCGTCGACAGGCTGTGGAGAGAAAGAAGACTTTAAAAATATGTAAGTATACCTATACAGTCACGTCATGGGTTAAAACATGCATACATTTCTATTTACTTTATATTTCTTTGCATGACAGTGTAGGAGATATTTAATAATTAGTAACTAAAACATCACAATTAAAAACAATATTTTTGTTACAGATTCCAGGTGCACATTTACATTGGAGATGCGGCGATTATACAATAAGCATAATATAAATTACTATTGAAAATAGCTTTTATTTAAAACAATTTTATTTAATTTCATGATAGATTCAAGTCCATAGTCATTTTATTCTTTAATAATAATTATCAGCTACCTACAGAGATACTGAAGATCTTGTAAAGCTTCAAACTTAGTTCACTTTACTCATCCCACCCTCACATACCTACACATCCCTGCTCCATCTAATTAATTTCTGTTCTAATTAATTTCTATTTCACGGTCAATAAGAGACTGGCCTAGCCGAGTTTGGGGCCCACTGTTAAGTCAATTATAACCTATATTAGACTATGTATAACTTACGCAGATGTGATATTGTAAAAGCGTTTCAGAAATAAATGTTTATGTTACTTAATAAACTTTATAGTTCATAGCCTGAAGTCAATAAAAGCAGCATCTTGAAAACAGAAACTCTAATGGTATATTAGGTTAATAATTATTATAGCAATTACTTACTGTTTTGTTCTGATCCAAAACTTGGAAGGTCCTTAGGTGAGGTTAGTCGCTGTCTGAAGAGTGCACAATTCTGCAGTATCTTCTCTGAAAAAGTAAAAGTTTTCATGAAGATTGATAATATTATGATGTACATCTTGGAAAAGACTTCAAACCACACAATTTATTGAACATAAATCCCAAATAAATACTTACACTTCTTGCTCTTTTAGCACAGCAATCAGATACTTATTTACACTGATAAATTACTAGGTAAATAACAATTATGGATATTAATTTATTTATTTACTTTGCGCTGCGCTTTAGTTTCGTTTTGGTTTCGTTTTTTTTCTAATTATGTCACAGACAGGATACTTTTTTTGCTCTTTGGGCAAGCTAAAGCTTTTAAGGCCATACCGCCTCGTCATCGGTATTTTTACTGTTTATTCCCTTTAAACGCATTTATAATTATAATTGGTGTGTTTTATTGATGAGGAAGTTTTGTACAATCAATACAATCTATAATATAGCAATTTCATTAACAAAAAAGGAGATAATAGTTTGGTATTAAATAATACAACTTGTGGTAGGTTTTGACAGGCAACATCGATCGCAGTTGGGCTGACACTCCCACGCCATTCCGTTGAAAGGCCACTGAAGTTTTAGCAGAATACCCTTTTTGTCACTTTCATAATGGAATCACAGTGGAGTGTCGTGGGAGTGGCAGGCCAATGGGATTTTAAATAAATTAGCAGACTTTTATTAATCTCTTAGTAAAGTTAATTTACTCCTTTGATCCGTCCATCCTAATCCTTCCTATATATCGTAATTTCCGCGTATCGTTTCCGTACCTCTAAATTCTTAAACAAAACTTATTCAATACCAAGGACGTTTTATACCTTCAATACTCAAAACACTGGCAAATTCACACGAAGTGCGACGCCAAAATCCTATCATTAGGGAAAAAAAAATAAGCTTAGCTATCAGTCAGTTACCGTCATCCGTCAACATTGTCAATATCAAATATTGATGTTTATCTTTTATTTCAAGTAAATAAAAAATTTGAGAATATTTAAAATATACTTAGTAATTTCTTTTCAGCACATTTATATAACAAAAATGAGTATCTGTTTAATCTGCTTGCGCACTGATAGACTTCTAAAACTTGCGAGTAACGTGCTAGAAGAATTTCACGATGAATTGTGCGATTTTTCTGTAAGTATTTAGAATTATTTTTATTTAGGATGTTCATACATATACGTCATATACTTATTTCGTTTTCGCATCGACCCAAAGTTGGTCTTTATCTACGACAGTAGAGATTACCATGGGCAATTATGGGTCCCGGTCTCGCGCTGTCACTTTCCAGTGGTACGTTTTGGTCAGCGTAGTGCATTGAAAAACATTCTCGCGCAGTGATTTAACCGTATCCTGAAACTCGAACTAGCTTCCCTCCACCGTCACACGCGATTGGTGGGGGACAAAATTCACCTCGAGAAAGTAGGGCTCTTTCTGATGAACTCTCTTCTAAAACAGCTTTAAGGGGCCTTAAAGCTGTTACCGTCTGTATACCGTCTCCAGCTCTCTCGCTCACGTATTTTCACATTATTGAAGATATAAAACCACAGAGTATGAAATTGCAAAGGGGGGAATCCTGGATCCGCACCTGAGTTAATGCGATAAAGCGGTATGAAAGAGCTCTGTATCTACTACGAGTAGGTATAGATAGGTACGCAGCGCGCCGCTGTTACTTTTCTGTTACCTACTATTTATACAATGCTCTTGGGGTATATTTTTTTGGGTTCCGTACCGAAAGAGTAAAAACGTACCCTATTACTAAACCTATGATGTCTGTTTGTTTGTCTGTCTGTCCATCTGTCCTACCTATAAACGGCTGTATCTTTCGAACCGTAATAGATAGCCAGTTGAAATTTAGAATATGTAATGTTACGGCGGATTGACTAACAAATAATAAAAAAGTCAAAAAGTAAAATGGTCCCCATACAACAATCATAATATTTTTTTAACGTATATTTGTATTACAGTAGGGCCTCGGCAATCCGGACTCCCGTTTGTTCGGTGATCGCTGTAATCCGGCCGGGCAATGGGCTTCGCGGGGGAGCCGGGCGGGTGGGTATAGGTGCGGGCTGCCATGAGCCAATGCGTCGTCAGTCTTTTGTTTTACGCCTTTCGTGTAGTACGTACAGTGTCAATTTAGCGCGCTCGCTAACATCATGGCGCCACCACGAAAACATTCAACATTAACATTAAAAGACTATTAATACTATAATCCGGACGCCTCGATAATCCGGAAAGGGTCTTATTTTTGCCTCTCCAGATTAACAAGGTCCTACTGTAAATGTATTAGCTCGAATGTAAAAACGGTAATACGTACAAACGTCAAACTTGGCATGATTGTAGAACACACTCTAATGTATAACAACAAATAATAAATAATGGACAAGTGCGATTTGGTGACAAGTTTCATTACCAAGCTATAATTGTGTTATCCTCGAGCGTCTGTAGCAAAATAATTAACTTAGGCTGCGTAGCAATTGCTTCGACCATTTTGGAAGGCATTTTAATAACTGGTAATTTAGTTACTTGGCATCCTTATTGTATTTTGTGGTTGTACGGAACCCTCAGTGTGCGAGCCTGATTCGCACTTGGCTGGTTTTATTGAACAATTTAATTTACTTGTATCGTTTAACATTCTATTTCAGGTAGTCACCATAATGTCCTCGTGTTACTACTGCGGAGAATGCGAGTACATTATGACAAAGTTCTATGAATTTAAGGAAAAATGTGTGAAGGCATTAAAGATTTATCAAAAGTGGAAGTCGACAAAAGCTTCTGTAAGTTACTGGATTTGTACACTGCGTCACCAATGGCGATATAACCACTCCACTGCCGCCCTACCCCGCCGTGATGAAAAGTTACAAAAATTTCATTAAGACAAAATATGCTTCAAATTTAACGATTCGTCATCACGAATATTCAAAAGTAGACCTTTAAAATCAATTAATTGACATTTAATAAATGTTCTTGAAATATTTTATTCGGATGTGTATCAATACACGATTAAAGAAATTTGGCTCGATAGAAAAAAAATCGTAAACTTTCCTAAAAAACACCCGTTTTTTACGTTCCCTTCAACGGATTGAATCAACTTCATTAAGATTCTATAAATTAAATTTTTATCAAAAAAAATAGTGTCTTATCCTAACAATCATTCACATACTTTAGTGGCCGCAGTTTTTTGTAAAAGCGTAAGATTATTTGTAGAAAATAAAGAAAAAAAATATTGTAAATATTTGAAAGCGCGCACGCCGCATTACCGTCATATAAGTGTACGGTTCTCTACCTTGCAGCGAATTGATTGAAAGAGTTTTGAGTCTCCAATCACAAGCCGCCATTCAATACCCCCCTCGACCGACGTGGCTTAATTTTATAAAAGAGAATTTTGACTACATGCATGATCATCATCATCATCATTTCAGTCATAGGACGTCCGTCGTCCACTGCTGGTCCTGCATAGTCCTTCTGCATGCATGCGTGATCACGTGGTTATATTATCTTTGGTTATGACGCATCCTACTTCATACTATAATATTACTAGTAGTTCGCCCCTAACTGTGGCCTCGCGACCTATACATTTTCGGAACCTGATTATGACCTAATCTGAACTTAAAATTGTATTGAAACTAACTACTTGCCTACAAAGTTTCATGAAGATCGGTTCAACAATATGCTTGTTATGTTAGGACGGATAGTTAGTTAGCAGCCACGGACAGTCCACTGTAACGTGGCTGCATGAAAGAGAATGAAACGAAACAATTCTAGTTTCTTCTGTGGCATTGTAATGCCATCGATTAAAAAAAAAACTTATTATTAGTTATTCTGATATATCTGGGGCCTTACGAACAACTGCTATTACAGGCACCTAATCCGCTCAGTTGGAAAATCAAGCGACCGCAAACCTTATCGCGCTCAGATACGGTTTGCGGTCGCGTGATTTTCCAACTGAGCGGATTAGGTGCCTGTAATAGCAGTTGTCCGTAAGGCCCCTGGTCTTAGCTATCACCTTAATGCTATTCAATGACTTCTCGAACACTATTTCTGTGTGTTTCAGAACAAGCAGCCGATAAATGTTCTGCACACGCTGCTGCAGGGAACTCCCCTCGGTGTGTCCACGCCGAACCCTGACAGCACGGGGAATTTCAAATTACAAGCGACGGATCCACAGACAGATGTCTGCGTTGAAGATGTGAGTGTCATCTATCATGCTAATTTATAATGGTTTATGGCCTTATGCCGATTTTCACAAACCCTAGGAGTCGCCTAAATCAGATGCCTAAATACGACCCTTGCCAAAATATTTAGGAGTTGCCTACAGCAAAAAACCTTTCATCAAATTTTAGGTGATAACTAGTGACGTTAGTCACCTAAAGTTACTACACCGATTCGGGGGTGCCTAATGATAGGCAACCACTGCAAGGAGTAATAAATAGAACAGAAATTTGAAGTAAAATCTGTTACCAGGCATCATGAGAAAACCTTGATTGAACATTCTTATTTTATGTCAACGTGTCGAACTCCGCATCCAAAGAACTTGGACCTTTTTGTGTTAGGTCTCAAAGTTCTTTGTCCGCGTCACAGTTGCTAACTGATTTCGAATGACTGATGTTTCGTTTATAAATCGTATAAAACACCCGGCGCGCCAGATTTCTGTCGGACGTCCGAACGCTCAAGGTCAGCCCAAGGTTACGTCCACGACTTACGTCCGATAGTTTGCACAGCTCAGTGTGCATTCATTATCTAAATAAGTACCTTTAGGTCGCGTCCGTCAATTTGGTTCCAGCTTCAGTGTTATTCAAAAATACATTTCTTGTTTTAGGAATTGGTTAAAGACACATATAAAGAAGTTAAAATCGAACATGACCAAACCTACAACACTGATAACATAAGCACGCTCCCTGATGTTCTAAAAATTGAGTATGTAACTGAAAATACACCTAAATCAGAACGGTTCGACGAAACACAGACTGCTGGCAAAAAAGAAAAAAAAACATCCGATAATCTAGAAGAAATGGTCGATGATTCAGAATGTACTGATTTAAAGCGTGATACTGAAGACAGTGAAGACGAATCAAAGTGCTCAAAGTCAAAAAAGCCTAATAGAAAAAAAACATTAAAAAAGAACGAAAAAATAATAGAGAATGTAATAAAATCGAAAAAGCGTCCCAGTAAAAAAGTGACTGCAAAAAAGAAAGCGCAGCATGATAAGGTGATAGAAAACGATAAAATGTATGAATCAGTGTTTGATATAGAGTATCTAACAACGCACGAGATGAAGTTGGAAGAGTTCCAGAGGAGGAAGACATACGAGTGCTATATTAAAGCTGAACACAAATGTGAGATTTGCTACCAAGTGTTTAAGAGTGTGAATTATTTGAAGTACCACACTAACAAATGGCATAATGTAAGTTGTTTTTCTGGATCCTTTTTGCTCGACTGCCCAAGAAGGAGGGTAATGTTTTTCGGGTGTATCATCATCATCATTTCCGCCGTAGGCTTCCACTGCTGGACATCCCCCATCGATCTCCAAAAGGGCCGGTTGGAAGCGGCCTGCATCCAGCGTTTCCCTGCGGTCTCTTTTAGGTCGTCAGTCCATCTTGTCGATGGACGTCTTACGCTGCGCTTACCGCGCCGCGGGTGTTAACCCGTCGAATGCGAGCGCAGGAGTTTTCTTATGGCTAAAATGGGGGATTTCACTTACATTTCAGATAATTTAAAAAAAAAAAGTTTAAAAAAGTATAAAATACGTGCATAATATCATACACCATTGGTATTGGTATTGGTCTTCTTACACACAATACGCGCATCGGAGCAGTTTTTCCTTACGCCGACATGCGGTGCGTAACACATTTGAGGGGTTAATGTATTATGTAAATACAGTGTACAAACTCTTTCTACCTTCTCTTACATCCCATAAGGAATCTACCTACCATATTTCAGCTTCGTAGTGACCTACGAAGCTGAAATATGGTAGGAAATCTCGAAAACTACTTGACAGTAGTTTTCGAGATTTCGTGATGAGTCAGTAAGTATAGATGAGTACATGAATTTCACTTTTTAACCGACTTCAGGAGGAGGTTATCAATTCGACTGTATGTTTTCTTTCATTACTCATACTCGGAAAGTAGGTTTGAAGTTGCCTGAGGAGCGGGTTGGAAGTCATACATTTCAGCCCTAGGGAGAATCACTTTCAACTGACAGTGACAGTTGAAAACTGACAGAGACTCAAATTATTAAAAAAAAAACTAGTTCTATTTTCACATTTGTATTGAACCATGTTCCAACTTTTTTTTTCTTAGCGGATTATGGTCCTACACTTCTCGTGCAGTTGCCAATGTCAGGAAGTTAAAAAAAAATGCCGGGAATCCGATCTTCATTGTAGAGTTTTGTTTATACTTCCGTATAGCAGATTTGTATTAACACAATCAGTTCATGTTTTTATTTTTAGTTTCCTTGTATTCGTAATGAAAAGCACAGTGTTTACCTCGGGGTTAAAGACTTATTTAGTCCCTCGAACTATTAGCCAAACCCCGTCTCGGGACTAAACAAGTTACTTCCACCCCTAGGATAATAATGAACTATTGTATGTTTGTTACGTGATTACTCCGCCAATTATGAATTGATTTTGATGGATCTTTTTTTGTTTGGTAGGTCATACTTCAGAGGAGGTCCCATATAAATTTTATCGAAATTAATTAAGAGGTTTTTGAAAAAATCAACCATAACTAATATATGTACACAGATGATGTTTTGGTTTGTGGTTTCCTCCAGCAAAAGTTTTGAAGAGGATTTTCAATCTTTGTTTTAACTATCATTTTCGACTTTTTAGGGTTCCGTACGCCAAAAGGAAAACGGAACCCTTATAGGATCACTTTGTTGTCCGTCTGCCAAGACCATTTTTCTCAGGAACGCGTAAAGATATCAAGTTAAAATTTATATCAAATATACTTGGGTCTACGGTTTCTTTTAGCTGTGAAAAAATCAAACTTGTAAGTTAACGTGATCAAAAGATTATGACCGTTTATGTCGCATATTTTCGCATATTTTGCGATTACGCAAGGGAATCAAAACCTATAGGGTGTCCCCGTTGACCAATACCCATGAAATTTGGGAAAAAGCAAAGTCTTGAAACGTACCCCAAGTGATGCTTGGGTTATGTCCTACCTAGCAGTGGGCAGGCGCTTCAAAGAAAGATTCTATGAGAGTATAAGTTAAAATTTAATCAAGAAAAAGGTGAAGTTACATGCGAGTTAGACTGAGGGTCGTGAGCTCGGAAGGTGGTGAGAAAATATGTTGGTCTCTTGTTAGGAGACTTAGCTTTAAGAGCGTAGGCGCCGATCGCCGCGTGGCTCGACGCGGCTCGTGGCACGTAGTAAGCTCAGCTGGGCAGCGTGTGCGGCTGGCGAGGATCAGCGTGCTGGGAGCGAGGGTCAGTAGCACTCGGAGGGCAGCCGGTGTATGGTCAGCGTGGCGGCAGCGAGAGTCAGTAGCACTCGGAGGGCAGCCGGTGTATGGTCAGCGTCGCGGCAGCGAGAGTCAGTAGTACTCGGAGGCAGCCAGAGTATGGCCAGCGTGGAGCACGGGCAATGTTGCGATGCCGGGAGAAAAACCCTGGAATGCGTTAAAGGCTACGCATCAGGAGTGGCACAATAAGAGCCGCTCGGTCCAGCCGCGTGAGTTCCACGAAGGTAGTGGCAGATCGGGACAGGCGCCCATAAGTCTCACGGCGTGGTACCTGTCGCGAAGCACCTCAACAAGTACTCTGCGAAATACCCGTATGCATAGATCACTTGTCATCATGTGAGCTGATAATTAGTTGCTGAGAGTGTACTATATTAAATCAAAAAACATGGTTATATTTAAGGTTAGACTGAGTGGTACTATGAGAACCGCGACGGTTCATACGTTTACACTGATATGTGGCTGATGCAGACTCTGGTACCTGGAGCCATAGGCCTCCAAGGATTTCTGATACTGATGCACAGCTGAACGGCCTCTGGTACCTGGAGCCATAGGCCTCCAAGGATTTCTGATACTGATGCACAACTGAACGGCCTCTGGTACCTGGAGCCATAGGCCTCCAAGGATTTCTGATACTGATGCACAACTGAACGGCCTCTGGTACCTGGAGCCATAGGCCTCCAAGGATTTCTGATACTGATGCACAACTGAACGGCTTCTGGTACCTGGAGCCGTCGGCTTCCAAGGATTTCTGATAGTTAGGGGGTTACCCCCCAGTGGCCTCCAAACCTCCCCTATAGCCACCCCATGCCTCGCAATGCTACTGAGCTGATCTGATCACTGATATTACTGAGATAATCTGATTACTAACATAGCTGTAGGTACTGTCCTACTCGGTACCCATAATTACTGTATAGGTCGGACTGTTACTAGACAAGGCTGGAATCACACAGTCAAATGATATACACAGATATAACAAGAGTAAATGCGATATATCTCACTCACCTGAGATCGCACCTTGTTCTTACACTACGGACACTTGTTCCACTCACCGCTACCGGCTTCAAAAGTGGTCCGTCCGGTCGGCTGCCGTAGCGAACGAAGCGCTCGCGATTCCTCTCTCCGCCACCGGGTGTGACGTCAGCCGTGTTATCCACAGATTACACACAAACAAACGTCGGTTGTCTCTGTCACAGCTTTGCTGATATTTAAACCTTCTGATACCTACATGTCAGGATCTAGCTTCGCATTCGCGACATTCCCGCCCATGAAAAAAAGGAAAAAGAAAATCATATTGAACTGATTAAAAGTTTAATGAATTATTATTAATTATATTAATAATTTATTATTATATGAGTATATATAATTTTCGATATCAACTAAGTAATCTAATTAATAATTGCGATGTCCTTTAGACTCTCTCTGGCCTTGATAGCTGATGCTTGAGATGGTCGTCTCGCATTTGTTCTGTTCTGATTTATTTGAGTTGTTTGGTATGAACATTTGGTACAGAATGAAGACTCATTCCGATGTTGATGGTGGCTCATTTAGGTGTGGTCCGGGGGCAATTTCTTGCTCTGATTTCATCGTTGCTGTCGCTGGCGGTGCTGTGCTCTGTTCTATCGCAAGGGGGTACAGATGGCCTATATATTGAACTGATGAGTGTATTGTCTGATGGCAATCTAATCTTGGCCTACTCGTATTTGCCCATCCGTGTCCTTTATGAGTTCTGATTTTGCCTATTGTCCAATTCTTTCATGGACGTACACAACTGCATGTGATTTATAAGGTTATGTGAAAACTGTTTGTGCTCTTACTTTGCTACGGAAAACCACGTATTTCGGCTTCACCAAAGCTGACATATACAACACTGAACCTGATAATACTTTCGATGTCATACTGATATAATATTGTCTGTAAATTAGCTATATCTTGATAATAGTAATCAGATCGTTACTTATTTTGTTAATAACTCTGTCTGAACCTGTAGTATTATGGAAATTTTATAAACCTGCATCCTGCATCCACCTTCATGTATTAACCTGCTTCGATTGTTGTGAGACCCTCTGCGACCCAAAAGTGATGCATCTCAAAGTATCACCTTTGCTCTGTTTGATCTCGTTTATTTTTTGCGATACGAAAGGCGGAAGTTAACTTTTCCGATTTTTGCCAGCTAAAAACGATCAGACTATCCATCCATGAACAATGTGCACGGGCGCAAGAAGGTCATTACCTAACTCATAAATCTGCAAGTTCTGCAACGAATCAGCCAGCACTCTCAGTAATTCCAATCTTGGAATCTGCAATCTCGTTTGATCCTTTAACGGCACTAATCTAGACTTGCCAATAACAAACTGACAATATTATTAGTGAGTAAAAACCACTACGTAAATAAATAGCAACCAAGATGCCTCTTGTATTGTTTTAGTGCCATTTAATTGGCAATATGTCAAAACTGATAATTATTGATCTGAACTATCAATTATTTTGCTAATCTGACCTGACCAACCAGCCACACTCAGTCAAATCAGAGTTATCCAAGAATGGATTCATCGCCGATCTGCATCTTCTCTCTCAACATGAAAGAATACTAATAGTTGTTGTCTAATAATATGTATATTGTGCCAGCGCACTAACCATCATCTGCGAACGTAAGATCTCTTGGTCTGATGTCGTTCCATAATTTGAATCATTGAAGACTGGTGTCCGTATACCTCTTGTGATATGAGAGAAGACGTTAGCTTAGCATGTATGACGTGAACACCAGTTCGAGTTACAACTCTGAAAGCTTACATGAGCTTTCCATTTGGCGTGGTGATGATTGCGGCCCGAAGGTGAAATCTTGTGCGATTGCTTTTTTAGTGAGGCACTTAAGCATGGAGAGGTATCGCCGAAAATACCACAATAGCTGCAGTGACCCAATGGGGAGACACACTGCTTATTTATCACGCCAGGTGGCGCATTATCGCTGGTGTTGTTTCACTGTCAAGTGTCAAAAATATCAATAGATAATTTTAGTAATTACACCATAAAAAAGTTTTAGACGAAATAAATCTCTTTTCTGTGAATTACACAATAAATTTCGTATGTGTAACGGTTCTAAAAATATCTTCCGTTCATGGCAAATGGCACATACGCTAGCAGCCAAACTTAACGAATAAAAAAGTCACCACGTTGACATAAAGATCGTTGACAGAATGAAAGTGACTGATGTAATGTCAGTTCGCTTTCAATTTTAAACGAAACAAAATATCAACCCTCATTTAATAACAAAATGATATAAAAAACTTGGGAAATACGTACATTCCAGAAGGATTAGCCGATACAAGGCCCTCCGGCCATAAATTCTGTCTATTGGTGCCGCTACATTTCCAAGTGGAAGTCGCAAATTTCTCTCAAACTAATCTAACTTCGAACCCCGAATTGCAGATAATCGGGTAAGTTTTTGTGAAGTGTTATTAAGTCTTGTGTTTTAAAAGTGTTAAATTATATTTCCTAGTAATTTTCTGTAACACATTCTTTCTTCGTCTTGTTTTTAGCTCTTCAAGCATTATTCTGTATCTTGGATCCGTCCAATCAAAACTATGTTTGCAACGCCGGTACCACGCTGAGAGACTTAATCCCTGTCCCGATCTGCCACTACCTTCGTGGATCTCACGCGGCTGGACCGAGCGGCTCTTATTGTGCCATACCTGATGCGTAGCCTTTGACGCATTCCAGGGTTTTTCTCCCGGCACCGCAACCTTGCCCGTGCTCCACGCTGGCCATACACCGGCTGCCCTCCGAGCAGTACTGAATCTCGCTGCCAGCACGCTGGCCATACACCGGCCGCCCTTCGAGTACTCATGACTCTCGCTGCCAGCACGCTGATCATTGCCAGCCGCACACGGAGCTGTCTCCGAGTCACGCTGCCCAGCTGAGCTTCCTACGTGCCACGAGCCGCGTCGAGCCACGCGGCGATCGGCGCCTACGCTCTTCAAGCTAAGTCTCCTAACAAGAGACCAACATATTTTCTCACCACTTTCCGAGCTCACGACCCTCAGTCTTACACGCATGTAACTTAAATTTTTCTTGATTAAATTTTAACTTATACTCTCATAGAATCTTTCTTTGAAGCGGCTGCCCACTGCTAGGTAGGACATAACCCAAGCTTCACTTGGGGTACGTTTCATATGGTAATAAACATGCCTCTGTGTAGTGCATTTCAGTGTAAAAATAGAGGTACTCACCGTTTTCCTTCCAATGAGAAAAAATAATATTGATAATTTTATTGCATACCTTGCCAAAAGATTCGCTTTTTTTTTACCAGCTAAAGAAACATTTACTTTTTTCTGAGATTCGCCACTGTCATTAGAGAAACATTTTACTGTTTAAAGGCAAAGTTTATTTTTATTGTTTCATTCAAGAGCAATGTTTATAACCTCAAATAAGCCACAAATGACAGCACCAGCGAAGGTGGCGCCATCTGAGATAAGTTTTGCCGTGGTTTTGCCTGTGGCTTCTCATTACCCAAAATGTATGAAAAATACTGCGTTAGTTCCCTAATACTAACCCTGTGAAATCATTTACCAATGAATAAAACTCAAAATATGTAGTGATGGTCAAAATATTTTCGGATTTGAATTAAATAAAGAAATTTCGTTAGTGTAGCTACTTCTCAAAATCTCTGAAATATTGGTGCCGTCGTTTGGCTTTAGACCTCAGCAGCCATTAATCGATACCATAGACTTAAAATATTCAAGGATGGCTTAAATATTTTCTGATTTAACGTCTTCACTGAAATATTGGAGATGTCTTCTAGTATTAGAACTAGACAATCCATAATCACCGTTACTGATTTAAAATGTGCAAGGATGGCAGAAATATTTTACGATACAAGTCAAGATTCTCTGAAATATAATTGCTCTCATCTGGCGTTAGAAGCAAATCACGCAAAAAAAATTCACCAATGTTTCCAACCAATTTGTTGAAAATATTCAAAAAATGGCTATTAATATATTTTTTCCATATAGCTTCACTTTGCTGAAATACTGGTGGTGCCACCTAGCGTTTGATCTGAGAAACTCGTATTTTATGCCACTGATTCAAAATATTTAAAGATGGCCTAAATATTTTCCGATACAATGTGTAAAATTCAGGCAAAATTCTTAATAAACCTTCGCTTTCCTTTTGTCGAAGTAATAAACCCACATAGTAGTCAAACGATGAATATTGTCAAAATATTGTAGCTATCATAAAACGTGAGTCCCGTAGAAGCATTGATCATAAAAACCAGCCTAAAATATTCAATGATGAGTGAAATAAATTAAGATAAAAATATAAATTATAATAACCAGTAAAAACTACTATCGACTCCGCCGCCATCTTGGACAACTTTCCGTGCTTTTATTATTTCGCTGGCTTGAGAGCCATAAATTTCCCGCGATACCCGCACATGTAAATGATAATGGAAAATTTGTTTGAACTGATCTGGTTTCTTTCTGAGAAAAGATTCGAACTACCTTCACAATGTAGCCGATTGTTTTAAAATAGAGAAAACATCGTAGGAGTTAAAATTGTTCTGGACAGTTGAATTGGGATCTGAATCTGATTTATCCCAGCATACTCCACCATGTCGCGAAGCACCTCAACAAGTACTCTGCGAAATACCCGTATGCATAGATCACTTGTCATCATGTGAGCTGATAATTAGTTGCTGAGAGTGTACTATATTAAATCAAAAAACATGGTTATATTTAAGGTTAGACTGAGTGGTACTATGAGAACCGCGACGGTTCATACGTTTACACTGATATGTGGCTGATGCAGACTCTGGTACCTGGAGCCATAGGCCTCCAAGGATTTCTGATACTGATGCACAGCTGAACGGCCTCTGGTACCTGGAGCCATAGGCCTCCAAGGATTTCTGATACTGATGCACAACTGAACGGCCTCTGGTACCTGGAGCCATAGGCCTCCAAGGATTTCTGATACTGATGCACAACTGAACGGCCTCTGGTACCTGGAGCCATAGGCCTCCAAGGATTTCTGATACTGATGCACAACTGAACGGCTTCTGGTACCTGGAGCCGTCGGCTTCCAAGGATTTCTGATAGTTAGGGGGTTACCCCCCAGTGGCCTCCAAACCTCCCCTATAGCCACCCCATGCCTCGCAATGCTACTGAGCTGATCTGATCACTGATATTACTGAGATAATCTGATTACTAACATAGCTGTAGGTACTGTCCTACTCGGTACCCATAATTACTGTATAGGTCGGACTGTTACTAGACAAGGCTGGAATCACACAGTCAAATGATATACACAGATATAACAAGAGTAAATGCGATATATCTCACTCACCTGAGATCGCACCTTGTTCTTACACTACGGACACTTGTTCCACTCACCGCTACCGGCTTCAAAAGTGGTCCGTCCGGTCGGCTGCCGTAGCGAACGAAGCGCTCGCGATTCCTCTCTCCGCCACCGGGTGTGACGTCAGCCGTGTTATCCACAGATTACACACAAACAAACGTCGGTTGTCTCTGTCACAGCTTTGCTGATATTTAAACCTTCTGATACCTACATGTCAGGATCTAGCTTCGCATTCGCGACAGTACCGGCGTTGCAAACATAATTTTGATCGGAAGGATCCTAGATACAGAATAATGCTTGAAGAGCTAATAACACAAGATGAAGAAAGAATGTGGTACAGAAAATTACTAAGAAATATATTTTACACTTTTAAAACACAAAACCTAAACACTTCAACAAAAAAAACTCACCCGATTATCTGCAATTCGGGGTTCGAAATTAAATTAGGTTCAGATATAAATTTGCGACTTCCACTTGGAAACGTAGCGGCGGCAATCGCAGAATTTATGGCCGGAGGCCTTTATATAAACTAATCCTTCTCGAAGGTGCGATTTCCCAAGTTTTTAATATTATTTTGTTATTAAATGAGGGTTGATATTTGTTTCGTTTAAAGGTGAAAGCGATCTGACATTACGTCAGTCACTTTCATTCTGTCAACGATCTTTATGTCAACGTGGTGACTTTTTTATTCGTTAAGTTTGACTGCTAGCGTATGTGGCATTTGCCATGAACGGAAGATATTTTTAGAACCGTTACATACCCCCTTTTTCAGTTAAGAATTTTTGCTCATGAAAATTCGCTGACCTACTTGCATCCTAGTTATAAAATTACACCTTCCCTGTCCAGGGCTGAGTCTAACATATTATCATTAGGAAGACTCGAGTGTAAAATCAATGAAATCAGGATGCTATGGTCTGAAGTTCCCAATATGACTTGTGGCGTACTTTGAAGAGTCCGGTATCGCTGTATAAATGCTTTAGTGGGCACCTATAACAGACGGCAAGAATACCGGTGGGTTCTTTCTTTTGCTGTTAAGAATGTTAGATACAATACTTAAAAGCAGCAAAATAAAAGAAAAACTAACAAAATAAGGAACTATTTTGGTAGTTAGTACGTCGTCGAGAGTAGAGTAGTGGTATGCAAGTATTTGACCATAAGTTTGTTGGTAGCGATGTATAGTCTAGGTGACTGTATGAGAAGTTATCGGGGTATAGATACAGTTTTGTTTTTTTTTTAAAAGAGAGATTTAGTTTACAGCGAGTAGTATTTTCTAGTTGAGTTTCTCCGAGGAGGGAAACCATAAGCGCTTAGTGTTGCTATATCTCTGTAGACGACTGACTTGAGTTACCTAGTATAGTAAAGGTTATTTTAATTAATATTTCGTGTTTTGGGCTTTTTGATCGGAGTTCACGAGACCGCTCCTTGCATTTTCAGAGGCTTATTTTTAAAGAGTTTGCAATAACCGCTCTTAGTGAGAAGGCTTTCAGTTTCAGAGTTCACTATCCGCTCTATTCGATATTTAATAGACATACATAAATAGATATTATATGATATATGTAAATAAAAATATTCTAAATTTACTTATCATGTCAGTTTTTATTTTTTTTATTTTGAGTTGCATAGTCGAATTTAGATGCAAGATTAATTAGTTTTTCTTCAGAGGGAAGCTATAGTGTTAAAAATAATTAAAAGTTTTTAGTTAAGTTGAGGGTATGGTTTTTTCTTTTGAAAGATTTATAGCTATTTTTGCGAGTCATCCTAACACATTATTGTCAGGTGTATATGAGTTAGATTTAAGTAAGCTAGTTCATTTTTAGTATTAATGTTTAGAGTTGAAGTATTTAAGAGATCGGGCAAGTTTCCGTTGAAGTAAGTTTTACAATAGAATACAAGTATAGATGTTCCGAGTCTAAGTTGGGTGGTAAGTTTAGTTTAAGTAAATTGAGTTTAAAGCAAGTGATTTTAAGTGTGTTCAAGTAAGACAAGTAAAAATGAGTTTATTTTTCTATAGTATAAAAAAAATATCAAGTAAAAAGGATATTATAGTGCGTAGAAGACGCGGACAGAAGGCGTTACTTCTGTAGGTGTTACCTTCGTTTCCCTTAGTCGGCTCTTACGACATGCATGGGAGACAACAGCTGGGGTATTCTTCACCAAAGGGCTCCCGCACCAGCACAGGGCCTTCCCATCCAACTTACAGAAGGACAACACAATTTTACAAAAAGTGCCGTGTGCAGACCACGCCAAAGAGATCAACACGTTTTTTTCCACCTTCCTGCTGTAATACCTGGGCGCCACTGAAACGTACCCCAAGTGATGCTTGGGTTATGTCCTACCTAGCAGTGGGCAGGCGCTTCAAAGAAAGATTCTATGAGAGTATAAGTTAAAATTTAATCAAGAAAAAGGTGAAGTTACATGCGAGTTAGACTGAGGGTCGTGAGCTCGGAAGGTGGTGAGAAAATATGTTGGTCTCTTGTTAGGAGACTTAGCTTTAAGAGCGTAGGCGCCGATCGCCGCGTGGCTCGACGCGGCTCGTGGCACGTAGTAAGCTCAGCTGGGCAGCGTGTGCGGCTGGCGAGGATCAGCGTGCTGGGAGCGAGGGTCAGTAGCACTCGGAGGGCAGCCGGTGTATGGTCAGCGTGGCGGCAGCGAGAGTCAGTAGCACTCGGAGGGCAGCCGGTGTATGGTCAGCGTCGCGGCAGCGAGAGTCAGTAGTACTCGGAGGCAGCCAGAGTATGGCCAGCGTGGAGCACGGGCAATGTTGCGATGCCGGGAGAAAAACCCTGGAATGCGTTAAAGGCTACGCATCAGGAGTGGCACAATAAGAGCCGCTCGGTCCAGCCGCGTGAGTTCCACGAAGGTAGTGGCAGATCGGGACAGGCGCCCATAAGTCTCACGGCGTGGTACCGGCGTTGCAAACATAATTTTGATCGGAAGGATCCTAGATACAGAATAATGCTTGAAGAGCTAATAACACAAGATGAAGAAAGAATGTGGTACAGAAAATTACTAAGAAATATATTTTACACTTTTAAAACACAAAACCTAAACACTTCAACAAAAAAAACTCACCCGATTATCTGCAATTCGGGGTTCGAAATTAAATTAGGTTCAGATATAAATTTGCGACTTCCACTTGGAAACGTAGCGGCGGCAATCGCAGAATTTATGGCCGGAGGCCTTTATATAAACTAATCCTTCTCGAAGGTGCGATTTCCCAAGTTTTTAATATTATTTTGTTATTAAATGAGGGTTGATATTTGTTTCGTTTAAAGGTGAAAGCGATCTGACATTACGTCAGTCACTTTCATTCTGTCAACGATCTTTATGTCAACGTGGTGACTTTTTTATTCGTTAAGTTTGACTGCTAGCGTATGTGGCATTTGCCATGAACGGAAGATATTTTTAGAACCGTTACAGTCTCACAGCACATATAAAATCCAAAAGATGCTAATTTGATAATATATCACATAAAAAAAGTTTTTGCTATTACAAACCTACATTAAGTAGTTACATAAAAAAAAAATACGTTGCATTTTATTTTTATTTTATTTTACACTAGCGGTCCGCCCCAGCTTCGCACAGGTATAGATTATAGCCTATGTCACCCGGGGATAGTGTAGCTTCCCAACAGTGAAAGAATTTTTCAAATCGGTTCTGTAGTTTCGGAGCCCATTCAATGCAAACAAACAAACAATCAAATCTTTCCCCTTTATAATATTTGTATAGATAGCATTTTGTAGGTATGTATGGGAGCACCAGTTTGCTAACCACAAAGTTTATCATTCAATATTGCAATCTTTTTTACCCTTTTATTCCCGGGGTGCAACTACATACAAATTTAATAAGTTTGTACGGAACCCTTAGGGTGCGAGTCCTACTCACACTTGTCAGGTTTTTAAAGTTTAATTTTGTACATGGAGGTATGTACAGTCTTGAAGCAGGTTTTTTTTTCTATAATTTATTGTTTAAATATAATATAATATAGTACAATTTGTAATGTTACAGGAAAGTGCTGGCAGCGTCTACTGTTCCATATGCAAGATTTGGAACTCCAAAAGAAGCAACCACCGGCTGACGCACTCCGTCGTGTTCAAGTGCAAGCTGTGCTCTCTTGTTACATACCACAGGTAAAGAAACAAGCCATTTAACCCGTGAGGTGCCTTAAGTTCTAATCTGAACTTAAGGCGCTCTTTTCCGTGTTTTAGCAATAGGCATGATGACTAGTTACTTTGATAATATTATTTCTATCAAGAAAAATGTAAATTGTTATTTAAAAAAATAAATAATTCTAATTGTATAATAATGATAATAATCTACTAATTGTATTTGCTTGTTTTTTTTTTTTCTGTGACTTTTTAATTTTTTGTCAAGCATTAAAATTTTCGTGTAACATTTTAGCAATTTTTTTTTTGTCTATGTTATATTTTTTTTTGTTTATATTAATATTTGACATTGTATGTTATGTTAATTTTAATTTTATTTTGACTTTCCACTGACATTTTTTTTTTTTTTTTATACCTAATCCTTTGTCCGAATATTGCTAAGTCCGAGTCCATGGTTACTTGAAATAAACAATTTTGAATTTGAATTTTGAATTTGAATTGTGTTTCGGTCTCATGGGTTTCCTAGATACCATATTTATAGACACCATTTTTATAATTTTATGCTAATCATGGAGGTATGCTTACTTAAACTAGAATGAACATACAATTTATTACAAATAACCGGCTTAGCGATGAATATAACTAAATACATTACACATACTGAAAAAATAATTTAAATTGGTTGATAAATCTCTGAGATATGAGTATTAAAATTTTAGGTGGGGATGGAGAGGGGATGTTCTGTCCCTTTCTCGCAAAGCATGTGTTAGTATAGCATTTGTATGGCGCTCCTGAGCCGTGACGTCACGGCTCAGTATAGTGCGCTCTCTGTCTAGCATGAAATTAAATTCAAATGCTTATATCTCATTTATTTTTAAACTAATTTTAATTTTGTTTTCGTTGATGTGCTCTATTTATGATCAGCTTTTTTATGAGGTAATAAAAAAATATTAGTCATCATCCCTTTTGTATCTCGATGGTTAAAATGTATTAATTTTGTATGTTACAGAGAGTCAATGCATAACCATTTCGAGCAGCACAAAGGCAAACAATACCGCTGTGAAGAATGCAATATTACATGCAAGTGAGTGCTTAGCCTATTTGGGAGACCGCTAGACTTGAAAGCGTGAGGTCGCGGGTTCAAACCCCGGGCTCGTACCAATGAGCTATTTGGAGTTTATGTACGGATTTTCATACCACTGGGTTTTCGGTGAAGGAAAACATCGTGAGGAAACCTGCATACGTACGGAGAAGGAATTCAATGGCGTATGTGAATCCACCAACCCGCACTGGGCCAGCGTGGTGGATATGGCCCAATCACCCTTTCGGGGGTAGGGGGGCGTTCAAGTATTAAGTAAGCGCTTGAGGGGGGCGGGAGGGGGGGGGGTGTCTTTGCTTTGCTTATTTTTGATGACATGGTGGATGGGGGGGGGGGGTCGATATCGTGATTACGTCAACAGTTATTATTGACTTTTTTACATAAATGGCAACCCACAAATTGTCTATAGATGCTTGAAAACAAAACACATGTCGGGGATTCCCACAAATAATGAATACGCATTTAAAAGAAAAATGCATGTAGGTACCAATGATTACGTAAGCATGGGATGGGGGGGGAGAAGTTTGCTTACTTTTGCTGACAAGGGGAAGGAGAGGGGGGGGGGGGTAAATAATTGTAAATCTGCTTACGTAATACTTGAATGGCTCCTAGGTTAAAAGTCTAGCAGTGGACTGTTAAAGGACTGATTGTGAGCTTAGCACAGAACTTTTCACTCCTATACTATCCAATTTTTTAAAACCTTTGTTAGCTTGTGGCTTACGAAGGGGATTGCTGTTGGAAACTCAGCAATCTGAGATTTGCAGATGACATCGTCCTCTTTGCATCAACGTGCACCAGCGACGTCCTAAACGCGTTATTGTATTTCACTCATCATAATTTCAGCCATAGATTAGACCCAAGCTGTCTGCCAAGCGTGGGGATTATGGCAACACTCCTCTCTAAGAGGGAGGCCTAACCGTGACTTACTTTGCTTGACTCTGACTTGTTTGACGCTATTAAAACTAAGTAAACTGTTTAATATTACGAGTAAAGGACATTGAATCCATGGTCATGAAAATTTTGACAAAAATAGGGAGGCCTGAGTTTTGGCGCCAACGTGGAAAAAAACATGTCGGCTCGTTGGATTATTTTCCTAAACTTGTGTATTTTCGAGTGTTAATGTGTACTAAATAGTGAATTATTATTCATTAAGTGCTCGTTAACGTGCTCGAGTGTGGGCAAGTGATATAACGAGGTGAAACGTGTGTTTTCGTGTTGTTTCCAAAACTCCACAGGAGCCTCTTGTAAAGTCTCCACCACTTTACAGGGGCATGAGTTTGACTTGACCGTGACTTACTTAGCTTGGCTCTGACTGTGACTATGACTTGTTTGACGCTATTAAGACAATGTAAACTGTTTAATATTACGACTAAAGGACATTGAATCCACGGTCATGAAAATGTTAACAAAAAAAGAGGGACTCCTTTGTTCAGCAGTGGACGTTTACTAGCTGATGATATGATGTAGCTCCCTGAGAGAAGGCAGTCCAGATTTTTTTAAATGTATATTTTTATTTGCTCTAGTTTAATGACGGTAATACGTACAAGCGTCAAACTTGCCACGATTAAACATCATCATCATTTCAGCCATAGGACGTCCACTGCTGGACATAGGCCTCCCCCATCGATCTCCAAAAGGGCCGGTTGGAAGCGGCCTGCATCCAGCGTTTTTCTTTAGGTCGTCTGTCCATCTTGTGGGTGGACGTCCTACGCTGCGCTTACCGGTCCGTGGTCTCAATTCCAGAACCTAATAGCATTGCTCTCGCTTGCATTGAATGTATTGTTTGTAGGAGTAAGTCGGTGTACCGCACGCACATGGGCAAGGTGCACCGTCGAGGACGCAACATCTGCGAGGGCTGCGGCCGCGGCTTCCGCTCGCCCACCGGCCTGGCGATCCACAAGAGCAGCTCCTCCCGCTGCACTGCCTCCAAGGAAACCCATCTACCGGAGGAGGTGGAGGGCGTGAGATGCGACGAGTGTGACGTCACGCTGCTCTCGCAAGAGGTAAAAACAGTGCGCGCGCGGTTTCACCCGCGTTATTAAATTAAATTATGTTTGTTTATTGTGATAAAAACGATATGATCAATTACATTTACCTCACACAATAACACAGAGAACAAAAATTTGTAATAATAATAAATTCCACAAAAATAAATAATTAAATTTCCGTTAAATTTTGCCAGTGCGCGAACCCGACTCGCACTTGGCTGGATTATTAAAAGACCTTTGAAACTCGGCAATTAATATGCAATGTCTATAAATATAGATAGTCCGTTGGTCCTGTTCATAGTGAACTCGGGACATTTCTCGGTCATCTGACCCCAAACTAAGCGAAGCTTGTGATATGGCTGCCAGAGACTGATATACATACATATATAGTTTTAAATACATACTTAAATAGATATTAACACCCAGATATAGAACAAACACAAATGTTCATCACATGAATATTTGTCCTAGCTGGGAATTGAACCCACGCCCCCAAGCTCAGAAGGCAGGTTCACTACCAACTGGGCCAACGGGGCTATCTAATTCCTATCTATTTCCGAGCTACGCTCTAATGTTCCGCCATTGTCTTTCCTCTTAGTCTATCTTCCTTGATATTATCAAAGGTTTGAATAATTGATTGATTGATTGATTAACTCTTAATTGTTCACACCGTTAAATTTGATCATCATCATCACCAGAAGACGTCCACTGCTGAACATAGGCCTCCCCCTTTAACCTCCACACTGAACGACAGCCTGCCATCTGCATCCACTGGACACCCGTGACTCTCACAATGTCGTCGGTGTCGGTGTGTTGGTCACAATGTCACAATTTGCAACTTGAAGTGGCAATGGGCAGGCCACATCGCTCGAAGAACCGATAACCGATGGGGAAGAAAGGTTCTTGAGTGGAGACCGGAAGACGTAGGGTAGGTAGGCCTCCCACTAGATTAAATTTGATACAGAGGACAACAAACTCTTAAAAACTAGTGTAACAACTGGCGGCTTTATCGCTAAATGCGATCTCTTCCAGGCAACCTTAGGATGGAAAGGATTTATAGAAGACGTAGAAGACGGGGTGTGCAATAGGGAATCGACTATAAAATTTTTACTTATACCATACACATACATTCTAATAGTAATTTACACTAATACTTACAATTATTTAAAACTAGCGACCCGCCCTCCCGGCTTCGCACGGGTGTAGTTTACGTGCGAAGCCGGGGCGGGTCGCTAGTCATATATATAAACCTTCCTTGAAAATGTATCTAACTGATGGTGAAAACCGCATCAAAATCCGTTGCGTGGTTTAGGAGGAGCGGCCATACAGACAGACAGACGCGGAAAGCGACTTTAATTTATACTATGTAGAGATAAATATACTAATAGATATGCAATTAATATGAACATATACAATACTAGCGGTCCGCCCCGGCTTCGCACGGGTATAGATTATAGCCTATGACACCCGGGGATAGTGTAGCTTCCCAACAGTGAAAGAACTTTTCAAATCGGTCCAGTACTTTTTGAGCCAATTCGTCACAAACATACTTACATACAAATCTTTCCTGGTTATAATATTAGTATAGATTATGTTATAATCATTGATACAAATAATACGAATAAGCAGTTCGACATAACGACATCAACAAGGTAATTGGTGATTGTGTTGCAGGTGTACGACGCGCATGTCGCCGACGTGCACGAGCCGAGTCGGTACAACGGGCGCCCCTTCACCGTCAACAGCGCCGGTCTGCCGGAACCCAGGATGTATGTCACTTATCATTACACTTATTATATTCATCATCATCATTTCAGCCGTAGGACGTCCACTGCTGGACATAGGCCTCCCCCATCGATCTCCAAAAGGGCTTGGAAGCGGCCTGCATCCAGCGTTTCCCTGCGGTCTCTTTTATTAAATTCATATTTATTTATAAAATGTAATTTTACAAGTCAAATCGTATTATCTATACTAATATTATAAAGAGGAAAGATTTGATTGTTTGTTTGTTTTTGAATAGGCTCCGAAACTACTGAACCGATTTGAAAAATTCTTTCACTGTTGGGAAGCTACACTATCCCCGGGTGACATAAATTATATTTTCAAAAAAAATAGGGATCCTTACTAAAACGTTTACTTACTAAATTTACAGGTAATGTAATTAATTAATCTATATAAATCCAACATGCACTGGACCCTGATTCCGTAACTGTAACACGCACGTAACGCGCCGCGTTAAGTTAACCTAGTAAAATTTGGACTCTATTCCCTATGAATAAAGACCAACTTTTAGAGGTAAACTTAACACGGCGTGTTCGAAGTTACAGAATCAGGGCCCTGGACCAGTATTGTGGATTTAGGGCAAGGGAGGGTCTTGGGGGTCATGACCCCCCCCCCCCTCGGGCTGGGTCCAGGATGTAGGTGGACCACAAATTAATTATAAATAGTTTTTATAAAAATTAAATTATAACTTGTGACCAAGACTATGTGAACCCCCCTGGCACCAAAGCTGGATCCGCCCTTGATTTAGGGCCCATCCTATCTCTCTGAGAGATATATATACCCAAACAATGCGAGTAATAACTAAAAATGTAAGAATTTATTCAAAGTAGTTAAAAAATTCAGGACAGCCTTTCCAGTGGGGTTAGACAAGACCCACTTTCTGTTAGCGTTAACGCCTGCGGAAAGATGAAATTGTATGAAAATGACATTAGCTTGAGATAACATCTCTCAAGCTAATGTCTTTAGTGGTTACTGAACCCTCAGTGCGCGAGCCCGACTCGCACTTGGCCGGTTTATTAAACTGTTACTATTATTTTGTAGATTAAATAGTTTGGCACGAAAGGCGCGTAAAGTGAAACGTGTCCGACGTCCGCCGGTGAGGAATACTTGTCGGGTGGTAAGTTGTGCAGTTTTTACAAGCTTTTTATCCGACTACGCAAGAAGGAGGGTTGTATCTAGGGGGGGGGGGGGGGAACAGTGGCAGCTTAGGGGGGCGCCAAGTCATGTGTTTGAAAAAAAAACTTGTTTCACTAAGCGCTTAAACATAGAAAAGAGAAGTAAATAGAACGGATATGAGAAGTAAAATCTGTTACCAGGCATATGAGTGAACCTACCTATGAATTTGGCGCCCTCTTATGCCCGGCCTTTTGTTAGCAGCACAGATATGACATTTTGTATACGCATTTTATTATGAAAGCCGGTTTTCATATTTACCATGACATGGCTGCACTCAGGGTTGGTTCCTGACTAGGGAACTCCTCAATGATTAGCAGCACAAATACGAAATGTGTACGCATTTTATTATGACAGCCAGCAGTGCCGGTTTTAGCACTACCAGCGTCCAGGGCGAGTATTCTACGACGCTAGATTTTTTTAAATGCATGGGGTATAATATGGCTATGGGCGCCCCTTTATATCTGGCGCCCTGGGCGGTCGCCCAACCAGGCCCTACCCTAACGCCGGTACTGTACTCTTAGTACAAGTTTTGATAGTTTTCGAAAACTTTTTTCGTTTACGTATTGTTCCATACATTGCTGGGCTGAAAGCTATTAGTTTTTTTTTTGTATTATAGTGAAGCAATCTATACCGCCGATTACTACCGATTTTAGTTCCTCCGCGTTTCCGCTGGAGGCGCTTTACTACAATGTATGGAACAATACGTAAACGAAAAACGTTTTCGAAAACTTTCTGAGATCTGAGACATCTGAGACTAAGGCCCCTGATAGCCAGTTTTAAGTTTTACCATGACATGGTTGCTACCGACACCTGACAGATTGGAGACAATCTATTCCTACCTGCGCCAACGTAACTAAGACGTTGCAGAATCGGAGTAGTACTTACCAAAAAAGAAAAAAAAAAGATTAAACCTTTTTTTTTTTTTTTTTTTTTTTTTTTTTTTTAAATATAATAGTTGTGTTTTTCAGTGTAACAAAGTCGGCACGAGTTTTGGATGGTTGCATCTTCACTTCAAGAGAGAGCATCCCAACGAAGATATGAACATTTTGTACGCGGATAAGAAAACTCATCTCTGTGACGTCTGCGGCGCTGGATTTAGTGTAAGTGACATAAGGCATTTCACCTTTGGACGTGTTTTTTTTATATATACATAATAGGCCTACGTTTGGTCACCAACTCGCCTGATGGTAAGCGACAGTGAGGCCGAGCACGGCAGGGAGTTCCATTGTTGGGCAGTTCGTACCATAAATGACGACCCAAATAGTTGTGTACGAAACTTTGGAATCTTTCTTTGTTTTCTTTGCTTATTTCCTGCTTCTTTCTTAATCGTTTTCGGGTAAATAGCATTAAGGATCTGGGAGTGACATTTGATCGTACCCTGAATTTCCACGATCACATCTCTGATCTCGCCAAAGCGGCCTGTCGTCGTTTGGGCTTCGTATTACGAAATAAATAATAAATATTCGGGACATTTTTGCACACACGGTCATCTGACCCCAAACTAAGCATATCTTGTGATATGGCTGCCAGAGACTGATATACATACATATATAGTTTTAAATGCACACTTAAATAGATATTAACAACCAGATATAGAACAAACACAAGTGTTCATCACACAAATGTTTGTCCTAGATGGGAATCGAACCCACGCCCCCAAGCTCAGAAGGCAGGTTCACTACCAACTGGATCAAAGGGCTATAAAAAAAAAATGCTAAAGATTTTGAAAATCCGTTAGTTACTAGAACATTGTACAACTCGTTAGTCAGAAGCAAGCTGGAGTCGAGCGCATGTGTCTGGAACCCGCACCACGTCACCTACGTGCGGATGCTTGAAAAGGTTCAAAAGGCTTTCTTAAGATCGCTGTATAAGAAGCTTCACGGTTATTACCCGTTCATGTACCCAACTAAATTCTTGCTCGGCCAGCTCGGCTACAAGCTACTCACTAGAAGTGAGAAGGATGTCGGATCAGCTTGCTACTTGCTGCAAGGTGCTCAGAGGATCGGTTGACTCCTTGCATCTGCACAATTTATTGTGCACTTTGTTTGTGCCAGATAAACCCGGGGTTCCGGCTAATAGGCGTGGAAAATTGCCCAAGTTTTTCCACGTGGATCACAGCCGCACCGTGGCGCGCTCCATGTCTCCGCTGATTCGCGCCCGCCACCACTTCAATGCACTCCTTTCCGCCAAAACTGATTGTGATATTATTTGTGACAATTGGAAAACTGTAACGAAAGTGTTTTTAACTTATTGTGAAAATTTAACTGATCAATGGGACAGGGGCAAAAAAGCCGATGACTGTAATGACAATTTGTATGACATAATAATTTTATGTTGACATATTTTTACAGCAATTTGTTGTATTTATTATATTAGTAATTTTATAATATTATTCCTTTTTGGGGTTCCGTACCTCAAAAGGAAAAAACTGAACCCTTATAGGATCACTTCGTTGTCCGTCTGTCTGTCTGTCCGTCTGTCTGTCCGTCTGTCCGTCTGTCAAGACCCTTTTTCTCAAGAACGCGTAAAGGTAGCAAGTTGAAATTTATACTAAATACTTGGGTCTACGGTTTCTTTTGGATGTAAAAAAATAAAAGTTGAAAGTCAAAGCAATCAAAAGATATGAACGTTTATGTCGCATATTTTGCGATTTCACAGGGGAACCAAAACGGGTACTTCCCGTTGACATAGAATCATGAAATTTGGCAAAAGGCAAGGTCACATAGCACATATATAGGAATAAATCCGAAAGTCACAAATTTGAAGTTATATCACTTAAAAATAATTATTATGATATTACAAACTTACATTTTGTAGTTGGAATGTATGGAAGAACCTTAGTGTCAACTACAAAGTTAAGTTTGTCTTTCAATATGAGTCCTACTCGTACTTGTCCGGTTTTTTATTTGTTTCTTTCTTTACTTACCTCCTTCTTTCTTTCTTGATAATATAAAAAATATAATTAATTTTATTTATATTACACGGGAATTACTCACTTAAGATTAAGCCGGTTACTCCGACTATAGTTTCAACCGCATTCGGCGGTCTTTTTCAAGGTGAATGCGCGCGCGCAGCTCGCTTTTCTTTTTTTCCTTCAACCTCTGACCAAAAGGTCAGAGAAGCCATCGAGATCGGTCGACGTCCAACCTTCAATAGGGTTGGAGGATGGATCCTGCCACCGACTTGGAGACCGTGTCTTCATGGAGTTGAGTTCGTGGGAGTGACCGTGGGACTGGTGGCGACGTGGTGAGCTCCTCGTGCTGGAGTATTCCCAACACGCAGGAAGATCCGAGTGGGGAAGAGTTCCAGTGTGCGCCGGCGCAGCATATTTCTCTACGCATACCCCCCTCTATTACCCTATTACCCTCTATTACCCCTCTATTACCCTTGCACCCGATCAGGGGGTTAGACAAGAGCCACTTTCTGTTAGCGTTAACGCCTGCGGAAAGATGAAATTGTATGAAAATGACATTGACAATGACATTAGCTTGAAGCTAATGACATTGACAATGACATTAGCTTGAAGCTAATGTCATTGTCAATGTCATTTTCCTACAACATAAAAAAAAAACTGCGCACGCCGTAACCCAGCACGATGCTTCCTCCAGAACGTGTACTCTCTCCGGGACCACATGAACGTCCACACGGGCGCCCGGCCGTACGCGTGCGACATCTGCCCCAAGCAGTTCCGGAACGCGTACCTGCTGCGGGCGCACCGCGTGCGACACTTCCCCTCCACGATACCCTGCACGTGCTGCGGGAAGACCTTCAAGACCATGGGCAACCTCTACTGGCATATGAAGGTGAGCACTCCAATAGGCATGTCTTAATGTTTAACACGAAATATGCTTCAAATTTGACGATTCGTCATCACGAATATTCAAAAGTAGACCTTTAAAATCGATTAATTGACATTATTTCTTTATGTTTAATAAATGTTCTTGAAATATTTTATTCGGATGTGTTCACCGATACACGATTACAGAAATTTGGGTCGATAGAAAAAAATCGTAAACTTTCCTAAAAAACACCCGTTTTTACGTTCCCTTCAATGGATTGAATCAACTTCATTCAGATTCTATAGAAGATATTTTTATCAAAAATAATTTGTGTGTTATCCTAACAATCATTCAAATACTGTAGTGGTCGCAGTTTTTTGTAAAAGCGTAAGATTATTTGTAGAAAATAAAGAAAAAATAAATATTGAATATATTTGAAAGCGCGCACGCCGCATTACCGTCATACAAGTGTACGGTTCTCTACCAGCACGCCTTAATTTATTGCAAACTAGCTGCGCCCCGCGGTTTCACCCGCGTACTCATGAAAAATGGTGATGATGCTGATGAAAAGTAGCCTATGTCACTCTCCAGCCCACGAACTATACACATGCAAATAGCAGGTCGATCCGTTGCTCTGTGACTGCGTAAAAACGGAACAAACAAAAAAAACACCAGTTTTCGCGTTAAAAAGTACTCTATGTTCTTTCTCAGGCTCTAGACTATCTGTGTACCAAATTTCATTTAAATCGGTTCAGTAGTTTTGGCGTGAAAGCGCGACAGACAGACAGACAGAGTTACTTTCGCATTTATAATATTAGTAAGGATTGTGTTATTAATATTAGTCTAACAGCCGCACTCAGAAACGTTACTTAAGCTAAGGAATACTTAAAATTGCTCTGTCTCGTTTTCATGTGTTACAATTTCCGTCAAGTCCGTAAGTATTCCTTAACTTAAAATAGGCATGTGTCCTAATGTTTAATTTATCACAGATAACAAGCGATGAATATAACTAAATACATTACACACACTGAAAAAATTATTTGAATTGGCTGATAAATATCTGAGATATGAGTATTTAAAGTTTTAGGTGGGGATAGAGAGGGGACGTTCTATCCCTTTCTCGCACAGCGTGTGTTAGTATAGCATTTGTATGGCGCTCCTGAGCTGTGACGTCACGGCTCAGTATAGTGCGCTCTCTGTCTAGCATGAAATTAAAATGCTTATATCTTATTTATTTTTGAACTAATTTTAATTTTGGTTTCGTTGATGTGCTCTATTTATGTTCAGCTGTTTTATTAGGTAACTAGCTGACCTGACAGACGTTGTCCTGTCTTAGAACTGTCAAACACGCAAAGTCAAAATTGTAAACCTTGGGTTACATTATTGGAGTTTTAGTATGGATCCCTATTTAATTTTTTTAATATAATATAGCCTATGTCACCCGGGGATAGTGTAGCTTCCCAACAGTGAAAGAATTTTTCAAATCGGTTCAGTAGTTTCGGAGCCTATTCAATGCAAACAAACAAATCTTTCCTCTTTATAATATTAGTATAGACTAGCAGACCTGACAGACGTTGTCCTGTCTTAGAACTGTCAAACACGCAAAGTCAAAATTGAAAAAAAATTTTTTTTACACCCTGGGGTAACATTATTGGAGTTTTAGTAAGGATCCCTATTTTTTTTGAAAATATAGTATAGCCTATGTTAACCGGGGATAGTGTAGCTTCCCAACAGTGAAATAATTTTTCAAATCGGTTCAGTAGTTTCGGAGCCTATTCAATGCAAACAAACAAAAAATCAAATCTTTCCTCTTTATAATATTAGTATAGATAAAAAAATATTAGTCATCATGCCGGAAATTGTCACACGTGAAAACGAGACAGCAATTTTAAGTATTCCTTAGCTTAAGTAACGTCTCTGAGTGGGGCTCTTAGTATATTAGTGTGTTCATCGTCAGCCAGGGCCCTGATTCTGTAACTAAAAACATGCACGTAACACGCCGTGTTAAGTTTACCTCTAAAAGTTGGTCTTTATTCCTAGGGAATAGAGTCCATATTTTAAGAGGTTAACTTAACGCGGCGCGTTACGTGCGTGTTAAAGTTACGAAATCAGGGCCCAGAAGACGTCCACTGCTGAACATAGGCCTCCCCCTTTAACCTCCACACTGAACGACAGCCTGCCTTTTGCATCCACTGGATGCCAGCGACTCTCACAATGTCGTCGATCCATCTAGTGGGAGGCGTACTATTAGTGTGTTATTAGTTAGAAAATTTGCAATATTTCAGACTCATACCGGCGAAAAAAATCACAAGTGCGACATCTGCGGGAAAGCTTTCCTATACGTCGTCAACCTGAAGGAACACGTCCGAGGGGTGCATTACAATATACGGCGCGCCAAGAGGGGGGGCACTCGGGAGGGGGGCGCTGACACGGGGGCGCAATACGGGGCCAAGAGAGAAAAAGTTACCACTGAGGCAGATATAAGCGATTTTGGTGACAGTGAATGAACTACTGAAGGCATCTATGATTCTACTTTATACAGGGTTACTGGTAATTCTATGCTGTGCTTACCGGTCCGTGGTCTCCGTTCGATAACCTTTCGGCCCCTCGGTCATCTGTTCTGCGTGCTATGTGCCCTGTCCACTGCCACTTGAACTTGCTAATCCGGTGGGCTATGTCGGTAACTTTCGTTCGTCTACGGATCTCTTTATTCCACCCACAAGATGGACAGTCGACCTAAAATGATAGCCCGTTGGTCCAGTTGGTAGTGAACCTGCCTTCTACGCTTGGGGGCGTGAGTTCGATCCCACCTAGACAAACATTTGTGTTTGTTCTATATCTGGTTGTTAATATCTATTTAAGTATGTATTTAAAACTATATATGTATGTATATCAGTCTCTGGCAGCCATATCACAAGCTTTGCTTAGTTTTGGGTCAGATGACCGTGTGTGAAAAAAAAGAGAGACCGCAGGGAAACGCTGGATGCAGGCCGCTTCCAACCGGCCCTTTTGGAGATCGATGGGGGAGGCCTATGTTTTTTCCCGCGAATTTTGATGTCTTTGAATAAAAGTTGTTTGTTTTGACATATTGGAACCCCCCTTTAGAGGAGGTTAGTGATTTCCAGTAACCCTGTATGGTTGTAAATTTCGCTTCATTATTATCATTCCACCTTTCTGTATACAGGGTTACGCATAGACCGTACTAAGCCGAAAGGAGGTCATTATAAATCTCCAAAAAAGTCTGCTGTTTCATACATTTTGTCGTGTCAATGACCTTTTTCTATGGAACAGCTGATGTTTTTTCGCGATTTCAGACTTGCACCCATTGTAAAAGTTGTTCAAAATTATGAGAACAATGACCTCCTTTCGGCTTAGCAAAGCCTATATGCGTAACCCTGTATTGTGTACTTTTTTCACTACATGCAAACTAAGTAAAATAGGCATGTGTTCCTTCATATTTTTTTTTTTTTTTAAATAATAGGCTTGCGCTTGACCGCCAACTCGCCTGATGTTAAGCGATGATGCGGTCTACGTTGGAGCACGCTTGCCTTAGAAGAAACCGATTCACTCGTGATTTGAAGACACCCTGATTGTATAGTGTAGTGGACGTCTTCTGGCTGATGATGATGATGATGACGATCTCACGTTTCTCTGCAAATATCATCGTTCTCATCGTTTTTTTTTCCCCAAAAAAAATTGCGGGCAATCTGAAACATGTTTCTCCACTAAAATATGGCTAAATCCTACGAAACTAATTAAGGATTAACGTAACGTACAAAGAAACAGTACGTTTATGATAAACTGTGCAACAATGAGATTTCATATAACATTTCTGCACTGTTTTGGTTCTAAGCAATAAGACGTCCTTTGTGATCGGTTTTGTAGTGATTAATGATAACATTACTACGTTTTATTTATATTACACGGGAATTACTCACGTAAGATTAAGCCGGTCACTCCGACTATAGTTTCAACCGCATTAGGCAGTCTTTTTCAAGGTGAATGCGCGCGCGCGGCTGCGTCTCGCTTGGCACTACGGACCGCCGCGCGGCGCGCACGTGATGTCAACGGCAGCTGATCGGGTGGGGGTGCGTAGAGAAATATGCTGCGCCGGCGCACACTGGAACTAATTCCCCAATACACTGAGTAATTCCCGTGTAATATAAATAAAATTTGTGAAAACCACCTCAATTTCTATAATAAAACATTACTACGTAGTTGAAATTTTTTTTTTCTATTCCCCCAGCGACTAAAAGAGTTTTATTTTACTGTTATCAATGAATTAAGTGCCCTTTTTCGAGTGGCAATGGTAAAAATATATTATTGCTTTGTAAATAACCTACATAGTTGTAATAAAAGATAACCATTCATTCTAGTTGTTTTATTTAACCGAGCATATTTAGACCAAGGGGACGACCTACCAAGAGGGTGGCGGAATAAACCGGCCAAGTGCGAGTCGGGTTCGCGCACTGAGAGTTCCGTACCACCACAAAATACAATAAGGTCCAAGTAACCGAATTGCCAGTTCAGGCTTAACACCTTCCAAAATAGTCAATTGTCACATATTTTGACGCTCGAGTATAACACAATTACGACAGAAATTTGTCACCGACTCGCACTTGGCCATTATTTATTATTTGTTGTTATACTTTAGAGTGTGTTCTATAATCATGCCAAGTTTGACGCTTGTACGTGTTACCGTTTTAACATTAGAGCTAATACAAAAATACGTTTGTTGTATGGGGACGAGGTCGTTTTTACTTTTTGGCGTTTACTTAGGGCCAGGATGCACCCTGATAGATGGATCCCAGAGGATCACACAGTGGGTGCCTGAAAACGGACGAAGGAGCCAAGGCAGGTCTAGAAAACGCTGGTGCGATGACCTCGACACGTTCCAGATACAGTGGTCAAGTCTGGCGGATGATCGCAGAGGCGGATCCAGGATTTCATTTTAGGGGGGGGAGGCATTCTGGATTTCATTTTGGGGAGGCCCATTCTGACAAGGTTCGAAGGAATCAAATTGAAAAATTGAGTCGAATGTATGGAATTGCTAGGTGTTTTGTCATGGGGGGCTGGATCCGCCAATGGGTGATCGCGCTGTCTGGAAAGAAATGGGGGAGACCTTTGCCCAGGAGTGGGACAGTAGAGGTTAATAAAAAAAAAAATGTGCAGTTTCAAAGCCATGACTCAACAAGGGTGAAGGAAAACGTGAGGAAACCGGTATGTCCAGATCAAACCTTCAGACATGACATTCACCAACGTGCACTGGGCCAGCGTGGTGGATGTTATCTACGCGCCTCCTGTGTCATAATTTGATACTTTTATTGTGAAAGGGGGTGCGTGCTGAGGGGGGAGGGGGGGCGCCTGGTTCAGCCGGCAGTCGTCGATGCACCGCCGACGCGCGTTGCCTTACAATTCCTTGTTTTTTTACCTACATCATCAACATCATCAGCCGGAAGACGTCCACTGCTGAACATAGGCCTCCCCCTTTAACCTCCACACTGAACGACAGCCCGCCTTTTGCATCCACTGGATACCCGCGACTCTCACAATGTCGGTCCATCTAGTGGGAGGCCTGGGAGGTGGTTGGAGGTGGGTGGGGTTTTACCTACCTACTTTAACTTTATCCTCTCTCTGAGAGAAAGCCTATATCCCAGCAGTGGGAACATGATAGGCTTAAGTGTGTATTTAAAAACTACCTATATAATATGTATGTATATCAGTCTCTGGCAGCCATATCACAAGCTTTGCTTAGTTTGGGGTCAGATGACCGTGTGTGCAAAAATGTCACGAATATTTTTAATTTAAAAAAAGCAGTGGGAACATGGTAGGCTGATCATAATGATGGTGGAAATTAATTTTAACTGTACTTTAAAATAAAGACAAAGATTACTCCAACAAAGGTTTAATGAAAAACATATAAAATCAATGTACATCATCGAGATACAATACCTATAGAGTCACAATCTCTAAGTGAAAACAGTCATAAAACGTCCGAGCGTCATTGTACATACATTGTATCAATTATATACGTCACAATGCCACATTTACTCCAATTTAGACGTTATGTCGCTTGCATAGTGTTCAACGTTAGTTGTCCGCTATGTCATCGTAGCTCTGACATCGCGCGGTGCTGTACTCGGATCGCGGTTACCTTGTAACTAACTTTTTCAATGCGCCTGGTTAATGCGACGCGTGACCAAAATGCTGGCGTGTTTCTAGCTCAACGCATAAGCATTGCCATCGCATGGTAAGCATTGTCAGCGTGGTAATGCCGCCAGCATGCTGGGTACGCTGTCAACTGGTAGTCGGCTTGAGCATTTGGATTGTCTTTAGACCTTCAACTGTCTATGGACAGTCTAACTGTATTTGTAGTGTTAGTTTTAGCTTGTATTTTGTTTAGTTAATAAAGGCAATTGCCAATTTTAAAAAAAGTCAGCGCAGTTTTGGTTCGGACATTTATTTGAGTTTGTGACTCTATAGCTATTGTATCTCGTTTAGTTGTTCAGCTTACATTACTAAAGCCTAAGCCTTTTTTCTTTTAACATCTTACTCTAATAAATTCACATAATCAAGGACATATGGTTGAAACAAAATGGAAAAAAAAATACTATACAGGGTTACGCGGACAGACTAAGCCGAAAGGGGACCATAGCACCCATCATTATGAACAAATTTGATTATGGGTGCGAGTCTGAAATCTGGAAAAAATATCAGCTGTTCCATAGAAAATGGTCATAGACACTCGACAAAATGTTTAAAAAAAAAATTTTTTTTCAACAGTTTGTCGAGTTTCAATGATCGTTTTCTATGGAACAGTTGTTTTTTTTTTCAACATTTTGTCGAGTTTCAATGATCGTTTTCTATGGAACAGTTGTTTTTTTTTTCAACATTTTGTCGAGTTTCGATGACCGCTTTCTAGTTTCATGGCCGTTTTCTATGGAACAGCTGATTTTTTTTCGCGATTTTAGGGTTGCTCCCTTTTTGGCTTAGTACACCCGTTTCGCGTAACCCTGTTTACAGTTAGAAGTAAAATAATACTTGATTTAAAATTAAATACTAAAACAATTGTTTATACAAAAATTATAAAAATAATTGTCATGTAACATAATACAAATATTGAAAACTTCGTGCGTTTTTTTATTTGTTGTTTTTAGGGTTCCGTACCTCAAAAGGAAAACTATTCAAACAATTTTCAGTTTTTTTTTTCTTTTATACGTGCTGTAAGGCCTTGCCTCTTGCCAAATATGATTCTAGGTCAACGGGAAGTACCCTAAAGGTTTTGATTCCCCTGTGAAATCGCAAAATATGCTATATACGGTCATATGTTTTGATCGTGTGAACTTACAAGTTTGATTTTTTCACAGCTGAAAGAAACCGTAGATTTGAGTATTTGATATAAATTTCAACTTGATATCTTTACGCGTTCCTGAGAAAAACGCTCTTGACAGACGGACAACAAAGTGATCCTACAAGGGTTCCGTATTTTTTTTTCGTTTTGAGGTACGGAACCCTGAAAACAAGCAACAAAACGTTGCCACGCGCAAGCGAGATAGAAGACGAACGAAGACCTTTTTGCTAGGACTTGCCAGTGTCTCCTAGCTACCTCTCCGGCGGGGTATGGTACCGTGCTCTGAGCGTTTCCGAGGGCACCCTAAGGAAGGCCTCCTTCGAGGCTCCACAAGGCGTGGGCGGAGCGCGAGATATGTACTCGTCCAGTCGGGAGAGCACCCTCTCCGGCGGCTCGGAGCCGAGCTGGTGCTCCGCTACCGCCTCGTAGCAAGCCTGCACAATATCAATATAAAAATTTAATATTCAAGTAGGTAGGACTTCGGGTATTTCCTAAAACTGCGATCAGAACCACCGGAGGATGGGCAGCAGCGTCCTATTAGTACACGGTGAACGTACTGCGATCCCCAAGCCGCCTGCCAACCGTGGGGATTATGGCAACACCCCTCTCTAAGAGGGAGGCCTTTGATCAACAGTGAATGTTTACTGGCTGATGATTTGTTTTGTTTTATTTAATTTTCTACAAATACAGACAATTTTAAAATATTTTTTTTTATAAATTTTTTTTTTTTTGCTTGGGATAGTTTCATCTTGTCAGTGTGTACGTCTAGTGTCAGTTCAAATTATTTATTATTATTTATTTGTCAGAACATGGTAGGTACACATACATATAAAGTAGCATACATGGTCGTAAGAATGGAGACGTATCTCATGTCCTTGCCTGTTACAGCGTACAAATGTTAGTTTTTTATTAATATTTTTATTAGTTTTTGTTAAAGTTAAAAAGGAAAAAAATAAACAAAATTATGTCTATGTTAGAATATTGTTAGAATCATATTTTGGTTTAGTTGTATTTTATACCTTAATTAGATGTTTATTACTACCTATCTAAGCTATTATTATTATTTTATTTGTTTATGTCTACATTACATATCAAAACATTTTTATCATTAAGGAATTCTGAAATTTCATAGTAGCTTTTTTGTGCTAATAAAGTTTTTAGTTTATTTTTAAACATTCCAACATTTAATTCTCTGATGATTTTAGGAATTTTAGTATATATTAAAGGAGCCATACAGAATACACTTTTTTGCATGAGTGCAGTTTTGGCCGTACGTGGGCAGAGCTTCATCTCGGCCTGTGTGCGAGTTCGAATACCAGCATCAGTCCAACTACCAAAGAGATGTGGATTTAATTTTACAAAAGTAGCTATTTCTAATATGTATAGAGATGGTAATGTCAGAATCTTGTGTTTTAAAAAGAACGGTTTACAGCTATCAGTCTTATGAAGATGAAACATTGCCCTGACGCACCTCTTTTGGGCTTTGAAAGCAATCCTTTTGTCAGTAGAGTTCCCCCAGAAAATAATGCCGTATCGTAGAATAGATACTGCCATGCCATAATATGCAGTAATTAGAGCTTCTTGATTAATAACTAATGACAATTTAAATAGTGCGTATGCCGTCGAGCCCATTCTTTTCGTTAATGTATCTATGTGTGCTTTCCAATTAAGTTTACTATCGATGGTCAATCCAAGAAATTTAGTTGAGTCCACTTCCTGTATGACTCTACCATTATATTGCAAAACTATTTTATCACGTACTGTACGCTGCCGAAAGTGGATGATGTTCGTTTTGTCTAAATTTATTTTTAAGTTATTGTCATCTAGCCATTGAATGATTGATTTTAAACTATTATTTATTTCCGATTCGTAAGTGATTTTATTTTTACAATTAATAGTAACTGTGCTGTCGTCTGCGAAGAGAGTCGTAGGATGGTCTAGTTCGTACGTCTAGTGTCAGTGTGTATGGCCAATGTCAGTTCGTACGTCCAGTGTCAGTGTGTACGTCCAGTGTCAGTGTGTATGGCCAATGTCAGTTCGTACGTCCAGTGTCAGTGTGTACGTCCAGTGTCAGTGTGTATGGCCAATGTCAGTTCGTACGTCCAGTGTCAGTGTGTACGTCCAGTGTCAGTGTGTATGGCCAATGTCAGTGTGTATGGCCAATGTCAGTTCGTACGTCCAGTGTCAGTGTGTACGTCCAGTGTCAGTGTGTATGGCCAATGTCAGTTCGTACGTCCAGTGTCAGTGTGTACGTCCAGTGTCAGTGTCTATGGCCAATGTCAGTTCGTACGTCCAGTGTCAGTGTGTACGTCCAGTGTCAGTGTGTATGGCCAATGTCAGTTCGTACGTCCAGTGTCAGTGTGTACGTCCAGTGTCAGTGTGTATGGCCAATGTCAGTTCGTACGTCCAGTGTCAGTGTGTACGTCCAGTGTCAGTGTGTATGGCCAATGTCAGTTCGTACGTCCAGTGTCAGTGTGTACGTCCAGTGTCAGTGTGTATGGCCAATGTCAGTTCGTACGTCCAGTGTCAGTGTGTACGTCACGTGTCAGTGTGTATGGCCAATGTCAGTTCGTACGTCCAGTGTCAGTGTGTACGTCCAGTGTCAGTGTGTACGTTCAGTGTCAGTGTGTATGGCCAATGTCAGTTCGTACGTCCAGTGTCAGTGTGTACGTCCAGTGTCAGTGTGTATGGCCAATGTCAGTTCGTACGTCCAGTGTCAGTGTGTATGGCCAATGTCAGTTCGTACGTCCAGTGTCAGTGTGTACGTCCAGTGTCAGTGTGTACGTCCAGTGTCAGTGTGTATGGCCAATGTCAGTTCGTACGTCCAGTGTCAGTGTGTACGTCCAGTGTCAGTGTGTATGGCCAATGTCAGTTCGTACGTCCAGTGTCAGTGTGTACGTCCAGTGTCAGTGTGTACGTCTAGTGTCAGTGTGTATGGCCAATGTCAGTGTGTAAGTCCAGTGTCAGTGTGTATGGCCAATGTCAGTGTGTGAATTGTGATGTGATACGTACCCGGAACGCGGGCTGGTTGTCCTTGTGAAAGCTGCCGCGGCTGCCGTGTAGGAGGAAGATGCCGCGCGCTGCGCCGGCGCACGCGGCGCCGTGCGCGCACTGGTCCACGCGGTAGTTGTACCGGCAGTCCAGGACGCGCACCGCGGCCGTCCGATGTGACACTATTATGTTAATTATATCCTGCAGCCAAACAAATATTGACAAACTATTTTTTTTCGATTTCGACGTTGATTCCGAAGTAAAAGTCATATTGATGAGTATAATGGACCCTATTTGACTTAATACACCCTTTCCGTATAATTAATACGTATAATAAATAAATTCTGTGAAATTATGTATAAATAAAAAAATAAAAAACGCGATTTCTGGGTTGGTCCCATGCACAGAACTTAGAAATAGGTCTCTGTGGTCCCAGTAAACATTGTTTATAATCTCTTCTCTACATAGTATAAATTAAAGTTGCTTTCCACGTCTGTCTGTCTGTATGGTCGCCAACTCCTAAACCACGCAACGGATTTTGATGCGGTTTTCACCATCAGTTAGATACATTTTCACGGAAGGTTTATATATATAGCTAGCGACCCGCCCCGGCTTCGCACGGGTGTAATTTACGTGCGAAGCCGGGGCGGGTCGCTAGTGATGAATATGATGGACTTCTTTCGCCCTTTCCGCATAATCAGAAGGATAGATAGATTACAAACACACTGAAAATACTTACGAGCTAGTGCCACAAGTGGCGGCCTTATCGCATTTCTTTTCTTATTTTTTTTTCTCCAGAATAATGAAAAAAAAAAATTGCCCTTTTGAATAAACCCCCGTTGTCTTTAAGCCTAGGAAGTTCTTTCAACAGGTGTTTAGTGTTACAGGCTGCCTCACCTGGTCCCCCCAGGGGATCTGGTCCTGCCACGTGCGCATGACGGGCGCTATGTACTCCATCCACCCGAACTCACGCATGCGCGTCAGATTCATCAGCATCACGCCAGAGTTTACACCTGCGGGAGTAAATATAATTATAATACTCACAATGTAAGCTATAGTTATAATGATTATTTACGGGATATTTACCGTGGTAAGGTTGTGGAAGATCCTGATATTTCGGTGCAGTTATTTTTTTCCACACACGGTCACCAGCGGGGTTAGACAAGACCCACTTTCTGTTAGCGTTAACGCCTGCGGAAAGATGAAATAGGGAATATGCATGTGGTTTAAATATGGCTGAAATATTTTTTTTCCGAATCTTTATTGTTCTGACTTTATATCTTGAAAGATATTTTTTTATTTAGTTGCATTTTAATTGCTTAAAATATTAAATAAAAAGTGCAAAATATAAGAGGGAAATTCAAATTTGCGAAACGCTTCACCATTGGTCGAAACGAATCGTGACGTCAAAAGCCACAACATCGCATAAATCGGCGTCGATATTCATACTGTGTTAGTAGTGTTTGAGAGAAAAATAGTTTTATATTGAGTTCCTGTGGTTTTTTCCATTAGCTAGTGTAATTTTAGCGTTCTCGTGAGACTAGAGATCATTTAGGACGATGACTGAGACTGGTTTTGTCAAAGCACAATCGGACAATCTACCAAAAATAGATGCATTCATGATGACAGCATATTTTGCATCAAATCCAAAGTTTACGGTTGCTGAGATCAAAGGAGTAAAAGCTGCAAGGTAATTGTTATAATCCGTGATATATTTTAATCCATTACATAGGTTTTTACGCATAAATGCACTCGGCAGTAATTACCAAAACATAACCTATAAATAATCATTGGTCATTAAAAAATTTATGAAGCTGCTGCTCTACTGTCTATATTATAATAATTTACAAGTAATTATACCTAACATTACTTATGTTCCGTAACTTTCCGTGAATTTTTAAGAAACAAAATTTGTTGTGAATTCTGTTTCCTCTAAATACTTATGTACTTATTGTTTGTTACAGATCTGAACGAGAATCTTATGGTGATTCAGCAGTAGGATAATTGTGTACAAGTAAAACAAGATGGGGACATAAGCTCGAATTACACCAGAGCATAATGTTTGACAGAAATGTTACGCTGTAACAGCTGTTTGCAATGAAACTGAAGAAATTATTCTTTTCTTTTCAATGTCAAGATTGTGTGGCACACCCAGGTAGATTATCCTTCCTTTCTTCTTGAAAACGCTCAGTGGCTAGTGTAAGGCGCCACGAAAGGGCTCTGACTTGGCCTATGAGTATTGCTCTAGAAAATAAAAGATCTGTTACACTGCCTGCGTTCTCCGTCCTGCGGTCCGGTCAAAATGAACGCTGCCCGCACCATGTGTGAACATCGTTTGCAGTTTCCATATATTTTGTTAAAATGCATTCTGACTTTGTGGTCACGTGGAAAAAACACAGAGAATGCACCAGACTAGCAGCAGCGGTCTCTTTGACCAGACCACAGGACGGAGAACGCAGGCAGTGTGACAGATCCTTCAACCGTAGCCATCATCTGAATTTGTCATCTGAACCAAGGTAGTGCTAAGCTGTAAATGTCACCTAAAATAACTCTGGCCGTTGCTTAGCTTCAGTGCAATCAGGTTGGAGCACTTAGACCAACCAAGCTATAACCAGGCGAACATTGACACAAATGATGATATCATGTTAAGTAGTTATGGCTCATTATATGCTTCTTAACAACTACGTAGGTAGTTGTTAAGATGCTTCTTAACAACTACGTAGGTAGTTGTTAAGAAGCTGTAGTAATAGATAAATGCCTTCCTGGCACCAATTTCATTTAAAAAAAAAAATGTTTTATATTTTAATTAATTTAACATAGAAACAATTTTTATTTTAAATTATCTTTCAGTATTGTTTAGAATAAACATATGACTCAATTTAATTTTATTTTGTTTTAGGGGGCAACGCACGCACACTTGCAGTTTTGGCGTGGCTCGAAATAAAATGTACGACATCAGAACAAGCCATCAGCCGATATATCAGCTCGAGGAATAAAGTGGCTTGAAAATACATGGCACAGGTGCAACTGCAGATGCATTTTTCCAATAAAGCTAAGGCACTCTTTTGTGTTGCTCATAATGATTATAAAACAACTAAAAAAGTAAGTATTATAGAAGTGGATTATGGCAAACAACTGTGAAAATTTATTGGAAAAATGTATCCTGTTCTGGAGTAAAGCAATTTTTCCTAAAATAAATAAGTAAATGTACATTGAGTTTAAATAAAATTAATGTAAATTTTAATAATTTTTTTATTAATACATCCTGCATATTATTACACAGCTTGTCGTGTGCTATTATTACACCATCTATGATAGGAATTAAATTATGGTCTGCTAATTTAAAGTAAGAGTGATAAGACCTGCACTGACATCCCGCTTGGGGCGTATTGTGCATTTGCCTCTGCAAGCCTACCCAAACCAGCCAAGCTCGACCCAAGCGGCTTTGGGTCGCTGACTAAACTGCTCTACTGCCTATTTCGCCAGGTGTTGTGGTATTGGAGACTTGGTGTTGTTGAGTTTCTTCAAGGAGTCTCGACCTTAATCGTATATCTTCTGTGGGCTTGCAATGCAGTAGTGCATGCTCCACGGTCTCATTCACCTGTAGACAGCCTCGGCACAGAGGGCTGTTTGTAAGAGCGCTGGGGGAGGACTTTGAAACAGAAAGTGGTCGAATGAGGGTAATTTTTTTAGCTTCTAACTAACATGACAAGTCTTTGAATCCTCTGTCAGCCATCACTGCTTTATTAAGGGGTAAACACTCCAGAAGAAATACATATACCACCAACTGGGTTATCTACAAATAATTTTCTTTTTGAAACTAGTCAGAGCTGATTTTATTCGTGAAGTTCATCAAGTCAAACTCCTTAAATGAACACATTTACTTCTGTACTTCGCTTTAATATTCACTTGCACAGCTTTGTCACCCTGTAATTTGTCTTCATTATCACCAACTATAATATGGAAGGTACTGGGCATCGCTTGATAATCATCACAGACATCAATATCAGAAGTACTGGGCCTCGCTTGATAAGCATCACAGACATCAGTATGGGAAGTACTGGGCCTCGCTTCACTTCAATCACTTGTTTCTAGAGGTTCAGAAATGTCTAAAACATTGCTACTTTTGGCAGTTAAGTCTGAGAGAGCTTCGTTTATTAGTGCTTATCTTTGTCTCTCTCTCTACTGGTGGTGGTGCATATTCTGTTTTTAGCACTGGAATATATGAAGCACAACTTTTTTCTTTAACCGTAGGGTAACTTTTCCTCCTTGTTGTTTCGTTATGTTGCATTGAACATAAGTTACTGTATCCTCCTCGACCTGAAATAAATTTAGATTTTGTAAATCCTCGACGGAAAAACAGGTAAGTACCTATTAGTACTGTAGACAAAAGTTTTATTGAACTTTTAGGTTATGTTATTACAAGTTAGATGTACAGAGTGCATAATATTCAATACTAAACATACTTATAACTCACACCATGCTATCAAAATATAACATACTTACATTAAAATGATCTTCACAACAATGCAAACATGATATTGGAGATACTTCATCTCTTCTCATAACCTTACACCATTGTTTACGTATTTCGCATCTCTTGGAATAGGAAAAAACACTTTATCGGGTGTATTTCTAATAGTGTTTGTACACTTTGGCACACGACAATACCTATAAAAATGTTTTTTAGCTTCTTCCATGGTCAGAATATCTATAAAACTGAAAATCTGTGTGAAATAACTGTATCGTCTATAGTAAACAAACATAGAACGTGGCTTCTGACGTCATCCAAGGCCCGCGAAAAATTGCGGCGTTCAAACAGCTCAAATTTATTCGATGTTTTAAAAATTCTTTAAAAAAATTATTTGAGCATATCCAACTGTAATTATATTTTTTACTATGATATAACGATGTAAACAGTTGATAAAAAAAATAAAAAAAACACATGCATATTCCCTATTGTATGAATATGACTTTAGCTTGAGATAACATCTCTCAAGCTAATGTCATTGTCAATGTCATTTTCACACAATTTCATCTTTCCGCAGGCGTTAACGCTACCAGAAAGTGGGTCTTGTCGGACCCCCTCTGACCTCAAACTAAGCAAAGCTTGTGATATGGCTGCCAGACACTGATATACATACATATATATTTTTAAATACATATATAGTTACACCCAGATGTAGAACAAACACAAATGTTCATCACATGAATGTTTGTCGTAGGTGGGAATAGAACCCACGCCCCCAAGCTCAGAAAGCAGGTTCACTACCAGCTGGACCAACGGGCTATCTAGTTACATGCACCATGTTCACGGGAAGACTGAAGAATGCGGCTGGTTGGTCGAACAGTTAAAAAGTTAGGTGCAGACATAACGATCTACCCTCTTTCTTAGTCTTTTGATGCAGATGGCAGGCTGTTGTTCAGTGTGGAGGTTAAAGGGGGAGGCCTATGTTCAGCAGTGGACGTCTTCATCTGGATGATTTGGAAAGTGTCCTTAAGACCAGACAACAGAAGCGAAAACTTCATCAAGTTTGACTACATCTCTCTCGCTCCGTTAGTCGACTCGAGCCGACTTTACCCGAACAAGTGTCTGAGCGTGACGGTCACGCAAGCTCAGTGCTTTATCCCCATCTCAAAAAGTATCCAACGTAGACCGCATCATCGCTTAACATCAGGCGAAATGGTGGTCAAACGCAAGCCTATTATTTATTACTAATATTATAAAGAGGAAAGATTTGATTGTTTCTTTGTTTGCATTGAATAGGCTCCGAAACTACGGAACTGATTTGAAACATTCTTACACTGTTGTGAAGCTACACTATCCCCGGGTAACATAGGCTATATTATTATTTTTTTAAATAGGGATCTTTACTAAAACTCCAATAATGTAACCCATGTAAAAAAAATAAAAAAATACACCCGTTCAAGGCCGGGATGCGATGCTAGTTTATAATTTAAAAAAAATAACAAAAAAAAAGATGTGCCTGAAAAAGTTTCACTTTAAAATCTTACCATATTTTCCATAAAACGGATGCTTGGCGAACCTTGGGTACCAAGCTATGTTAGGGTTGTTGTCTTCTAACGCTAGTGCTGTGATCTGGGTCGCGTTAAACTCGTGGAACTGGTTCCAGAGCTCCTCGATGGGACCCAGGAACAAGGTATCCGTATCAACGTAGATCAACGCATCTATATGGGGCAGCAATTTCTGAAATCACCAAAATAGTTATAAAATAGAAAATAAATAAATAAACAGGCCAATGGCGAGTCCGTACCACCACTAAATACAAAAAGTAGTGCAAAAGGACAACATCGCGCCCAGGCGGTCACCCATCCAAGTACCGACCGCGCCCTACGTTGCTTAACTTGGTATTGAACAGAAACTTGTCACCGACTTGCACTTGGCCACTATTTATTATTTGTTGTTATACTTTAGAGTGTGTACTATAAACATGCGAAGTTTGACGTTTGTACGTATTACCGTTTTTTCATTAGAGCTAATACAAAAATACGTTTGTTGTATGGGGAACCCCCCTTTCGTTTTTACTTTTAACTTTTTTATTATTTGTTAGTTAATCTGCCGTATCATTAGATGTTGTGAAAATTTCAACTTGCTATCTATTACGGTTCGAAAGATACAGCCGTTTAAAGGTAGGACAGACGGACAGACAGCATAGGTTAAGCCTGATATAAATGAATTTTGAATTTGAATTTTATAGGCTCAGTAATAGGGTCCCGTTTATACCCAATGTGTACGGAACCCTATAAAGCAACGATTTAGTCAGTACTTACTGGAAAGAATAGTCTTTGAGCTGCACATTTTCGGAACAAGTTCAACCAGTAGTGAGCGGGCTCGGGGAAACTTATGCTGTGTAGCTCAAAACGAAACTGATTGGCCGTTATATTCTGCCACCTGGTCAAAAACATAATTTCTTTTATTTTTTAAATTCAGATAACTGCTGTGATGTGGTCTAAAGCAGTCACGGAATGGTACCACAGAGACGGCAGCCGGAGTAGAGGCAGACAGTGCAAAAGATCTGAGGATGACATGAAAATGACAGCTGGACACAACTGGCGAAGGGTTAGCCTTGTCAGAACACAATGGAAACAGTTAGATGAGACTTTAGCCGAAAGGCACACTGAGATCAGGGACATTTTAAAGCATCTTGTCTTAGTTTAAAAGGCTATATAATAACTACTGTAAAGAATATCGGTGATAACGGGTCACCCTGTTTGACTCCCCGACGCCCGATCAAAATAATATTTTGAGGTGAGGACAAGCAGTATAACACAGAAATGCCGAATGCTGTCCCATCAAACCCAAGTAACCCAAGTTTGAGCAGTATTTAGATAATACTGAATTCCTTGTAACCCTGTATGAATACCTACCTAGTCAATGTTTCGTTCAGCAGTGTGCGACGTTCATCATCAGCGAATATCACCAGGTGGACGGGCTCTCTTGTGAACAGGAGCACAGACTTCACAACGTTCAGGGATGCATTCAGGTGACTCTCGCAAACAACAAAAGAGAGCACTATACTTTCTTTTGATATTTGAGTGCTTCCGACCCAGTAGTCCCTGAAAAAAGAAAAAAATATGGAATACAATACATACACAATGCGATTACCAGCTGTATTGGCAAAGTGGCGCTAGAGCTCGCACCTATTAGCCCATTGTTCCAGTTGGTAGTAAACCTACCTTCTGAGCTTGGGGTTGTGGGTTCGATTCCCACCTAGGACAAACATATGTGCTGAACATTTGTGTTTGTTCTATAGCTGGTTGTTAATATCTATTTAAGTATGTATTTAAAACTACCATATGTACTACTATATATACATGTATGGCAGCCATATCACAAGCTTTGCTTAGTTTGGGGTCAGATGACCGTGTGTGAAAAATGTCCCGACATATTTATTTATTCTTTTTAAGTTTTATTTATTTATTTAATACTTTTGCACATTTGCACACTTACAAATTAAGTAGATATGTACAATTGGAGGACTTAATGCTAAACATTTTCTACCAGTCATCCACCAGGTTGGAACAAATGGTAGGTAGGCCTAGGTAAGTAAGTTTTGTCTCCAGACATTTTGTATATTTTGTCGATTAAAATAGTATTTCCAAATCGTGTTCGAGAAGCTACAACATGACATTTCTCTGGTGTTACAAGTATCCACAAGCGACTGCTTGCCTTCAGGCGGTCCGCCTGCTTGTTTGCCACCTGTTGCATTTATAAAAAAACTTGTAAACTAACTAACAATGTAATCATATCTTTAGACCTTCAACGGTCTATGGGCAGTCTAACTGTATTTGTAGTGTTAGCTTGTATTTTGTTTAGTTAATAAAGGCACTTGATCATATCTTGGAAGTCGAGATAGACCCAAAACGTAAGCCGATAAAATGATTATTCAAAATAATGTATAATAGTGTATTTAAGTAATTTTATTGTCTTTCAATATTTAGGACTACTATGGACTATCTGGTACTGATGACAAGTGGTACTGAGACGTGGTCCGTAACTGTTGGCCTTTTGGAAAAACTCAATAGTCACAAAATGGGCCATGGAGAGAGCTATGCTCGGAGTTTCTTTGCGCGATAGAATCTGGAATGTGGATATTTGCCAAAGAACCAGAGTCACCGACATAGCTGTTTAAACTTGCAAGTTGAAGTGGCAATGGGCAGGTCACATCGCTCAAAGAATCGATGGGTAACAAATGTTCTTGAGTGGAGACTACGAACCGGAAGACGCAGCGTAGGTAATCCTCCCACTATAATCTGGACCGACAACATCTTGAGAGTCACGGTCATCCAGTGGATGCGGATGGCAGGCTGTCGTTCAGGGTAGAGGTCAAAGGGGGAGGCCTATGTTCAGCAGTGGACGGCTGATGATGGTGATGATCTAGGATGACTATGTTTTTTGGGAATACGTTTAAGGCATGTTATGGAGGTGGTTTTAACAGAACCGAAGCCGAGACTTTTCAAATTTGGGTTTTCAGAGTGGGGACTGGAATCGGAGTCGTGATTCAAAGTCCGAGGCGGAAGCAGAAAAGAGATGTGTTAAGGGCAAGTTAGTGAAAGTAATCGACAGAAAGCATAGAAAGCATATGAGAAGAGGGTAACCCCACATTCACGATTGCCACGCGTGGTGATGATTGGGTGGTGGCAATCAGAAACAGACGGATTTCTTGCTTCTTAGTGCCGCATCGATTTGAAACATTGGAAGGAACCGTAATTTGGATGACAATACAATAAATGAGTAACCTTGGAATGATCCTGTGGTTCAGTACCTCAGTGCCTTATGATGACAGTCGTCGACCAGTGTGTGATACCAGTGATGACATACGGCACTGAAATGTGGTCTCTCACTATGGGCCTTATAAGCAAGCTCAAAGTCGCACAACGAGCTATGGAGAGGGCTATGCTCGGGGTTTCTCTATGAGATCGAATCAGAAATGAGGAGATCCGTAGACAAAAGTTACTGACATAGCCCGCCGGATTAGCAAGTTGAAGTGGCAGTGGGCAGGGCACATGGCATGCAGAACAGATGGCCGATAGGACCAAAAGGTTCTGGATTGGAGACCACGGACCGGTAAGCGCAGCGTAGGACGTCCACCTACAAGATGGACGGACAACCTAAAAGAGACCGCAGGGAACTGTTGGATGTTTTTATGGCCAATAAATATTTCTGATTTCTGCAGCCAACTTCCAACTGGTCCTTAAGGAGATTGATTGTCCAGCAGTAGACATTTTATGGCTGAAATTATGATGAGAAGTGGACAACCAACATGACTCTTATGACGTGTTTCACATCTACCAGGGGCCTTACGGCCAATGGCTACCTTAAGTGAAGATTTTAAGTAAGGCAGATTCGGCCATACTTAACGTTACTTAAGTTCAACTTCAACTCTTAGTTTGTGGCTCCCGTGAAGAATGAAGATTCTTCAACTCCGCCAATGTCACGTAGATAGACTGTCAAACGCAAGATTTTTGTATAGTTTTGTACTGTTGGTCAGTAAATAATAATGCAGTTTTTTATTTTTTTTAATTTGTAACAAAATCACGTTAAACGGTAACACAAAAACATTAAAACAATCACAAATGGGTTGGAAGGAAACTTGAAAAATGACAAAAAAAAAAAGTATATATATATATATATGAATTTACAACTTAATATTATTATTTCTAATATCTTTACACAAAATATTTACAAATGGGGAAAAAACAAGAGGAAGGAGACATTTAAGGGAGGTGGGACGTGGGATTTCAGGAGGGATAACATCATATAATGAAAACTGCATTAAAGGACAACTGAAAAAAATATGGTCCACATTTCCCTCATCTAGACCGTATTCGCATAGAGAGTGATCCCTAATCCTTAGCTTGGCCAAGAAGACAGGTGTACACAAGTGGTTTAATCGTAAACGACATATTGTTGAAGTGGTTGTTTTATCTGCCTTTGGGAATTTAGAAAACCAGGGTTTATGGGGGATTTCGGGTTGAATTTCACCGTAGAACTTTCCTTTAATAGATTTGGATACTTGCCATTTTTGGGACCAACATTTATGTAACAAAGGTTTTAAAGTAGTGCACATATCATGAGCATATATTTGAGAGTATTCAAGGGAACCCATATGTGAAGCGGATTTAGCACAAGAGTCAGCACATTCATTGCCAAGGATACGAGAATGACCCGGTATCCATGCTAAAATTATGTTAATGCCTGTGTTGTGACACTCTAATAGGGCTTCTCTTATCTTAAGAATTATCGGGAACCTGGTTTTTGACCGAAACGGGTTAGATACGATTGATTGAAGACAACTTTTTGAGTCTGAAAAAATTATGGAATTATTGAGATTGTGGGCCTTTATAAACAAAATGGCTTCTAGAATGGCTATTGATTCTCCTGTAAAAACAGAGGTGATCGAGGGGCACCTGTAACTCAAAATAATTCTAGTGGAAGGAATCGGACTAAGGGATGTTTTAGAAGCATCTGTAAAGATCTTGATCCAGTTTTGGTACTCAGTTTGAACTTTAAGTGCAAACATTTTCTGGGCTTCTATGGAGTTCTTGTCGACTCCAAAGTCCAGGATGATGTTGGGTTGGTAGCACAACGCCTCATACGGCGTAGAATATAATGGAGATATGGAAGTTTGAAAAAGTGGGTTAGGGAGACGATTGAGTAGTAGGTAGCTACGTAGTATACAGGGAATATCATCATCAGTCAAACGATGGGGGTGATATAGAGCAGCTAGTTGTTCTAATTTGAAAAGGAGAGGATGTTCATTGTGCTGGGCCATCTTGAAAAAGAATCTGTCGGAGAGGTACTGTCGGCGAAGGGAGAGGGGTGGTTCACAACAATCAACTTGGTTACTTAAGTTAAGCAAAGCTTAAAATTGCTCTGTCTTGTTTTCACCGGTGACATTTTCCGTCAAAAAGAAGTTGACAGCAATTTTAAGCATTGCTTAACTTTTATGTAACGTTTATAAGTAAGGCCGCTAATGTTTAGGAACCTATGTACTTTGTTTTATTTTGTAAAAAAATAATGCATTTTATTCTTTCTCTAATTACGTAGGTAGATAGTATATCACTGGTTCGCAACGTTTTTTTACTAAACAACAGACCGATGTCGGTAAAAATTGGTGAGCAAGTAGTGTGCGTCAGGAAGACGGATAAACAAAACTATTTATCCCTGGAAATATTCAAAATGTATGTGTGTAATGCTTACTAACCAGTGAAGAGATTCATGGTTTCCATTTGAAAAGTTGTACCGAATAATAAAGTATACAGCGAAACAGCATAGCACTAATATAAGTACAGATTTTAACGATATTCTCCTCATTCTTTAACCATTTTATTCTCTTTTATTTATTTACAAATCCTACACTACAATCAAAACAAACCCCACAAGTACCACACGCCCGTAATAGTGTTCCGCGCACAACAAAACAAAACTTATTTTTTCTGTACTTCTCCTTCAACATTTATTCTTCGTGAGCCCCAATGAGTACTTTTTAATATAGGAAAGTGAGCCCCGTTCGCTGAACGTGGGTACGTTTACGGAAGCCGGATAATTTTTCACCAGACAATCTATATATCGGGGATTCGATAAATAAGGAGTCATATATTTTATGGGTGTCTATAATGCTGCCTTATTATGGATGATTCGGATCGTGATCGCGATCGCGTGCCATCTCACTTACGCACGTGGTGCGAGTAAATAGATACGAACGGGACGGCATGCAATCTCGATCCCGATCAAAGAATCATAATAAGGCCCATGTACAACATGATATTTGCCGACACGATATTACACGGCATGATAATGTACAGCATGGTAATTGGTGTACATGTACATCGAATATCATGCTGTACAATCCATGTCGTACAATACTGGCCGTCAATTATCGGCTCGTGTCTATTAAGTACGGCAAGGAATGCACAGCCAGGATTGTACAGGCAATAATCCATGTACGTGGGAAAAGTCCACGTTTTATCGGGCTGTACATTATTGTGCCGTACATTATCATGTTGTGCAATACGGGCCGTGTTTTGACGAAACGGGCCGAAAATGTACGACCGATAATGTACAACATGATAAAAGGTGGCATCGCCCGTATTGGTTAATATTGCTGAAATGTCTCTGCTCTTATTGGCTGTTGAGTCTATGACGTCTGTCGATTCCATGCTTCGTTTGAACAAGATAGTGTAAGATAGTCACAGATAAAAAATATGAGAACCATCAAAACTTTTTGGTGGTGACGCGGAGTGAGGAGTACAACTGTGTTAGATCTGTCACTCATTTCGAACCTAACCAACTCAAGTCTGACTCCAGGTGGGCTCCCGCCAGAAGCTCTTGCGGTCGCCCCTGAGTCTCGCTTCGCCACACTCGACCTTCACTTCACTACGGAGGTCACCGGCTCGCTTCGCTCGCCACCTCCCCCCTTCGCTCCGCTCGGTCTCGTATGGCTCGCTCTCACTCAGGACCTCCCTAGAGCTTCTGGCTCCCGCGCTTTTTATATACACTCTAGGGGTAGGGACCACAAGACTAGGTGGAGTCGGGGTGCTCTGTGTCGGTTCTGTGGCCCATTTCGAACCTAACATACTCAAGTCGTTTTGCTCTGTGTAGGATCTGTCACTAATTTCTACCTAATACACTCGAGGTGGAGTCCGATGACCAAGTCTAAAGGAAGCTTCAGATTTGAATTTTTATGGTCACCAATTATCGTGCTGTACAAAATCGGGGTGTACATTACTCAACAGAGTCAATAATGTACGGCATGATATTGTACGACATAATAATGCACAGCATGATAATTGGTGTACATGTACATGGAATATCACGGTGTACATTATCGCTTGTGCATTATTGGGCCGAGCTGATAATGTACGGCATGATATTGCACGGCACGATATTGTACAACATGATATTCCATGTACATGTACACCAATTATCATGCTGTGCATTATTATGTCGTACAATATCATGCCGTACATTATCTGTGTCGTGCATTATTGCCTCCCTATTTTATCACAGATCTACTATTAATAATGTAGCTATATGTCAAAACTGGTTGTCAAAGTAAAGTAAAGTAAAGTAAAATTTCTTATTATAATTAATTAATTAATTAATTTATTTAAATTCAATGGACAACTACAAAATAGTGTCAACAATAGCTTTTATTATTTTTATGACCATGGATACAGAGTCTTTCAGTCTTAGTTATAGTTATATACCCACACTCTAGCACGATGACGAAAACTTAATAAATAATAATGCACCAATAATAAATGTTGTAACAAATTTCTGTTCATTACCATGTTATAATTGTGTTATACTCGTGGGCCTGTAGCAAACTGCGTAGCAATTACTCCGACAAATTTTGGAAGGCGTTATAATAAGTGGTAATTCGGTTACTTCCTTATAGTACTTTGTGGTGGTACGGAACTCTCAGTGCGCGAGCCCGACTCGCACTTGGCCGGTATCATAATAGCACACTAGCTTATACAAACCTTTCTAAAGTTGGAGTTACATATAGTCCTCTATGTAGAGGGTCCATGGAGGTCGGAGAAACAGTTCCACATCGAGTACAACAGGACGGCAGCACAACGAAACAACATCTTTGGGTCACCGGGGACGCCACTATACACCTCCACAATAACTACTGCTACTGATCTACAAATGAAAGACGTTTACATACAAGGAATATACTGGATCATACCAGATTAGATAACATGCAAGCAACCTTAATGTTTTTGTATTATGATACATAATCACAACGGAGGCTCACCTACTCTGTCATCACTGTTGAAATATCTTGGTATAAGAGTCCCGTTCAGTCTGTCTTGCAACCACTAAGGTGCACGACATCAGGAAGTGGCTTGCTCCCTGGTGCCTGTAGGCACTTGTGTAAACTTGCCTTAGGGTTAATCCACCACTACCAACATGGTGGTCAGTCATACTTGTCTCTCATATCCACTTCTCTCTGCCCTCGACAACGTCTTCCCATAGCTGGTTGGTAATATTTTGGTAATATACACGAGCGATGTCTTATGTTACTTTACTTGTTTATATACAACTAGCGGTCCGCCCCAGCTTTGCATGGGTATAGATTGTAGCCTATGTCACCCGGGGATAGTGTAGCTTCCCAACAGTGAAAGATTTTTTCAAATCGGTTTAGTAGTTTCGGAGCCTAATAAATGCAAACAAACAAACATACAAACAATCATATCTTTCCTCTTTATAATATTAGTATAGATATATATATTTCATTTAACTGAGTTGTTTATGATGGTTTCTGATATGTTCTTTTAAATAAAATTTTCGGGCAGCTTTATAATCACACATATCACATTCATATGGTTTTTCTCCAGTGTGTGTTAGAATATGTCTTTTTAAATTACTTGCATTTGCTGCTTTATAATCACACATGTCACATTCATATCGTTTTTCTCCAGTGTGTGTTAGAATGTGTCGTTTTAAATTACTTGCTCGTGCTGCTTTATAATCACATATATTACATTCATATTGTTTTTCTCCAGTGTGCGTTAGAATATGTAGTTTTAAATGACATGCTTGTGCTGCTTTATAATCACACATATCACATTCATACGGTTTTTCTCCAGTGTGTGTTAGAATGTGTTGTTTTAAATGACTTGCTTGTGCTGCTTTATAATCACACACATAACATTCATACGGTTTTTCTCCAGTGTGTGTTAGAATGTGTCTTTTTAAAGTACTTGCTAGTGCTGCTTTATAATCACACATATCACATTCATATCGTTTTTCTCCTGTGTGTGTTAGAATGTGTAGTTTTAAAGTACTTGCTTGTGCTGCTTTATAATCACACACATAACATTTATACGGTTTTTCTCCAGTGTGTGTTAGAATGTGTAGTTTTAAAGAACTTGCTCGTGCTGCTTTATAATCACACATACCACATTCATATGGTGTTTCTCCAGTGTGTGTTCGAATGTGTTTTTTTAAAGTACTTGCTAGTGCTGCTTTATAATCACACATATCACATTCATATGGTTTTTCTCCAGTGTGTGTTAATAAGTGTTGTTTTAAAGTACTTGCATGTGCTGCTTTATAATCACACATTTCACATTCATACTGTTTTAATCCAGTGTGTGTTAGAATGTGTCGTTTTAAATGACATACTTGTGCTGCTTTATAACCACACATATCACATACATACTGTTTTTCTCCAGTGTGTGTTAGAAAGTGTTGTTTTAATGCTCTTGCTTCTGCTGCTTTATAATCACACATATAACATTCATACGGTTTTTCTCCAGTGTGTGTTAATAAGTGTTGTTTTAAAGTACTTGCGCGTGCTGCTTTATAATCACACATATAACATTCATACGGTTTTTCTCCAGTGTGTGTTAATAAGTGTTGTTTTAAAGTACTTGCATGTGCTGCTTTATAACCACACATATCACATACATACGGTTTTTCTCCAGTGTGTGTTAGAATGTGTTTTTTTAAAGTACTTGCATATGCTGCTTTATAATCACACATTTCACATTCATACCGTTTTAATCCAGTGTGGGTTTGTACATGCTGTTTTAAACTACTCGCTTGAGCTGATTTATAATCTAAAATACCACATTTAAATGGTTTTTCTCCAGTGTGTCTTCGTATATGTTGTTCTATATAAGTAACTGAATGTGTTGTTTTATAATCACACATGGGACATTGATGTAATATCCTGTTAGTGTTCCGTGTTGCACTCACTGGACTAGTGGTTGCAGATTTAGAGTCATTGGTTGCTATAAGCGCAGTGTTTCCGTCCTCTGTATCCATTAGTTCAGGTTGGTTCATTCTGTATTCACTGAACAAAGCTGTATCTGCCCGTGACAACTGTAACAATACAACTAACTGAGTATGGAAAGAGGATATAAAATAAATACAATGTAAGATGAGCAGACAGAATAAGTCCTTTTTCTGAGTGAGCAGGCCTCGAGTAGGCACTATGTTGGCACTATGGTTTACTGAATGGACATAACAACCATTAGATTCAATTAAATTTTTCTTCGTGTCCTCTGCGGTATTGCCGCAACTTGATAATGTCTTGTGTACTGTCAGGTAGACATTATACATTTATTCTGCAGATTGTCTGGTTTATGGGCAGGGCGATGGGATTTCAATTTGCACAGAAGATCGGTAAGATCTTGAGGATCTTCTGTGAGTGCTCTTTGATGTCTTTCACCCGCTACAAGGGCCAAACTTGGGACAAACACATGACCTTGCAACACAACACAGATATACATAAAATTACTTATATAATAATGAATAGCCTATATTTATACATATTAGACATGACTCACATGACAACACTAGGTAATGCCTTAGATCAGGGGCCTTATTATGATTCTTTGATCGGGATCGAAATTGCATGCCGTCCCGTTCGTATCTATTTACTCGCACCACGTGCAAGTGAGATGGCACGCGATCGCGATCACGATCCGAATCATCCATAATAAGGCAGCAGGCGTGTATATTTGTCAAAGGTAATGCCTATACCTAATAGCCTATTAAGTTTATATTGTTATCACGTCGATTATCACATAGAACTTCTATACTATTGTAGACTTTGTTCGTACGTAGTACGTAGATGGTTCTATACTAGATTTTTATCACGTCCATGTTCGACGTTGTGTTGTTTAGACCAACGAAAATATAACTTATTTAGCGCTACGTTTACACCATCGATCAAGGAACTATTGATAGTCAGGTTTGTGTACAGACAAACCGTGCTGAGTCCTGATAGCGGGTATCTAACCCCGAGCGGAGGAGAGAAAATTAGCATTTTAATAAATACACACCCTTTGTGAACGTTTAAATATTCTAAGGTATTAAGCAAGGAATATTCAATATACTAAGTTACTAACCAAACAAACAAATTAACAAACCATAACAAACTAACCATCTATCTGTGCCATCTATGCTTTTTTTTTTTTTTTTTTAATGTCAAAAGTTAAGTTTACATTTTTGCCAGCAACAAGTATGGCTGAAGAGAGAAAATAGAAGACGGAATTTAGAATCTGTTAGCTGAAACAAAGAAAATATCCTATATAATACAGAGGTGAATTAATGTTATAACAAAACAACATGAACGTTTATTACAATTATTATATTACATACATAGGGCTGCAAAAAAAAAAAAACTACAATTTAATATTATTTACAGAAATAAAATTTGATAATGAAGCGATTGAAGGGGGGTCTAAATTATACAAAAGATTGTCGATATGAATAGGAAATGGAAATTTATCATCATCATCATTTCAGCCGTAGGACGTCCACTGCTGGACATAGGCCTCCCCCATCGATCTCCAAAAGGGCCGGTTGGAAGCGGCCTGCATCCAGCGTTTCCCTGCGGTCTCTTTTAGGTCGTCTGTCCATCTTGTGGGTGGACGTCCTACGCTGCGCTTACCAGTCCGTGGTCTCCATTTCAGAACCTTTCGGCCCCATCGGCCATCTGTTCTGCGTGATATGTGCCCTGCCCACTGCCATTTCAACTTACTAATCCGGTGGGCTATGTCGGTGACTTTCGTTCGTCTACGGATCTCCTCATTTCGGATTCGATCTCGTAGAGAAACCCCGAGCATAGCCCTCTCCATAGCTCGTTGTGCGACTTTGAGCTTGCTTATGAGGCCCATAGTGAGAGACCACGTTTCAGTGCCGTATGTCATCACTGGTAACACACACTGGTCGAAGACTTTCGTCTTAAGGCACTGAGGTATTTATAATGAATTAAAAAGTTGAAAAATGAATTGTGATCTAAATTGGAACAAGAAAAGAAAATGTGGTTAAGGTTGGACTCGTCCATACCACATTCGCAAATGGAAGAATCTTTAATTCGTAATTTATGTAGATGCACTCCAGTAAAGCAGTGGCCAAATCTCATTCTGGAAATCATGGAACAAAATTTTCTATCACATACTTGAAAAACCAGCGTTTGGATGGAATAAAAGGTTGATATTTAGCGAAATTCGAACCTGTCCGTCGACTAATAAAAGACCATCTCTGCTTCATAGACTTATAAGCACCTTAAAAGGTATTCTTTGACTGACTAGACAGACAAGTGACATGACATGACAATGGCGTTTTTGTTTTGTACGGTTCCGTAACCAAAGAGTAAATACGGGACCCATGTCTGTCCGTCTGTCTGATCTTTCGAACCGTAATACCTAGATAGGCAGTTGAATTTTTCAGATATATCTTAGCTTCATATATGCGCAGAGTGCGTACAGCGTAGTGTGCTCGCGTGTAAGATTTGCTAACAACCGACAGGAGAATGGTGAAAAGAATTCAAATTCAGTTTATTTACACATAAAATATTACATTAAAGTTGAAAACCATGGCGTAATACTTTATTTACTTACTACATAATATTATTCTAATTAAACTAACAACTATGAAAATAAATAAATAATAATGTAACATAAAAAGTGAGATCAATATTAAAAACTACAACAAAAATAATTTCACATAAAAACAATAGCACGCTTAAGATAATAATAATAGATAAAAAATTACAATAATTACAGTATCAACAATGGTAAAAATAAAACTAAAATAATGACAAGAAAATACAGGTGGCGAATGCGTCAGTTTGTATTGTCATAATACAAATCAATTTAGTATGCACAGATTGATTATCAAAATACTGATTAACTGGAGTTATTAATTTATAATTAATATCACATGACAGTACGAGGGAAACCGGATGCGGACAGTAACATAGACAAAGTATACCACAGAGAAAGGACCGATGAAGTTTGTAAGGCATACGTTACACTATACCATCAATCTAATATTCCCACTGCTTTACGGATTTGGATAAAATTTGGTATGGAGGCAGATTATACAGTTAGTTTATACCTACACTGGCTGGATTATAACAATTGCTACTTTTTTTAAATAAACTATTCTTGAAGGAGAGTGAGTAAAATCGCGCAGAGTTGCTCGTGGTTAATAAAAACCTTACGTAATTAATATGAAATACCTCAAAGATAAAATAGCTACACTTTACAAGAAGGTTAGTCCTCGTGGAATGTGCCAGCTGTTCTCGCACTACCCTAGTACTGCTCGGGCGTTCTCAGTAGTTCGGTTGTTTAGTCCAGTCACCGGCTGGTGAGAACGCCCGGACCAGATCCTGGGGCCTTATTATGATTCTTTGATCGGGATCGAGATTACATGCCGTCCCGTTCGTATCTATTTACTTGCACCACGTGCGTAAGTGAGATGGCACGCGATCGCGATCACGATCCGAATCATCCATAATAAGGCAGCTGTTCCTCCCACACCACAACCCCGTCACACTGACAGATGCGCTTCGGGTTCTGGAACACGCCTGCGGAACGGGCTATGATGCCGCACGCTATGCTGTTGACAAACAAACACATTTGTTACGATTATTACAATACCTGGTGTAAGGGAAACGCTCCCGAAAATTAATACTGGTGATATGGTTGATATTCCGAAAACCCGTACGAAGCGCTTTGATTCCACATTTATTGTGCGAATTGCTAGTCTGTGGAATGCGCTGCCTGAATGGGTACAATCTGGGTGTCTTCAAATCACGAGTGAATCTGTTTCTTCTAGGCAAGCGTGCTCCAACGTAGACCGCGTCATCACTTAACATCAGGCGAGATGGTGGTCAAACGCAAGCCAATGTTTTTTTTAAAACGGTGATTGCTGATACGATACCACAAAAAGAAAAGTAGTTTACTCTTAGATTAACTACACAGAGATGGTAAGTTTCCAAACAACGCCTTCTCAAAACGTAAGCTACAAATTCGCTACGTGTGCTGTGTTTACATGTCTCGTCACGCACACAGACGCAACAATAGGGTGTTTGACTGTATTGAAAATATTATGCCAATTGACATCATCCATAAACATGACACAATGAAAAAGCATATTTCATTGATTTTTTTATAAAAATATGCTTATTTTTTGTAAAAAACGCGAATAAAATAACTGTATTTTCGACATTTGATCACGTGATCGAAAACGGTCTGTAATTGGCTTCATCCCTAGTGACGTCACACAAATCTAAACAAACAGATTTTGTATTGATATTTGCGAATTTAATGTTGTAAAGCTATTTTGAGAGCGATTTATCCAGAAATTATCACCAAAAACAGTCCGGAGGTTAAATGTGAGAAGAATGGAGAAACATTTTGTGCAAGCAGACAGCAGTAACTTACCCAAAATTAATGTATTTATGGTTGCATATTTCTTCAATAATAATCTACGTCATTGTTTCTACGCTGCAGAACTCAAAACGTAAAAACTACAATGTAAGTATTAATTTTTAATTGTTCTCCAAGCAAAACATTCAATCAAGTTGTACAAAAAGTATGTTGTAGTAGGTGGATATCACTATTTTGTTAGGTTATGTCTTTACAATGTTTAAAAAGAAAGTAACAGTACATAAAATAGTAATGCAATAAAAACACAAATTGTAATAGAAATATATAGGCTCAAATAAGTACCTCAAAATTATCTTCGCACATAGAAACACTTGAATTAGCTCCAATACTTTTGGGTTATCTACGAGCTACTTAGTTCCAACCACTTTTTGCGAGTTTTGGGGTCCATTGGAACAGAAACGAATAGTTTTTCCGGTGTTTTATGGAAGTATTTGTACATTGTGGCACTACACAACATTTATAAACCATTACTTCTATTAGAAAATTAGTGATTATCAAACTTTTGCTGCCTAGCTGCAGCTGTTTTGTTTTGTGTGACGTCAATCGTCGCTCGACCGGAGCTATGACGCAGGTCTGCGTTTTGGCGCGATATTTTTTTATTCAAACTTTAACATCGATTTATATCGCAAATACGACTGATATCCAGAAAATATAAATGCAGTATACATTAAATTATATCAGGCAATAATGTGCAATAGTTTCCCAAAAGTAGTCAAATACCCTATTATGTGGCCAGTTGAAATGTTTTTTCCCTAAAAGTTGGGTAATTGGTTGATTGGTAAAATCGGTTCCATACAGCGATTTAAAAGTAAAAAAGGATATGCAGATAGACAGACAATACTTCCAATATCAAACACTGTGCCAAAATCAAAATCTTACTTTACGTTGTTTCCGTAACTATAGGTGTAGGATATTAGGTATTGGTAGTACTTACGTACAGACAAGCATGTCGATCCGATTACAGGACGAGAGCACGGAACCAATCCAACTGCAGAAAGGCGTGAGACAGGGAGATGTTATCTCTCCGAAACTGCTCACGAACGCATTGGAAGACGTTTTCAAGCTCTTGGACTGGAACGGATTCGGCATCAACATCAATGGTGAATACATAACTCACCTTCGTTTTGCCGATGATATAGTCATCATGGCAGAGTCGCTGGAGGATCTCAATACGATGCTCAGCGACCTCAGTAGCCTTTCCCAACAGGTGGGTCTTAAAATGAATATGGACAAGACATAAATTATGTCCAATGTCCATGTAGAACCCGTGCCGGTAGTCGTTGGGAACGATACTCTCGAAGTTGTTGACCATTACACCTATCTTGGACAGATTGTTCAGTTAGGTAAATCCAACTTAGGCAAAGAGGTCGCCCGAAGAATCCAACTCGGATGGGCAGCGTTCGGGAAATTGCGTGACATCTTCTCGTCCAAGATACCACAGTGCCTCAAGACGAGGGTCTTTGACCAGTGTATGTTGCCAGTGATGACATATGGTACTGAGACATGGTCCTTAACTGTTGGCCTTTTGGAAAAGCTCAGAGTCACACAGCGGGCAATGGAGAGAGCTATGCTCGGAGTTTCTTTGCGCGATAAGATCCGAAACGTGGATATTCGCCAAAGAACCAGAGTCACCGACATAGCTGTTAAAATTTTCAAGTTGAAGTGGCAATGGGCAGGCCACATCGCTCGAAGAACTGATAACCGATGGGGAAGAAAGGTTCTGGAGTGGAGACCACGAACCGGAAGACGCAGCGTAGGGAGGCCTCCCACTAGATGGACCAACGACATTGTGAGAGTCGCGGGCATCCAGTGGATGCAAAAGGCAGGCTGTAGTTCAGTGTGGAGGTTAAAGGGGGAGGCCTATGTTCAGCAGTGGACGTCTTGCGGCTGATGATGATGATAACTTTTTTTTCTTCTTTAAACCCCCTATGAAAGAACTAATAATCTATAAACGGCTAAAAAGAACTATTCTAACTAGGCATTCGCGTAACTATCAAGGTCAAGTGCGAATCTAGTACAATGCGTCGAAATGAGAAAAAAATTTATTCAAGAAAAGTCACGCTATTAATATGACTAAATAATGGTAGAATAAAAAATAAAATAAACCGGCAAAGTGCGATCGGGCTCCGTAGTCCACTGAGGGTTCCGTACCACCACAACCACATAAATAGTTAAATAATAAAGTAACAAAATCACACCCAGGCGGTCACCCATTCAAGTACCGAGCGTGTTCGACGTTGCTTTAAGTTCGGTGATAAGAAAATTGTCACCGACTCGCACTTGGCCATTATTAATTATTTGTTGTTTTACTTTAGTGTTTACTATAATCATGTCAAGTATGGCGCCTGTACATAATATTCTACTTTAGAGGTATATAATCTTTGGTTGTATGTACTCTTTAGTTTTTACTTTCTGTGAAAATTTTAACTGGCTATTTATTATGATTCGAAAGATACAGCCGTTGAAAAGTAGGACGGAAGGACAGACAGCCAGACTGATAGACAGCGTTGGCTACGTAATAGGGCCCCGTTTTCATCTTTTGAGTATGGAACCCTAAAAACATACAGTTGAATTGATAACCTTCTCTTTTTTGAAGTCAGTTAAAAAGGAATGATAACAAATTCCTGCAAATTTACGGTATCATAATAGCACACTAGCTTATACAAACCTTTCCAAAATTGGAGTTACATATAGTCCTCTATGTAGAGGGACCATGGAAGTCGAAGAAACAGTTGCACATTTACTGCTGGAGTACAGCTGGGTGGCACAGCAACGAAACAACATCCTGGGGTCATCGGGGACTCCACAATAACTACTGCTACTGATCTACAAATGAAAGAGACGTTTACATACAAGGAATATACTGGATCATACCAGATTAGATAACATGCAGCAGGTGTAATAGTAAAACGTGCCTCCTCACCGTCAGACGCAAGGCTTGCTCGTCTCATCACTCCATACAGTAACACACCTGCATTATAATCTTTAATCCAGTCGGTACTAGGTTTCTCTTCATCACATGTCATGTATGCTTTCATGAAGTACAGCTTGGTAGTAACTTTATTTATTATAAACCTATATTGTCCCATTTTTGGCTAAAGTCCTTCCGCATTTCCTTCTATAAATCCCGCCTCAGCCACCTCCTGTCAACCTTTCCGAAAAGAGAACATAGCTTTTCATTTCTTAGGTCATTCCTCTGCGTCGTCCATCAGGTACCCATTGTATGATGATCCTAGCGCATACGTCTGGATGCATCCCATTCATAGTCTGTTGTGCAACCACTAAGGTGCACGACATCAGGAAGTGGCTTGCTCCCTGGTGCCTGTAGGCACTTGTGTAAACTTGCCTTAGGGTTAATCCACCACTACCAACATGGTGGTCAGTCATACTTGTCTGTCATATCCACTTCTCTCTGCCCTCGACATCGTCTTCCCATAGCTGGCACTCCCTCATGTCTTATATTACAAGACTTGTTTATGATATTACTTATGTCATTTAACTGTGATGTTTCTTATGGCTTATGTTATGTATTTTTAAATAAGATTTCCGGGCAGCTTTATAATCACACATATTACATTCATATGATTTCTTTCCAGTGTGTGTTAGAATGTGATTTTTCAAATTACTTGCTTGTGTTGCTTTATAATCACACATATGACAAACATATGGTTTTTCGCCAGTGTGTGTTAGAATATGACATTTTAAACTACTTGCTTGTGCTGCTTTATAATCACACATACTACATTCATATGATTTCTTTCCAGTGTGTGTTAGAATGTGTTTTTTCAAATTACTTGCTTGTGTTGCTTTATAATCACACATATGACAAACAAATGGTTTTTCGCCAGTGTGTGTTAGAATATGACATTTTAAACTACTTGCTTGTGTTGCTTTATAATCACACATGTCACATTCATATGATTTATCTCCAGTGTGTGTTAGAATGTGTAGTTTTATATGACTTGCTTGTATTGCTTTATAATCACACATATAACATTCATATGGTTTTTCGCCAGTGTGTGTTTGAATATGACATTTTAAACTATTTGCTTGTGTTGCTTTATAATCACACATATGACAAACATATGGTTTTTCTCCAGTGTGTGTTCGAATGTGTACTTTTAAACTACTTGCTTGTGCTGATTTATAATCACACATATCACATTTATATGGTTTTTCTCCAGTGTGTCTTCGTATATGTCGTTTTAATTGTGTTGAATATGTTGTTTTATAATCACACATGGGACATTGATGTAATTTCTTGTTAGTGTTCCGTGCTGCACTCACTGGACTAGTGGTTGCAGATTTAGAGTCATTCGTTGCTATAAGCGCAGTGTTTCCGTCCTCTGTATCCATTAGTTCAGGTTGACTCATCATTCTGTATTCACAGTACAATAGTATGACTCCTCACGTCTGTAACAAGAACAAAGCTGTAATGTATCTCTGATTATCTGCCCGTGACAATCAACTGAGGCACTATAATGTTTAGACTGACAAACACTTCGCTCCACCTTTACATGTTGAATAGGGCTAGGGCATAATATGTGGTTATTAGCTAGCTCACTATTGTATACTTCTTAATGTATGTCAAATATACCTAATGAATCCGTTTCACAGAGATGAGTGTAGAGAATGTTCTATCTGCTGGTTTGCGGAGATAATAGAGACTGCAGAAGCTGCTACAATCACAGAACACTTCCTCGTAGAGTATTAGACGCTGTCGGAGGACATTGTGTAATATTCTCAGCCCTTCAGTCACTCGGCCAGCCCTGCGGGTGGCTACTGGAAACCTAGATTTGATTTAATCCTTCCTAGTTGTTTCGCATTCGTTATTCGCCTTCAATGCAAACGTGACGATATTGGCTGTGTTTTACCTCAGTATGATTGTATCAAAGATAATTCAAATTCAGTTTATTTACACATAAAAAAAATATAAATAAATACTACTTATAATATAAATACTACTTATACGTGATAGTATAGTTATTGCTCCGGCAGCTCCGGGTAGTATTACGTATCGTAAATAGTATTTATATTACCTATCTTTGTAGTAAACTATAACCGTCTTACTACAAAATATTTAAGAACGGACGGTTTCTGGTATTTTAGACGATTTAAGCAAGAAAATTAATGGATTACCTGTGAAATGTCACACCATAACTCTTTATGTGCTTTTATGATTTGTTGTGGCACGATTTCACCGCGTAAATTAACATTCCTGACTCAGAGCACTGACCGCGCGAGCGTCGTTTGGAGCCATATATGACTCAATTTGAACGGCTTAAATTTCACGCATGTACTTGGTTTCTGTGTTTGTTACTCTTTCACGCTGACATATTTTAGTATAAATTGGAGAATTTTTTGGTGCTATATTCGTTATTCTAAAATTCTGGTCATGATAAGAAACAAGTTAGCCTCTTAGGCTTCTCCTTTAACGGGTTTTTTTTTTTTTGTTAAAATCTTCATGAGCGTGGATTCAATGTCCTTTACTCGTAATATTAATCAGTTCATTTCGTCTTATTAGCGTCAAACAAGTCATAGTCACAGTCAGAGTCAAGCTAAGTAAGTCACGGTCAAGTCGAACTCATGCCCCTGTAAAGTGGTGGAGACTTTATAAGAGGCTCCTATGGAGTTTTGGAAACAACACGAAAAGACACGTTTCACCTCGTTATATCACTTGCCCACACTCGAGCACGTTTACGAGCACTTAATGAATAATAATTCACCATTTAGTACACATTAACACTCGAAAATACACAAGTTTAAGAAAATAATCCAACGAGCCGACATGTTTTTTCCGCGTTGGCGCCAAAACTCTCCTTTAACGGGTGTAGGTATGTGTTGCTATTTTAAGTTGTCTCTTTTATTTCAGGCCAAGGTCTAACGCTCTGGGAGTTGTACTGAATGACGTCACTGTCCAGTTGCCACTTTATTCTAACAAACACAGATACTGGGAAACAACTTTTTTAATAATCTATTAAATAAAATACAAAAAGCATTTCAATTGTCATTTGGTTCGTCCGCTCAAGTAAGTTAAGCACGAATTGAATATATTAAACACAATTTTATCAAAACCACATTGATTTATTGGATTCCCACAGGTAATATACGGATATTGGGGAGTTATAATTTCACGCTACTGTTAACACAGAAAATCATAGAGTCCGCCATTGTTTCGTGTATCGTCATCTCTCTCGAACTTGTTGTAAATTACTTATTCTGCTTTTGCTTATGCACGTGTACGTGTATCCATGACATTGATGACATCATTGCGGGACACTCACGTCACATTTTTTCTAAATAAGACCTGATAAATAATTGTATTGATATTAAAATTGTGATGAATACAACCGTCCTGCTCGCTCCTACTGTGCTGTACCCGACAGGGTCCATATGAAACTCTGTACCCAGTAAATTTTCATGTTATTTACTACCTAGTACTTTATGGAAGCAATAAAAATCTAATCTAATCGAATCTACCCTCTGTCTCCTCTTGAAGGCAAAATTGCCCCAACACACAAAGGGGCAGTAATCAAGTAAACAAAAAAAAAACCGGACAAGTACGAGTAGGACTCGTGCTCTGAGGGTTCCGTTAGACGGAACAGAGCGCGAGACCAAAAAAAAAATAACTGAAGTTAAAATATTGAAAGACAAACTTAAGTTTGTAGTTGACAATAAGGTTCTTCAATACATTCCAACTACAAAATGTAAGTTTGTAATTGCAAAATAATTATTTTTAAATGATATACTTTCAAATTTATAACTTTCGGATTTATTCCTATATATGTGCTATGAGACCTTGCCTCTTGCCAAATTTCATGATTCTAGGTCAACGGGAAGTACCCTATAGGTTTTGGTTCCCCTGTGAAATCGCAAAATATGCGACATAAACGTTCATATCTTTTGATTGCGTTGACTTACAACTTTTATTTTTTTACAGCCGAAAGAAACCGTAGACCCAATTATTTAGTATACATTTCAACTTGCTACCTTTACGCGTTCTTAAGAAAAAGGGTCTTGACAGACAGACAGACAGACAGACAACTAAGTGATCCTATAAGGGTTCCGTTTTTTCCTTTTGAGGTACGGAACCCTAAAAACAACTAGAGAGTTACTAATTATTATTCTTAAATTTATAGTAATTTCCTTTTTTGTTAGTAGCGAAATAAATAAAAGATCCGTTGAAAACAATTTAATTTAATAACATACCAAAAATAACATACACCACATTTTATACAATACTAGCGACCCACCCGCCCAGCTTCGCACGGGTGTAATTTACGTGCGAAACCGGAGCGGGTCGCTAGTTATATATATATATATATATATATAAACCTTCCTTGAAAATGTATCTAATTGATGGTGAAAACCGCATCAGAATTCGTTGCGTGGTTTAGGAGGAGTTAGCGGCCATACAGACAGACAGACGCGGAAAGCGACTTCAATTTATACTATGTAGAGAAGTTACATTTTAACCTGACTACCAAGAATGTAATGTAAGGTAATGTTTTTCGACAATGGGTCGGGAAGCAATCTGTTTATTTCAAAAAATCACAATAAATATCATCAAAATATGCAATGCTATTGCGTTATACTCGTAGCAAGATTTCGACTGTCCCAGGGATACCCCGACCCCGTCCCACCCTAGCACTGATAAAGTCGTCCACGTAAGTATCAACAGGGTACAGAAAATATCACGATCAAACGCAATCTCATAAAAAAAAACCTCACCCAGAAGTATCACTAAGAGAGCGGGTCAAAAACAACAATAATATTAGAAATGCGAACTTTTGTATGTGCGTGTTTTAGTAAGAGTTTCCCACTGCCTTACGGATTTGGATAAAATTTGGTATGGAGGCAGATTATACACTGGCTGGATTAATAAAAATGGTAATTCTTGTTGGAGAGTGAGTAAAATCGGGGGGAGTTGCTAGAAAGAAAAAAGAAAGAAAGAAACTTACGTGATTAATATGACCTTAAATATAAAATAGCTAAACTTTGCAACAAGGTTTGTCCTCGAGACCAGTCCCCGTTGAATGTCCAGACTGTCCCCGCACCACCCTAGTACTGCTAATATCTAAACTTTGCAACAAGTTTTGTCCTCGAGGCCAGTCCCCATTTACCCGTGGACTGTCCAGACTGTCCCCGCACCACCCTAGTACTGCTAATATCTAAACTTTACAACAAGAATTTTCCTCGAGGCCAGTCCCCATTGACTGTCCCCGCACCACCCTAGAACTGCTAATATCTTAACTTTACATCGAGGTTTGTCCTCGTGGCCAATCCCCGTTGACCCCGTGGCCTGTCCCCGCAGCACCGTAGTTCTGCTAATATTTAAACTTTACAACACGGTTTGTTCCCGTGTCCCGTCCCTGCGTCCCCGCAGCACCCAGCCCTCCGTCCCCGGCCCGCCAGCGGCCGATCACGTTCCTCCCACACCACGACCCCGTCACACTGACAGATGCGCTTCGGGTTCTGGAACACGCCCGCGGAACGGGCTATGATGCCGCACGCTATGCTGTTGACAAACAAACACATTTGTTACAATACCCAGTGTAACAGTACGGGATCCGTCTGCAAGAATATTTATTTGTTTATTGATAGAGATACGCCAACAGTGAAAATATTACACATTCTTAAAAAATACAAAAAAAAATACACATACATAGATCTGATATGAACACATTTTACAGGCGTATACAACATTCGCCAAAAAAGTGGTTAGACACTAAAACTATAAAATCGAATAACATAATTATACAATATTCTTTGCAAGTTGAAGTGGCAATGGGCAGGCCACATCGCTCGAAGAACCGATAACCGATGGGGAAGAAAGGTTCTGGAGTGGAGACCACGAACCGGAAGACGCAGCGTAGGAAGGCCTCCCACTAGATGGACCGACGACATTGTGGGAGTAGCGGGCATCCAGTTGATGCAGATGGCAGGCTATCGTTCAGTGTGGAGGTTAAAGGGGGAGGCCTATGTTCAGCAGTGGACGTCTTTTGGCTGATGATGATGTTGATATTCTTAATATTCTTTGTCTCTAGTTAGAGACTACTATTTTGATTTAAAAAACATAATAGTGAATCATTAAATACATCCAGATCACTCAAAGAGACGTTAAATTCATTATAGGTGCGACATAATCTGTGTGTAGGGGAGTTCAGTGCCAAATTGGTTCTAGCAGCTTGCCGCTAACCAAGAATTAGAGTTTTTTTTTAAAATAATTAATAAGCTTGCGTTTGACCACCATCACGCCTGATGTTAAGCGATGATGCGGTCTACGTTGGAGCACGCTTGCCTAGAAGGAACCGATTCACTCGTGATTTGAAGACACCCAGATTCTGCGTTCATGTAGTTTTTAACCAAAACCAAATTTCTACATATAATTAACTAGCTGACCTGGGAGACGTTGTTCTGTCTTAGAACTGTCAAACACGCAAAGTCAAAATTGTAAACCTAATTTGTTTACACCTTGGGTTACATTATTGGAGTTTTAGTAAGGATCCCTATTTTTTTTGAAAATATATTATAGCCTATGTTACCCGGGGATAGTGTAGCTTCCCAACAATGAAAGAATTTTTCAAATCGGTTCAGTAGTTTCGGAGCCTTTTCAATGCAAACAAACAATCAAATCTTTCCTCTTTATAATATTAGTATAGATAAATGGGGGTAAACATTTTTGCTAGGTTGCCTATCAAAATGTGGCCGCTAGAATAGGGTATTTGACTACTTTTGGGAAACTATTGCACATTATTACCTGATATAATTTAATATATACTGCATTTATATTTTCTGGATATCAGTCGTATTTGCGATATAAATCGATGTTAAAGTTTGAATAAAAAAATATCGCGCCAAAACGCAGACCTGCGTCATAGCTCCGGTCGAGCGACGATTGACGTCACACAAAACAAAACAGCTGCAGCCAGGCAGCAAAAGTTTGATAATCACTAATTTTCTAATAGAAGTAATGGTTTATAAATGTTGTGTAGTGCCACAATGTACAAATACTTCCATAAAACACCGGAAAAACTATTCGTTTCTGTTCCAATGGACCCCAAAACTCGCAAAAAGTGGTTGGAACTAAGTAGCTCGTAGAGAACCCAAAAGTATTGGAGCTAATTCAAATGTTTCTATGTGCGAAGATCATTTTGAGGTACATATTTGAGTCTATATAATTCTATTACAATTTGTGTTTTTATTGCAATACTATTTTATGTACTGTTACTTTCTTTTTAAACATTGTAAAGACATAACCTAACAAAATAGTGATATCCACCTACTACAAAATACTTTTTGTACAACTTGATTGAATGTTTTGCTTGGAGAACAATTAAAAATTAATACTTACATTGTAGTTTTTACGTTTTGAGTTCTGCAGCGTAGAAACAATGACGTAGATTATTATTGAAGAAATATGCAACCATAAATACATTAATTTTGGGTAAGTTACTGCTGTCTGCTTGCACAAAATGTTTCTCCATTCTTCTCACATTTAACCTCCGGACTGTTTTTGGTGATAATTTCTGGATAAATCGCTCTCAAAATAGCTTTACAACATTAAATTCGCATATATCAATACAAAATCTGTTTGTTTAGATTTGTGTGACGTCACTAGGGATGAAGCCAATTACAGACCGTTTTCGATCACGTGATCAAATGTCGAAAATACAGTTATTTTAATCGCGTTTTTTACAAAAAATAAGCATATTTTTATAAAAAAATCAATGAAATATGCTTTTTCATTATGTCATGTTTATGGATGATGTCAATTGGCATAATATTTTCAATACAGTCAAACACCCTATTATTAATTTAAAGACAAATGGGAAAATGATATTGGTATTTACGCATCGATATACAATTCCTATAGTCATAGGTAAAACAGTCAATAAACGTCCGACCGTCATTGTACATACATTGTATCAATTATATACTTCACATTGCCACATTTACTGCAATGTAGACGTTATGTTGCTTGCATAGTGTTCAACGTTAGTTGTCCGCTATGTCATCGTAGCTCTGGCATCGCGCGGCGTTGTACTCGGATCGCGGTTACCTTGTACTAAACAAAAAGTCTGCGCAATTCGTAGCGTGCGCCGAGTTTTGGTTCGGACATTTTTTTGCACGATTATGACTATGTGTATTGTATGGCAATGTATTTTCGAAATATTTTTTTTTACTTGTTTTTCAACAACAACCGTAGCGCTAGTATCGCAGTCAAGTTTCGCAACATTTCAAGAGAATTAAGAAAAGCGCCATCTATTGGTATGAGTTGGAATGTTGCGAAACTTGACTGCGATACTAGCGCTATGGTAATTTGTAGAACCCTTTCGTACGCTATCTGACTGCAGCGCTTACGGAAGTTCGAGACAACCTATAGCACGCTCAAATTACGGCGCCATCTAAGTTTATACCGTTTTTAGGCAAATTTCCGAGCTACGCTCTAATGTTCCGCTATTGTCTTTCCTGGGACTCGAACCCACGCCCCCAAGCGTAGAAGGCAGGTTCACTACCAACTGGACCAACGGGGCAGTCAAGTGTCGAGGTATAAGAGAGAACTAGTAGTAGATAGCCCGTTGGTCTAGTTGGTAGTGAACCTGCCTTCCGAGCTTGGGGGTTTGGGTTCGATTCCCACCTAGGAAAAACATTGTGACGAACATTTGTGTTTGTTCTATATCTGGATGTTAGTATCTATTTAAGTATGTATTTAAAACTATATATGTATGTATATCAGTCTCTGGCAGCCATATCACAAGCTTTGCTTAGTTTGGGGTCAGATGACCGTGTGTGCAAAAATGTCACGAATATTTATTTAGATATAGGCCAATGATGCAGGTACTCACGCAGGGCCGGAGTCGCCGTCTGTCCTGGAGGAGGCGCCGGAGCCCTGGCCGAGGTCGTCGCGGCGCTCCGTGATCGCTATAGCACGCCCAATAACGTCTGATATCTGCAATCGTTACCATATTTTGAGGGTTCCGTACCCTGGTGCAAAAAAAATTGGTCCATAGGCAACGGTGACTGCTTACCATCAGGCGGACCGTCGGCTTGTTTGCCACCTAAGTACCATTGTATTAACTTGACATAACTACTATACTATGACATTTCCTTTGTACACTAACAACACTCTTCTCTTCTCTACATAGTATAAATTAAAGTCGCTTTCCGCGTCTGTCTGTCTGTCTGTATGGCCGCTAACTAAGTCCTTTGATCACCTGGGAATAAATCGCCTAGGTGACTCCATTCAAGTTATTATTTCGGTATCTTTTGATCACCCGCACCTAGGTGACCATAGGGGACTCCATTCAAGTTATTATTTCGGTATCTTTTGATCACCCGCACCTAGGTGACCATAGGGGACTCCATTCAAGTTATTATTTCGGTATCTTTTGATCACCCGCACCTAGGTGACCATAGGTGACTTGAATGGAAATGGATTGAATGGTCAAATTATTATTTTAGTATCTTTTGCTCATTCGTGAATTTAAAAAAAATTGTTCGAACACAACGCAAGGTATCCTAAATATAAAATAGAAATTTCATCATCATCATCATTTCAGCCTATCATGTTCCCACAGCTGGGACTTCAGGCCTTCTCTCAGAGAGGGGATGGGCCCTAATCCACCATCATCATCACCAGCCTATTCTTATCAGACGGACTTGGGCCTCTCTCTATCTCTCACTCCTTTTTTTGTTTCAAAGGTAACCTGTTTGATAGTGGTTTGAGCTATGATCCAAGAAAATCTGTTCAGTCGTTTGAAGATTATCAGCTCATTTATTGGGGATTCAAAAAAAATAACAAGCCTAATTTAGGCCTGATGCGTTCTCTCCCGCCACTCTGCCTTACCACATCTCCCTTGTTTGTCTGATCTGAGGCATTATACATTTCCATCGTACCTTCAGCACATTGTCGATAATTCTGAAGGAGACATGTCCGGTCTCGTCGGCGACGATGTTGCCCAAGTCACCCGCGTGCCGGGCCCCCGGCGGGGCCCCCGGACCCCCGTGCGGGGCCCCACTAGGGTTGTAGTGGGGCCCTATTGATTGGCAACCCTGAAAATACATACAATTTAACTGTTAAAGCGCCGTCTGATCACAATTTCAAATTCTTTTTTACCCGCTCACGCCTTCTGTTTGGTATCTAAAACAGCTTTGTTTAATGTTGAAAATCGTATATCATCAAATTTGATGATGATGGCCGACCGGCGCGCACATATTTATATATTTTTTGCCACAATTTATCCGTGCCAACTGTCCAATAATCCAAGATTTTTTTCGTACCTGGCTGATGTCTCCGTCGCACCTGACGTGCAGACCGTGCGCCCCGGGCGGCAGGCCGTCCACGCTGCCATCCGCTATGAGCGTCTCTCCCCCAACCTGCTGGAAGCGGATGACCCCCCGGACTCCGCCCGCGGTCACCGCCCCTGATGACACCATGGCTACGGCCGACTCGCTTTCTGTCAACAACACATACCAAACTAATGAGGATCAGTCGCGTTTTTAGGGTTATATCCAGAGGGTAAAAACGGGACCCTATTACTAAGCCTACGCTGTCCGTCCGTCTGTCTGTCCTACCTTTAAACGGCTGCATTTTTCGAACGGTGATAGATAACTTCTCCACCCGGAATAGCGGAATAAGTATAAAAATATCAAAAAAAATCATTAAAAAAATTATGAATTATAAACAATGGCGAACTCCCATACATGTTTTAATGTCGGAAAAATAGACGGCGTCTTTAGATCAAAAATATTTCTAGTAAATTCAGCATCATTTTCTGAGATTACTGGTCAAAGAATTTTTTATCTATGAGGCCAGGAATAATTGTTATTAGGCTTCGAAGTAAAGCTAGAGCCAGTTTATAATAAGGTACTCTTTGGGTAAAGCCTCAGGCGGCGCAAACCCAAAGAGAATATAAATAAGGCGCCAACATAGGCTAAGTATACTTTCTCCCTCTACGGGCGCCAACCTATCATAAACGCATTTGTTTGACTGCGTTGACGTCCGTCCGATCCGAAACGTTTTTGTATTTTTTTTCCCGTTGGACAGGCTAAAGCCTTCCATGGCTATACCGCTTTGTCGTTGTATATCTGATTGTTGTATTGTAAAATGTACGGTAAGCCAAGGAAGATAGACTAAGAGGAAAGCCAATAGCGGAACATTAGAGCGTAGCTCGGAAATTTGCCTAAAAACGGTACGAACTTAGATGGCGCCGTAATTTGAGCGTTGTCTCGAACTTCCGTAAGCGCTGCAGTCAGATAATGTACGAAAGGGTTGTACAAATTACCGTAGCGCTAGTATCGCAGTCAAGTTTCGCAACATTTCAATGGAATAAAGAAAGGCGCCATCTATTTTTTCTTTCTTATTAAGCCCGGGCGGGTCGCTAGTTATATAAGTACTAGTTATATAAGTATTTAAACCTTCCCTGAAAAATTATCAAACTAATGGTGAAAATGGCATCAAAATCCGTTGCGTGGTTTAGGAGGAGTTAGCGGTTATACAGAAAGACAGACGCGGAAACCGACTTTAATTTATATTACGATACGTATAGATGAAATATTATAAGCCTATTGACTTGATTTGAGGTGAAACAAGCACTAACCTCCGAATCCCTGCAGCACAGCCCTCTTCCCCGAGCTCTTCACAACCATGTCGAGCACCAGCTGATTGGGCAGTGTGGTCTCCACCATGATGGCTCCATCCCGGAACACTGCTTCTTTCACTCCATCTTGTGCTCGGAGCGAGACGAGGGTTTTGTCTACTACTCTCTCGTCTGGCTTCGGACCAAAGTCCACAAGGACTTCCAGCTGAAAAATATCATACTCATCAAACCATAGGTCATCTGTAAACTGGAGCTGATAATCCTTGACTTTCAGCATTATTGCCAAGACGGACCCGTTCGAAACTGATTGTGTCCTTTAGACGTAACTCAGTCAGATCATCATCATTCCCCCATCGATGTCCAAAAGGGCCGGTTGGAAGCGGCCTGCATCCAGCGTTTCTTTGCGGTTTCTTTTAGGTTGTCTGTCGATCTTGTGGTTGGATCCTACGTTGCGCTAAACACTCGCGCTGCTAACTCAGTCTATCTGCATGATTTACTTTGCACAGCAATCGTCCCTCACAGATACAGGGTTTCTGCCAGCAGGCGTGGTCGGCGGAATAACTTGTTTCACGCAGATAACAATCGCACATTTGCATGCTCAATGTCAACTCTTATTGTCACTTCAATGCACTCCTTGCCGCCAACTAGATCTTTTCGCCTCTTTTCCTTACTGCCGTTTTAAATTTTTAAATTTTTTGTGACAATTGGAAAATTATAATGGCAACTTTTTTGACATACCTATCCCGAGAAGCAAATTAAGCAATGGGATAGGGGCAAAAAAACCCAATAGTGATTTGGACTGTTATGATAGAAAATAACTGTAATTTTATTTGATACTAGCTGTTGTCCGCGACATAACACAGCCAGCAGGGCAATCGCGCAAAAAATTTATAGACGAATCGTTGACGAATCACAACCGCTCCACTGCTTTTAGTCGATTTCGTATCGCGTAATGATTTTAACCTAAGACGAAACGCAACCCGATCACAGTTGGAACGTAGACGCTGTCAAACGAACGTTTATGATAAAGCTAGAAAATATCAACTTTTTCGCGCCGATACGAAATCGGCCAAAAGTTGTGGAGCGTTTGCGATTCGTCAACGATTCGTCTGTAAACTTTTAGCGCGATTGCCCTGCTGTACTTCAATCTGGTCATAGCTAAGCATGTTAGTGAAAACAGCTACACTTTTTGAAAAATATGAGAAATACCGCAAAACTAGAAGAACTTTGCGAAAGACATGACTGTGTGTAAGCACAATGGTTTTGCTCCGCAAAATGGGACTACAATAAACCCAGCCATCAGTTCATCAGTAGTAAAATTAGTAAGCGTTGCTTAAAAGCGGTAAAACCTCGCCTTAAGATGTGTTTTTTTTTAATATCATTTATATTAGAATCCGCAGTGAAACGACCTTACACCTATTTACACATCCATGCATGAATAAGTACCTTCTTGTTTTGACTCGAACAAAACTATTGTAGTTACAGTTTGTAGTATTGTAGCGAAATAAGTAAGCGTACTGCAATCCCCATTCTGCCTGCCAAGCGTGGTGTTACGGCAACACCCCTCTCTAAGAGGGAGGCCTTTGTTCAGCAGTGGGCGTTTACTGGCTGGTGATGTGAAATTTATGAGTCACCTTGAGATTGTAACCAAGTTATATAGGCAATAAAGTATAATATGGAGCTATAATCCGGTCTAGTGATCGGAATTTACTGTTTTCGTTCAGCTTATTACATTGTAATGTTATACAATTACAAAATCAGAATTGAAGGGCGATACAACTGACTTTACAATGCGGAAAATGGAGTCATTAAAAATTACTCAAAATTATCTCAAGATAGTTGTACATGAAAACATTGATTGAGCTTACCTTAGAGGTTAACATTTTATTTATTCGCTTTTATGATAACAATGCATCAAACTTTAGCGTGAATATCGGTTATTCGGTTCAATGAAATCAAATAATATCCTGGAGATTATTTCCATTCCATTCCTTTCCCAGCCGATAATTCATATTTCATGCAGATAATCTGGGTGAGGAAAGTAAAGAAGTAAAGCAAGTAAACAAACAAACTAGACGTTTGTTGAATTTTGTTGCCGCTGTTTTTTTTTGTTTGTTAAATTTTTCATGACCGTGGATTCAATTTCCTTTAGTCGTAATCTTAAACAGTTTACATAGTCTTATTAGCGTCGAACAAGTCACAGTCAGAGTCAAGCTAAGTAAGTCACGGCCAAGTCAAACTCATGCCTTGTAAAGTGGTGGAGACTTTACAAGAGGCTCCTATGGAGTTTTGGAAACAACACGAAAAAGTGATTCGTTCACTGGTAAATTATTATGCGAAAATCGTCTTCGTCCAGGGTTTTAATATAAATAAGTAGGTACTCACTATCTGTGTAGGTACTCAATTTTTTAGGGCTAAATTGCTCATAAATTCTGCCCTCCTATGAATAAAATGTTGCCCTATATGTTATTTTTGGTCCGTACCTACTTACTACTCCGTATCGTCCGTACTACTTACTCAAGTCGATTCATAAAAACAACACAAGTGGTGTCATATTCCTAAGCCCACTCATTGTGAACGGTTTTCTGTGTGCGTGGCCGCCGCACTGCATTTCGCGCCAAAGCGATTTGGGGTTGGCGCCACCGTCGCGCGATAGGCATAATTCCAAGCGGCTAAGTATTCGTAATGCGGTGAAAAAAGTTTTTTATGTACGTTGGCATATCAGACCTTTGGATCATGGTAATAGGGTATTTGACTACTTTTGGGAAACTATTGCACATTATTGCCTGATATAATTTAATGTATACTGCATTTATATTTTCTGGATATCAGTCGTATTTGCGATATAAATCGATGTTAAAGTTTGAATAAAAAAATATCGCGCCAAAACGCAGACCTGCGTCATAGCTCCGGTCGAGCGACGATTGACGTCACACAAAACAAAACAGCTGCAGCCAGGCAGCAAAAGTTTGATAATCACTAATTTTCTAATAGAAGTAATGGTTTATAAATGTTGTGTAGTGCCACAATGTACAAATACTTCCATAAAACACCGGAAAAACTATTCGTTTCTGTTCCAATGGACCCCAAAACTCGCAAAAAGTGGTTGGAACTAAGTAGCTCGTAGAGAACCCAAAAGTATTGGAGCTAATTCAAGTGTTTCTATGTGCGAAGATCATTTTGAGGTACATATTTGAGTCTATATATTTCTATTACAATTTGTGTTTTTATTGCATTACTATTTTATGTACTGTTACTTTCTTTTTAAACATTGTAAAGACATAACCTAACAAAATAGTGATATCCACCTACTACAACTTGATTGAATGTTTTGCTTGGAGAACAATAAAAAAATTAATACTTACATTGTAGTTTTTACGTTTTGAGTTCTGCAGCGTAGAAACAATGACGTAGATTATTATTGAAGAAATATGCAACCATAAATACATTAATATTGGGTAAGTTACTGCTGTCTGCTTTCACAAAATGTTTCTCCATTCTTCTCACATTTAACCTCCGGACTGTTTTTGTTGATAATTTCTGGATAAATCGCTCTCAAAATAGCTTTACAACATTAAATTCGCAAATATCAATACAAAATCTGTTTGTTTAGATTTGTGTGACGTCACTAGGGATGAAGTCAATTACAGACCGTTTTCGATCACGTGATCAAATGTCGAAAATACAGTTATTTTATTCGCGTTTTTTACAAAAAATAAGCATATTTTTATAAAAAAATCAATGAAATATGCTTTTTCATTATGTCATGTTTATGGATGATGTCAATAGGGATATTGACGAAATTTTACAAAGGCCTTAAAATTAAAGAGTATGGTCCATATTTACTAGAAAATATTTTTTTATCTTCATTAGTGTACGTAGTAAATAATTATAAGCTTTTTTTATTTCACATTTTAAATGATGCACCAAAAGGCGCCAAAACGACGATCGCCATTTTGTGACGTCAATAATCAGTACTATGACAGAACAAAAGTCAGTTTTTATTTTATTTTATTCGCCCCTCGGGCAGGCTAAAGCCTTCAAGGCCATACCACTTGTAAACAAAAGTCAAGTACTGTATTGCGTTCAAGAGATATGTCTGGGTGCGACTTCGCCATTCATAACGTCATCATCCGTGTGAAGAACAACCGTAACACAACTTTATTGCATTTAGACATCGCTATAATAAAGTTACATGTATAATAGATTGCTTTGAAATCGAAATACAGAAACCATCAAAGTCTGTTCATCAAGCATTGTCTTGGTCGGAATACAAAAAGGCAAACACTATCAAATATTTAATTTCAAGTACTCCAGATGGTGCTGTTAGTTATGTGTCAGAGGGGTATGGTGGTAGAATAAGTGACACCCTTCTTGTTGAGAAAAGCAATTTTTTACAGCAACTTAGCCCTGGAAGTTTTATCTTAGCCGACCATGGTTTTAAAAATATTGAACAATTATTATCACAGCATGGGAGTAAATTATTAAGACCACCAAGTGTGACTTCTGGATTAAAACTACCTAAACACGAAGCACGGAGAACAAAAGAAATTGCAAGTCTGAGGATACACATTGAAAGAGTTATCCGAAGATTACGAGAATTTTCATTATTGAAGCCACATTCAGTAGTTAATAACAATATAATTGGTGTAATGGACGACTGTGTAACAATTTCATGTGCACTTATTAACCTCCAAGATAGTCTTATAAAAAAATAGGAATTTACAAATAAAAATAATTAATAGCAATACATATTTGTTTTATTTATTTCGTGCTTTCATACAACAAAGGATATATATTATTAATCCAAAAGGATGTTAGATCCTGGATAGTATTTTTGACATAGGCTTGGTCATAATCAATTACTAATGTGTGAACAACTCCATTATTTTCAAAGTTCCAGTTAGCTACACAAAAGTAAATTTTTTTTAAATTAGATACAAACATTTGTATTTGTATTTGACTCATACATCTCTCGCTAATGGTATTATCTTCTTTTATATAATTTTTAAAAGTTTTTTCTGTAGATGGGCATTTTATTTCTATAACTATGGTTTTATCGCAGATTCCATCTGGAGTTGCAGCAATGTAAGGATATTGTCGTGATATTATCAACCCACACTGTTCTATTTTCTTTCCTAGTTGCTTAGAGACACATTTTTTTACTTCTTCTTCTAAAGCACGTCCCCTTTTCATAGCTTTTGTCTCTGGTGTCCTAGCTCCCATAATAGTCGCTACTAATGTTCCATCCACAGTTTTGCATCTGCTGACACTATACGCAATAGAACCAGTTATTCTCCCATACCTCATTTCATGCCACAAATGACTTTCATGTTGTCCCCGTGTATCTTCTTCAAGTTTATCTATATTTGACTGGGTAAATACATGCAATATTTTATTTAAAAAGGTATTGCAATCACGGTCACTGTATTTATTAATTAAATAATGTAATGACAGTTTTTGCAAATCTGGAACCTGAAAATTTGGTTGATGTTTTAGTATTAGGCAAGAATTAATATTTCTATTTCCAGCTTCTTTTACAAATTCCGTAAATAACAAATTTCCCGATGTGTTCTGTGAGCGAGTAGGTACTGTTTTTGAAAGTTCTTTGGTAGTTATACATTTTAAAGTAGTCCCTACTTGGGCCAATGTAGATTTCTTCCAATAACACTCTACAGAAGTACTTGATGGTTCTTCACTTCTTTGGTGAACCCACATCAGGAACGCAACAACATGCTTACATCCACCCTGGGATCCAGCACAATCGTGACACTGTACACTGACTACTTTTCCCTCCTTCTCATCCACTGTCATAGTTGCTGCATAGAATTTTGACCATACTCGATGTTCTGGACAAACTTTGCATTTTAGTGTACACACATTCGAGTCTCGTTGCAACTGTACATATCCAATCGCATCATCGCCGTAAGACTGCCTTGATGATCTGCAAAAAAACATATATTTAGTACATATTATTAGGCATAGAGGTCATACATGTAAGGAAATAGCCATTATAACCTGAAATATGATGCAAATATCTTACTGGAAACTTAAACTAAAAACACATTGCCAATGCACAGTTGAGGTTTTAATTCTTGTCTAAACAAATACTTACGCAGTTGTCTTGATATTTCGAAATTCAGCTGCATTAAAATCTGAGTTTGATGCGAAAAACCTTGCTACCATTACGGCATCGATATTGGGCAAATTTGCACTATCAGCTTTCGCGTACCACCCTGCTTCCATGGTTGCAAATTAAGTAAATACTTAGTAGATAGAAAGAAATAGATCTTCGTTCAAATAATTTCAAGATTATGAAGTATTTCAACTATAATAAACTGCAAAGAATAGTATAATTATGTTTCTGTTTGCTTTGTTTTGTTTTGGTCGTGCTGTCATAACCATATTGACGTCACGCACTGTGATTGGATTTTCAAGTCACGTGACACATAGATTAAAAATCGTGATTTTTAAATCTAAATAATTAAATATAGGAGTTATTATTATTATTTAAAAAATATTGGAAAAATATCTTAATATAAAACATTTCAATATAGCTAGGTTTCATATTTTATTTCCACCAGTGTCAAATACCCTATTGGCATAATATTTTCAATACAGTCAAACACCCTATATTATTTCTACAGCTCTTCATTTTTTTTTTTTTTTGTTAATATTTTCATGACCGTGGATTCAATGTCCTTTAGTCGTAATCTTAATCAGTTTACCTAGTCTTAATAGCGTCAAACAAGTCATAGTCACAGTCAGAGTCAAGCTAAGTAAGTCACGGTCAAGTCAAACTCATGCCCCTGTAAAGTGGTGGAGACTTTACAAGAGGCTCCTATGGAGTTTTGGAAACAACACGAAAAGACACGTTTCACCTCGTTATATCACTTGACCACACTCGAGCACGTTTACGAGCACTTAATGAATAATAATTCACCATTTAGTACACATTAACACTCGAAAATACACAAGTTTGGGAAAATAATCCAACGAGCCGACATGTTTTTTCCGCGTTGGCGCCAAAACTCCAGCTCTTCATATAGACCAGTAGTGCTGCCATAATAGTTTTATAAATAAAATATACCGATATTAAATAGTGTTCTGAATCTACTGAATAATCTGGATATAAATTAGCTGTCGCTAGCATATATCCGTAACCATGATTAATCAGTATTAGAATTCCAATAGTCGTACAGATACGGACACATCCGTGTATTATGGTAACACTGACGGCGGTCCGTGCCGTTTGGTACGATCGTCTGGGACGAAAACTCTCAGCGCGGCTGACGGTTGAGCTCCGCCGCGTCGTCTGTTATTATTTTTTGTAACTAGTTTTTGGCTTTGCGCTGTTAATATATATCTCATATCTCATATCTCTTTATTCGTAACACAAGTTACATGTCATGGTGTAATTAGCTAATTGCAATAACAATTTATCAATAATAATACTAATCATACATCATACTGTCTATAGTAAATAATACAAATCATCAATATACATCAATAAATTACCAATTGTGGTCAATAAAAGAGTCAAGATAATCAAATAATAATATAAAAAATTAAAGTATTAGTAATTTGCTGCATTACGCTACAGTATGCAAAAATTCATTCACCCCATAAAATGCTTGCTCAACAAGCCATTTCTATATTACCATTAGAACTGTCACAAATGTCACTGTCAATTTTGACAAATGACACTGCATTGAGCATTGAGGGCACAGATATACACAACACAACAGATATAGGTAGTAGATCTGTGATTGAGGGTAAATTGCTGAGCCAAGCTAAGGCCATTCTCCCTCTACGGCTGAGGCGAAATATATATATAGGGCTGCGTTCCAAAACCGGCGAATGAGGTGTATGATGAGGGTGAAATTTACTCGATGCCATAAGCCCTGTAAGTTTTTCACCTGGTGTTTTGGAACGCCTCCGAGAGATTAAAAATTCAACTGGTAGCACAGAAGACATAATAGACAGAAATAATGCACTGCAAAAACCGGCGTTTAATTTCACCCAGCTAGCTGTCAGAATCGAAATGATTGACAGTAAACAGCATATTCATCCGTTTATCTGCCACTAGCCCATAGCTTGTCAGAAAATAACTAAGAAAGAAACATTATAAACAAAATAAATAGAGTAAAACAGTTTAGATTTTATACTCAATTTGATTTTTTAAGGCAGTTGAGGCTATTTTGATATGACAAAAATGTCAATGGTATTATTGACAAGGGTAAACCTTCGGTCTTATTCTAGCGCGCTCGAGATAATTTCGGTCACTCTTTGACAATCCCAACGAGAGAGAATATGATGTCCGAAATAATCTCGAGCGCGCCAGAATGGAGTCCTTCGTTCCAAAACATTGAATATTACCCGCTAATAACCCAGTTCGAAACCAGAATGGACAACATTTCATTTTTTTTACTACCTATTTTTATTTGTTTAATTGATAGATTATGAAAAAATATTGGACACGTATTTTTCAGTTTTATTTTTAACTTAATAGTTATTTTTAAATTAATTTTTAAAACATTATAAATTATAGGCTCTATTGTTTATACTATAGCCAAACGAATATGAAAAAAATTCATGTCAAGGGCAATGTCAAATTTGTCAACATCAAATAGCAAAACAACATGTACTGGGATGCCAGGACGCAAATTAGATTTTACATTTGTTTAAGTGTTCATCATCATTATCATAATCAGCCTTTTAACAGTCCACCGCTGGACTTTTAACTGTAGAAACAAATAGGTTTTATTCAGTTTCTTAAGGTCTCATTGCATACAATCAAAAGTCTTCAGATTTTATATTGACAAGAGTTGTCACTCAGAAAATTTTCATGTTGCAGTGAACATGTAATTTTATGTATTATTTTATTGTTTGAGCTGTTTATGTTTTTGTCCATGTATATATAGTTAAATATATCTATTAACTATATAGGTTTATGTTTTACTTTGCACAAGCTGCGTGCTTACAAAATACTCTGATAGTGACATAAGTTCAAGAGTTAGGACTGAGTCACACAAGACCTCCAACCTACCCCGAAAGGGTGATTGGGCCATATCCACCACGCTGCCCCAGTGCGGATTGGTGGATTCATATACGCCATTGAATTCCTTCTCCGTACGTATGCAGGTTTCCTCACGATATTTTCCTTGGTACGGGCCCGGGGTTTGAACCCGCGACCTCACGCTTTCAAGTCTAGCGGTCTCCCAAATGGGCTACCACGGCTTTTATTTATTTATATATTTAACGATAAAGTATTATAGGCGTAAGTATTTTATGCGATTTAATTATTATGATCCTTCCACAACTTAATGTTCTTTTAATCACCTAGGCTTATTATTTATTCATATTATGTAGATGGAACACGATGTTATGCCATTAATGACTACCTAGTAATTTTAATTTTTTGAACATATATGGGGTAATGGAAATAAATGGCAAGATAGATTCATATTTTTTAATTCAAGTTTTTGGCAAATTAACTATTGCTCGATAGTCCTATATCTCCATTATTTATTTATTTTTCAAATAACTTGAAAAATAGTGGATAGTTTTTTTTTACGGGGTTTTCAATTATTAATCTCCAAATGGTTTTCGTATTTTTGACTCTGCAAAAATGAAATGTTATCCATTCGTGCAACGAATTTCACTCGACAAAAGGCTATATGTTTTGGAACGCAACCAAAATTATTGGATGATGGTTCCATATATAAAAGGTACTCTTTGGATGGTTCCAAAGAGAATGTAAAAGAGATGGATCGTATCGCCGTATTTAATATGTACCTTTCATAATTCGTATTTTCTTTGAATTTGACCGGCTCGAACTAGCTAGCTTCGTATACTAATCTGTGACTAACCCACGGAACATTACTACATACAATGTGCTCTATGATTACCACCGGAGCACTAACCATACAATCATACTGAGGTAAAATACAGCCAATATCGTCACGTTTGCATTGAAGGCGAATAACGAATGCGAAACAACTAGGAAGGATTAAATCAAATCTACATTTCCAGTAGCCAACCCGCAGGGCTGGCCGAGTGACTGAAGGGCTGAGAATATTACACAATGTCCTCCGACAGCGTCTAATACTCTACGAGGAAGTGTTCTGTGATTGTAGCAGCTTCTGCAATCTCCATTATCTCCGCAAACCAGCAGATAGAACATTCTCTCCACTCATCTCTGTGAAACGGATTCATTAGATTTGACATACATTAAGAACTTTATGAATTATACAATAGTTAACTAGTTAATATAATATTATGCCCTAGCCCTATTCAACATGTAAAGGTGGAGCGAAGTGTTTGTCAGTCTAAACATTATAGTGCCTCAGTTGGTTGTCACGGGCAGATAATCAGAGATACATTACAGCTTTGTTCTTGTTACAGACGTGAGGAGTCATACTATTGTACTGTGAATACAGAATGATGAGTCAACCTGAACTAATGGATACAGAGGACGGAAACACTGCGCTTATAGCAACGAATGACTCTAAATCTGCAACCACTAGTCCAGTGAGTGCAACACGGAACACTAACAAGAAATTACATCAATGTCCCATGTGTGATTATAAAACATCAAATTCAGTTACTTATATAGAACAACATATACGAAGACACACTGGACATAAACCATATGAATGTGGTATTTGTGATTATAAATCAGCACAAGCAAGTAGTTTAAAACTACACATTCGAACACACACTGGAGATAAATCATATGAATGTAGTATGTGTGATTATAAAGCAATACAAGCAAGTAGTTTAAAACAACATATTCTAACACACACTGGAGAAAAACCATATGTTTGTCATATGTGTGATTATAAAGCAGCACGCGCAAGTAATTTAAAACGACACATTCTAACACACACTGGAGATAAACCATATGAATGTAATATGTGTGATTATAAAGCAGCACGCGCAAGTAATTTAAAACGACACATTCTAACACACACTGGAGATAAACCATATGAATGTAATATGTGTGATTATAAAGCAGCACGCACAAGTAATTTAAAACGACACATTCTAACACACACTGGAGATAAATCATATGAATGTAGTATGTGTGATTATAAAGCAATACAAGCAAGTAGTTTAAAACAACATATTCTAACACACACTGGAGATAAACCATATGAATGTAATATGTGTGATTATAAAGCAGCACGCGCAAGTAATTTAAAACAACACATTCTAACACACACTGGAGATAAATCATATGAATGTAGTATGTGTGATTATAAAGCAATACAAGCAAGTAGTTTAAAACAACACATTCAAACACACACTGGAGAAAAACCATATGAATGTAGTATGTGTGATTATAAAGCAATACAAGCAAGTAGTTTAAAACAACATATTCTAACACACACTGGCAAAAAACCATATGAATGTGATATGTGTGATTATAAAGCAGCACGCACAAGTACTTTAAAACTACACATTCTAACACACACTGGAGATAAATCATATGAATGTAGTATGTGTGATTATAAAGCAATACAAGCAAGTAGTTTAAAACAACACATTCAAACACACACTGGAGAAAAACCATATGAATGTAATATGTGTGATTATAAAGCAATACAAGCAAGTAGTTTAAAACGACATATTCTAACACACACTGGCAAAAAACCATATGAATGTGATATGTGTGATTATAAAGCAGCACGAGCAAGTAATTTAAAACTACACATTCAAACTCACATAGGAGACAAATCATATGAATGTAGTATGTGTGATTATAAAGCAGCACAAGCATGTCATTTAAAACGACACATTCTAACACACACTGGAGAAAAACCGTATGAATGTTATATGTGTGATTATAAAGCAGCACGAGCATGTCATTTAAAACGACACATTCGAACACACACTGGAGAAAAATAGTATGAATGTAATATGTGTGATTATAAGGCTGCACAAGCAAGTACTTTGAAAATACACATTCAAACTCACATAGGAGACAAATCATATGTGTGATTATAAAGCTGCTCGTAAATCTCATTTAAAAGTACATATCAGAAACAACTCAGTTAAATGAAATATATATATAGTATGTAAACAAGTCTTGTAATATAAGACATGAGGGAGTGCCAGCTATGCGAAGACGTTGTCGAGGGCAGAGAGAAGTGGATATGAGAGACAAGTATGACTGACCACCATGTTGGTAGTGGTGGATTAACCCTAAGGCAAGTTTACACAAGTGCCTACAGGCACCAGGGAGCAAGCCACTTCCTGATGTCGTGCACCTTAGTGGTTGCAAGACAGACTTTGAACGGGACTCTTATACCAAGATATTTAAACAGTGATGACAGAGCAGGTGAGCCTCCGTTGCGACTACGTATCATATTACATACACATTAAGGTTGAACCTAATACACAGCACAGTATCAAGAGAATGTAAAGAGTCTGCAACAGCGCACAACATTCTGTCACAGGAGTAGTAGATGCTAGACAAAAAGTCGCTTAAAATAAGACGTGTGGTACATTGTAACGAAACAAAACGTTAGATATTTTTATAATTACTAGTGTTTTGCGTGGGGGCGCGGGTCGCACCGCTTCAGGGGGGGGGAGGTGTTTTAGTAGGGTAGGCACAGATCTACTACCTATAGATTTTCAATGAGCGTGGCTAGCTCAGTGCCTCTCGCTTCAACAAGGTGTGTTGCCACATTAAAATGATTTGCTATAAGTTAGGGTAATTTACCTACTATCATCATCATCATCATCATCAGCCTCTAACTGTCCACTGCTGGACATAGGCCTCTCCCAATGCACGCCACTGAGCTGGTCTTTGGTCGGTACTATGATGGGTAGTGAATCTTCAATGAGTACTTTGGAAACAATACTACCTTTTAAATATTTATATTTTATACACTATCTGCTGCAACCCGCGGAGCTACCTGCAATTTTCTGGGAAGAAAAGTACGTTGTCTGTCCTCATGACACACCCTATCGTCCTGACAAAATTTGACTTAGCCCATGATCTAAGAAAACAAGGTCTAGCAATCTGGGAGTGGTCCCGCAATGACGTCACTGTCCAGTTGCCACTTTATTCAATCAGCTGTTACGTGGTGTATCGTCATCTCTCTCGAACCTGTTGTAAATTGACATCATGACATCATTGCGGGACGCCTACGTAAACATTTTTTCTCGGATTGCTATACCTGGCGGAGTATATTATTATACCATGACTTAGCCATTTCCTCGTAAAAACAGACAGAAAGTTACTTGCGTTTTTATTATAATTATTTGTTAGGATTAGAATATAGTACTAGAAAAAAGGTTGAAAAGTAACCATAGCATGATTTTTTATAATTAATAAAATATAATAAAAAAGTCAGAGTTAAAACGGAACGGGGGTCCCTCATGCAACAAACGTTAAACGTATTTTTGGATTTGTTCTAGTGTAAAAACGGTAATCCGTACAAGCGTCAAATGTAGCGGATTATAGTGAACATAAGTAAAACAACAAATAATAAACACTGGCCAAGTGCGAGTCAGTGACAAATTTCTGTTTACCATTAAGCTAAGCAACGTCGGGCGCGGTCGGTACTTGGATGGGTGACAGCCTGGGCGTGATGTTGTCTTTTTGTACAACTTTTTGTATTTTGTGATTGTAAAGAACTCTCAGCGCGCGAGCCCGACTCGCGCTTGGTCAGTTTAGTTTTTTCATGAATGGAATTATGTATAACATTCCAAATAATTAGATAAATAGACTCTTTAATGTTTACAGTACAAATTTCACGAACAGCGCGTAGCTTTTTGAATCGGTTCGCCGAAATCGCCTTTTGCTTTTCCAGCTTCATAACTGTGGCCTCATTAATATATATTTAATATTAACATTCACCATATTCATATGGGCATAAAAGGGTCGGTATTTTGCACTTCTTGCAATGTGCCAGCTTTTTTCAGCAATGTGACAGGATCAGTTGGAAACCTGCAGAACGAATAATTTATGTTAGTTGCGGTGGGTAATTTCTTTCATAAACTGGCAACATTCATAATTTATTTTCTAAGTGAATAATTTGATAAAATTCATAGAATTAGACCACAAATCGACCTAAAAACTGACTAATTATGAATAAAATATTTGCGAATTGATATCCTGAATTTATTTAGGTGATCGTTACAAGCTTTATATGTTTACTTACGTGTGAAATGATATTTCATCGTATTTTCGCTCACTGCGCTTCTTGCAGCCCAAAATGCTACAACCAACCATTGTAAAATATCTTTTACAATTATTTCTTCTGAGACACGCATTTATCACATTAAATCACCAAAAAAAGGCAATAAATATAATTCAGACCCGTTTTGTTTGTCACTGATTATTACAGATTTTGACACTTGAGGTACCAAAAACAGGTCACGTCGATAAGGACAACAAAATCTATTTATGTCCTTTTCGTACTTGTGCTGAGCCATATCAAGTTGTCTCTTTCACTAAAAGATATTGCCGATCTGGTTGTGTATATCTGTGAGGGTAGGGTCCAATCTTGTTTGACGCTATTAAGATTACGTCACTGTCAAAGTAATTTGACAGAAGATTTTTTTGTCAATTAATGCATCTTAATATCTGAAATGAATAATGATTGAAAGTCATGGTAGCCCCTTTGGGAGACCGCTTGACTTGAAAGCGTGAGGTCACGGGTTCAAACCCCGGGCCCGTACCAATGAGCTCTTTGGAGCTTATGTACGGATTTTCATACCACTGGCTTTTCGGTGAAGGAAAACATCTTGAGGAAACCTGCATATGTACGGAGAAGGAATTCAATGGCGTATGTGAATCCACCAACCCGCACTGGGCCAGCGTGGTGGATATGGCCCAATCACCCTTTCGGGGGTAGGCTAAAAGTCCAGCAGTGGACTGTTAAAAGGCTGATTATGATGAATATCCGAAATAATATGATTTGTAATTAGCGTTGCAATAATATATCTCGAAAAATAGTTTTCGAATGTTGGTACCTTGTTAAAAATGAAAATTCGTCAATTCCATTCTGGCCCAGTGTTGGCTGATGTCATTATAATTGTATGGTTCTTGGGTATACCGGTTTCATTACGATGTTTTCCTTCACTGCTTTTGAGCATTGACATTAGAAAAATTGTTATTACCTGCACTTTTTATAATTATGATACCTAACCATAATTTTTAACTAGTATTGGTTTTTATGTGCTACTTATGTATATGTGCTTAATTTTGTTAATTACCTTTATTATCAACTTATTGAAGCTTGAGTTATTTAGCGCTTAGTATGCAACACATATAATATGATTTTTAGTAGTGATTTTCGACTTTGTTACTAACACTATAGTCACATGTTTGATAGTAGCGCGGGAAACGTTGATTTGGGCGGGTGTTATTTTTCCGTGTTATTTTAATTTTAATAATCTATACTAATATTATAAAGAGGAAAGATTTGATTGTTTGTTTGTTTGTTTGCATTGAATAGGCTCCGAAACTACTGAACCGATTTGAAAAATTCTTTCACTGTTGGGAAGCTACACTATCTCCGGTTAACATAGGCTATATTATATTTTCAAAATAAATAGGGATCCTTACTAAAACTCCAATAATGTAACCCAAGTCGTAAAAAATAAAATTTGTAATGTTAACTTTGCGTGTTTGACAGTTCTAAGACAGGACAACGTCTGTTAGGTCTGCTAGTTTTAATATAAAAAGGATCAGGAGAGTATCGTAGTGTATATAAAAATAGTAGTCATTGTATATATTTTAGTTTAAGTGTATAGTTCTTCTTTATCCGGTAAGTTTCTTGCATTTTTTTAACATGGGAGAGCCGCCTGACCCCGGCGGGGGGGTCGGCACCCCTTGCATGGTCCCTCCGGCCAATAATTTTGTAATTATTACTACAAATATGAGCAGTATAGTTTCTAATGAGTCTGGTATGGACACGGATGCGTCTAGTAGCCAACAGCGATCGAGTCGTAAAAGAGGCCGTCATGTTAAAATTTGCAAAACCTGCAATAAAAAGAAAAGGAAGCATGCTCAAGCAGCAGATGGCAAAACTGGATGTCTTTGCGTTGATAGTGAGGGTAATAGCGACAATTCTGTCAATGATATTGCGAACCTACACCAACCTCTACAAACTCAAACACAAATTCCTCTTCCTTCAAACAGTAATGGTTCAGGTCCCCATGTTTTCACCCCTGTAGCAAGAACGATGTATCAACTAACAGATACCGCTCCATTTACTGTCCATGTGCAACGGGAAACTAAATCACCTGATGATGGTACAATTCTTCACCCAGTCTCATTTGGAAAATTCCTCAAAAAAAATAATTTCCAAAATATTGTGAACGGATCTGTGAAGAGAATAGGGAGAAATAGAATTTCACTTTCTTTCTCGGACTCAAGCGATGCCAATTCATTCATCTGCAGCAGTACTCTATCACATGAGAGTTTGAAAGCATTTGTACCATCATTTAACGTAACTCGTATGGGGTTAATTCGTGGTGTGCCATCAGAGTGGACACCAGAAGAGGTGATAGAGAATGTGTCGGTACCTGATGGGTGTGGTAAGATTTTAAAAGTTAGGAGAATAAATTTCAAGACGATGGTGGATGGTTCTCCTGTATGGAAACCAACTCAGAATATTGTTGCAACTTTTGATGGGCAGGTATTGCCAAATAGAATATTCATGTGCTACAATGCTCTACCAGTAGTACTTTATACATACCCTACTATTCAGTGTTTTAACTGTTGTCGATACGGACATACAAAGCTGCAGTGTAGATCAAAACCTAGGTGCTACAAGTGTGGCCGGGATCACAATAGTGAAAATTGCGACTCAGAGGAAGAAAACATGTTATGCTGTCTATGTTCAGGAGCACATTTCGCTATTAATAAGTCTTGTCCTGAGTTTGCACGCCAAAAGCAAATTAAAATAACCATGGCAGAAAATTGTATTTCTTATGGTGAAGCAGCTAAACTGATACCTTCTGCATCAAAGTCTTATGCTGATATTCTTAAACCTGTTTTTAATAGCACAGCTCAAATACAAACACAATCTTCTTACAGTTCTACTACTCAGCGACTACCTCAAACGTCATATAAAAGGACATTTATTACAAACCGCCGTCCAGCACCCAAACCAGGGATTGGCTACGACCGAGCTGCACATCAAAAAATTCAAAATGAATATAACATGCCTTCCCCACAGGATGGCTGTGCCCTTACTATGAAGAATAACAACCCAATCTTAATGTCTACATCAGACATTATTCAAATTTTAATTGATACATTAACGCAGTCAAATATAAGAATACCGTCCAACGTCGCCCCTATATTAGACATGTTTAAAAATTCAAATGCCATTAATAATGGCAGTCTTTCAAAAAGCGGTGCAATGGAACTGCCGAAGTGCAGTTCATAAAAAAAGTGAAATTATTTATTTAATAAACAAGTACAATACTTGTTTATTAGCACTTTCAGAGACCTGGTTAAAACCAGGCTCAATATTCAAAATCCAAGGTTTTTCTTGTTTAAGGGATGATAGATCTGATAGTCATGGCGGTGCCGCCTTGCTTATTAGAAATACCATCTCCTTCTCTCCTCTTTCTCTTCCTTCTTATGATAATTTTTCCGTAGTAGCTGCACAAGTAGGTAATATTTGTGTTGTCTCTATTTATATATATTTACCTCGATTAATAGCTTTTGAACACCTTCAGGATCTCTTATCACTTCTTCCTAAACCTTTTTTAATCCTAGGGGATTTTAACTCCCATCACATTTCCTGGGGATCCTCTATTTCATCTTTCTACGGCGAAAAGTTACTAGAGGTAATTGATGCACAAAATCTTTGTATATTAAATACAGGCTCTCGAACCCGTCGAACAGCTCCTCACGAAATAACTAGTGCGGTGGATCTCTCTATATGTTCCCCGAAATTAGCTGCTTCTGTGGTATGGGAAACACTAACTTCCACCTTTGATAGTGACCATTTTCCTATCTTTATAACCCTGTCAAGGGCTTGGCATCGTAACCCTCCTCGAAAACCACGTTTACAATATAATATTAATGATAACACATTATGGTCAAAATTCAAAGATAATGTTAATAGTAAGTTAGCAAGTTTGCCTAATATTGGTAATGGAGTTTTTGACTGCTCAAATGCTTTTACCAATGTTTTATTACAATCGGCTAATGAAACATTCCCTCTTAAAAATTCAGCATCTGGATTAATTCCCTCTCCGCCCTGGTGGTCTAGACAAGAGCCACACACTGTTAGCGTTCACGCCTGCGGAAAGAAGAAATTGTATGAAAATGACATTAGCTTCAGATAATTTATCTCATGCTAATGTCATTGTCAATGTCATTTTCATACAATTTCATCTTTCCGCAGGCGTGAACGCTAACAGTGTGTGGCTCTTGTCTAGACCCCCTGGTGGGATAAAGAATGCTCTGAAGCAGTCAAGAAAAGAAAAGCAGCTGAAAAACGGTATAATAGAGACATGACAGATGAAAATTTTAAGACGTTGACAGACCTATTAAATAAAACTCGTAAGCTCTTGAAAGAAAAAAAAAAACTAGGGTGGCGAAAATTTTGCCTTTCTATTTCTCCTAATATAAGCCCCACTGTTGTGTGGCGTAATGTTAGAAGATTCAGAAGTGGTGTTAGTGTGACACCTTGTTCACCTTTACCTCCGAATCTGACTGAACAATTTCTAACTCGATTAGCCCCGCCTACAGTACCACCAAAAGAAATAGTCTATAGCTTAGTCCCTTCTGTAGATAATGCAACCATATTAAATTCTTTGTTCTCCATGCAAGAACTACAAGGTGTACTGTCAGCCGTTAAAGATTCTGCGCCGGGCGAAGATGGTATACCATATTCATTCATTGCTAACCTCAGTCAATCATCACTTGCGTATTACTTAGACTTAATCAACACTGCCATGTTAACCGGAAACATTCCTCCTTCTTGGAAATCCCAAGTAGTTGTGCCTATTCTTAAACCAGGAAAAAACCCATCAGATGCTGCATCGTATCGTCCAATAGCTTTATCGTCAGTTATATCCAAAATTGCTGAAAACATGGTTAAAAATCGTCTGGAATGGATAGTTGAAAACAGAGGCATTTTACCTGAGACACAATTTGGTTTTCGAAAAGGCAAAAGTACATTGGATAGTGTGGGTACACTTGTCACAGATATTAGAATCGCATTTTCGCGGAATGAATCAGTTCTAGCAGTATTTTTAGATATAGAATCAGCTTATGACAATGTTCTTCTTGATATCCTGAAATCAAAACTTCATAAACTAAATATCCCTGATATTCTTTCATGTTTTATAATTAATCTCCTGTCAGGAAGAACAATAAAGTTAGATCAAGCACTAGATCAATGCAGACTCGTGTGGAAAGGTCTGCCGCAAGGTTCAGTTGTAAGTCCCATCTTATTTAATTTTTATTCATATGATTTGGAATCATCTCTACACGGCTCAGTTAATATGTTACAATATGCAGACGATCTTGTTTTATACGCCACAGGCAAATCGATTGGAGATATTCACTGTCAAATATCACGAGCTTTAAATTATTTGAAAAATTGGGTGGCGAAAAATGGACTAAGCATATCTCCCCTTAAGAGTTCTGTGGTTCATTTTACACGTCAACGAATTCCACCAGCTGTCTTTGTACATTATGATAGAAATTTAATTCCAACAGTATCTGAAGTCAAGTTTTTGGGCGTTTACCTTGACTCGAAACTTACGGGCTTACCACACTGTACGTATATTGCCACAAAGTGTGAAAAACTTTTAAATTTACTAAGGTGCCTTTCTGGTGTTTGGTGGGGTGCACATCCTTTTTCTTTGAAGCTCCTCTATAACGCTCTAATACGAAGCGTTCTTGACTATGGGACCTTCTTGCTGGGGCCTAGTAGTGTAGCTGCCCTTAAGAAATTGGATAACATTCAATCCAAAGCACTAAGAATAATCACCGGAGCTATGAAGTCTAGTCCACTAAATGCGCTACAGGTGGAATGTTCTGAACCCCCTCTTCATTTGAGGCGACAATTCCTATCAGATCGTCTGTTTTATCGCGTATTACAGTTTTCTAATAGTCCTTTGATCTCAAAACTCCACCTTCTTGCTGATTTAACTGAGTCTTCAAATTACTGGAAACATAAATCGCTGCCTTGCTTAGTACAAAGCTTAACTAAGTTTAAGGCACTACATGCCCCAACGTATCAATCTCGAACTCTTAGTATATTTACTTGCAATTATGAAGCATTAATACAACCTCCAATAGTTTGCCTTAATTTAAATATTGATAAGCAAAATGCTAACGCGTATTTTAAATTCACTGTAAACGATAAATGGCCCAATTGGCACCACATTTATACGGATGCCTCAAAACATTCACCAAATAAATGCGTGGGTGTGGGTGTTTACCATGCTCAATATGGTATTGTACAAAAGATAAAATGTCCTCCTGAAATGTCAGTATTTACAGGTGAATGTCTTGGCATTGTTAAAGCTATAGAATATGTGCTACTTTGTGAGCTTAAAAAAACCATTATCATTAGCGATTCCATGAGTGCTTTACAGGCGCTGTTGAAGTTTCCTCTTAAGACCAAGTCACATTATCCTCTTATAATAGGAGCCAGAGAAAAACTTCATCAATGCACTCTTAAAAACTTAATTATTAACTTTGTATGGATTCCTAGCCATTGTGGGATTACTGGTAATGAAAAAGTAGACAGACTTGCCAATGAGGCTGTGGTGTGTGGTGATCTATTTCCGTATCAAAATTATACCCACGACCTGGCTGCACTTCCCAGGCTGCACCTCCAGGATTCCTGGAAAGCAATCTGGGCGGATAGTAGCATGCATAAAGGCAAATATTATGCTAGTATACAACCGGTGATTCGCAATAAACCGTGGTTCTCTGTTTTAAACCTTGGCAAGGTGCCATCAACGATTTTGATCAGGATGCGTCTTGGGCATACCACTTGTCCCGCCCACCTTGCTCGGTTTAACATCATAGATAGTCCGCAGTGCGAATGTGGTGATTATGGGGATCTGGACCATATATTTTTTTCCTGTCCTTTACATGACCATGCCTCCTTTTACGATGACTTGATATCCCTCCGTGTTCCATTACCTACTAATATACAATCTCTTCTCAGTAGCAATTCCTTTTCTATCTACCACTCTCTATCTGATTTTATCATCTTTAATGACATTAAACTATAAATTTTATTTATTTATATTTTTTACACTCCTCTGATCCGTCCATCCTAATCCTTCCTATATCCTAATTTTCGCGTATCGTTTCCCTACCTTTAAATTCTAAAACTAAACTCATACGACTTGTATATGGCAACTGCATCAATCATGCGGAGCCAAAAGCCCCAACTCGGGGAAGAAGAAAAAAAAAACTAGCTAGCTTCGTATACTAATCTGTGACTAACCCACAGAGTACTTTTTATATACTGAAAGACTAACCCACGGAACATTACTCTACATATAATGTGCTCTATGATTTCCACCGGAGCACTAACCATACAATCATACTGAGGTAAAATAGGGTGTCTATAATGTACAACATGATATTTGCCGACACGATATTCCACGGCATGATAATGTACAGCATGATAATAGGGTACTTGACTGTATTAAAAATATTATGCCAATTGACGCCATCCATAAACATGACATAATGAAAAAGCATATTTCATTGATTTTTTGATAAAAATATGCTTATTTTTTGTAAAAAACGCGATTAAAATAACTGTATTTTCGACATTTGATCACGTGATCGAAAACGGTCTGTAACTGGCTTCATCCCTAGTGACGTCACACAAATCTAAACAAACAGATTTTGTATTGATATTTGCGAATTTAATGTTGTAAAGCTATTTTGAGAGCGATTTATCCAGAAATTTTCACCAAAAACAGTCCGGAGGTTAAATGTGAGAAGAATGGAGAAACATTTTGTGCAAGCAGACAGCAGTAACTTACCCAAAATTAATGTTTTTATGGTTGCATATTTCTTTAATAATAATCCACGTCATTGTTTCTACGCTGCAGAACTCAAAACGTAAAAACTACAATGTCAGTATTAATTTTTAATTGTTCTCCAAGCAAAACATTCAATCAAGTTGTACAAAAAGTATGTTGTAGTAAGTGGATATCACTATTTTGTTAGGTTATGTCGAGCTTTACAATGTTTAAAAAGAAAGTAACAGTACATAAAATAGTAATGCAATAAAAACACAAATTATAATAGAAATATATAGACTCAAATATGTACCTCAAAATGATCTTCGCACATAGAAACACTTGAATTAGCTCCAATACTTTTGGGTTCTCTACGAGCTACTTAGTTCCAACCTTAGATTGATTCCAACCACTTTTTTCGAGTTATGGGGAGTTTTGGGTGCATTGGAACAGGAACAAATATTGTTTCGGGTGTCTTTATGGAAGTATTTGTACATTTTGGCACTACACAATATTTATAAACCATTACTTCTATTAGAAATTAATTAATCATCAAACTTTTGCAGCCTGGCTGCAGTTGTTTTGTTTTGTGTGACGTCAATTAGTCACGTGATCGTCAGGTCTGCGTTTTGGCGTGATCTTTTTTTATTCAAACTTTAACATCGATTTATATCGCAAATACGACTGATATCCAGAAAATATAAATGCAGTATACATTATTTTATATCAGACAATAATGTGCAATAGTTTCCCAAAAGTAGTCAAATACCCTATTGGTGTACATGTACATCGAATATCATGCTGTACAATCCATGTCGTACAATACTGGCCGTCAATTATCGGCTCGTGTCTATTAAGTACGGCAAGGAATGCACAGCCAGGATTGTACAGGCAATAATCCGTGTACGTGGGAAAAGTCCACGTTTTATCGGGCTGTACATTATTGTGCCGTACATTATCATTTCGTGCAATACGGGCCGTGTTTTGACGAAACGGGCCGAAAATGTACGACCAATAATGTACAACATGATAAAAGGTGGCATCGCCCGTATTGGCTAATATTCCTGAAATGTCTCTGCTCTTATTGGCTGTTGAGTCTATGACGTCTGTCGATTCCATGCTTCGTTTGAACAAGATAGTGTAAGATAGTCACAGATAAAAAATATGAGAACCATCAAAACTTTTTGATGGTGACGCGGAGTGAGGAGTACAACTGTGTTAGATCTGTCACTCATTTCGAACCTAACCAACTCAAGTCTGACTCCAGGTGGGCTCCCGCCAGAAGCTCTTGCGGTCGCCCCTGAGTATCGCTTCGCCACACTCGACCTTCGCTTCACTACGGAGGTCACCGGCTCGCTTCGCTCGCCACCTCCCCCCTTCGCTCCGCTCGGTCTCGTATGGCTCGCTCTCACTCAGGACCTCCCTAGAGCTTCTGGCTCCCGCGCTTTTTATATACACTCTAGGGGTAGGGACCACAAGACTAGGTGGAGTCGGGGTGCTCTGTGTCGGTTCTGTGGCCCATTTCGAACCTAACATACTCAAGTCAGAGTGCTCTGTGTCGGATCTGTCACTAATTTCTACCTAATACACTCGAGGTGGAGTCCGATGTCCAAGTCTAAAGGAAGCTTCAGATTTGAATTTTTATGGTCACCAATTATCGTGCTGTACAATATTGGGGTGTGCATTATTGAATCGTGTCAATAATGTACGGCATAATATTGTACGCCACAATATTGCACAGCATGATAATTCGTGTACTTGTACATCAAATATCATGCTGTACATTATTGTGTGTGCATTATTGGGCTGACCTGATAATGTACGGCATGATAATGCACGACACGATATTGTACAACATGATATTCCATGTACATGTACACCAATTATCATGCTGTGCATTATTATGCCGTACAATATCATGGTGTACATTATCTGTGTCGTACATTATTGCCTCCCGTAAAATACAGCCAATATCGTCACGTTTGCATTGAAGGCGAATAACGAATGCGAAACAACTAGGAAGGATTAAATCAAATCTACATTTCCAGTAGCCACCCGCAGGGCTGGCCGAGTGACTGAAGGGCTGAGAATATTACACAGTGTCCTCCGACAGCGTCTAATACTCTACGAGGAAGTGTTCCGTGATTGTAGCAGCTTCTGCAGTCTCTATTATCTCCGCAAACCAGCAGATAGAACATTCTCTACACTCATCTCTGTGAAACGGATTCATTAGGTATATTTGACATACATTAAGAAGTATACAATAGTGAGCTAGCTAATAACCACATATTATGCCCTAGCCCTATTCAACATGTAAAGGTGGAGCGAAGTGTTTGTCAGTCTAAACATTATAGTGCCTCAGTTGATTGTCACGGGCAGATAATCAGAGATACATTACAGCTTTGTTCTTGTTACAGACGTGAGGAGTCATACTATTGTACTGTGAATACAGAATGATGAGTCAACCTGAACTAATGGATACAGAGGACGGAAACACTGCGCTTATAGCAACAAATGACTCTAAATCTGCAACCACTAGTCCAGTGAGTGCAACACGGAACACTAACAAGAAATTACATCAATGTCCCATGTGTGATTATAAAACAACATATTCAGTTACTTATATAGAACAACATATACGAAGACACACTGGACATAAACCATATGAATGTGGTATTTGTGATTATAAATCGGCACAAGCAAGTAGTTTAAAACTACACATTCGAACACACACTGGAGAAAAACCATATGTTTGTCATATGTGTGATTATAAAGCAGCACGCACAAGTATTTTAAAACGACACATTCTAACACACACTGGAGATAAATCATATGAATGTAGTATGTGTGATTATAAAGCAATACAAGCAAGTAGTTTAAAACAACATATTCTAACACACACTGGAGATAAACCATATGAATGTAATATGTGTGATTATAAAGCAGCACGCGCAAGCAATTTAAAACGACACATTCTAATACACACTGGAGATAAACCATATGAATGTAATATGTGTGATTATAAAGCAGCACGCACAAGTAATTTAAAACGACACATTCTAATACACACTGGAGATAAATCATATGAATGTAGTATGTGTGATTATAAAGCAATACAAGCAAGTAGTTTAAAACAACATATTCTAACACACACTGGAGATAAACCATATGAATGTGATATGTGTGATTATAAAGCAGCACGCGCAAGTAATTTAAAACAACACATTCTAACACACACTGGAGATAAATCATATGAATGTAGTATGTGTGATTATAAAGCAATACAAGCAAGTAGTTTAAAACAACACATTCAAACACACACTGGAGAAAAACCATATGAATGTAGTATGTGTGATTATAAAGCAATACAAGCAAGTAGTTTAAAACAACATATTCTAACACACACTGGAGAAAAACCATATGAATGTAGTATGTGTGATTATAAAGCAATACAAGCAAGTAGTTTAAAACAACACATTCAAACACACACTGGAGAAAAACCATATGAATGTAGTATGTGTGATTATAAAGCAATACAAGCAAGTAGTTTAAAACAACACATTCAAACACACACTGGAGAAAAACCATATGAATGTAGTATGTGTGATTATAAAGCAATACAAGCAAGTAGTTTAAAACAACATATTCTAACACACACTGGAGAAAAACCATATGAATGTAGTATGTGTGATTATAAAGCAGCACGCACAAGTACTTTAAAACTACACATTCGAACACACACTGGAGATAAATCATATGAATGTAGTATGTGTGATTATAAAGCAATACAAGCAAGTAGTTTAAAACAACACATTCAAACACACACTGGAGAAAAACCATATGAATGTAATATGTGTGATTATAAAGCAATACAAGCAAGTAGTTTAAAACGACATATTCTAACACACACTGGCAAAAAACCATATGAATGTGATATGTGTGATTATAAAGCAGCACGAGCAAGTAATTTAAAACGACACATTCTATCACACACTGGAGAAAAACCGTATGAATGTTATATGTGTGATTATAAAGCAGCACAAGCATGTCATTTAAAACGACACATTCGAACACACACTGGAGAAAAATAGTATGAATGTAATATGTGTGATAGCGTAGGACGTCCACCCACAAGATGGACAGACGACCTAAAAGAGACCGCAGGGAAACGCTGGATGCAGGCCGCTTCCAACTGGCCCTTTTGGAGATCGATGGGGGAGGCCTATGTCCAGCAGTGGACGTCCTACGGCTGAAATGATGAATATGTGTGATTATAAGGCTGCACAAGCATGTCATTTAAAACGACACATTCGAACACACACTGGAGAAAAATAGTATGAATGTAATATGTGTGATTATAAGGCTGCACAAGCAAGTACTTTGAAAATACACATTCAAACTCACATAGGAGACAAATCATATGTGTGATTATAAAGCTGCTCGTAAATCTCATTTAAAAGTACATATCAGAAACAACTCAGTTAAATGAAATATATATATAGTATGTAAACAAGTCTTGTAATATAAGACATGAGGGAGTGCCAGCTATGCGAAGACGTTGTCGAGGGCAGAGAGAAGTGGATATGAGAGACAAGTATGACTGACCACCATGTTGGTAGTGGTGGATTAATCCTAAGGCAAGTTTACACAAGTGCCTACAGGCACCAGGGAGCAAGCCACTTCCTGATGTCGTGCACCTTAGTGGTTGCAAGACAGACTTTGAACGGGACTCTTATACCAAGATATTTAAACAGTGATGGCAGAGCAGGTGAGCCTCCGTTGCGACTACGTATCATATTACATACACATTAAGGTTGAACCTAATACACAGCACAGTATCAAGAGAATGTAAAGAGTCTGCAACAGCGCACAACATTCTGTCACAGGAGTAGTAGATGCTAGACAAAAAGTCGCTTAAAATAAGACGTGTGGTACATTGTAACGAAACAAAACGTTAGATATTTTTATAATTACTAGTGTTTTGCGTGGGGGCGCGGGTCGCAGCGCTTCAGGGGGGGGGGAGGTGTTTTAGTAGGGTAGGGTCCAATCTTGTTTGACGCTATTAAGATTACGTCACTGTCAAAGTAATTTGACAGAAGATTTTTTTGTCAATTAATGCATCTTAATATCTGAAATGAATAATGATTGAAAGTCATGGTAGCCCCTTTGGGAGACCGCTTGACTTGAAAGCGTGAGGTCACGGGTTCAAACCCCGGGCCCGTACCAATGAGCTCTTTGGAGCTTATGTACGGATTTTCATACCACTGGCTTTTCGGTGAAGGAAAACATCTTGAGGAAACCTGCATATGTACGGAGAAGGAATTCAATGGCGTATGTGAATCCACCAACCCGCACTGGGCCAGCGTGGTGGATATGGCCCAATCACCCTTTTGGGGGTAGGCTAAAAGTCCAGCAGTGGACTGTTAAAAGGCTGATTATGATGAATATCCGAAATAATATGATTTGTAATTAGCGTTGCAATAATCATCATCAGCCAGAAGACGTCCACTGCTGAACATAGGCCTCCCCCTTTAACCTCCACACTGAACGACAGCCTGCCTTTTGCATCCACTGGATGCCAGCGACTCTTACTATGTCGTCGGTCCATCTAGTGGGAGGCCTACCTACGCTGCGTCTTCCGGTTCGTGGTCTATGGCGCTATAGTTGCAATAATATATCTCGAAAAATAGTTTTCGAATGTTGGTACCTTGTTAAAAATGAAATTTTTTTCAATTCCATTCTGGCCCAGTGTTGGCTGATGTCATTATAATTGTATGGTTCTTGGGTATACCGGTTTCATTACGATGTTTTCCTTCACTGCTTTTGAGCAATGACATTAGAAAATTTGTTATTGCCTGCACTTTTTATAATTATGATACCTAACCATAATTTTTAACTAGTATTGGTTTTTATGTGCTACTTATGTATATGTGCTTAATTTTGTTAATTACCTTTCTTATCAACTTATTGAAGCTTGAGTTTTTTAGGGCTTAGTATGCAACACATATATGATTTTTAGTAGTGATTTTCGACATTGATACTAACACTATTACTGACCTATTAATGGCTGTATTTTAAAATAACTATTTAATACTTATGTATATGTTTTTGTGCTGTTGGTCTCGAATAAAGATAAAATAAAAAATAAAATTGAATCGGATACCGCTCTCGCCATAGTGGTGACACACTTATTAGGGTATTTGGACGATAAATAAGTAAGTACCCGTACGTTATTCTTCATAACCATTTCATGTATGCTGTTAAAGTGGTAGTTTTTAAAATTCAAGAGAGACGTAAGAGGTAAAGTAACTAAAATAACGCGCTTTGTAATACACACATATTTATGATCCGGTCATTTGACATTCAGAGTAAACATTGAGATCAGCTGATAAAAAAAAAGTCAGTGTCTATGGGGAAAAAAAACTAAGAGTTTTTACCGCCCTATATTCAACTTCAACTCTTATTTAATGGCCTCTTTTGCGGAGTGGGACCACCACAATTTCGCCAATGCAACGTATTGGGATAAACCATCAAACGAAGGAGATTGTCCGATTAACACAAATTTGGACGGTGATTATAATTCCACCGTGAATTTTCCAGACGGAGCGCGCCCTATATTCAATTTTAAAAAAAAGAATATTTATTACAAATTTTAATTGTATGCAATGAAATTCACGGCAAATATAATTAATATTTTGTGAGTATTTTATCAATCATCATCATCATCATCCTGTAAACGTCCACTGCTGAACAAAGGCCTCCCTCGTAGAGATTTTATCAATATTCCGCTATACCTACTCATAATTTCTTTGATTTAATTATGTCCCCTGTAATTTTGTGTGTGTATATTTAAACAGGTACTTACCTGCATGTATTAAGGGGGCTTTCCCTCAACTGTTGAAAATAAGCGAACTTTCTCTATATTTTCTGAATCCGTATAACTTAGCAAATGTTAGTATAATCTAATGATATAAAGATATTATTCCAAACATTCTTAGCTAATTTAAAAACATAAATGATTTTCAATAATTAATGGAATAAAAATCCGTAGCCTCTTACCACAAAAGTAACGAAAACGAGTCTTGTTTCGAGAAATATTTCACAAAAACTTCAAATTTTTAATCAATGAAAAAAAAAACCTATTAGTATGCATATTAACGACCGCTACTAACCCTCTAGAAAATTTCGTGTCGCTTAAAATAGATAGATAAAAGTGATTGTTTAGATGGCGCTAGGAGTATCGAATTAGACTGAAACTGTACGAAAACACAGAATATAATAATAGTTAGTACTACGGCAACGAAACCAATAACTTACCGAACTTACCTTTGCAAGCACCTTTAGTAATACAATCGATATCCAGTAGATGGCGCTTTACAATAAAATAATCCTACTTTAAAATGTCTTATAATAATACATTTTTTTAGTTAAATAATTTAGAATGTAAATAATTAACATTTAACTAAAATAATATCAGGAATTTCAACATTACTATTTTTTCAGTTGATAGTTTTCGTAAACTTTTTTCATTTACGTATTGTTCCATACATTTTTGTAAAGCGCCTCCAGCGGAAACGCGAAGGAACTAAAATCAGCGGTATAGATTGCTTCACTCTAATTTGAAAAAAGATTTCGAATACCTTTCAGCCCAGCAATGTATGGAACGAAACGTATACGAAAAAAGTTTTCGAAAACTATCAAATCTGCCCCCTGATCAAATGGCATATTGTCGATCTCAAGGTACATTTTTGTCTTGAAAAGTACTTTAATAATCAATAAAATTATATAGAAAAGGTTGTGTTTTTTATTTAAACATCGCCTCATTGTTTTACTTTCTTAACTTGTGTACTTTTCACGTTCGCGTGATTTTCCAACTGAGCGGATCTAACGTTAGTTTGGTGCCGCAATAGCAGTTGTCCGTAAGGCCCCTGGGGCCTTACCTACGGCCAACTGCTAACTCGGTATCAAACTAACGTTAATACAGCGCAGTTCGGAAAATCACGCGAACGTGAACCTTAACGCGCTCAGATACGGTTTGCGGTCGCGCAACATTTTTTCATCACCTAAACTGGATTGCTTTAACAGCTAGCTGTAAGGCCCCAGGACCCAGGAGAGTCACTCCACAAAACCATAGCAACTCTTGCTACTACACAATAAAGTGCAATTCAGGACGCGCGAGCGCTAACTACCTATAGCTATATTAACCTAGAAGTTGCCTCTCTGTCTATCGCGTAACTCTTCGCGTCGCGTTATCTCTGTGTATCGCGTGAGAGTGAGCACGGGAGTTCCCGCTTCCGATAAGTCGGCTACTTGTAGCTTGATAGGTACCTAAAGTGCGGAGAGCGCCAGGTCTGGCCAGGCCTGCCAGCGCGAAGGTTAAGTAGGTACTTAGGTAGGTAAGTATTGGACCTACCTACTAAAACAGTAATTACATTCCAGCCTAGAAGTTCATAGGTATTTTGTGCTCATCTTTACGGTAGCTATCAGGAAAGTAGTGTGTTTATTTATGTTGTAGTCTAGTTGTGTGCTTTATTTACCTATTTACTTGAATAAAATTTTTACGAGACAGTAGGTAAGTACCTTCTAGGTACCTGTAAAGGAGACTGGATTTGTGCGCGTTCAGTCGGTAAGTACCTACCTAATTTACCAAAAGCGGACATGGCTATGATTCTTATACCTACCTACTAAAAAAACCGGACAAGTGTGAGTAGGACTCGCACTCTGAGGGTTCCGTACAAATACTCGCACGAAGCGGCAACGTCGCACTCTGCTTTTTTGCTCTGCTATGTAGGTAGGTATATGAAGATAACTGCCTATAAGGTCAAACCGCATCAAGGCGGTGCGGTACAGTACTGCAAGATTATTTAACCGACTTCAAAAAATAAGGAGGTTCTCAATGATTCGGTTGTTTGTTACTTTAGAACTCCATCATTTAAAAACTGATTTGGATTTTTAGATTGGTCCCATAGATATTTCATTAAATTTGTACAATAATTTCGTTGGTTTCGTTCAGTAGTTTTAGGTACCTACTAATTTTGAAGTCGGTTTTTTAAATTGATAATTACCTAACTCGGGCGAATAAACATAAATACAGAAAAGTATCTCCATTGTATGTATGGCTTTGGATAAGGAACCATACCACCAAAATTATGTGTGTCTTGAACGCTCTTCTTTAAGAGGGGGCATCCGAAATTTTATGCTAATTTGCCATGATATTATAACTAAACCAAATATCCGATCAACGTAATAATTGATACATATGATTTTTCAATTCATTTTCTTTCCGCCATTAAGACAGAAACATAATAGCAAGATATTTACTCGATACTTTAATGTTTTGAAAATGGTGCCTTATTGCAAATTTTTTTGATTTTACTTGGAAAGTACTTTAGTTACATATCTAAAATAAGTAATCACCGAAGGAAAATATAGTTTGTTTTCCAGTGTTAAGACAAAATTTACCTAGATTAATTAGTACTCTCATAATAAATTATAATAAACTTAAATTATTTTATATTATCTTTTAATTTTTAGTTTTATCTTTCTGACTCTCTCTTTGCTTCTCTCCGTCTCTCTCTCTCTCTCTCTGTCTGTTTGTCTGTCACAAAGAAACACTCCGACTCTAATAGTTATATTACTGAGCATACATAATAATGGATGCGTTACGGCCTAGTCATATCCATTTTATTTGTATCTATGTTATTTTTTCGTAGTAGCTTTACCTAGTCTGTGCTCTAAGGTCATTGGCACCACTTGGTTGCCGCGTCAAGTGGTCGCGTTCGAGCCATCGATTTTTTATATTATCCTTTGTTTGAAAATACAGTAGGTGTTGATATAATCGCACTCGGAAGATAAAACCAAGGCGAAAAGCAAGCGCGTGCGCCCTTCCCCGTTGAGGCACAGTGCGGTAATGAGGTTGAACGGAGCATGTTTCGCTATTTAGATGCAAAGCGCAACAGAATAAGACTGAATATCGGACTTACCGTTTGACCGAATAGTTGCTTAGAACTAAAGGACGTAAGTCTCAAATCGAATATAATTTATTATGAGAGTACTAATTAATCTAGGTAAATTTTGTCTTAACACTGGAAAACAAACTATATTTTCCTTCGATGAGTATTTATTTTAGATATGTAACTGAAGTACTTTCCAAGTAAAATCAAAAAAATTAGCAAAAAGGCACTATTTTCAAAACATTAAAGTATCGAGTAAATATCTTGCTATTATGTTTCTGTCTTAATGGCGGAAAAAACATGAATTGAAAAATCATATATATCAATTATTACGTTGATAGGATATTTGGTTTAGTTATAATATCATGGCATATTTGCATAAAATTTCGGATGCCCCCTCTTAACATGAATTTCCGGTTACGTAATTACAAACCCAATTTGGGGTCTTTAGGGGTAGGTCCTAAAGCCGAGTTTTTGAGTTTAACGTCATCGTCTGCTAGAAAAAATGAGGTTTATGACGTCAGATTTTTGATTGGACCTTTGTGTCCGAAGTTATGGACCTTCAAAAAATCGGGTATTTAGGCTCCGTCTCGCTACTTAGTAGCTCTAGTACCTAAGAGTCTTAAAATACTAAATGACCTATCGTTGGAAAGCCAGTGAAGGTCACTATCCTTGCCTGGATTGACCTGGGACAAAATGCTTGAGGAGCCGGGTATTTCAGGTCGTCAAAATCGTAAGACCTAACTTAGACTATAATTTAAACTAAAAACTAGAACTAGTTGTATTTCCTAAACCAGAGCCTAAAATAAAATATGCAAAAAAAATTACTAAAACTTAAAATGAGCTTTACTACCTCGAGCCAAAATTTGGGCGTGGTAGGGTTTTGTTTTCTCCACTACTTTACTGGGGCAGACAGGACAGTAAATTACGAAAGACGAGGCGGTATGACCTCTATAGCTTTAGCCTGCTCAGTAATGGGCTAAAATAAATGCTAACGTGGTTAGGTGTGAATTGCGGGGATTTCTTCTCATATTGTTTATCTGTACCTGGGGCCTTACGATTTGGAAAATCACGCGACCGCAAACCGTATCTGGGCGCGATAAGGTTCACGTTCGCCCCTGTGACCCCTGCAAGTGAATCTGGGCTCCGATTATCTACGTTTAAACTGTGACTCCTGCAACTAAGTGAATCTAGGGCCTTACGGACAACAGCTATTGCGGCACCAAACTAACGTTAGATCCGCTCAGTTGGAAAATCACGCGAACGTGAACCTTAACGCGCCCAGATACGGTTTGCGGTCGCGTGATTTTCCAACTGAGCGGATCTAACGTTAGTTTGGTGCCGCAATGACTGTTGTCCGAAAGGTTCCTGGACTCTAATAACTGCTTCCTTTGATTTTATGACTATCTACACTCAAGCATCGACCTCTGCTAGTCGCCTATGTACCTAAAGTACCTATACCTATATTCTATATTCAAAATGTCATACACAAAATGTGTTTACCAAAACTAGTCGGGACATAGTAGGTAGTTTTGCTTCCCAGTTCACGATGAAGGTCGGCTGATTGTATGGATTCGGAAATCAGGTACCTATTTAATACCTAGTTCTAGGTAATAATGTAGGTAGGTACCTATAGGTATTTTTTTAATAGTGTGGATGTTTTGTAATTTTTAAGGTTTTTATTCATGGTATTCATGAGTAGATAGGTAGGTACCTAACCTTCTTTGCAAAATATGGTCCGCCGAAGTATGTATGCGTACCTATAGAAGTTGCCTCTATCGCGTAACTCTTGTCGCGTTATCTCTGTGTATCGCACGACAGTGGACACGGAAGTTTCCGGTTCTGAGAAGTCGGCTACTTGTAGCTTTATAGGTACCTAGAGTGCGGAGTGCGTCAGGTCTGGCCAGGCCTGCCCGCGCGAAGGTTAAGTAGGTACTTAGGTAGGTAAGTATTGTACCTACTAAAACAGTAATTACATTCCAGCCTAGAAGTTCATAGGTATTTTGTACTCATCTTTACGGTAGGTATCAGGAAAGCAGTGTGTTTGTTTGTGTAGTAGGTAGTCTAGTAGTGTACCGACTTCATAGTAGGTAGTAGTTGTGAGCTTTATTTATTTACTAGAATAAAATTACGTAAAATTTTGACGATACAATAGGTAGGTACCTACTAGGTACCTGTAATGGAGAGTGGATTTGTGCGCGTTCAGTCGGTAAATACCTACCTAATTTATCTAGAATTTTACTAGTAGCCTATGTCACTCTCCGGTTGAGAACTATAACCCATGCATAAAATCAAGTCGATACAGCGCTGGCAACGTCGCACAGCGCGGGCCTAACTCTCAGCACGAACTGGCAACGTCGCATTGTGAAACGAAACTGACCTGACTACTACGTTCTATTCTGTGATGCATTCTGTGAGCGCGAAGAAAAGCGCCATCTACTGATATCGGGTGCGCTTCTCTTGAAATGTTGCGCTACCGTAATTTTTTGAACCCTTTCGTACGCCATCTCACGTAAGTTCGAGACAACCTATTGCCCGGACAAATGGTGGCGCCCTCTAAGTTTCAACAGGTATTTTGGCAAATTTCCGGGGTACGGTACAAAGTACTGCTATCATCAATCTTCTCTAGTATATAATCTTTGATATTAATTAACAATTAGACCTTCAACGGTCTTAATAATAAATAATTAATAGGCTTGCGTTTGACCACCATCACGCCTGATGTTAAGCGATGATGCGGTCTACGTTGGAGCACGCTTGCCTAGAAGGAACATAAAGGCACTTGCCCAGAAAAAAAAAAAAAAAAAAAAAAAACAATGTTATAATATAATTCAGACTTCAAAGAATGCTGCCAGAAATCTTAGACGGATAGAGCTATATAGTCTTCTAGCAGTTCCTGTGACAGTCTCAGAAGTCCTCGATCAGGTCAGTCAAAATATTCCTGGAGGAAGATCTCATGAAGACAAATGAAACGAGCCAAAACTCGACACTTCTAGCTCTATCCGTCTAGCAGTTCCAGTAGCAGTCTCCGAAGTCCTCGATCAGGTCAGTCACAACATTCCTGGAGAAAGATTTCATTACACCTAATGAAACGAGCCCAAACTCGACACTTCTAGCTCTATCCGTCTAGCAGTTCCAGTAGCAGTCTCCGAAGTCCTCGATCAGGTCAGTCACAACATTCCTGGAGAAAGATTTCATTACACCTAATGAAACGAGCCCAAACTCGACACTTCTAGCTCTATCCGTCTAGCAGTTCCAGTGGCAGTCTCCGAAGTCCTCGATCAGGTCAGTCAAAATATTCCTGGAGAAAGATCTCATGACGACTAATGAAACGAGCCCAAACACGACACATCAGGCCGTTCCCGTCTAGGAGTTCCGGCAGCAGTCTCCGAATTCCACCATCAGGTCAGTCAAATCATTCCTTGAGTAAGATTTCACTAAGACTAAAAAAAGGAGCCCAACCTTGACTTATCTCGCTATCCCTATCTAGCAGTTTTAGCAGTCTCCGAATTCTACCATCAAGTTAGTAGAATCATACCAGGAGTAAGTCTATAATCTATAATAGGTATAATATTTGGTGCAAAAAAGAAAAATAAAATATAGAAACATACGACAAAAGTTTAAAAATATTTTTTTTATAATTAAAACAATCAATATGGTTTGATTGACTCGTGTTTGTTCTCCGTCGTCCCGTCGCTGTGTGCGTCTGGGCCGTGCGCGTGTAGTAGTACGATTTTAATAACTACGCATTGAGAAAACACGTCCTTAACATTCATTTCCTGATCTATTTGTTTTACGTTTTAATTTAACATATAATATCTAATTAGTGATCTAATATCGGCATTGCTTTACAATACAATTATAATATTTTTTTTAAAACTGTGTTTCCAGCTACAACGGCACAGACGGTGCTGGTGGCGGCAGAGGCGGTGCTGGTGTCGGCAGAGACGGTGTTGGCGGCGGCCGAGGCGGCGGTAGCGGCAGCCACCGCTGTGGAAACCGGTCCCGACGTCGGCGCGCCACGGTGCTCGCCACACCAGAAACGTGGTGGACGTGGGCACGAACACAACAAACAATGGCGCTGTTGGCACTAAGCCGACGGCGCCAATGGAGTTGTCCACGTCGCAAACAATTACTTTGTCGCCGGAACCAGCACCAGTACCTCCTCCTCTTACTATAGAGGAAGAAGAAATGCTCCTAATAAATATGTAAATAAAATAAAAATACTTGCTATATATATACCCATATAATTGTTTTTATTTTATTATTGATAGTTCTAATTATCTACGTATACCTATGCACAATCCTTTTAAGTATGGAGGTATGATTCCTCATGTTTAATTTATTACAAATAACTGGCTTAACGATGAATATAATTAAATACATTACACATACTGAAAAAATAATTTGAATTGGCTGATAAATCTCTGAGATATGAGTATTTAAAGTTTTAGGTGGGGATGGAGAGGGGATGCTCTATCCCTTTCTCGCAAAGCGTGTGTAGTATAGCATTTGTATGGCGCTCCTGAGCCGTGACGTCACGGCTCAGTATAGTGTGCTCTCTGTCTAGCATGAAATTAAAATGCTTATATCTTATTTATTTTTGGACTAATTTTAATTTTGTTTTCGTTGATGTGCTCTATTTATGATCAGCTTTTTTATGAGGTAATAAAAAAATATTAGTCATCATGCCTCATCTTCTTTCTTTATAATATATAGGTAGAGTAGATATCAGATCCTCAAATTGAGTTATGCTTTGTAATAAAATTTTCTGCAAACAAATTATTAATTCAAAAGTACACATCTAAGTGTAGTACATAGGTATTGTACATAGCTTGTTATTTAAGTTTTATCATGATGTAAACTCGGTATGAGGTTATTATAATTCTGAACGACATAATAGGTGTTTCCTAAGCATTATCCGTTAAAATACAGGTGAACATTAGAAACAATTAAACATAAATATTAACAACATTTAGAACACTCGTCATTATTTGTTATTAATCCATTTATGTATTAGCTCACTGCTGGATAAAGGCCTTCTATCATCACATACATCATATCTTACTTACAGGGTTGGGCAGTATTTGAATTACTTGTAATTAAAATACGTAGTTGAAATACAAATACGTATTTGGTATTTGTATTTTAATTACTTCCTTAAAATGTAATTCGTATTTCAAATACCTGACGCCGATGTATTTTGTAATTAGTATTTCAAATACTTGAGGCTTCAAAATACATTTTAACATTAAAATACATTTAACCTTCATGTAGCGCTCGTGAGTGTGAGTGCGAGGCGAGAGTATAATGATGGTAAAGCAGCTATTAGAGTTGGCTACACTGCACTTGTATGTATACTGTACGCTATGACGGTACGTCAAAATTGGCCAACAAAACGCAAAAAAAAATACGTCAATGTCAAGCTATAACGGTTTGTTTTTAGTTTTTTCACGGAATAAATAAAGCTTCTGTTCTGTGTAGAATACAAATTGTATTATTAAAGTTTGTCGCGACGGATGATCAAAATCCCTCTGCATGTACGTCGTCTACGATGTCGGACAACGGTGGCGATGGAGTGAGCCCGTGCTTTTCAGCCCATGCTGGTCTAGATTACTTATTTTGTAATTTGTATTTCGTATTTCAATTACAAATAGCTAAAATACTGTAATTTGTATTTTATATTTTAAATACCTTACTTAAAAGTATTTTGTATTTCGTATTTTAATTACTTGCGATACAGTATTTTTTAATTTGTATTTCAATTAAAGCAAAGCATGTATTTTGCCCAGCCCTGCTTACTTACTAATATTATAAATGCGAAAGTGTGTTTGTTTGTTGGTTTGTTTGTTCCTCTTTCATGCAGTAACAGAGCAACGGATCGACCTGATTTTTTTGTATAGGTTTAGTTCAAGGGCCGGAGAGTGACATAGGCTACTTTTAATCCCGGAAAAACTTACAGTTCCCGTGGGATAGTATGATAATATAATTAACGTACATTTATTTCCATCTAACCAAACTTTTTATTCAGTCGTGTAATTAAAAAAAACGATTGACAGAAGTTTGTCTGTCATGGTCATGTCACGTCATCAAGTGAAGTTTGGGGTCTATTCCACTTTAATCACCTGGGTGCTAAAAGTCGACTCTTTAGTCGACTTTGATCTCCTGGGAATATAATCACCTGGGTGATAATAGGCGACTCCATTTAAATTATTATTTGAGTATCCTTTGATCACCTGCACCTAGGTGACCATAGGCGATGGCAGTGACTACTATTGAATACCTACTACAAGTTTAGTAACGAGGTCCTAAGACCTTAGGTCCTGAGGTTACGTTCTCGATTACTTGAGTCTTCAGAATATATCAAGTGTGTTACGGCGAATCGTACTTGACTCGCTGAACTGAGAAGACAGGATCAAGCACAGCGGCAAGCTATTTTAAGAGCTGGTAAATCGTCTGCTCAAACGGAGCAACGGCGAGACAAACAGGCAAAGCCTCAAGTTCATTTGAAAGCTACTGAAAAGCAGACCGTCTAGCTGCTAAGCGAGCTGCGGAATTGCCTATTCAAACTCAACAAATATTAGACAACCATGCCAAACTACAAGCTGCTTTATGAGCCGCTGCTGCATCTGCTGAAAATCACCAAAGAATTGACATTGAGGCAGAGTGCCTTCGAACGGCTTCGCCGTTCGGAGAGCCGTCGAATCTTCTACACAGACTCTGCAAAAGTTAGACGACAAGGCCGAACGTCAAGCTTCAAGCAAGCAAACGTCGGCAAAACTACCTGAGATACATTTAATGACGGTGCGTTTAATTATGATTCCATGATCAACTACAAAGATCATAGGCTTATTGTTATCGGACTCATAGAAAACACGTGCCAACAATTGTAGTGTTATAAAATGGAAAAATGAGACCGCCGGAATGTGCTGATCCAATGGAAAACTGTTCCTTCCTTTGCTTGGCGAGCCGGAAGAACCTCTGAAAACTCTGTACCTATTCATATGACGCCAATAACACGACGACTTTTGGAATACCATTCAGCCCAGCAATGTATGGAACAATACGTAAACGAAAAAGTTTTCGAATACTATCAAAACTTGTACTAAGCGTACTGATCATTCGCCCAACTACCTTCAACTACTCACTTGCTTTTTTTGGAGACTGGCTACGACGTTAAAGCGGAAATATACCAGAGATTCGTCGAAGAAACGGTATTTAGCAATAATTATAATTATGTTTGTATCAAAATTATTTATCACTAGCGGTCCGCCCCGGCTCCGCATGGGTATAGTTATATAGCATACATAAATATTAATCAGTGATAATGTAGCATTCAAATGGTGAAAGAATTTTTTAAATCGGTACAGTACTTTTTGAGCCAATTCGTTACAAACATACATACAAATCTTTCCTCTTTATAATATTAGTATAGATAAAATCTGTGACTTGAAATCACAGTAGTTAAATAACATAAAACCGGGTCGTATATCACTGAGACCATCAGAAATCAGAAATATTTTATTGGCCATAAAAACATTAAACGTTATAGGCAAGTCAATTTGACAAGGAATGTGTTATAAATAAGATAAGAGCAAACTATATGATTTGTGGATAAGAGTCCGTCCATTTCTTTTATATTCTTATTTATTTATTTATTTCATGACCATGGACACATACGCATTCAGTCGAAATAATAATCAGGAACCTGGCTGCGCCCATGCCAGAATATGTTGATAGTGTCCCTAGCTACCTCTCCGGCGGGGTATGGTACCGTGCTCTGAGCGTTTCCGAGGGCACCCTAAGGAAGGCCTCCTTCGAGGCTCCACAAGGCGTGGGCGGAGCGCGAGATATGTACTCGTCCAGTCGGGAGAGCACCCTCTCCGGCGGCTCGGAGCCGAGCTGGTGCTCCGCTACCGCCTCGTAGCAAGCCTGCACGATATCAATAGTTATTTGAGTTACAAGGGGACAACGTATTTTGTTCATCGAGTGCGTTATTTTGAACCCTGAGCGTAGCGAGGAATTCAATATAAGTACCTACGCTACACCGTCCGAGAACTAATCTAGTGTCAGTGTGTACATCTAGTGTATTAGTGTGTACATCTAGTGTATCAGTGTGTACATCTAGTGTATCAGTGTGTACATCTAGTGTATTAGTGTATACATCCAGTGTCCGTGTGTACATCTAGTGTATTAGTGTGTACATCTAGTGTATCACTGTGTCCTTCTAGTGTCAGTGTGTACACCCAGTGTTTGTGTGTACATCTATTGTACGTGTGTACATCCAGGGTCCGTGTGTACATCTAGTGTCCCTGTGTACATTTAGTGTCCCTGTGTACATTCAGTGTAATTGAGTACATTCAGTGTAATTGTGCACATTCAGTGTAATTGTGTACGTCTAGTGTCAGTGTGTATACGTACACTAATGTGATGTGACATGTACCTGGAACGCGGGCTGCCTGTTCCTGTGGAAGTTGTCGCGGCTGCCGTGTAGGAGGAAGATGCCGCGCACGGCGCCGGCGCACGCGGCGCCGTGCTGGCAATGATCCACGCGGTAGTTGTACCGGCAGTCCAGGACGCGCACCGCGGCCGTCCGATGTGACACTATTATGTTAATTATATCCTGCAGACAAACAAAATAGTATTTGGTTAATTAGAGGTTAACTTAACGCGGCGCGTTACGTGCGTGTAAAAGTTACAGAATCAGAGCCGTGCTATCTCGTTAGCTCGACGTAAGCGGCATTTCGCCCAGCATCAAAGGCGTTGGCTCACTGTATGGTTTACACTGCCGATAGTTACAATCTGGGAGTCTTCGGATCCATCTTTGGATCGAGTATAGGCTACTTCATGATCCAAGAAAACAAGGTCTAGCGCTCCGGAAGTTGTCCCGCAGTGACGTCACTGTCCAGTTGCCACTTTATTGTAACAAACAGGGGGCTTAGTCCCAGATTTGATAGTTAACGAAAACTTTTTTCGTTTACGTATTGTTCCATACATTTTAGTAAAGCGCCTCCAGCGGAAACGCGGAGGAACTAAAATCGGCGGTATAGATTGCTTCACTCTAATACGAAAAAAGTTTTCGAAAACAAAACGGGATGTCTGGGACTAAGCCCCCTGATACTGGGAAACAAAGTTAATAATCTACTAAGTAAAATACAAAAAGCATTTCAATTGTCTTTAGGATTGTCCGCTCAAGCGAAGCAATTCAAGTTGAGCACGAATTGAATATATTAAACACAATATTTATCAAAACCATATTGATTTATTGGAATCCCACAGGTAATATACGGATATTGGGGAGTTATAATTTCACGCTACTGGTAATACCGAAAATCAGCTGTTTCATAGAGAGTCCGCCATTGTTTCGTGTATCGTCATCTCTCTCTCGAACTTGTTGTAAATTACTTATTCTGCTCTTGCTTATGCACGTGTACGTGTATCCATGACATTGATGACATCATTGCGGGACGCCCACGTGACATTTTTTCTCGGAGCGCTATACCTGGCGGAGTATATTATTATACCATGGGCTACTTGTTTTCATTGAATTTTGATATTTCTGTTCTCAGTATCCTGGTAGCCGGTATCTCAGTACTGTCACTTCCCAGCTTATTTTTTACTTTTATTTACCTTCTAAAGATCAATATACCAATGATATGTATTTCTCATATTTTAATACTTTTAGGTAGGTACCGTGTTATGCTGGCGTGTTTCTGGCTCAACGCATTAGCACTGCTATTCAACGTGGTAATGCCGCCAGCATGTTGGGTACGCTGCCAACTGGTAGTGGGCTTGAGCATTTGGATTGTCTTTAGACCTTCAACGGTGTATGGGCAGTCTAACTGTATTTGTAGTGTTAGTTTTAGCTTGTATTTTGTTTAGTGGTACCGTGCGAAGTGTGCGAACTGCCAGTCTGTGGAAGCCTGGGTGGGTGTTCCCCGATAGTTACAATCTGGGTGTCTTCAAATCACGAGTGAATCGGTTTCTTCTAGGCAAGCGTGCTCCAACGTAGACCGCATCGCCAAGCCTATATATCGTAAATCAATAAAAAGATTCTTGCAAACATTCTTGTCTCACCTGGTCCCCCCAGGGAATATAGTCCTTCCAGGCGCGTATGACAGGTTTGATGCACTCCATCCACCCAAACTCACGCATGCGCGTCAGATTCATCAGCATCACTCCAGCATTTACACCTGCAAGAGTAAATCATACTAATATTATAAATGCGAAAAGTTTGTTGGTTTTTTGGTTTGTTAGTTTGTTTCTCTTTCACGCAGCAACAGTTATAGTACAAGGACTGGAGAGTCATTTTCATCATCATCATCATCACCATTTTTCATCGATACGCAGGTGAAAACGCCGGGTGCAGCTAGTATAATTATAATACTCACTATTTACTATGAATGTCATCATCATCATTTCAGCCATAGGACGTCCACTGCTGGTCATAGGCCTGCCATTCGATATCCGAAAGAGCCGGTTGGAAGCGGCCTGCATCCAGCATTTCCCTGCGGTTGGGAGACTTCCGGCCGAAATAGGGAGAATCCCGTAAAATCGAGAGACCTGGCAACACTGAATGAGACTAACATAATTGCGGTTTTGACGCCAATGTGGAAAAAACATGTCGGCTCGGATTACTTTCCTAAACTTGCGTATTGTACTAAATTGTGAATTATTATTCATTAAGTGCTCGTAAACGTGCTCGAGTGTGGTCAAGTGATATAACGAGGTGAAACGTGTCTTTTCGTGTTGTTTCCAAAACTCCATAGGAGCCTCTTGTAAAGTCTCCACCACATTACAGGGGCATGAGTTCGACTTGACCGTGACTTACTTAGCTTGACTCGACTGTGACTATGACTTGTTTGACGCTATTAAGATTATGTAACCTGCTTAATATTACGATTAAAGGACATTGAATCCACGGTTATGAACATTTTAACAAAAAAAGAAAAACTAACATAATAGTGCTAACAGACGCCAGACGCTCGAACGCGGCTGACGGACCGCCGTCCAACCAACGGGAGAGAAAGAATGAGAATATCATATTTCCCTCTCTTTCTCTCCCATTGGTCAGACGGCGGTTGAGGTTAGCACGCAGCGTTTACGTGACCAGCGTGTACGCTTGTTCGATGTTTGTGACCAATCATAATAAAATTATGCAGTCTGGATTCCCGATTAGTACTTATTTCTCCGCGAACGGACAACAGACAGAACGTCCTTTAGATGTGATTCATAGATCAATGCATAAATTGAAACTTAGCAGATTTTATACTAAAAAAAATTAATGCATTACCAGAATAAAAATCTTACCATATTCTCCATAAAACGGGTGCTTGGCTAACCTGTAACGATGCAGAATTTAGGCAATCGTTCCAAAAATAAAATTAATACTCTAAAAACTACGCCATATTAGGAAAATCAGCGCGGTTATCATGCCGAAGTTTCAAACCTTGGGTACCAAGCTATGTTAGGGTTGGTGTCTTCTAAAGCTAGGGCTGTTATCTGGGTTGCATTGAACTTGTGGAACTGGTTCCAGAGCTCCTCGATGGGACCCAGGAACAAGGTGTCCGTATCAACGTAGATCAACGCATCTATATGGGGCAGCAGTTCCTGAAATCACCAAAAAAGCATAGATTAAAATTAATTTATTGAGACAAAATCTTTAAAAAAAAAAAACATTTATCTCACATTGTAAAAATATTTTTTTTATTAAATGCATTTTTTCATTTGACATAATTACAAGGAAAAAAGAATATACAAAATATATGTCAAATAAGTTGGTAGATAGCCCGTTGGTCCAGTTGGTAGTGAACCTGCATGCTTTCTGCGCTTGAAGGTGTGGGTGGTGTGGGTTCGATTCCTACCTAGGGCAAACATTTGTGTTTGTTCTACTTATATCTGGGTGTTAATATCCATTAAAGTATGTATTTAAAACTATATATGTATGTATATCAGTCTCTGGCAGCCATATCACAAGCTTTGCTTAGTTTGGGGTCAGATGACCGCGTGTGCAAAAATGTCCCGAATATTTATGTATTATTTATTTATAATTAATAAATAAATAGCAAATCGTTATTTTTTTTTAATATTTAGTCAATCAATACTTACAGGTAAGAATAGTCTTTGACTTGAACACTTCCGGAACATGTTCAACCAGAAGAGAACGGGCTCGGGGAAACTTATGTTATGCAGTTCAAAATGAAACTGATTTGCAGTTATATTCTGCCACCTGTATAGTCAAAAACATTAAATGTAATTTTTTATATAACTGCTGGAGATAGTGGGTCACCCTGTTTGACTCCTTTTTTATTGCGAAATGATGGACCCTGTGCAATACAATAAAGTCGCTGTTAAAAAACCTGACAACGGTATTTTATCGGGTTATATTTCACAAACGGTACGCCTGAAAAACAATGACGTATCAAACCTCACTTTCATTTTAAAAGAGCTATTCAATGACATATCTCACGGGGTGCAGTCAGCTCTATTTCTAAATCCCCACTTTACGTGTTGCGCATTTGATTTAAATTAGTTTTTCAGTATTTCAAAAATGTTTTATACAGGGTTACTAAGCTGTTATTATCTCTTTTTGATTATTTGTACTCATCATTTTAAATAACTTTTACTATAAGACCAACTCTGATAAAATATCTGTTGTTTTTATGGAATAGGTAAGGCAGCTGGCAGCAGCTACGGACTGGCCATATAGTCGAGGTGGGGTTTGCCAGCCGCGCCTCACATCTCTGAATCATCATCATCTGAAACATGTATGATGATGATGTATTTTTTTGATGATCCGGTTTTGGTCAATCGTTGGAGATAACGTCCTTTCTCTTTAATCTGGACTTGTGCGTTGCCTAAACTGAAAGAAGAAATTACCAAAACCGGAAAACTATAAGCATTAGTTTGCCGGTTTTGGCAATTTCTTCTTTGGCTGTGATAATCTCCAGATTGTTTTGGATTTCTGCATTAGCGTTACACCAGAACACTTCGTTTAATGTTCTAGCAGTGGATTAAATACGCTGATTATGATGATGGCTTGTTGAGTACAGTGACCTGTTCGTCTTCCTTGTAACCCTGTATGAATACCTACCTAGAGGGCTTCCAATATCGGAAGGTTATCAATTCCGGAACTGTTTTCCGATACTGGAACCCAATATCGGAATTCCGGAATTGGTTCCGGAACTAGCAAATCTTGTATTTTCTTCTATTCTAGCAAAAAAATACTACATTTCCTAATGAAACTAGTAATGGTGTGCTTAGATAATGATGTTTCAAATTATTTTATTACATGAGATAACCTCTCGAGATGGGTGCGGTCAAGGGCCGAGGGGAGCAGGGGAGTTAGAGACGCGCGAACATGGCTTAGAAATACTTATTATGTACGTTAATGTAAGATGTATAAATATCGGAATTCCGATGTTGTGCCTTTCAATTCCGGAATTGAAATATCGAAAAAATTGGTCCGAGATTCCAGAGTTACGAAATTCCGGAATTCTGGAATGGAAGCCCTACTACCTAGTCAATGTTTCGTTCAACTGTGTGCGTCGTTCATCATCAGCGAATATCACCAGGTGGACGGGCTCTCTTGTGAACAGGAGCACAGACTTCACAACGTTCAGGGATAAATTTAGGTGACTCTGGCACACAACAAGTGAGAGCACTATAGTTCCTTTTGGTATTTGAGTGCTTACGACGCTGTCCCATTCCCTGCAAATGGAAACAGATATAGTTATATACACACAAGATCAAAGATAAGGCAAAGTGGCACTGGAGCTCATCTCTTTTAAGTTATGGAACCAACTTTTTTTATTTATTTCCCCAGTGTCGAGTAAATTATAATTCCTTAATAAGAGAAGGGAATAGAACGGAAAAGAGAAAGAAAAGTTGTAGCCAAGGATACGAGTGAAATGGAGGAATGGAGAGCACGGACCGGTAAGCGCAGCGTATAGGACGTCCACCCACAAGATGGACAGACGACCTAAAAGAGACCGTTAGGAAACGCTGGTTGCAGGCCGCTTCCAACCGGCCCTTTTGGAGATCGATGGGGGAGGCATATGTCCAGCAGTGGACGTCCTACGGCTGAAATGATGATGATGATGATACGAGTGAACACTCTTACATACGTCAACACGCCGAATTGCCCATCGCAGTTACTAACTGATTTCGAATGCGTATGCTGATCAATCCGTGATGCCATATTGTACTGAGACGACTGTTGGCCTTTTGGAAAAACTCAGAGTCACACAGCGGGCAATGGAGAGAGCTATGCTCGGAGTTTCTTTGCGCGATATAATCCGGAACGTGGATATTCGCCAAATAACCAGAGTCACCGACATAGCTGTTAAAATGTGCAAGTTGAAGTGGCAATGGGCAGGCCACATCGCTCGAAGAACCGATAACCGATGGGGAAGAAAGGTTCTTGAGTGGAGACCACGAACCGGAAGACGCAGCGTAGGTAGGCCTCCCACTGGATGCCCGCGACTCTCACAATGTCGTCGGTCCATCTAGTGGGAGGCCTACCTACGCTGCGTCTTCCGGACGAGCATGGACAAGACAAAAATTATGATGATGATGATGCTGATCAATCGGATTTATTCAAAATGCCTTCAAGCATACATAGTATAAGCATGACATCTTTGCTTCTAGCGCTTTATATAAATACGTGTCGCCTGGCTACCAAAGCTCGCCTAAACCGCCGAAACTAAGAAAAACATTAAAATGTATGTGTAATATCACTCACTTCATCAAATGAGAATTCATTATAAATTATTATAACACCGGCTTGCACTCACGATTGTTTCTATCGGTCGAGTCGAATGGCTCCGGAACCGGTCGGTCGTCTCGACCGATAGAAACATAAGGTGTTAAAGTTGATTGAATCAGGCGTTACTTTGCGGAAGTCCATTTTTAATTTGTATATGAATTTCTAGTGTAATTCCGCTTCTACGTCGTTTTGAGTACTTACAAATATACTTATTAGCATCACAAATATCTATAGAGAAAAATAGTTTGTCCCATATCTTTATTGTACTCAAAACGACGTAGAAGCGGAATTACATTAGAAATTCATATACAAATTATAACGTGATATAATAATTTTTTGTAAAATCACTAACCAGATAAGTAGAGATTCATGATTTCCATCAGAAAACTTGTACTGAATATAAAAAAATATAGTGAAACAGCATTGCACTAATATAATAACATATGTTAACGATACCCTCATGCTTGAACGTATATATATAGTAGTCTTTGGCTTGAACCACGTACAAAACTACAACCGTAACACAACAAAATAATATTTATCTGTAAACAGTGATCTTATCTGCAAACTAGCTGACCTGACAGACGTTGTCCTGTCTTAGAACTGTCAAACACGCAAAGTTAAAATTGCTCGGCCTTTTGGCTAAGATCAAAGTGTAAATCTTATTTGACCAACAGTACAAAACTATACAAAATCCTTGCGTTTGACAGTCTATCTACGTGACATTGGCGGAGTTGAAGAATCTTCATTCTTCACGGGAGCCACAAACTAAGAGTTGAAGTTGAAGTTGAAGTAAATCTTATTTTTTTACACATTACCCATTTGTGTAAAAAAATTACATTATTGGAGTTTTAGTAAGGACCCCCTATTTTTTTTGAAAATATAATATAGCCTATGTTACCCGGGGATAGTGTAGCAGTGTAGCTTCCCAACAGTGAAAGAATTTTTCAAATCTGTCCAGTAGTTTCGGAGCCTATTCAATGCAAACAAACAAACAATCAAATCTTTCCTCTTTATAATATTAGTATAGACAATAATGAATTCAATTCTGGAAACTTATTGGTCTTTAGTTTTTCATTTGTTATTTTTTAATAGTGTCAGGCTTCGACCAAAATAAAATGAATGGACCCGGAAGAAGGACATTTTCGAAGATTACAAAATGAGCACCAGCGCTCATTTCGTTTCAGTCGGTCTTTAGCCGTAGGAAGTGCAACACAAGACTATAGGGTATTTGACTACTTTTGGGAAACTATTGCACATTATTGTCTGATATAAAATAATGTATACTGCATTTATATTTTCTGGATATCAGTCGTATTTGCGATATAAATCGATGTTAAAGTTTGAATAAAAAAATATCGCGCCAAAACGCAGACCTGCGTCATAGCTCCGATCACGTGACTAATTGACGTCACACAAAACAAAACAACTGCAGCCAGGCAGCAAAAGTTTGATGATTAATTAATTTCTAATAGAAGTAATGGTTTATAAATATTGTGTAGTGCCAAAATGTACAAATACTTCCATAAAGACACCGGATAAAATATTTGTTCCTGTTCCAATGCACCCAAAGCTCCCCAAAACTCGAAAAAAGTGGTTGGAACCAATCTAAGGTTGGAACTAAGTAGCTCGTAGAGAACCCAAAAGTATTGGAGCTAATTCAAGTGTTTCTATGTGCGAAGATCATTTTGAGGTACATATTTGAGTCTATATATTTCTATTATAATTTGTGTTTTTATTGCATTAGTATTTTATGTACTGTTACTTTCTTTTTAAACATTGTAAAGCTCGACATAACCTAACAAAATAGTGATATCCACTTACTACAACATACTTTTTGTACAACTTGATTGAATGTTTTGCTTGGAGAACAATTAAAAATTAATACTGACATTATAGTTTTTACGTTTTGAGTTCTGCAGCGTAGAAACAATGACGTGGATTATTATTAAAGAAATATGAAACCATAAAAACATTAATTATGGGTAAGTTACTGCTGTCTGCTTGCACAAAATGTTTCTCCATTCTTCTCACATTTAACCTCCGGACTGTTTTTGGTGAAAATTTCTGGATAAATCGCTCTCAAAATAGCTTTACAACATTAAATTCGCAAATATCAATACAAAATCTGTTTGTTTAGATTTGTGTGACGTCACTAGGGATGAAGCCAATTACAGACCGTTTTCGATCACGTGATCAAATGTCGAAAATACAGTTATTTTATTCGCGTTTTTTACAAAAAATAAGCATATTTTTATCAAAAAATCAATGAAATATGCATTTTCATTGTGTCATGTTTATGGATGGCGTCAATTGGCATAATATTTTTAATACAGTCAAGTACCCTATTGTCAGGGTAAGGCAGGTTAGGGTATTTGAATTACTTGTAATTAAAATACGTAATTGAAATACAAATACGTATTTGGTATTTGTATCTTAATTACTTCCTTTAAATGTAATTTGTAACTCGTATTTCAAATACCTGACTCCCAGGTATTTTGTAATTAGTATTTCAAATACTTGAGGCTTCAAAATACATTTTAACATTAAAATACATTTAACCTTCATTTAGCGATCGTGAGTGTGAGTGCGAGGCGAGATTATAATGATGGTAAAGCAGCTATTAGAGTTGGCTGCACTGCACCTGTATGTATACTGTACGCTATGACTGTACGTCAAAATTGGCCAACAAAACGCAAAAAAAATTACGTCAAATTGTCAACGTCAAGCTAAGATGTCAAGTCATAACGGTTTGTTTTTTAGTTTTTTCACGGAATAAATAAAGCTTCTGTTCTGTGTAGAATACAAAGTTTGTCGCGATGGATGATCAAATTCCCTCTGCATGTACGTCGTCTACGATGCTGGACAACGGTGGCGATGGAGTGAGCCCGTGCTTTTCAGCCCATGCTGGTCTAGATTACTTATTTTGTATTATGTAATTTGTATTTCGTATTTCAATTGCAAATAGCTAAAATACTATATTTTGTATTTTATATTTTAAATACCCCACTTAAAAGTATTTTGTATTTCGTATTTTAATTACTTGAGATACAGTATTTTTTAATTTGTATTTCAATTAATGCAAACCATGTATTTTGCCCAGCCCTGACTATTGTCACATGATAACGAAACATCTGACAAAATTATGCCATTGTGTGCTTTCCCGAAGTGTAAATACACAACAAAAAGCCGCTATCTATTATTTGTAACAAATGTACTGTACATGGTTATAATAAGGTGTTAAAGTATATGTCCGATGGTTGTGACTGGCGTAACTGGCGCCAGTAGCACAGTTTAATTACTAGTACAGGCGCCAGCCAGTCTCAGACAAACAACAATATTTGTAATGTTTAATGTAGTCCTAAGATGTCTAATTTTTCTTTGTAAGTTTGAAAACAAATATTGTTAATTAAGCAATTTAAAAAATTTGGTTCAATAAATTATTTTATTTATTTATTTAACTCGTTTTTACTGACCAAGTTCAATGGTTATGGCCCGTCCATTAATTTTATTTTGGTCGAAGGTGTCAGGATTTTTTTAATTATTTTTTTCGTAAAATGATATCGGCGCCTCATTTGAAGTCGCGTTGCGTTGTCAGTGTCAAGTATTTTTATCACAGAACTTGACACTAAACCCTAAGACCAAACCAATGAGAAAGTAGATCTGTGAATGAGAATAATAAAAAACCGTAGCAGACCAAAAAAAAAGGTAGCCGTGCGGATCCTGCTAACTAGGCCCATCTCCATAAACTCCATACTCTGCAACAGTATGGAACGGGTCCTGAATACTAGACTCCTGGCATACCTTGAACATAATGATCTCCTGAGTGATAGGCAATACGGGTTGCGCCAAAGCAGATCCACCTTCTTGCGCATGCATGCATGCATGCATCACTTTGGAGTGAAGCTTTGGAGAAGCACGGGGAGGCGCTTGCTGTCTCCATTGATATCATCAAAGCTTTTGACCGTGTTTGGCATGACAGTTCGCTAAGCAAGCTTCCTTCTTATGGACTGCCGTCGGGCTTATGCACATGGATATCTGATTTCTTGAGGGAACGATCCATTCAAGTAGTTCTTGATGGCTGCTCGTCGGATTAATTGTCAATCAATGCAGGCGTACCTCAAGCATCTCTTCTCTCAGCAACTCTTTTCCTATTGTATATTAACGACCTCACCACCCAAATCCTCTTGTAGGAAAATCCTCAAACTACTCGACAGACGTGACAGACCCTCCTCCTCTCCGTAGACGCCCTAGAAACATCTTGGGCGACCCGGACGACCCCATCGCCGTCATCACCGCGGCGGCGCTAGGCTCGCCCGATCCGACTGCTCCTAGCAATAGGAAATATTCAGTTTTTGGTACAGGCGTCGATTACCAGAGGCACACACACACACAGCGCTCCCGCCGGCGGGATCCACCTAAGAAATTCACCAAGAAAATGCTGTAGTTCCCTGCTAAGTTGGTAGCACTGTAAACTAGATTCCAATGAAAATAATAAAATCCAGCGAGCTTGTAACATCATCACCATCATCAACCCTGAGTGACCCACTGTTGGGTATAGGCCTCCCTCTGTTTATGCCACTCTCCCCGGTCTCTCGCTATTCGCATCCACTCGTTCCCGACAGTAGTCTTGATGTCGTCGGTCCACCTCATCCTCGGCCGGCCTGGGTTCCGCCAACCTAGTCTCGGCCACCACGCAGTTACTGCTGTACACCACCTTCCATCATTACGTCTGGCCACGTGTCCTGCCTAGTTCCACTAAAGTTCCTTCACCCTTTTTACGACGTCTGCAGCTTTGATGCGACGTCGTATCTCAGTGTTTCGGATACGGTCCTGCAACTTGATGGCTCGCTCCATGGCTCTCTGTGCGACGGCTATCTTGTGCACAGTCTTCTCCGTGAGCGTCCATGTCTCAGCACCATAGGTCATGGTGGGCAGGACACATTGGTTATAGAGACAAGTCTTCAGGCACTGTGGTATCTCTTTTGATCGGAGAATGTCTTCCAGCTTCCCGAACGCAGCCCACCCAAGCTGTATTCTCCTAGCGTAACACTCAGAAAAAATATATTGAAGTATTATACCTACCTAGTACCTACAGTTTGTCCTTTAGTACTCACACCCTCTCTCCCATCATCATCATCTCCCATGGTCGTCCATTTGATGACATTTTGATCAGCTTAATATTGAAGTGTGCGTTTGTACAACCAGCAAAGGCTTGGTTACACAGTGCGAGTAGCTGATGTGACAGTAGACAGCATGTAGAAACAATCATGGTATAAAAAGTCCTTGGAAACAATACGTGTTTACCTCGTCACCTTCAGTGTTATAAATGCCAAATCTGAAGAATTCATATAAATGCCGTTTACGGAGGCAGAGAGCGCCAAAAGGAGCTTTTACGCGGCAGTTTTAAAATTTGAATTTTGATTCGCCATTTAAAACACAGATACCTCCTGAAAATTATGAGGATTAAATCACTGGATTGCTTTATTTTTTTTAACCTACCTAAACAATTTAAGATGGTTCCATAAAATCAGTCATATACCCTATTATGATAGGTACGTAGAGCAGGGTACTCACCTAGCCGTGTAGCATGTAACGTAGCTGATACTGTATCAACCTGCAAGTGGGTACGGCTCGTCCACGGTCACCGCGTATCCAACTACAAGCTCCCGGCCTTTGCCTTTGTGTAGTGAAACCGCCACTCGGCGGGTCACTGCGAGCTTACTGCGCCCCACGCGCGAGCGGCTCGCAGCAAGCTCACTTGATACAGTATCAGCTACGTTATAGTGCTAACAGACGCTCGAACGCGGCTGACGGACCGCCGTCCAACCAACGGGAGAGAAAAAGTGAGAATATCATATTTCCCTCTCTTTCTCTCCCATTGGTCAGACGGCGGTTGAGGTCAACCGCGTTCGAGCGTCTGTTATAGTGCTAACAGACGCTCGAACGCGGCTGACGGACCGCCGTCCAACCAACGGGAGAGAAAGAGTGAGAATATCATATTTCCCTCTCTTTCTCTCCCATTGGTCAGACGGCGGTTGAGGTCAACCGCGTTTGAGCGTCTGTTAGCGCTATAACATGCTACACGGCTAGGTGAGTACCCTGCGTAATGTCACAGAAGACATTATAGACACAGAAGTGTCATCCGCGAAGAAATTTAAATAAATAAGGACTCTATCTACGAGGCAATAAAGTAGCAAATCAACTCGTACAGCGCTGGATACCGCTCGCTATATTCACCTAGAAGGCCGCTCTCTTTCTATCACGTAGCTCTATCTCTCCTGACGCGGCACGTGTAACGTTAGGGTTGTCTTCTTGATATTTACAGAGAATCATCATCAGCAGCAGCCATTAAACGTCCACTGCTGAACACATGCCTCCCTCCTCGAGAGGGGTGTTACACAGAATACTTATAAGTATTTACTTACCAGCTATGTAGCCTATGTAGTACCTACCTATTACCAATCTTTGCTATTACTTATATTCTACTTTAATTGGAATGACATTTAGTCTGCACAAAAAAACTAACGCTTATTCTGAGTTTGGTCCAATAACAATCATGCAAAAGTATAAGTTTAAAAGGCCTATAGATCATCACCCCGATGCATATTTAGGTAAAAACTACATGAAACATATCTTATATGAGACCTCATTTGGGAGCCCTAATTTGCTGATTCTGTTGAAAATAATTGGCGCGACGTGGCTAGCGTAGCGTGCGGGCCGGGCGCGAGCCGAGCGGACACTCATTGCCCTGCTATGACCCTCTCGGGAAGGGACACCGGCCGAACATATCTAAGGTCCGGAGTGCGCCATGCCTGGTAATGTATACCTAATGTAATAAAAACATATTTACACAGGTATATTAGTTTATTTTCCATTTATCATATGCATTTAAAATTAAAACTAAGTTATAAGTAGGTATGTAACACTTTAATACATTATCAGCTATAGAACTTAAAACAAAAACTTATTTCTAGTTGCAAGTCTTATTTTTTTACTATGTATTTTATATTTATTTATAACTAGCTGACCTGACAGACGTTGTCCTGTCTTCTGACTAACACGCAAAGTTAAAATTGTAAATCTTACTGTTTTTTTTACACCTAGGGTTACATTATTGGAGTTTTAGTAAGGATACCTAATTTTTTTTGAAAATATAATATAGCCTATGGCACCCGGGGATAGTGTAGCTTCCCAACAATGAAAGAATTTTTCAAATCGGTTCAGTAGTTTCGGAGCCTATTCAATGCAAACAAACAAACAATCAAATCTTTCTTCTTCATGATATTAGTATAGATTAGCTGACCCAACAGACGTTGTCCTGTCATAGAATTGTCAAACGCGCGAAGTTAAAATCATAGTTAAGTTTTCTAAAACATTCAAATTTGCTGCGCAATTCGGTATGTAAAGTTTTTTTTTTATATTTTTATTTCGTAGATAAGGCTATTTTAAGAAACTAATTTCAATATTTTTGTTTTCTATTGAGTAGTTATTTTACAATATTTTTTTGAAAATTGAAATTATGTGACGTCACCATATAGCACAAAATTTCGTTGCGTTGAGAAGTCTAAAAAAGCACCCCATATTGGCAGCCCTGAAAAAAACCAGACAGTCAAACCACAGAAATGAAAAAATATTCTATTCTGTGTGACGAACAGTGTGTCAAATGTATAATATTTTTATTCTTAAAAGGCACAGAAAATAAAATGCTACACCGTGACGTCATTTAGAGGTCAATGAAAGTCGAATGATTTCTTAGTTTTATGTTAAAATAAATGGCATCTTATCGTTTTAAAGGGTCAGAGTAGAAAAATAAGGGTTGGTAAGATAAAATCTCGAAATGGTTTTGGAATTGGCATAGGTTAATTTTTTTTAGCATACCGAATTTACTTAATTTTTCATTCCGTAAGAACCTTCTACAAAGTATTAGAAAACACCGTTTTAAACTATCACGGTTGTTCACTACAGTTATATGATAATTTACTTTTTTTTTTATATTCCGTAAATAATCATATAACTTTAAAGTATTAGGAAACTTAAAAAAAAGATGCATGAAATCGGTAAAGTCGTTCTCAAGCTCAGAATACGGACAAAAGTATTCCGAGTTCTCAAGTTATGGCGTGACCATGGCAAGTAGGGATTCATTATATATAATTATACAGTATAACCTCACTAATCCGGCCGGCACAAATAAAAACAAAGGGTGCCGGATTATTGGAATGTTCGGATTACTAGATTATAGAGAAAAAATCATAATAAATAAAATAAAGCATTTCATAAAGAGACATATAACGTTTTTTTAACTGCACACTATTCTCACTTCAAAAAACAGGTAAATACGTACGCACGAGCAGGTGATAAGTTTTGAGGTTACACTGCTAGACGACGACGCGGCGGTGGAGCGCATAAATAAATAAATAATAAATAAATATTCGGGACATTTTTGCACACACGGTCATCTGACCCCAAACTAAGCAAAGCTTGTGATATGGCTGCCAGAGACTGATATACATACATATATCGTTTTAAATACATACTTAAATAGATATTATCAACCAGATATAGAACAAACACAAATGTTCATCACATAAATGTTTGCCCTAGGTGGGAATCGAACCCACGCCCCCAAGCGCAGAAGGCAGGTTCACTACCAACTGGACCAACGGGCTATCTACGTATAGGCGTATAGGGGCGAAGGCGTGGGCAGAGGGTGCCGGATTATTGGACGTATCGGTCTTATGAAGTGCTGGATTAGTGAAATTATACTGTACATATTATATTCGATGATATATATAAATATAAATAATTATATGGATAGATAATACATTAACTATTTAGTGTGAGTATAAACACTTCGTTCATTACATGATTACTAACGGTGACAGATGTATTTATCTAAAAATATATTAACTAGCTGCGCCCCGCGGTTTCACCCAATTGAATTGGATCGCGTATATAGGTATCTACGTACTACGTACGAAATACACGATTATTATGATATTTTAATACTTAATACTCAATATTTTATTGCAGACATATAAGAAGGTTATCGAGATACAATAAACATAGAGTCACAATCGTGCCAAAAAATGTCCGTACTAGATCTCCGCGCACGCTATGCATTGCGCTGACTTTTTAGTTAGTCGATCCGAGTACAACGCCGCGCGATGCCAGAGCTACGATGCCATAGCGGACAACTAACGTTGAACACTATGCAAGCGACATAACGTCTACATTGGAGATTTTGCCGTACTTTTGTTTATTAATATGCATACTCATGGAGTGTATTTTTTATTGATTAAAAACATATAGTTTTATGAGAAATGTGTTCCGAAACACCACTAGTTTTCGTTACTTGTGTGGTAGGAGGCTACGAAAAATATTTTTAATTAATTATTGATAATCATTTAAAATATAGTTTTCCCATAGATAGTGTAAAAAAAGAACTTTCTATCTATAGATTATAATACCATATGACTAAGTATTACAGAGTCGTCGGAAAATGTACCGAAAGTAAGCTTATTTTTATCAGTTGACGGAAGGCGTCCTTAAGCTCTAAGAATACAAATAATATGAACGGAAGAAAGGAAAACCAGTAGAGGAAAGTCACCAAATATGGAATAGTATCCTAATATGGAATACCTTCATTTCTAAGACTTAAGTATGAAACGCAACACTCGACCATCTTCTGTTTCATTCGGTCTACTACGTATCGCCGATACGTACAAAATGATGTAATATTGAGAAAAATCTGTTGCCCCAGATGTCAGCCAGGGCAGGCGGGGGCGGGGCAAGCGCCCCACCCTGCCCCAACGTGGCTACGTCCATGGTACTTTATTAGTTACCGTCGTATTTTAAGGGTTCTATCACATATTTTTTTGACGAAAAAAAGCATCGTAAACTGCATTTTTGGTATAATTTTTCTTAAATTTTTTTTTTTTTTTTTTTTTTAATTAATAGGCTTGCGTTTGACCACCATCACGCCTGATGTTAAGCGATGATGTGGTCTACGTTGGAGCACGCTTGCCTAGAAGGAACCGATTCACTAATAAGATCTGTAGAAAATTCAGTTTCTGTATTAAATAGATTTGTATTTTTATTGAATGTAGCGGCTTCAGATTTTGGTAAAACTCAACATATCCATTTGTTACCTCCAATTTACAAAAGTGGTTTTTCGTAAAACTTTAGGAGGGAAAGTTTGAGAACGGATTTCATAAAATAAATTTTTTTATGTTATGGTTTACTTATTTAATATTTATCTTGGAAATTACGGCTTTATTTATTCGTTTTATGTCCGAAAATACAAATACTTAAAATTGAACGGTTTTTTTGTAACACGCCTTTTGCAAAACTGCCAACTTTCCAGTTGTAAACGTTTACATCCATTATACTGTCGGCCGCACTGTCATAGTAAAAATATATATACATACATACAAATATATACGTACCTATAAAACAGCAGGGACAACCCTGCGTGTTCGGGCATGAGTAGGTATTTAAATCTCCTACGGGCCTCGAGTCAACTTACTATTATATTTTTACTATGGCACTGTACACATTGAAATGTACACATGAAAAGTCATAATGACATAAACGCCAAATGACAAATCGAAATGTCAAATTTTGTCTCTTCGTGTCCTCGTTGAGCGATCAGTCGACTGACGAGTCGGGCTCCTCGTCCTTGTAAGCGAGGTGGAAGGCGATGACGGGGATCGAACCCAGCACCATGCAAGACCCCATCCCGTAGAAACAACACTGATACCCGCCCGTCACGTCGCGTATCAGACCTGACAACAAAATAGTATAATATACAGAAATGTTTATTTTGCGATAGTGAAAAAAGCCAAAGAAAATAATCCAAATAATTACAAGTCAGGGGCGGATCCAGGATTTCATTTGAGGGGTGGGTGGGATTTTGGATTTCATTTTAGGGGGGGGAGGCATTCTAACAAGTTTCAAAGGAATCAAATCGAAAAATTGAGTCGAATGTATGGAATTTCTAGGTGTTTTGGGGGGGCCATGGCCCCCATGGCCCTGGATCCGCCAATGTTATAAGTAGGTACATTATCGAACGACCTTTCTCAAAGGTCGTCCTCATGGTGGTGTTGCCATCTTGTACCGGAAATCTGTATATCAGTCGGTTTCAGCCATAGAGTGTGACGATGTGCGTTTGGTGGCTATAAAAGGTAGACTGAGTAATAAATGCGTCTTAATATTTAGTGTGTATATGCCAACTGATACCAAAGATAAAGATAAAGACAATTTAATTGAGTTTACGCAGTTCTTGGGTAAACTCAGTTCAATAGTGGAGGAGAATACTGACGCAGATGCTGTGTATATGTTTGTGGCGACATTAGCGCCACTACTCACACTGTACACTGCACGCGAGAGCGAGACGGAGAGCGCCCCGATCGCGATTATACAAATCCCGCGCCGGGCCTCTCTAGCGCTAGTCAGCCATTTGCCTCCGCTCGTGACGCACACGCTATCGCTGCTCCCCTCAATCTCTCGCGCGCACCGCACACTCCTTCATATTGTGAACTATTCAAATAAGTGAATAAACGTGTTCTATCGAGACGGGACTTTTATTGGAGCTCCGACCACCCCGTAGAAGCCGTATCCCGTCCGCACTAACACATACACTTCATGTTCTAGAGCGCGCTTCGGGAACAAGCTATTAGAGTTCTGTGAGGACTTAGAGTGGACGTGTGCTGATATGAGCATGCTTGGTCCCGACTCGGACACCTTCACCTATGTTAGTGATGTACACGGATGTGCGAGATGGTTGGACCACTGCGTGGTCACGAGTGCTGCACTGCCGTCCAATAAAAGACTATGGGTGAAGCTTGACCCGGTGTGGTCCGATCATTTCCCACTGTTCGTTGCTTGTGACCTGGGTAATATTTGTTGTAAGGTCACATTTTTAGGATGCTGATGCGATTGCCTCGCTACTGCAGTGCATCTGAGATGTTCGCTGGGGCACGCACTGACGACTTCCATGCGATCATTCGCAAAAAAGTAGCATCCCTACGACAGCGAGCGCGAGGCAGTGGCAACGGCATCCTCCAAATGGTTGTTGGCCGGATGGATTGCCCCATCCAAAGCAAGTGGATGTATATCTTAATGGGCGAGAAGCTTTTTTATAGCCCGTTGATCTAGTTGGTAGTGACCCTGCCTTCTAAGCTTAGGGGCGTGGGTTCGATTCCCATTTAGGACAAACATTTGTGTGATGAACATTTGTGTTTGTTCTATATCTGGTTGTTAATATCTATTTAAGTATGTATGTATTTAAAACTATATATGTATGTATATCAGTCTCTGGCAGCCATATCACAAGCTTTGCTTAGTTTGGGGTCAGATGACCGTGTGTGCAAAAATGTCCCGAATATTCCCGAATGTCCCGAATTATATTATTAAACTAGCTGTACCCGCGACTTCATCCGCGATTGCCATCCCTGATGCAGACTAATTATTCGCTCTTGGGCACAGTTCCGTTTGTCTCATATTTTAAGCAACACGGTGATCTGCGGTGAAGCTCTCATCAAGAAAGGAGCTTTTTACTTTGAATTTGAAAACTTTCAGGTTGTATTTCTCAGAAGACAATAACTCGGTAGCGTTCCTTCGCTATTCGACTAATAAATGTTGAAGCGAAGTGCTTTGTGCGAGTCTTTAGAATTTCGACAGTAAAACGGAATCTTGTCACCGAGGTTCTCCTCGTTTTTTTGGTGGAAGGAAGATGATATCAGAAGGATAATAAATTGTGCAGTTGCATTGCACGCAGTCTCCGAAATGTATCCGGTAAAAGATAGATAGTTTAGACAAATACAGACTCAATGCGGCGATGTTCTAGGTTAGCTAATTATTTATACCAAAAAACGCCTGCCATACCTATGCTATAACCTAAACAAATCCTAGAAATACATAAGAAACCAAGTAATATTTATAGAAGACCAATAACTGAATAAATAGTTCTGAAAATAACTTTTATGCGAATTTAATTTAAATAAACCGGTCAAGTGCGAGTCGGGCTCGTGCATTGAGGGTTCCGTACCACCACAAAATACAATAAATAGTTGGTCAAGTAACCGAATTACCAGTTATTAAAACGCCTTCCAAAATTGTGGTAAGTAATTTGCTACGCAGTTTGCTACAGGCGCTCAAGTATATTAACTTGGTAATGAACAGAAAATTTTCACCGACTCGCATTTGTCCATTATTTATTATATTTTGTTGTTATACTTTAGAATGTGTACTACAATCGTGCGTACGTATTATCGTTTTTACATTAGAGCTAATACAAAAATACGTTAAAATAATATGTTTGTTGTATGTGGACCCCCTTTTATTTTTACTTTTTGCCCTTTTTGTTATTTGTTAGTTATTCCGCCGTAACATTACATATTCTGTGAAAATTTCAACTGTCCATCTATTACGGTTCGAAAGATATAGCCGTTAATATGTAAGACAGACAGACAGACGGACGGACGGACGGACGGATGGACAGACAGACAGACAGACAGACATCGTAGGCTTAGTAATAGGGTCCCGTTTTACCCTTTGGGTACGGTACCCTACAAAATATTGAGATTTTAAACTCAATTTTGATGCGTGCGTCATGTCAGGGAGCCGACCGGGTAACTTGCCTCTTGAGTAAATCCATGGCGCTTACACACAGTCGTGCTTTTCGCTATATAACTACATACATATATATGTAGTAGCATATAGACGTACTTTTACGTCTATTTTTGTAAATTCCCCCCCCCAAACACATAGCAATTCCATACATTCGACTCCATTTTTCGAATTGATTCCTTCGAACCTTGTCAGAATGCGCAGATCTGAGCGAAATTCGCTACCGCTGTATGTAGCGAAAAATACCGTACGCTATTCCGCATTGGCGGATCCAGGGTGCCATGGCCCCCCCCCAAAACACCTAGCAATAGGCATGTGTCCTCATGTTTAATTTATTACAAATAACCAGCTTAGGGAGGAATATAACTAAATACATTACAGATACTGAAAAAATAATTTAAATTGGCTAATAAATCTCTGAGATATGAGCGTTTAAAGTTTTAGGTGGGGATAGGGAGGGGATGCGCTATCCCTTTTTCACAAAGCGTGTGTTAGTATAGCATTTGTATGGCACTCCTGAGGCGTGACGTCACGGCTCAGTATAGTGCGCTCTCTGTCTAGCATGAAATTTGAATGCTTATATCTGCCTATTCCATACATTTGACTCAATTTTTCGATTTAATTCTTTCGAACCTTGGCAGAATGCCCACCCCCACCCCCAAATGAAATCCTGGATCCGCCCCTGCTGTTCCGCCGGGATTATGAACTGCCTCGGAATACCTCGAGGTATTTTTCGCTATCTACAGCGATAGCGAATTTCGCTTAAGTCTGAACAGGCCTTATAGTCGGTACAGACCTGCGGTGGGCGGCACGGAGACTGCGGCGAGGCTCTGGAACATTCTGACGAGCCCGTACGAGGAGGCGATGCGAGCGGTGCCGAATGCGTCCGCTAGTAGCACTGGCACTAGCAGGAACCAGCAGCCCAGGCACAGCCCGTACGCACCTGATGAAACCGTTTTGTTTAAAAGACCAAAAAAGACCAATATGTCAAAATCATTTAACTTAGAAGAATAGCTTAAGAAAGATACATACATACATAGACATAAACTTGAAAAACATTATCGTCCTTCTTTTGCAGTCGGGTAAAAAAGTACTACTACTTCAAAACTGAGAGACTACAACAAAATAGCGATGTTTTACCTACAAATAAAACATTTATTAAACATACTTACCTAATTCGAAACCTAATTATACATGAGAGTAGCGTACTTGACTTTCGTTGTGTACTAGCCGTGCTATGATTAGTCCACTCGTTCGCCTCGTCCAATCATCGTTGACTCCGCCCCTTCCGCTCCCCTCTAGCGACAACCATCACCACAGGCAGTGCGCTGAGCGCAACTTGGCTTCATTGGTTATCTCGTGTAAATGGCCACCAGGCAGAATTAGAAAGTATTAGGTTTCGAATTAGGTAAGTATGTTTAATAAATGTTTTATTTGTAGGTAAAACATCGCTATTAAACTACTGTACCGTAATTCGAAACCTAATTATACATGAGAGACGTGTTTGTTATCGTCTGGTGGTGATGGTGACGCCAATGTGATATATTTAAAGTAGTTATACTATAAGATAGAAAATAATTGTAATTTAGGAATTTATAGGATACAACTTCAGTATTCTATTATTTTTATGTCATATCATGCCATAGGTGGCAAACAAGCTGACGAGCCGCCTGATGGTAACCGATCACTGTCGCCTATGGATAACTGCAACACCAGGGGCATCACAGATACATTGCTGACCCTCAAAGACTCGACAACCCTTATGAAGAACCCCATGTTATAGTTACTCGGAAATGCTACAGAAGGGAACTCATTCCATAAATTGCAGGTGTAAGGCAAAAAAGATCGCGTTAAACGCACCGTGTGCGATTTCCACGTATCTATAATATGTGGATGAACTTTCAGAAAGTGACGGCTGGTGTGATGATAAAACCCGGAATGTTGACATCAGATCGAACAGTTCAGAACACTTCCTCTTGTAAATTATATAAAAGACACAAAGAGACCCAACGTCTCTACGCATGCTGAGCGGCTCTATGTGTTCAGTGAGCTTGGGATCGTCGACAATTCTGACAGCTCTACGCTGTAATGCTTCAGGTGGTTCAAGTTGATACTTGAGTGCTCCATTTCAAAGATTACCCCATGTAAGGTTGGACTTTACTTTGTAAAGCAAAAGTCTTTGTCTCGACGTGAAGTACCACTTCGCCTCGTTAAGCACACTAAGTTTTTAGAGGCGAACTTAACCTTGCTCGCAATATGACCGCGAAACTATATATTCATATATTCATTTATTCCTCAAATTGGTACACCACTGTACACTTTTGAATGTCAGAACAATATTAATACATTTTTAGAGACAATTATCATAACATTTGTAGGTACAAATCTACACTGACAATAATATTAGTCAGGTTCATAGGTATACATTTGTAGAAATGTCGTCACCTAGGATTCCAATGCTTTCCGAAACCTTGTTCTGAAAGTGAGGAGCTACAACAAATTGGGCTTTTTTATCAGTGAACGCGCAAACTTGCGTCTTTGTTGGGTTGAACTGAACCCGATTCAGTTCACCTCAGCCCGGGACCTGCTCAAGAGACACCTTAATTTCAGACAGTAGTTTGTTCCTACTTCTTTCAACTACGACACGAGAGGTGTTAGCACGACCAGTATACTGTGCATCGCCCGTGCTTTCGTCCGCATAATAATGCATATTGCTCGAAAACAACATGTCATTGATGTGGAGAAGGAAAAGCGTTAGCGACAACATAGAACACTGCAAGACGCCAGCGTTGATAGCCATGCTGTCAGAGCAGGAATCAGGGCACGAGTTGAGAGTTCAAAATCACTTTTTAATCTAGAATTATTGTGATTCAACAAGTTTATAATTTGTCAATTGAATTAGATGAACTTGCGATTGTGATGTAACTGGTATATCACCTGGTAGGTGATAAATTGTCAAATAAATGTTGTACCGGTCAAAGATATTGAATACTTCTGACTAGTCACTAGTGCTTGCGAGTTTGTACCACTCTCGTTGCGAAGGTATGATACCGTGACATCATTGTTCTGTCGTCTCGTGGCACTGTATGTGAAGTGCATTTGATTAGAGGTGATGACCTTGATCTTGTAACATTCTTCATATGGTAATAGCCATAATTTCTTTATAGGTAGTTGTAATGAAAGTTTATGAAACTTTTGTAAGTTGAAAGTCCTGGTTATCAAACTTGTCTTCCTACAATGATTTTGCTCGCGTTCTTGTCGGTGGCTTGGTAATGTGATGGTTGGGGATTGTGTATGCGAGAGTCGATTTTGTAACTTTTCAGCCACCATTACAGTACCTGTAGTGACATTCGAGTCAGTGTAAAACTCAAGGCTTGAGTTTACTTGTAAGGCTTAAGTGTTCACTTATAAGGCTTAAGTTCTTCAGATTGGTTGTTTTGGTTTAACTACTAACCAAACTGTTCAAGTAGACTTACGACAGAATACAATAATTTGCAAACGTTGTTTCCGCACTTTTTAAGCTATTATCATAAAATAAATAATAAGCTTGCGCTTGACCACCAACTCGCCTGATGTTAAGTCATGATGCGGTATACGGTGGAGCACGCTTGCCTAGTAAAAAACTGATTCACTCGTGATTTGAAGACATAGATTGTAACTATCAGAGAACGCCCATTCAGACAGCACATTCCACAGACTAGCAGTTCGCACAATAAAAGTGGAATCAAAGCGCTTCGTTCAGGTTTTCGGAATACCAACTATAAAGTGGTGTCGATTTTTGTGCCCGCTCTGGCAGTCCGATAGAAACATGGGCAGGAGGGAATTACATCATGAAGATGCGATGCACACTCTCCGAAATGTATTCGATAAAAGACCGATAGACTAGCAACTTAGTCTGAACCACGGATTCGTTGCTGATGAGCCTCTTGGCACGCTTCTCGATAGACTCTAATGCCCCAAGCCGATACTTAGCTGATTCATCCCAAAGGTGAGAGTAGTACTCCATGCACGAACAATACAGTGAAAAACAGAGTAAGTTATGCTTGATACAGTGAAAGCAACTGTTCCGACGTGAACTGCCGTCGCACCCTCGATAGTACACCCAGCTTTTTGGCAGCCAATTGAGCCATGTCCTCAATATAGGAGCTAAAGTTGAGGGTAGAGAACGGCGTCCTTTTTGCTTAGTTAGGCAAATGTTTTCTGAGCCGGGCTGATTCTGAATGGCAAGTGGTTGACAATTGTTCTCATCAATTTTCGGTCTGACGGAACATCGATGACACAAAGCGTAGCTTTGCAATTCTTAAGACACTTCGTCGTTTCTGACGAGTAATGTATTTGGTTGGTGAAGTTTCTCGGCAGGTGGTTTCGTTTTGAACGGTATATGGTAGCCACTTATGATGTTGAGAATGTAGGGTGGAATCCCGAGCATTTACATCGAGCGTAATATTTTTGTAGCTGACTGGCATGTAATGGCTTCGAGTCAGTATCTTTGGTTATTTCCTCTCCTATCCCGGTGGGATGAGGGGGAATTGCATCTTTTGTAGAGTACAAGGTGGTCATTGTAGACTGCTGTTTACCAACTCTTTCTCGAAAGGAGTTTTTTGAAAATTATTTATTTGTAGTGTTCTGCTTTGCCTGTGGTACTAGTCTTCCTTGAACCTTATAATGTTGATTACATGCTGGTTGTGACAGACCAGGATTGTTCAGAGGCGTGTTTCTTTGGAGCAGAGGGTTTCAAAAGAACTTACTTCTATCGCAACCAGCTTTTTCAAGCGTAGAGCTCACTCTCGAAAAGAGTGGCGCGCATGAAGGCAGAAACTTTCCAAGTGCATTTTTTGGAATGGATCTTCAAATGCCGTCAGTATTTCATCTGCTTTGCCTTAACTCAGCTACATGGCCACATACTATTTGAACAATGTCACACCTTTGAATACCTACCTCGGAAATTATACAATTCCGTTTCAGACCAATTTCTGCTGAATTCAAATTCGTATGTTGCATGCTGCTCTTAGATCCACTTAATCTGCTTGAAGGGTTTCTTTTTGTTTAAGCAAAGCATAGGTCAGCCCTGAAAAATGTGTTTTCCATTCGTACTGAAAACTTAAGAGTTGTCGTAGCGCTTGATTTATTCGTTGGAATCAAGGCTTGTAAACCCAGAGGAATGAGGGTAGCGTTTCTGAGTGTCAGAGTGGTGGGCGCTATTCCAATCAGGTTGTTCGAAGTCAATTGCATGACCTTGGTTTTTGCTTTACAGGTATATTGAATTGTTGTTCGTTAGGAAGTTCAGCTGATTGATTGATTGATTAACTCTTTATTGTTCACACCATAAAAATTTTGAAAATTAGATAGAGGACAAAAAACTCTTTTAAAACTAGTGTAACAACTGGGGTGACAACTAATTGAACTGTGGGTGCTCTGTAAAGTTCCTCATTGTAGGATTCACCACTCGTGTTTGGGTCTGCGCAAAAATCAAGGTAGTCGTCGTCATAGTGTGAATTAGGGCGATAATTACTTTGGTTGGCACTGTTTAAACGGGATTTAATGTCAGCTATTTCGGAAAATGATCTGTTCAACTTACTAATTTTCTTGCTCTTGTTCTTCCGGATTGATTTATTACCACTATCGCATGACGATGAACTAGAAGTACTAGAACTTGATGAAGACAAGAACTGGATCCAGAGCTTGAACGTTTATGTACCTTCCTTTCCTTGTTTCTGCAGTCTCTTCCATCGTTGGAGCTGGACATTTATTATCTATTTAAAATACTAAAACACACGTTAATGCAATTAGTAAAAGTATATAAATATTTAAAAACCGAACGGTAACACCGTTAACTTCAAATTTCTTATTATTTTATTTTATAAGGAATATAAGAATCTGAAAAAAAAATCACTAGCACGACGCGGTCTGTAATATTTCTAGTTAAGACCGCTTTGTATGAAAATCCAAACGCCAATGAAGCCAAGTTGCGCTCAGCGCACTGCCTGTGGTGATGGTTGTCGCTAGAGGGGAGCGGAAGGGGCGGAGTCAACGATGATTGGACGAGGCGAACGAGTGGACTAATCATAGCACGGCTAGTACACAACGAAAGTCAAGTACGCTACTCTCATGTATAATTAGGTTTCGAATTACGGTACAGTAGTTTAATAATGTTTCAGATTATCAATGGCAGCAACCCTAGCCTTGTGAAAGACCACAGATCTACGTATCTGTGTGAAAGACAGTAGGCGTAAAATTTATGGCCAAGCCATGACCATAGTTGCTTTTACCAATTTAATTTTTTTCATATTTTTTATTTTGTTACTGCTACTCGATGATAGATGGCGCTACCTGCTTCCAGATCCTATTGTAGAAATCGTTCGTCAGATGTCGCCACAAACTAGACATAAAAGATATCGTGCCGGATTCGCTGGGTTTTTATTTATTTAACAATAGGCTTGCGTTTGACCGCCTACTCGCCTGATATTAAGTGACAACGCGGTCTGCGATGTACCACGCTTGCCTAGAAGAAACCGATTCACTCGTGATTTGAAGACACACAGATTGTAAATACCGGGGAACACCTATTCAGGCAGCGCATTCCACAGGTTAGCAGTTCGCACCGTAAAAGTATTAAAATATGAGAAATACATATCATTGCTATATTGATCTTTAGAAGGTAAATAAGGTTACCTGAAGCCACCGCCAATGCCCACCACGAGGTTAAGCTGGGAAGTGACAGTACTGAGATACCAGCTACCAGGATACTGAGAACAGAAATATTAAAACTCAATGAAAACAAGTAGCCTATAAATACAATACAGTACAATTCTTTGGTAATAACTCCATAGTTAAAAGTCTAACTTCTCCAGTACACTTTCTACAACGATGTACTATGCTGTAGGAGGTAATATAGAAACCACTTCATCAAAACTCGCGTGAGGATTCATTATAAATTATTATAACTACGGCTTGCACTCACGATTATGTTTCTATCCGTCGAGACGATCGACCGGTTCATTACATCATTGTGAGTGCAAGCCGGTGTTATAATAATTTATAATATAGAAACATTAAAAATACAAACAAACATACATGAGCCCGAAAAGCATTACCCTCCTTCTTGGGCACTCGGGTAAAAACAGGTATAGTCGAAGTCTATTTCACCGTCATGATCATCAGCTAGTCAGAAGACATCCACTGCTGAACATAGGCTTCCCCCTTAGTACTCCACACTGAACGACAGCCCACCATCTGCATTCACTGGATGCCCGCGACTCTCACGATGTCGTTGGTCCATCTAGTGGGAGGCCTACCTACGCTGCGTCTTCTGGTTCGTGGTCTCCACTCAAGAACCTTTCTTCCCCATCGGTTATCGGTTCTTCGAGCGATGTAGCCTGCCCATTGCCACTTCAACTTGCAAATTTTAAAAGCTATGTCGGTGACTCTGGTTCTTGGCGAATATCTAACCTAACTTAAAAGTGCCTAGAGCTTTCTTTATCGCGAATTAGTCCACGTTTGTCCACCAACTCGCCTGTTGTTAAGCGACGATGTAGTCGAAGATGAAGCAATCTGGCTTAGACGATACCTATTCACTTTGACCTTGAATTTGACCTTTGATTATATCTCTCAGGAAACAGGAAGCCGGCAGGCTGTTCCAATCCTTGCTCATACGGATTAGAAACGTAAAATCAAAGGGTTCTTTAATTCAGTTCTGCTTGGCGGCAGAATAACTGGCGTTATTTTCATTAATTTGAGTTAAGAGACGAGCAAGTCGCTCACCTGATGATGTAAGCCTTTCTTCTGCAGAAGAGATGCAGGTCGCACAGCCACCCGAGCCCAAGGCGCCCGATTAGGTCCAGGACTGCGCTGATGGCCACCAGACGACCTGCAATCATCATCATTTTCATCAGCCAAAAGACGTCCACTGCTGAACATAGGCCTCCCCCATTAACCTCCAGACTGAACGACAGCCTGCCATCTGCATCAACTGGATGCCCGCAACTCTCACAATGTCAACATGTCTCAAACCTGCAATCAACGTTCTATCATTTTAAAATATGCAAAATACGATCGATGGGAAGCGCGATGGTGGCCAAGCGGTAGCATGACAGCAATACAAACAAACATAATCCTCGGCCCTGCACCAATCACTTAATTAGTACTAAAATAAATTATGTGCAGTTCCGATGCCATCGCACAACAACAGTGAAAGGGTACATCGTGAGGAAGCCGGTATGTCCATGAACCTCAAAATTCAAAGACGTATGATATTCGCAAACATGCACTGGGTCAGCATGGTGGATTACAGCCCAACTTCTCTCTCTGAGAGAAAGCCGGAATCCCAAGAGTGGGAACATGGTAAGCTGAAAGTCACGCAAAGCATGTCGCGGTCAATTCAGTCAGGCACCGTAAACAGTTAAAAACTTTAATAGTGGATTCTATGAAAATTTAGAATTAACACGAAAAGACATGATTCATTGCATTAAGTCATATAACTCGTGCTTGTTAACCATTACTTCATAATTTTTTCATCATTTCAGCCATAGGACGTCCACTGCTGGACATAGGCCCCGTATCGATCTCTAAAAGGGCCGCTTGGAAGCGGCCTGCATCCAGCATTTCCAACTAGTTGTTGTTTTTGCCAACAACAACAACACCAACTATGGCTTGGATAGAAAAATTGTATTTGTAAAACAAAATTCGAAATCTTTCACATTTTGTAAATATTTCGAATGCTTCGAAAAAACAAACACAAGTTGACTTGATTTTTCCATGTTAAATCTCCTTACTATGGTTTAAATGAAAACAATACAAATTATGAAATTAGGTACAATGTACATACTTTCTTGAACATTTCTACTCGATAAATGATGGCGCCACTTGGAAGTCACGGCACAGTAGATAAATCAATGTTGGTTTAATTTACCTGCATGAGACTTGCTGTACCCCGATGAGACGGCGTAGGCGGGTAGGTAGTACAGCGCGTACGGCGAGCCACAAGACATGAGCGCCACCGACGCACACAGCAGACCGAAGCGCCACGACTTCAGCAGCGAGACATCCAGATATCTAAATAAATAATTTAATTATGTATTATTAATTTATTTAAATTAATAGTATTTAAATTATTAGTATTTAAATTAATAGTATTTAAAAAAACACTGTTTTAAACTATCACTGTTGTTCACTAAAGTTATATGATTATTTCCGGGATCTTTACCGTGGTAAGGTTGTGGAATGAGCTGCCGATATTTCGGCGCAGTTACATGCACCATGTTCACGGGAAGACTGAAGAATGCGGGTGGTTGGAGAACAGTTAAAAAGTTAGGTGCAGACATAACGATCTACCCTCTTTCTTAGTCTTTTGCTACGGATATAACTGGAACTCGAACTCGAACCTAAGTCCCGACAAAACACACTCACTGTATCACAACCTTACCACGGTAAATATCCCGTAAATAATCATATAACTTTAATAGTATTTAAGTTAATTACTTTGAATCTAAGGTAGTAGTGTAAATAATCATAGATAAACATATATATAATGTACACAGTGTAGGTGTAGTGCTTAGGTGGACTTAAATAATAATAAAAATAAACATTTTTGCAAAAAATAAAAAAACACTGATTTCACGGAAATCGGCTGAAATTAAAATGAAACTAAATTAGATTAAAGAAAAGTGTTGCCATAATCCCCACGCTTGGCAGGCTGCTTGGGGACGCTGCTGCCCATCCTCCGGTGGTTCTGGTCACAGTTTTAGGACATACATCTATATTGGGTAAACAAGTCTCAGTCACCTGGATATCTTTTCGACGCAGGTCCGTTTAGTCACCACCACGACCTGCTCCGGCGGCTTCTCCAGCTGCTGCTGCTTCGCTGCCAGCTCCAGCTCCAGCTTCTCCTGGATGAGACGCGTGGGCAGCGGCGGACGGATGTACAGAGATCTATGGACACACTCAAAATGAATCCACTGGTAGATTCAAGAAGAGAAAAAATTGCTTTGGCTCCACTGGTGGAGCCTGGCGGTGGATCCAAGTCATCATCATCATCATCAGCCAGAAAACGTCCACTGCTGAACATAGGCCTCCCCCTTAGACCTCCACACTGAACGACAGCCTGCCATCTGCATCCACTGGATGCCCGCGACTCTCACAATATCGTCGGTCCATCTAGTGGGGAGGCCTATCTACGCTGCGTCTTCCGGTTCGTGGTCTCCACTCCAGAACCTTTCTTACCCATCGGTTATCGGTTCTTCGAGCGATGTGGATCCAAGTGGCAGGAACCAATTAAATGGACGAAAAGGGTAGCCTTAGTAATATGCTCCCGTTTACACTCTTTGGGTACGGAACCCTAACAAAAGCTTGCTAACCAGCTAATATTAATACCACTACATTTTCTATACTATTCATATAAATAAAATATGTAGAAACCACGTCAGTTTCTATAATATTAATATATTGTTTGAAACTATCACGGTTGTTCACTAAATAAGTTATATAATTATTTACGGGATATTTACCGTGGTAAGGTTGTGGAATGAGCTGTTTGACCGTCAAAATTGTCATCATGCCTATTGTATCTTTGTATTGTCTTTTTTAGATCTTTTTGTTTTTTTGAAGACTAAGAAAGAGGGTAGATCGTTATGTCTGCACCTAACTTTTTAACTGTTCTCCAACCACCCGCATTTTTCAGTCTTCCCGTGAACATGGTGCATGTAACTGCGCCGAAATATCAGGAGCTCATTCCACAACCTTACCACGGTAAATATCACGTAAATAATCATATAACTATTATTATATTTCGGGTTTTTTCCTTCTCTTTCGGCTAGATAACGTGGGGATCTTTACCTGCTGATCTTCCTGCGGCTGGCCTTGTAGACGCACGTGCTGTCGGTGGAGAGGTCCTCAACAGAGTGGAGAAGAGAAGACGAGCGCGTCGGTCGCAGCCTCAGCCGAGCCACCTCACGAGGTAAGCCTTAAAAAATATAGTTTTTTTAAATATTATAATTAGGCTTGCGCTTTGCAGCCAACTCGCCTGATGTTAAGCGATGATGCGGCCTACGATGGAGCACGCTTGCCTAGAAGAAACCTATTCACTCTTGACTTGAAGACACCCAGATTGTAACTATCGGGGAACACCCACTCAGGCAGCGAATTCCACAGACTAGCAATTCGTACAATAAATGTGGAATCAAAGCGCTTCGTACGGGTTCTCGGAATATCAACCATAAAGTGGTGTCGATTCATCGTGCCCACTCTGGCAGTCCGATAGAAAAATTGGCAGAAGGGAATCAAATAATGCAGATCTGAAGCACACTCTCCGAAATGTATCCGATAAAAACCGATAGACTAGCCACTTTACGTCGATGCTCAAGACTAAAAAGCTTAGTCTGAACCAGGGATTCGTTGCTGATGAGCCTCTTGGCGCGTTTCTCAATAGACTCCAATTCATCAGCATTTCATGCCACTGCTAGCTGTCATGAAATGCTAATCTATATTGAAGCTTCTTATTTTCAACCTTGCGTACCTAAACCTACACTGTACCAGCACTGGAGTCGCTGGCATGCAGTGGATGCAGATGGCAGGCTGTCGTTCAGTGTGGAGGTTAAAGGGGGAGGCCTATGTTCAGCAGTGGACGTCTTCTGGCTGATGATGATGTACCTAAGCCCATATCAATTGATTTGAGTCAGCCTTGGTCCAGTCTAAAAGTGAGACATTTTGCTAGATTGTCCTTATGATACGGAGCGGTTGCGTAGTGGTAATCTTGCTATTAGTATTTATATTCTCTTTGTTGCTATAAGTTTTTTAATCTTAGATATTTTATGTAAACAAAGGAGTTACCAGTGAAAAAATACCTTTTGTAATGGTAGTTTCCAATATTTGACCAAAAAGATATTTTAAAAAGTTTTTCTAGTAGTAATATGATCAATCATAACAATCGTTTTGTACTATTTATTTTAGCGTAATATCTGTGCTACACAATGTTATGACAAAAAAAAATTGATAGAAAATATTTTATTAGACTGGTAGGACAGTAGTGGTTCTAAACATTTCTGGCCACCGTTTGATTTGACCTCTATTTCCTCAAACTTAATAGTCAACGCCTCTATAATGAGCGCCATATATTACACTCTTCTAATAATGCTTTTTATTAATTTTTGAACTATCAGATTATCCCCCATTGTACCGCGCGAGAGCAAAACCGAAGAAAATAGAAAGTAAAACATTGATCATAAGAGAAAAAAGTTTTGAGCAACTGGAATTTCACTTTGACAGTGACTTTTCGTGACATTTCTTTGTTCTTGGCTCTGAGTCACCAACGCAAGTATCACACGCATTTCTGACACGGATGAAAAAGTCCTATGATGACAATAGTGAACCACTACCATTTACACGACCGCTGTGCCGTTGCCGTGTGCGTGAAAATGGCCTTTCGATGTACGGGATTTGAAAATGTGCGAATTATAAAATCTGCTTACCCACAACACCGAGCACATCGAGTCCTTCTGAATCTTCAGAGTCGGAGAGCTGTGCCTGCAGCGGAGGACGAGTCTGTGGGCAAAACAACACCATTTCATATTGATAATCTGACATACCATACCATATCAGAAGTGGGATAGCTTTATGTTAGCAAAAAACAATTTCGGGAACAGACATTTCGCCTATTCAGCCAGTGGCATGCAGGGGCGGATCCAAGATTTCATTTGGGGGGGGGGGGGCATTCAGACAAGGTGCACCTGAATCAAATCGAAAAGTTGAGTCGAATGTAAGGAATCGCTAGGGGGCCATGCCCCCCCCTGGATCCGCCAATGGTGGCATGCCCGTTGCACTCGATGCACAGTAAATTCGCGCGAGTACTACGCATTGTTTGCAACGAGCTACAACGCTTTTGCTTAGTCAAGTAACAGTAGAAGTGCTTAGTAGCACTTGCGCTGATCCTTGCGCTATTGAAGCTTCGTTTCCCCGCGCTACATCTTCCGCAGCCACGCCTGACTCATGCAATGCCCACTGCACATCGTTCGAACATCGTTTGAACTGGTGCAAGTACATACTCACACGCGAGTTGTGCGTGTCGCACGCGAGTTGTGCGTGTCGCACGCGAGTTGTGCGTGTCACACGCGGGTAGTTATTTACGTTTGAACGCTGGCGCGAGTACTTGCGCAAACTACTGCACAATGGTCAGCAACGGGCTTCAGGTATAATAAAAATTTCAAGTGTAAATCAAGTAATATTACAAGTTACAGTAAACGTTAAACAAAGTATGTCTTGACCACCATTACTAAGAGATTAATACACTTATGTGTATTAAAAATTCGAAAAAACAAGTTTTGCGATGTCAATAACTACGGCGACATATTTTTTTTTACGATGCGCTACACATACCTAAACGTTTTTTTTTTTGACACTATTCCTTCACCACCTTACAGTCACCTTGCCGGCGCGCGCGTCCTGAATTGTACTTTACAGTGCAAGTAGCGACACTGTAGCAAGAGTCACTACTTATTTAAATGATTTTGCGGAGCGACTCTTCTGTCCTTGTACTAATATGTATTCTGTGGCATTGCTGAGTTACCTGGTGCATGATCTCATGCAGCCGGGCGCTCCGCTTGGCGTCTTCGGTCAACAACGAGTGTTGTTGTAACGCCAGCTCTGTGTCGCGTCTGAACAACAGCGCCAAACGGTTGTCTTTCGTTTGTGGAGCCTCGGTTTTCACTGGAACAAATGAATTATTGTTTTTAAGCCCCTCATAAAAGAGCTGATAATCTTCAAAGTAGGCGTTCAAATATTACGTAGGCGCTTGAGGGGGGCGGGGGGGTCTTTGCTTTGCTTATTTTTGATGACATGGTGGCTGGGGGGGTCGATATCGTGATTACGTCAGCAGTTATTATTTACTTTTTTACACAAATGGCAACCCACAAATTGTCTATGCTTGAAAACAAAACACACATGTCGGGGATTCCCACAAATAATGAATACGCATTTAAAATAAAAATGCATATAGGTACCAATGATTACGTAAGCATGGGAGGGGGAGAAGAAGTTTGCTTAATTTTGCTGACAAGGGAAAGGGGGAGGGGGGAGGTAAATAATGGTAAAAAATCTGCTTACGTAATACTTGAATGGCCCCTAACGGCTGAATCGATCTTTTCGATCAAGTCACATTTCAAACAAAAAACCCAGCGAACACCACTACAGTTAAACGTAATTAATAGAGGTATTAAAATTGATATGGTAAATGAAGCTAAATTCCTAGGCATAACTATAGATGCCAACTTAAATTGGAAAGCACACATCAGTAAAATCAACAATAAAATAAATAAGCATATACACTCCTTATATGTATTAACAAATGTGTCTTCAAAAAATATTGCAATATTAGCATATTATGGTTTTGTTTATCCTCTTTTAAGCTATGGGGTAATATTCTGGGGTAATTCTACTGATGTCGAATCAACATTTCTATTACAAAAAAAATGTCTTCGAGCAATATTTAATATGAGTAGTTTTGATACTCTCCGTGATATTTTTAAGAAATACAAAATCCTGACACTCACTTGTTTATATATATATGAAATTTGTCGGTTCGTGAAGCATAATCGTAGTGATTTCTTTAATTCTTCCAGCCGAACTGACATTTTAAGATCTAAATACAAAAATAACATTTTCATTCCTCAAGCAAATAACGCCCTATATCACAAAAACTCATACTTTACTGCAATTAAAATTTTTAACAATTTACCTCATGATATAAAACTTTTAGAAAGTCCTATTTTTAACAGAAAATTAAAGAAATGGCTATTGTCTAAGGGATTCTATGACCTAAAGGAATATTTTAATGATGGTAATAAAGATTATTTATCATTTTATTAATTTATTATTATGCTTGTGTAAATATTCATGCTTTTGTTAATTATTCTTTAGTTACACTGATCTCGTTTAGTTTTATCTATGTACCTAATTTTAAGTTTGTATGAATGTAATAATAGGTTAAAAAAAAAAAAAAAAAACTTGTGTATTAGAGTATGTATGTCAGTACCTAATTGATAATGCAATATTACTGTACTTATCTAGATGTATATAATACACTCAAATATTGCACGTCCGCGAGGATAAACTGTTGAGACTACCTTAACTTACTCCACCATTGTACACAGTTTTATGCAATAAATTTTACTTTACTTTACTTTACTTTACTTTACTTTACAGGTGTGAAACGTGACGGCATATGACGTCACGTCCATCACGGCGTACGAGTCGGTTTTACTGCCAAGTAGTGCCAATAAATGTTTCACATAAAAAAATAATCTAATAGGTTTAGCCGTTTGAGAGCTACGATGCCAGAAACAGATACACATGTTAAAATTATAACAACTCTCTGTTAGCGTCAAGGGTTAAAAATTAAATTATGGCGCAATATTGCATGCGTTTAACCATGGTAATTGCGGCTATGTGTAGCCGTATGTGTGGCCGTGTGTGTGTGTAACTCACTTCCATGGTTCAACGCATACATTGTGGCGCTATCTCTTGATGTGTCACGAGATAGCGCCACAATGTATGCGTTGAACCATGGAAGTGAGTTTGTTTTCGCTACATATCAAAAGATAGCGCCACAGTGCACGCGTTAAGTGTGGTTGTTTTTACTACTCAACAAAAGATGGCGCCACAAAGTATGAAACATACCTTGGTAAAGTAAAAGTTGATAAAATGTAAACCGCTTTTCACGACTGGGCCAATCTTAACGAAATTTAGCAGAATGTTAGTATGCATCATAGAAACGGACATAAGTATTTTTTCCCCACAAAAAATGTGGAAAAACGGGAAACGGTCACACTGCGGAATTAAGCTAGTTATTTATATTAAGAGTTACGCGTTGGTGAAAAGTAAATTGAAGAATGCCTCCGACAAGAAATCCGCCACTTCTCACGGCACTGTACCACCTCATAACAATCGGGCACCTGGAGCACACGCAGGTCAGTTTCCTCGGGGACAGACCTTTGAACAAACACCTTTTCAAAAGTGGGGTTACAGACAGTCCCCTATGTAGAGGATGTTTGGAGACTGATGAAACGGCCGTACATTTGCTGCTGGAGTGCAGCAGCGTGGCAGAAGAACATAACACTATCCTCAGATCACCGAGGACGCTCTGGGAAGCCTGCGCAGGCATCAGCGAGCTGCTGACTGTCCTGGAGGAAACCGGGTGGCTGAATTAGCTGCAGCCGACGCAAAATGGGCCAATGAATGGTCTAGTTGCGGAAAATTCCCGCTACGCAAGTAACGTAACGGTGACAGAAGGGTGGTACTTGGGACGCCCTAGCTTCTATGGCGGAACTATTTTTTCATTGAGTGCGACCTTCGCGGCCGCCTTTATTATTTTATTTAAATCGAGGTAGTTTTTGTTTTTAAGATGTAAGAGATCTGTCATAAAAGTGAAAAATTACAGATGTTTTCGATTCCGCAAAAATAAATTGTTTAATTAATAGGAGTAATAATATCCTAAACTTCCTTTTTGCGTCTGCCACGGTATAGTTATTAGTTACCTTCTTGTATGTCCTGCAGCAGTGTGCTGAGCTCGGTGGTAGTGGTGGTGGGCGGAGAGCGCTCGCCGCCCGCCCCCGGGACTGGCGCTGGGCGGTACAGCGTCGCTGACACGCACACATGCAGCATTCCACCCCCTGGATACTCAAATTTTTATTATACATGCGAAAGTTTTTATATGCAAGTGTATATGTGTTTATGCTTGTTTGCACTCAACTCCGTAACAGCTAAATGGATTTAAATGAAATTTGCTATGGCTGTAGTTTACACCCTGGGTTAACACATAATACTATTACTTTTTATTCCGGAAAATTATGTAGAATAGCGGGGAAACCGCGGACGGAAACAACCGTTTATTTGTGACTATTTTTTTGCCCACATGACAAAGGAGAATTATTGTTTCAATTCGTTTTTCTCTGTTTTATACCGCGTTAGCAGTTGGCCTCACGGCCCAGATCTCCGTCATGTATAAAACGATTCGGAAAATTATTTGTTCATTCAAAAGGATATATTTTTAGATTGGTCACATAGGCATTTCATCAAAATTGGTTCAGTAGTTTGGTTTTTAAATCAAAATAACTGGAAAAAGTATGTCATCCAAGCATTGGCGGATCCAGGGGGGGGGGGGCATGGGGGCCATGGCCCACCCCAAAACACCTAGCAATTCCATACATTCGACCAAGGATCATGGATAGAATCAACTTTTCGATTTGATTCAGGTGCACCTTGTCTGAATGCCCCCCCCCCCCCCCCCAAATGAAATAAATAAATAAAATAAATAATCGGGACATTATTTTAATTGATAATTATTACTTGTCTTGACACCCTAGTTAATTATTGCATATATATTAAAGATGTCAAATTGCCAAATAGACTAATTTAATTGAAAAATAAAAATAAGCAAACGATGAAAGCCCTCAAACTTAGCACCCTTGGATTGGATTTCAATTATTTTTCTTACTTACTTGCTGAACTTAGCATCTTTCTTCGTAATTACTTTTTTGTGGAATCATTTTTATCTCAAAAGTGGCGGAAAAAACCAGAAAATTGAAATTGAAACCAAATGCAGCTAAAATTATTATTTATTTATTTAAAATCATATAATCTCACCCAAAAGGAGCACTGTGCCATGTAGTCCGTACATGTCTACCAGCTTTTCTATCAACATCGGGAATACAAAGCTTCCTGCCGCCGTCCCACTTACGCATATGCCATTTGCTAGTGCCCTGGAATGAGACAGATAACATTATAACATTGACCAGAATTTATATGAAAATTGCGTTTGTACCCCTAAGCAATTACAACGAGGAGGTGACGTGGCACACAGTGAAAGACACTCATAAATAGCGTGGACACTTCAAAGCAATTACTTACTGTCCTTTTAATACGTTAAACGATCAAACAAAGAGAGCCGTCGTGCGACGACAGAAGACGCAAGCTAAAATATTAAAAAAAGTGGAACACCCTCACTCTTTCCAGAATTGTCACTATTGAGCAACAGATGACGCCATAGTAAATTCGTTAAACTATTACTATTAAGGCCACAGGACAGATATTTTTTATTGTAGTTTTAAAATCTAACTATAAACAGAGCTGCACACAGTATTTTTTTTAATATATTCAAAATGAGGGTAGATAATATCATAATTCAATATCATGCTAGACAGAGAGAGAGCAAAATAGATTACGCGTCATAAAAACTACTATTGACTTTGCGGGAAAGGTTCAGAGAATCCCTACTTAATCCGATCAAAAACTTTAAAAACTTGTATTTCAAAACTTTACTAGCTGCCTTAAATATTTTTTCAGTGTATGTAGGTACATCATCATCATCATCATAATCAGCCTTTTAACAGTCCACTGCTGGACTTTTAGCCTACCCCCGAAAGGGTGATTGGGCCATATCCACCACGCTGGCCCAATGCGGGTTGGTAGGTACATAATAAATTTAATTACAATTTTCACATAGCCTGTTTTTTAATAAATCAAACACCTGCTCGTTAACATATTGCTCTGTTATTACCAGGTGGCAAAAGGTGGCAGCACATTCTATGTGTTAGGCCATTTAGTGCGCTTGCCATCTATTGTAGAGTAGAAGGGCCTCACCCTGCAGAGTGCCACACACGTCGCACGTGTACTGTGTTTAAGTTAAATAAAGTGAGCAACAGATAGCGCCACATTGTATGCGTTAAACAATGGTAAATTGTTCCTGTTTTTACTAGGCAGCAAAAGGTGGCGCTACATTCTATGCATTAGGCTATTCAGTGCGCCTGCCATCTATTGTCGGGTAGACGAAGTTTTGACGTAACAACGCTCACATTCCATGAGACACGTTATCTGAGATGAAAAATATCGTTATGCTATTTCCTCTTTGAATCTGCAGTGCAAGTACAGTTCTTTATCGATCGTCAAATTTGACCATTAAGATCATGAAATTCGATAAAATGTCAGTTGGACAGTAATCGCTATGGCGGATTATGTCATTTTATCGAATTTGACGATCGATAAAGAACGGTATTTGGACTGCTGCTTCGTCTTTTTGACACTTTATTAGCTCTGTACATACCTGTGTTTGTCAAAGTATTGAGAAACAATAACTATGCCCGGCGTAGTCGACAATCCTCCGCCGATACCTGAGACAAGAGATTTTTTTTTTTGATTATGAGTTCCAAACAAAAGTTCCTCTGTTTGACATATTGATATCGTAGTTAGTGGACAGATGTCGCTATTACGTATAATAGGAATGTAGCAGTTGAGGTCACAGCATACATTTTATTTTCACAAGGTTTAGAAAGAGATAGAGAATGTGCAACAGAGACAGTACTAACCGGTCATGACACCGAAGCTCAGCAACAGGTGCAACAACCCCTTGCTGAAGAAAGACAGCATGAGTCCGGCCGCGCAGAATAATCCGCCGATAAACACCACAGTCCGACACGAGTACTTCTCACAGAGCGCTGAAGACAGCGGCGCTGGAAAGAGACAAATATATTAAGAATAAAAGTATTTTTTTTGTTTTCTTTCCTTAATGAGGATTTTGGCCTGGCACGTCTTGTGCATTTGCCAGTGTCAAGAATGAAAAATAAATATTATCAAGTTTAGTTTGATAAATGTCGTCAAACAAGTCAGTCACAGGTCAGTCAGAATAAAGCAAAGTAAGTCACGGTCAAGTCGAAGTCAGTATATGTTCTCATGGATGCCGAATAGGCAGAGCTTTCATTTACGTATGGAGCTGCCAACTTGGCTGGGCGCTGACGTTGGAAACCTTTCCATGCAAATTACGTAACGTATTAAACTCATGGCTCACTAAGTTTCCACACGGTTGCCCTGTGTCTGGAATGCCATGGAATACACACACAAAGACTCAGACTCAGAACATATTTTGGATTTGTATTAATTTGCATGACTTATGTCCAACGACGTTTTAGGGTATATAAAGTCTTTGCTTTTGTCTTGTTCTTTGTTCTTACATTGAGTTTCTCTCAATGAAGTTGTTTAGTATTGTTGTGTAGAGAGCAACACTAAAGTCAATATTAATGATAAAGTTATTATAAGAATGTTTTTGTGATTATGGTAACCCACCAGGCTCCATACAATCGTCTTTCTCCTCAACACTTTCACTCTGCTCCCTGATGCTGGTTGAAAAGCTAGTAAAAGTGACAAACGCTCACCAAGCGCAAGGCACAGCGTGGAGAGCGCAGCTGGGATCCAAGAAGCCATGCTAGCCGACGAGTCGGGGAAACTCTCCATTATCTCCACGTACAGAACTCCATAAGACTTGAACAGCCCTGCCACCCAGAACTGAACCATGAATGCGCCGAACACCACCACCCAGCCATAGCCACCGTCCGGAGGCGAGTTGCTGCAAACAATAGATCATTGAGAAACTCCTTGTTTTTCCTGTATTGTCCCACTGCTGGGCAAAGGTTTCCCCTAATTCCTTCCACTGGTCTCTATTCTGGGCCAGTTACGACCAGTATTTTATAAACCTGTCGAACACGACGACCACGCCGAAGTGAAATGTAGTGTAAGATCTGCCAAATGATGCTTTGCATTAAGTGGCGCAGAAAATAAATTTAGGATGACATGAAGATTGAAATGAGAATTGCGTCAAGCATTGCGCAAATTCAAACAAACTGCAAAACTTGACCAAATGGCACACCCTTTCTGGAGTCCCAGAGCAAGTCTGATTGGGACTCACGGTGACGGACGAAGCCGAAGTTCATACCTTAAAGGTGCCCTTGTGCTAGTCACCCGAAAGGCCCAACGCTACTTCTTTGGATCTCCGTGTTTCTCCGTCTGTCGCGATACGTGATCCTGGTTCCTAACATGGTACGCCCCATGGCCCATTATGCAGCTTTCATCTTATGCACAGTCTCCTTGGAGCGCGTCCATGTCCCAGCACCATATATTATTGTAGGTGCGACACATTGGTAAAGCTTTGGTCTCTTGATTGGAATACATAACACTGTGTCAAGTTTTGCACTTCAATATTCTTCATTACTGACGCTTGCTTCGACGGAACAACAGACCAGCTAAATGCTTTTTCATGCGATTCATGCATCGGCACAAAGTTGCAAGTCTAGCGGTTTTTTGTCGGATGTATTTCGGAGAGTGTGCATCAGATTTGCTTTATCTAATTGCCGGATCCTGCCTATTTTTCTATCGGACTGCCAGAATGGGCACGAATAATCGACACCGCGTTATAGTTGATATTCCAAAAATCCGTCCGAATAGTTTGATTCCACATTTATTGTGCGAACTGCTAGTCTGTGGAATGTGCTGCCTGAATGGGTGTTCCCCGATAGTAACAATCTGGGTGTATTTAAATCACGAGTAAATCGGTTTCTTCTAAGCAAGTTTGCTCCATCGTAGACCACATCATCGCTTAACATCAGGCGAGTTAACGGGTAAAAGCAAGCGAAATAAAAAAACGCGTGTAACTCAGCATAGCGTTCATTCCAGCGTTTGTGCGTTCTGATTAAGAGGCTTCGTTATACAGGCCCATCAGCCCATCAGCCCATAATACATGGAACTGCTTATTATATTCTCTTACTCGGTAGAGTGTGTTGGTGGCCGCAAGCGCCGGCTGGCCGCCAGCAGCGGCCGCGCCGTCACAGAAGACAGCGTCAGCAACGAGTCCTCCTCCTGCTCGGTGGGGGACATCGCGGATAGGTACGCGCCTACTTGCTGTAACAAGCAGTTCTCAATCAATACTCCACTAAAAGTTTTTTGACCGACTTCAACATTAGGCTCGGTTTTTTTTAAAGTTTTTTTTTTAGTTTATTTTTAAACAGTTTTTTTATGTTACCTATTTACCTCAGTTATCCGTCATTTATAAACTGTTTTTTTATTATTATTATCTTTATTTATTTTAGGTCTTAATTTTTATTATTATGACACTTTATTTCAATATAAACACGGGTCTAGCCCGGACATTTGGTAGGCATTGGTGGGGCCGAAGCCAACACCAAGAGGCCCCGTTGAATATAAAATACAATATTATTGAATGTGTATAAAATGGATTATAAAACTATTGTACAGTATAGGATATAAAACGTCTAGGCTATTGAGGTGAACAACTTGTGGATGGGATAACAGATCTATGGTATGAGGTACGGCACCTGCCAATTATGCCTCATTTCAAAATCCTAGGCAGGTGATGACTTGCCACTCACTAAATGGGCCCCCCATAATGGCTGCCGCATATTGGCACCGGAAGGGCAACATTGACGTGGGTGGCTTAGGGTGTCGAGAGGTGTGCTGCACTTTCACTAAGAGCTACTAGCGGCGTTATGCCCTTTAACACTTCCACCCTGGAGCTTAGGTTTTTAGCTCTTGCGGTTTCCACCCCCAGTCGGCCGGTTAAGGCAAGCCAGGGGTCTGGGTCTCTGGGGTTTTAGACCCATGGAATCGGGGTACGCGTTTTTTTATTATTATTATTATTATTATTTAAGAGTACATACTTTCAGATTGGTCCCAGAAATGTTATCAAAATCCGTTCGGTAGTTTGGTTTTCAAATTAATAAAACTGGAAAAAATATGCGGTAAACGAAAGTAAATACAAGTGAACGAAATCACGTAGGTATTTACTAATTTTGAAGTGGGTTTTTAAAATTTATATTTTTTTTAAACTAGGTAAACTTGAGCCCCATATACCGTCTAGACTGACCCAAAATAACCTTACGGTTGCACTAGCTAGGGAGCAATGCAAAACCCCTTTTAACACTTCAGGAGTTGTACTGGTTCCAATCTCCGTGAAACCTCCGTCGCTGATTGGCTACCGGTGTTGTATGTTGATGGACAGATGGCACTGTATAATGTTGCATTTGAAGTCGCTGCATACGTACCGAGGCTAACGGCAGCTCGAGCAGCAGGCTGGGCGGGCGCTCCGGCGCTGACTGCACCGACAGCAGTGAGCCTGCCTTTTCCGGGGACAGGACCACCTGCAACGGTATTGACCATTTAAAAAAACTATATTTTACTCTAAAGTAAACATGACACTTGAAAAGTGGTCTAGAAGAATCGATTTAGTGATAAGACCGCCCTTTGTGCCACTGTTTAATGTATTTTTTGTAATGTTCTTCCTGCGGTGTGAATAAAATGTTATTGTATCGCAGCACTGCGGTGAAACGGTGGTTATAGCACAATGTGACGTCATCTTTTGTTGAGTAGTTATAAACAGGAACATTTACCATGGCTTAACCCATGTAATGTGACGCCATCTTTTGTTGACAAGTTATAAACAGGTGCATTTACCATGGCTCAACGCATGCAATGTGACGCCATCTTTTGTTGACAAGTTATAAACAGGTGCATTAACCATGGCTTAACGCATGTAATGTGACGCCATCTTTTGTTAAGTTATAAACAGGTGCATTTACCATGGCTCAACGCATGCAATGTGACGCCATCTTTTGTTGAGTAGTGAAGACTTGGTGTAAACTGTAGTGTGTGTGCGTGTGTGTTGGTGTAGTAGCTTTTCTAGTTGTAATGTTTTGTTCACCAATAAAAAATTGTCAATTGTTTAACTTGAAGTCACAGTGCTGAGTCGCACAGGCCATATTTTTATCCCTGTGGATCATTAGTATGTCGCAGATAGTTATGTCGCAGATGGGTTGCCGAATCAGCGGTGCAAGTATTTTTCTTTATCGATCGTCAAATTTGACGACCGATAAAGAACGGCACTGCAGCTGTTTTATTAAACCACTAGCAATTTTACATAGAGATCAAGCAAAATAGAGAAGGCCTGAGCAACACGGCACATGCTGAAGTCCTCGTTGGCAAAAGTCAATATGATTCGTAGCTGGCAAACCTGAGGGTGCTACGTCAGCTGTTAATATTTCGGCTCACCTCAAAGAGAATGTAACGCTACGCGCTCACCTCAGCGTTGGTGTCGCTAGGCAGGTCGATTGAGCAGGACAGCGGTGCGCTGGCGAGTGGAGCCGAAGAGCCAAGCACCGCCTCGTCGAGCTGCGACAACTCCTGGAACAAGCGACAAAACATCGTGAGTAGACATGCGTGAGCGAAGTTGTATTTTCACCAAAGAGTACCCAGATTATTTTAGAAAAAACCGGACAAGTACGAGTAGGACTCGCACTCTGAGGGTTCCGTTAGGTGGAACTCTGAGGGTTCCGTTAGGTGGAACCCTCAGAGAGCAAAGGGAAAAGTTCTAAAATGTCAACCTAAACTATTTCGAGCGGGGCTTATCCTAGGCGCGAATTGAATGAATGACTTTTGATTCTCCAATCACAAGCGTCGAGTCGCGTCGAGTCTCCAATCACAAGCTGCCGCGACTGACGTGGCATCATTTTGTTAAAGGGAATTTTGACTACATGCGCGATCAAGTGGTTAAATTATTTATCTATGGTATAACGGAGTCCTCTCGGATTAGTAAACCCTTTCCGCGTATCCCAGTAGATATTGATCGCGTTGTACTTTAACGTTTCGTGACAGTTCAGGTTATAAATTAATTTAAATTTAGAGCTGATTTCCAATGCGACCTTCAAGAACAACCTTCGAGCGCCGAGGTCTTTATTGACAATGAGCATAACCAGCAGAAAAGAAAAGAAAAAAGAACGGCTGTCAAGGCATTTTTGTAAGAAATTTGTTGTAGCCCACAGACTGTACCTACCCATGTACCTACCTACTACAAAATAAAAACGCCGTCGAGATCACCACCGTGCGGCAGGGTTCCCAGAACACTGGCAGAGTTGCCCCGCTGTATAGCAATACTTAGCTTTTGTGAAAAGTATATGCCAGCTCTAGGATCCCCCGAGGCGAGGACCAGCCTAGTCGAAATATCCTTGCAGATTTTTTTTTGTGTCGGACGACCACGGGCTCAGGGTCTCCACAGCTAGCGCAACAAACTCATAATATGCGCTGAGCTGTGAGTACTTCCTGTGTTTGTTTAGTTGGCCTGTTCGGCCGCAGCCCCGACACTGCGAGCAGAACTGGCGACATGAGAAGGAGCCAGGGTGTCCACGCAGGTGGCATCCCAGACCAAGGCGCGGCCAAGACACCAAGGTACCAGACTGGCTCCATCTGGTCTCTTGCCATCGTCTCCTGTCATACCGTTCGGTTCCAGTGTCGAGGGCACGGAAGCAGTGGAGAGTGCCCGCCTGTAGCCCAATGACGATATAGTCGGCCGGCACTCCTCACACTATTGTAAAGTTAGTGAATCTATCATATCATTTGACATTTCTTAGAAGAAGCCATATAAAAAGTATGTGATATGACCTTTCGAGAAGACCCGGAATCGATATTTCCTAATGACAATGAAATCTGAATCGATGGCACGGAATAAAGGTCGACACACGTCACTACTTCCAAAGTAATTGTGTTTCTCTTCGTGCCCTTGCCGTATCTATATACCATGAACTAAGTAACTGCCAAATAACTCATTTCGGAGATGAAATTTTTGGGGCATAGGCTCCAAGAAACTCTAACTTACATTTAATTATTTTGTCATTGTTTAGTGTTTAGTTTCTAAATCAAAATAGGCCTGTAATAAAATCTTAGGGATCACGGGGAATGAAGGGACGTGCCGCGGCATCACGTGAGACGTTTCGGTCTATTCGTGTGGAAATAACGGAATTCCAGTGCTTAAACCATTGAAATAGGGTTGTAAATGACAAAAACCTTTACCGTGGTGCCGTCTCCAAGGTCACCAAATTCCGTGATCGGTACAGAACGAAATAAAAACAATGACATGGTGGATGAGTCAGGCGGGGCACGAGGTTTAGTTTTTATTATTATGAATCATCTATACTATTACTATAATATAATATATATAGTATAATCTATACTAATATTATAAAGAGGAAAGATTTGATTGTTTGTTTGTTTGTTTGTTTGCATTGAATAGGCTCCGAAACTACTGAACCGATTTGAAAAATTCTTTCACTGTTGGGAAGCTACACTATCCCAGGTTAACATAGGCTATATAATATTTTAAAAAAAATAGGGATCCTTACTAAAACTCCAATAACGTAACCCAAGATGTAGTAAAATAAGATTTACAATTTTGACTTTGCGTGTTTGACAGTTCTAAGACAGTACAACGTCTGTCAGGTCTGCTAGTATATAATAATATTATAAAGAGGAAAGATTTGTATGTAAGTATGTTTGTAACGAATTGGCTCAAAAAGTACTGAACCGATTTTTAAAATTCTTTCACTGTTGGGAATCTACACTATCCCCGGGTGACATAGGCTATAATACCCGTGCGAAGCTGGGGCGAACCGCTGGCCGGCAGGACGGCATGCAATTTCGATCCCGATCAACCTTCTATAATAAGGCCGCTGATTAAATGGCATTTTATCGAATTTGACGACCTCAACTGTCAAATTTGCCAATCGATAAAACGGTACTTGCACTGCAGGTTCACAGGACATGAGATACGTTTCCATTCTTACGACCATGTATGCCACTTTATGAGTACGATATGCATTGTGTACCTACCATGTTCTGACAAATAAATAATTTGAATTTGAATTTCCAAATTTTAAATAAAAAAAATAAAAAAACTTATCATGAATAGAGCCTAATCTACGAAAACAATATTAAAATTTGTTCAAAAAATTAGTAATATACTTACATTGATGTAAGTAAAAAAAACAGTCATTGGTAATATACATAGATTCAGTATAAGTACCCCTAATAAGTACGAATTCTTAGTTCATGTTAGACAGAGAGCGCGCTAATAGCACATTTTGACGTTAAGCCGTGACGGACAGATGGATAGACGACACACAGACAGACAGCCTGTGCAGACAGCGTAGGTTTTTTTTTATTATGTGGACTCAGGACTTGTGCCACGTCGCTGTATGGAGACAGCCAGACAGAAAGTATTGATCCAGAGGTCAACTGCCTCGGAGACAGCCGGTGAATGTGGAGCGGTGTCCATCCTCATGCAACTTGCAGGATTGTAGACACGTTACAAGCTGCTGCCCCCACTGGCGGGATCTACCTCTTTTGCTCATTTTATTTTCTTTTACTTGGAATACAACACAGTTCTTTATTAATAACTCCATAGTAACAAGTCAAACTTCTCCAGGGGCCTTACGGACAACTGCTATTACAGGCACCTAATCCGCTTAGTTGGAAAATCACGCGAACTTGTACCTTATCGCGGCCAGATAGAGTGCTTTTCATGTTTGAAGTCCCCCAGACGCGGCGCTGTCCATCGCGTATCACTATCATTTCTCGAGTAGAACTTTAACAACTTTTGGTATTGGTATTGGTATTTATTATTCATAATTATAAGAATTACATGTGAAGTCAACTAAAATTATACATAAATGACATAGCATTATGTCATAAATTTAAAAATAAATATAATTATGTAATTTGTGTAACATAAGACGAAAAATAATAATAATAATAATTGTACATAAAAAAAATTACATTGAAAAATAATAATAATAATTGGTAAACAAAATAATCTGAAAATAAAATAACAACTTGTTATCAATCGAGCCTTGGAACGAACTCCTCGACGGTGTATGGTGCCATGTCAGTTAAATTAACCGGAGCTTGTTCTTAAATATCGTTAAAGACTTCGCTTTGCGTATAATCATGGGTAGGGCATTAAATATTTGAGCACCAATGACCCGCGCGCATTTTTTTGATTTTGATAAATAGTGTCTAGGAGTATTAATTTAACCTTAGCGCGTCTCGAGCTGTCATCGTACACGACTCTTTAACGATGGAAAATTAATAAAAATCTCACTAGCGTCCAAACACAGTAACAACACCTGACAACTACAACATGGAAATTTAGTTCCGCTGTTTGCCGTGGGACTTCTTTCATGAAAAGGACTACGGTTTGCGGTCGCGTGATTTTCCAACTGAGCGGATTAGGTGCCTGTAATAGCAGTTGTCCGTAAGGCCCCAGTACACTTTCTACAACGATAATATTATGTATATGAAAATTATATTTTAATAATTATATTTTAATTATTAGATACGTGTAAGACAAATAAAATAATAAAATATTCAATTAAAAATATTATGAGGAAAAATGTATTACAGCTACCTGAAACATTTATGGACGAAAATATTTACGTAGATAGTGGTAGGACCTATCTCTTTTGCACATTTTATGTTCTTTTACTTGAATAGTGTTTGATAAATTGTGGTTTGAGACCGAAAGATACAGCCGTTTAAATGTAGGACAGACGGACAGACAGACAGACATCGTAGGCTTAATAATAGGCCCCGTTGGTACCCTTCGTGTATGGAACCCTAAAAACAACCGAATCGTGACCCCCTGCTTTTTTGAAGTCGGTTAAATAAATTTCCAAATTGAACCAAACGCACGAATCAGCTCCGAGGTTCAGTTGAGAACTTGAGATCAATATTGGTAGCCGTACCAGGCGGTACCTAACTAAAACACTGTTTTAAACTATCACGGTTGTTCACTAAAGTTATATGATTATTTACGGGATATTTACCGTGGTAAGGTTGTGGAATGAGCTCCCGATATTTCGGCGCAGTTACATGCACCATGTTCACGGGAAGACTGAAGAATGCGGGTGGTTGGAGAACAGTTAAAAAGTTAGGTGCAGACATAACGATCTACCTCCTTTCTTAGTCTTTTGCTACGGTTATCACTGGAACTCGAACTCGAACCTAAGTCCCGACAAAACACACTCACTGTATCACTGCGTATAGTATTTTGAACACATTTTGAACGCGAATTTTTATTTTTATTTTTGAGGCAACCTAATACTGGATTCCACGCACTGGCGAGTTGAAAACCATCACCTCGATTGAAATTCTGACATTAAATATCCCGTAAATAATCATATAACTTTGGTACCTAACTAGTTTCTGTAGGTACTACTGTCATAATAAAATTTCTAACTATTATATACTATTATTTCAATTGTTCTCTGGTGAATTCTGGGTTTTGACTATTTTGGTATCTAATTTGCTTAACAGTCTTCTTTAAAGTTCCGTCTCCGTGAACCGTGTCCTACCTATTAACGGCTGTATCTTTCGAACCACAATAGATATCCAGTTGAAATATCCACAGTATATGTAATGTTACGGAAGATTAACTAAGAAAAAATAATAATAATAAAAAAGTAAAAATTAAATGGGGATCCCCATACAAGAAACGTATTTTTGTATTAGCTCTAATGTAAAAACGGTAATACGTACAAGCGTCAAACTTGGCACGATTGTAGTACGCATTCTAAAGTATAACAACAAATAATAAATAATAGCCAAGTGCGAGTCGGTGACAAATTTCTGTTCATTACTAAGTTATTATACTCGAGCGCCTGTAGCAAACTGCGTAGCAAATTACTCCGACGATTGGAAGGCGTTATAATAACTGGTAATTCGGTTACTTGGACGACTGCATTGTATTTTGTGGTGGTACGGAACCCACAGTGGAACCCGACACGCACTTGGCTGTTTTTATTTTATAAAAAATTCTATTGAACAGCAGTTTTTTTTAACGCGATTTCAGATTAGCTACCGTATTAAAAAATATTTATAGTGATCGGTATTATGGACCCTTTCGGCTTAGTACAACCTTTTCGCGTAGCCCAGTATTACATAAACAGCCTTTTAGTAGTCTACCCGAAAGGGCGATGGGGCTATATCCACCACGCTGGCCCAGTTGCGGGTTGGTGGATTCAAATACGCCATTGAATGCGTCTTGATGCATTGCAGCGAAGAGCTGTAAGAATTGTCAATGACCCCAAGCTCACTGAGCACCTTGAGCCACTCAGCATGCGCAGAGACGTTGGCTCTCTTTGTATCTTTTATCGCATTTACAACGGGGAGTGTTCTGAAGAACTGTTTGATCTGATGCCGGCGTCGCGGTTTTACCATCGTACTAGCCGCCACCGCCTGAAAGTTCATCCACACTCCACACATCATAGATCTACGGAAATCGCACACTGTGCGATTCACACGATCCTTCTTGCCTCACACCTGCAAAATGTGGAATGAGCTACCTTCCACGGAGTTTCCGAAAAGCTACAACATGGGGTTCTTCAAAAGACAAGTTAATACAGTCCACGTTTTTGTAATGCCTCTGGTGTTACAAGTATCCATAGGCGACGGTGACTGTTTACCATCAGGCGACCCATCTGCTTGTTTGCCACCTATCGCATAAAAAAACTCCGTATGCAGGTTTCTTCACGATGTTTTCCTTCACCGAAAAGCCAGTAGTAAACCCTGTATTTATTAAAATTGTATTTATTGAGATTTAACACGGTCAAGCCAATTACATTAGTTCACACAAATTAATAGATATGCATATAAATAAAAAATCAGAAAGGAATAACAATAATTTAAAAAAACAAGCTCACAAAAAATTAAAATAAAAAATTTCAATAATTTTACAACTGTCAATAAAAAAATGGAAATGTTAGAGAAAACCACCAGCCAAACAGCGCCCTAGTTAGTGGTGCACCGCTGAATCAGGTCAGAGGCCACTGTCCTTCAGTCACAGGGCCGTTGCAAGTCAGTGCTACCGACGTACCTACATAATTATGTATGTAGATGTTGCCAAATGAACCAGCTATTTTAGCGAGAGGCTATCAGTGGACGACGTAGGTAAAAATGTTCAATACCTTCGTAAATGTGATATTCAATGATGTATTTGTAACAACTCATGTACCAGTTTGAAACAACAAAATGTATTCTATTCTATAAATAATCAATACAAAATGGAGGTTCTTATTTGGGCTCGTATTTTTAACCGACCGAAAAAGAGGGAGGATATCAATTCGGCCCGTTTTTTTTAGGGTTCTGTACCCACGGGTTAAAACGGGACCCTATTACTAAGCCTACGATGTCTGTCCGTCTGTCCTACCTTTTAACGGCTGTATCTTTCAAACCGTAATAGATAGACAGATGAAATGTTCACAGAATATGTAATGTTACAGAGGATTAACTAACAAATAAAAATGCGTTTAGTGTATGGGGGACCCCCCGGACCAAACGTAATCTATTTAACGTACTTTTGTATTAGCTCTAATGTAATGAAACCGGTAAAGTGTGAGTCAGGCTCGCGCACTGAGGGTTCTGTATCACCACAAAATTACAAATTTTGTAATGAACAGAAACTTGTTACCGACTGACACTTGGCCATTATTTATTATTTGTTGTTATACTTTAGAGTGTGTTCTATAATCATGACAAGTTTGACGCTTGTACGTATTACCGTTTTTACATTAGAGCTAATACAAAAATACGTTTGTTGTATGGGGAACCGTTTTTACTTTTGACTATTTTATTATTTGTTAGTTAATCCGCCGTAACGTTACATATTCTGTGGATATTTCAACTGGCTATCTATTGTGGTTCGAAAGATACTGCCGTTAATAGGTAGGACAGACAGCTAGACATCGTAGGCTTAGTAATAGGGTCCCGTTCCCCCCCCCCCCTTCCCTTCCCTTCGGGTACGGAACCCTAAAAAACCGTTTCCTTATAGTCCTGTATAGTGGATACGCAGCTTTATAGTGGATGTATACGCCTAGGATATGAATTAATTAATTAAAAGTAATAGGTAAGGCTGAATTAAGGCAGTGCGTTTAAGGTCACCCAAAAATAAACAACCTTTTTTTATTGAAACGGACGTGTAGCTGACGTCACCTCTTATGGTCACATTTAGATTCCTACTTAGGCCAATGGGCTTGGCATAGGTAGCGTAGCGTAGGTAGGCCTCCCACTAGATGGACCGAGGAAATCGGGAGAGTCGCGGGCATCCAGTGGAGGCAGATGGAAGGCTGTCGTTCAGTGTGGAGGTCTAAGGGGGGCCTATGTTCAGCAGCGGAAGTCTTTTGTCTGATGATGATGATGATAATGACTAGTTGTGCCCTGCGGTTTCACCCGCGTGATTACTCCTTATAATATCGTCAGCTATCTGCCAGTGAAAGTTCCGTCATAAAAGGCCAACAAGACCACGTTTCAGTATCATAATTATGTCATCATCTATTCCAGTGGTTCCCAATTAGTTTTTCCTGCGTACCACTTCAAAAAAGACCTCTAACTCGCGTACCCCTCGAGCTCGGCCCAAGCACACTAAATAAATAAAAAACAGCTTGTTTTATCGGATTCCTACAGGTAATACCTACACGCAGATTGGAGAGTTATTTCACGCTACTGGTAACACAGCGTTGATGACGTAGGCTTGTGTCACCCTCGTGAGCTTTGTGTATGCCAAGAGCGCGCATATGCGCGCGTACTTCTTGATGCAACTTCGCGTACCGCTGCCCCCCGATTCTACTAAAGAAATTGTCTTTAAATTGTAATTGTTGCGATTTTAATTGTTAAATAACCGCCTCAAAGTTCACAGTTTTTAATATTTTTTTATGCTAAGTTATAATATTAGGTGGTTGTATTAATCTAGTATACAAACATATTTAAAACTGTCAATTTTGAGGCAGTTATTTAACAATTAAAATCGCAACAATTACAATTTAATGACAATATCTTTAGTAGAATCGGGGCCCTAGGGGTACGCGTACCACTAATTGGGAACCACTGATCTATTCATGTCATTTATGTTAAATAATTGCAGAAGATAGCTTCCCTACGTTATCTCATACTTCTCTTTAACTCTTCCATTTAGTTTTACTTTGTTGTGTTACATTAACGAACCGAAGCGCATTTCCCTTGAAACCTTGCGAATTCTGTCCAAGAAGGAGGGTAATGTTTTTGGGTTGTCAAAATTTGTCTGTAATTTGTCATATCTATTTTTGTTTGTAAAAAAAAAAAAACATTTTTTTTAAATATTATTTTAGTCTGGATTTTGGCATTTAGTTAGTAGCATCTAATGGGAGAGGCCATTGACTCCCGAAAAACAGTATTTATTTCTAGTTCGGAGTCAATGGCTTCATATTATTTTGTAAATTTTTATAATGCCCAATAAATTAATTTGTATTTGTTTTACGTAACTAGGTATGTTTCTGGGTTCCTGTAGTACCTCCTGTAGCCTAAACGGCTTGACGGATTTTGACGAGTGAGGTATAGTTGGATAACTTTACGAACCGGAACGGTGACTTCACGAACCGGAACGGCGGTTATCTTCGAGCACTGATTACGTCGGGAATCTCTCTTGGCAGCGACGTGAGTCCGGGATGTCAAGCATCAGCGACAGAAACAAGTCTTCCGATTCCGTAGAAATGTCGTCGGATTACTTAACAATTTGTGAGCTTGGGTTATGTGATGAACATTTGTGTTTGTTCTATATCTGTGTGTTAATATCTATTTGAGAATATTTATAATTTTCCAAAATAATTTTGCGTTTTTAAAGACATTATAATTATAATAAACTAATTAGGTTAATTCTTTCAGAAATATGAATAAAAAATTATATCTATGTATTTGAGTATGTATTTAAAACTATATATGTATGTATATCAGTCTCTGGCAGCCATATCACAAGCTTTGCTTAGTTTGGGGTCAGATGACCGTGTGTGACAAAATGTCCCCAATATTATTTACCTATTTATTTCGTATATAAACGAGTACGAATAAAACTAATTTTGTATTACTTTACTCACCTCATTAAAGGTAAACTCTCGTGGTAGCGACATGAGTCCGGGATATCAGGCGGCAGCGACAGAAACAAGTCTTCCGACTCCGTGGATTGCAGTCTCTTTGTCGAGAATACGGCGTGAGCCGTTAAACACATTGGGTTTTTATACGCGTATCTCCTTAACGAAGCCGTTTTAACTGTTTTTAATTGACTTTTGAATCGAAAAATTTCAGATTACAAAAATCGTAGCAAAAATTCGTACTTACGGCGAGTTTGCAAACATTTTTTACCACAGTATATAAATTAGTAATCTTTACGAACGATTTAGGAAAAAAATACAATTTTTAATCTTTATTTTTTTGGCACTGTAAGTGTACCTATATAGTTGCGAACGTCTCAAGAGATGGGAGCAGACTGGCTGTATAGAAAGAAAAAACAAACACGCATGCGCTTTAAAAGCAATCGATAAAATGAACGACAGTGCGCCCAATTTATTCGTAGCGTTTCTAAAACGATGGAACAATTTTTTTCCACAGAAGCTGTTTTAAAATACGATAGTGGCTCCTTCAATCAACTCTGTAGACAGGTTGGGTCCCTGTAAACGTACGTAAGACCATAGATAAACTACTAGGTAAGACCTAACAAGTTATGTGGTGGTACGGAACCCTCAGTGCGCGAGCCCGACTTGCATTTGGCCGGTTTTATTTACAGCTAAGAGCCAAGTGGCCGCCACTTGTGGCACTAGTTCGTGTTTTGTGTTTTTTTTTGTGTTTGTGTTTTCTATCGTGTTGTAATTTTTTATTTCTGGTGTACACAATAAAAAGTTTCTATCTATCTAGTCCATAAAAGAAATGAATTTAAAGTTTTACTTTTTAATTTTTGAAGCAACGTTAAATGTAGTTAAATTACAGTCATGACTATTGACTTCTTTTTGGCGTTTTTATTTATGTAGATAAAACGGCACTTTCCTCGTGGCCAAACCAAAATGCAAACTAGTTTGGCCACGAGGAAACTTAATTCCTCGTCGCCAAACCGTAGTCAAAGTTTAATAACTATCCACCAGTGTCCAGGGTTAAAACGGTGACCACAAGTCAATAATCCGATTGTTATCTAACAGCCGAGACGTTACTTAAGCTAAGGAATACATAAAATTGCACTGTCTCGTTTTCATGTGTGACAATTTCCGTCCAACGAGAAGTTGAGTATCATTCTCGATAGATCCAATGCTAAAATCCATAATGGATCTATAAAGATTTTTTTTTCTCATTAGATATCATTTTAAAATTATGGATCTGAGATCTTGTTTTCTGACTAGATCTATTAGTATTTACTCGATGGATCTATTGAGATTTTTAATTCTCGTTGGATCCCATTTTGAAAGTATGGATCTATTGAGAACTTCCTTTATCATTAGATCCATTGGTCAGATGCATGATGGATCTATATATTTTGTAATCACAACCAATTTGACAGAGCAATTTTAAATATTCCTTAGCTTAAGTAACGTCTCTGAGGGCGGCTGTTAGTTTTTTTTATAAGTAGTGGTAGGCTAGTGGGACATTGAGGCCGGTAGGACAAAATTGGTGTAACCACGACTTAAAAATCGAGGAATGAACTGTTACTTTTTATTCCGGAAAACTACCTTAGGGAACGCCTACATCTAGTCTATACTATAATATTATAAAGAGGAAAGATTTGTTTGTTTGTTTGTATTGAATAGGCACCGAAACTACTGAACCGATTCGAAAAATTCTTTCTTTGTTGGGAAGCTACACTATCCCCGGGTAACATAGGCTATATCATATTTTCAAAAAAAAAATAGGGATCCTTACTAAAACTCCAATAAAGTAACCCAAGGTGTAAAAAAAAAAATTACACCCGTGCGAAGTCGGGGTGCGTTGTTGTAAATAAAAGAATAAACTCAGTTTCTTAATACCATTATTATTATTAAATTCTCTAAACATTTTATGTATTTTTTTATAATTATTTTTTTGTGATAAGGTATAACTAGCATACAACATGCGTATCTCTAATTTATATTATAATCCAAATTTACAGATAATGTACAGGTACCGACTTTATGGCAAACAGCATCAATGACCAAACACCGTTAAAACAAAAAACAAAAACATCTTTTTTTTACACCTGCAGGCATAGCACGGCCGTATTGTTTTTCCGTCATTTTTATCAGCGCGTGAACGCGATAAAGCTAGAATATATACGTGCTTTTCCGCGGGATAACAACGGTGGAAAGACAATTTGTCCAAAGCCCGTCCGTGCTAGGCCTGCTGGGTAATTATTTTTACAAACTTTCATGACAAGGCGGGCTTTGGTTCTAACCACGGCCGTGCTGTCTCGCCGTCCGCAGTCCAAAACATTACGAAGGCGCATTGCCTCTACCATTTTACAATTTAATCTACGTGTCGAAGCGTCGCTTAAATTATCGCTGCAATTTGCGGCCAAATAGAGATGAGACGGATAGCTGTTTGGCCAGATACCAGTTATCCGGCCATTTATAAACCGGATAGCCAGATATACGGCTTAAAGTTGCCATTGGCGTGAAATTTCTCTGAAGCTGGTCTTTCCGAAGACCAGCGAAACCGCCCGTTACCTCTGCAGCAAAATTTGTGTAAATTCACCATAATTTGGTCCTAGTTCAGGGCCTTTGGCATTTATTCCATAGAAAATAGAAGTAAAGTTTTATGAGTTTAACTTAACGCACCACGGTACGTGCGTTTTAAAGTTACCGAATCAGGGCCCAGGAAGAGTACTATTAATGTCTATTAAAAATAATAAAAAACTGTATTTTACTTCGTAGATATGACATTTCAATTTGTCTTTGGATTTAAACATGTGAATTTAAGGATAATTTATAAATTCGCAATTTTGATTATTCGGTATTTGCCGGATATTTACCTACTAATCGGTTCTGGTATCCGACCGAACAGTAAATTTTGTCCGGATGGGCCGGATATCCGTATCTCTAGCCGGATACTATATGTCACTTCCATTTCTATTCCAAAGCCAGCGCGAGTTATATATAACTGTCTCAGAGATTGTACAAACATTCGGGGTAAATTTAGTACCTGCCATTCTAAATGCCATAAACCCGATACAAATTACCACTAATTAAACTATCCATTATCTAATAATAACATGCCAAATTGCTATACTGTAGTGGGACAAACACACAAATAAAATATTTACTACTAGGCACTTACGGGATAGACAAGTTTTAGTGTGACAAGTGTACAACTAATATGATAAAATTTCATAACTGGTTAACATTCGTTCGTTCCCGATTCTACTAAAGAAATTGTCTTTAAATTGTAATTGTTGCGATTTTAATTGTTAAATAACTGCATCAAAATTGACAGTTTTAAATATATTTTCATACTACAAAAATACAACCACCTAATATTATAACTTAGTATAAAAAATATTAAAAACTGTCAATTTTGGGGCGGTTATTTAACAATTAAAATCGCAACAATTACAATTTAAAGACAATTTCTTTAGTAGAATCGGGGGGCAGGTCTTCATTTTTAGTTCTACACATAAAAGTAATTTATAAACTTGGATCGTGTAGAATTGATTGGTAAAAATTCGTCGGACAATTCGAAAAACAAGGTAAAAATTCGTTTCGAATTGTCCGACGAATTTTTACCAATCAATTCTACACGATCCAAGTTTATAAATTACTTTTATGTGTAGAACTAAAATAAAGGGAAAAAATCGTTCAGGTGTTGACGTCCTAAAAATAACAAGGCGAAATTTTTCCAAATAATTCTTCCCAGTTATAAGTTTTCTCAATCAAGGTTTAGGTTTGAAAAATGAATAACTAGGAAAAAATTGTCCCTGTTTTGTTTAAGGACATCAACACCTGGGGGCTTAGTCCCAGATTTGATAGTATTCGAAAACTTTTTTCGTTTACGTATTGTCCCATACATTTTAGTAAAGCGCCTCCAGCGGAAACGCGGAGGAACTAAAATCGGCGGTATAGATTGCTTCACTCTAATACGAAAAAAGTTTTCGAATACCTTTCAGCCCAGCAATGTATGGAACAAAACGTACACGAAAAAAGTTTTCGAAAACTATCAAATCTGGGACTAAGCCCCCTTGACGACTTTTTCCTAGTTATAATTTTTTTCAATTTAACTTGTAAACCTTGATTGAGAAAATTTATAGCTGGGTTTTAAAAAAAAACAGGAATTTTTGAGGATGTCAACACTGTTGATTCTTCACAATCAAGGATCAAAATCACTTATCTGTAGAACTGAAATGGTTAAATTTTATAACTGGGAAAAATGTACACCCCAATTGCTTAATGTAGGTCAAATAAACACTATATTCTACGCCAATAAGGTTTAAAATCACGCGAACCGCATATGATTGGCAGTGGTAGTGTGCACAAATATTGCTATTCGAATTCAGGCTCAAATCTTTTATTTATTAAATTTACTTATATTTATTTTATGTATTTACCACGTATTTTATGTTTAATGTTTTTTCATAAAAAACGCATGTAAAGTTTTACGCTTTTTTAGAAGCATTTCAAAATGGAAAAATCTTCCACGTAATTAAAACGTGACATATATTTAATGTTTAAATTATTTATTGAGAAAAAAATCAACCTTTTTAAACTTGTTCATTAGATTTTGGGACAAAGGCGAATTATTAACTTTTAACTGTGGTAGGTACATTAAAAATTATATACAAATAGAGAAATGTTTATAACATTTTTGCGTTTTTTTTATATATGTTTAATGAGAACTAAAATTAACATTGTGACCAGTAAACAAAAATAATATATTCTTACTGTATTCACTCATAATTGAATTAACATTTAGTAAATAACGTTTGCCATATCTAAAAATTACAAAGATTAGATTGAAGGACCAAAAAACTAGTTAATATTAGTGTTGCCAATCGAAAGGCCACCATCGATAGTCTATCGACAAATGGGACGAGAAGACTATCGATAGTATATCGACTGACGGGACGAGAAGACTATCGATAGTATATCGACTGACGGGACGAGATTACTATCGATAGTAATCTTGCAATAGTATCGATATAACCAGCGTGGCGACTATCAATATACAATTATATCGCTACTATTGCAAGTAATTAATAGTATTACCACATTTTGTGCTATCGATTGAGTTCAACTATCGATAGTACGGCAACACTAGTGTACATTTTATTTTCTAGTTTATCTATAAACAAAAACGGCGGTTCGTCCAATAACTTAATACAGTGCGACATGGCTTCAACGTGGTCCAAAGTCGAACTATAGCTATCTCATTATCTCTACATTGGTAAAAAGAGACAAATATAAATTTAATTTCATTTCTAAACAGCGCGACATTACTCAGGTCCATTATCAGACCAGCGGGGTTAGACAAGACCCACTTTCTGTTAGCGTTGACGCCTGCGGAAAGATGAAATTGAATTAAAATGACATTAGCTTGAGATAACATCTCTCAAGCTAATGTCATTGTCAATGTCATTTTCATACAGTTTCATATTTCCGCAGGCGTTAACGCTAACAGAAAGTGGGTCTTGTCTAACCCCGCTGAGAGAAAAAAGGACGCAAATATCATTACATGCATGCGTCCTGCTCTAGCATGTGTGCACTTATTCCAAAGTTGAGCAGGTTACCTGCAAAGTGCATTAAAGCCGTGTCAATCTGCCATCTTTGTTTCCAATATAGAAAAACAACCGCCATCTTTGTTTACCACATAAGAGAAGGGGGAAACAGAATGGTGGCGATTCTGTCATACCACTCTACTAAACTAAACCAATCTGACAGGACAAAAAATATCTGCCTCTTTTCATTTTAATATGTGAGAGAAGGATGGCAACAATTTAAGAGTTGTCAAATTTAGTTTAGATAATGGTACCACAGAATTGACACCAATATCTTTCTTAACTCGTAAATTTAAACATAATAGGACTTAAAAAATATAATCAAAAACAATTCATAATGAGCTCATTAATAACGAGAATGGCCTAACTGCTAGTAAATAATCACACTACGACCAAGTGTGTGCATTTGAGTGGGAGCGGACTATCAGCCTTACTTATAAACGTTACTTAAGTTAAGCCAAGCTTAAAATTGCTGTCTCGTTTGCACGTGTGACGATTTCCGTCTACGAGAAGTAGACAGCAATTTTAAGCATTGCTTAACTTTTAAGTAACGTTTATAAGTAAGGCCGTATATCAGTAAACCAAGTGTGTAAGATAAACTGTATATTGGAGGTCAAAACAATTTTTGTCCAACATTTTTCTTCCCTTTTACATAAAACGCCCGTGAAATTTAAAATTTTTAGTTTGGAGTATTTTAGTTAAGAAATTCGTACTGTAACTTCTCGTCCAAAATAGCACAGCGTCTAAAGACAAGAGTCTTTGACCAGTGTGTGTTGCCAGTGATGACATATGGTACTGAGACGTGGTCCTTAACTGTTGGCCTTTTGGAAAAACTCAGAGTCACACAGCGGGCAATGGAGAGAGCTATGCTCGGAGTTTCTTTGCGCGATAAGATCCGAAACGTGGATATTCGCCAAAGAACCAGAGTCTTACTTCACAATGCCACATTTACTCCAATGTAGACGTTATGTCGCTTGCATAGTGGTCAACGTTAGTTGTCCGCTATGTCATCGTAGCTCTGGCATCGCGCGGCGTTGTACTCGGATCGCGGTTACCTTGTAACTAACCAAAAAGTCGGCGCAATTCGTAACGTGCGCCGACTTTTTTTTTGCACGATTGTGACTATATGTATTGTATTCCAGTTTATTATTCCCGTGAAGTTGGTTATATTTTTTTGGTAAAAATGTTTTAATTATATACGACAAAGATTTAAAGCATCAATCGCCAATTTTTTTTTACCTTACAGCAATCACTAGTCATATCTGTCAAAAAGAATGAAAAATGTCATACATATAAATTTGTCCAACACTCAGTTTGATATGTCAGGATTTTGAGTGACGCTTATACAAGGTGAATTTCATAATATATTTTCAGCAGACACCAAACAAAACATAATGTTAAAGAAAACCTTACCTTAAAGTAAATAACAGTAACATTTATTTTGTAACTAAAAAACATTATATCCCTGTTTGGACTAAACACAGAATTTCTACCAAAATGGTATTTTATTTCTAAACTTGCAACCCTGACACCATAATGGTAGAAAATTTAGACACTAGTGCTGTACAGATCCCAATACTTTTATTCAATTTTCTCGGTCAAACGAAAAACGCACAAAACAAAAATCTCAGTCAAATCTATGATTTCTAGAACATTAATTATTTCATGCTACCAATTTTATCCTAAAATCTATTTTAATATTATTATAATTCATGTTATTAAAAGAAAACGGGTTTTATTTTTCGGATATTTTTAGTTAATTTAGTTCTGAAATCTTTTAAATCAACATCGTTCATTTCATTTTGATTTATATGTCTGCAAACCATATGGTCTGCAAACCATATGCTCTGCAGACCATATGGTCTGCAAACCATATGGTCTGTGCAGATCACGTGGTCTGCATATCACATGGTCTGCAGACCATATGGTTTGCAGACCATATGGTCTGCAGACCATGTGATCTGCAGACCACGTGATCTGCACAGACCATGTGATCTGAGACCACATGGTCTTCAGACCACGTGATCTGCAGACCATGTGATCTGAGACCACATGGTCTGCAGACCATATGGTTTGCAGACCATATGGTTTGCAGTTCTGTCATCTAAGACTTTTAAAAATGCCATAATTTTTTTCTTTAAAAGTGTTTGTAAAAACTGGGCAGTAACAGGTTACGGTGACAGTTTAAACTACAAATTTTATATACAACTACAAAATTTTGGAGTGTCAACTACCTTAAAAAATAATACACCAAAATTGTATAACATATATGTGTTTAATTATGTGAAGCTTCCCTTGATTACTTTATTTATCTACGCGTTGGATAATGTATGGACTGCCATATTTTAGGCTATTTTTATAGTTTAAAAAAACTCGCGTTCAGATTATAAATATGGTTTAAATAAGCTCCCTTTAGGAATATATATTTTATTGACTGTTTTAATACCGATTCTTTCACTTAAACGTTTCACGCTAAATAATCTCACACCAAAATACTTTGCATACCAAAACGTCTAACAAAAATACTGACTACAGACCAAAATATATGCACTTGCATATTTTGGTCCGCATTTAGTATTTTTGGATAGCTTCGCTTCGCTCCTAGCTTAGCTTCCTAAGCTTCTCTGACAGTTAATTGGTGTATACATGGTGACATAAATAATCGAACACCAAAATACTTTGCATACCAAAACGTCTAACAAAAATACTGACTACAGACCAAAATATATGCACTTGCATATTTTGGTCCGCATTTAGTATTTTTGGATAGCTTCGCTTCGCTCCTAGCTTCGCTTTGTATGCTTTTACCTGCTGACAGTTAATTGTTGCAGACATGGTGATATTTGTATCAGTTGCAAATTTATCGACATTGACATTTGAGGCAAAAAATACAATACAATACTATACATGGTACTTTGTCATACGGGCACCAAATTTATTTTGATTTTATTAAAGTGTTATTAAGGTTTTTTTAAACAATACTGGTCATTTATTTTTTATAATAACTTTTAACTGAAGCCGGTTCCAGTTGCCTAATTAAACATATATTTAAAAAAAAAAAAAACATGACGGAGTTATGTTGCATAGGTTTTAAGACAACCTTACTAACATGAAACGTGATGTATTTATGTGGATTAATTAAAAATTAAAACAACATGAAGTATCCAATTTTTTGCGCAAATATGGCATTTTTTTTTTTTTATATAGATATTACATAGATATTTTGGCCACCAACTCACTGTGGATTTAGAAGAATTTGACTCCGGTATATGTATTTTAGTATACTATTAAACAATTCCCTTTTCCTATATTATTTACACAATTAAGGGTAATTTTCTGCTGTATTTAAACCATATTATAAATCTTGATTAATTTCATTATAATTAAATCACTAAATATTCACAATTTTCTAATAATAAAGGACACCGTTTATACACTAAAGTTTTTTTTTTTTTTAATTCATCTTTTTTAATATTCAATAGAAAAAAAATGCGAAGGTTATATTGGAAAATATCACATACTATAATAATAAAATTTTTAAAACCGAAATTTTACGTTTACCTAACTTTTTTGGGGCACAATGAAATAGAATTTAGGCCATTTTTGTTGTTTGTACAAAAATGATGTTTTATATTAGAGCCAACTTTTTGGTGCTTGCTTTTTATAATTTTTTACAACAATATTTTTTTCATATTTAAAAAATCATCTGAACGTGCATGATTACGTTCTCTATCGCCCCCAATCGCACCATCCCGCTCAGAGTAAAACAGATGTGGAATAACGATTTTTATCACAGCAAAGCGTGACGATGCGCGTTGTCTCTTCTTCCACGAACGGGATGACACGATTACGATTGCAACTGACAGACAAAGTAATCAACTCATCTATGGCACTTTAACAAAAATCTTCCACGTTTTTTATCAATTTCATTCTACCCCACAACTTAAAACATACAAAACTTATTTGATACAAATTTTTACAAGCAAAATTTTACCTTAGGAAAAATTGCGTCTACCCTAAAATAGTAGATCACCGCAAACATAGTTGCCAGTTTACAGAAAATCTACCATTTGTCATATATTTTTGTACACAACTGCGAACTTCGTTGCTTCGAAAATTCACATCAATATTGCCCGTTTTGACAAAGAATATTGCCAGTTTTCGTTTTAATTGAAAATTTACAAAATTGATTTTGTTTCATAATTTATCAGTGCATAATTACACACACAGATGTATTTGTCACACTTATTAAAGTGGCAACAGCACTTAATTTTCACACAACTGTGACCTGTTAAAACTTCCTATTTGGTTTTAGTAAAGGGGCTGTACCAACTAAAAATCTAATTGTTTTAAAACAAACTTTTTTTTAGCAAACTTTATTTGCAATATTTTTATTTAATTTCAGTAGGCGGCATGTTTTTTACTATGACTAGGTAGGATGAAAATATAAACCAAAAAAATCTAGTTTTCTAGTTTTAGCAGAGCAAAGTTGTATGGAAGTTAGGGTTGCGTTACCACCTTAAATTAATCATACAAACTTATCGAGCAAACGCGGTGTATTTTTTTTTAATATTCTGGCACGTAACGAGAATAAATATTATTAATGAATTGAAGTGTTTATTTTCAATATCTCAACAACTTTTGAACATTTAATCTGTATCAAGGATTGACTATTACGGTGTATGTCAAAGCTTGATCGCAAAGCGATTGATTGTAAACTCGTTTACTCAGATATCCATCTTATTCGCCAGAGAGTAAGATAGGCATGGGCGTCATCATCATCATCATCATTTCAGCCGTAGTGCGTCCACTGCTGGACATATGCCGGGAGGCCTTTTGGAGATTGATGGGGGACCATCAATCTCCAAAAGGGCCGGTTGGAAACGGCCTGCATCCAGCGTTAGCGGATAGGTAGATTATTCGTGTGAACAACCGCAGATAGCTATTCCGCTTCCATCTCGTTTAAATTTTAAACTAATTTGAATATGATCTATTTCTTATTCGAGATGGGGGCGATAAGTCCTGCACTGACGTCCCGCTTGGGGTGTATTGTGCATTTCCCCCTACCAGCATCTACCCGAGCCAACCCAACTCCTTGAAATATCGGAGTGAGGCTCTGGGGCGCTGGCATAGTTGCTCCAGTGGCGTAGATATAATTATGATACTATAGGTGCATTTCAAATTTCAATCAAATCGCATTGCGATTGAATTTTGATGTAAACCGTAATCAACCTTCAGATCCACATTCGTTTAGATACCATGTTCTGTAATAAACTCTAGTTTTCTTTTACTTTAAAATTTTCAAAAGTTGTCAAACAGTTGATTCAATTTTACATAACGGCCATTTATGCGCTACATAGCTTTAACTTAAACCTGTTATTCATAAAAGCTTGATAAACAGTTGATTTAATTTTACGTGACTGTTCCCCCCGCACTGGCTAGAAACGCGATGAGTGCTCATACTGTTTTTATACTTAGTAGAAATGATCATGTAATGGCAAATTTCATGAAAATATTACTCTTATTTGTCCTTGACTCAGTTTTAGCATTTCAACAAATGTAAACTGTTATATCATAAAGTGCGTACGCTGTCTTATAATGGTGTTTTTAGTATGAAACTTCAGCAAAAACACCGTAAATACACATATTGCAAATTATGTAATATAATCGCTGCTTAAAAACTAAAGTGCCACACTACAAAATTATCCAAAATTACTTTTATTTAAAAAATGGGACCAAAATCGCCCTTATTTTCATACACCACAAAGATACACGTCGAAATCGGCCTTTAGATTTCGTTTTAGACTTTAGATGTATTTGTGGTATATGAAAATAAGGGCAATTTTGGTCCCATTTTTTTAATAAAAGTAATTTTGGATAAATTTATTTTGTGGCACTTTAGTTTTTAAGTAACGTTATGTCATAATTGCTTAACATTTACTGAATTTTTATGCCAAAACATAGCAAGTGCACGCCTAATCTTTTTTGCCATAAACTCACTTACTGTGTTTTTAACAAAGAATAGCTAAAAAACAAATATACAGTATACTGCATTTTTGTCTATATAATGTTTTAGATTAATATCTATACTATATAATATGATAAAGAGGAAAGATTTGTATGTATGTTTGTAACGAATTGGCCCAAAAAGTATTGAACCGATTTGAAAAATTATTTCACTGTTGGGAAACTACACTATCCCCGGGTGACATAGGCTATAATCTATACCCGTGCGAAGCCGGGGCGGACCGCTAGTTTACTATAAAAGTACGCGAAAACGGAATGAGTGTAACTCCGCCTTTTTATACTAAGAAATGCACTTACGGTGTTTCAACACAAAATTTCAGCAAATAGTTAAAAAGTCAATACAAAACAGTCAATACATGGGATGTAAACATGATGATTCAGATTAATAATTACTTGAAATGTATGTCAAAAGACGGTAAACCTTTATTTAACGAAAACCATAGTTAACTGTGTTTTTGCTTATAATTCCAGCAATACAAAGCTAATACACCCTCCGTCTTACCACAAAAGATTTAAGCACGCTTTAGACATGTGTTTAGCAATTGTTTCACTGCGAAAAATATGTTAAACACCTGTCTAAGGCGTACTTAAATCTTTTGTGGTAAGACGGCCTATGTCTTAGACAACACATTAACGGTCTTACTTATAAATGTTACTGGAGTTAAGCAATGCTTAAAATTCCTCTGTTAACTTCCCGCTGACGGAAATTGTCACACTTGAAAACGACAGCAATTTTAAGCATTGTCTACTTAAGTAACGTTCATAAGTAAGGCAGACAGTGTTTTAGTAAAATTTTACCAACCATGTAGTTTATTTTATCTTAACACTTACTTAGTAGAGTTTTTCCTTTGAACGTTAACCTTTTCCTTGGAGGCAGTTTTTTCTTTAGGTGGTATTTTCTTGTCAACTTTCTCCGTCTTGGATTTTTCCTTGATGGGTTCTGCCTTGGGTGGTGCGGTGGGTTTCTCCGCGGGTGGCGTGGTGGATTTAGGTTTCGGTTTGCTCGCTCGCGCCGCTGCGGCGTAGTTGATTGGTTTCATGCCGGGTGCGGTTGAAACCGTTGAGACCTCTTCCGCTGCTGGTATTTGGGGCTGTGGAAAAATTAAAATAATACTTTATTAAAATACCACATATTAAGAAAAACAGATACATTCATCATCATCATCATCATCATCATCATCATTTCAGCCATAGGACGTCCACTGCTGGACATAGGCCTATCCCATCGATCTCCGGTTGCAAGCGGCCTGCATCCAGCGTTTCCCTGCGGTCTCTTTTAGCTCGTCTGTCCATCTTGTGTGTCACAAGAGATACATTACAGTGAAAAAATTATCTAGGCTTTTAACAGGCAGCCTTATCGCTTCATTAAAGCTGTGGTAGCTTAGTTGGGAGACCGCTAGACTTGAAAGCGTTTGGTCTCGGGTTCAAATCCCGGGCCGTACGTACCAATGAGCTCTTTCGAGTTTTTCGTTTTCAAACGTTTCGATTCTACGTTTCTAATCCAAATATACGTGGTCAAACGCGGACTTATCCGTGCAAAAAATAGACCTTTTTTATTCGAGATGGGGGTGATTAAAAAAATGTACGGATTGTCATAACACTGGCTTTTCGGTGAAGGAAAACATCGTGAGGAAAGCTGCATACGTACGGAGAAGGAATTCCATGGCGTATGTGAATCCAAAGTTGCTCCCGTAATAAAAGTTATTGATAATGATGGTATGGACCCCTTTCGGCTTAGTACAACCTTTCCACGTAGCCCAGTATACATAGCGTAGTGTAGTCAAAGAAAAGAAAAAAAAATTGTTTAAATTAGACAACTGTCGAGGCATTTTTGTAAGAAATTAGTTGTAGCCAGTTGCACCCATATAAACGAAACGTCAGTCATTCGAAATCAGTTAGCAACTGTGATGCGGAGTTCGACGCGTTGATCTAAATAAGAATGTTCAATCAAGGTTCACTCATATTGCCTGGTAACAGATTTTCTTTTTCATTTCCGTTCTATGTGGGTGTCGTGGAGTTATAATCAGTGTTTCTCACCTTAGGCACCTCGGGTACAATGTCCTCGCTCTTGGCTGTATCTTGGCTGTCCACCCGGACTTCGCTCTTGACAGTCTTCAGTTCCTTCTTCTTGGGCTGTACCTTGGTCTCAGACTTTACTACTACGGGGGGCTTCTTCTTGGGGTCCGCTTTCGCTGGCTTTTTGGGATCCTGTGATAAAAATAGTTTTTTTAAACAGGGTCATAAGATGTTACCGACATAGCCCACCGGATCAGCAAGTTGAAGTGGCAGTGGCAGGGCACATAGCACGCAGAACAGATGGCCGATGCGGCCGAAAGGTTCTGGAATGGAGACCACGGACCGGTAAGCGCAGCGTAGGATGTCCACCCACAAGATGGACAGACGACCTAAAAGAGACCGCAGGGAAACGCTGGATGCAGGCCGCTTCCAACCGGTCCTTTTGGAGATCGATGGGGGAGGCCTATGTCCAGCAGTGGACGTCCTACGGCAGAAATGATGATGATGAGGATCATAATGAAAGGGTATGCTAAGTCGAGAGGGGTTCGTTAATACTCATCATTATAGAAAACGGTTATTCACACTTGACAAAATGTACGGAACAGCTGATATTAGCAGGTGTCAGTCTGTTTGATCTGATGCCAGCATCGCGGTTTTATCATCTCAGCAGCCGCCACCGTCTTAAAGTTCATCCACATATCATAGAACGGTGGTAATCGCACACGGTGCGTTTTACTCTATCCTTTTTGCCTCACACCTGCAATTTGTGGAATGACCCTCCTGCTGCATTTCCGTGTAACTATAACATGGGGTTCTTCCATAGGGCTGTTAATAGTATTTGAGGGTTGGCAACGTATCTGTGATGCCCCTGGTGTTACAGGTATCTATAGGCAACGGTCATTGCTTACCATAGGGCCCCGATTCTACTAAACCAATTGTTTTTAAATTATTAATGAATAGGCATGTGTCCTCATGTTTAATTTATTACAAATAACCAGCTTAGCGAGGAATATAAATAAATAAATAAATAGTAAATATTCTATATAACTAAATACATTACACAAACTGAAAAAATAAATTTAATTCGGCTGATAAATCTCTGAGATATGAGTGTTTAAAGTTTTAGGTGGGGATAGAGAGGGGATGCTCTATCCCTTTCTCACAAAGCCTGTGCTAGTATAGCATTTGCGCCTGAGGCGTGACGTCACGGCTCAGTATAGTGCGCTCTCTGTCTAGCATGAAATTAAAATGCTTATATCTTATTTATTTTAGAACTAATTTTAATTTTGTTTTCGTTGATGTGCTCTATTTATGATCAGCTTTTTTATGAGGTAATAAAAAAATATTAGTCATCATGCCTATTGCATCAAAAAATACACTTACAGCCACACTCAGAGACGTAACTTAAGTTAAGGAATACTTAAAATTGCTCTGTCAACTTCTCGTTGACGGAAATTGTCACACGTGAAAACGAGACAGAGCAATTTTAAATATTCCTTGGCTTAAGTGAAAAATCGAAAAATCGTCACCGCTTTATGGTTGATATTCCGAAAACCCGTACAAAGCGCTTTGATTCCACATTTATTGTGCGAACTGCTAGTCTGTGGAATGCGCTGCCTGAATGGGTGTTCCCCGATGGTTACAATCTGGGTGTCTTCAAATCACGAGTGAATCGGTTCCTTCTAGGCAAGCGTGCTCCAACGTAGACCGCATCATCGCTTAACATCAGGCGTGATGGTGGTCAAACGCAAGCCTATTAATGATTAAAAAAAAAAAAAAAAAAAAAAAAAAGTGACGTTTCTGAGTGCAGCTGTTAAAATATAAAACAAGTGTCATAGGTGACAATTTTTGAGACAAAACCAATTGTTTTTAAATTGCTAATGAATTGCCCCAAAATTGACACTTATGACAATTAAAGTATTAAAAAATGTAAAACTGTAAATTTTGAGGCAATTCATTAAAAAAAATTAAATTAAAACAATTCCTATTTAAGAACAATTCATCATCATCATCATCCAGAAGACGTCCACTGCTGAACATAGGCCTGCCTTTTGCATCCACTGGATGCCCGCGACTCTCACAATGACGTCGGTCCATCTAGTGGAAGGCCTACCTACGCTGCGTTTTGACGTCATAAAATTAACAGGACGAATTTTTAACAATTAATTCTACACGATCCAAGTTTATAAATTACTTTTATGTGTAGAACTAAAATTGATTTTTACCTCGTTTTTCGTCCTGTTAATTTTAAGACGTTTTGACGTCATAAAATTAACAGGACGAATTTTTACCAATCAATTCTACACGATCCAAGTTTATAAATTACTTTTATGTGTAGAACTAAAATTGATTTTTACCTAGTTTTTCGTCCTGTCAATTTTAATACGTTTTGACGTCATAAAATTAACAGGACGAATTTTCACCAAGTAATTCTACACGATCCAAGTTTATAAATTACTTTTATGTGTAGAACTAAAATTGATTTTTCCCTCTTTTTTCGTCCTGTCAATTTTAATACGTTTTGACGTCATAAAATTAACAGGACGAATTTTTACCAATCAATTCTACACGATCCAAGTTTATAAATTACTTTTATGTGTATTATTTATGTGTAAGAACAATTGGTTTAGTGTAGAGTGGCTTCCTTCTGGCATCGCTTGCGTCGTTCCGGCAACAGAAACCTAGCGGCTGTCTTTGATGATGTAAGGAGTCCAATGTGTAAGCATTTGGATCTCTTCACATGAATAGAAACAAAAAGTGACCTCGCACTATTGTGCACCGTACTTCTTTTTGTATAGTTTGTCAGAGTTTGACTATCACCCCTATACAGTGTGCTTATATAGTTTAAGACGAACACCCCTATACAGTGTGCATTTATTATATTTATAACTAGCTGACCTGACAGACGTTGTCCTGTCTTAGAACTGTCAAACACGCAAAGTCAACATTGTAAATCTTATTTTTTTACACCTTGGGTTACATTATTGGAGTTTTAGTAAGGATCCCTATATTTTTTTAATATTTAGCCTATGTCACACGGGGATAGTGTAGCTTCCCAACAGTGAAAGAATTTTTCAAATCAGTTCAGTAGTTTCGGTGCCTATTCAATGCAAACAAACAAACAAACAAACAAACAATCAAATCTTTCCTCTTTATAATATTAGTATAGATTAGTATAGATTAAGACAGTAACCCGGGTATGTCCTAAAACTGCGACCAGAACCACCGGAGGATGGGCAGCAGCGTCCTGTTAGTACACTGTGAACGTACTGCGATCCCCAAGCCGCCTGCCAAGCGTGGGGATTATGGCAACACCGCTCTCTAAGAGGGAGGCCTTGTTCAGCAGTGGACGATTAATGGCTGATGATGTGATGTGAAGACATTAATTAGTACGAGTTCTATGGGTCAAGTTGCATGAATTAAACGATTTTTATTTATTTATTTATCATTTATTTAGTAGCATCGGGGCCGTGGTGACCTCGTCTGCTTGTTTACCACCTATGATGCTATTTGTCAGTACTCGCTATGATAGATTCAATGGCATTCTATCGATTTATTATTATTATTTTTGGTGCAAATGTTTGCTCGGTTGTGTAGTGGGAAAGGCGGACTGCAGTAGTTCTCGACACGGGTTATCCTAGTGAGGACTGCTTCGCAAAGCTTACTATTATAGGCTCGTCTCTTAGCTGTGTTAATTTACCACGTTAGTTAAGGTGAAATATTTAAGTTAAAACATTGTATCTTTTAATTATTGTGCGTGTGTAAATAAATAAATATAATTTGACGATCTATAAAGAACGGTACCGACCAGATTCGCACCACTCTCGACACCTCAGTCTACGACGCACTCTATGTTGCTGAGGATAGAAGACGATGGAAAGACATCATCAGAGAGAGATTGATGGAAGGTGGTGGTCACGACCCTCACACATGAGGAATACGATTTAAGGAGGAGGAAAGAACGGTACTTGCTGGTTAGACTAAACAGGGAAGTAGTGATAAATACCTGTTTTTTTACTTCCTTTTCTTTTTTGAGTTGCTTTGTCGGATGTATATCGGCCGCTGAGACTTCCGGCGGGTCTTTCGGTGGGCTTACTGCTTCTGTGGATGAAAATATTCAATTTTTTTAGATTTCCTTTTGGTTTTTTATTACTTAGGCACAAAGATTTAGCCCGATATATAAGGGATAGCCCGTTGGTCCAGTTGGTAGTGAATTTGCCTTCTGCGCTTGGGGGTGTGCGTTCGATTCCCATCTAGGACAAACATTTATGTGATGAAAATTTGTGTTTGTTCTATATCTGGGTGTTAATATTTATTTATGTATTTAGAAATATGTATGTATATACAGACAAGGTCAAAGGTAACCATCACAAAAACCCCTTAGGTTAGGTTGGTAGAACCCAGGCCGACCGAGGATGAGGTGGACTGGCCACTTCAAAAGTACTGTCGGGAACGAGTGGATGCGACTGGTGAAAGACCGGGGAGAGTTGCATAAACAAAGGGATGCCTATATCCAGCAGTGGGTCGCTCAGGGCTGATGATGATGATGATGAAAACAGACTATAGATAAGTAGGTGAACTCGCGGGGGAGAGAGAGAGACAGCACCACGCACCTTCCGTTTTTGCGTCTTCGGAGGGCTCAGGTCTGCTGTCCTTCACTTCTGCTGTATCTGTCTCTGTTCTGCTCGGTGCCTCGGTTGGACTCGGCGCTTCTGCTTCTGTGGGTATGGGTTCTTTTTTCTCTTCTGAAATTTGATTTAAAAAAAAATATATAGACTTGCATTTGATCGCTATTTCGCCCGATGTTAAGCGATGATGCGGTAAACGATGGAGCACGTTTGCCAGAAGGAACCGATTCACTACACCAAAATGGTCAACTGTTAGCAGATTATTTCTTAACCGAAAAAAAAAACAATTTCTTGACTTCTGCCTATGTTATATATTCTACCCCTGCCCTGGGGCCTTACGGACAACAGCTAATTGCGGCACCTTATCCGCTCAGTTGGAAAATCACGCGAACGTGAACCTTATCGCGCCCCGATAAGGTTCACGAGCGCGCTCCTACTATCTCGATTTACCGTTAGCTGCGCGCGCGCCGGCCATCCTTGCCGGCTAGTGCCGCCGCACGACCAGTCGCTATTCAGCTACGACGCGAAGCCCATGTCCCGCAGCACAATTTAAACGGCCAATAAATACGCTCTATGATTCAGCCATCTATTATTCCTCTACACGCATCTCCCAAAGGTAGTGTGTAGTGTGCAGTGTGTGGTACCTGAGTGTGTGGTGGGAGGCTGTCTCCCTCTCGTGGGCACAAACTCTGCAGCGAGCGGGTTGAGTGTGGACCGAGAGACGGCTTCCTCTAGCGATACCGCAGGGTTGCCGTTACTTGTCCTGGAATTTAAACAACCCGGTGTATAGCAAAACTATCAACCAGCATACTGGTGCCTTTAAATGGGAAAGCATAACGAGACCGAAGCCCACAGAAGGCAAGAATAGGGTCGGGACTCCTTTAAGGACCTCAACAACAAGTCTCCAATACCACAACACCTGGCGAAATATGGGTTGAGCAGTTTAGTCAGCGACCCAGAGCCGTGCTCCGTTACTTTAAGGAGCTCGGCTGGCTTGTGTAGGCTGGCAGCCAAATATACAATCATAGATAAATATATACTAGAAATACACCCCAAGCGGGATGTCAGTGCAGGTCTTATCACACACACTTTGAATTAGAATTAGGGGGTGAAAATCACATTCAAAGATTCCGTTACATACAAACTAACACACATACATTCCAGGCTAATAGAAGCGCGTAAAAATCACATTCAAAGTTTCCGTTACATACAAACTAACACACATACATTCCAGGCAAATAGAAGCGCGTAAAAATCACATTCAAAGTTTCCGTTACATACAAACTAACACACATACATTCCAGGCTAATAGAAGCGCGTAAAAATCACATTCAAAGTTTCCGTTACATACAAACTAACACACATACATTCCAGGCAAATAGAAGCGCGTAAAAATCACATTCAAAGATTCCGTTACATACAAACTAACACACATACATTCCAGGCTAATAGAAGCGCGTAAAAATCACATTCAAAGTTTCCGTTACATACAAACTAACACACATACATTCCAGGCAAATAGAAGCGCGTAAAAATCACATTCAAAGATTCCGTTACATACAAACTAACACACATACATTCCAGGCTAATAGAAGCGCGTAAAAATCACATTCAAAGTTTCCGTTACATACAAACTAACACACATACATTCCAGGCTAATAGAAGCGCGTAAAAATCACATTCAAAGTTTCCGTTACATACAAACAAACACACATACATTCCAGGCTAATAGAAGCGCGTAAAAAAGCCGTTGAAAAGATAAAGAGTTGTACTGACGTGGGGTAGTCCTGCCTGTTTTCTCTGTTGTGGCGCCTCTCTCGCTGTTCATCCTCGAGCATGGCTTCGATGCACTGCTCCATCAGGGCTTCTTCTTCAAGCTGTTGCATGACCTGGAACGTATAGAACCATTCTTTATTTACGAAAGCATCCCGTTCTTGAAGGAATAGGAAACTATATCTACTAAATATAATTGTGCTATGATAGGACGTAATTTTGGTGGAATGAGATTTCATTATTGGGTTCCGTACCCAGAGGGTAACAACAGGACCCTATTACTAAGCCTACGATGTCTGTCTGTCCGTCTGTCCTACCTATTACCTATACCTGTCGTGCTGAGACGGACCCATTCGACACTGATTGTATCCTTTAGATACAAGTTTTTGTAAAGGTGTCGAATAAAGTTTATTTTCTTTCTTTCTTTCTATTAACTGCTGTATCTTTCGAACTGTAATAAATAGGCAGTTGAAATTTTCACAGAATATGTAACGGTATGGCGGTTTAATTAAGAAAAAAAAAAGTTAAAAAGAAAGGGGGTCCCCGACGGAAACGTATATTTTTTACGTATTATTAGTATTAGGTCTAATGTAAAAACGGAATTGAAATTGTCACAGAATATGTAATGTTATGGTGGAAATAATAAAAAAGTCAAAAACTAAAAACGAAAGGGAAACACAAAAAATTTACAAGTTTCATAATCATCAGACAGAAGACGTCCACTGAACACAGGCCTCCCCCTTAGAACTCCACACTGAACGACAGTCTGCCATCTGCATCCACTGGATGCCCGCGACTCTCACGATGTCGTCGGTCCATCTAGTGGGAGGCCTACCTACGCTGCGTCTTCTGGTTCATGGTCTCCACTCAAGAACCTTTCTTCCCCATTAGTTATCGGTTCTGTGAGCGATTACTGTTGTGTTAACTTGCATTGTTCTGCCACGCTGCTGCACTCCAGCAGCATATGTGCGGCCGTTTCTGTAGTATATTTGGTAAAAGAAAAAAAATTGTAAAATTGTATTTGTATACCATGCGCTTGCTTTGCTTTTATTTTGCGTTGTTTTGTATTTTGTATTTGTAATTTCTTCAGTCTCCAGACACCCTCTACATAGGGGACTGTCAGTAACCCCAATTTTAAAAAGGTGTTTGTTTAAAAGGCAATGACCTGTGACAACCCCAACAATTTGCCGGAGATTGTCACGTTTTAGATTCAACAATCTATGGGAGTATCTCGGATTGAGTTCCGTGAAAGCTTCCCTTGATTGTCTACTGTTCTTAGTACTTGCCCAGTATTCTTTGTGAAGTCTTGTCGAATCCAGAATCTGATTTGGCTGAAACGTAGGGGGATTATCGGCTCGGGCCCTACAGGCGGGTTAGAAAAGACCCACTTTCTGTTAGCGTTAACGCCTGCGGAAAGGTGAAAATGACATTGACAATAGCTTGATAGATGTTATCTCAAGCTAATGTCATTTTAATACAATTTCATCTTTCCTCAGGCGTTAACGCTAACAGAAAGTGGCTCTTGTCTAACCCCCAGGTCGTATGCTCGAGCCTCTCCGTGCCAGTTCTTGCGATGTACTGAAGTGTCGGATTAGTGAGACTGTACCTGTTTATCAAACTCCTCTTCGTTCTCCATCCACATGTAGTCAGCAAAGTCGTCCGGCTGCGGCGGCACAGCTGGGTATCCGGCGCCGTAGTAAGCACCAGCCATCACGTATCCAGCTGCGGAAAGTAATTTATTTATCAGTACGACTATAAGGGTTGGCCATGATCAGCAGTGGACGTCTTCTAGCTGATGATGATGATAGTTTAATGAACTGGCCAAGTGCACGTCGGGCGCGCTCGGTACTTGGATGGGTGCCTGGGTGTGATGTCTTTTCCACTACTTTTTTTTACTTTAATAAATCATTTATGTGGTGGTACGGAACCTTCAGTGCGCGAGCACGACTCGCACTCTGCCGGTTTATTTTATAAATTCAAAAGTTATTCAAAATTTCAAATACAATTCAGAATTTTTATTCTTTCAATTATTTTCGGTATGATAAAGTTTGTTATTTAATTCCATCTCTAGTGTGGTAGGTGCAGGGTTTTATTCACCCAAGTTTTATTTTTCGCTCAATTTCTTTATACTTTTGTAATTTTAGCTCCCCTTGTTATCAGCCTAGAGCGACCGCTCCTCTACCCCAGGGCCTACGCTGGAGTATGCAGCATCGGACTGGCGATATAGTCGAGGCAGCGTTTGCCAGCCGAGCTTGCTGCAAGGCAGGCAGAAGGTAGGATAGGGGGTCTCCAGTTTCGGACCCCAGGCTTGTGGGGAGCCGGCCAGTCCGACCCTGGGATATGTACCTGGCATGTGTCCCCTGGGAATGTGGAGTGGGTAGACGGGAGCTCGATGCATGCCCGCGTCGCCGCTGCCGACAACACCTCCGCCGACACCTCCGTCGATTATCACTCCGTTTGGCTGGGGAACAGGAAATCAGTATAACACTGTTTTAAACTATCACGGTTGTTCACTAAAGTTATATGTCACGTTAAATATCCCGTAAATAATCATATAACTTTAGGAAATCAGTATGTTTACATTACAAGCATTTGGCAAACTTGCCCCTTTTAACTTTGGACCCGGATATGTCGACACCGCTTTATGGTTGACATTCCGAGAACCCGTACGAAGCGCTTTGAGTCCACATTTATTGTGCGAACTGCAGGCCTAGCACGGGCCGTGGACAAATTGTCTTTCCACCGTTATTATCCACGCCTAGACGCGACAAAGCTAAAATATAGATACGTTTGTCTCTTTCTCGCGGGATGAAAACAGTGGATTGACAATTTATCCACGGCCCGTGCTAGCCCTACTGCTAGTCTGTGATCATCCACTGGATGCCCGCGACTCTCACAATGTCGTCGGTCCATCTAGTGGGAGGCCTAACTACGCTGCGTCTTCCGGTTCATGGTCTCCACTCAAGAACCTTTCTTCTCCATCCATAAGCTTGTTATTTTTACAAGGTTTTATTTAACTTGCCCTGTTAGTATGTTTGTTAGTATGTATGTGTGGGACACATCTTGCAACTAATATATTATATAATATAAAAATATATTATATAAAATAAAATATTTGTACCATTTATCCTCAACCGATTGAGCTGAAATTTGGCATACACATTCAGTTTGGATGACAATGGCATCGATTCTGATGTAGTCTAAACTAAACTGACAACTCTAAAATTGTTGCCATCCTTCTCTCACATATTAAAATGAAAAGAGAGGCAGACAATTTTAGTCCTGTCAGATTGGTTTAGTTTAGTGAGTGGTATGACAGAATCGACGCCAATGGCGGCAATATGTGAGAGAAGGATGGCAACAACTTTGAAGCTGTTAAATTTTGTTTAGTTTAGAGAATAGTACATTAGAATCGACACCAATGGTTAGCTAAATGACGTCATTCTAAATCTAATATGGCGGACTCCCAAAGATGGAGGATCAGATTTTTTTATGCACCCCCATGATATAGGTATCAAATGAAAGGGTTAGCTGAGAAGAATACAAAAAGCTTGTTCAAAAAAGTTTTTTTTTTTATTTTTACTATATTTTTTTAACAAATCTTATCCTGATAGCCTATTCATAACCTCAGTCTTTAAGGTAATCTATATACATAAAAATTTATTCCTATTTACCTATAACTTACCAACGACTTTACCGATTTCAATCATCTTTTTTTAAAAGTTTTGTAATACTTTGTTGAAGGTTCTTACGGAAAGAAAAATTAAGAAAATTTCATAATACCTAACGATAATTTTAACTTCGCGCGTTTGACAGTGACAGGACAACGTCTGTCGGGTCAGCTAGTTGAAAATAAATAGGTAAAATGACACTTACCTGCCACTGGCCATTCCCATCATTGCCATAGTAAGCTCCAACGTTAGCCGATGTCTCCGGTATTTTCATTATTGACAACCAATTTTAAACTGGCAACACTCACTATCCATAAACTATTAATTAATTACACTTCCACTAACAAACTGGCACACAACAATGTGATGACAAAAAAAGAGTCTTTAACCTTTTCAGTACATTCAAAGTTTGAATGTTGATTCTAAATACAAATGTCAAAGTTTTAATTTGAATTGTTTTGGGGGTAGTCAGTGAAAGGTTTAGTTTCCACAGGTTTGATAGGTTTCAGGCACTGTTATCATAAGTTTTTCAACAAATTCTGTGTGTGTAATTGTGACAATCTTCATTTCTGGTTTGCTCTGCAGCTGAAATCAAAGAGAAAACATACTAATATTATAAATGCGAAAGCGTGTTTGTTTGTTGGTTTGTTTGTTCCTCTTTCACGCTGCAACGGAACAACGGATCGACTTGATTTTTTGCATGGGTTTGTACATACATATATGTATATGGAATTGTTTTCTGAAATAAATTGAAATTGAAAAATAGTTCAAGAGCCAGAGAGTGACAGGCTACTTTTCATCATCATCACCATCACCATTTTTCATCACTACGCGGGTGAAACCGGGGGCGCAGCTAGTATTAAATAAAATAAAAAGGAAGTTTTTATTTTTCATGCTTTTTGGCGCTTGTTATTATTATTATTATTAATCATTTATTTCAGACCAGGTCCATATACATTTTGACACAAATTACATAAAAAAATAATAAAGTAAAACAAAATTAGAAATAGGTACATGTCAATAGTAACAATAATTAAAAATGAATTAAATAAAATACAACGAATAAAAATAGCAATGGAAATTATAATGTCAAAAAAATTAATAAAATAGAATCAAATGTGAGTGGCTTACTTATTATTAGTATTAACATGTAGCCGCACTGCATGCTTAATGACCGGACAGTCAAACCGACCTGCCACAACACGTAGGATGCTATTGGCGCTGCCCCGGACACGTCTGAGCATCGAGGCGGCTCGTTTGCGCATTATGGCATGAAAGCCGTCTACCCGAGCGTCAGCAAACATTCCCGATGCACTACAGCGCCAGGGCAGCCCCAGCAGCATCCTAAACGCGTTATTGTATTGCACACGCAGGGCGCTGATTGTCTTCTGCGTATAGTTGACCCACAGACTGCACGTATAGAAAGACTGGCAGTATGCCTTAAAAAGCGTGATCTTGACTTCTGCAGTACAACGAGCGAATCTGCGGGCCAACATATTGCTTCTGACTGCCAACGCCCTGCGTTCCCTCTCAATATCTTCAGCATCCGAAAGGTCCTCTGAGACCCAGTGGCCCAGGTACTTAAAACGCGGGACTCTGGCCAAAGGGACACCGTTTAGAAGTAGAGTAGGTACGGTGTTGGTCTTGAAACCCTTAGACTGAAAGACCAAGAGCTCACTCTTCTTAACATTGTACCTGAGCCCATGTGCCCCAGCATACTTCTCACAAATCTTGAGGAGTTTCCTGATGGCTTGTATCAAGTACCAATGGTGTACATCAAATATTTTTTTTGTACACAAAAAGTTAGCAAAAAATAAAGTCTGCTCTATGGTCTATCAAATTTAGAATGATGATTTTGGCTAATCACTCCCACGAAGTTTCGTATTTCTTCCAGTAAAATATACTACAAATAATTTCATACTTCATTGATGGGTACCGCCCACTTAGTGAAGTGCCACGCATAATGAACAACCTATCAAAAATAGGTTTTGAAATAAAATAAATCAAAATAATAAAAATTAATATTCAAGTAACTCTATATTTAAAGTTATATGATTATTTACGGGATATTTACCGTGGCCACGGTAAATATCCCGTAAATAATCATATAACTTTAGTGAACAACCGTGATAGTTTAAAACAGTGTTTAACTCTATAATTGTTTTTAAAGTTATGTATTTGCAAATAGAATAGAATTATTTATTGGCCTTATAACTAAATTCTCACATTCGATAAGTCTTTTAACAACATTCCAACATAAAAGATAATAATATAGAACAATGGTGGACCGACGTCAAATATAACTCCCACGTCATTATTATGGAAAAATAACGAGTTGTGATAGATCATAGTGAGAAAAAAAATTACTACAGATCCAACAACATTTCTATCTATTTATCTATCGCACAATTAAGTATTACAAAAAACTATTACATATCGTAGTAATGACTAGCTGACCTGACAGACGTTGTCCTGTCTTAGAACTGTCAAACACGCAAAGTCAAAATTGTAAATCTTATTTTTCTACACCTTGGGTTACTTTATTGGAGTTTTAGTAAGGATCCCTATTTTTTTTTTAGTATAATATAGCCTATGTCACCCGGGGATAGTGTAGCTTCCCAACAGTGAAAGAATTTTTCAAATCGGTTTAGTAGTTTCGGGGCCTATTCAATGCAAACAAACAAACAAATAATCAAATCATTCCTCTTTATAATATTAATATAGATTAAAGTTTTTCAGCATGGCCATGCAACTATCAATTCCAAGTTCTATGAGAATAATATTGATGATCAAATAGGTTCATTAACGATTATACACTAACAGCCGCACTCAGAGACGTTACTTAAGCTAAGGAATACTTAAAATTGCTCTGTCTCGTTGTCATGTGCGACAATTTCCGTCAACGAGAAGTTGACAGAGCAATTTTAAGTATTCCTTAGCTTAAGTAACATCTCTGAGTGCCGCTGTAACTCATCCTTACTGTGAGCTGTCAAAATTATCATACAAAATTTATCAAAGGTGTGCGTGTATATGCTTTTCGCGTATCGATTCCCTACCTTTAAATTCTAAAACTACTTTTACATGGCAATTGCGTCAATCTCGCGGAGCCGAAAGCCCCAATACGGGGAAGAAGAAAAAATAAAATTATAGGTACCTAACTGATTATTCCTACCTATAACCCAGTGTGATTAACCAATTCCTAAGCAATGTTCCATTAATTTTAAACTGAAAACTGTAACCTTGACAACAACTAAACTTTACAAATACCTCTTCAATGCCATTGCAATTTGAAGTGTGACAAAATGAGAGTTCTTATCAAAAACACTTATAGGTACTACTGATTAAAAACGTAAATATGTCGACGTAAATACACTTCAAGCAATGGCATGTCAACAAATGAAAGGTGCCCTGATTATTTAAAATATGCAACTTTCTATTTCACGTTAGAAAAACGCACAAAACGTTCCACGTACGCTCTCTTGTTTACGTTTTCAAGCGGCAAGAGATAACCAGAGTATTTATTTTCTAATTTGGAATTAGTACTACGAATAGTACAAAGCCAAGCCAAAAATAGAATCAACCTAGAAACCAAAATAATAAATTGACCGACTTTCTCAACAATCGATGCATGTGTAAAAACAGTTCGTCACAAGTCGGAGTACAAAGTCGACGTTAAATTGCACTTCGTCTAGGCGTAAATTGAGAAAAATTGAATCTTTAACACGTGTATGTACCCATGCTACGTCGTAAAGTGATTGAAATAGTTACTCACTCAGTATTAGCACTTCTAAGTGCTTTCTAGGACATTTGACTACTGCCTAGAGGACTCTTGGCCGCCGTAGATTGTTTCCTTGCACTAATAACTTGCGTTTGAGCACTATAACCTATAATTTTAGCAATTTTACACACAAGACCACCAGCCAGCAATCGTGGCGCAAATGGCGACCGATGCGAACTTCGTGCGAAAAGGAACGCAAATTAGCCAACTTCGTACCACTGAATGCCGGCTTTGTAAAAAAATCTGTAAAAATCTCAGAAAATATTAATAATAAACGAATAAATTACCTTTTTATGAGACAATCATACTCTTGTAAATTTAGCTCAGCCAAATAAAATGCCAAATAGACAAATAAATTCTTTTTTTGAAACTAGTAGGCTTCTTTGTGAACTTTTTGGTATCAGAGGTTTTAATTGATTTCATACAGGTTTTATACAGGTTTCAACGTTAATTTTTTTGTATTTATCGAAACTTGTCGTTATTAAAACCATAAAATATGGGTTTGACCTTTTTTGTGGACATTCTTCTTTTGTTGATAGGAAACTAAAACAACAACAAGATAAAACGGAACGCTTTCACAACTCCATACGAACGATTCAATTTACGCAAAACTCGTTCATGAAAGCAATACATGACGCAAGTGAAATGGATCGTTTTATTTCATGCGCAGCTCAAAGCTCCCACTAAGAAACTGAAAGTAATTCTGCCTGTTTCTTACATAGAAATAGATAATATTCTGAGATTTTTATGTAAGAAAAGACGGCGGACTGAGGACATTGGCCATGGTGAAAAACAATGAAAATGATGTCAATGTCAATGTGACATGGGATTTTATTTATCTATTTTAGAGTTGGGAGTTGGCTACTATCGTTGACGGTTGTTTTCTCTGTTTAGAGATACTATTTTATTTCCTACCCCTTTGGGTGTAGGAATTATTTAGGATATACACAGATCTACTACCTAAGGATATACATAGAAAATTTTGACTATGCTAAAAATTCTACCATAGGCTAACAAAATGCAAGTTGTAGTACAATAAATGTAAATAGAAAGCGAAGCGGTATATATTTAAATGTACACCTGACTCTAACTCACTTAGACACATAAAAAATACATTTACTGATATAAAATCATGGTTAGCTTCACACAATCTGGAAATAAATGCAAATAAGACAAAACTCATGCAATTTATTCCATACCAAAAAAAGCCACTACAACTAACTGAACTTGCAAAGAGTCTTGACGTAAAAGAAATAAGCGATTGCACTTTATTAGGCCTAAATCTAGACACTAATCTAACATGGAAAGAGCATGTTGAAAAAGTCAAATCCAAGTTGTCACAATTTACCTATGCATTAGCAACACTAAAAATCAACAGCAACTCAAACACTGCCCTCACCGCTTATTATGCTTACGCGTATTCGTGGCTTCGCTATGGGATAATATTATGGGGTAACAGTACTGATGCTGAACAACTCTTCAAAATGCAGAAAAAATGCATGCGTATTATCTTCAACATTTGCCAACGCACAAGTTGTAAACCCCACTTCAAACAACAAAAAATGCTAACACTACTATGTCTCTATATTTATGAAGCGGCTATTTTTGTCAGAAAGCATCTACACCTATACACACCCGATACTAACCCCCGCAGACAATATAAACTCAAATTACCAGTCCCGCGATTAGAAATATTCAAAAAAGGCCCACTGTACATGACAACAAACATATATAACAAAATTCCGGATGCAATAAAGAAAGAAACAAATAATTATACTTTTCAGAACCAATTACGTAAGTTTCTAAGTCAAAAATGTTATTATGTGATAGATGATTTTTTCAATGATAAAATTAAATTATAATTAGAATATTAATATCGATCTTTTAAGTTTAGTTAGAAGGTAGCATCCTAGGTTTAGTATTGTTTGCATTCCATTTCAAATATTACCTAATTTATAGTAAAACAACTTCATCCTAAGTTAAGTTTAAATAGTAGATAATTATTATGTAAAATAGACTTAATTATAAGTGTATTTATAAGATTTAAGTATATTCAATGTCTGTGGTCTGGTTTGTGACCAGCCACAACATTAACCATTGCTGCACCCTTTATGCAGGGTATATTACACAATGTACTCCAAAACTTAGTTTTAGAGGAAGAAAGTGTACATATTTGCAATAAAGAATAAAGAATAAATATAGGCTTAATAGCTTTAACTTAACCAACAACTGACGAAAAACAAAAAAAAACAATAGGGTATTTGACAACTTTTGGGAAACTATTGCACATTATTGCCTGATATAATTTAATGTATACTGCATTTATATTTTCTGGATATCAGTCGTATTTGCGATATAAATCGATGTTAAAGTTTGAATAAAAAAATATCGCGCCAAAACGCAGACCTGCGTCATAGCTCCGGTCGAGCGACGATTGACGTCACACACAACAAAACAGCTGCAGCCAGGCAGCAAAAGTTTGATAATCACTAATTTTCTAATAGAAGTAATGGTTTATAAATGTTGTGTAGTGCCACAATGTACAAATACTTCCATAAAACACCGGAAAAACTATTCGTTTCTGTTCCAATGGACCCCAAAACTCGCAAAAAGTGGTTGGAACTAAGTAGCTCGTAGAGAACCCAAAAGTATTGGAGCTAATTCAAGTGTTTCTATGTGCGAAGATCATTTTGAGGTACATATTTGAGTCTATATATTTCTATTACAATTTGTGTTTTTATTGCATTACTATTTTATGTACTGTTACTTTCTTTTTAAACATTGTAAAGACATAACCTAACAAAATAGTGATATCCACCTACTACAACATACTTTTTGTACAACTTGATTGAATGTTTTGCTTGGAGAACAATTAAAAATTAATACTTACATTGTAGTTTTTACATTTTGAGTTCTGCAGCGTAGAAACAATGACGTAGATTATTATTGAAGAAATATGCAACCATAAATACATTAATTTTGGGTAAGTTACTGCTGTCTGCTTGCTCAAAATGTTTCTCCATTCTTCTCACATTTAACCTCCGGACTGTTTTTGGTGATAATTTCTGGATAAATCGCTCTCAAAATAGCTTTACAACATTAAATTCGCAAATATCAATACAAAATCTGTTTGTTTAGATTTGTGTGACGTCACTAGGGATGAAGCCAATTACAGACCGTTTTCGATCACGTGATCAAATGTCGAAAATACAGTTATTTTATTCGCGTTTTTTACAAAAAATAAGCATATTTTTATAAAAAAACCAATGAAATATGCTTTTTCATTATGTCATGTTTATGGATGATGTCAATTGGCATAATATTTTCAATACAGTCAAACACCCTATTCTGATTCAGATGAGGCGGTATGGCCTTAAAGACTTAAGCATGTCAATGGGTGATGGGTGAATAATAAAAAAAAAACAGATCACAGAGAGAGAGAAAAAAGGTAAAAAGGGTCAGCTTTGGGTCGGATGTTTTTGTTTTTATTTCTTACATTGATGTTTTTCCTTTTTCCAATGCAATTAATAAACCAAAGTGCATAATGGCTTCAATGTTTGTAGAATTACAAACGCCGTTGAGTGAATATACTCTGGTGTGTCGCGGATGTCTCGCTGAAAGTGGGGAGATGAAAAACATACGAGAATGGGGGTTGACTGACGATTTTTGTAAGCTGGCGGATATTCTGGTTTGTAGATATTATTATATACATGGACTACTAATTTTGTTTATCAGCACATATTTTCTAACGATACTTTATGTTTCACCTTTTTGCTCTCTGTGGTAAATTTCCCACACTAAAGCTCAGACACTGGTGGTTAAACTGTTTATGTCGAGAAAATATTTTTCTGCTTTACCACCACCCCCAGTCCCCCAGTATTCGGGACATCCTTTAAGGATGTCCCGAATACCTTTGTAACTTGAGAAATGCGAGTAGGTATGTAGGGGCAGCTGGGGCAGATTAATAGTGATGAACATTTGTATTTGTTCTATATCTGGGTGTTAAAATCTTTTTAAGTATGTATTTAAAACTATATATGTATGTATATCAGTCTCTGGCAGCCATATCACAAACTTTGCTTAGTTTGGGGTCAGGTGACCGTGTGTGCAAAAATGTACTGTATATTTATTTATTTACTATTTATGTTACAGCTACCGGAAACGCAAGGTATATCGGAGCTCCTCTGCACAGCGTGTGAGGACGCGCTGATGATGTGCAAGCGGTTCCGCAGCCAGTGCCAGCAATCTGACATCGTGCTGAGGAATATTGCTAATGTATGTTGCACAAGCCTTTTCACACGCTGTTATCAGAATAGAATAGAATATAATTTATTGATAGGCCGACTACAACATCTTAGTATAATCAAGAAAGACTAAGAGGAAAGACAATAGCGGAACATTAGGGCGTAAATCGGAAATTTGCCTAAAAACAGTTCAAACTTAGATTGCACTGTAATTTGAGCAAGCTATAGGCTGCATTTCAAGAGAACCACAACCCATACCAGTAGATTGCGCAATTTCTTTATTCTCTTGAAATGCTGCGAAACTTGACCGCGATACTAGTGCTATGGTATTTTGTAGAACCCTTTCGTACGCTATCTGACTGCAGCGCTTACGGAAGTTCTAAACAACCTATAGCACGCTCAAATTACGGCGCCATCTAATCCATCAAATGCGGTGCCAGTGTTTAGAGTCAAAATTATAAGTATAATCAAAAGTGAAATACGGACTTTTATATTAAATCTCCCCAAGGTCTCGATAGGTCAACAAGGGTACGAGGACACCCAAAATAGTAGGAACATACAAACCTTGCAAGTGTATGCTGAAACAGCTATATCAGTATAGATAGCTCTTATGGTTGACTCGCCTAGACGCTGGAATAGTCATGTGACCTTATGTTTAACAGGCTTAGCGATAAATATAATTGAAACTGGAACACATACTGAAAAAAATAAATTAAATTGGTTGATAAATTTCTGAGATATGAGCGTTTAAAGTTTTAGGTAGAGATAGAGAGGGGATACTCTGTCCCTTTCTCGCAAAGTGTATGTTAGTATAGCATGTGGCGTGACGTCATAACCATGATCTAAGAAAACAAGGTCTAGCAATCTGGGAGTGGTCCCGCAATGACGTCACTGTCCAGTTGCCACTTTATTCAATCAGCTGTTACGTGGTGTATCGTCATCTCTCTCGAACCTGTTGTAAATTGACATCATGACATCATTGCGGGACGCCCACGTGGACATTTTTTCTCGGATTGCTATACCTGGCGGAGTATATTATTTCAGAGATGCGATTTATTTGAAATACTTCTATTTAAAATGTAAATACAAAATGAAAAATACCTATTTTGTATTTTGCATTTAAATGCCTTTTAGTAAAAAAAAATGTATTTTATTTGAAATACCTTTCTAGATGTATTTTGCATTTTTGATATTCATTTCAAAATGCAAAATACTTTGTGATTAAATTTAGCCAACATTACCAGTCCAACAAAATGAAATGAACGAATGACGCTTGTATTGCCGAATTTGACCGATAGAGTTTAGACCGATAGAGAGGTGTATACTTTAACGATACCAGTCCAGTTGTTATTAATAAAAGAAAAGTGTAATAATAATAAAATAAGAACTAGATGCACAATCAACAGAAATAAATGGCCACACTATTCACAAAATGGAGCCATGGCTCTCTTGTCGTTAGTCTAGTTTTTTACATTATTTTAATTGAGTATTATTATTATTAATAACAGAACAGAATTTGTTGATACGCGTACTGATAAATATGACCAAAATATCATGCATAAGGTGCCATGTTATTAGACGTTTTTGTTAGGCTCGGCATTGTGTCTCTATTTATCATGATAAATACCTAAAATAAATAAAAATATTTTATTTGATTCTCTGTATATACAATCTGATTTAGTCAAAAGGTATTTTATTTTGAAAAAAGTATTTTGAAAATACCTATTTTGCATTTAGCATTTGAAATTCAAAATGCAAAACTATTTGGTATTTTGCATTTGAAATAGTAAATCTGAAAAGTATTTTGCATTTTGTATTTAAATGCTTTTTTAAAACTATTTTGTACATCTCAGATTATTATACCATGGTCATAGCTCAGTATAGTGCGCTCTCTGTCTAGTATGAACTTAAAATACTTACAACATATATATTTTTGAACTAATTTTAATTTTGTTTTCGTTATTTGATATTATGATAGCCCCGTTGGTCCAGTTGGTAGTGAACCTACCTCCTGAGCTTGGGGGCGTGGGTTCAATTCCCACCTAGGACAAACATTTATGTGATGAACATTTGTGTTTGTTCTATATCTGGGTGTTAATATCTATTTAAGTATGTATGTAAAACTATATATGTATGTATATCAGTCTCTGGCAGCCATATCACAAGCTTTGCTTAGTTTGGGGCAGATGACCGTGTCTGCAAAAATATCCCGAATATTTATTTATTTATGATCAGCTTTTTTATGAGGCAATAAAAAAAACATGCTTATTTCAATGAAGAATTAGTGTGACGACATATTTACCAAGAACTCTTGTACTTTACAGAGAAAAGCTGAAGAAGACAACACCCAAGTTCGAACAAGAAACACGGTCACCTTCACCTTCGACGACCACCAGCTGGTCTTCACTATCCTGGCTCCGGACACAGAAGCAAAAATCTCTCTACCATGCCCCTACAACTGCAAAGAAAACTACATAAAGAAACGAGATCTAAACCTCCATTTAATAAAACAACACAACTTATCCAAAGACTATAGTGTGGACGTCAAATATTTTTGCTCCGATGAGAGTTGTTCATACAACGAGTGCTCGGGAAAGTTGAAATGGTTTGCGAAACGGAAGTTTCTCAATCAACACTTTAACAAAGTGCATAAAAGTAAGATATTTCATTGCGATACGTGTAACGGCCACTTTGCATTGATAACGGAGTTCAATAGACACTTAAAGACGTGCAACGTTGTGTTTAAATGTGAAATTTGTGATATAACCTATAACACCAATGAACGTCTCCTCGTTCACCTAATGCGTCACCACCCAGACCTGCACAAGCAGTACAAAAACGCAAGGAAAGCCGAACGACAGACCGAACCCGACTCGAAACGCTTAAAAACTGACATGGAGAAGTACGACTACATATTCGACAGTCCAAAACGTTCTTTTGCAACTCAAACTTTAGAAAACATCAAAAACGACGTAGCTCTACCGTCTTGGCAAAACATACCTAAAAATGACTCGTTTGCTAAAACAGATGAGATTTCAACGCAGACCGTCTTCGAGGATTTGTTATCGCTTAAGTCACAAAGTGAGGATGATTCGATATTCTTTTCTGAGACTGTCTCGTTGTCCGATATTCAAACTCAAACGTTCCCTCAGTTCAACGCTCGGTCCAATAAGGAAACGTTGACGGACCCTGATATCAACAAAGAGACCCAAACGTGTGTGTGTTGGTCTCATAGCCTGGACTCCCCGAAGCCTCAGTTCAGGTTGTTCGACAGTGTCTCGTCAAGTCCCGTTGGGAACCTAACTTCGACGGAGACTCAAACTCAAGAGTTTCGGTCGAACGTCTCGGATGTGTTGTTAGGTTATAACTGTGCGGAGACGCAGACTTGCTTTGACGATGACAAAAGTTTGTGACGCTGGAGTTTTGTTTAGTTTCTCAAATCCACAAACCTTTAGGACCTTTTTTTAATGCCATAGCTGGCAAACAAGCAGGCAGGCCGCCTGATGGTAAGCAGTCACCATCGCCTATGGATACTTGTAACACCAGGGGCATCACAAATACGTTGCCGACCCTTAAGGACGTTAGCCCGTCAACTTATAAAATAAGCTAACTTTAGGTTCCGTTTCCGACGACTATGTAATACTTAGTCATTTAGTATTATTATCTACAGATAGAAACCTCTTTTTTTACACTATCAACGCAAAAACTATACATAAAATGATTATCAATAATTAATTAAAAATATTTTTCGTAGCCTCCTACCACAAAAGTTACGAAAACTAGTGGTGTTTCGGAACACATTTCTCAAAAAATATATGTTTTTAATCAATTAAAAAAATACAATCCATTAGTATGCATATTTATAAACAAAACGACGCAAAAAAATGTTCAAATATGTTTCAAATAGGCATAGGAAAAATAAAAGAGTTTTACTAACGTTTTGTAATATTTTGCTAGAACCGACATGGCTTAAATTATGCACGATAAGGTTTGTTTTCCTTTGATTATTTTTGTCTAATTTTGTCTATCATTTGAAACGGCGTGTCAGTTAGCGCTCGGACGCCGTCGAAAGCAGACCTACGCCGCTTGACACCAGCACCTCGAACTCGAAAACATCGCTGTATGTACACGGAAAGTAGTAGTACGACTAACTAAGTGCGCGTGTAGTAGTACGACTTTTATACCTACGCATTCTGCAAAGGGACCCTTAAGGACTCTATTAACTCGCCTTTAGAAGAACCCCATGTTGTAGTTTCTCGGAAACACCGCGGAAGGTAGCTCATTCCACATTTTGCAGGTGTCTTTTACCACTTTTAGCAAAAAAAATTAACAATAATATTCTCGCGTTTGACTTCCTGATGTTAAGCGATGATGCTCTACTTCCACGGTTAGCTTAAAACTATAAAAATGGTGTCATATCGAAATTGAATGTTTTATCTAGGAAACCCCAAAGACCGAAACGCGAAAACATTTCGCCCCGTAGACAAAAATATTACTTTTTAGGAACCCTTATTGGATAAGGGTTCCGTTTTTTCCTTTTGACGTACGGAACCCTTAAAAATATTTTTGTCTACGGGGTGAAATGTTACCCTTGTAGGAATGGAACCCTTATAGGATCACTTCGTTGTCCGTCTGTCTGTCTGTCTGTCTGTCCGTCTGTCAAGACCCTTTTTCTCAAGAACGCGTAAAGGTATCAAGTTGAAATTTATACCAAATACTTGAGTCTACGGTTTCTTTCGGCTGTAAAAAAATAAAAGTTGTAAGTCAACGCAATCAAAAGATATGAACGTTTATGTCGCATATTTTGCGATTTCACAGGGGAATCAAAACCTATAGGGTACTTCCCGTTGACCTAGAATCATGAAATTTATCAATAGGCAAGGTCTCACAGCACATATATAGGAATAAATCTGAAAGTTGTTAATTTGAAGTTAAATCATATAAAAAAAAAAGGTTTTTGCTATTACAAACTTACATTTTGTAGTTGGTATGTAGAGGACCACCTGTTTGCCAACTACAAAGTTAAGTTTGTCAGTTAATATTTTCAATCTATTTAACCTTTTTTTTTCAAGACTCGATTCCCGGGATGGATCTACATACATTTTACTAAGTTTGTACGGAACCCTCAGGGTACGAAACCTACTCACACTTGTCCGGTTTTTTGTCTATGGTACGGCCTCTTTCTCTAAGATATAAAATGATTGTACTATATGTAAGCTTTATGAATAAAGAAAATAACTAAAAAATATATTTAATGTGTTTAATTTTAAGACGTACATATGGTACTGAGACGTGGTCCTTAACTTGACCTTTTGGTAAAACTCAGAGTCACACAGCGGGCAATGGAGAGAGCTATGCTCGGAGTTTCTTTGCGCGATAGAATCCGGAACGTGGATATTCGACGAAGAACCAGAGTCACCGACATAGCTGTTAAAATGGCAAGTTGAAGTTGCAATGGGCAGGCCACATCGCTCGAAGAACCGATAACCGATGGGGAAGAAAGGTTCTTGAGTGGATACCACGAACCGGAAGACGCAGCGTAGGTAGGCCTCCCACTAGATGGACCGACGACATTGTGAGAGTCGCGGGCATCCAGTGGATGCAAAAGGCAGGCTGTCATTCAGTGTGGAGGTTAAAGGGGGAGGCCTATGTTCAGCAGTGGACGTCTTCTGGGTGATGATGATAAAATTGAAGAAACTCCCCCGCCTTATAAAAAAAAATTGGACTTTTAGCGCGTAGCTATGACCACAAAAATGGGATAGGCAGTTTTTTTCCCGACAGAAACAGTAATTTGTCACAGACTCGCACTTGGCCATTATTTACTATTTGTAGTTATACTTTAGAGCGTGTACTATAATCATGCCAAGTTTGACGCTTGTTCGTATTACTGTTTTTACATTAGATCTAATACAAAAATTCGTTTGTTGTATGGATACCCCCCTTTCGTTTTAACTTTTTGTTTTTTTTATTATTTGTTAGTTAATCCGCCGTAACATTACATATTCTGTGAAAATTTCAACTGGCTATCTATTACGGTTCGAAAGATACACCCGTTAATAGGTAGGACGGACAGACGGACATCGTAGGCTTAGTAATAGGGTCCCCTTTGGGTTCGGAACCGTTAAAAAGGGCATATCAAGTCGACGTGATTGTTCGCAAATGCACGATTCTTGAAATATCTACGCAGGTAAAACCGCGGAGCGCAGCTAGTAAATGAAAATGCCTTTTCCCTCAGATATTGAGAGAAAACTAAACTAGGACAAAGATTGTAAAATATATTTCAAAATAAAAGTGCAAAAAGAAGTGATTCCGGCCAGGATCGAACTGGCGGCCTTCTGCGTGTAAAGCAGATGTGATAACCACTACACCACGGAACCAGATGACCAGCTTTCCAAATGTAATCAATACATAGTAATAGCTATTAGATTGTCTCTAGGTTCTTTTTTTTTTCTTGGCTCTGGCCCTTCATTTGTTGTTGGAGCAATTTTGCCATCAACATTGAGGGAAGAGATAGTTAGATTACCTAAACACGAGGTAATCCTGGTTGTTGACACTACTAACAGAAAATACCAAATGGAAAAATAAAGACGGATATTATTAGATTGAATAAAATTAGCTAATGAAAAAAATTACTTTTTTTTTGGGAATGAGAGTAGAGAAGAAATGTGTAGGAAGCGGAACTTTACATTAGTGATGGTAGATTAAAAGGACTAATACGAAGGTTTTAAAGTTTTACTACCACTAAAACAAATAGGAGGGTCTACAATATTTAGAAGCTAAAATCTCCAGTCAGTGGCGGATTTACCAGCAGGCTGACTGTGGCAGATTTTAGGGGCGGCAACTTTGGCCACTTTTTTTTTTTTAACCTAAATTAAATGTTACGTGATAAGTCCCGATTAACATTTAAAGCATGTGTTCAATCGCGAAAGTTTAAAAATTACTTTTGGGCCCAATATTTTATTTTTATCACGGAAATTAGAAGATTCATTTTATTTATATTACACGGGAATTACTCACGTAAGATTAAGCCGGTCACTCCGAATTCATATTTATAAATACTTCCCTAAATGTTTATCTATGCCTAAATGCAAGAACATTTTATACCCTAGGGTATAAAATGTTTTTGCCTAAATGTTATTAGGGCCACACTAACAATTCAACTGTAATGTTTCAAATTGACCTAGAATCCTAGATGTTAATTATTTACACTTACTTAAGGAATAGATGGGGATCATTGGCGGATCCAGGGCATGGGGGCCACGCCCCCCCCCCCCACCCCCCCAAAACACCTAGCAGTTCCATACAACGAAAAATTTAGTCCAACATTCGACTCAATTTTTCGATTTGATTCCTTCGAACCTTGCCAGAATCTAGTATTTACTTATCTTTGCCAGAATGCAATGCAATGCCAGTTTTTTTTTACCAACGATTTAGTTTAGATTGCAAAAGAAATATGTTACTTATTATATTTCCAGATACAGTGGTCAAGTCTGGCGGGTGATCGTACTGTCTGGAAAGAAATGGGAGAGACCTTTGTTCAGTGGTGGAAGAGCATAGGTTAATTGAAAAAAACATTATGTATATATACATATATATATATTTCTCAGCGAATAAAAGCTTAATCATGTACTAGGTACTTTAAAGCAAGGTTAAGTATACTACTTATACACATTAGAAAAAAATATCTAAGTGGTGCATGTTGAAATAAAATATGTATAAATATGGATCTTTTAATTTCTGCAACACAAAAAAATTGACTCCGAATTGGCCGCCCCTAAAATCTGCCGCCCTGGGCTACTCAGCTTGCTGGTAAATCCGCCACTGGTTATTCCATTACTCGGCAGGCCAGACTACGCTCTCTATCCAAGGTATATAGGCAGCGACGCGCGTGTACACAGCAGGGCGGCCAGTCTCCGCGCAGCGTCGTCCGAATGATGTCACTCCCACCACGTGAAAGATACATTGGTTGTCTTTAGACGCCACTTGGAGGGGGGAACCGGAATCACCCTGCAAATAAATATTTATTTTATTTTATCATTAATTTGTGCATTTGCTAAAAACCGGGGGCTATTAAATTTATTGCTACAAATCTTTGCTATCCCGAAAAGTTCTAATTGTTGGGAAGGGTGGAAGGGAAGAAATCGAGAGAAATAAATGTGAATTTCCCGCCATAGGTGAAACTTACCACCTTAAGTACTTTCTCCTTACATTAACATCCTATCACTCTACCAACCTGACAGGTGTCCTTCCCCCCACGGAGCTCTCCCGCGCACATCTGCGTGTCTCGGAACCCAGCCCAGTTCCGGTTCCGGATAGACTTGAGCAGTGAGTCACAGTAGTTGTTTTCTAAAAGCGAGAGCGACACCTTTTGTAGCTCTTTGGACAGATTCTTGGACCCTGAAATTAAAAAAAAAAACACTTGAATTAATGGCAATTCCATTTATGATGGATTTCCTATCTATCCCTATAGCCTATAGGTTAAATTATACAATACAATGTTTCTTTATTACACACCGAAAATACAAATGAAACTTAAAGTAACATAAAAAAATATATACGGCAGTATAATGGGCGGCCTTATTCCCTCATACGATTTCTTCCAGGCAACCTTTGGATGGACAGGACTAAAGAATTCGAAAAGCGGCCGGTGGAGTACATAAAATATACCTAAATAAATTTTTATATCCCTACATATACATACATACAATACATACATATATACAATAAATACACAATACTACATACATACACGCGGAGAAGGATACTGAAAGGAGAATAATGTTAGTAAGGGGAGAGAATGTTAGTAAGAGGAGGGTATGTCTGTGAAGGGAGATAAATTTGACGTGAGAGGACATGGCGAGAATGTTAGAGAGAATAGAGAGGAGAAAGTTGGTTAGATAGAGTATGTTAGTATATAGTTAGTTATGTTAATTTACAACACTAGTTAAGGTGAAATATTTAAGTTCAGGTATTGTATATTTTAATTGTTGTGTATTTTTGTCAAATATCTAGTGTAGTTCCGTCGCATATCGCGAGCGCGAGATGACTTCTGCCCTAGAGTTCTAGATAATATAGTTCTCCCTAGTTCTCAATATAATACTTACATGAGACAGTGTCAGTGACGCCAACTCAATATAATGCTCACGTGAGCTAGTGTCAGTGACGCCAACTCAATATAATACTCACGTGAGACAGTGTCAGTGGCGCTCCACGCAATATAATACTCACGTGAGACAGTGTCAGTGACGCCCTACGCAATATAATACTCACGTGAGACAGTGTCAGTGACGCCAACTCAATATAATACTCACGTGAGACAGTGTCAGTGACGCCAACTCAATATAATCGGAAATTAAAAACACTAAGTCGTTCAACGCATTTAAAAAGCAGCTTGCTGAGCATGTTATCACAACATAAAATTAAAGCAAATGTGATGGACGATTAATTATAGATTTTATGTACTGTATGCTTTATTATATTATTTTGTTCTACAAGTTTGTAATGTTATTAGTTATTTTTGCGACGATGAACTGTAAATGTATTGTTAGCAGTGTTCTCATGGAAGTGATGTAACATCTTATATGAGAATAAATGTCTATAAACCTATATAATACTCACGTGAGACAGTGTCAGTGACGCCAACTCAATACAATACTCACGTGAGACAGTGTCAGTGACGCCCCACGCAATATAATACTCACGTGAGCTAGTTTCAGTGACGCCAACTCAATATAATACTCACGTGAACTAGTGTCAGTGACGCCCCATCCAGTGGCAACTGCTTTCGAGTGCGGGGTGAAGTCTGTCCTAGTCCAGAGACAGGCGGGGCGGATGCCGGCGCTGAACGTCACGTCACTGGCCAGCTCGAGGAGCGCTATGTCGTCGTACGTCGATGGGGGGGCGTAGGATGGGTGCCTGTGAGACCTTCGTATTGGGACCTGGCAGACACATAATTACAGAAATACAGAAATGTTTATTTTGCGATTGTAACGGTTCTAAAAATATCTTCCGTTCATGGCAAATGGCACATACGCTAGCAGCCAAACTTAACGAATAAAAAAGTCACCACGTTGACATAAAGATCGTTGACAGAATGAAAGTGACTGACGTAATGTCAGATCGCTTTCACCTTTAAACGAAACAAATATCAACCCTCATTTAATAACAAAATAATATTAAAAACTTGGGAAATCGTACCTTCGAGAAGGATTAGATGATAAAAAGGCCTCCGGCCATAAATTCTGTCTATTGGTGCCGCTACGTTCCCAAGTGGAAGTCGCAAATTTCTCTTTCAACCTAATCTAATTTCGAACCCCGAATTGCAGATAATCGGGGTTTTTCTTCCGGCACCGCAACCTTGCCCGTGCTCCACGCTGGCCATACACTGGCTGCCTCCGAGTACTACTGACTCTCGCTGCCGCCACGCTGACCATACACCGGCTGCCCTTCGAGTACTCCTGGCCCTCGCTCCCAGCACGCTGATCCTCGCCAGCCGCACACGGAACTGTCTCCGGGTCACGCTGCCCAGCTGAGCTACCTACGTGCCACGAGCCGCGTCGAGCCACGCGGCGATCGGCGCCTACGCTCTTAAAGCTAAGTCTCCTAACAAGAGACCAACATATTTTCTCACCACCTTCCGAGCTCACGACCCTCAGTCTAACTCGCATGTAACTTCACCTTTTTCTTGATTAAATTTTAACTTATACTCTCATAGAATCTTTCTTTGAAGCGCCTGCCCACTGCTAGGTAGGACATAACCCAAGCATCTCTTGGGGTACGTTTCACGATAATGAAATTAAAAGACAAACAAAATAATCCAAATATAAGTAGGTACAAATCAACTAAAACAACATAACATAACATTTCAGGTAGGTAATTATCAATTTAATAAACCGGCCAAGTGCGAGTCAGGTTCGCGCACTGAGGGTTCCGTACCACAACAAAATACATTACTTAACAATTAAAAAAAACAAAGATTATGTCGCACCTATAATGAATTTAACGTTTCCTTGAGTGATCTGGATGTATTTAATTATTCTTTATATGTTTTTAAAAACAAAATAGTAAAGTCTCTAACTAGAGACAAATAATATTAAGAATATCATATAATTATGTTATTCGATTATATAGTTTTAGTGTCTAAACACTTTTTTGGCGAATGTTGTATACGCCTGTAAAATGTGTTCATATCAGATCTATGTATGTATAAATTTTTTGCATTTTTTAAGAATGTTTAATATGTTCACTGTTCGCGTATTTCTATCAATAAATAAATAAATAAAAAACCGACTTCAAATTTTGTAGGTAAGTAAAATAAGGAATTTCGATTCGGTGAAAAAAATGATCAGGGGCCTCACGGACAACAGCTATTGCGGCACCAAACTAACGTTAGATCCACTCAGTTGGAAAATCACGCGAATTACCAGTTATAACTTGTATTGGTAATGAACAGAAAGTGTGTGAACAGACTACGCGTCTTCGTTGGAGCTTACCTACCGACACGCACTTGGCCATTTTTGCCATTATTTATTATTTGTTGTTATACTTTAGAGTGTGTACTATAATCATGCCAAGTTTGACGCTTGTACGTATTACCGTTATTACATTAGAGCGAATACAAAAATACATGGCGAAATGGTAGAGAACCGTACACTTGTATGGCGGTAATGCGGCGTGCGCGCTGGCAAATATTATTTTTTTCTTTATTTCTACAAATAATCTTACGCTTTTACAAAAAAACTGCGACCACTAAAGTATTTGAATGATTGTTAGGATAACACAATTTTTTAGAGTTCCGTACCTCAAAAGGAAAAAACGGAACCCTTATAGGATCACTTCATTGTCCGTCTGTCTGTCCGTATATCCGTCTATCAAGACCCTTTTTCTCAAGAACGCATAAAGGTATCAAGTTGAAATGTATACTAAATACTCGAGACTACGGTTTCTTTCGGCTGTAAAAAAATAAAAGTTGTAAGTCAACGCAATCAAAAGATATGAACGTTTATGTCGCATATTTTGCGATTTCACAGGGGAATCAAAACCTATAGGGTACTTCCCGTTGACCTAGAATCATGAAAATTGGCAAAAGGCAAGGTCTTATAGCACATATATAGGAATAAAACTGAAAGTTACAAATTTGAAGTTATATCATTTAAAAAGAATTATTTTGCTATTACAAACTTACATTTTGTAGTTGGAATGTATAGAAGAACCTTATAGTCAACTACAAAGTTAAGTTTGTCTTTCAATATTTCACCTTTAGTATTTTTTTGGACTAGCGCTCTGAGGGTTCTTCCAACGGAACCCTCAGAGCACGAGTCCTACTCGTACTTGACCGGTTTTATTTTGATAAAAATATCTTCCATAGTATCCGAATGAAGTTGATTCAATCCATTGAAGGGAACGTAAAAACGGGTGTTTTTAGGAAAGTTTACGATTTTTTTCTATCGAGGCAAATTTCTTTAATCGTGTATCGGTGAACACATCCGAATAAAATATTTCAAGACTATTTATCTATACTAATATTATAAAGAGGAAACATTAGATTGTTTGTTTGTTTGCATTGAATAGGCTCCGAAGCTACTGATCCGATTTGAAAAATTCTTTCACTGTTGGGAAGCTACACTATCCCCGGGTAACATAGACTATATTATATTTAAAAAAAATAGAGATCCTTACTAGAACTCCAATAACGTAACCCAAGGTGTAAAAAAATAAAATTTACAATTTTGGCTTTGCGTGTTTGACAGTTCTAAGACAGGACAACGTCTGTCAGGTCTGCTAGTTAAACATAAAAAAATTATGTCAATTAATCAATTTTAAAGGTCTACTTTTGAATATTCGTGAGGACGAATCGTCAAATTTGAAGCATATTTCGTCTTAAACAATACTTTTGTTGCGTGGGAAATTGGCTAGATAGAAGAGCTAGATTAGCATAATTTAAAAGTTGGGGTACTCACGTCGATTGGGTCAGCACCATCGTTAACGCTGGGGTCTGTAAAAAACATTGCTGTTACATACAATGCCAGCAAAAGCATAAATTCGTCATTTTAGTTTTCTACTTTTTCAGTTTATTACTACCGTAACATTACATATTCTGTAAAAATTTCAACTGGCTTGCTACCTATTATGCAGTGCAAGTACCGTTCTTTTAACGATCGTCAAATTGACAGTTGAGGTCGTCAAATTCGATAATATGCCATTTTTTCAGTACTCGCTGTGATCGATTCTATGGTATTTTAGCGAATTTGACGATCGATAGAGAACGTACGATACAGCCGTTAAAATGTAGGACGGTCAGACAGACAGCGTAGGCTTAGTATAGGGTCCCGTTTACACACTTTGGGTACGGAACCCTAAAAATACATCCAAATTGAGAATCTCCTTTTTTGAAGTCTGTTAAAGGCTCATACAGTTTTTGATGAAAAAAGCAACGAAAACTGGATTTAATTACTGGATATAATTATATAACATCCTTGGTATGTAGTAAATAGGTAGACTTGTATTTTTTAAAGTGGCGGCTTCAAATTTTGGAAAATCTTACAACATATCAACTTATTACCTCCAATTTGCAAAAGTGGGTTTTCGTAAAACTCTAGGAGGGAAGTTTGAGGGTGGATTTAGTTAAATTACTGACATAAAATAAACAATTCAATGTTATGCCTTACTAAACTTGTTTCATATTCACGGCTTAAATTTTTGGTTTTATGCCCCAAAATCATCGAGGTACAATACATAAGTCACAATCATGCCAAAAAATGTCCGAACCAAAACTTTGCGCACGCTACGAATTGCGCCGACTTTTTGGTTAGTTACAAGGTAACCGCGATCCGAGTACAACGCCGCGCGATGTCAGAGCTACGATGACATAGCGGACAACTAACGTTGAACACTATGCAAGCGACATAACGTCTGAAGTGGAGTAAACGAGGCATTGTGAAGTAGGTATAAATATATGTAATTGATACAATGTATACATGTACAATGACGCTCGGACGTTTTTTGACTGTGTTCACTGAGAGATTGTGACTCTATAGCAGCGGCGGATTTACAAATTTGCCGCCAGTGGGCTATTCAACTTTTGCTGCCCCTACAACCTCTACAATTCAATACCCTATAGTTCACAATCATGCAAAAACTACGCAAATTGTATAAAAATTTATCTAAGTGGGCAGACATAAATATTATTAGGTACATGTAGAATGTTTGTGTGGGCCGAATAACATTTAGGTATTTTTAATTGTATATAAATATGAATCATTTAGTTTTTCTAACATATTTAACAAAAAAATGGCCAAATTTGCCGCCCCTATATAATCTGCCGCCCTGGGCTCCAGCCTACTCAGCCTGCTGGTAAATCCGCCACTGCCATATAGGAATTGTATCTCGATGCCGAAAATCCAAATACCTAAATACGATGCATTTTGCAATTCGTATGTACCTATATTCTGGTCCCCCAGTCTGACGATGACGGGCGCTGGATCCCTGACGCTGGTGTCCCGCACTTGGAGACAGTGTCCCGCTGTCAGAACAAACTTCGGAGAGATGAGGCTTCCCCCGCAGTAAAAGAAGTATCCACTTTCAAAGTTGGACCAGCCTATCGCAGCCTGCAAGGGAGTTATTAGGTCAAAATATCAAATCAAAGCTTTTTCAAGATCAATGTACCATTATAACAAACCATTATTCATTTGTGCGATGAACATTTGTGTTTGTTCTATATCTGGTTGTTAATATATATTTAAGTATGTATTTAAACTATATATGTATGTATATCAGTCTCTGGCAGCCATATCACAAGCTTTGCTTAGTTTGGGGTCAGTGTGTGAAAAAATGTCCCGAATATTTATTTATTTTTATAACATCTGCCGCAGAAAAAATGAATGCAAGTTTTACTTACCTACTGTTTTTAATTATACCTACAGCATTGAGAACCTAGTTTCTTCTTTAGCTCTTACCTATGTAAGGTGTTAGATGATCAACAACCAGGTTAAACACCTATGTAAGGTTTTAAGATGATCAAAAACCAAGTTAAACACCTATGTAAAGTGTTTATATGATCAACAACCAAATTAAACTCCTATGTAAGGTGTTAAGATGATCAACAACCAGGTTAAACATCTATGTAAGGTGTTAAAATGATCAACAACCAGGTTAAACTCCTATGTAAGATATTAAGATTATCAACAACCAGGTTAAACTCCTATGTAAGGTGTTAAAATGATCAACAACCAGGTTAAACTCCTATGTAGGGTGATAAAATGATCAACAACCAGGTTAAACTCTTATGTAAGGTGTTAAGATGATCAACAAGCAGGTAAAACATCTATGTAAGGTGTTAAAATGGTCAACAACCAGGTTAAACATCTATGTAAGGTGTTAAGATGATCAACAAGCAGGTTAAACACCTATGTAAGGTATTAAGATGATCAACAACCAGGTTGAACACCTACGTAAGGTGTTAAGATGATCAAAAACCAGGTTAAACACCTATGTAAGGTGTTAAGATGATCAAAAACCAGGTTAAACACCTACGTAAGGTGTTAAGAAGATCAACAACCAGGTTAAACTCCTATGTAAGGTGTTAAGATTATCAACAGGTTAGATTTTTATCACCTTAACTTAATTTTGGCAGATGGATTGGATACAGGGGCTTTACGGTCAACTGCTAACGTGGTATCAAACTAACGTTAAATTAGCTCAGTTGGAAAATCACGCGACCGCAAACCGTATCTGGGCGCGTTAAGGTTCACGTTCGCGTGATTTTTCAACTGAGCGGATTTAACGTTAGTTTGATACCGCGTTAGTAGTTGGCCTTACGGCCCCTGAGGGGTTAGACAAGACGCACTTTCTGTTAGCGTTAACGCCTGCGGAAATATGAAATTGTATGAAAATTACATTAATTAAGTTAAGAAGAACTTCTCAGCTAATGTCATTGTCAATGTCATTTTTATACAATTTTATCTTTCTGCTGGCGTTAAAACCAAAGAAAGTGGGTCTTGCTGGCCTATAATAAGATACCTACCATATGTGGAAACTCCCCCTGTTTCGCGTTCTCTCCCCCTACAATGAGCTCCACGCCAGTGTAGTCACACTTGGCTGCTGATATTGATAAGGGCTCGGGGTCTGGCAGGAGCGAGATGTATTGGACGTTCTCAACCACGCCTCGGCTGTATTCTTCACATTCTAAGAGAAAAATATTTGGTAAAAATATGGGGAAATAACAAATGGTTGGTAGTCTTGTCTACGCCACTTTTCTAGGGCATGAGTTAGACTTGTCCGTGACTTTAGTTGGCTCTGACTGTGACTATGAGTTATTTTACGATATCTAATATAACTTGCAAATATTTTAATACTGACTGACTGACTAATTGACTCTGGCAAATGCTCAAACGTGCGATGCCAAAATTAGCACGAGGAAAGAAAAATAAAATAAAGTTTGGCCCTTATTCACCAACTACAAACACGCAGGGCCCTGATTCCGTAACTTTAACACGCACATTACCATCGTGTTTGTAGCTGAATATGTCTCAAAAGTCAAGCGTTGACCTATGGTCTCAGTTTTTTTCACGTTGGTGCCTAAAATAAAGTGATCAAGTTTGTTGAGTGTAGAGCCTAGTTAGATACTAAGTTCATGGTAGAGAGCCACTGATATTTTTGTGGAGCAAATTAGTAGGTAGTAGGTATACTTACTTCGTTCGCATAGTTTTCGGTTATCGTTGCTATTAGAGCTTGAACCCCATACTGGACGACTAAAAACAAACACAAAAATAATAGTGCGACCTCTGTCTCGAATGACATTACAATGATTTTATCTTATTTAAAGGAGTTCGAAGATTTTAGTCGCCATCTTGAATTTTGACGAAAATGATGTCACAGTCAACGCGGCGCGTTAATTTAACCTCTGAAAGTTGACCTTTATTCCTTAGGAAATAGAGGGCATATTTTTAGAGGCTAACATAACGCGCCGCGTTACGAGCGTGTAAAAGTTACAGAATCAGCAGTGCAAGTACCGTTCTTAATCGATCGTCAAATTTGACAGTTGTCATCGACAAATTCTATAAAATACCATTTGATCTGTACAAGCTATGATCGATTCTATGGCATTACATAGAATTTATCCATCAATAAAATAACGGTACTTGCACTGCAGGGCCCGTAGCAAATTCAGAGATCGGCAGAATCGAGATCGATTTCAATGTTGCCGTTACATGATTCAAAATTTTAGTGAAAATTCAAGATGGTGGCCCGACCATACGCCACTTATCTTCGAACCCCTTTGATTCACACATTGATATTCATTTTTTGTTTTACATTTTTATGTTTTTATGTTCAGTGATCGGGTGGGTTAAAGTCAGCTCAAATAAATAATATCACTCCGGTAGCTTTACTAGCAGTAGGTAGGTAGTAGGTACTAGGTAGCTTACTCTTGTGGCTTAGTGGCGGCACTCTGTAGAATACTGGAGCCGTCTCGACAGCACACGAGGGAGTTTCCAAACGTACTGTATGCGCAGAACGTGGGCCGGATGCCATTTTGTCTGTAAAAAAAGTAATCGTTACTTCCAGCGACATTTTTGGGCCATGATTCACTAACTAAAACACGCGCGTAACGCGGCGCACAGTGCCGGTTTTATTGCCCTGGGCGAGATTTGTACGCCCCCTACATTGTAGGCAGGGTTGGGAGGCGGGGCTATCTGCCATTCAAACCGAAAAAAACGCAAAGAATATGTATTTTTTCATTTATTAAAAAAACTTTTTAAAGCCCTTCTATCGGCGAATCGGCGAAATCTATAAACCAAAGTCCATGTTTTCCGCAATTTAATTTTCGTTTGACAAAGTTGCCAAGTTTGCCAATCTAGATTGAGATTTTGTCAACTTGGCAACTTTGTCAAACGAAAATTAAATTGCCGGTACAGGCGGTGCGTTTAGTTAACCTCTAAAAGTTGGCCTTTATTCACCAAGGGACTATTGCCCTAGAGGCCATTTTTTTTCCCTTGGGGAATAAATGCCAACTTTTAGAGGTTAACTTAACGCGCCGCGTTATAGTGCTAACAGACGCAGGAACGTGGCTGACCTCTACCACCGTCTGACCAATGGGAGAGAAAGAGAGGGAAATATGATATTCTCACTCTTTCTCTCCCGTTGGTTGGACGGCGGTCCGTCAGCCGCGTTCGAGCGTCTGTTAGCACTATTACGTGGGTGTTCATAGCTAGGGAATCAGGGATCTGTTATAATTATAATGCGAACTACTGAAGAATTACAGAAAAAATTACCATATTTTTTTTTTCAAAACCTTGCGTCTTTACCTCAGATCAAACAAACAAGGGAGATATGGCTTCAGTACAACTATCGTTCGTGTTTATTACCCACTTTTTTCCGCTTAACGGTATGCGTAAAAACTAATTACAGGACACTTACTCATTTTTTACGCAAACTATAAATCTTGTAGCGACACCAGAGAATTAACGTACCAGTTATTTTAAAAGTTTTAATTCGAAAATCAGTTAAAATTATTATTTACATTAAGCTGAGGTAAGCGCAGTAAGTTACAGTAAGCGCAGCGTAGGACGTCTACTCACAAGATGGGCAGACGACCAGGGAAACGCTGGATGCAGGCCACTTCCAACCGGCCCTTGTGGAGATCGATGGGGGAGGCTTATGTCCAGCAGTGGACGTCCTATGGATGAAATGATGATGATGACTTACTGAAAATCATTTTTCGCTGATTGGCATTTATCTAAAGGGCTGCATCGCCCGCTAGTGTTCGTGTACTCGTCCGTGCACGCATCGCCTTCTGCAATGAAACAGTTTTATGTAACTTGGTATAGATGGCGCTAAATGAAAACGAGCTGAAACTAACTGGGCCCCGATTCCGTAACTTCAAACACGCGCGTAACGCGACGCGTTTTATTAACCTCTAAAAATTTGAACTCTATTCCTCACAGAAGAGAAAAATTTTTCGTTTAAAATAGAACGGCTGTCAAGGCATTTTTGCAAGAAATCCGTTGTAGCCAGTTGCACACATGTAAACGAAACGTCATAATATAACTACATAGGAAGGAATGCAATAATTCGTCAAGATTATTATTAATCCAAAAGGTTATGAACGCCATTTTGTTAAAGTTTAAAACTGACCTTCTCGTGGTGCAATATGGTTCAGTTCCCTGTGCATTTTGCGCAATTATTTCGGTAAATGTTGCTATTCCAAAAAAACTGCACGGTTCTTGTGCAGTTCAAAAAACTAGTACGAGTTCAACAGTCCTTAACGTAAATTCATCTACGACATAGTTAAAATAGTTCCAAATTAAACTGCACGATAAGCACGAGGGTTAAAATAATTTAGCTAAGAGTTTTTCATCGATTTTGCTTTTTTTACTAAACAAATCTAGTGTATTAACGCATGTGATTGTGTAATAATATTGAATTATTATCCGTTAAATAAGATTAAGGCAAATTCGTAGGTTTGCGTGAGTGTAGGCAAACAATGGGAAGTTGCAAATGTGATTTTTTGTTTTGCCCCAACACTCCATAGAAACTTGATTAAAAAGTTTCCATGACCTTACTAGGTCATGATTTGACCATGATATTGACGTAGGCTATGTTTAGAGCTCAATTTATGTGACTTTAAATGGGTAGAAAAATAAATATATTACTTGATACGGTTAAATGCTATTTTCGTGAGGAGTCATTAAAAAAAAACCTCATCCTAAAATTTAGAATGTGGTATCACAGCTTAGTGATGGGAAAGTTTTGTGTGCAGTTTTAATTTTATCGATAATCTTAATAGGCATAATGACTAATAATTTTTATTACCTCATAAAAAAGCTGATCATAAATAGCACATCAACGAAAACAAAATAAAAATTAGTTCAAAAATAAATGAGATATAAACATTTTAATTTCATGCTAGACAGAGAGCGCAGTATACGGAGCCGTGACGTCACGCCTCAGGAGCGCCATACAAATGCTGTACTACACGCTTTGCGAGAAAGGAATAGAGCATCCCCTCCCTATCCCCACCTAAAACTTTAAACACTTATATCTCAGAGATTTATCAGCCAATTTCATTTATTTTTTCATTACTGTAATGATTTTGTCAATTATGTGTGAATTTTATTGTATTTTATACACATTTCTAATTAATTTGTATGGAAGTTAATAAATCACATTGCAGTAAATATCATTACCTACTTAATAGTAGTATTTTAAGTGTTTTTATATAAGCTTGTTTGTTTTCACCCAGTTTCAAAAGTAGTTTTTAAGTCTATTGACTAGATTGTACTTTGCTTTTCTCTGATTGGTCGACCTCCACTGTCTGTTTACCGATTGGCAAGTTTACGTGGGGGGAATAATCAGTCGGTTGAGGTAGTCTCGGACGAGCTTTCAAAGGAGCAACATCTCCCTGTATTAGAAGTAAAGTGTATAAAGGAATAATATAATTATGTTAAAAATGATTGTGTAAATATCTATATTGTGAAAGATTGTAAAATAAATAATGTGATTGTACCCTAGGTGTCTGATTTATCACAGTACCTATGTGTAATGTATTTAGTTATATTCATCGCTAAGCCGATTAATTGTAACAAATTAAACATTAGGACACATGCCTATTCTATACTTTAGCATATTAGATGGTAGGAATACTACTAGTCGTAAAAAAAAAATAGCAACATTGACATGCTTCGTTCGTATGAATTTGTCACTGACTCGCATTTGATCATTATTTATTTTTTGTTATATTTTAGTTAGAGTGTGTCTGTGTACCATATTCATGCCAATTATTACGCTTGTATGTATTATCGTTACACTACATTACATGTACATTAGACCTAATACAAAAATAACGTTATAAATAACGTGTAAATATTCCGTAATCATACAACTAAATAGTGAACAACCGGGATATTTTAAAAAGTGGAGTTTAAAGTTTCGGGATCGCAATTGAAGCTGGCTAGGTTTTTTATTGAATAAAATAATCAATAATGAATATCAACGTTAGTTGATTGAATCAGGCGTCACTTTACGGAAGTCTAAAATTTGCATCACAAATATCTATAGAGAAAAATAATTTATAACTTTATAACTTCTTTTAGTTTGCATTTTCTTGGAGTCGAAGAATTTGAAAGAAAGGCAGGTGAAGCTATTTTAAGCCTCTTTGGAGATTCAAATGAGGTTGTCTGAGAGTAGTATGAAGACGTTGGTGTTGGTGATATGGTTTAATTTTTAACCACTAAATGTAAATAAATATTTTATTTTTGTGATATTGCTAATGGCTTCAAGTATCTTTTATTTGTCGTGATACATAAATGTCCAAAAAATGTTTTGAACAAATTGTGCTTGTTTTAGTAGAAATCCAATCACGTCTTCCTGTTGCATCAATCCATTTTTGCCTAGTAGGCGGATTGCCTGGAAAACTGCAATAAATTCAATGTCTATTTATACAATAGAAAATTACGGGAAATGTAATAGTGCTAATAGATGAGACGGACTTGGTCCATATGTCTGTTAGTACTATAAGAAAAATCTAAATGTATCGATATCGATAAAATAATGGTAACCACTATTATTGTCAACGGCTTGTCAACAGCTTTTGTAATTAAAACACGGTGAAATAATAAAATTATAAACAATTTAGACATATCGGTGATAGGATATGCCTCCTTTTTTAAAATTAAAATCTTTGCTAGCTAGGCGACACGTAATTACAGCGCAAGAAGGCATTGTGGAATAAATTCGATGGAGCAGCTACGCGTTCAAAATCAGTTAGCAATTGTGATACGGAGTTCAACGCGTTGACGTAAATAAGAATGTTCACTCGTATGCCTGGTAACAGATGTTCCTTCTCTTTTCCGTTCTATCTACTTCTCTTTTCTGTGCTATTCCTTGAATAAAGACCAAATTTTATAGGTTAATTTAACGCTCCGCGTTACGTGCGTGTTTAAAGTTATGGAATCACGGCCCAAATATCTGCCAGCTAAAGATGAAAGCAATGCAACCTCCTTGAAGCAACCTCCTGGTAGCGACAGCAACCTCCTTTGACTTTGACACATTCTTTCTTTTTCTATGATGTTAATAATCAATGTACTTATTTCTCAGATCAAATAATTAATTACTTATTTAGACTTATAAGCGCTCCGTCTGGAAAATTCACGGTGGAATTATAATCACCGTCCAAATTTGTGTTAACCGGACAATCTCCTTCGTTTGATGATTTATCCCAATACGTTGCATTGGCGAAATTGTGGTGGCCCCACTCCACAAGAGAGGCCATTAATTATGAGTTGAAGTTGAAGTTACTTATTTAGAGGAATTTTGGCGCCAACATGAAAAACCCATGTCGTCTCATTGTACCATGGGGTATAAAACGTCCTTTCATTGTACTTATACCCCACGTTTCTTTTCTGTTGTATACCCATTGTATCCATTGTGTCTTTTCTTATACTTGTGTAATTTCGAGCGTATAATATTACCTATTAGTGAATAAGTAAATTATTGTGAATTTAACAGTGAATTATTATATACTTCGTGGGCCTAAAAACTAATAAAAATATGTATAATATTATGTACATACTAGTATTAATAATTGTACGCTGTAACAGGCAAAAACATGAGTGAGATACGTCTCCAATCTCCATTCTTACGACCATGTATGCTAGGTACTTTATATGTTTGTGTACCTACCATGTTCTGACTAATAAATAATTTGAATTTGATGTATAAGTGGTAAAACATATATTTTTCTGTTGTTTCCAAAGCTCCATAGAAGCCTCTTGTAAAGTCTCCGCCATTTTACATTTTACTAGGGCATGACTTTGGCTTGACCGTAACATACTTTGTTTGACTCTGACTGACTTGTTTGACTACATTTCATCTGTGATTTCATCCAACTTGTTAATAATAGGGTATTTGACTACTTTTGGGAAACTATTGCACATTATTGTCTGATATAAAATAATGTATACTGCATTTATATTTTCTGGATATCAGTCGTATTTGCGATATAAATCGATGTTAAAGTTTGAATAAAAAAAGATCGCGCCAAAACGCAGACCTGCGTCATAGCTCCGATCACATGACTAATTGACGTCACACAAAACAAAACAACTGCAGCCAGGCTGCAAAAGTTTGATGATTAATTAATTTCTAATAGAAGTAATGGTTTATAAATATTGTGTAGTGCCAAAATGTACAAATACTTCCATAAAGACACCGGATAAAATATTTGTTCCTGTTCCAATGCACCCAAAACTCCCCAAAACTCGGAAAAAGTGGTTGGAACCAATCTAAGGTTGGAACTAAGTAGCTCGTAGAGAACCCAAAAGTATTGGAGCTAATTCAAGTGTTTCTATGTGCGAAGATCATTTTGAGGTACATATTTGAGTCTATATATTTCTATTATAATTTGTGTTTTTATTGCATTACTATTTTATGTACTGTTACTTTCTTTTTAAACATTGTAAAGCTCGACATAACCTAACAAAATAGTTATATCCACTTACTACAACATACTTTTTGTACAACTTGATTGAATGTTTTGCTTGGAGAACAATTAAAAATTAATACTGACATTGTAGTTTTTACGTTTTGAGTTCTGCAGCGTAGAAACAATGACGTGGATTATTATTAAAGAAATATGCAACCATAAAAACATTAATTTTGGGTAAGTTACTGCTGTCTGCTTGCACAAAATGTTTCTCCATTCTTCTCACATTTAACCTCCGGAATGTTTTTGGTGAAAATTTCTGGATAAATCGCTCTCAAAATAGCTTTACAACATTAAATTCGCAAATATCAATACAAAATCTGTTTGTTTAGATTTGTGTGACGTCACTAGGGATGAAGCCAGTTACAGACCGTTTTCGATCACGTGATCAAATGTCGAAAATACAGTTATTTTATTCGCGTTTTTTACAAAAAATAAGCATATTTTTATCAAAAAATCAATGAAATATGCTTTTTCATTATGTCATGTTTATGGATGGCGTCAATTGGCATAATATTTTTAATACAGTCAAGTACCCTATTTAATGACACTGGCAAATGCAAAAGAGTGCGACGCCATAATTCTCGAAGAACACAACTTACCATTCTTCTGACATTTGACAAAAGCGAATGCAGCGAACATCAATAATACTCGACCACAGAACACATATACCAGACGCATCTTGTGTGTACTTGTGTATTGTAATCTATTTTCCTATGTACTATTTCTTTATTTAAATCTTTTCCTTATATGACTGCATCACTCTGCTCTGGAAATAAGAAAACTTCAAGTAGGTAATAAACCAGCCAAGTGCGAGTCGGGCTCACGCACTGAGGGTTCCGTACCACCAAGAAATTCAATAACGAAATTACCAGTTATAACTTGGTAATGAACAGAAACTTATCACCGACACCATTATTTATTATTTGTTATTATACTTTAGAGTGTGTACTATAATCATGCCAAGTTTGACGCTTGTACGTATTACCGTTTTTACGTTAGAGCTAATACAAAAATACGTTAAAAAAAAGTTTGTTGTATGGGAAGTTCTTTTTACCCTTTTCTTTTTTAATTTTTTTATTGTTAGTCAATCCGCCGTAACATTACATATTCTGTCAAAATTTCAACTGGCTATCTATTACGGTTCGAAAGATACAGCCGTTAATAGGTAGGACAGACAGACAGACGGACGAACGGACAGACACAGACAGACATCGTAGGCTTAGTAATATGGTCCCGATTTTACCCTTTGGCTACGGAACCCTAAAATGCAGCAAAGCGAATATACAGGGCTACTGGCAATCAGTAAGCATAGTGCAAGTGGCAGTGGAAGTGGTTAGTAGCACTTCCACTGTCACTTGCTCTAATCAAAACGTTGCAGAAGATGTATAATGGTTTCTAGCAACTTGTACTTGTTACATAAGCTACGCACCGTCTTTATTGAAATCGTTCACATATAAAAGCGGGAAATTCAAATTTCAAACAGTTTTTTTTTTGTTCTTGTAGCTAAGGCGTTGTTTTTTATGCCATAGGTGGCAGCGTAGAGGGCTTATACTGAATCTATGGGTGGCAGGCAAAGGCTCATTCTAAGAATACATTAGACAAACATCGTTACGCGGCACCAACCGCACAGGGGGTCTAGACAAGAGCCACTTTCTGTTAGCGTTCACGCCTGCGGAAAGATGAAATTGTATGAAATGTCATATTTATGAAATTGTATGAAAATTACATTAGCTTCAGATAATTTCTCTCATGCTAATGTCATAGTCAATGTCATTTTCATACAATTTCATCTTTCCGCAGGCGTGAACACTAACAGAACGTGACTCTTGTCTAGACCCCCTGTTCGGAAAATCACGCGAACATGAACCTTAACGCGCCCAGATACGGTTTGCGGTCGCGCAACATGTTTTCATCACCTAAACTGGATTGCTTAAAACAGCTAGCCGTAATGGTTCTTTTTTATGATGAAAAATGATATAGTAATACAAAATCATAGAGTTTGCTAAGAATAATACGAATAAAAACAAGTTTAAAAAAGTTTTATTTAAAAAATAATTTTGTTCATTTCAAACTTAGAAGAACTACACAGTAGTTGTTGTTGATCTAAGATGTCAAATAACTTTCGCTAAATATTGACACTGGTTAGAACTTAGAATAGACAAGATGTCTAGAACCAAAACTAGAGACAAAAAAAAACCTACGCACTTCCTACGTAAATAAAAGCACGTAAAAAAATAAACAACCTTCCTCAGAATAAGAATAAGTAACTGTTTTAACTTATATTGATCCTTAAACTTTGTTTTAAGCCAGTTTGTGTAGGTACTCAATGCGTTTTTTCTTAAATAATAAGGTGTTTATAAGTAAGTAAATAGAGCTTATCTTCATCACTTACCGATTAATATTTCGCAAACACGGATCAAAAACCAAGTAAACAAAGTTACAAAATAAAACACGTCTTTCTCAAAGATGCGGCTGACATAAACTGGCACCTGCCCGTCTTCTTAGAACCGGTATCACGAAGGCAATGACTTCAACACCAAACACCTCGCACAGAGCGTGCACATTCAGTGAATACATTAGCTCAAAGTGTCTATAAAAAACTGGCTAAGTGTGATTCAGGCTTGCGCACTGAGGGTTCCGTACCACCACAAAATACAGAAAATAGTACAAAAGACAACATCACGCCTAGTCGGTCACCCCTCCAAGTACCAACCGCGCCCAACGTTGTTTACCTTGGTGGTGAACAGAAATTTGTCACCGACTCACGCTTGGCCATTATTTATTATTTGTTGTTATACTTTAGAGTCCGTACTATAATCATGCCAAGTTTGACGCTTGTACGTATTGCCGTTTTTACATTAGAGCTAATACAAAAATACGCTAAATAATAAGTTTGTTGTATGGGTACCCCCCCCCCCCCCCCCCCTTTCTTTTTTACTTTTTGTCTTTTTTATTATTTGTTAGTTAATCCGCCGTAACGTTACATATTCTGTGAAAATTTCAACTGGCTATCTATTAAGGTTCGAAAGATATAGCTGTTAATAGGTAGGACAGACAGACATACACTGTAGGCTTAGCAATAGGGTCCCATTTTTACTCTTTAGGTACGGAACCCTAAAAAACGGAGTTTCGCATACATATAGTGCTAACAGACGAGACGCACTTGGTTGACGAACCACCGTCCAACCAACGGGAGGGAAAGATAAAATTTTCTCTTTCCCTCCCGTTGATTGGACGGCGGTTCGTCAATCAAGTCCGTCTTGTCTGCTAGCACTATTAATAAGCCGTATCGCAGTTGCAATGTATCAGTCAGTGTATGTCTATAAGGTAAACAGTCGTTGCGGGGACAATACAAAATATACGGGGACTTACAAACAAGCAGGAAAACGGAGCTCTTTTATCCTTATGTTTATTTATGTAAATAATTTGTTAAACGCGTTACAACGCGTTTGTTTGTTGTTTGTTTCTTCGTGAGTGCAAAAGCCGGGGCTAAACTTTAGTTTAGCACCAATCGAGTTGGAGGTTCATTTTTTTTTCACAGACAGGTCTTAATATATGAAGGCTTCACACGAAGTTTTAAGTTGCGGAGACTAACACTTTTCGAGAAATTAATTTTTGATATTCGAAAATTCACCATAGGTACCTTTTATCCCAAGACCAATACTTAGACGTTCCGTTTTACTTGCTAAAAGTTGTAAAAACGTCGTACATTATTTTAAAAATATTATCAGGTGCTATTTTATTTCATTTGGACATTTTATATGATAAAGTATTATTAATAAGGCTCTTTGGTAATTTTTCGGTCGTTTACTTTGTTTAAATAGCATACAAACATTGACAAGTTTCCAAAGTCATTAATAAGCGATGTGTGAAACGAAACGTAACCAGAGGCGCCATTGTGTTTTAGAAATTAATTAATCGGATCTGACAGAAATTAATCGGATATAGGTAGATAACAGTAAGAATGACATTCTGTTGCATTATTTGCTACATAGAACTAGGTAGGTTCGTTAGGTTGACAGTGACCATTCAACAAAACGACAACTTTGTTTAGCCAAGTTGCGCCGAACGAGCGTAGCGAGTGAGGCTGGCTTGTGCACCCTACTTTTTCAAGTCCGACTCCTACATAGAACTCGGTAGGTTCGTTAGGTTGACAGTGACCATTCAACAAAACGACAACTTTGTTTAGCCAAGTTGCGCCGAACGAGCGTAGCGAGTGAGGCTGGCTTGTGCACCCTACTTTTTCAAGTCCGACTCCTACATAGAACTCGGTAGGTTCGTTAGGTTGACAGTGACCATTCAACAAAACGACGACTTTGTTTAGCCAAGTTGCGCCGAACGAGCGTAGCGAGTGAAGCTGGCTTGTGCACACTACTTTTTCAAGTCCGACTCCTACATAGAACTCGGTAGGTTCGTTAGGTTGACAGTGACCATTCAACAAAACGACAACTTTGTTAAGCCAAGTTGCGCCGAACAAGCGTAGCGAGTGAGGCTGGCTTGTGCACACTACTATTTCAAGTCCAACTCCTACATAGAACTCGGTAGATTCGTTAGGTTGACAGCGACCATCCAACAAAACGACAATTTTGAATAGTGAAGAACTCTGTAGGTTCGTTAGGTTGACAGTGACCATCCAACAAAACGACAATTTAAGCTCGCCGCTCTTTGTCCCGCCAGTTTAGGCGATTAATTAGAATTTTTGGAAAAGTGAAGTTAGAAACTTTAAAAAACCATAACTCCGAGGGGGGGGGTCCGCAAGTTTTCCTTCGAGGTTCTCCCCCCCCCCCTAAAATCGATTTGTGCTAAACTAAAGTCCTACCGTTTGACCGCCAACTTGCCTTGAAAAGTTGCGCGACCGCAAACCGTATCAGTGGCTTACGCCTAGCTGTTCAGTTTAGGTGATGATAAAACCGGCCAAGTGCGAATCGGGCTCGCGTACTGAGGGTTCCGTACCACCACAAAATACAATTATACTCGTGCTTCGTGCTCGAGATTAATAACTTCAGAGTATTATTTAACACAATGTAGTATCGCATAGGTGTCACCACTTCAGCATACTCTGACGTTACTAATCTCTTCGGACGAAGCACTTCGTATAATTATGATAGAACTTCACGTAAGTAAGTTCTTTTAATAATTAATAAGGTTGTCCAAGTAACCGAATAGGCATGTGTGATGTGTCCTCATGTTTAATTTATTACAAATAACCGGCTTAGCTAGGAATATAACTAAATACATTACACATACTGAAAAAAATATTAAATTGGCTGATAAATCTCTGAGATATGAGCGTTTAAAGTTTTAGGTGGGGATAGGGAGGGGATGCTCTATCTCTTTCTCACAAAGCGTGTGTTAGTATAGCATTTGTATGGCGCGCCTGAGCCGTGACGTCGCGGCTCAGTATAGTGCACTCTCTGTCTAGCATGAAATTTAAATGCTTATATCTTATTTATTTTTGAACTAATTTTAATTTTGTTTTCGTTGATGGGCTCTATTTATGATCAGCTTTTTTATGAGGTAATAAAAAAATATTAGTCATCATGCCTATTACCAGCGCGAAAAAGTTGTTTTTTTCTAACTTTATCAGAAACGTTCGTTTAACAGCATCTATGTTCCAACTGTGATCGGGTTGCGTTTCGTCTAGCGCGAGATGAAATCGACCACAAGTTGTGGATCGTTTGCGTTTCGTGAACGATTCGCTTGTAATTTTTTAGCGCGATTGCCTTGCATTTATTATAACACCTTCCAAAATTTGTCGTAGTATTATTTGTCCATTATTTATTATTTGTTGTTATACTTGAGTTATGTGTAGGTACTATAATCATGCCAAGTTTGACGCTTGTATGTATCATCGTCATTACATTATAGCTAATACTAAAATACGTTTGTTGTATGGGGAAAGTCAAAACGAAAGGGGGGGTGGCCTTTCGTTTTGACTTTTTTATTATTTGTTAGTTAATCCGCCGGAACGTTACATATTCTGTAAACATTTCAACTGGCTATCTATAACGGTTCGAAAGATAACCGTTAATAGCTGTTAATAGGTAAGAAAGACAGACAGACGGACAGACAACGTAGGCTTAGTAATAGGATCCCGTTTTTACGCTTTGCGTACGGAACCCTAAAAAGTTGTGAATAAATAGGTAACAATGAGGCCTATTCTGTCATACCACTCACTAAACTAAACCAATCTGACAGGACTAAAATTATCTGCCTCTCTTTCATTTTAATACGTGAGAGAAGGTTGGCAACAATTTGAGAGTCTTTAGTGAGTGCATGAGAATTGAGAATCGATGCCAATGACTAAGGATAGGTATACGTAGATATTAGACTGTAATCTGTAAATAACTTATGCATGCTGATTGTACTAACATTACTAAATATGTCGTCCTATAATATACCCCCATAATAATATATCCTACTAATACTGGTGTTTGTTTTGAATGTGTTGTCTCTTTTGTTTTAGAATAATCAATATTCAACCAACATATCGTGAACTGATCACCGAGCATATTTTTATTTCGCGTTAAATAATACCGTTTATGAAGCTGCCACGAAACGGACATTGGCAGAAATTGTGACTATATAGTCGCAGAGGCCATTAACCCAAGAAGTCAAGTCAAGTCAAGGTATACGTAGTGTCATTTATGGGCGTAGTTTGTGCAATTATACGAGTATTTACTGTGATTACTAATTATCTATACTAATATTATAAAGAGGAAAGACTTGATTGTTTGTTTGCATTGAATAGGCTCCGAAACTACTGAACCTATATGAAAAATTCTTTCACTGTTGGGAAGCTACACTATCTCCGGGTAACATAGGCTATCTTCTTACTATATAAAAATAAGTCGGGTTTTCCTTCCTGACGCTATAACTCCAGAACGCACGAACCGATTTCCACAGTTTTGCATTCGTTGGAAAGGTCTCGGGCTCCGTGAGGTTTATAGGTTTATAGTAGCGAGGCCGAAGGCCGAGCTCTACGCGTACGAAGTAGCGGGATTCAGCTAGTATTATCAAAGATAATTATATACTAGTATTATATAGATTTTTTTAAATAGGGAGGGAATTCTTACTAAAACTTCAATAATAATGTAACCCAAGGTGTAAAAAATAAGATTTTAATTTTTGACTTTGCGTGTTTGACAGTTCTAAGACAGGACAACGTCTGTCAGGTCAGCTAGTAGAGTCATCGCCTGTTATATAATTGTACAGAGTTATTAGGAAAGGGTAGTCTGTTATCTTCGAGCAGATGTCTATAATTTTCTCCGGTTTTCTCAATTTCTTTTTTAACTGTGCTTATCTCAAGATTGTTGTGGATTTCCGCATTGCTTGTGTACCAAGACACTTCGCTGATGGTTCTTAAAATAGCGTTTAGCATCCATTGGATAACTGAGATGTTTGAATAAATAAATTTCTTCATATTTTGTGTTGATGTTTTTAATAAAGTGAATTTTAAACGAAATTCTTTTATCTCCATCATGTTTTTCTTTCTTAATCTATTTTTTTTAAATCCCTTTTTATTTGGATGATTTTGCAGTCGATTTTATAAGTTAGGGCGTTATTTCTTATTTCTTCTTCCACTGTGGGCATTTCCAGGTCCTTGTGTAGTCTCATTTGTGACATACCGGGGAGCGTTGGTTTTCATTCGTAGCAGTTTTGCCTGAAATCGTTGCAGTATACTTAGGTTACCGAGCAAAATGGAGAAGCATTGCAAAAACAGAGACCGCCGAGAAGACCGGTGACGTTGAAGAACCACCGTGTGCCACCTTCTTACCAACCACGACCACTCTGCCAAGAGTGTCTTAGAAGATACTTAGGTTGGTTTTTGAATGACTTTAATATGCATTCGTTTGTGTTGGTGCAAAGCTCCTGTCTGTGCTGCGCTGTAATCACACTCGTCACATTTGTATGGTCTCTCTCCCGTGTGCTTCCGCATGTGCACTTTCATGGTATTCCCTCGAGCCGCTTTGTACCCACATATATCACATTCAAATGACTTCTCACCTGTATGTATTTTCTTGTGTTGTTTCAAATGACTCGCCTGTTTTGTTTTATAATCGCAAACATCACATTGATATGGCTTCTCACCCGTGTGAGTCTTTATATGCACTTTTAAGTGACATAATTGTATTGCTTTATAATCGCAAATGTCACATTCAAATGGCTTTATACCTGAATGTTTTCGTTTGTGGCGTATCAAATCACATTCATTTACAGATTTGTATTCGCACAAATCACATGCGTAAAACTTTTCGCCGGTATGAGTTGTTTTGTGCAGTTTGAAATGACATAATTTTAGTGATTTAAAGTCACATAAGTCACACTCAAAGACTTTTAGTTTATCGTGTGTGAGCTTATGTCGTCTCATGCGGAATATATCGGATGTTTTATATTCGCATATATCACAATCGTACGCCTTGTCTCCAGTGTGCATCCACTTATGTCTTGTTACATGACTTCTTCGTGTTGTCATGTAGTCACACAAGTCACATTTGTATACCTTTTCGTTTACATGTGTTTTTATGTGCTTATTTAAATTATCTGACGCAGTTGTAACAAAACCACATAATTCACATTTAAATAGTTCAAGTCCATTGTGTGTTAGTAAGTGTCGATCTAAGAAACCTTTCCGTGATGATTTATAATCGCAGACGGTACAATTGTAAGGTCCTGCATCGTGAGTTTTTATGTGTTTGTTTAAATGGCCTTTTTGTGTTGATTTGAAATCACAAATGTTACATTCGTATGGTTTTTCTCCAGTATGTACGCGAATGTGTCGATCCAACAAAGCTTGTCGAGTTGTTCTAAAGTCACACATTGGGCATTTATGTCTTTTTTTAGTTAGATTTTTGCTTTCTTGCGTTTCACTCACTCGGCTTGCAGTTGCAGAGTCATCTGAAGAGTTGGCATCATATATTGGCGAACACATAATGATTATGTTTTCTTCTGATTCCATTGTTTTTGCAATGATCTAGTTTTTTGCTAGGACGTTGTTATCTGGTTTTTTGTAATGTTGCGAGTGACGGCTTTATGTACTATCACTTATTACTAAGTATTGTATTCGCATTGCTATTTGGAAATCATAACATAATAATAATAAGTAAGATTAAATCGCAAAGTTGCGAATTAGAAACATTGGTGTTTTATCTATGGATTTTATCATTTTTTTCGTTTTACGCCCAGTTCTGAGCGTGCTAAAGCTAGTTAACCATACCTCCTCGTCCTCCGTATTTTACTGTCATAAGCATTAACACTCGAAAATACACAAGTTTAGGAAAATAATCCAACGAGCCGACATGTTTTTTCCGCGTTGGCGCCAAAACTCTATAAATGGTGATAGATCTGTGGTATTGCCCGACTTTACTATAGATTCTTCTATTGATTACGTAGTTTTGGAATCACATGTGCCAGCCATCACTCTCTTCGCCATGTTTGAGGGAAGAGAGAGGGCGACCCGCCACACGACGCCGCCGCAAGAGTGAGCGTGAGTGCTCTAGCTATACATTACATTCTTTTCATTATTCTTTTACATTCTCTTTGGCTATACACACAACACTTAAAACTACAATTACATATTACAATGCTTAAAATTATATTTTTATCCTATTAATTTATGTATTGTATTATATATTTAGTATGTAAGCTATATGAATCAAAATTTTAAAATAAGACTATCTATAGTATGTAAATCCAAAACTAATATTACCCTATATTAATTCGCTGATGGACTGCGATGTTGGTATATTCCTCTTGTACTGCCGCCAGAGACCTGATGGATGGCTCTGCGTGGCTTCTTCACTCCCAGAGGTCGACAGTTAGCACTTCTGCAGGGGCCAAGTTGTTTGTCTCGTCCTCCCGATTCCGATGAGTCCGATGACACCAAACACGGTATATCTGCCTCTACTGGATCTTGAGAGACTTCGGGGGGGAGGATAGTTGAAATCCTGAGGGGGAGCGGTGTTCTAGGCACTTGGTGATGAAAGGGGCGGATCCAGGATTTCATTTTGGGGGGGGGGGGCATTCTGACATAGTTCGAAGGAATCAAATCGAAAAATTGAGTCGAATGTATGGAAATGCTAGGTGGCCCATGGCCCCCCCTGGATCCGCCAATGGGTGATGAGGTTGCTTGGACGGTATGCAGCTGTCTGGTACGTGCCGGGGCGAAGTCTTCGGTCTTGGTCAGAGGCGCCGCGCAGCCGCGTACGTGCCGATATTGTAAACACGACTGTATGCGCGTCACGGTGTTGTAGTGCTCTAACCTCCTTTGATGGTGATTTTTTCCTAGGTTTTTGACTTCTTTCTCCGAAATCCTTTGGTCCAGGCACAGATATACACAACAGGTAGTAGATCTGTGGGTCCAGGCGGCTGCAAACGTGAATCTGGGTCCTCGTACCGGCTATTAATCACTGGTGTAAAGTTATTTGCGCGTGGCTCAGAAAAATCCAGTTATTTTGAATTTTCTCCGCGGAGCCGATGTTAACAGTGTCAGGCGTACTTACGTAAGTTCCTAAAATTAAATAAAAAAAAAAATTTGAGGCAACTATTTAAAAAATAAAATTGAAACAATTACAATTTAAAAAGAATTTCTTTAGTAGAATCGGAGCCATAATTGCCTCATAATTGAGTTTTTTTTTTTTATAAGTGAGAATCGAGTCGAGACCAAGGATTTTGTATACCCTAAAGTTCCTAAAGTTTTGTCGAGACATAAGCTTACATCTGGGACTAAGCCCCCTGGGGGCTTAGTCCCAGATTTGATATTATCTCTAGTATAATAATCTTTGATATTATTCGAAAACTTTTTTCGTTTACATATTGTTCCATACATTTTAGTAAAGCGCCTCCAGCGGAAACGCGGAAGAACTAAAATCGGCGGTATAGATTGCTTCACTCTAATACGAAAAAAGTTTTCGAATACCTTTCAGCCCAGCAATGTATGGAACAATACGTAAACGAAAAAAGTTTTCGAAAACTATCAAATCTGGGACTAAGCCCCCAGATAATAATAGCATGCACAGATGCGTTCACAGAATAACTGTAGAGTATACATTAAATATTATTCCTAACAGCAAAGAGTACCTTTTATATAGGTACTGAAACATATATGCCTAACAGGAATGAGTAGAGAAGAAAATTTCTTCTTTATGTAATGGAAGCGGAACTTTACATCTAGTGATGGTAGAATAAAAGGATGACACTACGGGAGGGCAACAAAAAAATTTGTGATTTGGTATATGCTTGGGTTCTGTAGGGTTCTTTATATTAGTATTTATTGTAAGTGAAAGACTGCTCATGTAGGACTCTTATTTATTGTTTAATCTTGACACGTCTTCTATGTAGGTCGGTTGACAGAGAGAGAGAGATGGCGGCGACGGACATCCCGGAACAAGATCTGTGCCGGAACAGGAAGTTAAACATAGACAAATAATATTTTGTAGACTTCATAGACTACAACAGTATATTATTACTCTGGGCTCTGTCAAAGCCAATGGAGGCGCTCTAAGGGTTCCAGCCAACGGAACCGAAGCTGTAAGGTTGTAAAACTCAGTTGGCGGCGGATGGTTAAAATTAGTCAAAAAAAACAATAATCAAATTATACTTATATATTCCACAAAATTATCTTTAAAATCTCTCTTCAAATAACAAAAAATATACGCAAATAGATTTGGTAGAAACCCTAATAACATAGCATATAAATACTTATTGATTGGCGGAGTATGTCCAAAAGGATAAACCCATAGCCCCCTTCGATTGCCGTCTCTTATGTGATGTGAGGTAAAAGCTATGATTAACATGAAAGTTAGAATGTATAAATTTAGTTTTTTTACTACATATGAGTACATCAGTGATATCACACTGATGATTGTCCAGAACGTAGTGCAGTGAAATATGCCTCTTTGACTTAGATTGGTTAGGTCCTGAAACAAGGACAAAAAAAACATGTTAAAAATTTCGCATCCATGGAAAGCCCAGATTCTGCACCGCGTTGGGCTTATATTCCCAGTTGTCGACTCAATACAATACATCATCATCAGCCAAAAGACGTACACTGCTGAACATAGGCCTCCCCCTTTAACCTCCACATTGAACAACCTGCCTGCATCCACTGGATGCCCGCGACTCTCACGATGTCGTCGGTCCATCTAGTGGGAGGCCTACCTGCGCTGCGTCTTCTAGTTCGTGGTCTCCACTCCAGAACCTTTCTTCCCCATCGGTTATCGGTACAATACAATAAATAAATATATATATATATTTTTTTTTTTTTTTTTAAATAAATAAATATTCGGGACATTTTTGCACACACGGTCATCTGACCCCAAACTAAGCAAAGCTTGTGATATGGCTGCCAGAGACTGATATACATACATATATATTTTTAAATACATACTTAAATAGATATTAACAACCAGATATAGAACAAACACAAATGTTTGTCCTAGGTGGGAATCGAACCCACGCCCCCAAGCTCAGAAGGCAGGTTCACTACCAACTGGACCCACGGGCTATCAATTATCATACTTTATTAATTACTCCATAGTTACAAGTCAAACTTCTAGAGTTTCTACTACGATGTATATAAACTTATATTTTAATAATATTATTGTGTGCATTGATGTTTTCTTTCCTTCACCCTTTAAGCAATGGCATTGAAACTGCACATATTTTATAGGTTTTGTATACTCTATCCGCCAGAACAAAAACTGTTAACGGCCTCTTATACCAACGATTTTAAATCAATTTTGTTCAGTTAAAACAAACGCAACTAGAAAATAGACGCAACTCGTGACCAAAATGCTGGCCTCTACTTTGCTCAAAGGGTGAGCATCGCCATACAACGTGGTAATGGGGCCAGCATTTTGGGAACAGTTCCCACTGGTAGCGGTTTGATAGAATGATAGTTAGGTTTTAATTTGTTGTTGTTTTTTTTTTTTTATAATAGAGTAAAGTTAAAACTGTATATTGACTTGTAAATTAACCTCAATAAAAATGTCTCCCAATTTAAAAAAAAAAAAAAAAAAAAGTTAAATTATAACAATATTTGAGCTGGAAAAAAATACTTGTCACAGATACATCTGCATTTGAGTTTATGATTTGGTTCAAAACACGATAGAATAAACGTTCCTCGATCAAAAAAAAATCTGAAACAAAGTTTTATTTTTTTCGTTTTATGCTCTAATGAAAGCTCGTAACAACCTGGAAATTGCATGTACTGAAAGGCAATTTTATTCAACACTTTTTTGCATTGGATAGATTTTTGATAGTGAATAGTTTCGTTTTTTAAGTGAAATTAAACGCGTAAAAAGGTCGTGAGAATTTGCGCGCGCCGTGCTCAGTCCCGCGCCAGGCATCATCGAGGTCGGACCTACGTTAGTTTCTGTCGTTGCACTCCCCCCCCTGATTCTTGCGTGGCAAAATACATCGTCGCTCTAACTTGGTGGGGGCTGAGGGAGCGTTTTGTTGCCTACGCGACTCGGATAACAGGCCGTTAATAATGTGTTTGGTGTACATGCCTCATTCTTAAAATCTTACTAACCCCTGATGCAAGAAGGGGTGTACAAGTTAAACACCACACACCCAGTTTAATCCACACTGTATCCCTGTAAAGACTAATAGCGTTATTGCTGTATTGCGTTGGTAAACGACGATGTGGTTGAAGATGAAGCACGCAGACTTAGAAGATACCTATTCACTCTGGCCTTGAAAAGGCCCAGGTTATATCTCTCAGGAAACAAGGAAGCTGGCAGGTTGTTCCAATCCTTGGCTGTACGGATTAGAAACGTGGATTCGAAACATTTGGTATGTATCAGAGGAAAATCCACAATGTATAGGTGGTAGTGGGCCGTTTTCCTACTTGTCCTGTAGGGATGGTAGGATAAGGTCATGTAGCTCTGATGCACATTCTCCGAAATGAATCCTGTAGATTTACAGACTCGCTACTTTACGGCGGGCGGAACCTTAACTGATGTGACTTACCTTTAAATAGAATGATTTAGCAACAATAACATGGTCAATATCAATCACAGAAGACATCACAGTGCAGAACAACATGTTCAACAAACACGCTGGAGTGGAAACATTGAGTTTATGGCTGAAAAACAGAGCGGCAGACAAGAGTCCTACGAAACCGTGAACCAAACTGTCCGTAACTGCTCGAAACGCTGTCGACTCGGAGTATTTAGACTTAAATACTACATAATCTCCTACAAATGCAGATAAAAAGAGTGTAAAAGTGAGTATAAACTTTAAAAATCTCATTGTTTAATTTTCATGTTACTTTTTACTGTTCCACCTTAGCTATATCATTGTGCCGATTTGGGTTTTTAATCTTGTTGTCATATTACGGGTTTTGTTTTAATTTATTCTGCATTTTTAGTTTAATAGCGATGCTATGCAATTTTTTTGCAGTTTCTTTTTGTTTACATTTTTTATGACATGTCAATTGATATTTGACACAGCTTGACAATTGACACATTGTTTTTATTTTTTTATTATTATTCGCCCGTTGGGCAGGCTGAAACTTTTAAGGCCATACCGCCTGGGACACATTGATAGTCACAGATTTACATGTAGTTGATCTTGTTTTTTTTTTAATTCTTTCCTCTGTGGGGATTTTGGCGTCGCACTCTTGTGCATTTGCCAGTGTCTAGTATTAATCGATTTGTGAATAATGTATCGTATGTAGTTATGTAGTCGATACTATATTATATTATTATGTATTTCATACATACATCAAGGTCAATCATGCATACGTCATGAAAATTATTTCGGTTTCAAGACTCCGTTTGGACTCCGTCATACATAATTTTCAACAAGTTTAGAGTCCCTTGATGGTAGCACAGAAGATATAGTATGTTTAAATGGGGTTACATATTTCATTTTATTTGTAAGAATGACTGATATCTGTAACTTTCTGAGTACCACTACCTATATAGTTTACATAGGTAGGTATAATGTTGTATTGAATCATGATAAAAAAGTGTAAGTTTAAGAAGGTTTAAAAATGGGCTTAACATATTTATGAAATCTTAGAACAATGTATTTATTAGTAAATAAATAGTTGATTCAGCTCCCAACAGGCTCAGCCTAAAATGCGTGTCGTGTCGTGTGTCTTAAACATCTTATCCCATTATTCCCAAGGCAATAGAATGATAATGATAAGTCACTGATAAGTAGACCAGAGACCTAGCTAAGCGTAAAGAGAGGCTAAGCCTGAATTCACAAGTCACAAATGTCACAATAGTCAATAGACAATAAATGCATAGACTTTTATACAGCAAAATGAACACTTAGGTACGTGCTTCTACAATTTCTACTTCTACTTCTACGTGACTTTTACTAAATTTTCTGACAGTCACCTTCTTTCAGATTGTTAATCTCAAAAACCACACCCTTGTAGTTACGAAAGTGATTGATTGCGGATACCGATCTCGGAAGATCCATTGTAACTAGTGATTATCAGCAATGCACAGCTCTCTTTGTAGTGGCTATTAAAATATACGTTAACAAACAAAATTAAATAGACATACCGTTACGATACAGTCGTTATCAAAGGATACTGCATTACCTATCGGCATTTAAGGAGAAAAGCCTGATAAGATATGATAAAAAAAACTGTTTCTACGGTCATTTTTCTACTATTTTAGTGCCTTTGGTATAATATTAAAAAGAAAGAGGTTATATTTTTAATTGTTTTTTTTTTTGTGGCTAGTGTTTGTGCAAAACCGAATAAAAGTAAAATATGCCTGAAATAGTGCACGTACAAGCGGGGCAGTGTGGAAATCAAATCGGATCCAAGGTAAGTGAAGTTATAATGGCTTTTCTTTTTTTCTTTAAAAACAGAATGCAATAATTTTGTCATTTTTATCGCGGTTTTTAAGAATGATTTTATCTTTTTAGATTATTACTATGCTTCTAAGTTACTAAATTGTGATTTGGTACGTATTAACAGTGTTTTGGGAATTTAACCTAAAAATACCACGGAGTCGAGCTCCTTTTGTATCTGTAATAGCAAGGCGTTCACTTTCGCTATTAATTTGGATTTCAGTTTGTCCATGGTGACAAAATTAATAGGTAATTATCGATTATGTAATATTAAATACACAATTTTTATGTATAATTGTTGAGCGTAAAACAGTACTAAAATGAATAGGTGCAGTTGTAATAATTAAAAATCATGATAATTTTTAATTGCAATATTATTACCAAGCAGGTGCCCATCTCACCAAGGGCTAAAAACCATAGGTAGGTACCCTAAAAAGAATATGAATTTAAATAAATTTATTAATATATATATTTATAAATTTATCATTACTGCCGCGGTCTGTGATGCGTGAGTTGCTGGCAGTGATGATGTTGTACGATGTACGATGATGAGTGTAGCTAAGCTTAGCTCGAGGTCATATTGTGGCCAGTAGTGCAGTCATTGCATGCCAAGGCTTGTATAGTGCTTTACTCAAACTATGCCAGTAATTTAAATAAAAGTTGGTGATGTAAGAAGTCAAAGTAACAATTGTTAAAAGTAGTTCGTAAAATTCAGTACCGTCTTTCCAGGGCAAAACATTCTCATCACTAATTTCACTTTCGAACGTCCGGGTCGTCGGGGGGAACACATTGAATTGGGAGGATTGGTCACTTGAGGAGTTCATTTTTAAAAAATTATTTAAAACTAGCATCGCACCCCGGCTTCGCACGGGTGTAAATCTTATTTTTTTACACCTTGAGTTACATTATTGGAGTTTTAGTAAGGATCCCAATTTTTTTGAAATATAGGAATATATTTTATAGCTTAAGTCTCCCGTGGATAGTGTAGCTTCCCATCAGTGAAAGAATTTTTCAAATCGGTTCATTAGCTCGGACCCTATTCAATGCAAACAAACAATGAAATCTTTCCTCTTTATAATATAAGTATAGATATCACAAAAATAAATTGTTGGAAAACAATTACAGAAATGAAAAATCTGTGGAAACAACACGGGTACTTATATACTTAGCCTATGAAACAATATTATGGAATATTGAAACAAAACATCGCGCCGCGATTTTGTCTCTTTCCCGCGCATTTTTTTTTTACGAACTTCTGAATAAAATCTTTTTACACTGAACTATTTTGAAACAAAACTAGACAATTCGATATTCAAATTGAATCGAAATTGCTGGCCGCTCAAATACGCCAGCAGTTAAATTCTTCGCCAGAAACGTAGCAACCGAACGCACCACATTTGTTTTGGCTTCAGATTTAGATGTCTCTATACTACTGGAGGTAATACAGAGACAACCACAGAAAGTATTTTTTTTTGTTTAAATTAAAACGGCTGTCAAGGCATTTTTGTAAGAAATTTGTTGTAGCCAGTTGCACCCATATAAACGAAACGTCAGTCATTCGAAATCAGTTAGCAACTGTGATGCGGACAAAGAACTTTGAGACCTAACCCTAAAAGGTAAGGTCCAAGTTCTTTAGCTGCGGAGTTTGACGCGTTGATGTAAATAAGAATGTTCAATCAAGGTTCATTCATAATGCCTGGTAACAGATTTTCCTTCTCATTTCCGGTCTATTTACTTCTCTTTTCTGTGGTCACAACCGTAATGTATATGCTTACTTGCCTAGTTGCGATGCCTAGAATATCGCACTTTAATATTTTCTCATGCACCCTTATCTAAAATGGTGAGTCAGTGGCATCGATTCTGCCATAGCACTCACTAAACTAAACCAATCTGACAGGACTAAAATTATCTGAGTCTCTTTTCATTTCAATGTGTGAGAGAAGGATGACAACAATAGGCATGATTCCTAATGTTTAATTTATTGCAAATAACCGGCTTAGCGATGAATATAAGTAAATACATTACACACACTGAAAAAATAATTTGAATTGGCTGATAAATCTCTGAGATATGAGTATTTAAAGTTTTAGGTGGGGATAGAGAGGGGATGCTCTATCCCTTTCTCGCAAAGCGTGTGTTAGTATAGCATTTGTATGGCGCTCTTGACCCGTGACGTCACGGCTCAGTATAGTGTGCTCTCTGTCTAGTATGAAATTAAATGAAATTAAAATGCTTATATTTTATTTATTTTTGAACTAATTTTAATTTTGTTTTTGTTGATTATATGTCATAGAATCAATCATAGCAAGTAAGGATCAAATGGCATTTTATTGTCGATTGCAACTGTCAGAATTGTCGAATGATAAAGATCGGTATCTCAGCACATTAAGGATCAAGTGAGAACATTAGGAGCTAGATGAAGGCTCACCTCCTTTTTAAAAAAAAAATCAGAGCGCCTTGTTAAAGCGACGCTGACCAAAATGCTGGCGTGTTTCTGGCTCAACGCATAAGCATTGCCATTCAGCGTGGTAATGCCGCCAGCATGCTGGGTACGCTGCCAACTGGTAGTGGGCTTGAGCATTTGGATTGTCTTTAGACCTTCAACGGTGTATGGGCAGTCTAACTGTATTTGTAGTGTTAGTATTAGCTTGTATTTTGTTTAGTTAATAAAGCTACTTAAAGGCAAAAAAAAAAAACAAGTTCGCGTAATTTTCCGAAGTGCACAGTTTTAGCACTAATTCGAGGCCGTGGTATGAGTTAGCGTTATATCACAGTGTCAAAATGTAGTATTCATCTGTTAAAATTATGTTCTTCATTGTTATCCATCCAGTTTGTTATTAAACGCATTTATTGATTTCGAAGCGACGTCGTCCTCAGGCAACCTGTTCCAATTGAAAACGTCTCTGTTGCTGAGGATGTGGTGAGCAGTGATGGTGCAGGCCATAGCAGCGTCTGACTGGTCATATGGTCAGGTGACGTTTGCCAGCCGGGCCTCCCACGGGCTTGCGGGGCTTGCCGCAAGCCAAGCGATAGGGTCTCCAGTCCTAAGCCCTGGGCTTGTAAGGAGCCACCCTGGTCATTCCGGCCCAGTCTGACTGGGCCGTAGTAGGGTTGTGTGAAATCTATAATACTTGTATTTACATAATATAATTAAAGAACTTAAAAAAACTCACCATGATTCATAAAATAGCAAAACAGGCCATCTACAAAGTTAATTTAAAAAAGTTAGGTATCTATTTAATTAGATAGTTTTGTTTTTAAAAAGGATGTTAAGTTGTTAAGTGAAATAGGCATTTTAGAGGATTATTTCATACTATCATCGTTGATTAAAACATTGCCTAGCAACTTTGATTATGTACATGATTATTTCTCTATGTGTACATGTAATAAAAGCCTAGCAACCGAACACCAAAAGGGGTAATAGTCAAGTAAAAAAAAAACGTAGTCCGTAGGCATGATGACTCTTATTATTTTATTACCTCATAAAAGCTGATCATAAATAAAGCACATCAACGAAAACAAAAATAAAATTAGTTCAAAAATAAATAAGTTATAAGTATTTTAAATTCATGCTAGACCCTTCGGCTAAAATAAAATGAATGGACGGGCCCTAACCATTGAAACTGCTCAGTAAAAACGACTCAAAACCGTCGGACATATACTTCAACACCTAATTATAAAAATGTACAGTATATTTGTTACAAAAAATAGATCCCGGTATTATTTGTGTATTTACACTTCGGGAAAGCATATGAATGCATAATATTGTCAGATGTTTCGTTATCACGTAACAATAGACACGTGTTGCACTTCCTGCGGCTAGAGACAGACTGAAACGAAATGAGAGCCGGCGCTCATTTTGGTATAATCAAAAATGCGCTTCTACTGGGCCTGTCCATTCATTTTATTTTGGTCGCACTCGGTAAAGCACACAAAGGCATAATTTTTTCAGATGTTTCGTTATCATGTAACAATAGTCACGTGTCGCAATTCCTACGGCTAGAGACCGACTGAAACGAAGTGAGTGCCTGCGCTCATTTTGTAATCTTCAAAAATGCGCTCCTTCTGGGCCCGTCCATTCATTTTATTTTGGTCGAAGATCCAGTGTACTACATTTACGCCTTTAGAGATCCTCTGCACAGTCTGCTGCCGCGCCAGCCCTAATCTGCGTTCCGGAAAGCTGTGTCACAATCTGACGTAACACATGTTTATAGACCAGGATTATAATTATAATACTTAGAATAGTGGGGTGTTTATCTAGATGTTGGTGACATCATGGTATAACAATATACTCTGCCAGGTATGGCAATCCGAGACACAGGTCACGTGGGGACACAAGTCTACGTCATCGACGCTATGTTACCAGTATCATCATTTCAGCCATAGGACGTCCACTGCTGGACATAGGCCTCCCACATCGATCTCCACAAGGGCCGGTTGGAAGCAGCCTGCATCCAGCGTAAATGTGTGTGTTGGTAAATGTGCTGGTACGGAATCCTAAGTGTGCGAGCCCGACTCGCAATTGGCCGGTTTTATTCTAAGAATGCACAAAGAAATATTTGATTCAGAGGGCAATAAAAGACAATATAAAATAGCCTTGTTATAAGCCATTACACACTGCCAATTGGTAGTGGGCGTGAGCATTCGGATGTCTCTAAGAGTAGACCTTTAACGTCTATGATTTTTTGTATAATAGGTTAGGTACACGCAGTGACGTAGCTAAGTAACCAAAGGCCCTGGTGCAAACAAAGAAATGGGGCCCTATCTGAACTGGTTAGGTTTTATCACGTACTAGCTGAGCCCCGCGGTTTCACCCGCATTGTGATGAAAAATGGTGATGATGATGATGAGAATGTTGAAATGATGATGACGTTTTTGCGAGATAAAAAGTAGCCTATGTGTGAATTCAGGGTATAAGCTAACTCCATGCCAAATTTCATCTAAATCGGTTGAGTAGTTTCGGCGTTGAGTCCAGCCAAACACACACTTTCACATTTTTAATATTAGTAAGATTAGTAAGATAAATATAAATTTATATGATTACTTTAAAGGTGCATAGCTACTTGCATAGTGGATTACAACATGAGAGATTAGGGCTAGAGAATACAATCCCGAGCATGTTTTTAATCCCGGGATTACGGGATTTTTGATGCGGGATTAGACTGTGGTTTTTAATTGTGCTCAAAAGGAAAAAAAACTAGAGTAATTTCATAATAAAATCGTCGCACAATCACAATATAGTAAGAAAAGAAAATAGACAAAAATAAAAAAATGCAAGAAATCAAAAAGACTAATAAAACTATTTAGAATATAAATTTTATATTTCGGCGTATCTAAGGGTTGTTTTTCTCGTTATGTTATAAATGCTATTAATATAATCTAGGCAAGGTTATTGTCAAGGCGCAACGGACTACGGAATGCAAACTAGACCTGTTTGTGGCAATCCCGAAAATCCCGAGATTAGCCAAGACCCGGGATTTTTGGGGCCAAAAAATTACCGGGATCCCGGGATTGTATTCTCTAATTAGGGCCCATCCTCTCTGAGAGAAGGCCTGTGTCCCATCAGTGGGAAAATGATAGGCTGATAACAAAGATAATATAACCACTTGATCGTGCATGTAGTCAAAATTCCCTTTTGCTAAATGATGCCACGTCGGTCGCGGGGGCAGCTTGTGATTGGAGACTCGACGCGACTCGACGCTTGTGATTGGAGAATCAAAAGTCATTCATTCAATTCGCGCCTAGGATTGGCCTCACTCGAAACAGTTTAGGTTGACATGTTAGAATCTTTGCCTCATGCGGGGTACAGGATGAGCAGTCAAATGGTTATATTGTCATTGGCATCGATTCTGATGCACTCTAAACTAAATTTGACAGCTCTAAAATTGTTGCCATCCTTCTCTCACATATTAAAATGAAAAGCGCGGCAGATAATTTTAGTTCTATCAGATGGGTTTAGTTTAGTGAGTGGTATGACAGAATCGACGCCAATTTGCTGATAATGATCAATATTATAAGGAATAAATTATTGTTGGCTTTGCAGTTATCATGCGCAAAAGGGCCGCCCCAGTTTTAAGTAGAACGCGTGCGAGGTGCCGTCGCTCTGAAAGCAGTTGAGAAGGCCGGCGACTGGGGCTACCTACGCGCCACCTTATAGCGCTAGGGCTGGCAAAGCAACTATGTTTTGGGAAAACTTTAGATTTGGGAATTTCAATTAGGGTGACTTCAGTCTCTCACTATAACATGGGCCGTATAAACAAGCTCAAAGTCGCACAACGAGCTATGGAGAGGGCTATGCTCGGGGTTTCTCTACGAGATCGAATCAGAAATGAGATCCGTAGACGAACGAAAGCCACCGACATAGCCCACCGGATTAGCAAGTTGAAGTGGCAGTGGGCAGGGCACATAGCACGCAGAACAGATGGCCGATGGGGCCGAAAGGTTCTGGAATTGAGACCACGGACCGGTAAGCGAAGCGTAGTACGTCCCACAAGATGGACAGACGACCTAAAAGAGACCGCAGGGAAACGCTGGATGCAGGCCGCTTCCAACCGGCCCTTTTGGAGATCGATGGGGGAGGCCTATGTCCAGCAGTGGACGTCCTACGGCTGAAATGATGATGATGATGATGATATCAAAGCGTGGCACTCGCGACTGTTCGACCGACTTGATCCGAGATCCGTGTAGTACGCGTCTGTGTGCGTGCGACGGCTAACGCCCCTTGTATGGAGATGGCCTTCTGTACCTACTGATAGGTTTAATTGTCCCATCCTGAGACATCACATCGGATTACTGTTGAGGTATATTTATAGGCATTAGGTACTTGTATTGCATTGCTATTATGATAAATAATACTACAATATCATCATCATCAGCCTGAAGACGTCCACTGCTGAACATAGACCTCTCCCTTTAACCTCCACACTGAACAGCAGCCTGCCTTTTGCATCCACTGGATGCCCGCGACTCTCACGATGTCGTCGGTCCATCTAGTGGGAGGCCTACCTACGCTGCGTCTTCCGGTTCGTGGTCTCCACTCCAGAACCTTTCTTCCCCATCGGTTATCGGTTCTTCGAGCGATGTGGCCTGCCCATTGCCACTTCAACTTGCACATTTTAGCAGCTACTATAATATACGACACAATATGGACTATAAGTGGTAGAAAATAGGAATTTAGCAATAGTTACTTAGGTACCTACTTAAATATGAAGCTATAGTTTTATTTTGTTTATAAGAATATATGAGCTTTTGTTTTTATATCTATACTAATATTATAAAGAGGAAAGGATTCACAATCTTTATTCGGCACAAGGAAAAATACAAACAAAACAATTGAATCCACTGGCTCTGAACTAGTAAAAAACTGTGTTTCGGAAGCCAGTGGCTTCTGTCAGCATTTAAAATTAAATATTATGTCATAAATAAAGATATTAAATTAAATTTAACTAGTACATATAAAATTTAGAAAAAAAAGATTACTAAGATTTGAAGTTATATGATTATTTACGGGATATTTACCGTGGTAAGGTTGTGGAATGAGCTCCCGATATTTCGGCGCAGTTACATGCACCATGTTCACGGGAAGACAGTGTAAACAGTGTTTTACTAAGATTTGATTGTTTGTTTGTTTGCATTGAATAGGCTCCGAAACTACTGAACCGATTTGAAAAATTCTTTCACTGTTGGAAAGCTACACTATCCCCGGGTGATATAGGCTATAATCTATACCCGTGCGAAGCTGGGGTGGACCGCTAGTATATTATAATTTAAGATATGTTTTAGAATACGTTTAATAAGGGTATTTCCCGAGGGACTCCGAGGGTTCCGATGGACGAAACCCACAGGCAATAGAGCGCGACTCCAAACAACAACAAAAAAAGAAATATTGAAAGACAAACTTAACTTTGTATTTGATAATAAGGTTCTTCCGTACATACCAACTACAAAATTTAATGTAAGTTTGTAATCGTAAAACTTGATTTTCATATAACTTAAAATTACCATTTTGGCATTTTCCCTTTGTATGTACTGTGAGACCTTGCCTGTTGCTAAATTTCATGATTCTAGGTCAACGGGAAGTGCCCTATAGGTTTTGATTCCCCTGTGAAATCGCAAAATATGCGACATAATCGGTTATAGATAGATAGGTAGATAGAAACTCTTTATTGTGTACACCAGAAATAAAAATTACAAACAGATATAATAGTGCCTCAAGTGGCGGCTTTAGCGCTAAAAGCGTTCCAGGCAACCATTATTAGGTTATATCTTTTGATCGCGTTGACTTAAAACTGTAATTTTTTCACAGCTAAAAGAGACCGTAGACCTGAGTTTTTGATATAAATTTCAACTTGATACCTTTACGCGTTTCTGAGAAAAGAGTTGACAGACAGACAACAAAGTGATTCTATAAGGGTTCCGTATCCTTTTAAGGCTATGGAACCCTAATTTTTTTTATTTTTTTTTTACTTTTTTATGATTCGAATCGGTCTTTGGATTGAGGTGCCTGTATTTTTTTTATTATTTGTTTCAGTTTTGGGAGATAATATCTGACGAGCATGGTATAGACCCACAAGGCGTCTACCGCGGAACCAACCCGCTGCAGAGAGAGCGCATCAATGTCTACTACACCGAGGCATCCAATGGTAATATATTTTACACACCACACACCTAACCTCAACACAAAGTAAATCATTATCTCTTAAGGGATACAAAGTTGTATGAAACTCCCTAGGCAATAAAGTGATTTGAATTTGGAACGTCAAATTCGTGTGGAAACTCTTGGAAAACTCTAAGTAAAAAAATGCCCATATGGCATTGTAAAGAGGTTTGTTCGAAAATTGAACTGGCCACCAGAAGCAAAACTCAAAAAAAAGGTGCGTTTACAAAGAATGTGAAACAAAAGACGGTGTTTGGTGCTGTCATGATCTAAGAAAACAAGGTCCAGCAATCTGGGAGTGGTCCCGCAATGACGTCACTGTCCAGTTGCCACTTTATTCAATCAGCTGTTACGTGGTGTATCGTCATCTCTCTCGAACCTGTTGTAAATTGACATCATGACATTGCGGGACGCCCACGTGGACATTTTTTCTCGGATTGCTATACCTGGCGGAGTATATTATTATACCATGGGTGCGCTGTGATTTTCAGTGAAACCTGGCTTTTTATTGTCTCGAAGGTGTGTAAAGTAGAGTATGCTCCTCTGGAATAAAGCCTGTCTTCATCGCTTCACTCGGGACTCTATATAACTCTAGAGTCCCTCGTTACGCTCAGGGTACACACTGCTTTATTCCCTAAGTGCCTACTATTTACCAACCTCAATAATAATCACAGCAAAGTGAAACTAAAGAAGGTTTCACTTCAAAAAATATACAACAGAAAAAAAAATCAATTTCTGTTTCGGTTCGGTTTTCAGTTTCGGTTGAAATATCATAATGTTATCTGATATTTCAACTGATTTCAAGAAAAGAGGGGGTTTTCAATTGGTTTATACGACACTGGATCTATTCGCAAAATTACCTATAGTTTTTTTTTATGTAGATAGGCTTGCGCTTGGCCGCCATCTCGCCTGATGTGATGTTATGTGTGATAGGTTGTATTTTTTTGCAAGTGACAACTTTAGGCACTTTGAGCACTTTTTGGGATGGGGAAAGGCACCCTTTTTGACACTTGAACTCGCGTGACCGTTACGCTTAGATAGCGCCATCTCTTGAGGAATAGGTGAAGTACTAAAGTTTTCACTCCTGGCGTGCAGTTCTACGACTGATTCTTTTTTTCATGTTATTTACCTCAAAACTCCGTCATCTATGAACCGATTTGTTTTTTTTTAATTTTTTTATTTGAAGTATTTACTCGCTGAGTAGTCCCATAGAAATTTCATCAAAATCGGTTTAGTAGTTTGGCCTCGGAGTAGTGCGACCACAAACACAATGACAAGAATTTTATATAATATTAAATTAGATTGCGCTTTGTCTCGCTCTCTCGGCTAATGAGAGAGCGAGACAAAATTCAATGTTAGAGCGCATTTATATTTGTTCTTAATGTACTTGTTATAATAACGCTTTGTTCACTCAATAGATGGCGCTAAAACAAATTTTGGTTTCCAGGCAACTATGTACCCAGAGCGGTGCTCGTGGACTTGGAACCAGGGACCATGGACTCTGTCCGCTCGGGCCCGTACGGGCAGCTGTTCCGCCCGGACAACTTCGTCTTTGGGCAGAGCGGCGCTGGTGAGTATTTATTTTTATTTTTTATAATTAATAGGCTTGCGTTTGACCACCATCACGCCTGATGTCAAGCGATGATGCAGTCTACGTTGGAGCACGCTTGTCTAGAAGTAACCAATTCACTCGTGATTTGAAGACACCCAGTAACCATCGGGGAACACCCATTCAGGCAGCGCATTCCACAGACTAGCAGTTCCCACAATAAATGTGGAATCAAAGCGCTTCGTACGGGTTTTCGGAATATCAACCATAAAGCGGTGACGATTTTTCGTGCCCGCTCTGGCAGTCCGATAGAAAAATGTGCAGGAGGGAATTAGATCATGCAGATCGGTAGCACACTCTCCGAAATGTATCCGATAAAAGACCGATAGACTAGCAACTTTACGTCGACGCTCAAGACTAAGAAGCTTAGTCCGAACTAAGGATTCATTGCTGATGAGCTTCTTGGCACGTTTCTCTATTGACTCCAACGCCTCAAGCTGGTACTTAGCTGATCCATCCCAAAGGTGAGAGCAGTACTCCATGCACGACCGAACTTGTGCTTGGTACAGTGACAGCAACTGTTCCAACGTGAAGTACCGTCGCACCTTCGATAGGATACCCAGCTTTTTGCAGCCAATTGAGTCTTACTCTCAATATAGGAGCCAAAATTGAGGGTTGATGTCAGAGAAACGCCTAAAGCTCAAGCTGGTCAGTTATCGGAATGGATCGGTATGGGCTATATGGCTGAAGCCCAAAGCTTAATTTTTTTTAACCAGCATCTCTGGTTACTTTAATTATGCACTTATCCAAGTACCGGGAGAGAGCTTCCATCCATCCCAAAAGAAAAAGTTACAATTGCCATGTTTGTCATCATCATCATCATTTCAGCCGTAGGACGTCCACTGCTGGACATAGGCCTCCCCCATCGATCTCCAAAAGGGCCGGTTGGAAGCGGCCTGCATCCAGCGTTTCCCTGCGGTCTCTTTTAGGTCGTCTGTCCATCTTGTGGGTGGACGTCCTACGCTGCGCTTGCCAGTCCGTGGTCTCCATTCCAGAACCTTTCGGCCCCATCGGCCATCTGTTCTGCGTGATATGTGCCCTGCCCACTGCCATTTCAACTTACTAATCCGGTGGGCTATGTCGGTGACTTTCGTTCGTCTACGGATCTCCTCATTTCGGATTCGATCTCGTAGAGAAACCCCGAGCATAGCCCTCTCCATAGCTCGTTGTGCGACTTTGAGCTTGCTTATGAGGCCCATAGTGAGAGACCACGTTTCAGTGCCGTATGTCATCACTGGTAACACACACTGGTCGAAGACTTTCGTCTTAAGGCACTGAGGTATTTTGGACGAGAAGACGTTGCGTAGTTTACCGAACGCTGCCCAGCCGAGTTGGATTCGCCGATTGACCTCTTTCTTGAAGTTGGACCTACCTAGTTCGACTGTTTGTCCTAGGTAGACGTACGCGTCAACAGCTTCAAGAACTGAGTTCCCAACTGATACTGGGGTGGGCACAACATGGATATTTGACATGACCTTTGTCTTGTCCATGTTCATTTTAAGGCCCACCTGTTGAGAGACTCGATTGAGGCCTTCGAGCATCATGCTGAGATCCTCCATCGATTCTGCCATGACCACAATATCGTCGGCAAACCGAAGGTGAGTGATGTACTCGCCGTTGATGTTGATGCCGAGTCCTTGCCATTCCAGGAGCTTGAAGGCATCTTCCATTGTGGCAGTGAACAGTTTCGGAGAGATAACGTCTCCCTGTCTCACGCCTCTTCGCAATGGAATTGCCTTCGAACTCTGCTCCTGTACTCGGACCGACATGGTGGCGTTGTTGTACAAACACTTCAACACTTCGACATACCGATAGTCAATACGGCATCGCTGGAGAGACTCAAGCACCGCCCATGTCTCGACCGAATCAAAGGCTTTCTCATAGTCCACAAACGCTAAACATAGTGGCAAGTTATATTCTTCGGTCTTCTGTATAACTTGGCGTAGCGTGTGGATGTGGTCTATGGTACTATAGCCTTTTCGGAAACCGGCTTGTTCGATAGGCTGGAAGTCATCGAACCTGCGATCGAGACGATTCGTGATGACCCTCGAAAACAGCTTATAAACATGGCTCAGAAGCGAGATGGGTCTGTAATTCTTCAGCAAGGTTTTGTCACCTTTCTTAAAGAACAGCACCACCACGCCTCTGTTCCATGCTTCTGGCGTTATACCTTCGAGTAAGACAGAATTAAAGAGCTTCTGAAGGACTCTGAGTACCGGTGTTCCACCCGCTTTCAGAAGCTCTGATGTGATTCCATCGTCCCCCATGCTTGTGCCATGTTTGTGTTCATTGTATATTAAAGTCCTTGTTTAAAGCTAACCATGGAACTAGACAAAATAAAACTCGAATGACCAAAATTGCTTAAATTGGGAAAAGAGGTAACTGTTTATATTTTCATTTACAGGGAACAACTGGGCGAAAGGCCACTACACGGAGGGCGCTGAGCTGGTGGACTCCGTGATGGACGTCATCAGGAAAGAAGCTGAGGACTGCGACTGCCTGCAAGGTGAGAGGAATTGACTTCAGCGCCATCTGTTATTCGAACACCATAACTGTACGGTCCCAACCGCACAGACTTTGTACCTTGGCCTAGCAGCCGAATCTGGGACACACGTGTTTCTACCGCGGAAGTAAAAGTTAACCTTATTAATAGAATTAACTAGTATTATTGAGTAGCAATTAAGACACCACGCGTGTTACATCGCTGGAGTAAATTATATCAACAACTATCAAGCAGAGTTTCTCTCCGGCACCCGCTACTCCACAACAACGCTGTACAGCATCAGCCACACTACGGCAGACTGTACATTTTGGTCCATCTAGTGGGAGGCCTACCTGCGCTGCATCTTCCGGTTCGTGATCTCCACTCAAGAACCTTTCTTCCCCATCGGTTATCGGTTCTTCGAGCGATGTGGCCTGCCCATTGCCACTTCAACTTGCAAATTTTTACAGCTATGTCGGTGACTCTGGTTCTTTGGCGAATATCCACGTTTCGGATTCTATCGCGCAAAGAAACTCCGAGCATAGCTCTCTCCATTGCCCGCTTTGTGACTCTGAGCTTTTCCAAAAGGCCAACAGTTAAGGACCACGTCTCAGTACCATATGTCATCACTAGCAACACACACTGGTCAATTGGCCACTAGTGTGGCCTGCTCATTGCCAATTCAACTTGCAAATGTTTAAACACGTTTTTATGTTGTGTTAAAGGATTCCAGCTGACGCACTCCCTGGGAGGCGGCACGGGGTCCGGCATGGGCACCTTACTGCTGTCCAAGATCCGCGAGGAGTTCCCCGACCGCATCATGAGCACCTTCAGCGTGGTGCCTTCGCCCAAGGTAATGATGTTTGTGGACATAAATAATACCAGCTTTATTGGATTAGTGCAGATTTATTCAAGTATTTAGTTTTAATGGAGGAGCACATTAAACACACGGCCTTGCAGGATAGCGATCAGGAGTGAAGAGAACGAACAAAACTTTTTTACTACAGACGACAAAACCTTACAGATTGCATTGCGTTTACATAGATATTATAAGCTGATCGCACAGATAATCAATTTCTAACAGGTAACTGGCATCATCAATCATCATCATTTCAGCCTATCATGGGGTTCTTCAACCCGAGTTATCGAGTCCTAAAGGGTTGGGATAATGGAGAGGCACTAAGAGAAGTAAGGGTTGGGAACGTATTTGTGATGCCTCTGGTGTTACAAATATCCATAGGCGACGGTGAATGCTTACTATCAGGCGGCCCGTCTGATTGATGGCCAACTATGGCATTAAAAAAAAGAGCTTCCCACTTCTGGGTTGCAGACCTTCTCTCAGAGCGAGAGGATGAGCTCTAATCATGGTTACACCAGATGTAAAACCATGTAAAAAAAAAACATTTATTTTATTTTGAATCCGTCATTCCTTTCCCAGGTGAGCGAAGTAGTCCTGGAGCCGTACAACGCCACCCTCTCCGTCCACCAGCTGGTTGAGAACACGGACATGACATTCTGTATCGACAACGAAGCCCTGTACAACATCTGCTTCAAGACGCTGCGCCTGGCCAGCCCCAGCTACGGGGATTTGAACCATTTGATCTCCGTGAGTTAACTATAGTGCCATCTGTATTTGAACCATTTGATCTCTGTGAGTTAACTATAGTGCCATCTGTATTTGAACCATTTGATCTCCGTGAGTTAACTATAGTGCCATCTGTATTTGAACCATTTGATCTCCGTGAGTTAACTATAGTGCCATCTGTATTTGAACCATTTGATCTCTGTAAGTTAACTATATTGCCATCTGTATTTGAACCATTTGATCTCCGTGAGTTAACTATAGTGCCATCTGTATTTGAACCATTTGATCTCCGTGAGTTAACTATAGTGCCATCTGTATTTGAACCATTTGATCTCCGTGAGTTAACTATAGTGCCATCTGTATTTGAACCATTTGATCTCTGTGAGTTAACTATAGTGCCATCTGTATTTGAACCATTTGATCTCCGTGAGTTAACTATAGTGCCATCTGTATTTGAACCATTTGATCTCCGTGAGTTAACTATAGTGCCATCTGTATTTGAACCATTTGATCTCCGTGAGTTAACTATAGTGCCATCTGCATTTGAACCATTTGATCTCCGTGAGTTAACTATAGTGCCATCTGTATTTGAACCATTTGATCTCCGTGAGTTAACTATAGTGCCATCTGTATTTGAACCATTTGATCTCTGTAAGTTAACTATATTGCCATCTGTATTTGAACCATTTGATCTCCGTGAGTTAACTATAGTGCCATCTGTATTTGAACCATTTGATCTCCGTGAGTTAACTATAGTGCCATCTGTATTTGAACCATTTGATCTCCGTGAGTTAACTATAGTGCCATCTGTATTTGAACCATTTGATCTCTGTGAGTTAACTATAGTGCCATCTGTATTTGAACCATTTGATCTCCGTGAGTTAACTATAGTGCCATCTGTATTTGAACCATTTGATCTCCGTGAGTTAACTATAGTGCCATCTGTATTTGAACCATTTGATCTCCGTGAGTTAACTATAGTGCCATCTGCATTTGAACCATTTGATCTCCGTGAGTTAACTATAACCAAAGATTATATACTAGAGCTATAACACAGCGGGCAATGGAGAGAGCTATGCTCGGAGTTTCTTTGCGCGATAGAATCCGGAACGTGGATATTCGCCAAAGAACCAGAGTCACCGACATAGCTTCTTCTTTATCAATCGTCAAATTTGACAGTTGATATCGCCAAATTCGATAAAATGCCATTTGATCAGTACTCGCTATTGGCATCGATTCTGATGTACTCTAAACTAAACTAAATTTGACAGCTCTAAAATTGTTGTCATCCTTCTCTCACGTATTAAAATGAAAAGAGAGGCAGATAATTTTAGTCCTGTCAGATTGGTTTAGTTTAGTGAGTGGTATGACAGAATCGACGCCAATATTGATCTGGCATTTTATCGAATTTGACGATCGATAAAGAACGGTACTTGCACTGCTGAAATCGCAAAAATTCAGCTGTTCGTTCCAAATAACAAGTCACGATGAGTACAACGACTCTCTTTCGGTTTAGCATACACTTCTCGTCTAACCCTGTTACTTTGAATCGCTTAAAACAGATAACCGTAAGGACCAGGTTTGAAAGAAGCTTGTTTGTTCCAGCTTACAATGTCCGGGGTCACTACCTGCCTCCGTTTCCCGGGGCAGCTGAACGCGGACCTTCGCAAGGTGGCCGTCAACATGGTTCCTTTCCCGCGGCTCCACTTCTTCATGCCGGGCTTCGCCCCTCTCACCGCGAGGAACACCTTCGACTACCGCGCGCAGAACGTCTCCGAGCTCATCACACAGGTGAGTGAAGCGAAACCTAAGTAAACAGGCCAAAGTTACTGTTAAGTAGTTCTTCTTAGGCGGACACTCTTGGCAGAGTGGTCGTGGTTGGTGAGACGGTGGTACACGGTGGGTCTTCAACGTCCTCGGTCTTCTCGGCGGCGATCACTGATTTTGCAATGCTTCTCCATTTTACTCGGTTCGTCGCATTACGTGAACACTCTGTTATGGTAGACTTAGTTGCTGTCTTATGAGGTCCGTCCAGCTTGTAGATCTGCCTCGACCTCTCTTTCCTTCCACTTGTCCCTGGACTACTAGTCTTTCCATTGACTCTTCGTTCCTGGTGATATGATGTATGATGAAGATCTGTAATCTTAGTGATATCTCCACTTACGGCGTCAAGGAGAAAGTGAAAAAATGGCTCCTAACACTAGATTACGATGCCACAGAGGCTTTGTTTATCATTCAATACTGAATAATACTATTAATAACCACAATATATAATTATATAAGTTTTAGAACACTTTATACTTCCACTCTCACATACACTCGCTACCATTATCAATAATTATGTACCATTACACAAACACACACACATATATACACACACACACACACACACACACACATATATATACACACACACACACATATATACACACACACACACACATATATATATACACACACACACACACTCCCACACACTTTATACTTACACTCTCACATACACTCGCTACCATTATCAATAATTATGTACCATTACACAAACACACACACATATATATACACACACACAGACACACAAACACACATCCACATACAATCACAAACATAATTAGCCTAAAACATTAATAGTAATCAAAATAGTACTAAGTTCTCTTTTATTCATAGTTTCTTTGTAATCGATCTCAGTCTCCCGCGATACAGGCTAGCCCTAGTGCGGGGTCTACTAGAAAACTGTACACTTATTTTGAATTTTTAAGGTAAATTAAGATATTTGTATTTGTATTTGTATTGATATGCCCGAAGAACTTCAATATTCGTAATTGTACAGTTGACGAAAGTTCATAATATCGAGCTCCTTTAATATTGAAACGTTGGTGCGGAATGCGGTCCATGGGATCCTCCAACACCACATCCCCAGGGCGGCAATTTTGCGGCAGTCTAGTAATCGCAGGGACCAGGTTTCTGCTCCGTATAAGAAAATTGGAAATACAAGAGATTTCATAAGTCGAGCCTGCGTGTTTTTGGTTATTCTCCTTCCAAATCTTTCCCAACCTCTCCACAGCAGATCTGGTAATGGCACATCGTCGCCTTCGCAGCCTCCTTCATTAGTTTTTTTTTAAATATATATATTTATATAATAGTAGACAAACAAGCGACGGGCCACCTGATGGTAAGTGGTCACCGTCGCCTATGGACACCTACAATACCCGGGGCATTGGCGGTGCATTGCCTACCTTTGAGGACTCTATAACTCTATAACGTCCTCTACTACTATAGATATGGTAGAACCGAGGTATATGTAGCTCTGGACTACTTCTGGTTAAGTAGTTAGTGCTCACGATTAAGTGAGGCCATATTCGATTATAAGAAAATACATTACATGCTCTTGTTTCTTTGAGAGATAGCCAAAAGACCTCCACTGCTGAACATAGGCCACCCCCTTAGATCTCCACACTGAACGACAGCCTGCCATCTGTCAACCTGTCCTGCCTGTGTCCTGCCACAATGTCGTCGGTCCATCTAGTGGGAGGCCTACCTACGCTGCGTCTTCCGGTTCGTGGTCTCCGCTCGAGAACCTTTCTTCCCCATCGGTTATCAGTTCTTCGAGCGATGTGGCCTGCCCATTGCCACTTCAACTTGCAAATTTTAACAGCTATGTCGGTGACTCTGGTTCTTTGGCGAATATCCACGTTTCGGATTCTATCGCGCAAAGAAACTCCGAGCATAGATCTCTCCGTTACCCGCTGTGTGACTGAATTTTTCCAAAAGGCCAACAGTTAAGGACCACGTCTCAGTATCATGTCATCACTGGCAACACACACTGGTCAAAGACCCTCGTCTTGAGGCACTGTGGTATCTTGGACGAGAAGATGTCACGCAGTTTCCCGAACGCTGCCCATTCGAGTTGGATTCTTCGGGCGACCTCTTTGCCTAAGTTGGACTTACCTAACTGAACAATCTGTCCAAGATAGGTGTAATGGTCAACAACTGCGAGAGTATCGTTCCCAACGACTACCGGCACGGGTTCTACATGGACATTGGACATAATTTTTGTCTTGTCCATATTTATTTTAAGACCCACCTGTTGGGAAAGGCTGCTGAGGTCGCTGAGCATCGTATTGAGGTCCTCCAGCGACTCTGCCATGATGACTATATCATCGGCAAAACGCCAAATCAATCACCATAAATAGTTGTTATTCCTTTTGATGTTCCCCAGATGTTCAACCCGGGCAACATGATGACGGCGTGCGACCCCCGGCACGGGCGCTACCTCACCGTCACCACCATCTTCCGCGGACACATGTCCATGCGCGAGGTGGACAACCAGGTGATGGCCATCCAGAACAAGAACTCCAGGTCTGTATCAAAAACAACAAGCAAACCGGGTTTGGGTGTCATCGAATCACGAGTGAAGTGGTTTCTTCAAGACAAGCGTGCTCCATCGTAGACCGCATCATCGCTTAACATCAGGCGTGTTGGTGGTCAAACGCAAGCCTATTAATTTTTTTTTACCCGTACACGTGCATAAGCAAGAGCAGAATAAGTAATTTACAACAAGTTCGAGAGAGATGACGATACACGAAACAATGGCGGACTCTATGATTTTCTGTGTTAACAGTAGCGTGAAATTATAACTCCCCAATATCTGTATATTACCTGTGGGAATCCAATAAATCAATATGGTTTTGATAAAATTGTGTTTAATATATTCAATTCGTGCTTAACTTGCTTGAGCGGACTAACCAAATGACAATTGAAATGCTTTTTGTATTTTATTTAATAGATTATTAAAAAAGTTGTTTCCCAGTATCTGTGTTACAATAAAGTGGCAACTGGACAGTGACGTCATTGCGGGACAACTCCCAGAGCGCTAGACCTTGTTTTCTTGGATCATGACTTATACTCCGTTCAGTAATCTTCACAGATCTAGCACCATTTATATTTGTGCTAATCTTAGATATTTTATGTAAACAAAGGGGTTACCAGTGCGAAAAAGGTTTTATTTAGGAATAATTTAATTTATTAGACTAAATAATACGAAAACAACTTGAAAATATACAAACTAGTACTAAAATATAAAACTAAACTAATCTAATAAACCGCTGCCAGCAGACATCGTACCCAACATGCTGGCTGCATTGCCGCGTTGAATTGCAATGTGCAAGATATCGGCCTATCAGACATAGGCCTCCCCCATCGATCTCCAAAAGGGCCGGTTGGAAGCGGCCTGCATCCAGCGTTTCCCTGCGGTCTCTTTTAGGTCGTCTGTCCATCTTGTGGGTGGACGTCCTACGCTGCGCTTACCAGTCCGTGGTCTCCATTCGAGAACTTTTCGGCCCCATCGGCCATCTGTTCTGCGTGATATGTGCCCTGTTACTGCCACTTCAACTTGCTATCCGGTGGGCTATATCGGTGACTTTCGTTCGTGTACGGATATCCTCATTTCTGATTCGATCTCGTAGAGAAACCCCGAGCATAGCCCTCTCCATAGCTCGTTGTGCGACTTTGAGCTTGTTTATGTGGCCTACGTGTCATTGACATAAATACTTATATTTCCAGCTACTTCGTGGAATGGATCCCGAACAACATGAAGGTGGCAGTCTGCGACGTCCCCCCGCGCGGTCTCAAGATGTCGGCAACCTTCATAGGCAACTCCACCGCCATTCAGGAGATATTCAAACGCATCTCCGAACAGTTCACCGCTATGTTCCGTAGAAAGGTGAGAAAGAAATTATTTATTGAAAGAATTTGCAATTTTGTAAAAAAAATAACCCGGGCATTTAAAAAAAGTTTCGGAAAACCCTCGAAACCATGCGCTCAGGTTTAAACATTAATTAGTAATACCAAAATCTAGGTTAGAAATGCATAGTAGTGGCCCTAATGCAATGGCCATAAAACTATACAATAAATTACCCGACGACTTAAATAGTGACGACAATGAACAAAATTTTGCAATGAATCTTAAAAACATATTAATTAGAAAGTGTTATTATTCCAATTTTATTATAGAAACTGACGTGGTTTTTCACACATTTTTTTTTTTTTATTATTCCGTTGAAAATTTTCTTAACGATAAAACATTATAAAACAGATCGGGCCGCTCCATATTTCTGCCATATAAATAAATTGCCATACTCTAATTGGGTCATTATGTTTAGATAAGTTTCACCTGTTAAGCATAATGTGCAATAAACGATTTGACTTTGAAATAAGTAAATATATAACCATTTTTAAACCAACCTTTAGCCTTTTACAAAGAAAATATTAACGCGAAGCGCTTTGATTCCCCATTTATTGTGCGAACTGCTAGTCTGTGGAATGCGCTGCCTTAATGGGTGTTCCCCGATGGTTATAATCTATGTCTTGAAAACAGGCAAAACAAACAAAAGTAGAAAGGAATAAAATTATTAATTTAAAAAAAATCTTTTTAACAATAGGCTTTTTTGTATTCTTCTGAGCAAACCCTTTCATTTGAATTTTCATAAGAACATTTTGTCCGCCATCTTGGGGCGTCCGCCATATTGAATGATCAGCCTCGGGCTCTCCCAATGCACGCCACTGAGCTCGGTCGGCAGTTCCTTGCATCCAGTTGTTACCCGCCGTTTGACGCAGGTCGTCACTCCACCTGGCCGCAGGGTGTCCTAAACGTGGTCTCCACTCCAGATCTCTACCCCATCGGTTATCGGTTCTTCGGGCAATGTGACTCACTGCCACTTCAGCTTGCTAATCCTTTGAGCTATGTCTGTTACTTTGGTTCTATGTTGAATCACTTCGTTCTGAATTTTGTCCCGTATAGAAACTCCAAGCATAGCTCTCTCCATAGCTCGCTGAGCGACTTTAAACTTGTGGACCACTTTAGGAGACCTAGCATCTATGGTATGTGTAGGTATTGTAGTAAAACAACTGATTGAGAGTTAACCGTAGAATGGCTTTATTCAATTTAAATAGCTATATTTATAATATGGAAAGGTGCTTTCTCGCTCGCACTGCCGTGGTCTCACTCGCTCTTTGCACCACATAAATATACGGCGGCGCTCGAGCTCTTGTATTCCAGCCGCGGCCGGCGCAGTGTGCGCATGTCGTACAAACGAAGGTGAACAGCCGTGGTGCTACATAGTTCTTCCCCTAGCGAAAGCGTACCGGAGCAGTCACAATGCGCCCACTTCTGGTTGTCTTTAAAATCGATTTAGGGCACGTCGCGGTGGCTTGATGTGGAGAGGTAGCTTGCTGTGGTGTAGAATGCGAGGTAGGTCGATGCGTCGTAGTTACCGATAAGTCCTCTGACGTATCTTCATTCAGTATGTAGGCCGGCTTAAGGCGATCAATCGATATAGTAGGTGAGCGACGATCTGGTAACTGTAGAACGAAAGTCTTGTTGTTTCGTTGCAGGACTTTATAGGGACCGTCGTAGGGTGCTAACTGGTGTTAACTGTGAGTGTCCACGTCTCAGCACCATAGATCAGTGTTTTTCAACGTGTGGGTCGCGAAACCCCAGAAAAGAAGATAAAAAATTATGAAAAAAAAATATATGAAAATAATTTACTGTTTTAAACTATCACGGTTGTTCACTAAAGTTATATGATTATTTACGGGATATTTACCGTGGTAAGGTTGTGGAATGAGCTCCCGATATTTCGGCGCAGTTACATGCACCGTGTTCACGGGAAGACTGAAGAATGCGGGTGGTTGGAGAACAGTTAAACAGTTAGGTGCAGACATAACGATCTACCCTCTTTCTTTTTTTTAATGAAAATAATATTTTTTTACATATTATGAGAATCTGTTTTGGCTATGAATTGCTAATCCTGCGTTCAATACTACAGGGACGTATATTTTTAATCTTTTCCACCGCGTGTTTACCAAATGTAATCTCTGGTATATATAAAGCTTAGTAAATAAGCCTAAAGTAATATCATACTAATATTATAAATGAGAAAGTGTGTTTGTTGGGTTGTTTGTTCCTCTTTCACGCTGCAACGGAAAAACGGATCGACCTGATTTTTTGCAGGCTACTTTTCATCATCATCACCATCACCGTTTTTCATCACTACGCGGGTGAAACCGTCATACTAAGATTATAAATGCGAAAGTGTGTTTGTTTGTTGGTTTGTTTGTTCCTCTTTCACGCTGCAACGGAACAACGGATCGACCTGTTTTTTTGCATAGGTGTAGTTCAAGAGCCAGAGAGTGACATAGGCTACTTTTCATCATCATCATCACCATCACCGTTTTTCATCACTACGCGGGTGAAACCGCGGGGCGCAGCTAGTTTCTAATATAATAAAATTTATGAACAGTGGAGGGTGGGGGGTCGCGAAAATGTTTTTCATACTAAGGGGGTCGCGTCTTTAAAAAGGTTGAAAAACACTGCCATAGATCATAACGGGTAGGACACACTGATTAAAGACCGTGAATTTGAATACATACTTACCATTTCCCCGCAGGCTTTCTTGCATTGGTACACGGGCGAGGGCATGGACGAGATGGAGTTCACAGAGGCAGCCAGCAACATGGCAGACTTGATATCAGAGTACCAGCAGTACCAGGTTAGTTGGAATTAAATAATAAACCGGCCAAGTGCGATCCGGGCACGCGCACTGAAGGTTCCGCACCACAACATAAATAATACACTATTAAAGTACAAAAAGTAGGCAAAACGAACATCACGCCCAGGCAAGTTCAAGTCAAGGGTTAATAGGTTATTACTGGGCAAACGTGCTCCATCTTTGACCGCATCATCGCTTTCCATCAGGCGAGATCGCGTACAAACCGATGTAAAAAAAAAAAAAAAAAAGGCTATTACTGGCCGCGCCTGACGTTGCTTCACTTCGTTGTTCGTACGAGAACCGGTGGTGAACAGAAATTTGTCACCGTCTCGCACTTGGCCATTATTTATTATTATATTTTAGAGTATGTACTTTAGTCATGACAAGTTTGACGCTTGTACGTATTACCGTTGTTACATTAGAGCTCATACAAAAATACGTTTGTTGTATGTCTCTTTTTTTTTTTTTGTTAGTTAATCCGCTCTAACTTTACTTTCTTACTCAGTCGTTATTTGTGCGGTTCCGAGGGCGCGTGAATCAATCAATCAATCAATCATTTATTTTATCGATTTGGTACAGTTATGTACTATGTACACTTTTGAACGTCAAAAGCAATACAATGCAAATGATTTCTAATAAAAATGTATTAATAATAAACATCATAAATAATTATGTCAAATAAATTATACCTAATGAAAAAACTGTTAAAGGGCTAAACTATAAAAAATATTATTATTCTTTTCGTATGATTTTATTTTTCTATTTTTTATCTCACAATAGTTTTAAGTTTTGTTTGTACTAACACAATGGAATTCTCAGTTGTCCTTAAAAAAAAAAAAAAGAATTTGAATTACATATTCTGTGAAAATTTCAACTGTCTATCTATTACGGTTCGAAAGATACAGCCGTTTAAGGTAAGACGGACGGACGGACAGACAGACAGCGTAGGTAGTATAGGGTCCAATTTTACCCCTTGGGTACGGAACCTTTGGTATAAATGACATCGGTATTTTCAGGAGGCGACAGCAGATGATGATGTTTTCGATGAAGATGAAGAGTTGCAAGAACAGCCTGAGGAAGAAGAAGAGCACTAGGTGGAGACAGGGACGAGGCTAGGGGCTGTACAGGGTGAATCAAAACCCTGTCCGATTAGCGAGGGCTTTATACAGCCTTCTTACCAGTCGATGTTCGTGAACAAAAAAATATTGTATTAAATTTTCGAGCAGAATTCAATCACCAATGGAACTGCCTCTTTCAGGTCGTCCAGAGTGCAACCAGTGCTCTGGTGGACCTGGAGACTCCGCACAGTCCATCAACGTTGTAATTCGGAATGGTGGTGATGAATACAGTTCCATTTTAGCTGTTCAGTTGACAATTTTGGTATTGCCACCTAAGAAAATCACCAAGAAAATAGTAGTTCCAATTTTGCCCACTTTGAACAGCTAAGTTGGTAGCACTGTACTAGGGTTAGGAAAATAGTTCGGCAACTGTCGATAGATGGCGCTAACGAGATGATTCTCATTTTTTCGCATTTCAATGAAAAAGCAAATGGATCGGAGCCCATACAACCAAATACGGGTCTTTTGCAAAAGCGCAATGTGCAAGGCCAGTAAAAATATACGTATATTTGATTTGAAATATATATATTTGTCTTGCAGTGATGTGAAATGAAGTGACGGTTGAACCAACTGTCAATAGTCTGTCACTTGGTCATTTCAAAGTGTCTGCTTGCTTCGACGGAAAAAAAAAGTTTTTTTTTTCACACCACGAAATACTAAAGTAAATTTGACCCTTCATCAAAATTCAACAACCTTGTAACATTTATTATTTTTCAAACTTGGAACAGCACAATTGCTTAAGTTTTCACTTAAAAATACACATTTATTGTATTAATAACAAGAGATTAAGGTTAAGGTAATTTTACGAATTACTTTGACTTTAACTGACAGATGTCAAATGTGAAGTATAAAATTGGTCCAACGTTACGAAATAAAATAACACAAAACAAACATGACAGACATAGGTATTGTTTGTCTGTGAGAATAAGAAAACTTTTTACTGGCCTTTTATCGTCTGTGGTTTAAGCAAAATCTTCATATCCATGTCGCGTCAACGCCATCTATCGTGTGTTTATGAACTATTTTTGTTGCCCTTCAGAAAACCTTCCGTTATAACACCCCCGATGCGGGATGTCTGTGCAAGTGTCACGTTGTTTATAGCTTACATCACTGATGCATTCTTTACACAGTATCGACATGTCAATCACGATTTTTATTAAATAAATTTAAAAATGTAAAAAAAACAACATTTAAAATGTACGTAATTAGAGAAACTTATAATGGGAAATGCAACGTCATTCGGTGTTAATGTCATCGAGATACAATACCTTTAGAGTCACAACAATGTCCGAACTAAAACTCGCGCACGCTACGCATTGTGCCGTTTTTTGTTAATTATAAGGCAACTGCGATCCGACAAGCCGGACAAGCGACGTTGAACACTATGCAAGCGACATAATGTCTAAATTGGAGTAAATGTGCCATTGTGAAGTATATAATTGATGTCTAGGTATGTACAACGACGCTCGCTCAATTTTTGACTGTTTTCACTTAGAGATTGTGATTCTATAGGTATTGTATCTCGATGATTAATGTCAATCTCACGTCACCTTTTTATTAAATTAATAAATAAGTATAAAAAAAATCATTAAAATAAAATTATTTTGGAAAACACGAATTGCCCGAGTTTAAAAAAAATATGTCACATAGATACCAATAGTTAATAGCTGCACATTTGTTACTTTAATAGGCGTTGTTGTTAAAAAAATATTGTTGAAAAAAAAAAACAAATATATTGTTTTTTTTTTTTTTTGGAATTTGATCATTATTACATATGACTTTTTAGTGATTATGTACTTGTTTTTTAATTAATTTTTAATGTTTACGACATTTTTAATGATCGAATAAGGTTTTGTTTACCCTGTATTGTACCCGTTTAAATCAGCATTTTTTTATCATGTAGGATTAAGCAAATAATTCAATAACCAAATAAAACTTTTAAGTGAAGACATCGTTGATTCAGAAACACATGGTTTAGGGTCGGTGCTTTTTTTGACGTGATAACGTCTTATAATTCGATGAACGCCGGCTGCACGCACGAAAAGCATGACTCATTGTCACGTTCCGCCTGAGCCGCGCGTGCAAGCGAGAGCGCGGAACAAGCGATAGAGAGGCACGATCGGCCTAAGCGTTATCACTTAAACTTATCGTCCGTAAACCGACTTTACAGACATCCCCATTATTTACTATTTTTATTCAATGTGTATCATTAGTTATTTTTTTACCTGATAAAGGTATTCATAAGTTCATAAAAAATACAATTTTGCCATAGTACTGCCTTTCGAAATAATTCACCCAACAGATTCACCAAGACACCCAACACATTCACTAAGGTACCCAACACATTCACCAAGACACCCATCATATTCACTAAGACACCCAATAGATTTTTTTATTCGTTAAATAGACTCACGTTTGCCACCTTGCTTAAAGATAAGATTTGATGCAGTCTACGATGCAACTTACCTAAAAGAAATCAACTCACTTTTTAACACCCAACAGATTCACTAAGACACCCATCATATTCACTAAGACACCCAACAGATTAACTAACACACCCAACACATTCACTAAGACACCCAACATATTCACTAAGACACCCAACAAATTCACTGAGACACCCAACACATTCACTAAGACACCCAACATATTCACTAAGACACCCAACAAATTCACTGAGACACCCAACAGATACACTAAGACACCCAACCCTATCCATGTGTTTGTTGATCGATGGAAGACATTAATTCTTGATATTATAACATATCATGCATTAAAAATCATGTTACATTGATAGCAAGGCTGCACGCGTTTGAATGTGTGTTTATATCGGGACTTACTACTGACGTCACTGGCTAAGATTCAGAGGTAAGAACGAAACGGGCCAAGAAGTCTTAGCCGAGCATCGGCTAATCGATCTTTAAAATTTGTACTCAGAAACATAGTTCGTCACAAACTTGTTAGCGTTTATAAATATTCTCTTTGACAAACTTAGCGCGGTCTTAGCTAAAACCATACTTTGTTGTCTATGGCAGTTTTTTGTTTTTAGCGGAAACTTTACCGGTTTTTTAAGCAGACGCGACTAACGACAAAGATAGCAGTACGTGAAATGGTACTGGAGTGAGTGTAACGAAATATTCATGATGTAAATCTATTCAAATATGTCAAATGTCAATAATAACTACACTTTTACACGCTTGGTGGCGCCACTACTGCTTGATCGGCTCAAGTAAATGTCAATAATAATTACACTTTTACTCGCTTGGTGGAGCCACGATCGGCTTAAGTAAATGTCAATAATAACTACACTATAACTCGCTTGGAACTACACTTTTACACGCTTGGTGGCGCCACTACTGCTTTAAGAGCGGCTGAAGTAGTCGATACTTACACTTAGCTTAGGCTAGCAGTGTTCCATACGTTTCTGAATACAAATTTGAGTAAGCACTGAATTTTGACATAAGGAAGCGTATTCCACGCTCCACTCATCTTTGAATCTTAGCCTAGGTCAATATTACTTCGCGGTTCGATAACAGTCGACCTTCCCACAGTCAGCGGTAAACCGATATTAACAAAATTGACGATTGTTTTAGTGTCGAGTAAATGCGTTATAATTTTGAACTGAATTTGACTTCGTAGGGATTGTGTGGTAACCCCTAGAGTTCAGGCCTCCCCAAGGCATTAAATAGGTCTCTCGCCATTTTTAGTTTAGTACGCTAAAGTTTTGTGTAAGAGATCGCGTTGAATGCTTTGAGCTTCTTTCTTTAAGTATATATATATTTTTAAGGAATAAAAAAGTTTTGAAAAATGTGTTGTTTTTATTCTCATTGTTTGCTTGTCCTACTGCTTAGAAAATAAAATTAATGGACAGGCCATAACCAATTTGCACAGCAATTAAAAAAAAAACAGAAAATACGAGTAGGACGATCTGAGGGTTCCGTTGGATGGAACCCTAAGAGAGCGAGTCCAAACAAAAAAAATTGTTACAATCTGGGTGTCTTCAAATCACGAGTGAATCGGTTCCTTCTAGTGAAGCATGCTCCAACGTAGACCGCATCATCGCTTAACATCAGGCGTGATGGTGGTCAAACGCAAGCCCATTAATTATTAAAAAAAAAAAATATATACAAAGTTGAGATATTTAAAGACAAACTTAACTTTGTAGTGGACAACAAGGTTCTTCCATACATTCTAACTACAAAACGTAAGTTTGTAATAGCAAAACAATATTTTTTTAAATGATATAACTTCAAATTTGTAACTTTCAGATTTGTTCCTATATATGTGTTATGAGACCTTGCCTCTTGCCAAATTTCATGATTCTAGGTCAACGGGAAGTACTCTACAGATTTTGATTCCCTTAGTCTTGACAGACAGAAAAAGCAATCTTATATGGGTTTATTTTTGAATTTTGAAGTACGGAACCCTAAAAAGCAGTAAAAAAGCTATTTTCGGGTTCTACTTTACATAATAAAAACAAGTTGTTATGTAAACTTTCTTCATGGAGAGCCAATAACTGAAAGGGGTGAGGTAAACACGTATTGCAGACAATCATCATTTCAGCCGTAGGACGTCCACTGCTGGACATAGGCCTCTCCATCGATCTCCACAAGGGCCGGTTGGAAGCGGCCTGCATCCAGCGTTTCCCTGCGGTCTCTTTTAGCTCGTCTGTCCATCTTGTGGGTGGACGTCCTACGCTGCGCTTACCGGTCCGTGGTCTCCATTCCAGAACCTTTCGGCCCATGTTCTGTGTGCTATGTGCCCTGCCCACTGCTAGTAGTTAGTGGTAAAGAGGAAACTAATACAACCTAGCTAACCACAGAAGTAAATAGAACGGAAATGAGAAGGAAAATCTAACCAAGCATTATGAGTAAACCTTGATTGAACATTCTTATTTATGTCAACGCGTCGAACTCCGCATCACAGTTGCTAACTGATTTCGAATGACTGACGTTTCGTTTATATGGGTGCAACTGGCTACAACTAATTTCTTATAAAAATGCCTTGACAGCCGCTCTAAACAATTAAACAAAAATACATAAAATGTATGTAATATGTATGTAATGTATTAAATCCAAAATATTTGGAATTCACTAATAACTAAACTAATAACTATTCAAATAACCCACCCATAACCGTTACCGGCGCAAAGGTACCCAAAACGCTCGCTGCGTTACCATGTTGGATGGCAATGGCCAACCTTTGCACCAGGAACGAGCCGGAGCGGGAGTCACCACACTTTACCTCGAGCCTGTGCCCTATCTCCGAAATGAGCATCTTGACCTCGTGTATTAAATTAGTATTTAAAAAAAAAAAAAAAAAAAAAAAAAAAACTGTGTAGCTAACTATATATCATCAAAGAAATAAAAACACTTTTTTATTTAGTAATTTTATTACAAAATTAATTTGATAAAAGTTAATACTATAATAAATAAACACTACCATTTAAATACTATCGATACTAGAAATATAAATAAGTATGTCATCGTTATATTTAATATAATAATAATAGGTTTAGACGGAAAGGGTGTGCCAAAAGTAACTTATTACTATGGACTACTTTTGACGTGATAACGTCTTATAATTTGACGAACGCCGGCTGCACGCACGGAACATTGTCACGCTCCACCTGAGCCGCGCGTGCGAGCGAGAGCGCAGAACAAGCGATAGAGAGGCACGATCGACGTTATCACGTAAACTTATCGTCCGTAAACCGAAGAAACCAAGTACATTCGCAAAATTTAAGCCATTCAAATGGAGTCATATATGACACCAAAAAATATATAAAAATTTTACTATGACAATTTGCGCGGTGAAATCGTACCAAAACAAATCAGAAAAGCAGCATAAGAGTTATGGTGTGACATTCCACAGGTAATCCATTAATTTTCTTGCTTAAATCGTTTAAAATACCAATCGAAACGTAAGCTACAAAGCGAATTTGTAGCTTACGTTTTGAGAAGGCGTTGTTTGGAAACCTACCTGAGTAGTTATTCTAAGAGACAACCCCTTTTTAAAGTACCAACTCAGTAGTGCAACTACCATTCTTTATCGATTGTCAAATTCGGTAAAATGCCATAGAATCGATCATAGCGAGTACTGATCAAATGACATTTTATTGAATTTGACGATCTCAACTGTCAAATTTGACGATCGATAAAGAACGGCACTTGCAACCGAGTTGGTACTTGAAAAAAAACGTTAAAAAGGGGTTGTCTGTAAAGTCGGTTTACGGACGATAATTTAGCGATTTTAGCGGTGCAAGTACTTGCACCGCTAAATCGCAAAATTCAGCTGTTCGTTCCAAATAACAAGTCACGATGAGTACAACGACTCTCTTTCGGTTTAGCATACACTTCTCGTTTAACCCTGTTACATACGTATAAGAATAAAATTTAAAAATAAAACTGTACTTCAAAAACTTCGCAAAATTATCAAATCCAAAATCACATCAATATTTATATAGCCCGGCCAAGTGCGAGTCGGGCTTGCGCACTGAGGATACCGTACCACGACAAAATTCAATAACTAAATTACCAGTTATAACTTGGTAATGAACAGAAATTTGTCACCGACTCGCACTTGTCCATTATATATTATTTGTTGTTATACTTTAGAGTGTGTGCTATAATCATGCCAAGTTTGACGCTTGTACGTATTACCGTTTTCATTAAATTCAATTATCTTTAAAAATGTTAAAATGCGCGAGCGAGATTGAATGCACGAAGCACGGGCTCTTAAAAACTAAATTATAAATTATGGCATCCATTTATACATAATTTTATTTTCTAATATCTATATCTTACTATAATCAGATCATGGAAAATAAAGTACTTAAGTGTATTCTGGCTGTAGTAGAATGGCTATATCCACAATTGTGTAGGATGGTTATATCTTCAGGTTTTAGAAGAGTGACTATATCTTCAGGTTGTAGTAGAGGGGTTATATCTTCAGGTTGTAGTAGAGGGGCTATATCTTCAGGTTGTAGTAGAATGGCTATATCCACAGTTGCAGTTGAGTGGGTATATCTCCAGGTTGTAGTAGAATGGCTATATCCACAATTGTGTAGGATGGTTATATCTTCAAGTTTTAGTAGAGTGACTATATCTTCAGGTTGTAGTAGAGGGGCTATATCTTCAGGTTGTAGTAGAATGGCTATATCCACAATTGTGTAGGATGGTTATATCTTCAAGTTTTAGAAGAGTGACTATATCTTCAGGTTGTAGTAGAGGGGTTATATCTTCAGGTTGTAGTAGAGGGGCTATATCTTCAGGTTGTAGAAGAGTGGCTATACCCACAGTTGCAGTTGAGTGGGTATATCTCCAGGTTGTAGTAGAATGGCTATATCCACAATTGTGTAGGATGGTTATATCTTCAAGTTTTAGTAGAGTGACTATATCCTCAGGTTGTAGTAGAGTGGTTATATCTTCAGGTTGTAGTAGAGGGGCTTGTCGTCCAGTATGTTGATGTCTGTGAGTTTGGGTTCGCACGCCGGCCAGTCGGGCTGCAGGTCCAGCGCACCGGGGTTACCGTCCAGAGGGGGGGAACCCTGGAACATCAATTGTTTTTTTTATATACGCGGTTACTGATAATCGGTTATCATCCTCTTAATGGCGGCTTCCATACTGAATGATTTTTTTGTATGGAACAGCTGATTTTCGCGAATTTCAAAATGTCTCAGAACAAAAGTTGTTTTAATTCAAATTTAAAATTTATTTATTTCGGTTTCTTCCTTCTCACCTGCTGCAGTGTCAAGGTGAGTTTGACATGTCGAAGTGACTAGTTCTGGTTACCTGGCGGCCGTGTCGTTTCCCCCGGCTGCGCTTGGTTTCTTCCTTCTCACCTGCTGCAGTGTCAAGGTGAGTTTGACATGTCGAAGTGACTAGTTCTGGTTACCTGGCGGCCGTGTCGTTTCCCCCGGCTGCGCTTGGTTTCTTCCTTCTCACCTGCTGCAGTGTCAAGGTGAGTTTGACATGTCGAAGTGACTAGTTCTGGTTACCTGGCGGCCGTGTCGTTTCCCCCGGCTGCGCTTGGTTTCTTCCTTCTCACCTGCTGCAGTGTCAAGGTGAGTTTGACATGTCGAAGTGACTAGTTCTGGTTACCTGGCGGCAGTGTCGTTTCCCCCGGCTGCGCTCGGTTTCTTCCTTCTCACCTGCTGCAGTGTCAAGGTGAGTTTGACATGTCGAAGTGACTAGTTCTGGTTACCTGACGGCCGTGTCGTTTCCCCCGGCTGCGCTCGGTTTCTTCCTTCTCGCCTGCTGCAGTGTCAAGGTGAGTTTGACATGTCGAAGTGACTAGTTCTGGTTACCTGACGGCCGTGTCGTTTCCCCCGGCTGCGCTCGGTTTCTTCCTTCTCGCCTGCTGCAGTGTCAAGGTGAGTTTGACATGTCGAAGTGACTAGTTCTGGTTACCTGGCGGCCGTGTCGTTTTCCCCGGCTGCGCTCGGTTTCTTCCTTCTCGCCTGCTGCAGTGTCAAGGTGAGTTTGACATGTCGAAGTGACTAGTTCTGGTTACCTGGCGGCCGTGTCGTTTCCCCCGGCTGCGCTCGGTTTCTTCCTTCTCACCTGCTGCAGTGTCAAGGTGAGTTTGACATGTCGAAGTGACTAGTTCTGGTTACCTGACGGCCGTGTCGTTTCCCCCGGCTGCGCTCAGTTTCTTCCTTCTCGCCTGCTGCAGTGTCAAGGTGAGTTTGACATGTCGAAGTGACTAGTTCTGGTTACCTGGCGGCCGTGTCGTTTCCCCCGGCTGCGCTCGGTTTCTTCCTTCTCACCTGCTGCAGTGTCAAGGTGAGTTTGACACGTCGAAGTGACTAGTTCTGGTTACCTGGCGGCCGTGTCGTTTCCCCCGGCTGCGCTTGGGCCACGGTTTCTTTAGATGCACGTAAGTGACGTGTGCGCGTTTTTCCGACGCGTGTTTGAACCCTTTTCCGCACATCTCGCATTTGAACGGCTTCAGACCAGTGTGGATCTGCAAATAAAAAGTTAACTTTTGGAAAGAAAAACCGGACAAGTACGAGTAGGACTCGTGCTCTGAGGGTTCCGTTGGACAGAACAATCACAGCGCGAGTCCAAAAAACGCGCGCGGTTTAAAAATGGGGGAAAAAACATTACATTATTAATGGACGGACCCTAAAGAAAAAAAAACAAACTAGTATTAGTAATGTGGTGATTCTTGTCAATAGTTGTAAATATGTATCAATATTTACATGGACGTGCTTATATACGTCCATGAATATTTATGAGTGTCAAAGTCAGAATCGGTGTCACTTGTCATTGGTTGTTGGCGATTGCAGTGGGAGGGGCTAATTGAAGTAGAGAGGGAAGTATATATTGGGTCGTTCAGTGGCCGTCAGGACAGTCGAGCTGAAGGATTAGTGCTGTGTAGTAAATCAGTGAAAATATACTTGTGGAGATACCATATAGACTGATATTCGTAATGGCATCGTAAATATTGGTGTTCTATTGCGTATCACGTATCGTACTTACAAACATGTGCCTCTGTCTGTTGCTGTGCGTGGAGAAGTGCTTCCCGCACACGTTGCATGAGTAGCTCGCCTTGACTAGCGCGTGCACGCGGCGGTGCGCCACCAGCCGCTGCTTCATGCGGAACGACTTGCCGCACTCGCCGCACTTGAACGGCCGCTCGCCGGTGTGCACCCACGTGTGGTCCTTCAGCAGGGCGTAGCTCTGCGAATTGAACATCATCATCAGTCTCGTCTACAAATTCAAATAATTTATTTGTCAGATGGGTCTTGAATACGCTCAAACCATGGTATAATAATATACTCCGCCAGGTATAGCGCTCCGAGAAAAAATGTGACGTGAGCGTCCCGCAATGATGTCATCAATGTCATGGATACACGTACACGTGCATAAGCAAGAGCTGAATAAGTAATTTACAACAAGTTCGAGAGAGATGACGGTACACGAAACAATGGCGGACTCTATGATGTGGTTTTGATAAAATTGTGTTTAATATATTCAATTCCTGCTTAACTTGCTTGAGCAAACAATTTAAATACTTTTGTGTTTTATTTAATAGATTATAAATAAAAAGTTGTTTCCCAGTATCTGTGCTTGTTACAATAAAGTGGCAACTGGACAGTGACGTCATTGCGGGACAACTCCAGGAGTGCTAGTCTTTGTTTTCTTGGATCATGGTTAAAACAATATAAACTCAACCTCGGACTTAATTTAATTAAACCGCCGACACATTTGGCGTATGTATGTTTGCGGAGAATCTCGTCACTGCGATCTAGGATTGATGGCCGATTTTACTAGCGCCATCTAATACAAAATTTATTAACTAGGTGAAGGTTTACAAATAACATTTTGCTTAGGTAATCAGTTCAACAGTTCTATAATTCTTCAATAAGGTGTTATCACCTTTTTTGAAGAAGAGCACCACCACTCTTCTGCCGATGATATAGTCATTATGGCAGAGTCGCTGGAGGACCTCAATACGGCGCTCAGCGACCTCAGCAGCCTTTCCCACCCAACAGGTGGGTCTTAAAATGAATATGGACAAGACAAAAATTATGTCCAATGTCCATGTAGAACCCGTGCCGGTAGTCGTTGGGAACGATACTCTCGAAGTTGTTGACCATTACACCTATCTTGGACAGATTGTTCAGTTAGGTAAGTCCAACTTAGACAAAGAGGTCGCCCGAAGAATCCAACTCGGATGGGCTGCGTTCGGGAAATTGCGTGACATCTTCTCGTCCAAGATACCACAGTACCTAAAGACAAGGGTCTTTGACCAGTGTGTGTTGCCAGTGATAACATATGATACTGAGACGTGGTCCTTAACTGTTGGCCTTTTGGAAAACTCAGAGTCACACAGCGGGCTATGGAGAGAGCTATGCTCGGAGTTTCTTTGCGCGATAGAATCCGGAACGTGGATATTCGCCAAAGAACCAGAGTCACCGACATAGCTGTTAAAATTTGCAAGTTGAAGTGGCAGTAGGCAGGGCACATAGCACGCAGAACAGATGGTGTCGGGTCAGTTTAGCTCTCTTGTCCTGAGCTGACAATAGTCGTGTCGAGGTGTACAACTGTCCGTAAAACCTCTCGAGCTCTCTCAGAATCTCCGACTTTGACGAAATGATACTGCCATCCTCGATCTTCAGCTTTGTCATTTGGCTTTTCCCAATAGACGAATTTTTCGCGAACACTTTCGAGCCCTGGTTCCGCTCAATTGCATCCCTAATACATCTTGTATTGTAGGAACGCAGATCGTGTCGCACCGATTTCGAGATTCGTCTATTAAGTTGGCCATATTCCGACATATCAGCTGAAGATTGCAGTCTCAATGTTACTGTCATTGTACTGTACTGTTGTTAATCTATACTAATATTATAAAGAGGAAAGATTTGTTTGTTTGTTTCATTGTTTGTTTGCATTGAATAGACTCCGAAACTACTGAACCGATTTGAAAAATTCTTCCACTGTTGGGAAGCTACACTATCCCCGGGTAACATAGGCTATAATCTATACCCGTGCGAAGCTGGGGCAGACCGCTAGTGTTTCATATTCATAATCATTTATTTTGTAAGTATTATTTACACGTCAAATTATTAAGGAAAAAAAAAGGTTATTAAACAATAATAATAAAAATAAAAAAAACATTGGTACACTAACAATTCTAAATATTAGTATTGGTAATATTGGTATACCAATTATAAACTTTTTCAATCACTATGCTCTTTTATAATTGGTACTTACCTTCATGACATCTCAAAGCTATCGGGACGGGATCGTAAGCTCATTTAGGTCATGAAGGGTTTGCGCAACTCCTGGTGAGCTGAAGACCCTCCGGATGGTATACGCATCTCTTTGCCAATCGATACTAGCCTATTGTACCCTGACATGGGGAGGCGCAGCAAAAACTGTTATGCTGGGGCTCGAAAGAGCCCAGCGAGCCATAGTCATGCTGCGTAAACCCTTCAGATTTTTAACGGTTAGTCTGTACAAGGAAGTCGAAGTTTTGACGGTAAGGCAGTTGTTTATGCTGAAAGCAACGCACAAGTCAAGTTAGATAGCCCGTTGGTCCAGTTGGTAGTGAACCTGCCTTCTGAGCTTGGAGTCGTGGGTTCGATTCCCACCTACGACAAACATTCATGTGATAAACATTTGTGTTTGTTCTATATCTGGTTGTTAATATCTATTTAAGTATGTATTTAAAACTATATATGTATGTATATCAGTCTCTGGCAGCCATATCACAAGCTTTGCTTAGTTTGGGGTCAGATGACCGTGTGTGCAAAAATGTCCCAAAAATATTTATTTATTTATTTTATTTAATTGAAATTTAGATATCGATTGAAATTAAGATATCAATTGAAATTTAGATATCAATTGAAATTTAGTTATCATATGAAATGTAATTATCAATTTAAATGTAGTTATCAATTGAAATTTAGTTATCAATTGAAATTTTGTTATCAATTTAAATGTAGTTATCAATTGAAATTTAGTTATCAATTGAAATTTAGTTATCGATTTAAATGTAGTTATCGATTCTAATTGAAAAGTAGTAATGTAACCTGGAAGATCCGCCCGCAGAGCTCGCACATGCAGGGCGACTTCATGGAGGGGTAGTTGGTTCGGTTCTTGTCGGGGTGCGCGCGCCGGAAGTGCCCGTGGTACGCGCGCGAGTCTTCCAGCTGCACGCCGCACTGGAAAACAACACGTATGTCAGACTCTCTTTACTTACTTACTTAGGGGCTATTTAAGTATTCATCATCATCATTTCAGCCGTAGGACGTCCACTGCTGGACATAGGCCTCTCCATCGATCTCCAAAGGAGCCGGTTGGAAGCGGCCTGCATCCAGCGTTTCCCTGCGGTCTCTTTTAGCTCGTCTGTCCATTTTGTGGGTGGACGTCCTACGCTGCGCTTACCGGTCCGTGGTCTCCATTCGAGAACCTTTCGGCCCCATCGGCCATCTGTTCTGGGTGTTATGTGCCCTGCCCACTGCCACTTCAACTTGCTAATCCGGTGGGCTATGTCGGTGACTTTCGTTCGTCTACGGATCTCCTCATTTATGATTCGATCTCGTAGAGAAGCCCCGAGCATAGCCCTCTCCATAGCTCGTTGTGCGACTTGGAGCTTGCTGATGAGGCCCATAGTGAGGGACCGCTCAGGAGGACGGTGAGAGAAAGCTCATTTATTCAGAAATTATTATTGTTATTATTGCAAACTATATTAATTATTATTGTTATTATTGCAAACTATATTAATTATTATTGTTATTATTGCAGACTATATTAATTATTATTGCTATTATTGCAGACTATATTAATTATTATTGTTATTATTGCAGACTATATTAATTATTATTGTTATTATTGCAGACTATATTAATTATTATTGCTATTATTGCAGACTATATTAATTATTATTGTTATTATTGCAGACTATATTAATTATTATTGTTATTATTGCAGACTATATTAATTATTATTGCTATTATTGCAGACTATATTAATTATTATTGTTATTATTGCAGACTATATTAATTATTATTGTTATTATTGCAGACTATATTAATTATTATTGTTATTATTATTGCAGACTGAGAACAAAGTGACATAAATATAATATTAAGACTTTTCAATGTAATGTATTCTAGCAAATAAATGATTTGATTTAAAAGCGAATTTACTCAGAAAGATTTTTTGCATGGGTTCAAGGATTGGAGAGTGACAAAGGCTACTTTTCATCATCATTTTTCACACTACGCAGGCGAAACCGCGGGGCGCAGCTAGTAATGAAATAAAATCAACAACATCATGCAGTTGCCACGTTTTCTGTGGCTGGTGATGATGATGAACCAAATGCCTATTCTGGTGTGACGTCGTCTGAGAAGTTACCTGTTCGCAGGGTATGGGGCCCTCTGCCTTCCTCAGCTGGCTGGGATACGACCGCCTCTCATCACCTTCTTCATCACCCTCTTCCTTTCCTAATTTATCTCTGAAATAAAGTAGTCTTTTTTAACACTTTTAACCAACCATAGCGTATTAACGACAACCTTTTTTTCCATTTTCGAAGTCGGTTAAAAATAATGCGTGATAAGTCCCGATAAACATTTAAAATATGTCTTCAAATAGAGAATGTTTAAAAATTACTAAAAACTCACCTCTCCCTATTCTCTCTAGACGTTCTCCCTTTACTTTCAAGCTTTTTTACAAAACTGGCTCACTTCTCCCTAAATTAAAGACTCGACTCTTCCTATTCTCCCTGGATTTTCTCCCTTTGCTTTTACACTGCTCACTTCTCCCTAAATGAAAGACTCACTTCTCCTTATTCTCCCTAGCCTTTTTCCCTTTACTTTCATACTTCTTTACTAAATAAATAAATAAATAAATATTCGGGACATTTTTTCACACACGGTCATCTGACCCCAAACTAAGCAAAGCTTGTGATATGGCTGCCAGAGACTGATATACATACATATATAGTTTTAAATACATACTTAAATAGATAGAGACTAAACTGGCTCACTTCTCCCTAAATGAAAGACTCACCTCTCCCTATTTCTGGGGGTCTAGACAAGAGCCACACACTGTTAGCGTTCACGCCTGCGGAAAGATGAAATTGTATAAAAATGACATTAGCTTGAGATAATTTATCTCATGCTAATGTCATTGTCAATGTCATTTTCATACAATTTCATCTTTCCGCAGGCGTGAACGCTAACAGTGTGTGGCTCTTGTCTAGACCCCCTGGTTATTTCTCCGTAAAGGAAAGACTCACCTCTCCCTGTTCTCCCTAGACTTTCTCCCTTTGTTCGCCTTGTTGGCCTCCCTCGTCTCCTTGGTAGTGTGTCTGGCGGACACGCTGAGGTGTTTCCTGTACGCTTCTTGCGACGCGAAACGTACGTTGCACTGTTCGCAGAACGGACCGTCCTCTGGTATCTGACAGATCAGAATCAGAATCAGAATAGACTTTATTGTAAAAACTGTTACATTATAAGGTGTTATATTTAAGTAGTATCACAGTTTACCCACTTCGAGCATACAATGTTTTGTTTGTTTCTTACAAATAAATATTTTTTTTTATTCATTTATAATATTACGTATTTGAGACACGTTGCTACGTAAATACAAACGAAACGGTAGATGGGAGAAACGATACAATGGCAGGGGTTATCCCTTCTCTACATAGTATAAATTAAAGTCGCTTTCCGCGTCTGTCTGTCTGTATGGTCGCTAACTCCTCCTAAACCACGCAACGGATTTTGATGCGGTTTTCACCATCAGTTAGATAATTTTTCACGGAAGGTTTATATATATAACAAGCGACCTGCCCCGGCTTCGCACGTAAATAATACCCGTGCGAAGCCGGGCGGGCGGGTCGCTAGTATTGAATAATTTATGGTAAAATAGCTTGGGGTCAAATTGAAAATGCTAATAAACAAAAATTATATTGTGACAATTGATCATTTAGGCATTGTAAGATTCTGACCATTAAACATTGTACAGGCCGTCGCCTTTTCCACATATTGACTACAAAGTCCATAAACCAGATATAATTAGCTGGGGTCAAATTAAATATACTACTAAGGTAAGATGAAAGGTTAGGGTAAGATGGAATAGCCTGGGCTCAAATTGAATATAGCTAAGGTAAGACAAAAAGTTAGCATTGAAGAAGATAGGGTAAGATGGAATAACCAGGGCTCCAAAAAAATATGCTACTAAGGTAAGATGAAAGGTTAGGGTAAGATGGAATAGCCTGGGCTCAAATTGAATATAGCTAAGGTAAGACAAAAAGTTAGCATTGAATAAGATAGGGTAAGATGGAATAACCTGGGCTCCAAAAAAATATGCTACTAAGGTAAGATGAAAGGTTAGGGTAAGATGGAATAGCCTGGGCTCAAATTGAATATAGCTAAGGTAAGACAAAAAGTTAGCATTGAATAAGATAGGGTAAGATGGAATAACCTGGGCTCCAAAAAAAATATGCTACTAAGGTAAGATGAAAGGTTAGGGTAAGATGGAATAGCCTGGGCTCAAATTGAATATAGCTAAGGTAAGACAAAAAGTTTGCATTGAATAAGATAGGGTAAGATGGAATAACCTGGGCTCCAAAAGAATATGCTACTAAGGTAAGATGGAATAGCCTGGGCTCAAATTGAATATAGCTAAGGTAAGACAAAAAGTTAGCATTAAAGAAGATAGGGTAAGATGGAATAACCAGGGCTCCACAAAAATATGCTACTAAGGTAAGATGAAAGGTTAGGATTGATTGTGTTAGGGTAAGATGGAATAGCTTGGGGTCAAATTGAATATAACTAAGGTAAGATGAAAAATTAGGATTGATGCCCCGGGTATTGTAGGTGTCTATAGGCAGCGGTGACCACTTACCATCAGGTGGCTAGTAGCTTTACCACTTATTCTATGAAAAAATATATTAGGGTAAGATGGAATAGCCTGGGCTCAAATTGGATATAGCTAAGGTAAGACAAAAAGTTAGCATTGAATAAGATAGGGTAAGATGGAATAGCCCGGGGTAATATTAAATAAGTGACTCACGGGCGGCGCCTGCCTGTGTTTGAGTTTCTTATGCAGATCTATTCCTTTCCCGCTGACGAAGGAGTACCCGCACAGCGCGCACACGAAGTCCGACGGATGCTTGATGCGGACGTGTCCCATGTACGTCGTAAACTTACTGCAACAATATCGTAAGAATGTAGTTACCTGTCAATGTCAAGTTATTGCCCACGCTCGGAAATATCGTAAACCATGTTAGAAAGAAAGAAAATGTTTATTTGTGACCAAATTAAGTTTTTTTAAATAGCTCAGACACAATTTATAAGGTCACAAATCTGCCCCAACTCAGCATAATGCCGGCTATTAACCAGCGCTGGTCTTCCGTTGGAGCCGTTTCGTGATATCTCGTTTTTTTTATTATTATTATAAATAGGCTTGCGCTTGGCCGCCAACTCGCCTGATGTTAAGCGATGATACGGCCTACGATGGAGCACGCTTGCCTAGAAGAAACCTATTCACTCTCGACTTGAAGACACCCAGATTGTAACTATCGGGGAACATCCACTCAGGCAGCGAAACAGGCACACAGACATACATGTTATGGTTCTTTGGCGAATATCCACGTTCCGGATTCTATCGCGCAAACTCCGAGCATAGCTCTCTCCATTGCCCGCTGTGTGACTGAGTTTTTCCAAAGGGCCAACAGTTAAGGACCATGTCTCAGTACCATATGTCATCACTGGCAACACACACTGGTCAAAGACCCTCGTCTTTAGGCACTGTTTATCTTGGACGAGAAGATGTCACGTAATCCGGAACGTGGATATTCGCCAAAGAACCAGAGTCACCGACATAGCTGTTTGCAAGTTGAAGTGGCAATGGGCAGGACACATCGCTCGAAGAACCGATAACCGATGGGGAAGAAAGGTTCTTGAGTGGAGACACGTTGATCTAGAAGGGTTAAATTAAGGGTATACTCACACGAACTCCTCTGGACAGTGTGGACATCTGTACCTCGTTCCTTTATGCCATCGCTCGTGTAAACGCGCCGTTTGTCTGCAAACATTTATATAGCAGTCAAAATAAAATCCCACTTCTGAACGATTTTTTTTTTAGATCTCAATGGAATTTAATGACAATATAAATTATTATAGAAACTGACGTGGTTTTCACACATTTTATATATATTACACGGGAATTACTCACGTAATATTAAGCCGGTCACTATAGTCGGAGTTGTAATATATATAAAATATATGAAAAGTTTTTTTATTTAAGTAAGAACACCCATTGTGGCTGCGCAACCACGTGCTGGCAGTATTGCTATAATTAATAAAAATAAATATTCGGGACATTTACACATACAGAGATATACATACATATATAGAATTAAATACATACTTAAATAGATATTAACAACCAGATATAGAACAAACACAAATGTTCATCACACAAATGTTTGTCCTAGATGGGAATCGATACTCAGGCTCAGTAGGTAGGTTCACTACCAACTGGACCAACGGGCTATCAAATTATATTGATATACTACATGAAAAGAAGCCACGTCACCCCACCGAGGTTTGTAATAGTAGTGTAGAAAATTAGTAATGGTTTATGTAGTAGTTTCGAAGAACGCGGTACATGCATACTGTTTGAAGAAATTCCTTTTAGCAGTAAATAAGTCAACATGTTCGGTATACTTAGCATTAAAGGTGTTACAAATTCGGATAAAGTACGAGTTGTAAGTATCTGTAGTTTGTCGAACATGAGTCAGCGTGGACTTTAACATATTTGCGTTGATAGTGTTTATACCTAGTGTTGATACGACTGGGTACTTGTAGGTTTATTTTGGATAGAAGAGTGCTGTCAACGTTATTTAAAACCAAATTATTAAGAAAGGTTAGATCAGCCACTTCTCTGAGCTAAAGGAAGTAGTGGTGTTTACAACTGTAATCGTGGATAAGTCCGGGTTTGACCACCAACTCGCCTGTTGGTAGGCGACGATGTGGTCGAAGATGAAGCACGCGGCGCAGACTTAGAAAGTACCTATTCACTCTGGCCTTAAAAAGGCCCAGATTATATTTCAGGAAAGAAGGAGGTCTTGAGCATTTTGAAATTTCCTCTCAATAACACTTAGTTTTTAGGGCTCCGTACCCAAATAGTGTAAATGGGACCCTATTACTAAGCCTACGCTGTCTGTCTTTCCTACCTTTTAACGGCTGTATCTTTCGAACCACAATAGATAGCCAGTTGGATTAACTATAAAATAATAATAAAATCAAAAAGTAAAAACGAGGTAAAAGAGAGGTCCCCATACAACAAACGTATTTTAGATAGCCCATTGGTCCAGTTGGTAGTGAACCTAACTTCTGAGCTTGGGGGCGTGGATTCGATTCCCACCTAGGACAAACATTTGTGTGATGAACATTTGTGTTTGTTCTATATCTGGGTGTTAATATCTATTTCTTTTTTTTTCAAATCGGTTCAGTAGTTTCGGAGCCTATTCAATGCAAACAAACAAACAAACAATCAAATCTTTCCTCTTTATAATATTAGTATTGATTGTTTTATTTGACCTCCAGCTCGTCGCGTCATCTTTGCCAGGTTCAACCAGGAGGTCGCCTTAGATAACTTATCATTTTTAATTTAACATTATACAAGGTGTTGATTTGCAACCGGGCAATCTATATCTGTATAACAAACTCGTGTTCTTTGATTTGTTGGGTTTCTGTCCGCCCCAAATAGCAGAATAAGTATGACAAAATCGGAAGAATTCAAAAAAAAAATATTATGTAACTAGCGGCCCGCCCCGGCTTCGAACGGGTATAGATATATAGCCTATGTCACCCGGGGATAGTGTAGCTTCCCAACAGTAAAATAATTTGTCAAATCGGTTCAGTAGTTTTGGAGCCTATTCAATGCAAACAAACAAACAAATCTTTCCTCTTTATAATATTAGTTTAGATATAGATAATCTCTACATAGTATAAATTAAAGTCGCTTTCCGCGTCTGTCTGTCTGTCTGTATGTCTGTATGGCCGCTAACTCCTCCTCAACCATGCAACAGATTCTGATGCGGTTTTCACCACCAGTTAGATACATTTTCACGGAAGGTTTATATATATAACTAGCGACCCGCCCCGGCTTCGCACGTAAATTCCGGCCGTGCGAAGCCGGGCGGGTCGCTAATATAATATAATATAATTATGAAGAAAATTCATTTTCTCATACATTTTGTTTCGAACGGCACATTGATATAATAATTACATCGTATAAAAAAATGGGGTTGTCTGTAAAGTCGGTTTACGGACGATAATTTTACGCGATAACGCTTAGACCGATCGAGCCTCTCTATCCTGGCGTGTATATTGTATACAATACACGTTAAACTTATCTCTTGTTTCCGTCGGAAGTTGAAAAACATTTTTTATGCCATAGGTGGCAAAGAAGCAGACGGGCCGCCTGGTGGTAAGCAGTCACCGTCGCTTATGGATACTTCAAAAAACTCAAAACTAAAACTTAACTTTAATTAAAATTCATCAACACCCTGTATTGACAACACTTTTTTACATTGAACTGCTTTATTGTTTTACGCAGCGTTGTCGTTAACCGTTCCTACTGAGTTTTACTTTACTTCCAGTTTTTTTAACGATAAATTAAATAAAAAACTTGTAATGGATCCTATCACGCCTCCACCTAGTTACGAAGACGTTATGCCGTTGACAAGAGAAATACAACAGACATCGTTAGTCATGCCAGCATCATCATCACCGTCATCATCACCGTCATCATCACCACCACAGCCGTCGGCTCCACTGCCTTCATCACCACTAACGCCAGAAATACCTACAGTGAAAGTGATATTGAACGTGGTCAATAATTTGACGCATTTTTTTCTCGGTGCAGTTATGTTCAGTGCATTCATGGTAGCCAATGAAGATACAATGACATATACATACGGAACACCGAAATCTTACTCGGGGCATATTTATTTCTGTGTTACTGGGGTGAGTGTTAGTAAAACCGGCCAAGTGCGAGTCAGGGCGAGGGTTCCGTACCACCACAAAATACAATAAATATCAATTTAAAAAACCGACTTCAAAATTAGTAAAGTTAAGTCAAAATTAGTTTCGATTCGGTGATATGATAAGGTCGTCCAAGTAACGAAATTACCAGTTATAACTTGGTAATGAACAGAAATTTGTCACCGACTCGCACTTGTCCTTATTTATTTATTATTTGTCGTTATAATTTAGAGTGTGTACTATAATCATGCCAAGTTTGACGCTTGTACGTATTACCGTTTTTACATTAGAGCTAATACAAAAATATGTAAAAAAAAATACGTTTCCGTTAGGGACCCCCTTTCATTTTTAGGGTCTTTCTGTACCCAAAGGGTAAAAACAGGACACTATTACTAAGCCTACGATGTCTGTCTGTCTGTCCGTCTGTCTGTCCTAACTATTAACGGCTGTATCTTTCGAACCGTAATAGATAGTTGAAATTTTCACAGAATATGTAACGTTACGGTGACCTTTTCTGAGAGAGAGAAAGGATGGGCCACCACCACCATCACCCACCATGCTGGCCCAGTTTTTGCATGTTATGTCTTTGAACATTTGTTTCAGTACGTGATATTGATGAGTCAAGCGATCCTGTCCTTCAGCCCCCAGCGCGGCTGGGCCAACGGCCTCAAGTACCCGCGCAAGAGAATGATCCACAGCATCATGCAGGTCCTCGGCTCCAGCATGACACTCATCGGCTGCATCGTCCAAATCGCCCACAGAGATGTTCATATGAGGTTGAACAGAACCGGCCATGTGGTCGTTGGTAAGACTCTTTAAAAGATTCAATGCTCACAGAACTTGATAGACCTCCGCAAGTTCACTTTGCATGTCTGCACCCTATTCTAACTAGCAACCAAGGAAGATAGACTAAGAGGAAAGACGATATCGGAACATTAGAGCGTAGCTCGGAACATTTCCTAAAAACGGTATAAACTTAGATGGCGCCGTAATTTGAGCGTGATATAGGTTGTCTCGAACTTCCGTAAGCGCTGCAGTCAGATAACGTACGAAAGGGTTCTACAAATTACCGTAGCGCTAGTATCGCAGTCAAGTTTCACAACATTTCAAGAGTATATAGAAAAGCGCCATCTATTGGTATGGGTTGCGCTTCTCTTGAAATGTTGCGAAGCAATGACTTATGTTCAGCAGTGGACGTCTTCTGGCTAATGACGATAATTAACAAGGAATTAACAAACAATTAACACTTGTTCCAGGTTGGATCGTTGTGCTGTTAACATTGCTAAGTCTCATCGGGGGAATCATAAACGTTTTACTATACGCGAACAAAATAAACGAATGGAAACACAAAAATATAAGTAACCACTACTTGTCCGGGTATTTTCGATTCTGGATGTTGTTTATAACGACTACATGCGTTTGTCTGGGGCTGGGTAGTGCAAACTGGTGCAGTTACGACCACGCCAGAGCTGGTCTCTCAATAACGTTCACAGTGTTTGCGATGGTGTGTATTGCAGCATCCGCAATCATTACCAAAATATTTAATCAAGATTAAACTTTTATATACAACTGGATAGGCGTGCATTAGATGTGTTTGTACCCGAGTATGTCCTAAAACTGCGACATGAACGTATTTTTTTTTTAATAATGAGCTCCCGTGATAACCTTAGCAAAATACTAAGAAAGGAGGTAGATCGTTATGTCTGCACCTAACTATAACTGTTCTCCAACCACCCGCATTCTTCAGTCTTCCCGTGAACATGGTGCATGTAACTGCGCCGAAATATCGGGAGCTCATTCCACAACCTTACCACGGTAAATATCACGTAAATAATCATATAACTTTAGTGAACAACCGTGGTAGTTTAAAACAGTGTTAAACTTTATTTTTTGCGAGCGTGCTCCATCGTAGACCGCATCATCGCTTAACATCAGGCGAGATGGCGGCCAAGCGCAAGCTTATCTATTATTTTAAAAAAACCGTTCTGGTCGCAGTTTTAAGAAATACCTAGTAGGCCTAGCACGGGCCGTGGACAAATTGCCTTTCCACCGTTTTAATCAGTCGCGTCGCTCAAGATTCTAATCTTGAGCGACGCGACTGATTCACGGCCCTCGATGTAAATCCGTTTTATTCAAGAGTTGCGTACTATCTATACTAATATTATAAAGAGGAAAGATTTGTAAGTATGTTTGTAACGAATTGGCTCAAAAAGTACTGGAACGATTTTAAAAATTCTTTCACCGTTTGAATGCTGCGTTATCACTGATTAATATAGGCTATTTTAATAGGCGATATAACTATACCCGTGCGGAGCCGGGGCGGACCGCTAGTAGTTTATATCATGACTTCGTAGTAAAAGAAAAAGAAAGCCGGAGGATTTTTTTTTTTTTTTTTTGTAGCGGGCATTTTCCGCAACTAGGCCACTCATTGGCCCATTTTGCGTCTTGACGGAGGAGTTTGTATCGATATTTTTTTGCGCAAAGAGGTTGTATAGCATTGAAATGAGTGACGAATATATTGGTGTGCTAAATTTAAACACCAAAATAATGATTAAAAGTGCTTTTTAAGTTTCCGTACCCAAAGGGAGAAACGGGACCCTATTACTAAGCCTACATTGTCTGTCTGTCCGTATTTCTGTCTGTCCGTCCTACCTTTAAAGGGCTGTATCTTTCGAACCGTAATAGATAGCCAGTTGAAATTTTCACAGAATATGTAATGTTACGGAGGATTTAGCTCTAATGTAAAAACGGTAATACGTACAAGCGTCAAACTTGTCACGATTATAGTACACACTCTAAACAAATAATAAATAATGGCCAAGTGCGAGTCGGTGACAAACTTCTGTTATAATTGTGTTTCGACTATTTTGCAAGGCGTTATAATAACTGGTAATTCGGTTACTTGGACGACCGCATTGTATTTTGTGGTGGTACGGAACCCTGCGCGAGCCCGACTCACACTTGGTCGATTTATTAGGGTTCCGTAGTCCTACCAGAAACCCGTATAATTTCGTCCGTCCGCCCTAATTTTTGTAATCTTCTAACTTCTATAATTAGTACATTGCAGAATATGCATGATGACTAATATATATTATTTTACCTTATTAAAAAGCTGATCATAAATAGAGCACATCAACAAAAACAAAATTAAAATTAGTTCAAAAATAAATAAGATATATGCATTTTAATTTAATTTCATGCTAGACAGAGAGCGCACTATACTGAGCCGTGACGTCACGGCTCAGGAGCGCCATACAAATGCTATACTAACACACGCTTTGCGAGAAAGGGACAGAGCAGCCCCTCTCTTGGGATAGCCCGTTGGTCCAGTTGGTAGTGAACCTACCTTCTGAGCTTGGGGGCGTGGGTTCGATTCCCACCTAGGACAAACATTTGTGTGATGAACATTTGTGTTTGTTCTATATCTGGTTGTTAATATCTATTTAAGTATGTATTTAAAACTATATATGTATGTATATCAGTCTCTGGCAGCCATATCACACGCTTTGCTCAGTTTGGGGTCAGATGACCGTGTGTGCAACAATGTCCCGAATATTTATGTCCCGTAACGCGGACTTATCAGAGTTTAAAAAAAAATAAAAAAATATTATATGAGACCACCTACAAGTGGTCTTACCACCTACAATTCACAATTGGCGGAGTAATCACGTGACAAACAAATTAAAAATCGCGTTTTATTCATCGTTAAGCCGGTTATTTGCAATAAATGAAACATTAGGACACGTGCCTATTGATCAAAAGCGCTCCACCTCTGGTTGGCTGTTGGTTACCTGTGGGTGGTTATGTAGGGACACTGGTTGCAGCTGAACCGCTGCGTGTGGTGCGCCGTGATGTGCTTCCTCAGCGCGTGCGAGTGCTTGAAGTGAGTCTTGCAGATCTCGCACTGGTGCTCCCCGCACTCCTGCAAATAACACGTCTCACCTTCAACATGTATACTTTAGGACCAAAGCCTCAAGCGTTCACCTTCAACCAAAATAAAATTAATGGACCGGCCATAACCATTACAATACAAAACTTTATTAAAATATCACAAAACAAGGATAACATAAAAATTACAACAATATTATTATTATTAATTTTTTTTATGCCATAAGTGGCAAACAAGCAGACGGGCTGCCTGATGGTAAGCAGTCACCGTCGCCTATGGATACTTGTAACACCAGAGGCATCACAAATACGTTGCCGACCCTTTAGAACTCTATTAACTCGCCTTTTGAAGAACCCCATGTTGTAGCTTCTCGGAAACACCGTATATATTATCTAGGCTTTTAACAGGCGGCCTTATCGCTTAAAGCGATCTCTTCCAGGCAACCGTGCACGGAAAGGAATTATACCATTGAACTTGTTCAGTAAAAACGAGTCAAAACCGTCGTAAATATACTTCAACACCTAATTATAACCATGTACAGTACATTTGTTACAAAACATGGATAGCGGTTTTTTTGTTGTGTATTTACACTTCGAGAAAGCATATGAATGCATAATTTTGTCAGATGTTTCGTTATCATGTAACAATAGTCACGTGTTGCACTTCCCACGGTTAGAGACCGAATGAAACGCAGTGAGTGCCGGCGCTCATTTTGTAATCTTCAAAAATGCGCTTCTTCTGGGCCCGTCCATTTATTTTATTTTGGTCGAAGGCGTTCACTATCTTATTTTTGTGTTCTTAGGCCGATGCCACGAGCGTTCAGTACCTTATTTTTGCGTTCTAATGCCGATGCCACGAGCATTCAGTATCTTATTTTTGTGTTCTTAGGCCGATGCCACGAGCGTTCAGTACCTTATTTTTGCGTTCTAATGCCGATGCCACGAGCATTCAGTATCTTATTTTTGTGTTCTTAGGCCGATGCCACGAGCGTTCAGTATCTTATTTTTGTGTTCTTAGGCCGATGCCACGAGCGTTCAGTACCTTATTTTTGTGTTCTTAGGCCGATGCCACGAGCGTTCAGTACCTTATTTTTGTGTTCTTAGGCCGATGCCAAGAGCATTAACTACTTTATTTTTGTGTACTTTAACAAGGAAAATATAATCAAGTTTACACACTAAAGAATAACAACAAATAATAAATAATGGCCAAGTGCGAGTCGGTGTCAAATTTCTTTTCACCACCAGTTCTCGTACAATCACCGAAGTGAAGTAACGTCGGGCGCGGCCGGTACTTGGATGGGACTATTTTGTACTTTAGTAGCTAACAAGTTATGTGGCCGGTCACTTGGCCGGTTTTATTTTGTTATAGGGTCCCGTTTACACCCTTTGGCTACGGACCCTTAAAAACAGTTACAAAGTGTATGATGTGTACAAACTTACGTTGGTGTGCCGCATCATGTGTCCAGTGTACGCGTCCTGGTCGAGGAAGCCCTTGAAGCACTCCGTACACTTGAACATGGAGTGCTTGTAATTGTCGCTCTCTTGCCGCTTCTGTATCTCTGCTATTTGTTCCTCGAATGTCAAATTTGTTACCTGAAATCATATGTCAAATTTGTTACCTAAAATCAAATAACAAGTTTGTTAACTAAAATCAAACGACTACCTAAAATCATATGTCATATTTGTTACCTAAAATCAAATAACAAGTTTGTTAACTAAAATCAAACGACTACCTAAAATCATATGTCATATTTGTTACCTAAAATCAAATAACAAGTTTGTTAACTAAAATCAAACGACTACCTAAAATCATATGTCATATTTGTTACCTAAAATCAAATAACAAGTTTGTTAACTAAAATCAAACGACTACCTAAAATCATATGTCATATTTGTTACCTAAAATCAAATAACAAGTTTGTTAACTAAAATCAAACGACTACCTAAAATCATATGTCATATTTGTTACCTAAAATCAAATAACAAGTTTGTTAACTAAAATCAAACGACTACCTAAAATCATATGTCATATTTGTTACCTAAAATCAAATGTCAATTGTTACCTAAAATCAAATGACAAATTTGTTACATAAAATCAGATGACAAATTTGCTACCTAAAATCAAATGACAAATTTGTTACATAAAATAAAATGATAAATTTGTTACATAAAATCAGATGACAAATTTGCTACCTAAAATCAAATGACAAATTTGTTACATAAAATAAAATGATAAATTTGTTACATAAAATCAAACGACAAATTTTTCATAACTTAAAAAAACAAAACCAGATTGAAACATGTATTAGTATATCTTTGTCTGCTATTTACTTTTTCAATATTTACTAGCTGAACCAATTTTGATGAAATTTACGCGGAAAGTTGTATACACCATGACGCCGGATATATGAAAAGTAACATTTGTACGCTAACAGGCAAGGGCATGAGATACGTCTCCATTCTTACGACCATGTATGCTACTTTATATGTATATGTACCTACCATGTTCTGACAAATAAATCATTTGAATTTGATTCTTTTTCTGGAAAAAATGCGGAAAAAGTAATTACCGAAAAAAGAGTTTCGTTCAGATCCTGATTCAGAAACGGTTTCCGCCGCCTGTCTATTTTGGGTTCCGCCGGCATTTTCTCAACTTTTTTCCTCACTTTCTTCATAGTCTCTTTTTCCACTGCCCTTTTCCGTTTCCCCTCCAACTTTTTCTTCTTCTTCTTCCTAGTAACTTCTAGAGGTAAACTGTCATCCGATTCGAATTCTTTATCGGCGATAAAGTTGGCATCATTCTCATTGTCCGATGCTGCAAAGTCTTGGTTTTCTTCTCCGATGTCATTATCAAATTCTTTTATTTCGTCGGCGAATATTTGATCCTCTTTTTTGATATCTAACTCCAGATCTATAGGTTCTCCTAAAGGTAAGGTTTCTAGTTTACTTTCTTCAGTTTCGGGTGAGTGGGTCAGTTCGTAGCTGTATTCGTCCGGAGTACGGTGTGTGATATTTAAGGGTGATAGCAGTTGGTGAGTTTGTCTGTTGATCGTTTTTAACGTTTCTGTTGTTAGCTGAAACAAATATACAATTGAATTATTAAATTAGATTCGATTCGATTAGATTCGAGTGAGGAAGAGTTCCAGTGTGCGCCGGCGCAGCATATTTCTCTACGCATCCCCACCCACGCACCCGATCAGCAGCAGTTGTCTTCACGTGCGCGCCGCGCGGCGGCTTTTAGTGTAAAGCGAAACGCATCCACGCGCGTGCATTCACCTTAAAAAAGACCACCGAATGCGGTTGAAACTATAGTCCGAGTGACCGGCTTAATCTTACGTGAGTGATTCCCGTGTAATATAAATAACATGAAGTATTAAATTGTTATATTCTAACAATTTTCTGTGTTCTGATTTTATCTGCTATCAGCTATATGTACTATATGCAGATGTCTTGAGAGCAGGTTATGTCGGGTAAAGTGTGCCCTCCAGCGAGGACATCTCCTTTTATGTATTTTCTTGATGACCAAAAGACCTCAGAGAATGAGAAAAGAGAGATACATCTCTGATCAGACGAAGGTAGTTTGAAGGTTGGTTTCGAAAGCGGCCGAGGCGGTAAATTTTTTATTTTACATACTGTATTTTTTTTTTATGCCAATTTATTTTAGGTGTCAAACAAGCACACGGGCTGCCTGATGGTAAGCAGTCACCGTCGCCTATGGATACTTGTAACACCAGAGGCATCACAAATACATACTGTATTCTGTTTGTTCAATATCTCGACCAGGAGGGAGTGCGCTCGGAGAGACCGGCTTCTAAAGTTATCTGCATTTAGTAGCCTCTGAGAGCATTCTGAGCACAGCTTCTGGGGGAGCCGGTCGTCTTCCACCACCTGGAAACACATGAATTTTTTTATTATAGAAACTGAAATGGTTTCCACACATTTTTAAAATGTGCCGGTTACTGTTTGTAGTCGGAGTGACCGGCTTCATCTTACGTGAGTAATTCCCGTGTAACGTACATAAAATATATGAAAAGTTTTTTATTTAAGTAAGAACACCCATTGTGGCAGCGCAACCACGGGCTAGCAGTATTACTATCAATAATCTTTTTTTTTATTTTTTTATAGCAGATAGGCTTGCTCTTGGCCGCCATCTCGCCTGATGTTAAGCGACGATGCGGTCTACGATGGAGCACGCTTGCTTAGAAGAAACTTATTCACTCTCGACTTGAAGACACCCAGATTGTAACTGACGGGGAAAACCCATTCAGGCAGCTAATTCCACAGACTAGCAGTTCGCACAATAAATGTGGAATCAAAGCGCTTCGTACGGGTTCTCGGAATATCAACCATAAAACGATGTCAGTTTTTTGTGATCTATCAACTTACAGATAATCCAGTGAGCCTTTCGAATGCCTGTCCCAAATTGTACCGCCTTATGCAGAAGAGTCTCTGGTCCATCACGAGGCACATCCGGCAAGCTCGCACACTATTTGCACCTTCGTATTCATACGAATTTGAAATATCCTGAAAATATAAGAAAATCTTTTTAAAACAGACTTTATAAACAAAACAATCAAGTGCGAGTCGGGCTCGCGCACTGAGGGTTCCGTACCACCACATAAATTGTTAACTACAAAAAAGTAATGCACCAAAAAGACAACATTACGTCCATCCATGTACCGACCGCACCTGATGTTGCTTAACTTTAGTGAGCAGAAAATAGTCACCGACTCGCACTTTGCCAGTATTTATTATTCGTTGTTATACTTGAGAGTGTGTACTATAATCATGCCAAGTTTGATGCTTGTACGTATTACCTTTTTACATTAGAGCTGTTTACGCAAAAAGAAACTATAGCCTAGTTGCGGAAAACGCCCGCACCACAATGTATGTCCATTAGAGCTAATACAAAAATATGTTTAAAAAACAAGTTTGTTGTACTGGGACCCCCTTTAGTTTTTACTTTTTTATTATTTCTTAAGTATCTATTAAGAAATAGCCATAAAAAGGTAGGACGGACAGACATAGGATTAGTAATAGGGTCTATGGGTACGGAACCCTAAAAACATACAAGCGTCAAACTTAGCATGATTATAGTACACAAGTTTTAAATGTTTATCGGGACTTATCACATATTATTTAATTTAGGTAAAAACATGTACATTTGGGCAGGGCACATATCACGCAGAACAGATGGCCAATGGGGCCGAAAGGTTCTGGAATGGAGACCACGGACTGGTAAGCGCAGCGTAGGACGTCCACCCACAAGATGGACAGATGACCTAAAAGAGACCGCAGGGAAACGCTGGATGCAGGCCGCTTCCAACCGGCCCTTTTGGAGATCGATGGGGGAGGCCTATGTCCAGCAGTGGACGTCCTACGGCTGAAATGATGATGATGATGATGTACCTTTTAAAGTTATATGATTATTTACGGGATATTTACCGTGGTAATTGTGGAATGAGCTCCTGATATTTCGGCGCAGTTACATGCACCATGTTCACGGGAACACTGAAGAATGCGGGTGGTTGGAGAACACAAATAATAAATAATGGCCAAGTGAGTCGGTGACAAATTTCTGTTCATTACCAAGCTAAGCAACGTCAGCCGCGGTTGGTACATATATGGGTGACCACTAGGGCGTGAATGGCCCTTATGGCCAGACCATTGCCACGTCAGCTTGCTAAACTTTTAAGCTGTGTCGATTACTTTAGTTTCTGATATAAAACTTGACTGACTGTTTAACTGAAGAAAAGAATAAATGTAGAGTACCTGAGATATCAAAGGAACTGCTCCCGCTCTCACTTTCCTCAGGCCGTTCTTAGTGACATAGAGGTCATCCTGCAGAAAATGGTCAGAGCACACCGCACTCCGTTCTTTAGGATGCCAATGATCCTTGCCAAGCGCTCGCAGCCAGGCCGCGCGGTGAGATGAACTAGTCGGGAAACTAGAACAACATTTATTTATTAGTTGATTGAATCAGGGGTATATTTATCTTTGCTTTAACGTCGCATTATGTCATCTTCAGCCAGAAGACGTCCACCGCTGAACATAAGCCTTCCTCTTTAACCTCCACCCTGAACGACAGCCTGCCTTTTGCATCCAGTAGATGCCAGCGACTTTAACAATGTCGTCAGCCCACCTAGTGGGAGGCCTACCTACGCTTAGTCTTCCGGTTCATGGTCTCCACTCAAGAACCTTTCTTCCCTATCGGTTATCGGTTCTTCGAGCGATGTGGCCTATCCATTTCAACTTGCAAATTTTACAATTATTGCGCATTATGTACAATTAGGAAATTGGGATCAATTATTTTTGTTTTATATTATGTTGTTGGTGTATTGTGCGATGGGATAATTATATCAAACGCTCAGATCCAACCCACATAAAAATATGATCAAATAGGTTTCTGATAAGCTACCAAAATCTGTTGTTAATTCATGGAATATTTATAGTCTGTGCATTAAACTTACGCGTGAAACGTTATCCCCTGGGACTTGGAACTGCGTCTCGAGTCATTCTTGCAGCTGGGAACGCAGCACCGCATTTTTATACACCTTTTTACGTTTATTTGCTGATTATAATCATCGCACTTGATCGTCTTGCATGTTCACTTAATGTTTTGTAACTCCTAGCTGTGGGCACTTATTTTATTGTTCAATTTGTACAAATCATAAATGAGATCATTGTTTCAGTGAAAATTTACTGTTTAAAATACATTAAAATAGAAAAATAACATATTAAAAACCGCTACACTATGCATATCAACAAGACATAAAAAAATACTTTTTCACTTTTTGACATAAAATACGTAAAAATAATGATGCTGTTAAATCTACCAGAATTTCAAGGCATAAACCAATTTTAAATTTACCTGGTTAGTCTTTTAACTTGTTTGTCTTTTTTTGTTGTATACAATTTATTTTAAGCCAGAAAGAGACATACTTACGTAGCATACTTACAAGCATCTGTGTTAGGGATGAACAAGTGTTAAGTAAACCGGCTTATTAGAAAAATCGGTAAAAACCAAAACCGGCATAGAATCAGTCCATGACTATATTTCTTTTTTTTGGAGCTTTGGCGCCAACATGGAAAAAGATGTTGCTTCATTTTTATTATTTTCCTAAGCTTGTGTATTACTCTGTAATAATGTTAGAAAGTGTTCGTGAATGTGCTCGAGTGTGGCCAAGTGATTTACCATTAAATGAATGAACAATTTTCATGTTGATTCCATAACTCCAAAAGAAGTCTAGTCTCGTATGGCCTTAATAGCTTTAACCTGCTCGGCAATGAGCGAAAAATACAAAAATATATGTTTTTTACTATTTAAAAAAACAAAAAATATGGCGACGGCAACAAATGGATTGTTTTGCATTAAGTAATGTTTTAATTTTTGTGACGAAAATGAATAAAATATGCTACAGACTTTAAACCTACTACTAGTTCTTAGTGCCGTTAGTTATTCGCATGAAAATTTAATTGCGGTGAACACTTACAAGCTTTATAACTGCTAATCAAATATTCGCACTATGATCTTGTAAGATTTCCCTTCTAATTTATTTCCAAAATGCGGTGTAGCGTCCAAAATTGCTACAATGACACCAAGAACACCAACAAGAGTAATGGAATTACTTTCCACCTGTAAGTACATAATATTTAGCTTAAAAATTAATATCTGATGAATATCCACAGGGAATGTCACAGGCCTTCGGGAGGTCTAAATACTCAGTCCTATATGACTCGCTGAGGCTCCAACTATCTCTGTGCACAAAGGTCACTCCAATTTGTTCATCTATTGTGTGATAGAAGGGCAAACAAACCATTACTGCCTGACTGCTGATTACTGCGGTGACTGCTTACCATCAGGCAGCCCGTCTGCTTGTATGCCACCTATGGCAAAAAAAAAAAAAAAACCCATGAAGGTATACAGGGGAAGACGAGTCATTCTCTCTGAGATTGTTTAGCTCAACTGGGTCTTAACGACAGTCGACATATGCTGACTTGCTCGCACGAAAATTCCAGCGTATCACTCTGTCCTTGTTATTCAATGTGCCTTGTTTTGATCAGGAAGGGACCATGTTCGTAACTCCCTGACTCCTAACTCATATTGAGATTGAAGTTTTAGAACAACACTCTGTTTTAAACACACATTCATTACTGCCCACTTCTATTCGTATTCGAGATGGGGGCGTTGACGTCCCGCTTGGGGTGTATTTCTTCCTACCATCACTTACCCGAGTCAACCCAGCTCCTTGAAATACCGGAGCAAGGCTCTGGACCAACTTCTAACTGTCGTATTGATCTTAAACTTTGCAAGTGTAGTCTATGTAATGCAGATGACAATTCAAAAACGTGGTACCATCAGCCCAATCTGATGTTGGAGCCAGGAGGTGGTTGGCGGATCTCTATTCTCTTCAACGACAACTATTAAACCCTTCAAGTTTGGCCGTAATTGACTATTGGATCTTCATCATCAGCCTATCAAGTTCCCACTGCTGGGACACAGGCCTTCTCCCAGAGAGAGGATGAGCCTTAATCCACCATGCTGGCCCAGTGCATGTTGGTGAATGGCATATATCTTTGAATTTTTGAGGTTCTTTGACATACCGGTTTCCTCACGATGTTTTTCCTTCACTGTTTTTTGAGTGATAGCATGGTAACTGCACATTTTTTATATATTTTATTTATAACCATAATTGATTGGCAGGGCCGAGAATCGAACTGGGTGCCGTCAGATTGTAAAGCGCACATGCTAACAGTGCCGACCCAAAGCCGTGCTTTGTTATTTTAAAGAGCTTGGTTTGTGTCGGCTGGCAAGGGCACATGCACAATATATCCCAAGCGGGATGTCAGTGCAGGTCTTATTACCCCCACTTTGAATTAGAATTAGATTCTACCAGTCATCCACCATCGCTCATTAATGAATAATTTTTGCCTCCCAGGATCCCAAAAGAGCCCATACTCCGAGCAGCTTGGCTGGAAGCCCTGATGATAACCAGCTGTGATACAAAAGAACGTAGAACCGTCTGCTCTGAGCACTTCAGGAATGAAGACTTCTACGAGACCAAGAATGGCTTGAGGAAGGTCAGGAAGGAAGCTGTACCTGTCAGTGTATTGGTGAGGATTTTACATGTAAATGTTTTTTGCTGCACGAAGTTTGATATTTATAAGCCGAGATTATAGGGTCTTCAACATCATTATATCTGGGCAATTGCTGTACTAAGTTTGATATTTATAAGCCAAGATTATAGGGTCTTCAACATCATTATATCTGGGCAATTGCTGTACTAAGTTTGATATTTATAAGCCAAGATTATGGGGTCTTCAACATCATTATATCTGGGCAATTGCTATACTAAGTTTGACATTTATAAGCTGAGATTATAGGGTCTTCAACATCATTATATCTGGGCAATTGATGTACTAAGTTTGACATTTATAAGCTGAGATTATAGGGTCTTCAACATCATTATATCTGGGCAATTGATGTACTAAGTTTGACATTTATAAGCCGAGATTATAGGGTCTTCAACATCATTATATCTGGGCAATTGCTATACTAAGTTTGACATTTATAAGCCGAGATTATAGGGTCTTCAACATCATTATATCTGGGCAATGATGATTATCATTGTATGTGTCTTCAAGTCATGAGTGAATCAGTTTCTTTTAGGCATACATACTTCATCGTCGACTGCATCATCATAAGATGTGATGCCATCTTATAATCTGAAATGAGGATATTCGGCTAAGAACCAGTCTCCAACATAGCTGCTCAGATTTGCAAGTTGAAGTGGCAATGGGCAGGCCACATTGCTCGAAGAACCGATAACCGATGTAGAAGATAGGTTCTGGAGTGGAGACCAGGAACCGGAAGACGCAGCGTAGGTAGGCCTCTCACTATATAAACCGACGACATTGTGGGGGTCGCGGGCATCCAGTGGATGCAGATGGCAGACTGTTTTAACAATATTGTTGTAATAACTGGCCAGTTAGATGCAGGCCGCTTCCAACCGGCCCTTTTGGGCTGTTTGCAGGCCGCTTCCAATGAGCCCTTTTGGGCTGGATGCAGGCCACTTCCAACCGGCCCTTCTAAAGATCGATGGGGGAGGCCTATGTCCAGCAATGGACGTCCTATGATGATGAGTGTAATAACTGCTATGTTCTAGGATCCAAAAGAAGATGTAGAGGCGCCGGCCGCGTTGCGAGTTTGTCGGATATGCCTCGCGACGGGTGATGGAATGTTGGACATCAGAGATCGGAAGCTGGACCAACAGTATGAACAGATCACAGGCATTTTTGTAAGTATCATAAACCGGTGTAAGCGAAACGAAACGAAAGTCACCGACACAGCCCACCGGATTAGCAAGTTGAAGTGGCAGTGGGCAGGGCACATAGCACGCAGAACAGATGGCCGATGGGGCCGAAAGGTTCTCGAATAGAGACCACGGACCGGTAAGCGCAGCGTAGGACGTCCACCCACAAGATGGACAGACGACCTAAAAGAGACCGCAGGGAAACCCTGGATGCAGGCCGCTTCCAACCAGCCCTTTTGGAGATCGATGGGGGAGGCCTATGTCCAGCAGTGGACGTCCTATGGCTGAAATGATGATGATGAAGCGAAACGAAAAGCTAATAATAAATTAAAATAAAACCGGCCAAGTGCGAACCGGGCTCGCACACTGAGTAACCGAATTACCAGTTATTATAACGCCAACAAAATTGTGGTAAGTAATTTGCTACAGGCGCTCAAGTATAAAAACTTGGTAGTGACCAGAAATTTGTCACCGACTCGCACTTGTCCATTATTTATTATTTGTTGTTATACCTTAGAGTGTGTACTATAATCATGTCAAGTTTGACGCTTGTACGTATTATCATTTTTACATTAGAGCTAATACAAAAATACGTATGTTGTATGGGACCCAACCCCCTTTCGTTTTTACCTTTTGGCTTTTTTATTATTTGTTAGTTAGTCCGCCGTAACATTACATTTTATGTGAAAATTTCAAAAATCTGTCTGTTACGGTTCGAAAGATATAGCCGTTAATAGGTAGGACAGACAGACGGAAGGACAGACAGACAGACAGACAGACATCGTAGGCTTAGTAATAGGGTCCTGTTTTTACCCTTTGGGTACGGAACCCTAAAAACCAAACTTCAAAATTGGTATATAGGCAATTTCGTTTACTTGGATGATTTTTGTTTCCAGTTATTTTGATTGAAAAACCACCGAACCGATTTTGATGAAATTTCTATGGGACCAATCTAAAAGTATAAGCTTTCAATAAAATAAGAATTTTCCAAATCGGCCTACAAATGACGGAGTTCTGAGGAACGTTTTGGTAAAACTCAGAGTCACACAGCGACCAATGGAGAGAGCTATGCTCGGAGTTTCTTTGCGCGATAGAATCCGAAACGTGGATATTCGCCAAAGAACCAGAGTCACCGACATAGCTGTTAAAATTTGCAAGAAGTGGCAATGGGAAGATCACATCGCTCGAAGAACCGATAACGATGGGGCGTTCTAAGGGGGAGGCCTATGTTCAGCAGTGGACGTCTTCTGGCTGATGGTGATGAATCTTTAGCTTTAGATAGACACGATTGATAGGTTTGGATGGTGATTCATCGTAATTAATATTATAAATGCGAAAAGTTTGTTGGTTTGTTTGTTCCTCTTTCACGCAGCAACAGAGCAATGGATAGACCAGATTTTTTGCATTAGTATAGTTCAAAGGCCGGAGAGTGACATGGGCTACTTTTCATCATCATCATCACCATTTTTCATCACTACGCGGGTGAAACTGTGAGGCGCAGCTAGTATGTTTGTAAATATTTTCCAGTTCGGAGTAGAAGACAGACTCCCCCAGCGTCTTTGCTGGGAATGTGCGCATCGGCTGAAGTCCGCGGCATCGTTCCGGAGCAAGGCGATACGAGCGCACGGCGTACTGGCCGAGATGCTACATTCCACTTCTTATGTAAGTCAGAATAGGCCTATCCATCTAGATACATTAGATTTGCCTTGTATCAGCTACCTTGCCCCTGTCTGTGTTTCCGCAGCATTACAATCTTGCAGTATTCAAGTCTAGGGTTAATAGCTTATTACTGGGCAAACGTGCTCCATCTTCGACCGCATCATCGCTTTCCATCAGCCGAGATCGTGGTCAAACGTTAGCCTAATCAAATAAAGCCTAATGTAAAAATAAAAAACTGTGTCGTGGCTGCATGAAGGAGAACGAAACTGTAGAGCATGTGCTGTGGCATTGTGAAGCCAAAGAAGAAACTAGAATCGCTGCCGGGTTGCATGAGGCAACGTTGTCCTCTTCATCCACGTCACCACAACAGCTGGACTGCTTTTCATCATCATATCTACGTCACTGGAGCGTGTGTGCCAGCGCCCCAGAGCCTCACTCCGATACTTCAAGGAGTTGGGTTGGCTCGGGTAGCTGCTGGTAGGGGAAATGCACAATACGCCCCTGCAGGACGTCAGTGCAGGACTTATCGCCCCCATCTTGATTAAGACAATACATAAAATAAAAAATAAAAATTAAATTAAATTACGTATACGTAAAATTTTTTCTTTCTTTCTACCGCAAAGAACCGCATATATAGATATTGTATTTCGACGGGTATATTATAAACGCAGACCTATATCCAAGTAGACGCCACAAGTCAACCTACCTTCAATGTCTTATTTCCAATACAACCACGATAAATTGTCGTAGGTGTTTTTTTTTTTTTAATTGTTGTTTAATACATTTTTCATATACAATTAACAAAAATGTAGCACCAAAAAACCACGGAAGGTTTGTCTTGGCACACAGATTCACCCCGCACTGACAAACAATACGTAAGTACCTACACTGAAATATAGAATAAATAATTCATGCAGAACTTGAGTTGAGTCCGGCTAAGCTAATACATGTCACAAACTACTTAATTCAAATTACAAAAATTCTAGTCTAATCAAACAGCCCGCCCCGGATCGTTCCTGGTGCAAAAGTGCCCATAACACTGGCAGCATTCCCACGCTGAATGGCAATGGCCAATCTTTGCACCAGGAACGAGCCAGAGCGAGAGAAATATAAAAATAAATCCCTATTTACCTTAGTCACGCCATAACTTGAGAACGACTTTGGCAATTTCATTAACCTTCTTATTAAAGTTTACTAATTCTCTGTAGAAGGTTCTTACGGAACTACTTACTTACTTGTTACTTGTGTAGCGGGCATTTTCCGCAACTAGGCCACTCATTAGCCCATTTTTACGGAAAGCCCATTTTTTCTTAATTGTTCTTACGGAAAGAAAAATTAAGAAATTGCGCAGAAAATTTCAGAAAACACAACAACAATTTTAACTTCATTCGTTTGACAGTTCTAAGACAGGACAAACGTCTATCAAGTCAGCTAGGTGGTTATAAAATTTAAATTTTCTATTTTATTCGTTCCAGATAACAATAAAAGACATAAAAACAATAAACCGAATTCAACACAACCTTAGAACAAGTCTGATCATTAAAAAACTTAACGAAAACAATGTCTACAACATACTCCATCGAGACAACCAAATAATCAAATCGGAATCACATAACGGATATAACGATAACGAATATAACGAAAACGGAAACACCGATAATGAATATGGAAATAACGGCGTTGAATATGGAAACAGTGTTAATGATTACGTAGATAACCATAATGAATATGATAATGATAATGGATATAATGATAACGAAGTTAAAGTGCTGGATAATATAACGGAAGTGAAAGACGAAAGTGCTAATGAGATATATTTTGATGAATATATTGATAATTTCGAATCAGACGATGATAAAAAATTAAGTGAGATATATCCAGATGTAGTGGAAAAGAAGGTGAAAATCAAAAAGAGAAAAATTAGGGTGGAGAAAAAAGTAAGAGCGGTGAAGAAGAAGGAAGATGTGGACGGTGCTCAAGAAAAGAAGAATCTAGAGGATGACAATCTTAGCTTATTAGACAAGTAAGTTCTTATTAGTATAGAAGTTAATTTATTAGAATACATATATAATTTATGTTACCGGCAATCCGTATAATTCAGGTATTCTATGCAATACCTAGGCAATGTATAGAATACCCGGGGCGTCCAGGCAATGTATGAAATATTATGAACTAGCTGCGCCCCGCGGTTTCACCCGCGTAGTGATGAAAAATGGTGATGATGATGATGAAAGGTAGCCTATGTCACTCTCTGGCTCTTGAACTATACCCATGCAAAAAATCATGTCGATCCGTTGTTCCGTTGCAGCGTGAAACAGGAACAAACATCTATACATCCATACATACAAACTTTCGCGTTTTTGCGCTTTGAAAAGATTTGATTGCATGTTTGTTTGTTTGCATTGAATAGGCTCCGAAACTACTGAACTGATTTGAAAAATTCCTTCACTGTTGGGAAGCTACACTATCCCCGGTTAACATAGGCTATATTATATTTTCAAAAAAAAATAGGGATCCTTACTAAAACTCCAATAATGTAACCCAAGGTGTAAAAAAATAAGATTAACAATTTTGACTTTGCGTGTTTGACAGTTCTAAGACAGGACAACGTCTGTCAGGTCAGCTAGTCACTTCATCACTACATAGTCTATACTAATATTATAAAGAGGAAAGATTTGATTGTTTGTTTGTTTGTTTGTTTGTTTGTTTGTTTGCATTGAATAGGCTCCGAAACTACTGAACCGATTTGAAAAATTCCTTCACTGTTGGGAAGCTACACTATCCCCGGTTAACATAGGCTATATTATATTTTCAAAAAAAAATAGGGATCCATACTAAAACTCCAATAATGTAACCCAAGGTGTAAAAAAATAAGATTTACAATGTTGACTTTGCGTGTTTGACAGTTCTAAGACAGGACAACGTCTGTCAGGTCAGCTAGTATTATATAAGTAGGAATAGGATATTGTTGACCGTTACATACTTTACCTAGGCAATGTATACAATGCCTAGGGATTGTATAGAATACCTGCTGGTCCACCGGCAATGTATAAAGTATATAATAAATAAATAATAATAAATATTCGGGACATTTTTGCACACAAGGTCATCTGACCCCAAACTAAGCAAAGCTTGTGATATGGCTGCCAGAGACTGATATACATACATATATATTTTTAAATACATACTTAAATAGATAATAACACCCAGATATAGAACAAACACAAATGTTCATCACATAAAATGTTTGTCCTAGGTGGGAATCGAACCCACGCCTTCCAAGCTCAGAAGGTAGGTTCACTACCAACTGGACCAACGGGCTATCATATAGATTTTGTTCTATATTTATTAATGTTATGTAAGTACCGCCGTGTGCCAAGGTAGCCTATTTGGGAGACCGCTAGACTTGAAAGCGTGAGGTCGCGGGTTCAAACCCCGGGCCCGTACCAATGAGCTCTTTGAGTTTATGTACGGATTTCATACCACTGGCTTTTCGGTGAAGGAAAACATCGTGAGGAAACCTGCATACGTACGGAGAAGGAATTCAATGGCGTATGTGAATCCACCAACCCGCACTGGGCCAGCGTGGTGGATATGGCCCAATCACCCTTTCGGGGGTAGGCTAAAAGTCCAGCAGTGGACTGTTAAAAAAGGCTGATTATGATGATGATGAAGTGCCCCCGTGGAGGCACCTAAGGGTGTGTTTGTGTTGGTGGGTGTGAGTGTGCGTGCGATCGTGCGTCTGAATGTGCGTCTATGTACGTGTGTGTTTGTCAACACCTAGCTTTAAAATTAGTGACGATGTAAAAGAAATTGCGAATTTTTCACAAATTTTGAAGTCTTGTTTTTAAATTGATAATAATAATTATGTTCTCTTTTTTTTTACAGATACAAAACCAACGAGATAAAACGACGTAAAAACGACGGTCCGGACGAGAATCTGTTCACAATCTCTACTCTGACGTACGAGGAACAAATAGCGGAAATAGAGAAGCGCCAAGAGGGCACCCTGTATAGGAACGCCCTGTATAAGTGTACAGTGTGCTACAGAGGGTTCCAGATCAAAGAGAGATACGACGCCCACGTTGTTAGACATAGCGAGGTATGTACAAACATAGTTTTACACAGAGAACTGTGATTTTACAGATCAAAATTAGCATTTTACAGATCAAAATCAACGTTATACAGATCAAAGTCAACATTTACAGATAGAAATAAACATTTAACAAATCCAATAAAAAAATTACAGATTTAAATCAACATTTTACAAATCAAAATCAACATTTTACAGATCAAAATCAATATTTACAGGTTGAAATCAAAATTTTGCACAAGCGTTTTTTAGGGTTCCGTACTTCAAAATGAATAATGGAACCCTTATAGATCACTTTGTTGTCCGCCTGTCTGTCTGTCAAGACCCTTTTTCTCAGGTACGCGTGGAGGATCATGTTGAAATTAATACCAAATATTCACATCTGCAAAAAAAGGTCTAAAAGAGACCGCAGGGAAACGCTGCATGGGGCCGCCGTAGGACGTCCACTTATGAACATAGACCTCCCCCATCGATCTCCAAAAGGGCCGGTGGAAGCGGCCTGCATCCAGCGTTTCCCTGCGGTCTCTTTTAGGTCGTCTGTCCATCTTGTGGGTGGACGTCCTACGCTGCGCTTACCGGTCCGTGGCAAGTTGAAGTGGCAGTTGGTAGAGCACATATCACCATTGGCGGATTCAGGGGCTAGGGGGGGCCATGGGGGCCATGCCCCCCCCCCCCCAAATACCTAGAAATTCCATACATTCGACAAAAAATTTCGATTTGATTCCTTCGAACCTTGTCACAATGGTCCCCCCAAAATGAAATCCAGAATGGCCCCCCCCCAAAATGAAATCCTGGATTCGCCCCTGCATATCACGCATAATGATGTCCGATGAGACCGAAAGGTTTAGGAATGGTTTTGTAATTACAATCTATAAAAGGAAGTAGGACATCCACCCACAAGATGGACAGACGAGCTAAAAGAGACCGCAGGGAAACGCTGGATGCAGGCCGCTTCCAACCGGCCCTTTTGGAGATCGATGGGGGAGATATGTCCAGCAGTGGACGTCCTACGGCTGAAATGATGATGATGACTCTATAAACTCACTTCTTCTTCTTCTTCTTCTTTCGAGTCGATGTTCCGCAAAATACAATTCTATTTTCAAATCAAGTTTCTAGACCAAAACTTTGCCACCTCAATGGCACTCTGCGTGGCTTCATTCAGGTTCGCTTGTGTGCAAGTTGTTGGACACGCTGCACACTCCATCAAGTGTGTAATTGTCTGAGGGTTCACACCACAAAGACATTCGGTGTCAGAGCCCTTTATATAACCCCACTTTGCCATATTATCCCGACTTTGGACCGAAGTCGGTTCAGGGTTTTCCAAGTGGGCCATGGTTCTTTATGGCCTGGGGGGGAGCTCTTCAGCAGGGACAATGTAATTTGGAGGTGGACTGTGCAGTTCTTGCCACGTGGCAAGTCGAGCGTCTTTGGGGTGAGTAAACTCACTAAGTAACGAGGACATAGCCGCGATAAAAAAATTAAAAAATTACCACACCATATTTATATATGTGACACGAACCGGAAGACGCAGCGTAGGTAGGCCTCCCACTAGATGGACCGACGACATAGTAAGAGTCGCTGGCATCCAGTGGATGCAAAACGCAGGCTGTCGTTCAGTGTGGAGGTTAAAGGGGGAGGCCTATGTTCAGCAGTGGACGTCTTCTGGCTGATGATGATGATGATGATGATGATTTATATATGTGATTACAGCAATGCGGCGCGTACGAATGCTTCATCTGCAAGACCCGTCTGAAGACGAGTCGAGCGCTACGGAAGCACCTCACCGCTCAGCACACGGAGAAGTTCAGCTGCAAGGGCTGCCCCTTCCTCACCAGGAACAGGTATGCTGCCTTCTACGGTGACTGCATCACGGTTTAATCATCGCAGGAGCCGCCACTGCCTAAATGCGTCCTGAAGTTCATCCACACATAATATATGTTTATGTGATACATAAAAAAAAAAAATTGCTAATAAAATATATATAAATGTGCTTAATTTTGTTAATTACCTTTTTTATAAACTAACTAGCTGCGCGCTGCGGTTTCACCCGCGTAATGATGAAAAATGGTGATGGTGACGATGATGATGAAAAATAGCCTATGTCACTTTCCGGCCCTTGAACTATACCCATGCAAATCAAGTCTATCCAAACCAAGAAACAAACACATTTTCGCATTTATAATATAAATAAATATTCGTGACATTGTTGCACACACGGTCATCTGACCCCAAACTAAGCAAAGCTTGTGATATGGCTGCCAGAGACTGATATACATACATATATAGTTTTAAATACATACTTAAATAGATATTAACACCCAGATATAGAACAAACACAAATGTTCATCACATGAATGTTTGTCCTAGGTGGGAATCGAACCCACGCCCCCAAGCTCTGAAGGCAAGTTCACTACCAACTGGACCAACGGGCTATCTATATTAGTATGATTGAAGCTAAGCTCTTTAGCGCTTAGTTAGAAACATATGATTTTTTCGATTAAAAAAAAAAATAAAAAAAAAAAGTGATTAATGGACGGCCCCTAAAGTTTACGTCTGTATTTTCCAGAGGCGTCGCTAGGGAGCATGAGAAATGGCACTCGGGGACCAAGTACCAGTGTCCGCACTGCCCCAGTACCTTCGAGTGAGTTATTACTTTCGTCTTGATCATTGTTTAATCCGTCGTAACGTTACATATGTCACCAGTGATGGCATACAGCACTGAAACGTGGTCTCTCACTATGGGCCTCATAAGCAAGCTCTAAGTAGCACAACGAACTATGCAGAGGGCTATGCTCGGGGTTTCTCTACGAGATCGAATCAGAAATGAGATCCGTAGACGAACGAAAGTCACCGATATAGCCCACCGGATAGCAAGTTGAAGTGGCAGTGGGCAGGGCACATATCACGCAGAACAGATGGCCGATAGGGCTGAAAGGTTCTGGAATGGAGACCACGGCCCGGTAAGCGCAGCGTAGTACGTCCACCCACAAGATGGACAGACGACCTTAAAGGGAAACGCTGGATGCAGGCCGCTTCCAACCGGCCCTTTTGGAGATCGATGGGGGAGGCCTATGTCCAGCAGTGGACGTCCTACGGCTGAAATGATGATGATGATGACATGATAATAATATAGATTTTTCTTCTCTCCATTTAACGACAACCCTCAATCATGCCATAAAAAATGTCATTATATAGTTTTGGACCCGGGTATGTCCTACAACTGCGACCAGTAGCACCGGAGGATGGGCAGCAGCGTCCTATTAGTACACGGTGAATGTACTGCGATCCCCAAGCCGCCTGCCAAGCGTGGGGACCATGGCAACACCTCCCTAAGAGGGAGGCCTTGTTCAGCAGCTGATGTGATATAGAGTTTACATTATGTAATTTTCCAGAAAAATAACAACGTACATGGGCCACATACGTATCAAGCACGTGTCGGACTTCGTGTGCGAACTGTGCGGCTTCACATTCGTCAGTCAGAAGGGCATCGAGGTGCATAAGAAGAAAAAACACAGGCTGCACGACAGAAATGTTAGTATCCATTCTCTTTATCAGACCCCACGAGTCACACAGCGGTCATCGAGGTACGTAACAAGAAAAACACAGACTACTACATATCTAACAGGAAATGATGATTTTTACGGGTGATGATATTTATAAGTCAGTATAATCGAATGTGACAGACGACCGACCTCCATTCGTCTTGGACACCCCTTCCGTGTGACCCTGTAGTGCTCTCGCCATGGACCACTAAATACTTAATTTAACTAATTGTATTTTATTTCCAGGTGGAACTAACCGGGCCTTACTGCGAGCTGTGCAAAGTGAAGTTTGTATCTGAAGAGGCACATTCGAGACACATGAAGCTGTCCGCCAGACACAGCAGCGATAGTGACCCGTGAGTATATAACACTACGACCGTCCGCCATCAGGACATTACTGCGAGCTGTGCAAAGTGAAGTTTGTATCTGAAGAGGCACATTCGAGACACATGAAGCTGTCCGCCAGACACAGCAGCGATAGTGACCCGTGAGTATATAACACTACGATCGTCCGCCATCAGGACATTACTGCGAGCTGTGCAAAGTGAAGTTTGTATCTGAAGAGGCACATTCGAGACACATGAAGCTGTCCGCCAGACACAGCAGCGATAGTGACCCGTGAGTATATAACACTACGACCGTCCGCCATCAGGACATTACTGCGAGCTGTGCAAAGTGAAGTTTGTATCTGAAGAGGCACATTCGAGACACATGAAGCTGTCCGCCAGACACAGCAGCGATAGTGACCCGTGAGTATATAACACTACGACCGTCCGCCATCAGGACATTACTGCGAGCTGTGCAAAGTGAAGTTTGTATCTGAAGAGGCACATTCGAGACACATGAAGTTGTCCGCAAGACACAGCAGCGATAGTGACCCGTGAGTATATAACACTACGACCGTCCGCCATCAGGACATTACTGCGAGCTGTGCAAAGTGAAGTTTGTATCTGAAGAGGCACATTCGAGACACATGAAGTTGTCCGCAAGACACAGCAGCGATAGTGACCCGTGAGTATATAACACTACGATCGTCTACCATCAGGACATTACTGCGAGCTGTGCAAAGTGAAGTTCGTATCTGAAGAGGCACATTCGAGACACATGAAGCTGTCCGCAAGACACAGCAGCGATAGTGACCCGTGAGTATATAACACTACGATCGTCTACCATCAGGACATTACTGCGAGCTGTGCAAAGTGAAGTTTGTATCTGAAGAGGCACATTCGAGACACATGAAGTTGTCCGCAAGACACAGCAGCGATAGTGACCCGTGAGTATATAACACTACGATCGTCCGCCATCAGGACATTACTGCGAGCTGTGCAAAGTGAAGTTTGTATCTGAAGAGGCACATTCGAGACACATGAAGCTGTCCGCCAGACACAGCAGCGATAGTGACCCGTGAGTATATAACACTACGATCGTCCGCCATCAGGACATTACTGGGAGCTGTGCAAAGTGAAGTTTGTATCTGAAGAGGCACATTCGAGACACATGAAGTTGTCCGCAAGACACAGCAGCGATAGTGACCCGTGAGTATATAACACTACGACCGTCCGCCATCAGGACATTACTGCGAGCTGTGCAAAGTGAAGTTTGTATCTGAAGAGGCACATTCGAGACACATGAAGTTGTCCGCAAGACACAGCAGCGATAGTGACCCGTGAGTATATAACACTACGATCGTCTACCATCAGGACATTACTGCGAGCTGTGCAAAGTGAAGTTCGTATCTGAAGAGGCACATTCGAGACACATGAAGCTGTCCGCAAGACACAGCAGCGATAGTGACCCGTGAGTATATAACACTACGATCGTCTACCATCAGGACATTACTGCGAGCTGTGCAAAGTGAAGTTTGTATCTGAAGAGGCACATTCGAGACACATGAAGTTGTCCGCAAGACACAGCAGCGATAGTGACCCGTGAGTATATAACACTACGATCGTCTACCATCAGGACATTACTGCGAGCTGTGCAAAGTGAAGTTTGTATCTGAAGAGGCACATTCGAGACACATGAAGCTGTCCGCCAGACACAGCAGCGATAGTGACCCGTGAGTATATAACAATACGACCGTCCGCCATCAGGACATTACTGCGAGCTGTGCAAAGTGAAGTTTGTATCTGAAGAGGCACATTCGAGACACATGAAGTTATGCATAATCCGCAAGTGTGCAATAAAGTATTAAATATATAATAAAAGAATCCCGAAATTCACTCTGCGTGACCAAAGAATTAGTCATAGCTCTGTAACGGAATGTGTTGCAAGAGTTATTTTGTGCATCGTTATGTGGATATTGAGGTCACCTAAGAAACTTTTGATAGCCCGTTGGTCCAGTTGGTAGTGAACCTTCCTTCTGAGCTTGGGGGCGGGAGTTCGATTCCCACCTAGGACAAACATTTGTGTTTGTTCTATATCTGGGTGTTAATATCTATTTAAGTATGTATTTAAAACTATATATGTATGTATATCAGTCTCTGGCAGCCATATCACAAGCTTTGCTTAGTTTGGGGTCAGATGACCGTGTGTGCAAAAATGTCCCGAATATTTAAAAAAAAACTACACAAGCCTGTTTTTTTTTAGTAGGTTGTATTTGTAAGTCCATTTAATTGAATTGGCAATATGAATTTCTAATATGGTTTAATAATTTAAACTTTAAAAAAAATTGTGTGTATGTATTTTATTTTATTAATGAACACCAACATGATTTACGTCCTTACTTAACAGGGGCGGATCCAGGATTTCGTTGTGGGGGGGGGGGATTCTGGATTTCATTTTGGGAGGGGGGGGGGGGGGGCAATCTGACAAGGTTCGAAGGAATCAAATCGAAAAATTTAGTCGAATGTATGGAATTGCTAGGTGTTTTGGGGGGGGGGGGGGGCCTGGATCCGCCAATGTTACTTAACATGACGGAGACAAGGCACAAGAAGTAAATTAAACGCCACCACAATAGGCATGATGACTAATATTTTTTTATTACCTCATAAAAAAGCTGATCATAAATAGAGCACATCAACAAAAACAAAATTAAAATTAGTTCAAAAATACATAAGATATAAGCAATTTAATTTAATTTCATGGTAGACAGAGAGCGCACTATACTGAGCCGTGACGTCACGGCTCAGGAGCGCCATACAAATGCTATACTAACACACGCTTTGCGAGAAAGGGATAGAGCATCCCCTCTCTATCCCCACCTAAAACGCTCATATCTCAGAGATTTATCAGCCAATTCAAATTATTTTTTCAGTATGTGTAATGTATTTAGTTATATTCATCGCTAAGCCGGTTATTTGTAATAAATTAAACATTAGGAATCATGCCAATTATAGGTGCAGACTACATGCTATTAAAAAAAATGAGAGTAACAGAAACAGAAATATATAAATATGTATGAAATATGTATAATGTGTATTTCAGTAACAGAATACGGAACGACTCTCAGAGCATGCGCGGCGAGCAAGCCGGCCGGGTGCGTCAGATGCACGACCGGCGCCCCTCCGTGCACCCGCGGGAGGCCGCCGGCGGAGGCCGAGGACCTGTCACCTGCGAGCAGGTGAGTTCAGTTCAGTATCTTTATTTCAATTGGGTACAAATACAAGTACACTTTCGAAAGGTCATAAATTAAACATTAAAAGTACATAGTCTCAAAGAAAAAAAGGAATACTTCTACATAATCATTATAAAATCGACCCGAGGGTAGACCCGGCGCGTTCATACCTTTCCTGTCTGTGTATTCGTTTTTCACCGTGTGTGTGTCTTATAGAGGAAAGCCAATATCGGAACATTAGAGCGTAGATCGGAACATTTGCATAAAAACGGTGTAAACTTAGATGGCGCCGTAATTTGAGCGTGGGTTGTCTCGAACTTCCGTAAGCGCTGCAGTCAGATAACGTACGAAAGGGTTCTACAAATTACCGTAGCGCTAGTATCGCAGTCAAGTTTCACAACATTCCAACTCATACCAGTAGATGGCGCCTTTCTTTATTCCCTTGAAATGTTGCGAAACTTGACTGCGATACTAGCGCTACGGTAATTTGTAGAACCCTTTCGTACATTATCTGACTGCAGCGCTTACGGAAGTTCGAGACAACCTATATCACGCTCAAATTACGGCGCCATCTAAGTTTGTACCGTTTTTATGCAAATGTTCCGAGCTACGCTCTAATGTTCCGATATTGTCTTTCCTCTTAGTCTATCTTCGTTGATATTACAGTTCGGAAGGTACAGTCGTTAATAGGTAGAACAGACAGACATACATAGTAGTAGGGTCCCGTTTTTACCCTTTGGGTACGGAACCCTAAAAATCGATTATTTATATAAAAACCTTGTTTTTTTTTTTGTTTTTTAAATATAAAAGCGTGTTTAACTTTAATGTTGCCAGTGCGGCGTCCAGCTGCGCGACTTGCGGCTGTACGCGCAGCACTTCCGGCGCGCGCACCCCGACAAGAACCGCACCAAGTACCCCGCCATGAAGACCCCCTGCATGTGCGAGCAGTGCGGCAGAATATTCCAGGTGACTCCGCCAAACGGGAATCCCCTCAACAATCTGATCATCATTTCAGTCATAGGACGTCAACTGTTGGACATAAGCCTCCCCCATAGTTTTTTTATGTGCCACAGATGGCAAACAAGCAGACGGGCCGCCTGATGGTAAGCGATTACCGTCGTCTATGGATACCTGCAACACCAGAGGCATCACAGATACGTTCATCATCATCATCATCATTTCAGCCGTAGGACGTCCACTGCTGGACATAGCCCTCCCCCATCGATCTCCAAAAGGGCCGGTTGGAAGCGGCCTGCATCCAGCGTTTCCCTGCGGTCTCTTTTAGCTCGTCTGTCCATCTTGTGGGTGGATGTCCTACGCTGCGCTTACCGGAGAGATATTAAATTTATGAGATATTAATGAGATGCAATACCTATAGAGTCACAATCTCTCAGTGAAAACAGTAAAAAAACGTCCGAGCGTCATTGTACATACATTGTATCAATTATATACTTCACAATGCCACATTTACTCCAATGTAGACGTTATGTCGCTTGCATAGTGTTCAACGTTAGTTGTCCGCTGTGTCATCGTAGCTCTGGCATCGCGCGGCGTTGTACTCGGATCGCGGTTACTTTGTTTATTAACCGACTTCAGGAGGAGGTTATCAATTCGACTGTATGTTTTTTTTTTGTATGTATGTTACGCGATTACTCCACCATTATAGAATTGTTTTGGATGACTCTTTTTTTGGTTGGTAGGTCATAGCTCATAGGTGGTCCCATATAAATTTTATCGACATTGATTCAGTGCTTTTTGAAAAATCTACAAAAATATCTACAAATTCAATGTACGTTGTAAACATTGGACAGTGCCACCAACTTAGCTGTTAAGGTGGGCAACATTGGAACTACAGTTATTTCTTGGTGAATTTCATACTTAGTTCTCCACTAGCGACGCTGTCAACTAAACAGCAAACATAGAGGAACAAACTTCATACAAACAAAGAAGTGTCTCCATGGCGACCATGTCCTGTAGTTTTTCGTAAAAAATTTCATGACCATGGATACAAAGTATTTCAGTCGTAATATTAAACAATATTTTCTACTTTTTAGTTTCAGTTTGTAAATGTAGGTATAGTCATGAAGTCGGTTCTTTCTAAAAATTATTATTATGTTTATTTGCATTTGTAATTTATTGACTAGAATTATTCTTAATTTTTACTATGTAAAATCATTGTAATTTTTTATTTAATTTTTTTGTGATCTTGGTTTTGTAATTAATGTAATTCCCTTCTTATTTTTTATTTATATGCATAATTATTAATTTGTGAGATACTAATGTTATTCGCTTGACCGTGTTAAATCTCAATAAATACAATTTAATTTAATTCGCAACTAATGAAAAAGTCTGCGCAAAACGTAGTGTGCGCCGAGTTTTGGTTCGGACATTTTTTTTGCACGATTGTGACTATGTATTTTATCTCGATGGATATCTCTACTTAAAGTCGCTTTCCGCGTCTGTCTGTCTGTCTGTCTGTATGGCCGCTAACTCCTCCTAAACCACGCAACGGATTTTGATGCAGTTTTCACCATCAGTTAGATACATTATTTATTAATTAATTATTATTAATAATCATTATATCAGACCACAGTGGTCCATATTAGGAAGTTACAAATGAGATTTGGGAGACATTTTCACGGAAGGTTTATATATTTAACTAGCGACCCGCCCCGGCTTCGCACGTAATTTACACCTGTGCGAAGCCGGGGCGGGTCGCTGGTTAAATATTAATTAGGAAACAAGCCTATTGTCAAGACACCTGAAATTCAACGATGCATTTTGTAATATGGCTCTTAATATGCTAATTTCTGCTAGACATGTAAATTTATTGTTTTCAGAGTATGGCCCTCCTGAAAGACCACATGTGGGTCCACACTGGAGAGAAACGCTTCAAATGCGCGCACTGTCCGAAGAGCTTCACTCAGAAGACGAACCTGGTGTTCCACGAGCGCGTCCACTCGGCCACGCGGCCGACGTACGAGTGCGGCCTGTGCGGGAAACACTTCGCGTTCTACAACAACAGGCGGCGACATATGTTTGTAAGTATATATACACACACATACGCAGTTGAATATTTGTGTTTCAAAAGGCGGATCATAATTCAAATTATTAAACTACCGCGTAAACGCTCCGTTTGACATTTATGAGACCACGTGACAATAGTGACGTCACACATAAGCAAACGAGCTCTTGTCGCCATACAATATTGTTGCCTCTATTTACTTATGTGTGACGTCATAAGGACATTTGACCTGTATAGTGTTTGCAGTCAAGGCACATAATCAATTAAAATCATATTTTTACTTTGTATTTTTCTGTAAATCGGTACTGTATTTCTTAGTTTTTAGTATTAAAAAAAAAACAATCTTCTAGGATTACACCAGCATGAATTATATTTTTTATACAATCAAATACCCTATTATAAACACAAATATATTTTTAGAGTTCCGTACCTAAAGGGTTAAAACGGGACCCTATTACTAAGCCGACGATGTCTGTCTGTCTGTCTGTCTGTCCTACCTTTAAACGGCTGCATTTTTCGAACCGTAATAGATAGCCAGTTAAAATTTTCACAGAATCTGTAATGTTACGGCGGATTAACTAACAAATAACCTATAATAACCTATGTTTTATAAAAATCAGTTAATAAAGATTTTTTTTTTAAATAATAAAAGAACAAAAAGTAAAAACGAAAGGGGGTCCCCGTACAACAAACGTATTTTTGTATTAGCTCTAATGTAAAAACAGTAATACGTACAAACGTCAAACTTGGCATGATTATAGTACACACTCTAAAGTATAACAACAAATAATAAATAATGGCCAAGTGCGAGTCGGTGAAAAATTTCTGTTCATAATCAAGTTATAACTGGTAATTTCGTTATTGAATCTTGTGGTGGTACGGCACCCTCAGTGCGCGAGCCAGACTCGCACTTGGCCGTTTATATGCATTTTTTTCTGTATTTTTCTTCTTCATTCCAGATCCACACAGGCCTGAAGCCGTACAAATGCGAAACATGCGGGAAATGTTTCACGACGGCGGGCGAGCAGCGCGCGCACATCGAACATGTTCATTTAAAGAAGCCCTGGCCGCGGCGCGCGCGCAGGCACGGCGGCCCCGGCCTCGGGGGCTCCGCGGAGGACTGAACACCCATGAATCATATATGATACATGAAGAAACTACATGAGTCATATGTGATTCATAAGAAGATATGCAACTAATGATTCGAATTATATACGATACATGAAGAAACTACACGAGTCATATGTGATTCACAAGAAGATATGCAACTAATGATTCGAATTATATACGATACATGAAGAAACTACACGAGTCATATGTGATTCACAAGAAGATATGCAACTAATGATTCGAATTATATACGATACATGAAGAAACTACATGAGTCATATGTGATTCACAAGAAGATATGCAACTAATGATTCGAATTATATACGATACATGAAGAAACTACATGAGTCATATGTGATTCACAAGAAGATATGCAACTAATGATTCGAATTATATACGATACATGAAGAAACTACATGAGTCATATGTGATTCACAAGAAGATATGCAACTAATGATTCGAATTATATACGATACATGAAGAAACTACATGAGTCATATGTGATTCACAAGAAGATATGCAACTAATGATTCGAATTATATACGATACATGAAGAAACTACATGAGTCATATGTGATTCACAAGAAGATATGCAACTAATGATTCGAATTATATACGATACATGAAGAAACTACATGAGTCATATGTGATTCACAAGAAGATATGCAACTAATGATTCGAATTATATACGATACATGAAGAAACTACATGAGTCATATGTGATTCACAAGAAGATATGCAACTAATGATTCGAATTATATACGATACATGAAGAAACTACATGAGTCATATGTGATTCACAAGAAGATATGCAACTAATGATTCGAATTATATACGATACATGAAGAAACTACATGAGTCATATGTGATTCACAAGAAGATATGCAACTAATGATTCGAATTATATACGATACATGAAGAAACTACATGAGTCATATGTGATTCACAAGAAGATATGCAACTAATGATTCGAATTATATACGATACATGAAGAAACTACATGAGTCATATGTGATTCACAAGAAGATATGCAACTAATGATTCGAATTATATACGATACATGAAGAAACTACATGAGTCATATGTGATTCACAAATGGACTCTCGTGAATCACATATGACTCATATACTTCTAATAAATAGGTCCCGTTATAATAAAATTTGGCAGCTAATAACTAACTATAAGCAAGTTGACTGATTAATTTTATTGCTTCATAAAAAACTGATAAACAAAGCCGATCTATAAGGAAATGTATCTCTGCTCAATATTGTGGAAGTCTTTCAACGGAGGAATCTCGGGGTTAGCTGATCTGCGATAAGGAAACCATACCAACGGGGGTTAGACAAGACCCAGTTTCTGTTAGCGTTCAATTCAATTTCTTCTTGGTGGCTTCGTGCGGTATTGCCACAACTTGCCAATGTCTTGTTTAGAGTCGTGTAGGCAAATATTCTGGAGCTTGTCCGGTTTATTGGTGGCGGGATCCCAATTTGTGAAGTTGATCGGTGAAGTCTTGGGTCTTGGAGATCTTCTGATAGTGATTTAATCTTGATGACTGTCACCCGCTTAAAAGGACAAACACAAGACAACACAACATAAATAAACATAAAATTAGTTATATATTGAATACAAATATTAATATATAGGAGAATACACCACACCTATTAGAGTCTAATATTATTAACTTTAATAAATTTACCAAGGATAAACACAAAGGAGGAAAATGCAAGAGGGAGTAAATTGGAGAAGTTAGTGGGTCGGGGAAGGTCATTAGGAAGCATTTCATAACGAGAGAAGCTGTTTCTAGGAAAGATGAAATTGTATGGAAATGACATTGACAATGACATTAGCTTGAGAGATGTTATCTCAAGCTAATGGTATTTTCATACAATTTCATCTTTCCGCAGGCGTTAACGCTAACAGAAAATGGGTCTTGTCTAACCCCCCAGAAGTTTTTACAATGCTATTGCAGCTGTCAGAGAAAATAAATGCTTGGAGCCAACAATATTATACTTGCATAGAAATCTCAACTGTGTCATAGTTTTGTAAGTATAGAAATGCTAGATGCGACATGTTTTTAGTAATTTTATGAGATTTAGCAAAGAGTACTGAATAGTAGATGAATTTATATCCAATTTTGTGTGTGCTGTGTGTATTTATTGAAATTAAATTATAGAAGACATAAATTGTTTTATTTTTCGTCACTTTGAGGCATAGACAAGATCCTTGCTTTGAGGTCTAGAAGAGAAATCACCACAACACAGCTCAATCGCTTCAATGGTCTAAAATTCAGTTGCAAGATTTGTTCCACACATGTACTAACGGCATGATGATTAAAAGCTTGTCCTAAGGAATAAAGGCCATCATAACAATGTTTGTAGTTAGTAAATAAGGGTGGTGGTGCAAACTTAGAAGATGACAACCTAGTAATCCATGGAAGCCTCTACATGGTTTAATCACAATGAGCATAGAAGACTCGTCGAAAAATAAAATGCGTAAGATGAAACGATATGGCCGTAATAGCATAAGCTAGGATAGTAAAGGACAAAAAAAATGTCATGATGACAATGACAGCGAGAAGAAAATACATACTAAAAAAATAAAATATGGATGAGTGAATCGGGAGTGAACGATGTTTTGGAAACAACAAGCTAATAATATAAACAGATTTCCTGAGATTTCCACGCAAAATACGGTGATTATCAATGTAATTCCAAGTTAGCCAGTGCATTTGGATGCGTATCAGCAAGGTGATTTAAAACACCTATGTTTTTACAACAAAACGCAGGTAAACGATAAAAAACAGGTACTTCGTCCTTTTGTAGTTTCTTTCCTTCCGCGTGCTACGAAATAGATGTTTTAAGTATTATTAAAAGGAATAATTAATGTTCAAAGTTCCTACCGGCCAAAGTATTAAATTTATGTCCAAACAACCAATGTACATAACAACTTTTGGTTTAATATAAAATTCTTTATTTGCAGATACCATACAAATATGAAGAAATATTAAGAAATAAATGCAGAAAGTGACCAAACCCAGCGAACAAATTTTTCATAAAAGTGTTTTACTATAAAGGAGTACTTAAACCTCTGCTCTGTGGAATGTTGTGCAGCTTTTTCTTAAACACAGTTTTAGTTTAGTGTAGACAAGTTCTAAAACGCTCTGAATTTACAAATAGTCTCACATTTTGTCTGAAATTGTGTACCCTAGATGCAACACATAATTTTTTTTTTGTTATTCATCGTCTTTTGCAAGATAATTTCAGTTTAAAAATATTGTAAACAATCAGTGATTTTTTAACGTTTTAGTGTAATTTCGTGTAATTGTGATTTCCCGTTTCTTCTGCATTTATTAATGTTAATTCAATAACTAATACTCAAAATCATAGATCTCAGTGTAAGTTTTTTGTGATATACTAAAACAGCTTGGTACTAAACTTATTATAGTTATAAAAAGTAGCTCCTTTTAGCTGTGTCGTAACTGTTTAAAAGGAATAACAAAGCGGCGAAAAACTGACTTTTGCGGCATTACTTTAGTTAGTAAAATAATTGTCAATCTTTATTAACATCTTTTAATACTCTTCAACATGTCTCAAGGCAGCTTTGTTTGTGACTATTGTAGTCGCTCTTTTACAAGGAAGTACAACCTACAGACTCACATAGAAAACTGTCACATTACATCGTCGAGCTACTGCGAGATTTGTGACCAGAAGTTTGGGAGCCCCAGCGGCCTACAATTACATCTCTCTCGGGGCCACAACAGATATGGTCAGTCGTTCCCAGAATGCGACATCTGCGGCAGAATATTCACAAGAAAACAGAATATAACTTCCCATATGCTCACTATGCATTTACAAGGGGTAGGGCCGGCGATACGATGCCGAGCTTGTGGGAAAACCTTCACTACAGAACGAAATTTGAGAAGACACGTCAAGCTATTACACAACCCTGATGTAGAATACCCCACCTGCGATGAATGCCGTAGGACTTTTAAGAGCAAAAAATCACTCGTCGCTCACATACAGGCAGCTCACCACCACACCGATTCAACTAACCAGTGCCACATGTGCGATAAACTCTACACCAATAGCAGAAACCTGAAACGACACATTGAAACGTTACACGGAGAGAAAGAGGACCACAGATGCCATATTTGCCCTAAAGTCTACACGTCCAGTCAAAGCCTAAAGCGACATATCAGGACTACGCATAATCCTGACGAAGATGGTCTCCAATCGGAGCAAAAAGTAGCTAATTTTGAAAATATTGACAGAAGAAGCAATGTTTCAAACGATAGCAACACGGTCACATGCGAAACTTGCTACAGGCCGTTTCCAGAAGAGTCTCTGTTACGCCAGCATGTTAAAAATGAACATACATTCGAAATCTTTTACGAATACTGCAAACGGTATTTAGAGAAATTTGCCGATATAGATGAGCCGATGACCAGCACTCAGAACTTGTTCAAATGTGAATTCTGCTTCTCTGCTTACTTCAGCGTGTACGAACTGAAAGAGCACATGAAAGTCAATCACGATACTGAATACAATCTCTGTAATTGTAACGTGTGCTTTGCCAAGTTTTACAGTAAAGAAATGTTGATTGAACACAAGAAGATCTGCTTGCCCCCGCCCGATGTCAATTCTTGCAATCATTGCGATAAACTATTCACAGATATTTCTAGTTTAGAGTTCCACACTAGAATATTTCATCCCCAAGCCCAACTGGCCGATCCAAACATAACCTCTACGAAGTCCGATGACGCTGCCGACCTCAGTTCATTTAGATGCGATCACTGCAACCGTAAATACTACAGCGGCAGATCTTTGAAACATCATATAAAACTGAAACACACGACAGACGAGGCGATGGAGTGTGGATACTGTAACAAGATCTGTAACAACAAATATTACCTCGCGTCCCATATAAAAATCGTCCACAGCGTTGTAGATTTATCCAAATGCGACTACTGCGACAAACTGTTCAAGTCCAAGCGCAATATTCGGAGGCATATAGAGTACACGCACATGGGAATGCAAAGATACAAGTGCATTGAATGTGAATCTCTTTTCAAAGAGAAGCGGAGTCTTAGGAAACACGTTAGAACGAAGCATCCTGATTCCACGTCTTTTCCTCAATGTCATATCTGTCACAAGAGATTTGAGTCTGCAAAGTCCTGCAAGATACACCTAAAACTATTACATTCCTTCAATATGAACACGTATCCGTGCGACTTGTGTTCAGTGTCATTTGGGTCGAAAGAGGCTTTGAAAATTCATTTGGAAACAAAACATCTGGCCGAGGACGAAATTTACAAATGCGAAGAATGCAACGTGGTCTTTAAAGGGTCTCTGAAGTTCGAGGAACATAACGAAGCAACTCATGCTCATGTAACCGTCACCAAGCAGAAAGCTTTACCGTGCTGCGTGATTTGCATGAAAGACTTCAGCACACGGAAGACGCTGAGACGACACATAAAGAAATTCCACGAAGAATTCTACGCGGAAGATCTTGCCAACTTCGGCTGTGGAAACCGTGCATTCACCGTCGATTGCGAAGATTGCTTAAAGAATATCAACAATAAATACTACATCAACTTATATAACAAAGTCAAGCATGTTAAAAATTCTATAGTATTTAGATGCGCGACTTGTGGCTCGACGTTTAACACAATAGAATTTGCTATACAGAGATACAAGGTTGGTGACGGGAATAAGACAAAAGTGATCTTGAGTGATCTGTGTACGACTCAAATGAGCGATGACGAAGCGAGTTATTCTGGATTCGGATCTCTCCACAAGTACATGGAAGCAGAGAGTACGACCGCTGATATCAAAGTTGGCATAGAAGAAATAGATGCCAATATCAAAGCTGAAGATGAAAATGATTCCGGAGAGGTGTAAGTGAAACTATGTGTCCTTGAAACAAAGAATTCAATGCATAGAACAGAACCGTACGTAGTACATATAGATGCCTTTAAGTATGCCCGTTACGCACTTTTAAGGAGACTTCAAAGAGGGGCACTTTATTATCCTATATTTTATATCTAAAAAAATTTTTTTTTTTCTAATATAAAGACCATGTTTGCACATGCGAATATGCCTCTAAAGCCTTATCTCGAAGCAGTGGTACAGTATCGGCACTAAGGGCCGTTCCAGGGGCCTTACGGACAACTGCTAATTGCGGCACCTAATCCGCTCAGTTGGAAAATCAAGCGAACGTGAACCTTATCGCGCCTAGATACGGTTTGCGGTCGCGTGATTTTCCAACTGAGCGGATTAGGTGCCTGTAATAGCAGTTGTCCGTAAGGCCCCTGGATTTTTTTCTGGGAGGGGCACAAGGGGCGGACCGCGTGACGTCATGACTCAGTATAGTGCGCTCTCTGTCTAGCATGAAATGAAATTATTTATTTTTGAACTGATTTTAATTTTGTTTTTGTTGATGTGCTCTATTTATTATCAGCTTTTTTATGAGGTAATAAAAAAATATTAGTCATCATGCCTATTCTATTGACTAAGCGAAAACGCCGACTGAAGAGTCGAGTCGAGGCGAGCCTTACTCTCGCGGGCTGCTGCAAATGCCTCCACGGAGTCCACGGTCGACGTCTCGGCCATCCCTGGCCAGCAAGCCAGCCGATACCATACCACTGCTGCACCATTATATTTATAAGTTATTGTAGGAATAAGCTTCGACCAAAATAAAATGGATGGACGGGCCAAGAAGCGCATTTTTGAATATTACAAAATGAGCGCCGGCGCTCACTTCGTTTCAGTCGGTCTCTAGCCGTAGGAAGTGCGACACATGACTTTTATTACATGATAACGAAACATTTGACAAAATTATTCCTTCGTGTGCTTTCCCGAAGTGCCGGTGTGCTTTCACTACAAAAAACCGCTATCTGTTTTGTAACAAATGGTTACATGGTTATAATTAGGTGTTGAAGTATATGTTCGACGGTTTTGACTCGTTTTTACTGAGCCAGTTCAACGGCTACGACGCTAATGACGGGCCCGTCCATTCATTTTAATTTTGGTCGAAGGGAATAAGTTATGTTAATCAATAAACGTATCCTATCTATTCAGAAGAATCTCATATTATTTTAGTTTCAAGTATTTTTTAAGAGTCAATATATACAATAAAAGTATTATAAAATTAATGAACCAGAAGACTGGTTCATTAAATTTATAATACTTTTATTGATTACCAGTTTGGACAAGTATTAAATGGTATATCTTTATTTTGAATTACAATACTTTGATAGTATTTTATATTACTTTTATTGATTACCAGTTTGGACAAGTATTAAATGGTATATCTTTATTTTGAATTACAATACTTTGATAGTATTTTATATTACTTTTATTGATTACCAGTTTGGACAAGTATTAAATGGTATATCTTTATTTTGAATTACAATACTTTGATAGTATTTTATATTACTTTTATTGATTACCAGTTTGGACAAGTATTAAATGGTTTATCTTTATTTTGAATTACAATACTTTGATAGTATTTTATATTACTTTTATTGATTACCAGTTTGGACAAGTATTAAATGGTTTATCTTTATTTTGAATTACAATACTTTGATAGTATTTTATAATACTTTTATTGATTACCAGTTTGGACAAGTATTAAATGGTTTATCTTTATTTTGAATTACAATACTTTGATAGTATTTTATATTACTTTTATTGATTACCAGTTTGGACAAGTATTAAATGGTTTATCTTTATTTGAATTACAATACTTTGATAGTATTTTATATTACTTTTATTGATTACCAGTTTGGACAAGTATTAAATGGTATATCTTTATTTTGAATTACAATACTTTGATAGTATTTTATATTACTTTTATTGATTACCAGTTTGGACAAGTATTAAATGGTATATCTTTATTTTGAATTACAATACTTTGATAGTATTTTATATTACTTTTATTGATTACCAGTTTGGACAAGTATTAATGGTTTTTTTGTTTATTTTGAACTAGCAACGCACCCCGGCTTCGCACGGGTATAATTTTTTTTTACTCCTTGAGTTACATTATTGTAGTTTTAGTAAGGATCCCTATATTTTTTAAAATATAATATAGCCTATGTCACCCGGGTATAGTGTAGCTTCCCAACAATGAAAGAATTTTTATAATCAGTTCAGTAGTTTCCGAGCCTATTCAATGCAAACAAACAATCAAATCTTTCCTCTTTATAATATTATTATCGACGATATTGTTTATTACACAGATCTATAGTGGTTTATTATGTATCTAACTAAAAACTAACAAACAAAAGAACAATATCTTCTAAATGATATAAAAACTCCTTGGTGGTACAATTGATAACCTTCCCCCTATTTCAAAGTCGGTGAAAATGGTAAGGTTTTAGTACACACTAGTATAACAACAAATAATAAATAATGGCAAAGTGAGAGTCGGTGATAAGTTTCTGTTCATTACCAAGTTATAACTGATAATTACGTAAATGAATTTTGTGTGGTGGTACGGAACCCTCAGTGCACGAGCCCGACTCGCACTTGGCACTTTAAATTGCTATTTATTAGTTAATAGATTCTACAATAACCTCCGTCTAAGTGTAGTTTGATACATTCGCACCCGCCTCTCTGGTCTACCATATCTCTTTTGTTCTGATCCGAGGCAAGGATATATTATTTGAATTACTAGTAAATATAATATCAATGGCTAAAGTTTAAAATAAAAATGCTTGTATAAAAATAGGTATTTTATTACATCATCATCATCATCATCATTTCAGCCATAGGGACGTCCATTGCTGGACAGCCTCCCCCATCGATCTCCAAAACGGCCGGTTGGAAGCGGCCTGCATCCAGCGTTTCCCTGCGGTTTCTTTTAGCTCGTCTGTCCATCTTGTGGGTGGACATCCTATGCTGCGCTTACCGGTCCGTGGTCTCCATTCCAGAACCTTATTTTATTACATAGTTTTATTCATTCTTTTTTTTGCGTAGCCAACGCTTGCTTTGTTCAGTGGCAATTTGAGAACGGCAATTTTTTTTGTGCCTTGCTTCGTCATCCACCCGCCAGTCATGATTATCTTTGTGTTTGCAGTTTTCTCAACTAATTTGCTATGTTTGCAGAATGATTCTAAATCTATTTTGTAGTTATTTATTAAAAATATCAAAACTATTGCATAGCAGATAGTTTTGTCTTTGTATGGGGCAGGCCTATACCTATTGTTCCCTTTATACGTAAAAAACTCCTTTAATACAATGCTATCTAATGTTGTTGAATATGGACAAGCTACAAACTTTTTTGCTCCGATCTCCTTCATAGTTTTACAGATTAAGTTTAACAGTGTGCTCACATAGACAGCAAGCACAGTTTCTTCTTTCGACCATTTATTTGAGAAAATCTCTTTTATGTACGGAAATAAGCTAGATTTATAGTCGGAATTGTCAATCTCTGAGAATATCGTATCATACTGATCCGGTGACAAGATTGCCGATAGCATATAAACATCTTCGAGGTTATGTGCTTCTCGGTTAATCGGTGGGATGTAAAATTCTTCTGCATCGGTTTTATTATATGAAGACAAGTCTAACTGTTCCACTGAAATGTTCTGAGACACGTTTTTCAGTTGCTCCATTACGACCTCCTCGTTAACTTTTAACTTCTCGTTCTGTTCTAGAATCTTCTTATGCCGTTTCGACCCGAATTTTCTTCCCAAATCTACGTAAGAAGTTTCGAACTGGGGAGTTTCTATTTTACTTTTCATCATAGGTTGTAATTCTACAGTACCTACTTCAATTATTCTTACTTTGCCTGTCTGCCGGTTTCGTGCAAGTATTAACGTTTGGCCTAGGGTTTCCTCGCATTCTTGTCCAGTATATAAAATATCATTGATTTCAGAAGCTAACGACTTTTTGCCATTGATTCTGTTCTCCAAAACAGCGCAGTCTTGGTCTGTAAAACTCTTCGAGGGACATCCATTTTGAAAATGTGCGATAAGAGGATAGCACTCACCTTTAGGATATACCTCATCAATATAAATATCGACCATTTTTATTAATTCATTGATAAATTGGGAGTATTTCTTATATTATTCACATTTCACGTGGACTCGTTTTGGTTATGGAAATTGGGCAGTAAAATAGTAGAATCAAAATAAGCGCGTGAGTGAGCGTGACAGCTTTTTATTTTTTACTTTTATTCGCTTATTATTAAACAGGCTAAAGCCATACCGCCTCGTCTTCCGTATTCAATGAGCGGTGTTACAATCCAATGTAATGTTGCGCCGTGCGCGAAGTTGGCAGCCAGCCCCACCTACTTTACATTTACAACCCCCTTTCCCTATTATGTGGTTATAATTAGCTCTTGTCTGTCGCGGTTGAGCGTTTTGCACCGTCAACGCGGTTGAGGTCTGCCATATCTCGCCGTCTGGGCGGCGGTCCACGGAGCGCGGACAAATGGCCGTCAGTCGCAAAGAGGATGGAAAGTAGGGAAACACTGCGCTTAGAGCAACAACCACAGAAAAACCCGCCACAACCCTTTAATGGGGCATGAGTTTGACTTGACCGTGACGCACTTAGCTTGACTCTGAATGTGACGATGACTTGTTTGACGTTCTAAGTATATGAAAACATGTATAAAATTACAACTAAAGGACTATGTATCCATGGTTATGAAAACAAATAACAAAAAAAAATGCCAACTCCACCTATCATAGTAATGCAGCGGCCATGAATCTAGTATCTTATGGATAGAGTGAATGCTTTGGCAGCGTGGTCATTTTATGTTGGTGTGCGTATCTAGAACTGTTTGAGTGTGCGTGAGTAGGGAAGCGACTGCTAGTGCAGATCTATCGATAAAAAGGTTTCGACTCGCACTTGCCTTTTATTTTTATTTGTTGTTATACTTTAGAGTGTGTACTATAAATCTATAATCATGCTAAGTTTGACACTTGTATGTATTACCGTTTCTACACTAGAGCATAAACAAAAATACGTTTGTTGTATCCCGCCTGGACCCAACTTGAGTTTGAACTTTTTGACTTAATTATTATTTCTTATAGTTGACCCGCCGTAACATTACATATTCTATGAAAATCTCAACTGGCTGTCTATTACGGTTCTAAAGATACTGCCGTTGATAGGTTGGGCTGACGTACAGACAGACAGACATCGTAGGCTTGGTAAATAAACCTTTTACCCTTTACCCCCAATTTGACCCTTTGGATTCGAAACCCTAAAAAAATTATATTTGATGGAACACAGCTAAAACTCAGCTAAGTGGTCTATCGTTACGAAATTTCATCAATATCCGTTGCAGAATAAGAAATAACGGGCAATGTTTCACTTTTTAATATACGCAAAACTACCTATGATTAGTTAAATGTCGACCATAATATCGACGAAGTTTGAAATGTGCAGTGGTACATCACTAGCAGCAGGGTTGGGCAGTATTTGAATTACTTGTAATTAAAATACGTAATTGAAATACAAATACGTATTTGGTATTTGTATTTTAATTACTTCCTTAAAATGTAATTTGTAATTCGTATTTCAAATACCTGACGCCGAAGTGTTTTGTAATTAGTATTTCAAATACTTGAGGCTTCAAAATACATTTTAACATTAAAATACATTTAACCTTCATTTAGCGATCGTGAGTGTGAATGCGTGGCGAGATTGTAATGATGGTAAAGCAGCTATTAGAGTTGGCTACACTGCACCTGTATTTATACCATATACTGTACGCTATGACTGTACGTCAAAATTGGCCAACAAAACGCAAAAAGAATTACGTCAAATTGTCAATGTCAAGCTAAGATGTCAAGCCTTAAACGGTTTGTTTTTAGTTTATTAATAAATAAAGCTTCTGTTCTGTGTAGAATACAAATTGTATTATTAAAGTTTGTCGCGACGGATGATCGAAATCCCTCTGCATGTACGTCGTCTACGATGCCGGACAACGGTGGCGTGGCGATGGAGTGAGCCCGTGCTTTTCAGCCCATGCTAGGTCTAGATTACTTATTTTGTATTTTGTATTTCAATTACAAATAGCTAAAATACTGTATTTTGTATTTTATATTTTAAATACCTTACTTAAAAGTATTTAGTATTTTAATTACTTGCGATACAGTATTTTGTAATTTGTATTTCAATTAAAGCAAAGTATGTATTTTGCCCAGCCCTGACTAGCAGGAATACATAAAACAATGCATCTAATTATCTTAAATTAAAGCTTTAATTTATAACAATTTATCACTACGTGATAGTTATATGACGACTAAGATCTATATTTTTTTAAGTGAAATGAATATTTTGCTTTGAAATTAGTTATTTTACGTAATTCAATTTCAAATTCAAAATATTTTATTAAGGACAACTAAAAATCCATTGGGTTAGTACAAACAAAACTTAAAAACTATTGTTAGATAAAAATACAAAAAATCATTCAAAACTAATATAATATAATACAAAAAATATAATATAATATATATATATTTTCACGCACCCCCTGAACATCTGCACTAATAACGACTGAGTAAGAAATAATTTCCTACTCAGCCATCACCCGCACAAAATGCCCGAGTATAGGCGCGTGAAAATCTTCAGCCACTATTTTTAAAATGCTGTTCCGACTTCCCCGCACCCTCCTCATTAGTGATGCCACTTTATTTCGAATGACGGCATGAACGGTAATAAATGCTACAAAAGACTTACGTGTGATATGATGATTCTGGATCTTTTCTTCCTCTTGATGGGCAAAACACAGCACGAAACGCCATATTGTCCTAGGGTTGTCACTTACACCGACCCTCAACTACGGCACCTACCTAGAGTCAAAGGCTAAATTAGCTGGTAAAAAGCTGGGCGTCCTGAGTAAGGTTAGGCGGTATTTCACACCGGGGCAGTTGCTTACTCTGTATCAAGCTCAAGTCCGATCGTGTTTGGAATACTGCTGTCATCTTTGGGACGGCTCAGCCAAATACCAGCTCGAAGCTCTTGAATCGGTAGACCGGCGTGCTGTTCGTCTTATAGGCGATGAGAAGTTAGTGGCTAAGAAACTTCTCAGTCTAGAACACCGCCGTAAAGTAGCGAGTCTGTCAATTTTCTACAGGATTCATTTCGGTGAATGTGCATCAGAGCTACATGACCTTATCCTGCCATCCCCTTTCTACTACAGGACAAGTAGGAAAACGGCCCACTACCACCCATACATTGTGGATTTTCCTTGGATACGTACCAAACGTTTCGATTCTACGTTTCTAATCCGTACGGCCAAAGTTTGGAACAACCTGCCAGCTTCCTTGTTTCCTGAGAGATATAACCTGGGCCTTTTCAAGGCCAGAGTGAATAGGTATCTTCTAAGTCTGCGTGCTTCATCTTCGACCACATCGTCGCTTACCAACAGGCGAGTTGGTGGTCAAACGCGAACTTATCAGAGTTAAAAAAAAAAAAAAATATGTAAAAGAGTATTCAGTCTATACAGCGATATTTCTGTTTAATTTAACTTTTAAAGCTGACGCGTCGCAATGCTATGACCTACTAGTCGGTCAAAGGTGGACACCGAGTGCGAGGTTGCCAATCTTACAATAGCTCTCTCGTGTACTCTACGTTACGATCCATGTAACAAAAAGAAAAACATGACAGTGTGTTGACATAACGAACGTCGGAGCGGCAACGCCTCATGGCTACGTCCATTGTGATCTGTGATTGTGATACTAGGTTCATCTTCATCGTAGTATTTTCTCTTTGAGGTTCATGGTATTATTTAACCCTGTGATTTAACCCATAAAAATTATAACGTTCAACAAAACAAAACAACATACGCAGACACACTGGATAAAAACATTAATGTGATATGTGTGATTATAAAGCAGCTTTTGCTGGTGAAGTAAAAAAACACAAATTTACACATACTGGAGCAAAACCATATCAATGTGATATGTGTGATTTTAAATCAGCTTATAAAGGTCATTTAAAACGACACTAATCAACACATACTGGAGAAAAACCATATGTATGTATCATGTGCGATTATAAATCATCTGTGGCAAGTAATTTGAAACACCACATTCTAACACACACTGGAGAAAAACCATGTAAATGTGATATGTGTGATTTTAAAGCAGTTTCTGCTAGTGAAGTAAAAAAACACAAATTTACACATACTGGAGCAAAAACATATAAATGTGAAATGTGTGATTTTAAAACAGCTTATGCTGCTGTGTTAAAAAGACATAAATTTACACACACTAGAAGGAAACTATATGATTGTTATCGGTGTGATTTTAAATCAGTAGGAGCAAGTCAATTAAAACACCACATTCTAACAACACACACTGGAGAAAAACCGTATGCATGTGATATGTGTGATTATAAAGCAGTACCACCAAGTGTATTAAAACAACACTTATTGACACACACTGGAGAAAAACCATATGAATGTGATATGTGTGATTATAAAGCAGCACATGCAGGTAATTTAAAACAACACATTCAAACACACACTGGAGAAAAACCGTATGCATGTGATATGTGTGATTATAAAGCAGCACAATCAAGTAATTTAAAACAACACATTCAAACACACACTGGAGAAAAACCATATGAATGTGAGATGTGTGATTATAAAGCAGTACGAGCAAGTGCATTAAAACAACACTTATTAACACACACTGGAGAAAAACCATATGAATGTGATATGTGTGATTATAAAGCAGCACAAGCAAGTACTTTAAAACAACACTTATTAACACACACTGGAGAAAAACCATATGAATGTAATATGTGTGATTATAAAGCAGCACAAGCAAGTCATTTAAAAAAACATATTCTAACACACACTGGAGAAAAACCATATGAATGTGAGATGTGTGATTATAAAGCAGTACGAGCAAGTGCATTAAAACAACACTTATTAACAACACACACTGGAGAAAAACCATATGAATGTGAGATGTGTGATTATAAAGCAGCACAAGCAAGTCATTTAAAAAAACATATTCTAACACACACTGGAGAAAAACCATATGAATGTGAGATGTGTGATTATAAAGCAGCACAAGCAAGAACTTTAAAACAACACTTATTAACACACACTGGAGAAAAACCATATGAATGTGAGATGTGTGATTATAAAGCAGCACAAGCAAGTCATTTAAAAAAACATATTCTAACACACACTGGAGAAAAACCATATGAATGTGAGATGTGTGATTATAAAGCAGCACAAGCAAGAACTTTAAAACAACACTTATTAACACACACTGGAGAAAAACCATATGAATGTGAGATGTGTGATTATAAAGCAGCACTAGCAAGTACTTTAAAACAACACTTATTAACACACACTGGAGAAAAACCATATGAATGTGATATGTGTGATTATAAAGCAGCACAAGCAAGTAATTTAAAAAAACATATTCTAACACACACTGGAGAAAAACCTTATGCATGTGATATGTGTGATTATAAATCAGCACATGCAGGTAATTTAAAAAAACACTTATTGACACACACTGGAGTAAAACCATATGAATGTGAGATGTGTGATTATAAAGCAGCACAAGCAAGAACTTTAAAACAACATATTCTAACACACACTGGAGAAAAACCATATGAATGTGATATGTGTGATTATAAAGCAGCACAAGCAAAAACTTTAAAACAACACTTATTAACACACACTGGAGAAAAACCATATGAATGTGAGATGTGTGATTATAAAGCAGCACTAGCAAGTACTTTAAAACAACACATTGTGACACACACTGGAGAAAAACCATATGAATGTGAGATGTGTGATTATAAAACAGCACAAGCAAGTCATTTAAAAAAACATATTCTAACACACACTGGAGAAAAACCATATGAATGTGATATGTGTGATTATAAAGCAGCACAAGCAAGTCATTTAAAAAAACATATTCTAACACACACTGGAGAAAAACCATATGAATGTGAAATTTGTGATTTTAAGTCAGCTTATGCTAATGTGTTAAAAACACATAAATTGACACACACTGGTGGTAAATTATATGAGTGTAATCTGTGTGATTATAAATCAGTAAGAACAAGTAATTTAAATCGACATATTCTATTACACACGGGAGATAAACTATATAAATGTGACATGTGTAATTATAAGGTTGTACAAGCAAGTGCATTAAAACGACACAAATTGACACACACTGGAGAGAAACCCGTTGAATGTGATATGTGTGATTATAAGGCTGCACGTAAAATCAGTTTAATATTTCATATAAGAAAGTGCCATTGAATAAACATTTGAATATGATAACATCATTTATCTATACTAATATTATAAAGAGGAAAGATTTGATTGATTGTTTGTTTGTTTGCATTGAATAGGCTCCGAAACTACTGAACCGATTTGAAAAATTCTTTCACTGTTGGGAAGCTACACTATCCCCGGGTGACATAGGCTATATTAAATTTTTTTTTAAATAGGGATCCTTACTAAAGACCAATAATGTAACCCAAGGTGTAAAAAAAATAAGATTAACAATTTTGACTTTGCATGTTTGACAGAATTCTAAGACAGGACAACGTCTGTCAGGTCAGCTAGTTATAAATAAGTACAAGGAAGTAATGCAAGGACAGGAGGGAGCCAACTAGAAGACAATATGTAAGACAGCGCGATGTGGAGGAGAATCAGTTCAGTTCATTTATTTATCAAACATTAGTGTACACATATGAACGGCAAAATATACAATATTTTAAATAAACATTTAAAAATTCAATTAGATTAAAATAAAATGTCAACAGTTATAAAAATAAAATAATAGGGTGCCTACTTGCCTACTTTTTTTTTAATAAAAAAATTGGCTTCCGCTTGGTCGCCAACTCGCCTGATGTTAAGCGATGATGCAGTCTACGGTGGAGCACGCTTGCCTAGAAGAACCGATTCACTCGTGATTTGAAGACACCCAGACTGTAACCATCGGGGAACAGCAACTCAGGCAGCGAATTCCACAAACTAGCAGTTCGAAATGTACTTACATACTTACATTATAACAATAATTTACAAACATGTCCATAGAATTAATTACATAATATCTTCACAGTACAAACACAATTTGGCAAAGAGGCTTTGTCACAGATAAAATCGTTAATTTTGTAATAAGCATTTTGTATTAAATAATCTTTAACTATTAACTTAAAGGAAGTGTCATTCTTATTTATTAGGCGGGGCTTAGTCCCAGATTTGATAGTTTTCGAAAACTTTTTTCGTTTACGTATTGTTCCATACATTGCTGGGCTGAAAGGTATCCGAAAACTTTTTTCGTATTAGAGTGAAGCAATCTATACCGCCGATTTTAGTTCCTCCGCGTTTCCGCTGGAGGCGCTTTACTAAAATGTATGGAACAATACGTAAACGAAAAAAGTTTTCGAAAACTATCAAATCTGGGACTAAGCCCCCTGGTTATAAAATAAAAAATTATTCATGACCAAGGAGTTGCCATTTTGAATGTAGTACATAACATATTATGATAACTGTATGTTGCCACATATATTTATATCCAATATTATAATTAGGTATATAATAATAATAATAATAATGGGGAAACTGAGGGTTTTGCCTGTGCGATTGCGGACGAAGTTATCAAGATGAACAACTATCGGAAATATATCATGAAGGACGGTACGGTCGACATCTGTCGGGCATGCCACCGTCCTGGAGAGTCTCTCCGACATATAATTTCCGGTTGTTCGCATCTTGCTAACGGCGAGTACTTGCACAGGCACAACCAGGTGGCCAGGATCATCCACCAGCAACTTGCCCTTCGATACGGCCTTGTCGAGTCTGAGGTGCCGTACTATAAGTACGCACCAGCGCCAGTTCTTGAAAATGGTCGTGCTTTGCTCTATTGGGACCGCTCTATCATCACGGACAGGACTATTGTCGCCAATAAGCCTGATATCGTGTTAGTCGACCGATCCCAGCGCCGGGCAGTGCTCGTCGACATCACCATCCCACATGACGAGAACCTCGTGAAGGCCGAGAAGGACAAACTCAGCAAGTACCTTGACTTGGCTCACGAGGTTACCGCCATGTGGGATGTTGACTCGACGATCATTGTCCCGATAGTCGTTTCGGTGAACGGCCTTACAGCGAAGAGCCTCGACCAACATCTTAAGAGGCTCTCGCTAGATGGTTGGGTCAAGGGTCAGATGCAGAAGGCGGTAATCCTTGACACGGCACGTATTGTCAGGAGGTTCCTCACTCTGCAGCCCTAACCACCGGTAGCTTGGGCCCTGCCTCGCTGCTGGCGGCACTCTAGGTTTAGGTTTTTTTATAATATTTTGTTTTTACAGGAAATATTGTAAAAAAAAACGTAAATTTAAGAAGGAAAATAAATATGTGAATAATAATATAAAATCTCTTTATTTCAGGCATGGAACCCATATTATATAATTAGTATGTGTAAAATGTTGTGTTCCTACTTGTTGACAGTGCCGGATTAACCACGTAGCAAGAGTAGCAATTGCTACGGGCCCCGCGCGAAATGGGGGCATATTTAAACCCACTCATCTCTGCGTGAGCGTAATTTTTTGAGTGAAACTTATTAAGATGTGGTATATTGAAGTTACTTGATGTCACAAAAACGTGAAACGTTACAACTTTTTCTACCAACTTTTTTTACCACTTTATTCTTAAGAACGCATAGTAGATCAAGGGCTCTGAAAGAAGAAAAGAAGTGAAAAGACGCCGCGGCGGCACGACGTTTCGTTCGACACGTTCGAGCCAATTTATGATTAAATTAATTAATATATAGAAAAATTGAATTTTAATCAATAAATAAAATTAAAGATGTTATTTGTTACAATATTTAACATCATTCTTGTAAATTTTGTAAAGATTTGTTCATTAATAGTCGAGATAACATTGTATGCGTTTAGGTAAATTTCAAGGTTAGAGGTTATTTCATGATTTTTTTCTATCGAGAAAATTTATCGGAAACGTGTTTTGGAACTAATGGTACACTCAGAAATATGATCCACATATTTTTTTTACTGCTTTAAAAAGGATATATTGTCTTAAAGAATTTTTCTGTGAAGCCTTTTTTGTTTGTAAGACCGCCTTCGTTTTTAGGATTCCGTACCCAAAGGGTAAAAACGGGACCTTATTACTAAGCCTACATTGTCTGTCCATCCTGCCTTTAAACGGCTGTATCTTTCGAACCGTAATAGATAGACAGTTGAACTTTTCACAGAATATGTAATGTTACGGCGGATTAACTAAGAAACAATAAAAATGTTGTAAAGTAAAAAACAAAAGGGGGTCCCCTATATCCCCATAAAACAAAATATATGAGCTCTAATGTAAAAACGGTAATACGTACAAGCGTCAAACTTGGCGTGATTATAGTACACACTCTAAAGTATAACAACAAATAATAAATAATGGCCAAGTGCGAGTCGGTGACAAGTTTTTGTTCATTCATTCATCATCATCATCATCATCAACCGGAAGACGTCTACTGCTGAACATAGGCCTCCCCCTTTAACCTCCACACTGAACGACAGCCTGCCTTTTGCATCCACTGGATGCCCACGACTCATAATGTCGTCGGTCCATCTAGTGGGAGGCCTCCCTACGCTGCGTCTACCGGCCTTTCTGGGTTTTCGCCATTTTTGTTCAACTGGTAAATTCGTTTTTTAATTTTGTGGTACGGAACCCTCAGTCGTAGTCAGCGGATCAATAAACGATATTCTATTCTATTCTCAGCGCGCGAGCCCGACTCGCACTTGGCCGGTTTATTAACTGCATTTAACTCATTTAAAAACACAGTCAAGTCAAAACTCATTGAAAAGGCCTACTACAGTATACAAGAATATATGGACGATATGTGGTAGAAAAATAGCAAATTTAGCAATAGATAATTAAATATTAAGCTTATAGTTTTAATTTGTTTTTATTAATAGAAACGCTTTTGTTTTACAGTTATTATTATAATTTAGGATAATAGTATATAATAGAATATAGTTATAAATTATGTATATGTGTTAAAATAAGTACTTTTTATATTCTGAGTAAAATAACTCTAGCAGTTATGTTCGGAAAAACTTTTAGTGATTTTTGCTAATTCTTTTGATGCCAATGAAGCTTATTCTATAGCGGACGTTAATATTTGCTAAAATTAGGACAATCGGGGACTTTTTATATTCTGAGTAAAATAACTCTAGCAGTTATGTTCGGAAAAACTTTTAGTGATTTTTGCTAATTCTTTTGATGCCAATAAAGCTTATTTTATAGCGGACGTTGATTTTTGCTAAAATTAGGACAATCGGGGACTTTTTATATTCTGAGTAAAATAACTCTAGCAGTTATGTTCGGAAAAACTTTTAGTGATTTTTGCTAATTCTTTTGATGCCAATGAAGCTTATTCTATAGCGGACGTCGATTTTTGCTAAAATAAGGACAATCGGGGACTTTTTATATTCTGAGTAAAATAACTCTAGCAGTTATGTTCGGAAAAACTTTTAGTGATTTTTGCTAATTCTTTTGATGCCAATGAAGCTTATTCTATAGCGGACGTTGATTTTTGCTAAAATAAGGACAATCGGGGACTTTTTATATTCTGAGTAAAATAACTCTAGCAGTTATGTTCGGAAAAACTTTTAGTGATTTTTGCTAATTCTTTTGATGCCAATAAAGCTTATTTTATAGCGGACGTTGATTTTTGCTAAAATTAGGACAATCGGGGACTTTTTATATTCTGAGTAAAATAACTCTAGCAGTTATGTTCGGAAAAACTTTTAGTGATTTTTGCTAATTCTTTTGATGCCAATGAAACTTATTCTATAGCGGACGTTGATTTTTGCTAAAATAAGGACAATCGGGAACTTTTTATATTCTGAGTAAAATAACTCTAGCAGTTATGTTCGGAAAAACTTTTAGTGATTTTTGCTAATCCTTTTGATGCCAATGAAGCTTATTCTATAGCGGACGTTAATATTTGCTAAAATTAGGACAATCGGGGACTTTTTATATTCTGAGTAAAATAACTCTAGCAGTTATGTTCGGAAAAACTTTTAGTGATTTTTGCTAATTCTTTTGATGCCAATGAAGCTTATTCTATAGCGGACGTTGATTTTTGCTAAAATAAGGACATTCGGGGACTTTTTGTATTCTGAGTAAAATAACTCTAGCAGTTATGTTCGGAAAAACTTTTAGTGATTTTTGCTAATTCTTTTGATGCCAATGAAGCTTATTCTATAGCGGACGTTAATATTTGCTAAAATTAGGACAATCGGGGACTTTTTATATTCTGAGTAAAATAACTCTAGCAGTTATGTTCGGAAAAACTTTTAGTGATTTTTGCTAATTCTTTTGATGCCAATGAAGCTTATTCTATAGCGGACGTTAATATTTGCTAAAATTAGGACAATCGGGGACTTTTTATATTCTGAGTAAAATAACTCTAGCAGTTATGTTCGGAAAAACTTTTAGTGATTTTTGCTAATTCTTTTGATGCCAATGAAGCTTATTCTATAGCGGACGTTAATATTTGCTAAAATTAGGACAATCGGGGACTTTTTATATTCTGAGTAAAATAACTCTAGCAGTTATGTTCGGAAAAACTTTTAGTGATTTTTGCTAATTCTTTTGATGCCAATGAAGCTTATTCTATAGCGGACGTTAATATTTGCTAAAATTAGGACAATCGGGGACTTTTTATATTCTGAGTGAAATAACTCTAGCAGTTATGTTCGGAAAAACTTTTAGTGATTTTTGCTAATTCTTTTGATGCCAATGAAGCTTATTCTATAGCGGACGTTGATTTTTGCTAAAATTAGGACAATCGGGGACTATTTATATTCTGAGTAAAATAACTCTAGCAGTTATGTTCGGAAAAACTTTTAGTGATTTTTGCTAATTCTTTTGATGCCAATGAAGCTTATTCTATAGCGGACGTTAATATTTGCTAAAATTAGGACAATCGGGGACTTTTTATATTCTGAGTAAAATAACTCTAGCAGTTATGTTCGGAAAAACTTTTAGTGATTTTTGCTAATTCTTTTGATGCCAATGAAGCTTATTCTATAGCGGACGTTGATTTTTGCTAAAATTAGGACAATCGGGGACTTTTTATATTCTGAGTAAAATAACTCTAGCAGTTATGTTCGGAAAAACTTTTAGTGATTTTTGCTAATTCTTTTGATGCCAATGAAGCTTATTCTATAGCGGACGTTGATTTTTGCTAAAATTAGGACAATCGGGGACTTTTTATATTCTGAGTAAAATAACTCTAGCAGTTATGTTCGGAAAAACTTTTAGTGATTTTTGCTAATTCTTTTGATGCCAATGAAGCTTATTCTATAGCGGACGTTGATTTTTGCTAAAATAAGGACAATCGGGGACTTTTTGTATTCTGAGTAAAATAACTCTAGCAGCTATGTTCGGAAAAACTTTTAGTGATTTTTGCTAATTCTTTTGATGCCAATGAAGCTTATTCTATAGCGGACGTTAATATTTGCTAAAATTAGGACAGTCGGGGACTTTTTATATTCTGAGTAAAATAACTCTAGCAGTTATGTTCGGAAAAACTTTTAGTGATTTTTGCTAATTCTTTTGATGCCAATGAAGCTTATTCTATAGCGGACGTTGATTTTTGCTAAAATTAGGACAATCGGGGACTATTTATATTCTGAGTAAAATAACTCTAGCAGTTATGTTCGGAAAAACTTTTAGTGATTTTTGCTAATTCTTTTGATGCCAATGAAGCTTATTCTATAGCGGACGTTAATATTTGCTAAAATTAGGACAATCGGGGACTATTTATATTCTGAGTAAAATAACTCTAGCAGTTATGTTCGGAAAAACTTTTAGTGATTTTTGCTAATTCTTTTGATGCCAATGAAGCTTATTCTATAGCGGACGTTAATATTTGCTAAAATTAGGACAATCGGGGACTTTTTATATTCTGAGTAAAATAACTCTAGCAGTTATGTTCGGAAAAACTTTTAGTGATTTTTGCTAATTCTTTTGATGCCAATGAAGCTTATTCTATAGCGGACGTTAATATTTGCTAAAATTAGGACAATCGGGGACTTTTTATATTCTGAGTAAAATAACTCTAGCAGTTATGTTCGGAAAAACTTTTAGTGATTTTTGCTAATTCTTTTGATGCCAATGAAGCTTATTCTATAGCGGACGTTGATTTTTGCTAAAATTAGGACAATCGGGGACTATTTATATTCTGAGTAAAATAACTCTAGCAGTTATGTTCGGAAAAACTTTTAGTGATTTTTGCTAATTCTTTTGATGCCAATGAAGCTTATTCTATAGCGGACGTTAATATTTGCTAAAATTAGGACGATCGGGGACTTTTTATATTCTGAGTAAAATAACTAGCAGTTATGTTCGGAAAAACTTTTAGTGATTTTTGCCAATTCTTTTGATGCCAATGAAGCTTATTCTATAGCGGACGTTGATTTTTGCTAAAATTAGGACAATCGGGGACTATTTATATTCTGAGTAAAATAACTCTAGCAGTTATGTTCGGAAAAACTTTTAGTGATTTTTGCTAATTCTTTTGATGCCAATGAAGCTTATTCTATAGCGGACGTTAATATTTGCTAAAATTAGGACGATCGGGGACTTTTTATATTCTGAGTAAAATAACTCTAGCAGTTATGTTCGGAAAAACTTTTAGTGATTTTTGCTAATTCTTTTGATGCCAATGAAGCTTATTCTATAGCGGACGTTAATATTTGCTAAAATTAGGACAATCGGGGACTTTTTATATTCTGAGTAAAATAACTCTAGCAGTTATGTTCGGAAAAACTTTTAGTGATTTTTGCTAATTCTTTTGATGCCAATGAAGCTTATTCTATAGCGGACGTTGATTTTTGCTAAAATTAGGACAATCGGGGACTATTTATATTCTGAGTAAAATAACTCTAGCAGTTATGTTCGGAAAAACTTTTAGTGATTTTTGCTAATTCTTTTGATGCCAATGAAGCTTATTCTATAGCGGACGTTAATATTTGCTAAAATTAGGACAATCGGGGACTTTTTATATTCTGAGTAAAATAACTCTAGCAGTTATGTTCGGAAAAACTTTTAGTGATTTTTGCTTATTCTTTTGATGCCAATGAAGCTTATTCTATAGCGGACGTTGATTTTTGCTAAAATTAGGACAATCGGGGACTTTTTATATTCTGAGTAAAATAACTCTAGCAGTTATGTTCGGAAAAACTTTTAGTGATTTTTGCTAATTCTTTTGATGCCAATGAAGCTTATTCTATAGCGGACGTTGATTTTTGCTAAAATTAGGACAATCGGGGACTATTTATATTCTGAGTAAAATAACTCTAGCAGTTATGTTCGGGAAAACTTTTAGTGATTTTTGCTAATTCTTTTGATGCCAATGAAGCTTATTCTATAGCGGACGTTAATATTTGCTAAAATTAGGACAATCGGGGATTTTTTATATTCTGAGTAAAATAACTCTAGCAGTTATGTTCGGAAAAACTTTTAGTGATTTTTGCTAATTCTTTTGATGCCAATGAAGCTTATTCTATAGCGGACGTTGATTTTTGCTAAAATAAGGACAATCGGGGACTTTTTATATTCTGAGTAAAATAACTCTAGCAGTTATGTTCGGAAAAACTTTTAGTGATTTTTGCTAATTCTTTTGATGCCAATGAAGCTTATTCTATAGCGGACGTTGATTTTTGCTAAAATTAGGACAATCGGGGATTTTTTATATTCTGAGTAAAATAACTCTAGCAGTTATGTTCGGAAAAACTTTTAGTGATTTTTGCTAATTCTTTTGATGCCAATGAAGCTTATTCTATAGCGGACGTTGATTTTTGCTAAAATTAGGACAATCGGGGATTTTTTATATTCTGAGTAAAATAACTCTAGCAGTTATGTTCGGAAAAACTTTTAGTGATTTTTGCTAATTCTTTTGATGCCAATGAAGCTTATTCTATAGCGGACGTTGATTTTTGCTAAAATAAGGACAATCGGGGACTTTTTGTATTCTGAGTAAAATAACTCTAGCAGTTATGTTCGGAAAAACTTTTAGTGATTTTTGCTAATTCTTTTGATGCCAATGAAGCTTATTCTATAGCGGACGTTGATTTTTGCTAAAATTAGGACAATCGGGGACTAATTATATTCTGAGTAAAATAACTCTAGCAGTTATGTTCGGAAAAACTTTTAGTGATTTTTGCTAATTCTTTTGATGCCAATGAAGCTTATTCTATAGCGGACGTTAATATTTGCTAAAATTAGGACAATCGGGGACTATTTATATTCTGAGTAAAATAACTCTAGCAGTTATGTTCGGAAAAACTTTTAGTGATTTTTGCTAATTCTTTTGATGCCAATGAAGCTTATTCTATAGCGGACGTTGATTTTTGCTAAAATAAGGACAATCGGGGACTTTTTATATTCTGAGTGTAATAACTCTAGCAGTTATGTTCGGAAAAACTTTTAGTGATTTTTGCTAATTCTTTTGATGCCAATGAAGCTTATTCTATAGCGGACGTTAATATTTGCTAAAATTAGGACAATCGGGGACTATTTATATTCTGAGTAAAATAACTCTAGCAGTTATGTTCGGAAAAACTTTTAGTGATTTTTGCTTATTCTTTTGATGCCAATGAAGCTTATTCTATAGCGGACGTTGATTTTTGCTAAAATTAGGACAATCGGGGACTTTTTATATTCTGAGTAAAATAACTCTAGCAGTTATGTTCGGAAAAACTTTTAGTGATTTTTGCTAATTCTTTTGATGCCAATGAAGCTTATTCTATAGCGGACGTTGATTTTTGCTAAAATTAGGACAATCGGGGACTATTTATATTCTGAGTAAAATAACTCTAGCAGTTATGTTCGGGAAAACTTTTAGTGATTTTTGCTAATTCTTTTGATGCCAATGAAGCTTATTCTATAGCGGACGTTGATTTTTGCTAAAATTAGGACAATCGGGGACTATTTATATTCTGAGTAAAATAACTCTAGCAGTTATGTTCGGAAAAACTTTTAGTGATTTTTGCTAATTCTTTAGATGCCAATAAAGCTTATTCTATAGCGGACGTTAATATTTGCTAAAATTAGGACAATCGGGGACTATTTATATTCTGAGTAAAATAACTCTAGCAGTTATGTTCGGAAAAACTTTTAGTGATTTTTGCTAATTCTTTTGATGCCAATGAAGCTTATTCTATAGCGGACGTTGATTTTTGCTAAAATTAGGACAATCGGGGACTATTTATATTCTGAGTAAAATAACTCTAGCAGTTATGTTCGGAAAAACTTTTAGTGATTTTTGCTAATTCTTTTGATGCCAATGAAGCTTATTCTATAGCGGACGTTAATATTTGCTAAAATTAGGACAATCGGGGACTTTTTATATTCTGAGTAAAATAACTCTAGCAGTTATGTTCGGAAAAACTTTTAGTGATTTTTGCTAATTCTTTTGATGCCAATGAAGCTTATTCTATAGCGGACGTTAATATTTGCTAAAATTAGGACGATCGGGGACTTTTTATATTCTGAGTAAAATAACTAGCAGTTATGTTCGGAAAAACTTTTAGTGATTTTTGCCAATTCTTTTGATGCCAATGAAGCTTATTCTATAGCGGACGTTGATTTTTGCTAAAATTAGGACAATCGGGGACTATTTATATTCTGAGTAAAATAACTCTAGCAGTTATGTTCGGAAAAACTTTTAGTGATTTTTGCTAATTCTTTTGATGCCAATGAAGCTTATTCTATAGCGGACGTTAATATTTGCTAAAATTAGGACGATCGGGGACTTTTTATATTCTGAGTAAAA